>CM050508.1:34701250-35912500 GCA_027563665.1 Antrozous pallidus
AGGCAACCAATCGATGTGTTTCTCTCACATCGATATTTCTCCCTGTCTTTCCCTCTCTTTTTCACTCTCTCTGAAAATCAATGGAAAAATATCCTCAGGTGAGGATTAAATAAATAAAATAATAAAATAAAATAAAATAAAATAAAACAAAACAAAATGTAGCAGGGCACCCATGGATGAAGGGAGGTGGAGGAAACTACAATAAAGTATTCTTTTCTAAGGAAAACTACCCAAAGAAATTCCCTGGCGTGGTAGCTCACTTGGTTAGAATGTCACCCAGATACCCCAAGGTTGTAGATTTGATCCCTGGTCAGGATACATACAAGAATCAACCAATGAATTCAAAAATAAGTGGAACAACAAATATATCTCTCTCTAAAAATCAATCAATAAAAATGTTTTAAAGTTGGCCCAGATTCATGCAAAGACAGTCATGTTTTCTGTCATGTGACCCCTAAGCCTACAACTGATTGGACCAGAGGTAGCTTCCCCACCCCCCACAAATTGAGAAATCTGTAATGGGTTGGGTTTGAGTCCGGGGGAGAAGGTTTACACGATTTTCACTCAAAATTAAAATGTGGGTTCTCTTATTCAAAAAGCAGGGAAAACGTGCCATTAAATATAATAAAACAAAGCTTTTCCCTTTCTTCCAGTCTCTGGAGGTGTTTTATTTGCTATTCAATGTCATTTTAAGTAAGGAAAAAACAAAGCTTTAATTTTTTACCATGAATTTTATCATTCTTCTTTATATTGTGCAATTCCTGTTTCAATGCAGTATCAGAGGATTTCCTCACTCATATGCTGATTAACCAAAATCACACAATTTCTGTTTTGTAGCTCATACATGCATCTATGTTTTCTTCTTACCAGAACATGGACAAGCTGCACATTATTAACACAGTTGCTATGTCATTTCATGATAGGCACATTTTCTACTCACACCCTACTTTGGGCTTACTGATGAGTAAGAAAGGACTGAAAAAAAAAAAGGCTTATTCCCTTTCCCTCTTTGTCACCCTGTGTGTGTAAGTGGTTGACTACTACAGGGAGGTAACATGAGCAAGAAAGGATGCAGTAGGACTCCCTGGTCATTTGTGTTGTCGCTGTCTTTTCCCTGTGCTGGGAGCAAGATCTGGATCTCATGGGAAATGTGGCCTTGTGGGGTCACATCTGTCTCCCTACTTCCTCAGACATAGACGTAACAGAGTTACCACTCACCTTTCACACTGAGTCTCACGGAACTCCCACAACCCAGGAGTCTGAGGGAATTCTGTGTTGGGGCATTACAGAGGCTCCATGTGAATGACACAAATTGTACCTCCTCTACTTGCACACGGGCTCCATTGTCTCAGTGGGTTTCTCTTACAAAACACAAGTTCAAGTAAAATAGTGAACAATTTCAGTAGCAAAGCATTGAACCAGCCCAGGAACCTTTGAGCATAGGGTCCTCATATGACGGCACAGGGATCATGCACCCAGAACAGTGGCCCGGCTCCTCAGTGAGAAGGACCAAGTTAGCCCAGCCAATCAGATTCTCTCCATTGAAAATGGAAACAGAGATGAACTTCTGAATGGAGACTCATTCATTAAGTACCAGGAGAGGAAGCAGAGGAAGAACATAGCTGAGCCACAAAGTCCAATAAAGACTATTCACAAACCTCTGCACCTGAGTATCTAGGATTTTCCTTAGCTTCTCATGACCTCCCATTTCCACATCTGTGTGGTCTGAGCTCTACCGCAGTCTCTGCACTTGGCATGAGATCTGGGCATGTGGCTGAAATTTTACTTATTACTACACTTGCCCTCCTACTGTCTCTCTCATCACTTGGCATAATTACCGTAACTCTGTTCCCTGCAGCTAGGAGTCTGATAAACAATTAAGGTAAATGGTTGTTGTCGGTACAATCATGTTGGAGCAAAAGGAAGAGTTTAGATAAATGAACCCCAAGAAAGAGTATGTTAATGTCCTTAGCACTTTTGGGTGAGGTGGAACCTCCTCAAATAGCAATTTCTCTGCTTAGGCTGATGGAGATGAAATGAAACAAGGATAGTACTTAGATGATCCAACTGACATATATCAGGATGTTCTTTCTGAGTTATTTAAAATAGCAAAAATTTACAAATAACCTAAATGTCTAACAATACAGGATTGGCTAAACAGATTACATCATTTGAATGATATTTCCTTTCAGGCAATAACAAGTATGTTTGTAACAGAATATTTTAGCAGTATTCATATCAAGATGATCATGGTAACATTGCCAGTATAATGAATGTATAAATATTTACTTATTTGTTTATATGAATAGAGCAAAGACCATAAAGTTACAAGACATTTATCTCTGGACTATAAGAGTAAGAGTTTTTTCTATTTTTTATTTTATAATTAAAAGTTTTTAATGTATTTTAAGCTTTGATTTTTAAAATTAATAAGTTTCTTCGAAGAATCCAGTACATCTCATCAATATAATTCCACACTTGATAAGTAACTTTATAATTGTAATTTGACCTCTCATGAAATAATGATAATGAAGCGGGTGCATTTCTGAAGTCAAATGGCTCTTGATTCAAATTACAGGTCTGCCACTTTCTAACTATTTAACCTCCAGCAAAAAATCTGCATCAGCTTATTTCCTTGACAGTAAGATGAAGTTTACAATAAATGACCACTTTCAGAGTCATTATGAGAATTAAATGAGATGATAAAGTCCCTTTGGGAAGGGCTTATTGTCCATCCTACTAATTTTATATCCAAATAATGAGAGTAGCTGGCACACAGTAGCTGCTCAAATGAATATCAACTTTTAAAACCTTCACCTTCCTTTTATTAAAAAAAATTTTAATGTTATTTCATCACTATGGTCAGGAATTCACATATATTATCTTCAAGCTTTAATTGTGTTGAAGATCTACATTGACATCATAATTGATAGTACCTCTATTTTGTCATTTTTAAATTGGGTTTGTTTATTTAAGATTAATAAGTATCTGGTTTCCTCAGCTCAAACTTTAAATAATTTAAAAATAAAACAGGCAAATTCTCCCTGTTACCTTCTCTCCAAATCCCACCACCTTTTCCAAGTAGATAACCACTACTATTAATCCCTTTGGTATTTTTCCTGAGGGTTTTAAGTATATACTTATAGGCAATTAAATTGTGGCCCCCAAAATGTGTCCAAGTCCTACCTAACCCACAGTACCTGTGAGTGTGACCTTATTTGGAAAAAGGGTCTTTGCAATGTAATTAAGTTAAACATCTCAGGATGAGGTTATCCTGGGTTTACAGTTGCCCTTAAGTCCAAAGGCAGATGTCCTTTTAAGAGAAGAAAAAGGCAGATGAAGATTTGAAACAGACGCAAAGCAAATGGTCATGTGAAGACGCGGGCAGAGGCTGGAGTGACACCACCACCTGCCCAGGAACACCTGGAGCCACAGGAGCTGGACGAGGCAGGAAGGGCTCCTCCCGCCCCAGAGCTCTGCCCACCTCTGGAGTTTGGTCTTCTGGCCTCCAAAATTGCAAAATAATAAATGTCTGCTGTTTATAAGCCACTTTTTTGGCCATTTGTTACAGCAACCTTAGGAATCCAATAAAACATACAAGCAAAATAAGAATATTCGTTGACTTCTGTTCACCATTTAACAGTTGCGCTTAGAGTTTCGATGTGTTATCTACACTGCTGTCACAAAATTCCAAACCCTGAATGGTTGTTAAACCATAGGAAACTTGGAAGAAAAATATTTTCGACTCCTTGATAATACCGGGGCTTAATTATAGTTTCTTGAATTGCAGCCTCAGGGAATTTCAGAACGCATAATTTAGCTTTTCTCTACCATAGACATATTCTATCGGAGCAAATGATAACAGCGCTCTTGTATTCCATTCATCTTACCCAGAAGGTAAAAGTAGTAATTCATACTTTCAGAGAGAAGGAGAGAGAGAATGTGCCTAAGTAGCCAATTTTAACTCCTGCGTTTTCTGATGTTTAGCACTGGGGCTAAACTCTAGTAAAAGCTGAAACTAAATGTATTTGGTTACTTGGAGCCAAAGGCAGAGAAGACAGACTAGTGCCCGGCATTAACGCTTTCATTGCTAGATAATAGGAATGGGGAGGATGGGAAGACTGGAGTTTGGGGCAATCAGAGCAAGGAGGAGCCCCAGGCGGGTAGGACAAGGGGGCTTGGGAGGGCGGCTGTTTGCACCATTTTAATAAGCAGTACTGCCTCCCTCCCCAGGCATGTCAGCCATACACAGCTCCAGTGATGTTAGCCTACACAGCACACCCTGCCATGTCCATCCCCACCCATCCACCTACCTCATTCTCCTGGAAGATGAGATAACTGCCTGCCCACGTCACAGAAGCTGCCAGTGGAGGCTCCAGACTACAAACACACTCCACCAGGCCTGCACACACAGGCCTTGAACCCATATTCTGGGACTTCAAATTCCACTCTCAAATTCAACTTTAGGCAACAGCTGCTTTTGAAACGACAGTAAATTTCCCCAGTGCGGGCACACGACCAAGCTGGTTCCCTTTCAGATCAGAGAACCAAAGAAAGCCGCCCTGAGATTCACCCTGTGGAGATGTGGGAGTTGTCCTGAGCCCCAGCTTTTCAAAGGAAGAACTCTAGTGGCTGTGTTATGGACAAGACCCTAAAATCAGGATGTAGTAGATACGGCAAGCACAGAGCACACCTCGGCAAATGTACCTGATCGAGGTCAACATCAGAGTAAGGAAAACGGGTCTGTACCCAGTAAATAGCAGAAGATAACCCAAAATGTCACCCGTAGAGATTATTTTACAGAGAATGGGACTGAGAAGGGCATGTTCTTGCACTTGACGCTGACATCAAAGAGCAGTGCACCTCTCTCAGGTAACCTGGGCTGGCAGACAGAGGCCTCGGGGGACAGGTCTTGTTCCTCTGCTGCTGAGGGATCCCTGCAGGTCAGGTCCACCGAGAGACCACTGGCCCTGTGCTCCTGTGTAAGGCGTGTCCAGGCCATGGCTGAGCTGCACCTCCTTCCGTTTATTTGCTGGCAGAAGAAATGAGGCCTCTCTCTTTTTCTAAAACTCCAGTGGCCCTCGCAGTGGTCAGAGCCGTGTGCCGTGTGTGTGCACAGGTTGGGGGCTCTATTTGCATATTTCAGTCCTGTGTTGAGGCTGAATAATGGATACAGGTTCTGAGCAGCAGAAACCCTACAGTAATGGTCAGCCAGGCTGTGCTCAGGCTGGCCTTGACCCACTGTTGCTGCTACTGGTCTCTGAGAATGAACCCAAGGTACAGGCACCTCTGAGCACTGAGACCTGGGGGTGCGAAGGGGCTGAGGGGAAGCTGGTCTGAACTATACAGTGTTTCTCCTGATGGCCAAAGGGGCGCATTGTCTATGGCAGTGGTCGGCAAACTAAGTGGCCAACAGAGTCAAATAACAACAGTACAACAATTGAAATTTTTTTTGAGAGCCAAATTTTTTAAACTTAAACTTCTTCTAATGCCACTTCAAAATAGACTCGCCCAGGCTGTGGTATTTTGTTGAAGAGCCACATGCAAGGGGCCAAAGAGCCTCATGTGGCTCACAAGATCGCAGTTTGCCAACCACTGGTCTATGGAATGTTAAGAGCATGGGAGGCTGGTATTGCCTTGCTACACCTGAGGGTGAGTTTAAGGCAGCCCTGTGCGGGGACTAGGGGTTTAAATGGCCTCCATGGGGCCTGCAGCCAGCAGAGCAATAAAATGATGGCAGTTAGAAACAAATCTCTATTTGACCAACGATGAATTAATGACCTAACCCTGTGTTCTGCTTCAGGACTGGAGAGATAAAATAAAAAGGGTTTCCACCCAAAAAACTAAAGGAAATTAATGACTTGTTATTAAAACTAATGTCTTTTTCTGAATTCTCTATTTTGTTCTATTCATGCATGTTCTTTCCTATGTCAATACTAGAGGCCTGATGCACAAAATTCATGCAAGGGCCTTGGCCTCAGCCCCCTGCCTGCCTGCTGCCGCTGTGCTTCGGCCCCGCCCACCGTGCCTTTGTCCGGAAGGATGTCTGGTCTGATTAGCATATTATGCTCTTATTGTTATAGATCACACTATCTTAACACGTTCTGGTACTTGGTAAGATAATCTCCGCATTCATTTCGTTTTATAAATTTCATTGCTATTCTTTAATGTAACATAGAGATAGCATTTCATACCCTTCCCTTCCTGAGTTAAGACAAATTCAGTTCTTCATTTGTAAAAAAAAATGAGGTTGTGAAAATTTATTTATGTGTATGATATATTTCCTATTGTTATGTCTCTATATATCCTATTTCTATATTTATATAGTTATACAAGATCATGCATTTACTCTAAATACCTATTTTATATTTTTATACATTTGCACTTGAAAATATTTAGTTAAAATTTGTCTATATGCTCCATGTAGATAAGTTTTATGAAGACCTGATCTTTAAATACAGTCACAATCTGAGGGACTGCAGGTTGAACTTGAGGGAAACATAATTCAGCCCATAACAGCATTTTCCTGGCAGTGGACAGATGAACCAGAAGGCAGCTTTGTCCCCTCAGCTCTTCAGGGACCAGCTGCCAACAGGTCCCATCTGGTCAACAGCTGGTGAGATTCTAATGGAGGGGCTCTCGCAGGGTGTGCATTGTTGACCTCCCTCCCATCCACCTCCACCAGATAGTGGCTGGATGGAAGAAAAGCTCCGATGCCTCCTATCTCACAGGGAGAGTAAAAAACACGCTTTTATTTCCTTAAAGTCCAAACAAGAACAGTTATACTCTTGGTGAGTGTGCCAGGCAAAAGATCCCTCAGGGATAATCTCACTTCAACCTCACAGCAGCCAACATGCAATGGGTCACCTACCATTATCTTTGTTTCTAAGATAAAATACAGCTTTGGTGTAGCAGCCTGACCTGCTAAAGGTAACTGAGCTGGGAAAGGGCCTTGACCTGGGCCCATCTAATTCCAGAGCCTGTGCCTTTAATTCCCACCCTCCACTGCTTTACCTCAACTTGTTCCTATTACTTTTTCGCTTTGGAACATTCCTAATTCTTATAGAAATTATTCTTACAGAAACATTCCTAATTCTTACAGAACTGAAAGTTCTTGCAGAAATGTCAGATCCAGAAAGCCCTCTTCTGTCAAAGTTTTCAAATAGTCTGTTATCCTTGTGACGCTGAAAGTCTTTGTCTGTAGTATGGACGTGACCATGGGCAGTAGCCCAGTGAGGACGTTCTCTAGGTATCCTTAGAGCAAGAACATCTGCAGTTTTCTCAGGCAGTCCCTATAAGGAGAAAGAAAAGGAGAGAAAAGATGGTGGGGCCAGAGGTGGCCCAGAAGAGATGGCAATGACCTATGAGGGCGTTTTGATTCCCGTCTCCTGGCAACACCCAGGGCAGGTTTCAGAGCTGAGTAAGTCCAGGGGTTGCTAAGTGGCCATGCCTAGTGGTGCTGGGACAGATGCTGGGGGAATAGAGAAATCTCCAGGGACATTAGGGCATGAGCATCAGGAGAGCAGAGCATCGACAAAGTCAACATCAAGATTTATGTCTTTGTCCACCGTCAGCTGCCACTCACTCTCAGTGCTGTGTGGAAGCTGTGTGGTCTGCCAACTTCATACAAGGAAAATCAGTATCATTTGATAGGAACCCTTGCCACCTTCCATATGGAAGGGAGTCATACAACATGTTCCAAAGAAATTAATTACATGGGGAAGTTGTTCTTAAAAAACAACAAAAATTATACAGAAATTGGTGCTGCTAATACTGGCCTTGGCTTAGCTGAGGGGAATGGCGTTCCTTAACTGCAAGTCTGTGATCCATAGAGGTGGACGAGCACACAGCCTATAAAGTTATTGGCTGCAAAAATGTTATGTGAAACGTGGTTCTTTTCTGAACAGACTCTTCTCATCTCTAGCGTGCAAGAAGACGAAAATCACTAGGGTCTCTACAAATCATATGAGTTGGAAACATTGGGAAAGTACAGAAAGTTCAATGACTCCACTGGGGGGAAATTACCTAATTTTTTCATAGATTGTCCAACCAGCACAAGTATGCTCAAATAAAATAAATTTTCTCTCCGTAACTGCCATAGAAGCCATGAAGAAATGTTGACATTGTCATAAGAGAAACAATTTTGTTTTTAAGGATAAAAATATGAATTGGAAAGAGTAATCTTTATTGCTTAACAGAAGGTTCCTCACACACCTCTCAGTGATATTATTGATGGGTGTTTTCTCAACCTTGTGGATTGGCCATGGCCAGATTGTAACCCCCAAAGGACTTTCCCTGGCCACCCTGCACAAGTGGGGTCAAATACAAGTTTGGCATCCAGTGGGCATATGGGCATGGCTGAGAAGGATAGGAAGGCAGGAACAGCGGGTCCCCAGTCCAGGCAGGACTGTGGGAGTGGGAGCAGGTGTGTGACTCCAGGTCCATTGTCAGTCACTTTGAACTCGTATCTAGTTTCATAACACATGTCTTTCCAAATGGAATGGGTGACTAAGCTATATAACAGATGCTATTAATATGTATAAATTTCAGTTATCTTGAATTTTAAATATTCTAATGGGACAAAAATGGATCTATTTTCCTGGTTATTCATTCAAATATAGTCTTGTCCTTTTGTGTAATGATTAATTTCTTACCCACCCTGTGCTGATTCATTCTGCTTTCCTCTCTATCCTTCTGAAAGGATCCAAAGAGAGCAAGCCTGGAGCTGAAGCAGCTGTAGGAAGTGGCTGTAGAGAGAGAAATCCTCTTTCCAAGTGACATTCCCCCAATTTCTGGTCTCCAGCCCTCGTACAGGCCCTGGTGACCGAGAGACCATGCAGCCTACATCTTGCACCACACTTGTCCTTGAACTATCTTTGGTGCCTCCTTACTAATGTTTGAAAGTTTGAGATTGTGAGATGAATAATAATTAACCAAGACTAAACATTTGGAGTGTCCCAGATGAAAGAGCTCAGGTGGAACGAAACAGAGGTGGCAAGGAGAAGGCACCCTGTGAAAAGAGCAGCGGACACTCACACAGCGAACACAGGAGGGATGGGGGTCTGGAACAGCAGTGTGGAGGGGCTCTGAACAAACGGTGTGTCTCACCTATGTTTTTTAGCTGGATTTAAAAAGGAGAGAGAAAGAGAAGGTTTGGGAACTTTCTGGAAGTCAGTAGGTAAGAAGAGGAAGAGCTGGAATGTAGACTGGGCTTCTCTGTCCACAATGTGCGCAGCTGCCTCACTTGCTGTCTAGAAATACCTTTCTGGAATCAACCCTTGCAGCCACATAGAACCCTGAACTCAGGCTGTGCAAGTTTAGAGCTCTGTGCTAGGCTGTGCACATAAGTGGCCAGTTCTGTCTGGAGAGGAGCACTTTCTAAAACCCATACCCTCGAAGCCCAAGTGCCCATCAGTAGACAAGTGAATAAAAAAGCTGGGGTACATTTCTACCATGGAATACTATGCAGCAATAAAAAAGAAGGATCTTTAAGCCTTTGAGACAGCATGGAGGAACCTGGAGAGTATTATGCTAAGCGCTAAGAAAAACAAGCCAGCCAGAGAAAGACAAGTATCACATGATCTCACTCATATGTAGAATCTAATGAATAAAGTAAACTAATGAACAAAATAGATCCAGAGAAGCATGGAACAGACTGTCAAATCTTAGAGGAAGGTGAGGGATGGCTGGTGGGAAGAAATTAACCAAAGAATTTGTATACATATAGGCAAAGCCCATGGACACAGACAGTAGTGTGGTAAAGGGGTGGAGTGAGGGCTAGAAGGGGTCAATGGGGACTAAGGGGAAATCTGTAATACTTTCAACAATAAAGATGTATTTTTAAAAAGAAAAATTAAATCCATATCATCATGTCTTTAACCACTGGGTGTGAAGACAGTTGCACACTTGACACTGTGATGGCAGGCCCACTCAGAAAGGACATGCAGGTGAGGTTCCGACAGGGGGTTGCTGAAGTTCCCTCTTACTTTGCATGGAAGGAAGCCAGTAGAGATCCTGTAGTCCATCTCTTTGAAAGAGTTTCTAGGCAGCCTGCCTCAAAAGTGGTGTTTCATCAATATGCAAAATTATGTATTTTTTAAAAATTTCCAATGGCAAAAAGAGAAGATTGAACAAAAAGAAATTCTCTAGGAAGTTGGTGTTGGGGGCCGTTTCAATTCTTACTGGGGACTCAGAAACACTCGCCAGGTCTGTAGACAAGATAAACTCCAGGATTCCAGTTCCCATGGCAGCCTTGGTCCCCTGCATACACCATAAGGCAGCGCATTGTAGTTGTCTCCCCTGGCCCCTCTTCTGCCCAGAGACCCTGTCTGGAGTTCACCTTGGCTTACCTCCTGCCTTATACTCTCCCAGGATTTAGGTCCATCTTGGTCCCCTAGTTAGATGGCTTCCCCTCCTCTCTCTTTCCAAAGCCCTTCCCTGATAAAGACAAATCCCTGACACACAGCATGCATCAACAACTTTTTGTTAGTGGTTTCTCGAAAAATCTTTGATTCCTCTGAGAAGGCTGTCAGAGCATGCTCCCACTGTGCTTCTTGCTTTGATTTCTCACCAGTTGACATTGATGAGGGTCCCTGGGCCCTGCAGGGAGCTCGACCCCTAACCAGCAGGCTCTTCTGTAAAGCAAGACAGAGCAAACCTCATCAATGTGCAAGAATGTGTTTCCATCATCTCCAGAGCATGAAAGAAACATTTCAAATAATCCTATCTAATAAAAGAGTAATATACAGATTGACCATCACTCCAACACACAAGAGGCCTGCCCCCATGTGGACACAAGATGGCCACCACAAGATGGTCAGCAGGGGAGGACAGTGGAAGGTAGTTGGGAGGGACCAGGCTTGCAAAGGAGGGCAGTTGGGGGCAATCAAACCTGCAGGAGAGGGCAGTTAGGGGTGACCAGGCAGGCAGAGGAGGGAAGTTGGGGGCAAACAGGCTGGCAGGGGAACAGTTAGACATCAATTAGGCTGGCAGGATAGTGGTTAGGGGGTGATCAGGCTGGCAGGCAAAAGTGGTTAGGGGCAATCAGGGAAGCAGGCAGGCAAGCAGTTGGGAGCCAGCAGTCCTGGATTGTGAAAGGGATGTCTGACTGCCCATTTAGGCCTGATCCTAGGATCAGGCCTAAATGGGCAGTCAGACATCCTTCGAGGGGTCCCAGATTGCAGAGGGTGCAGGCAGGGCTGAGGAACAGCCCCCTTCTTCCCCATGTATGAATTTTGTGCACTGGGCCTCTATATATAAAAGCCAAATTGAGGAGGCGGCCCCTCCTCAAGGCCAGCCCCAGGCCAAATTGGGGGTAGGACCAGCCAGCCAACCTCCCACATCCCCTCCCCCAAGTGGCCAGGCCCAATCATCCCCCTTGGGGTGGAGGGGGAGGGTCCAGCCAGATCCTACCTATGCACGAATTCATGCACTGGACCTCAAGTGTGTGTGTATATATATATATATATATATATATATATATATATATATATATATGAAAGCTTAATATGTAAAGTGTGTCCTCAGGAGTTAAACTGACCGGGAGTTTGTTCACTCACTATGATGGCACAGACCACCAATGGATGGTGCAGAATGAAGGGAGGCCCCAGCAGGCAGCCAGCAGCAGGCAGACTTTAGGGACCCTACCCATGCACCGGGCCTCTAGTGCAGCAGTCGCCAACCTTTTGGACCTCATGGACCACCAGTGGTCTGTGGACCACCGGTTGACAACCACTGCACCAAAAGTTCCCTTAAACCAGCAGTTGCCAACCTTTCAGACTGGTGGTCTGTGGCTATTGCTCTAGTGCTATAGTAGGTAGATGACTTGGCTTTCTCTTTTATCGCCAAAATGTTATAAAGATTTTTTTCATGTTTTAACAAAGAAGAAAAATGTATTTTACTTGCCAAACATTGTGGAGTTTATGTGAGAAATGAATATCAAATAAAATTTTGAAAAATAAAGATAATTAAGTAAGAAAAAATATTATAAAGCAAAATAAAAAACAACAACGATACACAAAAATTAAAACATTACCATGATGGCCTCTAAACAAACCAAATGGAAATGACAAACACATGTGTTGTAAGTAAATGCAGAATATTATAAAAATGACAAATTAGTGAGGAAATGAGAGATTTTTTAAGCAAAATTATATTATACAATTGGCTTAAAAAAATGGGAGACAGAATTAAGACCTTACTTTTATCTTAAACTAAAAAAGAATTTTAGACAGATTAAGGATTTATATAAAGCCATATATATGATAGAAAAAAATACTGGCTAAAGATTTATATTACATCAAGGTGAAATCAGGACTTAGCTCAACTCCAAAGAGAGACATGTCAATGGGATGGTTTTGACCAGGACTGCCAGATATTTATCAGGACAGGGCAAATGGTGGCCCCCATATCACATGTGGAAATATCCAGAAGTTGTAAATCAAGATAACACATTGTTAAATTTATTTATTTATTTAAGAAGGGGAGAGGAGAAGAGAGAAAGAGAAACATTGACTTGTTCCATTTATTTTTGTATTCCTTAGTTGACTCTTGTATGTGACCTAAGTGAGAATGGAACCCAGAACCTTGGTATATTGGTACAATCCTCTAACCAACTGAGCTACTCATCTAGGTCTTAGCACATTGTTAAATGAAATCTGTTTTATCCTCTAACTTGACAAATATACTGTCATAACCAACCACAAAAGCAAAAAAAATTGTATAAGGTTGTAGTTTTTATAGGATTGGAAGTGGCAAAATACCAAAGCCTGACTTTAGTAATGACTGTATTGTGTTTGAGTGGTTCTATTGCTGAGCCAGCCATATTTGGTAAATCACACAATAAATATATACCCAACTGATAAAATATTATATTGACTCTATAAAAATTACTTTCTTGCCTTCACTTCAGCAAAAATCACTATATTGTTTTTTAAAGTTTCCACACAATTGGTATCCTACTAACCCTAATGTCCTAAAGGATTAAAAAATAAAATTTAATTACATGCCAAATGTATAAAATTTGAATTATTTTCCTCATAAATATAGATTGAATGAAGATAAGAAATCTAAAATTGTTTTCATGAATTTAAATAATACATTTTTTCTAAAATATCTAAGATGACCTACTAAAAAAAAATACAATGTTTAAATTAATGGCTATCAGGATTTTAAATCCAATTATTTATACAGAGATGAACTTTTAAATTTATTTTATTAAATCTCACAAGATACTTTAATAAAAAGTAACACTATTTACAAGTACAACATTCACTGTCCTTGCTGCCAATATAAAGAAATGGAGGCACCTGCTATGCTTACCCATGCATCTATGTGTGTGTGTGTAACATGAGTCCTCATAGAGTAACATGCATGTACACATATACTACATGGAAACAGAGACTATAAATTAATTAGTATTGGAACATTCTCCTTGGCCATCATGTGGGATTGTGAATGTCACATTAACTTGAAAAGAGGTCCAGATTCAAGAATTTGTACACCTAAAGAAGCAAGAAAATGGGCATGCAATCCAGCCAAGAAATTGTACTTTAATATCAAGAGTGTGTGTAGTTCATATTGTCCACAAAGTAGAGCTTGATCAATCTGAATTTTTTCTGTAAAAAGGCACTTGTGTCACCTAGTCCTGCCCACTCACGAGTGGCAGCTCTCCCCAACCTCATCATCAGTACGAGACACACACCATCCTCATGTAGGGACACCATCACCTTTTGTTTCAGGGACGTGGACAAGAGGTGAGCAGCTGTTTTTTCCAGGAACCTGACATTAGTCAGCTGTTCCTCAGGAGTGGTCACACCTGTACCAGTGCCAGACATCCAGTCCATAGGGACATTGGCTGTGACAACATTCAAACATCACCTTCTTTAACACAAACAGAACAAAACCCAAAATCTATAATAATAAAAGGGTAATATGCTAATTAGACTGGACGTCATTCTGGACAAAGCCGGGGCCAGAGGGAAGTCTGGGTCCCGGGTGCCCGCTGGCAGCATGAGGGAAGCCAATGCTGGCAGCCGGGGGGAAGGAAGGCCTACTCTTGCATGAATTTCTTGCATCGGGCCTCTAGTCTATGAATAAAATAAGAAGCAAACTGGAATACACATGTGCAATATACACAACATACTAACAAGTAATATTGCTATGTAAAAAAAAAAGTTTGTAAATATTTTTCCATGTGCCCCCAAAAGTAAACTGTGTAGAGATAATGACACCAAACAATTGACAAAAGAAAAACTATAGATGACTTCCCTTCACCCCCCAAAAAATACACACACATGATGAATAGGCCTTACCTTCTAGGTAAGATTCTGGGTGGCCTGAAGGCTGGCTGGCTATTTGCAAGGTTAAGAGAAGACCTGCTTTTTGAGAGAAGCGGGAATGGGAGTCCAAAGGAAGGGGGTGTCAAGAGGGGAACTGTGAGGGGCCAAGGATGCAACTTCAAGAAACAGGCTAGTGATGGTGGAAGGTCAAGGTCACAGAGAGACCCATGAGGGGAGGGACCTGCTTACTTTATCTCTGGAGTTCGGAGCAGAAGGAAAGAGAGGCTGCATTTTCTTCCATATGTTTTGTCATGGGAACAGATGATGAATGATAGAGAATAACCATTGTCCCCATTGCTCTGAGGGTCCTATTCGCCAAGCACTGTGGTAGGCACTTTTGCCAGGGAGGCACCTGTTTGAAATCCGGCAGCTTTTTTCTGGTTGGCCCAGAGACAAAATTGTGCTCATTGTCTTCGGAGGTCACCAGGGACCTCTGAGAGGAGGAGCCGGGGAGCTGATGGCTTTGCCAAATGCCGGTCAGAGAGTTGGTGCTAGTTCAGTTAGCCATGTCCTCTACACACACAGAAGGGAGAGCCACTAATTTTAGTCTCTGCACCTAAACATCACTTCTTTTATATAACACAGAGCTAAACATTTTTTGCTACCGTTATTAATTTAAACTACCGATAAACATTTAACTAGATTTCAGGACAAATAGCCAGTGAATCTAAAAATAACTTATTTTTATTTGCCATTAACTGTGCTAAGTGCCTTTATGTTTAACAACAGACTTCATAAATCAGTATTAAAAGGAAATAGCCTAGAAACCACCCCCATTTAATACCATTTCATAAATTTATATAGTAAATAATAGAGGCCCAGATAAAATTATAGCACACATTTTTCTAAGTCATCTTTACCAAAGCCACACTCTTACTGGAACACTATGCTAAAGAAAGGGATACTAATTTTATCCTAGCTTTAACTAAAGTGAGATAATTGCAACCCTAGATTTTAGTTTTTTTTAATGGTATAGTTCTTTGTTTTGTTTTGTTTTCAATAAAAATGACTATTCTCTTTCAATCCACTAGGTTATTGCAGTCTGCTCTTATCCTGGGCTCCCCCTGCAGAGCTCCATCCCTACTTCATAGACAAACTCTCTGAAAATAACACTTGGTCTTGGAAATAACAGACAAGCTGCACACAAAAGTGTTTCACTTGCCACCTTCAAAGGTGCTGTCTAGAGCAGGATTTCTGGATTGCATCTGAAACGTGTCTGATTTGCTAAATAAGCGCTCTCTAGGGGAAGCAGGAACAGTGCAGATGTGAACTCTTCTTGAGTCTGGTAGAGCAGGAAGGTTACCTGTCAGAGCAGCTAACTCCAGCAAAGGTTATTTTCTTCTGCCTCCCAAACTCTTCTTTCACAGAGTGCCCATGTCCCCCTCTGAGCCAAGCAGACTCCAAGGCCTAAAATCACCAACCTTCATCCCTCCTTTGCTCTCATCTAGTGGCTCATCTCAATATTATTACTAATATTGTTATTATCATAGTTGATAGTTACTATTTGCACTGTGTTGTTCTGCCATTGAGATAGAAGAACCTTTTCCATCTCAGGGCATACATAAACTAATTACTAAACTTCTGCGGCACACCAGAAAATACATTTTGGGGAGATCTGACAAAAAAAATAGATATAATTTTGATTCATTCACACCAGATGGCTATTGTGTTAGCCATTGTCATTATTTTATTTGACAATCTAAGGGAAAAGAGGCCCTGACTAAAGTGTTGGGTATTGCAAGAAGCACACTTGTTGAAAATCGCTAAGATAGATCGAAGAATTTTATAAAAAGAGCTGACTCTGCATAAAAATAGCCAGACTGCCAATACTTGTAGACAAGTGAATAATTTGAACTACATAACTTTTTCTAAAATAAAATAAAAAATCCTCACCATCTGTGTCACACTGCTGGTGTTCCGTGCAACTGTACTTCAGCCACTGATCTAAATTCACACCACACTCAACACCTTTATGTCCTAAGAGTTAAGGCACCGAAAGGTGAAAGTCAGTGATGTGCTGGCAGCCTAAATAGCCATCTCAGACAGTGAATAAAGAAAAATTAAATGTATTTAAGAGAGGAGATGGGAGATGGGGATACCCAAAGGGAAGGGCTACACAGCACTGAGTCAAAAGGTATAGGGTCCATGATGGCAGCAAAGATATACTTAGGACAACGAAACAAGAAAGGGCATGGAAGAATCAACATGAGTCTAGGCTGTGCTGCTTTGGCTCTCTCTCTTTCTCTCTCTCTCTCTCTTTCTCTCTCTCTCTCTCTCTCTCTCTCCCTCTCTCTCTCTCTTCCTCCTTCCTCCTCTCTCTCCCTCCCTTTCTCCTCCTCTCTCTCTCTTCCTCTCTCTCTCTCTCTCACACCTTCCCTCCCTCCCTCTCTTTCTCTTTCCTTCTCCCTTCCTTTCTCTTCAAAAATCAATAATACATAAAAAGATCACAAAGGAAGGCTTGTGGGTGTAAAACAGGAAATGCTCAGACATCAGGCAAGAAGTTGACACTGGAATGGTTGGAGGGAATGAGCACATGGATGTGTTAGATTTCAGCTCCTGGGATGGACACACCCAGCCCCAGCAGGGCAGAACCAGGAGTGGTGGTGGGACAGACGCCAGACCCATTCTAGGATTGAAAATAAGGAGCAAAGCCAATGTTCTGGCAGAATCACTCAGACCTTCGATGGCTACAGTGTCTCAGGCTCAGAAATAAAAGAGGACCCACCCCATCGGACTTGGGCTAGTTGCAAAGCGGGGACGTTGCTCAGCCTCTCACTGTTGGTCTGGCTGAGTTTCAATATTTGCCCAAGAAGGAAAAGGGAGGAAGGAATGTCCCTGAAACTTCAGCTGAGGAAAGAAGAGGGTCCCTGAGACTGAGCAAAAGAAAAGGTGGGAACGAACATAGGAAATAGGATTGGACTGAGGTCATTTCCCCAAAGCTATAAAATCATTTTATTTCACCCAGCATAACTATAAAAACACTCCTGTTGTAAAAAAAAAAAAAAAATGGAGCAAATGGGTATTAATTAGCATTTGTTTACATACTTAATTGCTTTTAAAGTCAGATTTTTGGTAGATGAGTGAATAGTGCATAAGTCAAAAGGAGACAATCACAAAAAATTTTTTATTTAAAAAACTGTTACTGTAGACTCTCAATTCTTAAATCACATCATCAGTTCCTACTACTGTTAGGGAAAATGATGGAAGGGTTTGAAGTGGGGAAAAAAGGTAAAATAAAAATATTACTGTGTTTTATCTGCATACCTTTCCAGGATCCCTGTCCATTGTCTTTGAACTATAGTACAATTCTGTGGGTTGTGGAAAATTGGTACTACTGCAAGTTATTTTTGCCCATAAAAATGCCAGGATGAGCAATCGGACTGTGATCACTTAAAGGGGGTACGTGGGAAGGAGGAGTGTGGCTTATGAACCAAGCTTTAGTGGTCAGCAGCGACAATGTCCAGAGAAGAGGTTTTCATGCAATTATCCCACAGAAGACAGAGGAGCCATCCTGACCCACAGATTATTAGTCAGTCAAGTAAGCAACAGATGTGACAGCCCTTGCAAACTTTAATTTGAAATGAAGGAGAAGGTATAGCTGAGCTGGCAAACTGAAGTTCATTCACTTTGATTATATACATACTAGAGGCTTGTGGGTGTATTGGTGGGGTCCCTTGGCCTTGTCTGCAGGCAGCGGGTCAAAACCAGCTCTCTAATAACCCCCAAGGGGTCCCAGATTGAGAGAGGGTGAAGGCCAGACTGAGGGACCCCACCAGTGCATGATCAAGGCCAGAGAGGGACCACAGAAGGGCTCCAGGTGTATCCAGCCCATCTGGCCCAGTTCCCATCAGCTGGACCCCAGCAGCAAACTAACTTTCAGGTTGGAGCGTCTGTCCCCTGGTAGTCAGTGTGCATCATAGGGACTGGTCAAATGGTTGAACTGTTGGACACTTAGCATATTATATATATATATATGTGACATATATATTAGACATATATATATTACTTAGCATATTAGACATATATATTAGACATATATATAAGACATATATATGTATACATGTGCATACATATATTCAAAATATATGTATATGTATAAATAAATATTCAGAACAGCTAACAATGTGTTCCAAATACCTATAAAATTTTTTAAAGTTAGTTATTTGTGAATCTTCTTGAGTATTTGTAGGCCCAGATTCAACTCAGCAGGAAAGGAAGGGTGTGAGTGTGAAGAGCATGTCACCAGCGGGCCACCAGTTGGGAAGTAGCTAGCTCTTATCTTGCAGGACAGCTTTAGAGGAACTCTCCGAGTGACAAAATCCAAACTACCACCCGGTGGGACCATAGGAGAAGAGTGGCTTCTCTGGCTTCTGCTCCAGTTGGTCACAGCTCGCTTACTCGAGCATCGAGGCACTGCACTTCTGGGCTGGGAGTGCACGGGGTGCTACATGGTCAATCCTTGGTGACAACAAGGTGCCCAGAGGCAAGAGATGAGAGACACGGGGTGTGGGTGTGAGGAAGGGCTCTGTGCAGCTCTGCCCTCAAGACACACAAAGGACTAAAACAGCCACCTCAGTGTGTCCCAAGGTGACAGTGGCGTGAATCACACACAGATGTGGAGAGGAGTATAAACAAGCCCCAAACCCACAGCAATGTTCCCATGGTCTTCATAGAGAACTGTATCCTGGCTTCTTTCGTTTTCTTCCATGAGAAAATGTCCAATCACTTCCGTACTCAGTTCAAATGTGAGGCCCGCATTTTTTATGCCTCTCACTTTGTTTCATGAATCAACATGAAATATATTTTAAACGGCCCTTTAAAGAGAGTCACATTTTCAGCATATTCACTAACCTCAGAAAAATCACATCTTATGTGGGAAAGTTCCCTGTCATAAGTTTAAATGGTCCCCAGAGCCAATAAAATCCTGGACCTAAGGCCTGTAAATATTTTATAACCCACTTCCTGTTAACAGTCCCTAAATCTTCCATAGAGACGGAGTGATTAAATAGAGGAATGAGCAGATGTCTCATTTTCTGGTTCTGGGGGAGTGCATATTTCTACTTGGATTAATGGCAGTCCCTCCAACTCAAGTTCCACTTGAAATAAATCTACAGCTACTACCAGAGGAAGCCTGGCCCCGACCTCTGAGTTGTTTGTCCCTTTTAGTGGCCGTTTTCTATTTCTTTTAATGCTGTTTTGGTCTCGGATTTAGGTATCATACTTAGAGTATTCCTTGTTGATGCAAAAAAATGTGTTGATGTGGGCTTTCTGGCACGTGTTCATTATGGTATGGCAGACAACTCAGAATGAAAGGTACCTTGTAAATTGAAAGAGCTACCAGTAACACCACCCGGAAATAAGCTGATGATCACTCACAGAATTTTTTGGTTTTGTTTCAGTCACTATCTACTGTGTCAGCTACCAAGTCTTCCTCCCATCCACGCCCTCCTTAGCCCCTAGTCATTACTGGGCATCCCCAGGGAAATCTCACGGAGACCACATAGAGACTCTGGTGTCTCTGGTGATCTGTAGCTGAGTGTCCAGCTACGGGTGAACAAAGCTGAGATTCAAGCTAAGGATCTATGTTTCTTACCCCCAAATAAAACATGGCAGTCTTTGTGGCATGAAGGATGGGATGGTAAGCAGGCAATCTTTGCAATGGGTTCTCAATGGCTCCCCTGGTGTTGGTTCCCAGGTTTCTTAAGTCTTGAACAGGTTTTGGCTGAGAGAAATCACTGGAACCATAAATTCCCTTACATAAGCCATGGTCCACACAGAAAGTTGGCTTCTTATCACAGAGCTCAACTCCGTCCAGCTGTGAAGAACTTCAGGTGTGGAGAGTCCTGAGTTGTCACCCACATGATCCACAGGTCGAGGACCCGTGGGAGGAACTGAGCCTCCAGGCAACACTCCAGTTCTTAGAAGTCCTTCATCTACACCAGTGGTTCTCAACCTTTCAAACGCCTCGACCCTTTAATACAGTTCCTCATGTTGTGGTGATCCCCAACTATAAAATTATTTTCATTGCTCCTTCATAACTGTAATTTTGCTACTGTTAATGAATTGTAATGTAAATATCTGTGTTTTCCGATGGTCTTAGGCTTTTCAGCAGCGGCTCTTGTGGGTCACGACCCACAGGTTGAGAACTGCCAGCAGGTTGCCTAAGACCATCGGAAAACACAGATATTTACATTATGATTCATAACAGTAGCAAAATTAGTTATGAGGTAGCAACGAAAATAATTTTATGGTTGGGGATCCCCACAACATGCGGAACTGTATTAAAGGGTTGCAGCATTGAGAACCACTGGTCTACACCCTCCATCTCTTCTTCTTAATCTAACCATTGTCCTGCATATTTCTGTAAAATGGTGCAAAATAGCTATCTTTTTGTATCTCTGTACCCCCGGGGTTTTAGATTTTTATCAAGTAGATTATTGATCTTTTCTTAAATAGCTGCCTTTCTGAGAATAATTCTAGTCCTGGTTATTAAGCAGATAAAATTATGACAGATAGATAGGCAGACAGACATTCCTTAAGAATATTACATTTTCAGGTTTCCGGGATAACATGATCCTACCGATCTTACTCTCTGCTACTCAGAAGCTTCCAGTTTCTATGGCAATGTAGTACCACCAGCCACACCTGCCTTTTCTCAGGTTCCTTATAATTGGAATGTGACATTTGATATCAAATCCTGGATACACAGCTGAGTGAGTAGTACATCATTTTGACAATGCATTTTGGCAAGATACAAATGGGCATGCACTCAGATTGCACATCAAACACATTTGTAGGATTTTAAATCTCACACAACAGGGAGTGCAGTGTTAGCATGCTTCAGCGCTCACTCCGAGCCACCCACAGAGAACAGGATGGGGATATGCAGCCCTCCCCATCCAAACTATGTCAGAGGCAGATTCTTAGAAGTACCAGGGGACCCATATTTAAAACTTGCTTCTAACATAATTCCGATCATAAAGTCTTTACTAAAACAGCAAGATTCCAGTGTATGTAGTTTTATTCTCAGCCTATTTTAGGACACAAAGTTTGAGGAACCCCAAGCGTTTTGCAATTTGTGCCTGATTTACTTTCTAGTCTTCTAGGAAATGCACTCACCTGTATGAGCTTTGTCACTGGGGAATTAAAAAGAAGACTGGGAAAAGCAGGCCATGCAGGCCTCAGGCGTCTGCTGGCGGCCTCGCAGGTTCCCATACTCAGCCCCTAAGACTGACTTGAACGCTGAGGAACGGGTCCAAGAGTCTCATGCCAGATCTGGGAAGCCATTCTGGCACAGAAAAGTGTTCAACATTATTTGCCTTTCCCTTCAGAAATACCCATAAAGCCCAGGGAAGCGTGAACCATGGAAGGGCCACTCAGGACAAACCAGCCCTTTTATCCAGTGGCTGGGTCTGTTCGTAGCAAACCTGCATCCACAGCAGGCAGAAGAGCCCGTCACTGTACAACGCATTTCACAGTGAAACCATGTGGCTCACCCTTGTTCAGAGACAAACAGGCCAAGAAAGAGACGTGAACTGCTGCTGGGGGTGAGCCAGGGAAACAGCAGCAGGCGGTGCTCGGCCTCCCACTGGTCCATGAGGCCTGAACAACCAGGTTCCTGAGCAACATCATCAGAGCAGCTGGAGCTAAAACAACAGCACCAACAACAGTAGGTCTCCATCAGCCCAGCGCTGTCCTGTGAGTGGTGGTACAGTCATCAGGTGATGCTCTCAGAGCCTCTGGTTTAAGGGTGAGCCCTGTCCATATGGAGGTAGTGATGGCATTTAACCTTGACTGACTACTTTCAGCGTGTCCAGGAGCATTCACACTCTGCACTTGTTACAGATCCTCTCAAAATGCATGTGCGAAGTCCTAATCCCCTGAGCCCAGAATGTGAGGACAGCCCCCATGAGGTCTCTGAACATGAGATCTTAAAATCTACTCTGTGGCCCTGAGAGGAGAGAGGCAAATCAAATGAACATTTCCTGGAACTCTATTCTGCGTAGACAGTTCTCAGCACGTCTTTTCCAGTTAGTAAAAGAAACAGTCCTTACCATTAAAAAAATGAGAAAGAAGTCTGTAGAAACTTGAATAGTTAAAATTCTAAATACCAGCTAAAGATGACAATTGGGTGGATACCATAAAGCAGTTCAAGAATAACTGCTAGGTGCATTTTAAAAATAATAGTGCTGTTTGTAGAACATGGCATCACAGATAAACACCCACAGACATCTTGAAAAGATACTTTTCAGCAGCATGCAGTTTAAGAATCATTTTAACAGTGGTCAGTTTCACTAAATCTTGGTATCCCACTCATTATTATTGATAAGTCACTACATTTCTGTTTCCTCAGACAACATGTTGGTTTCTATTTGTTTGTTAATCAACACCCACCTAAAAGGATATAGATTATCCAATTTGTGTGTTTCTAGAATAAATATTCAACTGCAGGCTTGCCTTTACAGCCATCTTGGAAACATTTCCTGCAGTTAGTGAGGGCTTGGTCACCACGGATGGAAACATGGACTCACAGAGCAATTTGGCCTGAGAAAACAACAGCAGACCCATTGATCGGAGTCACAGAGACACACTTTAGGCTAAAAATAAAGACCATTAGGCTTGATGTACATTTTGTATTATTTTCTCATTACCTCCTCCATTAGCACAAATAATTTAGTTTCATAAAGTACACGGAAGCTTATGCAAGTATGGATCTTGTAATAATCTCTTTCCTTTGCTCTGTCTCCCAGTTTTCATTTCCAATCAGACGTCAAGGGTCTTTCCCAGAACTGCCTCCTTCACCTTCGAGAGAAAGGAAAGAACCAAGAGCATTTTTGGAAAAAATTCCAGCAGCTACATACACCATACTTAAGCCCCAAATCTCCTGGGAGAGTTGGGGGGAGGCAGGCCATTCTCTCTTACCAAGTCACATTCTAGAAGGCACCTAGTTATGAAGGACCACATTTTCCAAGCCAGACAATGGAGCAAATCTGCTACATGCCGTCAGAAAACATGAAGCATAGTAATCCCAACTTGTATAAAAAAACTGCTGTTTGAAATTCTCTGCTACTGTTAGATAATCCCTTGCTCTGCAAACTTTGTCATTGTAAACTCTGTCACTTTAAGGCAGTCTCTTATTCTTTGTTTTTAGTTCAAATAATAGAAAAAGATAAACTTGACTGTCTGACCATGCAAACTAGTCAGCCAATGTGATAGACTAATACTAATACCAATAATAATTCCCATATTCTTATGCCAAGTACTAACTCATCATATGTTCAAGGTTACAATTGTCTGTAACAATAACTTACACAGAGTCCTTTGTAATATCTGCAAACAAAGAAGCTCGAAAAGTATAAATATGGGAAATTTCCTGTATGTGTTGCTCAAAGATTTGGAAGAGACACCTCTCCCTGGGCTGTGCACAATAAATGGCTCCTAATTAATTGGCTCATTAAGGTGTCTTATATCTCAGCCACTGATTTACGATACAACGGACTGAACATTTCAATTCAAGACGACCCTGTAAGATCTAAGAAGTGCCAGAAAGTCACGCAAGAGGAGACTGTGCTGCTCAGCCCAGATGGGGATGAAGGGGGACCATAGGGATGGGAGATGTTCTAGAAAGGCAGAGAGCAACCTGAGGCGCAACCCTGTCTGGGTGAGCATGAGGTGTGTGTGTCCTGGTGCCAAGTGATGTGGCATTGGATTGTATCCTTCCATTTGCAATGCTGTGGACCCAAGATTGGGATGCCCCACTCGTGACTCTCAGCTCCCCTCTTGTCTTTGGGACTGAGAGACAAGCTCCTTCTGCAGATGCTTTGCCTGCATTTATTTCTGGGTAAGTGTTTCTAAATGCAACAGAACCAAATTCATTCATCAAATAGCAGCAAAGACAACATAGCCAAACAAACCTTCACTGTTGTTGCCAAAATCACTCTAGTACTGTGAAGTAATAGTTGCTCTCACTTTCTCTAGGCAATTTCATAAGCAGAACTTAGCAAAGAATCCCTTGGAAATAAATATTTAGAAGGCATGCTTGCCAATAAAAATATTTCATTAATAAATATTTAAGGAAGCCAAAGTGTTTCTGTAAATGGTACCAAGAGGAGCCATTCTTCCACCAAGAGGAGAAGCATCTTCAGTTACTAACAAAATGGTGAATCTATTTTAATTCTTTGTTTGGGGAATCCTAACTTACTCAACAAAGCTGAAGAAATTCCAAAATCTTCAGAAACTGAAATGCATGCAAAAGTTCAATCTTTGGGAAGCAAACACAGGGATGCAGGCAATTGAAAGGTGGTGGAAGGATTTTGAGTCGCTGACAGCATTCTCAAAGAATTTCTTTAAAAGAAGATGGCCAAAAGGAACACACACACGCACACGCACACACACACACTCACTCACACACACAGAGTTATGGTTCATCATTTTTTATTTTTGAAAAATGTATTTAAGTGAGCAAATTATTTGTCAGTTCTCTATTATGAGGTCATCATGTAGCACATGGAGGTGCTTGACTCTTAGGCTATCATTCATGAATTCTTTCATTTAATCCATACTGACTGACTGAGCTTCCGACTCTGTGGGACAGGACATAACACTCCGCCTAGGTTCCTCTCCTCATTTCCCAGGGCCACCGCCTAGTCCCATCCCTCAGCACTTCTTGTTCCAACCTCTATAACAACCAGTCCTCCCTGACCTCAGTCTGGTCCCCTCTGGGTTCACCTTCCATATTCCTGACAGAGGGGACTTAAAAAAAAATTTTTTTTTAATTTTTCACAGAGAGGAATAGAGAGTTAGAAACATCGATGAGAGAGACACATTGATCAGATGCTTTCTGCACACCTCCTACTGGGGATGTGTCTGCAACCAAGGCACGTGCCCTTAAATGGATTCAAATCTGGGATCCTTCATTCCACAGACTCTATCCACTGAGCCAAACCGGTTAGGGCAAGAGGGGACTTTTGAAAGGCAGACTTCATTATCTCTCACTTTGCCTGAAATGTAGAGCCTTGAGTACAAATTGCTTGGAAAAGGGATTTTCCTATCATTTGTTTCTCAGATGCATTCCTCCCCATCACACAGACACAAACACTCATGCACATGTATATGCACACACATACACATACTCTCACATACACGCACACATGTGCACACTCACACATCTGTACACACAGTCTTCCATCCCACCCTGAGTCACCACAGTGAGCTTTTCAATATCTCTTGCTGTTCCATGTCACCATGTCTTTCCACCTGCCTGTTTCTCTGCTTGTAATGTCCAGAACGCCTTCAATTAATTTGTGCCCATCATCCTTTTAAATGCAACCCCAACTGGTTAGGTAAATTCTGGCACATATCCATTGAAGAGGAGGCAGAGTCTGGAAATTGCTTCAGAACCATCATCAGGACATTCTGTTGATACAAAAAATAAGCTAACAAGCTGCAGAATTGTGTGTGTGTGGGGGGATGCTATCATATGCACAAATACATATCAAATATAATGACAGAAATAAAAATTTAGTAGAAAATTAGGAAAATAAAATGGAGGTACTAACTCAAAACACACACACACACACACACACACACACACACACACATCAAAGGACAAAGAAAGAGAAAATGGGTGAAGAAAAAGGTAAGGAAAATAGGGCATTCATCCAGGAGGTCAAATATGCAAATAGAAGTTTTATAAAAAGAAAAATGGAAGGACAAGGTGTTTCTCAATTTATTTATTTTTTAAGTCAGGAAAAGTTTCCACAGCTTAAAGACAGGTTCCAAAGGCTGTTAAAACATCTGACACAAATTATAATAAATGAAAATAGAACCATAGCGCAAGAATGTTCACAACCCTGGGCACACAGAGAAGCTTCCTGCACGAGTCCATTGAAAGAGATGACAAAGCATTCCCGGAAGCTGTGCTGAGCACCTCAGGCAGGCATACACTGTCTCTCTTGACGACGATACATTTATTCACAACTTATTATGTTTTTCCTTCTCTTTGGCTGCCAGGGAGCTCAGAGTTCTGGTCTGGAGCAATCTGACCAGTCCAGTTTGGGCTGAAATAAATAAATAAATAAATACATAAATAAATAAACCTACCTTCCATCTTTAATGCATATTACGAGGCTCTTAAACATTTATTTTCCCTTTAACGGCTTTATGGCTCTTAACTATGTCTAAATCCTTTTAGAGCCACGTGGGCATGAAAAAATAAGCCTGAAGGAAGACCTATACCTTCCTTCTTTCTGGCACACCTTTCCAGGTGTGTCCCACCTCTTACCTGCTGCCCAGGGTGTCTCGGTTTATGGCAACAGCGCCCCCCCGACCCCCGAATGGCTCTTTCCTCCCTCCGAACCCTTGATCAGATCATCTTTTGCAGTGGCTGCCAAGTTTGTGGAAAGGAGAAAGAAAATGACTTATCTGGACTTTTTTATATGGTTAATGTCTGTGTCTTCTACCAGGTTTTAAATCCTGTGGGAGCATGCCCAGGGCTAGCTTTCTCTTGGCTACAACACTGCTTGACACCTATTCATTTTCTAGGGCTGCCATAGCAAAATAGCACAGACTCGGGGGAGAGGGGAGGTTAAACAACAGACAATTATTTTCTCACAGGTTGGAAGTGCAGATGAAGATAACAGAAAATTTGGTCTCTAGTGAGAGATCGCTTCTTGGCTTGCAGACAGCATCTTCTTACTGCGTCCCCACATGGCCCTTCCTCTCTTGGTGTGAAGAGAGCTTCCTGGTGTCTCTTCCTTTTAAGGGTGCCAATCCCATTGGATTGGGGGCCCATCCTGATGACCTCATTTGACCTCAGTTGCCACTCTAAAGGCCCCTTCTCCACATGCAGTCATCTTGGGAGTTAGGAGTTAGGGTGGGGGGGAGGAGGGACACACAATACAGGCCCTACCAACCTTGACATATTTGTTAAATGAATAATGGATCTGGAATCATGGGGCTTGAGGAGACTTCAGAGATGATCTAGTCCCGTAGTCGCCAAACTGTGGCTCGAGAGCCACATTCGGCTCTTTGGCCTCTTGAGTATGGCTCTTCCACAAAATACCACAGTCTGGGCAAGTCTATTTTGAAGAAGTGGCATTAGAAGAAGTTTAAGTTTTAAAAATGTGGCTCTCAAAAGAAATATCAATTGTTGTACTGTTGATATTTGGCTCTGTTGATAATGAGTTTGCCGACCACTGATTTAGTCCATCAGCTTATTTGATTCAAACTTTGAGAAGAAATATGACCTGTTCAGGGTTCCACAGACAGTGTGTGCACACCTCAGGCTCCACAGGTCTCCCTTGTTAGGAACCAGCAGCAGCAGGTGCAAGGGTTGCTGGTGAAGAACCTATGACGCTGCAGAGACCACCGTTCAAGGCTGACGTGTGCCACTCCTGGGCTATGTGCGACCTTGAGCAAACATACTTCATCCCTGAGAACACGTTTTGTAGGCATGAAAATAATTGAGGTAAAGCACACAGCACTGCGTCTGAGACACTGGAAGCGCCCAAGAACTGTTTGTTAGTTAAGATTGACTCAGTGTTTCTGGGGGAAGGTGCTCCCCTGGAGAGTAGGTGTGGGATCCTAAGAGGAAGGAGACCATGGGTGCCTCTGACTGGCGCCTGTTGCAGCTGCCCAGGACCTGGATGGGAAGGCGAGAGGTCAGTGTCTCCCAGCTCAAGCTGGGTAGCCCCCCTGAAGGTGCAGAACAGAATAAAGAGCTCCTATTTTAAGCAAGTGTGTAAACAGAGTGTCACTTGGACCAGCTAGTCCTCATCTGTGAGACACCGTGACAGGGACCTGTGCCAAAAAAGCAGATCAGGTTGACAGAGGATTAGGAAGCAGCCCAGAAAGCAGCATCCCGCTGTGTAGATTCCTCACCATAGCCGCTGTGAGGACAAACCAGAAATTGGTATCAGACACTGGGGGGCCTTCCGGAGTGCAGCACACCCTGATACACTTTTAGAGGTACAGTGCTTGATCCAGACATCCAGAACAAGTGCCCTTGTTGCTGCTAAAGGAACTTCTCACTTCCTAGCCTTCTCTTAGACGATGCTCCAGCCCCATCTATGAGACTTTAGTTTATAATGCATGGGAGAATACTCGGTCCTATGACATCCTAACTAGTTAACTTCCCTGTGGGTGTGACTAAGGACAGCCAGCAGGATAAAGGGCTCAGTGTCACAGCATTCTGGGATGGGAAGGATAGGGGGTTCCCAGAACGACATACATCCCCCAACATCTTTAGACTAAAACAAAGACTCTTAGAGACAGTGTCTTATTGGATTCTAAGCAAAGCAGCTTTCTCAGCTGCCAGGCAGTGGCGGAGGACAGAGCGGAGTCTGAGAGCCTGTGTTTCTCGGTACCTCTGCACAGTGACCAGATCTTGGGGCCCCCACCTGTGAATCTCTCCGGTCCCCACTCCCTCTTTTCACTCCAGTCACCGCTGCTCGCTGTCCTCACAGTTCTATACAGTGGACTCTCTTTCTGGCCTCAAGGTCTTCACTCAGGCTGTTCCCTGGCCTGCCAGCCCCTCCTGACTCAGACCCCTGAGAAACACTGCCGTCACCTCCCCTGAGGGCCCTCTCTGGGTCTAACCAAAGGCAGGTAGGTGCCTCCAATGACCTACAATTCTGGCGCCTGTGGTTTCCTTTAGAGCACTTGCCAGGGGCAGGCTTGACCCTCCCTTTCTCCTACCACCACCTGAGTCGCAGCAGCACGCGGTTGGGGCTGATCCTGTCCCGCCCAGCCACCCAGTATTTCTTGAGTGCACCCACATGATGTCACTCTTCAGGCTTGTGAATTACGCGGAAAGCACCTTCTCCAGCAACTGAAACCCGTGGAGTGTGTTTATCCAAGCTAGGGTTTCACAACGGCCCCCTCTTCACATTCTCAGTCGGGGACAACACATTTGAAATTCCACTTTTCCATGTTGATGACTCGGTGTCTATTGTTGCAGATGCCATTGGAAAAATGCTTCATGCCCAATGCTCTTCCCTTTCCCTTGGCTGTGTTTTGTATCTTCTTATTCTGTTTCCCCCTTGACAGGGACATTTTGTCCATTGCGGATTTCACTTCACCAAAGGAACATTTCTCCTTTTATTTTCATGTTGAGGATGATGCCCTTGCATGTCCAGAGACCTGTTTATGATGGTCTTCCCCCCACCCCCTCAATGAGATTTCTGTTGTGAGGTATACCCTATAGATGTCCAAAATGCCATTCCATATTAGCAGATTTGGTAGAGTTCGTGGAGAGTTATTCCTGTCTGAACTGCTGTTCTGGGAGTGTTGCATCTATTTTGAGAAACCTCCAGAATGAATCATTAGTGGTGGTGAGTGGTGTGGATGAAACTTCAACTACTGCTGATTTTTATAACAGAGGTAACAAGTTGACAGTCCAAAACCACCCCACCCCCTTCCTCTGACTTCTCTCTGCATTTTATTGCCTACGCACAGGAGGTTCCCTAAAATGTCATTTGTCCTATGCGTAGAGTAGACTCCACTAGAGAGGAGCCCACACTCATGGCAAGATTGGGCAAGTGGAATTTGTGAAGTCTGAAGTTCACGTTCTTGTGCTGTCTCATCCACCATTTTCCCTCAGGGCAGTGTGGGCAGGGAGCCTCCTGGTAACTACTGTGGCTTGAAAAAGGACATTCCTGTGTATGGCTGGTATAAAGCTAGGGCCATTTTCTTGGGTTTTATGTGAACCTTATAAGTGTGTGTATGTATAAACAATAATGACAACAGCTATATTTATAAATCTATGTATGTACTGCGTGCCCAGCACTACACTGAGCAATCTGCAAGCATTATCTCATTAAATCCTTGCAAATATTGCACCCTTTTTAAGATGAGAAAACATCCAACCCTTAAGTGGTAGAGTTGGCCTTGAACCCAGTCTGTCTTTATTTATTTGTGTATGTGTATGTATATATGTGTATATATGCACATACTCATGTCACACACATACATATCATACACACAGGCACACACACACTTAACATGCTAAGAACAAGGTTTTAGATAGACAATAACACACTGTTAACCATGGACTCTTGCAAGAGGGTATGAAATTGGGGTCGATGCTTACTTAATCCTCTACACACTTCTCTTATCATTTGGATCCTTTGAAACATGAATGCATTATATGTTTACCTAAAAAACCAAGTTATTGATTTTGCTGTACATGTTCCCACTAGACATGCTTACTGAGTAATTGAGTGTAGTGAATGTTATGAGTAGCTCATGTTTTTCCTTCTGTCTTTAGAAGGGTAGTTAATGAAAACTGGTGGAAGGAGAAACCATACCATCAACAGGGAGCATCATCTCGAGGTCTCCTTGCCTTCCAGAACACAGAAGACAAAATGGTCCACAAACAACATCCATTTCAACATGCCAGGCTATCTCCCAGCTCTTACCAGCTTCAAGTGCAATTGAGCTATTGTAGTAAGAATATAACATACTAGAAGTCTATGCTTTTTTTTTGCTACTCTCTTTAACCATTCTGACCTCCATAAATTCCTGACCTAGGAAATGGGCTGGCTGGTTTGAAGAAGCTTGAAGCACCATGATACCTAGTATTGCTCATACAATTGTGGACACCAGAAGGCATACTCTCTGTCCCCCAACTCTTCACACCTGGTAGGTTTATTCACACTGTGCCCTGCATTCCTACAGCACTTTGCTCTTTGTGATTTTAATGTATCCTCCTCCCTCCCTCAGCAGACTCAGCTTTTTCCAGGCTGGGCTGTATCTTTGACTATTTTTGTTCTTTGTCCTTGCTCTCTGCACCAGTGTGCCTGCCTGCGGAGCTTTGCATGCTTTGGGATACTCGTGGTGCCTCCGAGAATTGTCTTTTCATACCTTTGTCCATTTTCTACGGCTTGTCTTCTGCAATGCTTTATCAGCATTTTTTTTTTTTAACAGTGAGGATGTTAGTCATTTGAAACAGCAGCCATACTAGTAGCTAAAACTTCTTGAACACCAGTCTGTGCCAGGCCCTCTGAGCACTCACACACTGACTGCATTGATCTTTCATACTGATGTAGGAAACTGAGTCACAGGGGCAAAATAACTTGTCAGACATTCCAGTTCCGTGCTCCCAGTTCAGTGCTCCTCATGTGCCCCTGTACAACCCAGGACCCCTGGGCCTCCACATGCTCCTCAGACACCCTCCTCTTCTCTGAGGCTTCTCTACCTGCCCCTTCAGGGGCACTGTCTCCTTTTAAAACCTGCAGTCTACATTTCAGGGCTGTCAAAATACTATGGTCAGAGCCATTTTTAAATGGAGCCAGATGCCTCAAATCTTCGGAATGTTAAACATGATAAAATAATCTTTGGACTGAGCCTAAAGCAATGCCGTAGTCCAAAGAACTGTTTGCAAAGATAAGGAAGTTGTTATTATGACCAATGGGCTGATGAGTCCTGGACTGGAAATTTTTAAAAAATTTGTTTAGAATTAACATCACTATGCCATGTTATCTGCATTAATAGACACATCTGTCTTCTCTTGATTTAATTGTTCTCCTTTTCTTGTTCATAAATACTCACTGTCTGCCTCCTAATCAGAAGACTATCTGGGCTTCTGTCTGAGGCAGTGGGGCCCCAAATAGCTATTCTTATTGATTTCAAATACATGCGTGGTGCCTCACTGTGAAAGGTCCCTTTATTTTTTAGGTCAGCGGGGCTAAATATATCCATTTTCAGGAATTCAATGGTCCGCACAGAGATGACACCAGAATCAGAACACCATTCTCCACCCTTCTAGACCCATGTCTCTGTCTCCCTGTGTCTCCTGAAAATTACATGACTTCAATTCCAGAGTTAGGAAGCAAGATTCCTCAGGTAAATGGAGGTCTGCTTCTAAGGCAGAGGAAGTCTGAAAATAGAGGATTGAATTTAGATTCACACCATCCATGAGATTATGACACAGTACCTGAGATCTAAAGTAACCTGTAACGTGTGAATATATCTGCCTTAGGAGGTAAGGTGAGGAAAGACTCAAGGGGCATCTAGCTCTGGACCTGACATGACAACTGTTAGCTGCCCCCCCCCCCCAAAGACCTGTGCTTCCCCCTGGTTTCAGTGTGCTGGGGGAGGGGGGGGAGGGTCCTGCAGGGGGACCTCAGGCCCAAAGTGGCTGGAGCCCAACCTCTGGAGTGGCCTTGGGTCAAATTCTGGTTCCATCACTTTGCTGCCTTTGAATCAACCCTCCAAGGTTCAGTCTACTGAAGTGTAAAATGGACTAATGAGAGTAGCCAAGTGAGGGATTTTCTGAGGGTTAAGTGCGTCAGTCTATGGAAAGTGCTTACCACCCAGCATTTATTGAGCACCTACTACGTGTTAGGCATGTTCCTGGCAAGCGAACCCAGGGGTGCACAGGCCATACCCAGTGTAAATGGTTGTGACGATATGTATTCCATCTGCATCCTGCTAAGCAGCAAGTTTTCCTTTGTAATTTTCAATGTCAGCCTTTTTCTTGTTCTTACCTTTTAACTTTGCGTTTGCCCCCATAGCCCCGCACCTGCCTGCCTTGCACAGACCTCAGCAGAGTGCTGTGAGTGGTCTCAAAACTAGGCTCCGAATCTCACTCCGAGGACCTTGGAGAAGAGGTGAGAAGATGAGGATGCCATAGGCACAGGAATGTGGCCAAAAGATCTCCATGAAACAGCCAAGCACCACGATGCCAGGGGCGCCCTGCATCCTGAAGCCCGGTCTCTGGCCGGCGACGCTGGAAAGAGGAAAAGAATGAGGCACCCATGTGGGATGGAGGGAATCCTGAAACCAGGCGCCAACTGGCTCCAGGCGGCAAAGTGCCACCCGCCTCGCTCCAGGTAACACGCCCGGCCCCGGCCTCCAGGAGGCAGCACCTCGACCTCGTCCCTGGCCTCCGGGCTGCCTAGGCTCACCGCCGCCCCTTTGCGATCGTCCCGCCCCCCTACTTGCTCACACCCTGCCCCCGGCCTCTGAGTTAGGCCCCGCCCTCCACGCTCGCCCCGCCTCCGACCTCCCTCCTCTCGGCCCCGCCCTTTCGATCGCCCGGCCCCGCCCTCTTCGATCACCGGGCCCCGCGCTCAGCTCGGTCCACACCCTGTCCTAGCATCTGGGCGGCGACCGCACAGTCCCGTTCACTCCGGGGCCGCATTCCCGGTCCTCTCGCCCGCCCCGATGCCTCCATAAGGCCTCGGGTCAGGCTCCTCCCCTGCCAGCGACCCCGCCCCGGCGCGGCTCCCGCCTGTTCCCTCCCGGAGTCCCGCCTCGCAAGCCCTGCCCCCGCCTCGGAGCCCCGCCCCGACTCGGGGAGACCACCCTCAGCCCGCGGAGGCGTGGACCGAACGCTGTGGGCACTCTCGGAGGTCCCGTCCCCTCGCCTTCGCCGCGCGTTGGTTCCCGCAGAGCCGCGCGCGTCCCCGGCCCGAGGAGCTCGCAGACCACGAGGAGAGCCGCTGGAGCCGGTGGATCGCAATGCGAGCCAGGTAGGCAGGCAGGCAGGGGGCGCGCCAGGCGGTCCCCCGCAGGCGCTCCAACCCCGCGCCCGGCCTCGCTCCCGCGGCGCCTGCTCTGGGCTCGGCGGGATTGCGCTCCTCTCGAGCGCTGATCGTTCCCCCGCCGCCTGAGTTCGGGGTCCGTACGCCCCTGGCGGGGCTGGCTCCTGGAGGCTTTGGGAAGCCTCGCGTACATTTTGGAGCTTCCCCGGGCTCCTGGAATCACCCGCACAGGGCAGGCGGGTCGGGGTTCTGGGAGCCAAGACGCACTCGGAGCCCCCGCCGTCGCCCGGTAGATCCCAGTTATCCCGGCCCCAGACGCTTGGTGGGGCGGCCCTGCGGGGTGGCCTACCTACTTCGACCACGGGGCACGAAGGTAAGGGGGGTGCTCATTAACCTCCCGCGGCCATAGGGCGCCCCGAGGGCTGGAGGGTCGGGGCGCCCCCTCGCGCGTACTCTGGATGGAGGGGAGGGCGCGCGGTCCTGGCTTAAACTTGCTGGTGACCGTGCATATTTCAAGTTCGGAGATCCCTCGTTTTAGGATGGAAATGAAAACCGGGGTTTTCAGCCAGCTGTGCGGGGACCGAGCAGCCGCGAGCTGGCAACGCTGGCGGCTGGCGGGTGGGGACAGCTGGGAGAGGCGCGTTGTTCTCTGAGTGATGTTTCCGGGGAAGCCCGCTCCGCGGCGCGGATTGGTGGTCTGTAGGATCCTAGCCTCGGGGTCCGGTGGCTCAGGATCCAGGTCCTCTCTGGCCCTTCCCCGCGGCGTTGGTTGGTCCGAGGAGCGGCCGGGCTCTCTACGCGAGGAGAGCGTGGTGGAGCCTCGCGGATGGGTGAGATTTTAAAAAGAGGACACTGGGCTGGGCTTTATTCGTGCCGATTCTTTCCAAGTTAGTGCAGCAGCTTGGTACCGTGTGCTTATCCGTAGTAATAAGTTAGGACAACTTTTGCTCTGATCACAAACAGTAAATGCTTTGGGTAGAAAGCGTGGAAATAAAGACATATAAAACAGAAACCAACCCTTAGTTCTTCCAGCCTTTACTATGTATTCATCTTTATTGGAGTCACATGTTTGCAGATTTCATCAATAAATTACAACTGGAGCCTCTCTACCCTAAATCAAAAGTAATCTCTCTTTGCAGGTCTTCCCTCCCAATCCTTCAAAATGGGATGGTCTCTGAGCACCGGAGTTTGGGTCGATGGGCCTTGTTTCCTGCTCAGCTGCACAGCTCCCTTTCCAGCGTGGTGTACTCCCTGCCTTCTGTAGGCCTGAGATGGAGAGGGGAGTGGTCAGGTTGGAACACTGGCTGGGACAGAATTGGCCTTGTGCCTCACCCCTCCCCTGTGGTTTTGGTTCCTTGCCTTGTAAAAATGAAGGTAATGATTCTCAATCTGCTTCTCAGGCCACCATAAAAATTAATGGGTGGTTTGCAGAGCATGTTGCCATTCTTGGATGGACAGCGGCTGTACTTTAAGGGACCAGGGAGCATTTTGCTTGCTGTTCTGTGTTGCCATCATCATCAAAGAAAGCAGTTTGCCTCCCACCTGGCCATCCTGATCTGGTGACAGACTCCAGGAATGTTCAGTGGATCTTGAAGAACCAACCTGGTACCCCAGAAAACGGGGGCCTTGGATAGAGACAGCACACTCAAACCCATCTCCCCTCTGCCTTCTTCTGCATGTGGGCAAATGGGGAGAGGATGAGGGGTCATTGATACTAAGGCCCAAGGTGCACAGGCCTGATGCCTGTCCAGTAGTGTATTTTGAGGCCACCGTGGCAGGAGAGGGAACAGTTAGTTCTGGGAGAGAGACTTCGAAAGTGCACACACCTGACTTCCTGAGGGTTTGCTTTATGGCTCACTTGTTTACTTAATGAACAATGACCACCTCAGCTCTGCCTTGCTGGAGAAGCTTCTGTGAGCTCAGATATTTTTCCTGTTGTCCAAAGTCAAGAGCGCCACACTTCAGTGACCTCTTATAACAATTAGAAGGGCCTCCTGCCATTCGTTAATTTCAGGTATGAGAAGCGGGAGTGGGGAGAGGTGGAGTGGGGAGAGGTGCCGCACAGGTTGCCTTTTGTTCCCCTAAGACAGAAACCACGGTGGAAGATGGGAGATCCTCTTTCTGTGAATATCTCTGGGGCTCCAGTGTGTCATTTGATAGTTTCATTTTTTTTTATTGTCGCTCCCACCAGCACTTTGATCTGCGCAAGGTCTGGTAGCTTATCCAAGCTCAGACACAGGGGGTTTCCGGAAGGACCCTGGAAGGGGGCTGGACAAGTAGCTGATAGTGTCCTTAGCCCAGCTCATTGTCTGGTACTGTGCTCTTCCTTATCTCGGTGTGGGGAGGAAGGGGAGGCTGGCTGGATTTTTTTCCTTTGCTGTTGTTTGTGAACTTGCTTTCTGGTCTGGCAGCCTGGAATTGTTTTCCTGCAGGCTGCTTGAACAGACCTCTTTCTTATTCTAATGTTGGTTTCTAGTCTGATAATAAGATATGCTAATGATGCGTGGGGTTTTAATCCTTGGATCCCAGCCAGTTAAGTGTGGGAGGTGTGTGTGTTCACTCTTCTTCCTGGGGAGGAACTCCTCCCTCCCCGCCCCTGGCCTCCACCAAACAAGCATAAAAGCTACCAGTTCACCCCTGATGACCTCATTCCTGCTCAGGGCAAGCCTCCCTGGCTCCCTGGTTGATGTTGCAGCCTTGTTTTGACTGAGGAGGAGCTGCTGTTTAGCAAGCAGGCCTTGGGCCAGCTATGTGGGTTTCCCTTAGCTTTGTTATTTTCAAATTCGACACCTGAACTGGTCCATGTTGCCATTTTTCTTCTGAGAACTGGAGCCCAGTCCATGGGATATTTTATTTCCTAAGGCCCTGGAGATGGCCACTAGGACTTCTTTGTCCCGAGGCCGCCGCCTGATAACCAAGGACTGGGAAAGGTCGCTGAGCAGGGAGACAGACTTCCTAGAGCATGCACAGACCTGCTTGGCTCCGGCCCTCCGGGGTTGACACTCCGGTCTCCTGGGCCCCATGGAGACCGGAGTGTCTATTCGCACAATAGAAGCCCCATGTTCTGCCACTACCCTCTGGAGGGGTGACAGAAAAGTAATTCAAACCCCCACAAATCCAGGGAACAATGCAGCTACTGACTCGGGATCCCAGTAGCGTGAGTCTGCTGCTCCATGGGCCCCAGGGCTTCCCTGTTATATAACATCACCGGCCGGGCAGGACCAGCGGCTCACAGGAAAGGATGTCAGTCTTCAGCCGCTAGAAAAAGGCAGGAGGATGCAGAAGGTGTTTCAGAAATGAAGGGTGTGTGTGGTGTGTTTCAAGGAGAGAATGGTGAAGTCCCATATGTATGCACAGCTTCTGGATCGTAAGGTGAGCATATACGTATCTTCGCAAACATCAGTAGTGATTTGAGGGAGAGAATGGTGGACGACATTCGCCTAATTTAAATAGGGATTTGGGGTGTTTGAAAGGGAAGAAATCAGTATCGCTTGTAAGGGTTTGTGTGCATGCTTTGAAAGCCTCCCCAAAACAATGAGAATTTAAGTCACTCCTCCAAAGTAATAGTCCATTCAGTAAGTGCTTGAGCTGGGACACGAACCCCTGAGTCAGCTTGATCTCCTAACTCACGTCTTCCAGTGAGCTGAAGCTAAACAAGCAGCTGTCTGTCACATAGGTTGGTAGCATTTAGGCATGAAAAGAGCAGAGTGCCTGCTTCCCTTACACCAGGATTTAAAAAAAAAAAAAAGCTAGATGAAATCTTTAAAATTCGTGAAATTTTTTCAGCCTGAATGGAAGACAGCTAGTTTACACCTTTGTTCGTGGGGCTGGTGCTCACCCTGTCTGCAGGGCAAAGCTTGATTTTTTTTTTTTTTTTTTTATTTTTGGAAGACTGGTTTTGAAGTTGGGATAACTAGGCACCTGCTACGAAGTTTTTCCTTGTACCGTGAAAAGTGTTATTCTGGGCAGTTGAGGTCACTAGAATAAGATTATGGGAAGGTTGATAAGGAAATGTAAGATAAGGGTTCCGCCTTCCTCTCTTTACAATTTCAGAAATGACATATTACTGAGATTATTCTTATCTGCTCAGTAAAACCTGGTCTCCGGGGAACTCTGCTAAAGCTTGTTAGCCCAACTCTTCTGAACAGATTGAAAAGAATACTTGCTGCCAAAAAACGGTTCTGTGGTTCCGAATTCTTATGTCCTTTCCTCTCTTCCCTGTCTCGCTAGTCTGTGCGATTTAGGAAAAGCCTGCCCAATTCTTCAGAACATGGAAGCCTACTATAAAGTCTGCAGGCCTGAATGGAATACAAATGTTTCCTTTTCTAGCTTCTCCAATGTAGGAGGTCCTGAGCCTGCCATGTGCCACTGCAGAGAAACCTGCTCTTTGAGGGGAAAAGACAAAGAGCCTTGATTGTAGCATCTGCCAATTACTGGGTGTAAATACTCCCACCATGGCTGACTTCAAGTTACCAGGGCTGGGGCTGCACATTACTAAATATGCAACAATCTGTGTGAGCCGATAAGAGCTGATTCAGTTTACCTTTCTTGGACCTAGCCCATCTGCCCAAGCCCCCCTCATGTAATGAATGAAATGGGTGGCTGGCTTCTGCTTGGACCATGTCTGCCTAGTTGTGTGAGAGGAGAGAGAATTTGGGTCTCATTGAGTATCCTGTTTTTGGCCAACAAGAGTAAAGTGCTTTAAAACTCAGAGCACATATTAAAATCACCTAGGAATGAAAAATAACATTTTTAAAACTTTTGCTGCCTCCTTCTCCTTTGCATCAGAATTTCTGAGGGTGGGGCTTAGACATGAGCAGTATTTAGAAGCTCCCCAGTAGGGCCCTGGCCTGGTGGCTCAGTTGTTTGGAGCATTAACCCACATACCAGGGTTCAGATTCCTGGTCAGGGCACATACCTAGGTTGTAGGTTCTGCCCCTGGTGTGTGAAGCAACGATGGATGCTTCTTTCACACCTCCCCCCATCCCCCGCCCAACCCCACATTAAAATCTAAAAAAAAATTATATATTCCTGGGTGAGGCTTAAAAATGATAATAATAAATAAAAACAAAAGCTCCCTGGTAGAATCACCATTCTTAAGTCTATCCAGGGTTGAACTCCACTGTCAGGAAATTTGAGAGTGTCAACGTAAGAAGTATCCAAACTATAAAGAGTTTTTATAAGAATTAATTGGAGCCCTAGCCAGCTTGGCTCAGTGGATAGAGAGTATCAGCCTGCGGGCTGAAGGGTCCCAGGTTCGATTCTGGCCAAGGGCACATGCCTGGGTTGCGGGCCCCATCCCCAGTAGGGGGTGTGCAGGAGGCAGCTGATCAATGAATGATTCTCATCATTGATGTTTCTGTTTCTCTCTCCTTCTCCCTTCCTCTCTGAAATCAATAAAGAAATATTATTTTTTAAAAGAGTTAATTGGAGCCAAACTGAGGACATTGCCAGGGACCACCATCTCAGATGCTCTGGAGAGTACGTTTGCATTGTCTTTTTCACATTTGGAAGTAAGGAAGGAATGTAAGGAAGATGTGTGGAGGTGCAAGAAAGCAATGCAGGGATTGGATTACAGGGTAGTTAAGATGGTTATGTGCTCTCTTGAGGGTGGTTATGCTTCCAGGGATCTGAAGAAGAGGCCTTTCAAAGGTGGTGTTGTGAACCCTGATGGGGGTGGCGGGTGGGGAGACGCTCTAGAAGGGCTCCTGTTGGCTCACTGGGCTCAGTTTTAACAAAGCAGCCATTTCTGCACAGCGCTTCTCATGCGAACTGCACTTCAGGGAGAGGCGACTGCCTGCCTGCCGGCACCTTGTTCCTGTCATCTGAGCCAGCCCTTATAAAGGTTTCCTGGAGTCCTGTTTCAGCCAATAGCACTGAAGCTTTATTCGTTTCCTTCTTCACTGCACCCCAACTTGGAGATTCCTGTTGGTGAATGGGCACTAATGACCACGGGTTGACAATGTGTCAACCTAGATGCACAGAAACAATGGACAGGGCTTGCTTAAGGCAAGTATATATCTTTCTATATGCCTGAGATGTGACTACCTACCATTCCCTGGCCTGATAGTGACTACCCACCATGACCTGGCCAGTTAGGAGTTTATGATCAGAGAAACCTGTGAGGTTATAGTTTGGCCAGATATATTACACAGCTCCCTTTTCTGTTCACAGGAGGTAGTTTGGGGCCAGGCCTGGCAGACCCTGTGTTTGACACCAAGAAGTTGAAATCTCCCTCATGGAGCCTGGGAGCATTTTCCAGCTTTGAGTTTGAGGACTAGGCAGGCAGAGATCTGGGTCTTCCCAGTTGCCAGTTGTCAGTCTTACTCCAGTGCCCTTTTTCCCTCCATGCTGCTGGTCCACATACTTGCTGTGCCTCAGTTGCAGCTGCTGGTCTAGTAACAGAGATGGGTCTTGGTGGAAGAAGGGGTCTGGATGAAACAAGGAGATGGCTTCTTGGGTGGACTTGGCTGATCTTGGATGTTAAAGCAGGGAGCCAGAGTCTAGAGGAGCTCCCCAGAACCCCAGGTGAAGAGAGGAGGAACTCAACACTAAGGACCTTTTGTAACAGTCCTTCAGCTTGGCGGCACACACGAGCTGATTATTTTTTCTCTGCATAATTAGCAGTAACATTATTCCAAAATATGAAAGCTTTCTTTGGAGGCAGGGTGCACATGGGAAGCGAGTGTCATTGAACTTCTGAGCCAGTAAGAAATGACAATACGTTGACAGATCTAGGACTAGGAAGAGGCAAGCGAGGCCCCTGAGGTGCAGAACTTTTTAAAGGAGGTGTGCACATGCAGGGGCTGCCTGTCTGGTCAGGGAGGGACCGATCGAGAGAGAGTGGACTCAGGGCTCATCCCCTCAGAGTTGGGCCCGGCAGTGTGGAAAAGCGTGCTGAAAAGATGTGATTGTTAGCAGTGGGGCCTGGAGCACACTCTACTCAGCCCCTGAAGCAGCTGGAGGTGTGTCCCCGAGGCCAAGGAGGAGAAGGTTGGGGGTGGGAGCCCGACACAGACAGTCCTGGGTACTGAATGATCAGACACTGGGGGACCACTGCGGTTTGATTGTTAGAGCTGCATGATTGCCGGAGTGGGAAGCTTCTAGAAAAAGTAAACACATCATAGGCCACAGAGAAGAACGTTAGTGATAAAAGAAGTAAGGTTGTCATTTGAGGGTCCAGGAGGGACCAAGGTTGGGATGGACCCACTGACTGGGTGGGTGACCAGAGATGGGTGTGAGTGGTTGTCCTCAGGAATTGGTTTAAGGCCAAATGCCTTTTCAGGTTGTACATCTGCCGCTTGTTTTCGGCACCCTTTGTGGGAGGCTAGCTGGGGGCCTTGTTGGTTCCTAAGGCCCAGTTCCCTCATGCTCCCTGTCGGGGAACCCTTTTCTGGTTCCCCCAAGTCAAGGACTAACCACTGCTTCCCTGCATGCCTGTCGCCCCAGGCAGGCGCTGCATGTCCTTCACCCCCAAGTCCTCAGTGCAGACACCTCATGAATGAAGGTGCTGATGGGAAGGTGACAGCTTAGGGTGGCAACTTCCCAAAGAACCCACAGGGACAGTGCTAATATTTTCTTCTTAAACATCCTAACAGTTTAAAACTTATCACAGTACATAATTTCTGGCCTATGAATAACCATCAGCTTCCTTGGAACTGCTGTCAGGACCATCCCATGCTTCTGTGTCATTTAATTTTTCACTCAGCCAAGCTTATCCAGCTTCCTTTACCCACCTTTACGCTTTTGCTCTTTTTGAAAGCATTTGAAATTTTATCTAAAAATGCATGTACTTTTAAACATTTTGAAATTGCTGGTGGTTGCCCTAGCCAGTTTGCATAGTGGTTAGACTGTCGGCCTGCAGACTGAAAGGTCCTGGATTCCTTCTGGTCAAGGCTGAGTACCTTGGTTTCAGGCTTGATCCCTGGCCCCGATTGGAGCTGGGGGCAACCAATCATGTCTTTCTCATCCATGTTTCTTTCTCTGTCTCTCCCCTCCCTTCCATTCTCTCCAAAAATCAATGGAAAAAATATCCGAGTGAGGATTAACAGACAAACAAAAAGAAATGACTGGTGGTGCACGTGTCCCACACGTAAATGGGAAAGAAAGGTTCTATGTGCAGCCTGAACTTGGAAGTGCTCGTCAGAAGTCATTTCTGTGATATGTTGGGCCCGGGACCTGTGACCAGAGTAGCTTTGCAGATGGTGTGGATGGTGGTGGTCTGGTCTCACTTTCCCTCCCCATTATCCCGCACCAAACATCCTCTGGCACAGGCTGTGGGGTTTCTTTTTCCCTGGGGTTTCAGACATCAGTGCTTCGGGTGTTCGCAGGAGAAAGCCCAGTTTGGCTTTGTACTGGTTGGCAGCTGCTAGGAAGCTCACCTTTATGGGAAACCAGAATTTCGAATTTTGGTCACATTTCAGGACTATGCCTGAGGGACATCACAGATCTGTCACTGGCTGGATATAAAAAATGATTCTACTTGGTGCCCCCTCCTCCTTTTTTTTTTTTTTTTTTGCCTATATTTTGTTATAACCACCCATGATTTGGGACTGTTCAGCTAGGGGAGAAGTAAGTACGTGTTCCCAGAGACAGAGTTTGGCCTGTGTAGTGTAGAACCTTCTCGGCTCCACAGCCAGGGCTGCCACAGTCAGTCCTGGGGAGGGGACGGCTGCCAGGAGTTCATATTCTCCGGGCGGAACCAGGGACCCATCGGTCTCCTCACTCACATTTTATTCTTAAATATTTCAACAGTCTGAGAAAGTCATGTTTCAGATAATTTGGCATGTAGATAGATGCTAATCTCTCAAATACAGTTACTATTTGGGGATAAACACTGAAATACTCACCTTCCCCTTGCCATGGGGACGTTTTTTGTGGCTTCACTGGACTTTTGCTCTGCGTCCCTGTGCCCGAGGCTTCTGGAAATGGCTCTTTCTTTTCAGCCAGTCGAATATGAAGCAACCTCATGTGCACAACTGAAAGTCATCATATTTGATTCCAGGAAAGTCCTAATTAAGAATTAAGTGACTCATCACCCATTATGTTCTTCCCACATTGTGCTTTGTATCCAGGCCATTGTTAGGGAACAGACGTGGCTGGAACGAAGTTGTCACCAGATGGACTGCGGGGAAATTCCTTTTCTTAGTGGGGTCTCCGGCGGCTCATCCTTAGGACCGGTTTTCTTTCTGGGAGCATCGAAGGCTTCTCAGTGCCACACACCTGTCTGTGTTTGCCTCTGTGGCTTCTGTTGATTTCTGGTTTTGATCTGGGGCAAGCGTCTGGGCTTCTCGAGCTCAGCCTTCTGATCTCTGAAATGGTGATGGTGCTGCTTACCTCCGGGTTGAGAGATAGACTGTGGGGACCTTGGACTTCACCACCCCACCCCTGCCTGTCCAAGGACCCCCCCCCCTCCCCGTCACTATGGTCTCTTTTGAGCCTTGTGAGCACTGAAAGCTTATTCTTAAGTGTTGAGTAGCTATTGTGTTTTGAATGTGGTGCCCTCTGAATTAAACAGGAGTGCAGGACTTGGGTATTTTTAGGTGTTCCATTTGATCTTTAAAAAGTGTACAGGCGCAGACTAGCAGCATGATGCATTGGTATCTAAATAGGTGTTAAGGATCCTCAATCATTGCCCCGTTTTTCCAAGTCCTGGGAGCAGGAGAGGTGTGGAGATGGAGTAAGCAAGTTGTGTCCCAGCCCCAGATCTGGGATGGGGTGTGGCTTTGGCTGGTAGCATGGGGGGACCACCAGCCCCTCACTGGAGGCCTCTGTGTGCAAGGAGACCTGCTTTGCCCTTGGGGGTCCCGGTGGGTCAGGGAGGGAGGTGAGAAGCATGTTGTGGTCAATAGAAGTACTTTCTAGGTATATGCATTATTTGAGGACTAGTTACTTATGATTTCTTTCTTTTAAGTCCCATCCACTTAAGTCTTTTTTTTTTTAATTATTGAAGAAATACTCATTTTAGAAACATTAGCAAATGCAAAAGGAAAAAAGTTTGCATCAGTGAAACTGCCGCCCACAATAACCGCTCCGGACATTGGACATGTAAATCTAGTCTTTCCAGACAAAGCCAGGTGGTGAGGACCGTGTGCACTCGGCCGGAGTCCTTCAGTAAGCATTTGTCCAGTGAATACTACACTTTCCTAAAACTGCTTTTACCTCAAATTGCTGCTAACATATTCCCAGGTGAGTAAGTTCAGACTTCCTGTCAGGCTTGTAGAGGATCCACACTCCTTATTTAAGAAGTCCTTGTTCATGGACAGTTTCCAGTTACTATGAAATTATAAATAGCACCACAATGACCATCTTGAGATATCTTTTTGAATCTCTCTCTCTCATACACACACACACACACACACACACACACACACACAAACATTGCTTTTATTGGGCTTAAAATCTGTACAGAACTAATTATATGGACTGCTGGGTGAATGGCTTCTCACTACTCAGGAAAGCACCCCCAAGGAGTGATGAGGGGAATTTTTTCATATCTTGAATAAACTTTGGTGAACTTGTACATGAGTCTTGGACTCACTGGCACCCCTTTTGGGGGAATTCATTTCTGACTGTCCAAACCCTAACACGCTCTGTCTGCACTGTGAGTTTTTGGGTGGGGTTGGGAGTGCACCCCTCAATTTTAGGAGGCACATAAACACGCCAGTTTCAGGAACGTTGACACACGGGGGAAACGTGTGTTTGAGAACACAGGGACTGTTTCTGTTGGGAGGTCCTCAGGGCCCACTCCCTCCTGGGAAGACATGAGTGGTTTCAGCGTCAGGAACGGTCATTGCCAGCTCCCAGGTCATGTCCCCGTGGACAGCAGGAGTGACCTGTGGGGCTGTGCCCCAGCTCGGCTGTGACAGTGGACTGCAGCTTCAGCTGGCACAGGGCAATGGCGTAGACTGGATTTCAGAGCCTGCAGGTTCGTGAAAAGTGCTCAGTACCTCCCGCTGGTGACGAGGCTGTGATTTTTATTCTCACTGCGGTCTGGTGTCACAGGACGACTCCGTTCTGGCAGGAGGGGAACTCAATTACGGGCGGAAGATCTTCTGGCCTGTCTCCTGAGCGAGGTCTTGGCACCGGCGGCATCCTGAGTCATTGTCCACCTGTTGGCACATGAGACAGCACTTTGGGGGCCATCAGGACACCAGAGATTGCCCATTCGCTCTGGTTATTTGTTCTGGAGTGTTAGGCACACCTCATGGAGTTTGGGGGGCTGGAGCCCCTAAACCGGGCCTGATTGCTGAGCCCTTTTGTAATTCTCTAGGACACTACCCTGGTTATCTTCTCTTTCTGATTAGCTCTTACATGACTTCAACTCCTTTATTCCGTCACCCTCTCTGAGCCGCTGCGTGCCAGGTGGGGGGATGGAGAAACCACTAGAGACAGCCTCTGACTGGGGAGTTCAGGGCTCACAGGGTGTGCTGGGGTCAGGGCAGGCTCCCCAAAGTAGCCCCACTAAGTGGGGGGACGTGAAGAAATTGTGTGGTGCAGGCAGGAGTTGTGGGCGTGACGAGTGGTTGGGTAAGTGCAGGGAACCCGAAGAGGTGACCACTTTCTGGAGCACCTGTGGCCATGGGACAGTTAGGTGGCTGGATGGCAGGTCCTCTGGGCTACAGTTGGCTTTGAACTTGCATCTCGGAGCACTAGGGAGCCTTGATGAAATGTGCCAGCAGGGACCTGAGGTACCACACCTCATTCTGACTGGGTCCCCTCCTCACAGTCTGACACCCCCAAAACCTTGGGGTCTCGGGACCGCACTATATGGCCTGCAGTGACGCTTCTCCCTCGTGGCCTGTTGTGAGAGGCTTGTGAAGTCATCTGAGTAAATGACCCCTCTGCACAGTTACCTTTATTTAAAAATGACACTTTGGGAACCGGGCCACCTGTCGGATTATTGAGGGAATCAAAGCATTTTTATGTTTTAGAAAGGAAAAAGGTATTATGAAGATATGGAGATTTCCAGTTAAAACATCGGAGGGACCCAGTGCGATGGATCGGAGCCCCTGCCTGTCTTCGAGGCTGTCCCCCAGGCCACAGCACACCGGGCAGCAGCCCGGATGAGTCCTGGCATTCCTTGTCGGGTTCTGAAATTCACCAGGCTGGGCGGTGGTTTTATCCTGCCCTACCCTTCTCGGCCCACCTCGAGCTGCTGAGAGGTGGCAGCTTTGCAGGCCGGCCGGCGGATTTCTGTGTTTAACCCACACGAACCTGCTAATCCCACGTCCACTTCAGTAGAACCTGTGCCCTGGGAGGACAACCAGCTGTCCTCACGGTGCTCAGAGTGGAGGCATGACACCATGGTTAAAAGGACATAGCTCTGAGCTGGAAATGATGTCATAAGCACACTCTGTTGTCATTAGAGGAAATGTCAAGGAACTGGCTGCTGATTAAATTGGGAGACTGATGATTATTCTGGGGAAAAGCGGGGTTATTTTGATGAGCAGGATAAGGGAGAGAATAGCAGTGATTCCTTGGGGAGTGGTGGGTGAGAGGCTGCAGGGAACAGGTAAGGCATTCAGGACAGACTCTGATTTATGGCTTAGATGATGGTACATTAGGCTCTCCGGAAAACCGGAGCCGTGACTTTGAATGTGTCAGGTTGCTGGTGGTTTTGGTTTTCCTTTGCCTTTAGATTTGGTTGCTGGGAGTTGCAAATAAAGGGTCAGCAGAAACAGCTTTGTTGTTTGGGTGTGAAAATTGGCAGGCAAGGTTTGGGCGGTGTCTCCTGCCCTCCACCCCCAACCTCTACCCTCTGTAGTCAGTGTAACAAAACACAGTAAACTGCATTTTAAAAGTTTGGGGAGAAAAGAGGAGAAATGGTAGCTAATATTTGTAAAGCGCCCACAGGCAGTCACTATGCTGGGTCCCTGGGCTTTGCTGACCCTCATGAAGAGCAGGTGGTCAGTGGCCTTGTTCACGTTCGTGGTGAAGCTGAAGCCAAGAGGACGGTGTAACGTGTCCATGGACAAGGTGAGTGTGGAAAATACTAGGGAGTAAACTTTCCACGTGGAGCTTATGCCTGGACACTAATGTAGGGGGTCTTTACCCCAAACCTTGAGTGTGGGCTTCCACGGGCAGTGGCACCATGGTGCATACATGGACTAGGAGGGTGGAACCGCTCAGGCTGTTGAAAATGACAGGAAACCAGGCGTTTCACTGACAGGCATCCTTCACGAGCATTTCTCGGGTCAATGCTGCGGAGGAGGAACTCCCACCTCCTTCCCTGCGACATGTGTTTCAGACACAGCATCGCGTTTTGAACGTTATGCTGACTTCCCAGCCTACATTGGAGGGTGCCTGGGCCTTCGACTCCCCTAGTTCCTTTGAATAATAAGGATACTCAGAAACCTCAGAAGTGAAGTCGTGGCAAATAGTCCTGGTGTCAAACTGATGTGAACATCACCTGTCTGGCAGAGAGCGAATAACCACTCTCCCTAATTAAGCTAACCCTGCACTTGGTAATAGAGGTATCAGGAAATACGGAATCTAACAGATAAATTCTGCTTCTGATGATAACAACTAGGATGTTGGTAGCGTTTGCTCTGTGACATCCAGTGCCTTTGCACTTTACCTGTCAACTCTCCATCTTTACAAGTCCTGCGAGGCGAGGGACTGGCAGTGTCTATGTAACAGATGGGGAGACTGAGGCACCAGAGGGGCTGTGGGGGCAGCAGCCAGGATTTGAGTCCAGGCTCTCAACTCTTTGGTTGATCTACCCCTCATGGGCTGTCAAGTCTTCCCCAGGGTCCAGGGTTGGGATGTCCCGGAGTGAACAAGGAGCTTCCCACCAGACCAGGGAGCAGTGTGGGGGCAGGGTTAGGGGAAAGGTGTGGTCTCAGGTGAGATGAGGATGGGCAGGTAACAGCCAGGTGGGTAGCCTGAGGGGGACAATTCCTGTCCACCATCAGGAGTCAAGGCTGAGGACGGGGAGAGGCCAAAATGCTGGAAGGGTGGGAGCTGGACAGGAGGGAGTTCCATTTCCTCCCCCGCTGCCCTTCATCTGCCCCTCATGTTTAGCAAGCACACATGAGCCCTGCTGTGGTGATGTGTGTGGCTCTGTCTCCATCAAAACTGTCATCAGTCAAGTCTATACCATGCCAGGCAACAGACAGGACACTTGTCAGGATAATCTGGAATTAGAGATCTTCACCACAGACTGGTAGAGGTTTTAGAGACATCCTACCTAATAAAGAGGGAATATGCTAATTGACCATCACACACTCACAAAGATTATGGTGCCCAGAGCCAATAAGGAATGAATATGCTAATTGACTGCCACACCCTCAAAGATGGCAGCACCCACAGCCCACAAGATGGCGGTGCCCAGTCCCCACAGTCCTGGGGCAGCAGGCATGTGACATGGCTGGGCCCGCATGTCTGCCTCCGGAGTCCTCTAGTCCCCTCAGCCCCCCAGCTGCCCAGGGCCAGCTCGAGGTGCAGGCAAGCCTGAAATATTGGCTGCCCAGCTGCCCAGAGCTGCCCGAGGCTCAGGTAACCAGGGCCGGCTAAGGAAGTGGCAGCAGCAGAGGTGTGATGGGGCATCGCCTTCCCCTGACCACCAGGTCACCTCCTGTTCTTGAGGGCTCCCAGACTGTGAAGAGGGGGCAGGCTAGGCCTCTAGTATTTTCATATCTAGGAACCTGCCCTCAAATATCTCCATTTTATGGTGCTTTTCTGATTTGCCATTTTATATTAAATGAAGAATTAGTGCCATATGCGAAGCTCCCTGCTTAGAAGGTCAAAGCACCTTTAGTGTTCCTTCTACCCACAGGCTTCCCCTCCATCCAGTGAGGGTGACTATGCCCAGGGCCCCTGGGTCCTCAATGGCCTGTCCATCGAAGCTGATGGAATGAATGATGGGTGGGGACCAGCTGAGCTCTAGTTGACCAGGAGATCCGGTTACTCAAGCCAGCCTGGTGATAACTGTGATGGACAGATGGAAAGTTCTGGAATAGTCTCTTTGGATTTTGAACTCAGTGGGCCTATTTGGAAGAACCATAGTGTGTGTGTGTGTGTGTGTGTGTGTGTGTGTGTGTGTGTGTGTGTGTGTGGTTACAGTTGTGTTTCCCTAACTGTGCTCCAAACAATCACCTGGTGAGTGCCTATAGCCAGGTGGGCCCTAGGAGTCTTTGTAATTCCTAACGAGTGTCTAGTTTTTATTTTAATATCTTCTTTAACCTAAGCGGTTTTTTTTTAAGTATTTAATTTTGTCCTTTTTATTTTTATTTGTTTTTTAAAATATGTTTTAATTGATTTTTAGATATATAGAAAAAGGGAGAGATAGAAACATTGGTGAGAGAGAAACAGCAATGTCAATCAGCTGCTTCCTGCATGCCACCTGCTGGGGATCAAGCCCGCCCCCCAGGCATGTGCTCTGACTGAGAATCAAACTGGTGACCTCTTGGTTCATGGGTTGATGCTCAACCCCTGAGCCACAGTGATCAGCACTGTCCTTGTCTATGTTTCTCTCTTTCTAACCTGGTTTTCTAGTTAACTTCGGATATCACTGCCTTGGGACCAGTGGATATCCACACAGATTTCTACTTTTGATGTTATTGAGGTGTCCAGACTGTTTCCCATGTTGGCTGGTGAGCATCCTTGGATCCTTCAGCATCTTCTCCAGGACATGGGGTTTGATACGGATCGGTGTATGCTCTTTGATTATGCTCTGCTCTTCATTGTGTGCCATATGCTTCTCTGTCGGGCTGTCAGATTTTAGTAGCTGGGTGCAGGGTTCCCAACACGACTGGTTTTGTCCTTTCTTCTCTGGATCAGCACAAACAGTTTTCTTCATCTCTGTTCTTTCTGAAGGATAGTTGGATTTTTTTTTTTTGTCACTTTACAATCCTGGGTCTTAATTCTGTGGCCTCCTGCCTGCCTGTCTCAGAGCCGGCCTGGTCAGAGCCCAGGTACAGGCAGTGGTACTGGGGACAGTGGTCCTGGGAACTGGCCTGGAGGGCATCCTTACATGACTCCTGAGCGTAAGGGCAGTCTCAGCAGGGCTTCTCTCATTCTCATTGACCCATGAGAGTTACTCACAAGCATTGCTCAGGTTCCACCACTGGAGAGTCAGTTGGCCTGGGGCTGGGGCCCCAGCATCCCTAATTTTAAAAGCATCCTAGGTGACTCTGTCCAGCCAGAATGAAAATCACCAGCTCTGAGTGACCTCATTGGAATCTGTGTCTTGAATGGTATCATTCCTGAAATGATGGCTGTCTTAAACTTTAGGTTTGCTTAAATTTTTTAGTTATAAGGATACTTACTGAGTGCTTTTGCAACAATTCCAAACATGACAGGCATTGCAAAGTGAAAAGTGAGTCATTCGTCCCACTGGAGTGGCTGTCTGGGGTTCTTACTGCTCTCCTCGGAAGCCGGTCTGACCTCCCAGCCTTGACCTCTGGCCTTGACTTCTGGGCTGATTCCACTGGCTGTGTGGTAGTCTACTGCACATTGTGTCATGTAGGTTTCCATGTTCCCTTTTCTGTTTATTAGTTTTGGGTGGCGATTTTCAACTGGTGTGCCACAATAATTTTTAAAATATGCAATACCTGACTATTTAGTCAGGGGCACTGACTTCTTTTCCCCTTAGATTGTCAACACAGCAGTAGTTATCCAGTGTGGATGCCCTGTCTTGAACCATAAATATATAGGTTATGTAATACAGTTACATCTTATTGGTCACCCCTCATAATAAGGTTGTGTCTAATTGGTTATTAGTATATAAGAAATCCTTATACACAAGTATAGGCACCTGTTTTGTTTGTTGTGGTTTTTTTTTTTTTTTTTTTAAGTCGCTTTGGAGCAAAAAAGGGTATGTAATTACTATTATCACTTTTTAAATCAATCAAAATTGTACCTGTTTATTTTTGTCAGAATGGCAAAATGTATATGTTTTTTGGTGTGCCGCGAAATTTTAGTAATTAGCTAATGTGTGCCGCGAGATAAAAAGGTTGAAAATGGCTGGCATTGGGGATCAGAATCACTTTTTGCCTCTACAAGCAATTGCAGACAGGATTGTCCTTATAAACTGCTTTACATCTGTCTTCTGGGACACCAGGCCTGAATCGAAGCTTGTTTACATGTGTGTTGCTGCAGGGTGCTGCCAGAAACTACTGGAAGAACACAGGATCAGCTACTGTTGAGGACCCCCCTCGCTCTTTAAGGATTTTTAATTATTTATTTTTAATTGTGGTTAAAAAAAATCACATAAGATTTACCATTGTCAACTGATGGTCATTGTCACCAATTCAACACCAACAAAAATCTCCAATTTGGGATGTGTTGAAGAAGGAAACTTTTTCAGTGCAAACAGCTCAGCGGTGATACAGCCAGAGTGTGAGGAGGCCAGTTCCCTGGGGCCAGGCCCCTCTCTGGCTAGACAGCTCTACTCCGCTCCACTCCTCCATGGGTGGTCCGCTTTGCCCTGTGCTGATCTGCTTGGCTCTGGTCCAGTGAGACATCTTTGGTGTTCCAGCTCTAGCAGGGGAATGCAGTCTCTGGTGGAATGTGCCCTCTTAGAGCTACAGGGAGCCAGCTTTTATGGACAGAAGTTGCTCCACCTGGTCCCTGCGAGGTCTGTCCTCCTACACATGAGGACTCCAAACCCTCAAAGTTTGGCCCAAAAGAGACTGTCCTGATTGGTCAGAATAGAACTGCTCTGGTTGGTCAGAACTGTGACGTTCCAATTTGATGGGAAGAGCCTCAGTCCTATTGGGTGAAATAGGACTCCAGGAACTCCGTTATAGGGGTGGGCTCAGATGGCAGAGACACAGTGCAGGCAGGCAGGTCAGGCTTCTCCCTGAAGTGCATTTTGCGTGAGAGGACCCTGTGTGCAAATGGCCACTAGGCTCCATTTTAGTTTTTTATTTTCTTTTAATTGGAGTTCAGCTAGCCACCAGAGCCTTTCTTAGTTGGTGTCTTCTTTCTCAGCATTCACGCTGTCCCAACAGTGAAGTGTGCAGTTCGGTAGTGTGGAGTGTATGCCCATTGCTGTGCAACAGATCTTCAGAATGTTTTCATCTTGAAAAACTGTCTTGCCATTAAACAGCATCCCCTCCCCCACCTCTACCCCACTCCCTCTCCCACCTCCACCCCCACCCCCACCCTTGGTCACCATCACCTTTCTGCTTTCTGTTTCTGTGAATTTGGCTATTCTAGATAGCTTGTATATGTAGAATCATACAGTATTTGTCTTTTGGACTGGTGTATTTCACTCAGCACAATGTCCTCAACGTTCATCCATGTTGCAGCCTCTGTTGAGTTCCTTTTCTTCAAGGCTGAATGCTACTCCCTTGTGTGTCTAGACCACATTTTGCTCATCTGTCCATGGGCCTTTCTTTGGTCTGCACCACGTGGCTGTTGTGAATAGAGTTGCTGTGGACCTGGGTGTGCAAATATCTCCTTGAGACCCCGCTTTCAGTTTTTTTAGATATATACCCTGTTAACGTAAAAAACTATTGAAACCTGTAACGAATTTTTGTGAGTTTATTTGAGCCAAACTGTCAACATACGCCAAGAAGCAGGACCTCAACTAATTGAGGTAATTCTCCGGAGAAAGGAAGGGACATAGTGGGTTACATGAAATCCATTGGGGATAGACTAGAGAGGCGGGAGAAAGCAAAGCGGGCTGGGGGTGGTGGGGGTGGTAGGGTGGAAGAACCCTGGGATTGGATAAAAAGTAAAATGATAGACACATACTTAGGTGGGTGCAGGAACAATTAAGATGATAGTAATAATGAAGGAATTTGTGGTATCTGACCTAGCACCAGCGCATTTGGTTGTGCCCTAAGGGGTCCAGAAAAAGGGAAGTTACAAGTTACCCAGACATTTCAAGGGTATGTGATATAGATGCAAAAAGACACGTAGACTCAGTTAAGGTAAAAGTTGACCTTGTCAATGAAGATACCAGCCTAGGACATAACTACCCGCCATAACTGCTTTTAGTTAAAGTTTAATTCCAGACCATTCTTTGTGGTTACTTTAGGTCTCTGAGTTCGAAAGACCGCCACGCAGGCCTCCCCGGAGCTTGTCAGGTTCGCATGTGGCCCCTTTGGTCCACACCCAGAGATGGGATTACTTTATCATATGATAATTTCTTTTGAAGCCTCCATACTGTTTCCCACAGCAGCCACAGCTAGCGGTTTAGGCTCCCGCTGGCAGTGCAGAGGGTGATTTGATGGCCCTCATCCCTGTGGGTGGCCGGTGATAGCGCGTTGTGGTTTGACTTGCGTTCCCAAATGATGAGTGACATCAAGCATCTCTTCACGTGCTGGTTGGTCGGCCTGCCCTTTTCAAACTATTTACTTTGATTGTCTGTGAAGTGTTTTTGACAATTCTCAGCTACAAAATCTGCTTGTGGTAAAAATGAAAACTCCAGCGAATTGTTTCAGACATCTCGGGCTTCTCCCGTTTCGCATGTGCCCGGGGAGCTTATTTCTAACAGACCGTTTAGAAGGAGGATTTCCTCCCGTGAAATTGGGAACAAGTCTCCTCTGGCACGACTCCCAGACAGCCGCCTTCCCCCTGCACACTGTGTTTAAAGGGTCCGTGGCGTTCAAGTCCATTGTCATGAATAACACATAGAAAACACCATCATTGTCCTGTAAGCGTGGAATTTGAGAAGAGAAACCACTCAGGGACCCTAAAGATTGCCCATTGATTGTGTTTTCTGTTGGTTTATGAGCAATCCACGCTTATCATAGATTCAGAAAATAGACCCTGTAGAATAAATTAAAAGTCGTCTGACAACCTGTAACTCTCTGCTGTGAGGTAAGTCACGTGGGTGTTATTTCAGAAATGGGGTCGTCTGTGCTCTCTCTCGCAACCTGCCGCTTCACCCGACAGTTGAGGGGGCAGACCACTCGGAGGTCACCGGTGTGCCATCCAGCTACGTAGCTATGCCTGCCAGGAGCAATGCCATCTTCACTTCCTCATGGCCCTGGCATTGATGGGAGCCCACATACTTTTCACTCTGTGCACTCCATTTTCAAGTTTTCCTTTCATCTTATGTCTCAGATGGGATTTCAGCAAGCACCCCCCGCAAGGCAGACAGGTCCCCTTGCAGCCCAAATCTGTTGGCATTGTGTGGCAGGCACCAGTGTGGGAGGGACCCAGCTTCTGGGAGGACTGCACAGTGCAGACCCTGGGGATAGACCCGGAGTGTTTTTTCTTGTTTCCCTCTGTTGGGGGCAGGGAGGGCTGTAGGCGCAGCCGGTCCACTTCTTCCCAGCCGTGGGAAAACGGACACGTAAGGCTTCGTGAGGACCCTGAATTTGATCCACTTTGCTGTCCCTCAAATGCTGCATTGGGTGAAGTGGAATGGGGGCGGGGGGGACCTCACCTGTGGACACTCAACCCTCAGCTAACACTGATGTCCTGAATTACAGCTCGGGGTGTGTTGGGCCCCCTTGGAGCCCAGCAGCTTGTGGAATCTTTAGCTTGACCGGCCCTGAGGCTTGTGCATTGGTGGCTGGCCCTGCCGCCCAGGGCCTTCAGCTGCCTGGCACCTGGGGGCTTCCTCTCGCTCCATGGAAGAGCTTTCTCCCTCAGACACAGCAAGGGGCTCTCTGCCGCGCCCAGCTCCCTGCTCCCCTCTCCTCCCCGCTCTCCTCTCCTCCCTGCTCTTCTCTCCTCCCCACTCCCCTCTCCCCACTCCCCTCGGTGTCCAGCCATTCACCAGCTGGTGTTGGCCATGGTGAGAGGATTGGGAGGAGTGAGGGGGGGTCTGAGCCAGGCAGTGTTGCCCACACTGGGGGATGGGGGGCCACCGGGACGTGTGGCAATTTGTAATGGGATAATCATAAAACTTACCCTGATGATGAGCGTGTGACATGTGCCTGGCCCTGCCCCTGGGACCTGGCGAGCAGGGCCCAGCGAGCAGCTGCCTGGTACTTCTCAAGGCTCGGGGGCCAGAGGGGTGAAGGCTGGTGGGGATTGGATGTCTCTGAACTGGTGCGGCGCAGGGAACAAGCCTTTGTTCCCAGTGGAGGCGGCAGCTTTGTGTTGGGGGCTCCTTGGCAGGCAGACAAAGCGCTGGGTTCTGGCTGGGTAGTTAGTTGTGCCAAGACTGAGTCCTCCGGCCTCCCAGTGACGGTGGCGGCGACAGCGGCTCCGTAGTGGTTCTCGGTGGGTTCGGGGCAGTGCTGAGCGTGCCCGTGTGCTGCCCTTTTCCCTCCTGCAGGTGGGACAACTTCCCCAGGGAAGTCTGTCACCTGCTGAGGTCACAGCGCAGCACTCGGACCCAGACACCTGGCACCTGAATTCCATGGGGTAACAGAGCTCTCATCTACCTCTGCCTGGGGAACTCACCCCTCTGGGAGCATCTTCATGAAGCATATGGGGAAACCGAAGGCAGAGAGCAGGTCACCTAAGCTTTTGAAGGTCAGAAATTGAACAAACGTGGTCTGACCTAGAGCATTCCGTGGTAACCCCCTTGTTTCTCCTACCTCCCCCGCCTCCCTTGCTCGCTCTCCCCCCCTCCATCCACACGTGTCCTCAGCCCAGTGTTTCAAGTCCCACACAGACACTGAGCTCTCCAAAGGCAATGATGACTCCTGAGGGGTTCTCAACGGAGTGTGGGGCCTGGGACCTACATGTCCTATGTGCCTGCCTCCCTTAGGGTTAGGGGCTTGCCTCTGGTGACCCTTGTGAAGGACACCATAGACTTGTGGGACCTCATCAGGTAACGCATTCACCCAGCACCAGCCCACCTGGGCAGTGTGTGTCAGGAGCCTGAGCAGGGCAGCTGGTATCTGGGCCCTCGTAGAAATTGCCTTTTTATAAACAAGGCCAGTCATCAGCTTTTTTATGAGGGAGCGGAGTGTATGTGGTAAAGAGGTTGCTCTGTGTTTCTCGGAGAGCTGCCGGCGGCGAAGCCAGGGCTCTCGCTCTCGTCTCGTGCTGCGCACTTTTCTTCGCTTGTTTTCTCAGAAAGAGAGGAGCTTGTGTTTGAGCCTCTGGCTGGCGGTGGGGGTGGGGAAATCTTTCAGCAGAGAGGGGGGTGGGGCCCGGAGAAGGAGGTTAAGAGGAGGGAGGAGGCCAGGTGACCAAGGTCAGCATCAGCCGTGGTAGGTTGTATCAAGTATGTGCTTTTGATTTGAAGAGATGAGAAGGGTACCTCACTTTTTGGGGTCTTTCTCCCCCAAATCCACCACCCCAGAGTAACCATGAGAAAACCACCAAACATCAGGCACATCTAGTGGAAGGGCACTTTCAAATACCTGCTCGAAACTGTTATCTTCACAACTTGAGGATCGAATTTCTCAGTTTCCTCTTTTTTTATGTTTCATGTGTCAGCTCTGGATTTTTGTGTTGTGATTACCATTTGGTTTTTCTAAATGTGATACATACAAATAGGCCATTTTCACCACAACTTTTCTGTGACCCTAACTCTGTTCTAGAAGAGTTTATTTAGAGTGGCAGGGAAGGCCAGTGGGTGGCGGGGTTTCATGATACGGCTCTGGGGCCGGCGTGGCCCTCTGCACCCATGTCTGCTTCACGCAGTGACCACGGCCAGTGTCGGGGTCCGGGTGCCCCCTGTCAGGGAGAAGGCCAGGGCTTCCACACCCTGGCCAGCAGCCGCCCAGTTCCTCAAAGCCGGGCGCTGGGGGCCCAGCCCACTCGGGGTCAGGCCGGGGCCTGTCTCTTGCCCACAGCTCTTTCTTTGTTCTCTCCTGGACCAGACGTTTACAGGTGAGCCGCTCTCCCGGCCGCTGAGGGAGCGGGTTTCCAAACACAAATGCCATCGTCGCTGCCAGGTGAACCTGAGAAAGGGAGCAGAGCCGGGGACAATGGGCCCCTTTATAAACTGCTCCGAAATGCAGAGCCCGGGGTATTAGGCTTGGGGGGCGGGGCCCGATGTTCATGGTGGTGGCCCAGGGCCCCACTCGTCCTATTACCCACATGGGGCCGGGATGGATGCATGGGGCACATCTCCTCCGAAGATGGCTGAATAAAGCATGCACAGAGTACACGCGGCCATGCTGAGCCATGGGCTCCTTTAGCTGTCTTCTCCTCATGCCACGAATTGGCACAGGGAGCAGGCACAGCTACACACCCAGCTGGGGAAGTCACAGCCGCCCGCAGGCACCGGCCCTGCACCTGATTAGTCATCTTAGAGGAGAAGGCTTGCTTACAGGACCCAGCACGGGAGAGCAGACGACAAATGCAGGATTCCACTGCACCTACCGCGTTCCCGCCCAGCCCAGCTCAAACCTGTGTGCACAGCAATCGCCAGGAGTCTCTCGAATGTGCAGGCTCTGGACCGGGGAAGAGGCTGCTGGTCGGGATGGCACTTTGAGTAGCCAGGTGCTCCATGATCAGCAGGGGTGCGATCTGGGCGGGCAGGTGGGGGGCGGGGGGAGCTCTGAGAGGACTGGGGCTCATGCTTTGTTTCTGGGGAACAGGATCTGGAATTTTGTCAGGTGGATAAATTGGAAGATGTGCCTGACTGTGAGTAAAGGAGTGAGATTCAGCTGGAAGGTGACAAGGGCGTGGCCGGTGGGAGGAGCAGTCGAGTTGGGCGTGGTCCTAGGTAGTCTGTGTGCACGTCTGGTTCACCGCCAGAGAGAAGCGACGTGAAATGTGGACCTGGAGCTTTGTGAGAGCTTCCCCCGTGTTACTCACTCCCCACAATGGCCCCTGGTGGAGATGAGGCAGGTCTGCTGCCTGCCCAGGGCCCTGTGGGAGGGGAGGGTGGGAGCTGGGCTTCTGGCCCAGGCTGTCCAGAGACAGCACCGCACCTGCAGCTGCTCGGGAGGGACAGGCGGCATTTCCCAGCTGCCGGGTTAACTCTTCCGACCAGAGCTTACCGTCCTGCTGGGTGGGCACCAGAGGCCTGTGAACATCCGGCGTCGCCCTTCTCCCGTGATGTGACAAAGAGCCAGAGGGCCACCTTGGTATCCTGACGACACCAGGGCCACTCACAAGTCCCTTCCCTGCTGCCTGGGCTTTCCAGAAGGTTCTTCACCTCATCCCTCTGCTTCTCAATCCCAGGCATGCAGATCTGGTTCCTGACTGAGACTCATAGCCCATTTCAGTCAAAACCCACAACAGGCCCCATGAAATGCTTCAGGGATACTGCTTCATGATGCTTCCAGCCCTTTTCCAGCTCTTCCCGGGTTGGCTGTGCTGGTTTGTGGAGGGTTTTTCTAGAAGAGGCCAGGTTTTTGGGTGCTAGACTTCCACGGGATCTTTATTCCTGCTTAAGACGCCCCCCAGAGCGCAGGGTGGCCACTGCTGCCGGGTCTCACAGGGGGTTGCTCTCCCGGCAACTCCGTCCGTCACTCAAGACTCCTCTACACTGTCGTGTCCTCATTCCACTCAGAAGCACGTGGTCAGTCATTGACTCACCAGCATTTGAAAGCCTGAGCCGTTAGGGGCAGAGGTTGGGCAAACGCAGGGCCCTGCACACCGACCGGCGGTCAGCCGCGGGCTGAGTGTGGGCTGAGCGGGCGTGTGCTTGGGCCGTTGTGCCCCTGGCCGGAGCCCTGTTGGGTTCCTTCCCTGCTGTGGCGTCTCTCCCCGAAGCCTGTGCGGAGCGTTCTTTTGTTCCGCAATATTGGCATGACTGAACCGATGCCGCAGCCAAACAGGATGTGGTCTGGGTGGCTCCCCACTTCCAGCCTCTGATGGCTCTTGTTTTCAGATGCCTGGAGAGGGACAAAGCCCCTACCACAGGGCGCTTGGAGGCTTTGGAGGGCAGCCTTGGACTAATGAGGAGCCTGAGGTCTACAGAGTCCAAGGCCCACATCTCAGTGACGGGCAGGCAGGAGCCGCAAGGGGTGGGGTGAGTCCTGGAAGTCCGAACCCGGCCTGGGAGGAGAAGGCTGCCAGGTAACGCCGGAGGCCTCTGGATTTGGTTTGGCAAGAGAGGGGCTTCCAGGCGGAGCCATGCTTCCGGGTCGGGGCTGGCCTGTTTCCTTGCAGGGGGGCGGGGCATTTTCGAAGCCCCACAGTGGGCAGGGCACCTGTCCTGACTATTCCATGGGGTGCCCCGAGGCCAAGCCCTGTGGTTCCTAAGTCTTGAGATAGATTATTAATAATACTTGAACATATTGGAGATGAATAGAAAATCACAAAAACTATCAACAGTCCTATAGACTTGGATAGCCACTTCCCAGGCCAAGAAGTGAAACTTGACCCTTAATTTTGAACTTTTGATGCCCCCGCCCAACCCTACGTTCTTCTCGCCTGCCTCCTCAGAATGTCCTTAATATGCGTTATGCATTTAAGGTAGACCAGTCTTGCATTTTGTGGTTCTCATTCCCTTTATTTATAATTTTGCTGCATAGCAATAAACACGTGTCCCTATGCAATGCCATTTCTTAAAACTGTTTTTAACCTCTGTGAATGGAACTGTACTATTTGTGGCTGGCCAGCTCTCACATGACCCCTAGTGACCCCCACCTCTCCGAATTTACACCCTGGGTGATCCCGCCCAGATGGGGCTGGCCTGACAACCTGCTGCTAACTGATAGGATCGATCCATCAAAAGTGATGGAGGCCATCCCCATGGTTAGATTACACCGGAGGCCTGTGAGAGTCTGGCTTCTTGGTGACAGACTTTCTGTCCTGCTGGCTCGGAAGAAGCAACCAGCCACTTAGAGTGCCCCAGGTGTCAGGGAGCACTCTAGATGTCTAGACTGGTGGATATGAGAAGATATCTGACTCGATTTTAATTTATGCGTTCCTTATCATGAGCCATAAACTAATGCTTATTGGCTATTCTGGTTTCTTCTCATGCAAAGATCCTTTTTATGGTGTTTGCCCATTTTTCTTTTTGAATTGTAGTCCTTTGGAATTTTCTGGAAAACTAGAGGCCCAGTGCACAAAACCCAAGCCTTCCTCCTGCTCTCAGTGGCGGCAGCCATCTTGGTTAGGGTTTGTTTGCATATTTTGCTCCTGATTGGCTGGTGGGTGTGGCTGTGGGCATGGCTTGATTGGAGGTATGGTCAATTTGCATATTACTCTTTTATTAGATAGGATAAGCCTTTCTTGGCTGGAAGGGTTGCAAATGTTGCCTCCCTGTTTGTCCCCTGGCCAGGTGGTCTTCCAAAATCCAGTGAGGCTTGTTCTGAATTCTGTCCCAGGCGGGTACTCTGCAGGATTGTTTGTGAGGTGTTCTCACTTCTGGCCCGTGGCCCCCTCGCCTTGGCACCAGGCCTGGGAACCTGGCTCCTGCTTGTGGTAATTATTGGACGCTGCCTTCCTGTAGCGAGTCGGCTCCCTGTGTCCCCCTCTGTGGCTCTGATCAGGGGGTGCTTTCCTGTTCAAATACCATGTTTTGGCCTCTTAGTCATTTTGGAGAGACCAGCTTGGGCTCATCCCTCCTGCCAGCTGCTGTGAACTCTGGGAGTGACCGCTTTCCTGAAGGAACGGAGAGAATGTGCCCAGCCGCTCAGCGCGAATGCATTCCTGGGGAAAGTTAAAATTAGAAAGAGCTGCTACATTTCCTGCCATGCCGTGGGCTTGTGTTTGTTTTCACAAGGATTCTTCTGGTAACGATCTGCTGCAGGTTCTGGTGGAATGGGAGGTGAAGTCACGATGAAGGTGATCTGTCTCCATGGCGATCTTTGTTGTCGGAGGGCCGCTGCTTTGTTTGTGAATTCTTGAAGAATTATGCCGGAATGGAAAAATAGTATTGAAACAACCCCTTTTTACAGCTGGCAAGAAAGATTTTATTTTTTTAAAAGCTCTTTAATGAGAAGGAAATCTCACGGAGAGCACCTTTTAGTTAGTGAATTCTGGAAGGAGTGGACGTTAGCCCCGTGGTGAGCTTGGCTCCTGGTCACCCTGTCCCCGGCCAGGCCATCTCCCATCTCTCCTCTTGAGGCTGCAAGTCTTGGGAAACCTCTCTGAGTGGCACAGTCTGGGGAGCCACCCCTAGAGCCCCCTTGGGGTGCCAGTTTTAGCAAATAAAACTGCAGGACGCCCAGGAACATTGACCACATGGGGCAGACATACACTAATAAAATTGTGTATCTGAAATCCAGTTCACCGGGTGTCCTGGATTTCTGATTACCAGAGACCCTAATCCTCCTTTACCCCCAGCTATACTTCGATTGTGGTTTCCGGTGGTGCCTGGGCCCCTCTCAGGTGAGGAGGGGCTGGTGGTACTTGTGGGCAGACCTGTGGCTTCGCTAGGTTTGCTCACTTCTGTGTTTGGACCCGTCATCACACGGACGCTGGGCGACTGCTCTTCCTGCCGTGGAGACTGTGGCCATGCCGTCATGGACGGCCTGTGCCTGGTCAGGGCCTCACCACCGGTCCCTCTGACACGAGGCCCAGGAGCTGGAGGGCACTGGAGAAATGTAAGGGCGACTTCCTCAGGGAGTGCTCACCAGAGACTCAGCCTCCGGGAGCCGGAGGTTGTGAGCTCACCTGCGTAAGTTAGCCTGCCGGGAAGCACTGTCCTTTAGCGGGGTGGCAGAAGTGTCCCCGACGCCTGGAGTCATGGGGGATGGGAGCTGGGCCTGGAAGGAGGGTACTGAGGCAACATTCCCTCCTTGAGGAGGAGGTGGGATGCTGTGTGCAGAGTTAGGGTGGGCAGCTGAACGGGCCAGAGTGAAGGAGAAGGAGCTAAGGAGGCTGGAGATGGGATAGGCCAGTTTGGGGAGAGCCCTGAAAAGGCCAGGTGGCAGGCAGTTTGTGTTTGTGAGCAGAGAGGGATGTGCTGAAGGGGAGCTGAGAGCTTGCAGGGCCATGATGGGCTTTGGGGAGAGATGCATTTGGGCCCACATGGGAGGCAAATCGATGTGCAGGTCACAGGCACCTGGGGACTTTGTTTTATGTTCAGGAACGGGTCTTGCTAAAGGAGCAGCCTACTGTGTGCCCAGTGCAGGCCTGGGAGCTGGGATACAACAGTGGATGAGACAGGCGAGCGAGCTCCTGAGAGGTGCCATGGCCATTTACTGAAAGCTGCTCTGTCCCCGGTAGTCTAGGGGAGACACTGCCTTCACGGAGCACTTATTCTAGTGGAAGAGAAAGGAAATAACAAGCGACAAACAATGTCAGGAGTGATGTGTGAAGCCGGTGAGGGAGTTGGGGAGTGAAAGGTGTGCTGTTTTAAGTGGAGAATGTGTTGGGCTGAATGATGGCCCTCAAAGATATATACACCTTAATCTTTAGAACCTGTGACTATTAATATAATGTAATAATGTGTCATTTAAGAAATATTTTTATTTGTTGATTTTAGAGAGAGAGGGGAAGGGAGAGAGAGAAACATCAGTTTGTTGTTCCACTTATTCATGCGTTCATTGGTTGCTGCTTCCTGTATGTGCCCTGACAGGGGATCAAACCTTCAACCTTGGCGTGTCAGGACGACACTCTAACCAACTGAGCTGCCTGGCCAGGGCCTGACAAGTGTCATTTTAAAAGCCAGGCAAAGGGAGATCTGACTACAGAGGAGAAGCCCACGAGATGATGGAGACAGAGATTAGAGTGATGTGTTTTGCAGGAGAGGGACCACAGGGCAGGAATCCGGGTGCTGCTAGAAGCTGAAAAAAGCAGGTAGATGGATTCTACCTTTGGAACCTCTAGAAGGAACCAGACCTGCCTACTCCTTGACTTTAGCTGGTGAAACTGGTTTCAGAGTTCTGACTCCAGGCTATAGGAGAATAAATTTGTTTTAATTCACCAAGTTGCTGGCATTCTGTTATAGCAGCCGCCCTGGGAAAGCAACATGGGGGTCTGGGGATTTGAGGGGGTGACATTTGAGCAGAACCCCTACATGTAAGCGACTCGAGGTCATAACTCGTGGTCCTCTCAGGAGGTTTGTGGGCTTTCTGCTGACACTGGGCTGGGCCCGTGGGGCCGGAACTGGGATCCAGGCCCAGCTGAGCATCAGAAATTCCTTGGGAACCATGAGCTCCGATGGCCTCTAGCCTGGAAGTGAGCCACAATGCATTTATATAGTATTTTAATGTAAAAATGTCAGTTGCGGTATAAATATCCTTTGCTTTTCTCCAGATTTAGTAGAGTGTAAATGTATTTTATTGATGGAACAAAATACTTCCTTGGCTTTCTAAATCGGGCATTTCTAACACGGTAACGTAGCCCACTCCCTGGCTTTGGACGGAATTGACGAGACCGTGCTTGTTTGTCTCACCAGCCCTGTGTGTGTCTTGGCCGAAAGGCCCGACGTCTGGTGCCAGGGTCACATTGTCCTCTTCTCCGGTCTGGGACCCCTGAGTGCTGAGCCTGAGGCAAGGGGGCTGATTTTGCGGGGGAGGTGGCCTCCCAAAGCAGGAGTGGAGAACGGGGAGAATGCGATGGGAAAGGGGGAAAGCAAGGGCCAGGTGGGGGACTGAGCTCATCATGGTCCCCAGGACTGCTGGGGTACCTCTGAGAATCCTCCCTCGGCAGAATGGGAGGCAGGGCTCTGAGCCCAGAGCTGCCCTGAACATCGCAGACTGCACCCCCTCTCTTGGAGAGTGTCGGATAGGACAGGGAGGGACTCCCTGCCGTACCTGGGTTCCATCCCTGTGGTCATCAAGAAGTCCAGGCTTCCCTGTTCCCCGGAGTCATGAGCAAGGCAGACCCCACAACCCCACCCAGCGAGTTCAGACAGCAAGTCTGTCTTCATGACTGTCCATCACCCACGAGGCAGAAGGTGCTCAGATCATCAGAGAAAGTTCCCGTATTGGCGGGATGCGGGGAGCTTGGAGACCAATGCAGAGGGAGCTGACTCCTGTGTGTGGCATCCTCTCTTGACACATGTGTGAGCCCGGTCAGCCACGCTCCTTCTGGGTCCGACGAGCTCCTCCACCTAAGCGTTCCCTCTCCATCTGGTTCTGTACCCATAGGAGCAGCTTTGCATCTCAGCGTCTTCAGCCTTGTCTTACGGGTAGGCACCTGCTTCTTCTTCCTTCCATTCCAGAGGGCAGGGTGCAGGGTTTTTGTTACCTGCCAGTCCATTCCAGAGGGCAGGGTGCAGGGTTTTTGTTACCTGCCAGTCCCTCTAGTTCACAGGGAGCAGAGCCCAGTGGGCCATTTGTGAGATGCTGGGTGCCTGCTGGCACCGCCCCGTGTCCCCTCAGAGCAAGAGCGTGCGCTGTTTCTAGTTGTGTGAACCTTTCCAGTCCACTGACAGTGGCCTGTGACAAAGGTATAAGTCAGTACCTGGAGCAGTCACTGGGCGGAGAGACTGACCAGGGAGGTTCAGATGGCCCTGGTGGGAAGTGAGAACCTACCTCTCCTCTCTCTTAAATACTTCCTGGGCTGCTGTGTTCTGACCAGGTCCTACCTGTTCCCACCTGTGCTCAGGCGCTCCGGGGATCGGGAGGGAAAGGCCTTTCCATGCAGCCGTGGTGGCCTTAGCCCAGCCTTACGGAGCGGCTGGTGTGTGACATGTACTCAGATTCACGACCTGTGAGTTATTTGGTGCTCTTACTTTTAAAATCAGTGTTTCGCCCTTGACTGCACCGCTTGGCTAGGTTTTCTAAACTGTGACAGTTACCACGATCCTGACCGGAAGCCCGGTGACCCTTTTGCAAAGCTAAACAGAGGAGGCGGCTCTTGAGGGCCTCAGTCCGGGATGAGACAGACATGGAAGGGAATGCAGACCCATTGCAGGGGCTGACATGGGCTGCTCCAGGCTGCGTTTTTCCTTCTCTTGCCCTTTTCACTGTTGCTAGGTAAGAGGTTGCCAGGGTGAAGATTTGACCCCCCAGAAAGGAGAACCCAAGAGGTCAGAAGGCTGGCATTCCTCCTCCGGGCCCAGCGCTTCCCGCGAGGACACCCTGAGGGAGGCTTGGCTGGGGCTCTGGAGAAAAAGGACCAGCTGTTGAGCACCACCTGTGTGGGACGAAGGGGACAGCATCGGATCGGAGTGTCGCCCACCCTCCCAGTGCTGGGCATATGGGTGGTCACACATTCATTCAGTGGTGGAGCCAGGGTTGAAGTCCAGTTCAAAGAGGTTCTGGGCTTCAACACCCAATTGTCCTAAATGTTCGCAGCTCCTCAGCGTGTGTTGGGGGCTGCTTACTCTCTGTGCGCTCCCCAAACTCACACAGAAACTCCCTGCCTCTGGCCCAAGCAGGACACACAACTTCTTCCCACTTGAACAGACTTGGAAGATTTCATAACGTCAGTCATGGAAGAAGGAAAGGCAGGAGGAAGTGCGACATTGGGACCCTGCCCAGCGTTTTAGGCCCGCCCTCCGAGACATCCTGTCTCACCGCCACCGGCCTGGTGTCCCTTTGTGGCTTTGCACTTGACCATGGTTCTGTGTATCGGTGCTGGCTTTGCCCACTACATTGGTGTGTGCTCTCAGCTTCTCATTTCTTGATCTCCATCAGCCATTGAAACCTCGAGCATTAGTTCTTTCATTTGCCAAAATGTTCATACCTTTCAAGGTGTGGTCCAGGGACCAACAGCATCGCCATTGCTTGAAGTAAGTTAGAAGTGCAGATTCTCAGGCCTGGCCCCTGCCCCTAGGCCTCTGGCGGTGGAGACCAGCCTGTTTTAGTAAGCGCTCTGGGCCAGAAGTTGGATTGCACCATGTTGAGCACCTTATTTAAGCAGAATTTTTTCGAGGTTTTTACTGTGTAGTTGGCACTAAATAGAGGGTCTTTTATGTGTCGAAGAAAAAGGCAGTCTCTGCCCTCCATGTGATCTACACAGCGGAGACAAAACCACATTGCGTGGGGGTGCTCTCACACGGTATTACGGACTGCCCTGATTTCCTCCTGAGGAAACGGGCCCGGAGTCCAGGTAAGCGATTTAGCAAAGGTCATGGAGTCAGTTAAGGGCAGAGCTGACACGGTATGAGGCGGGGACATCGCAGAAGTCCTGTGTGTGCAGCCCGCCTCCCACCACCTGGAGTCATGCACATGGTTCCCTGACTTGTACCATCTTCCCCATTGATTCATGGGAGAAAGTGATGGGTCAGGGCGAAGGTCTGAGGACTCCCCCCGAGAGGACGTCTCCTTTAGCAGCTTCTCGTTGGCGATGGTCACGACCCTGGACTTGAAAAACTCCTAGATGAGCTGATCAGTGAGTTGGAAAAGCTAGTCAAAACCTAGAAGAAGAAGGTGTTTTTGTTTGTTTGTTTTTAAGTGGGAAGCAGGCTAATGGGAGTTTATATCCCATCTTCCTAACATTGGGGGAATGTAGTTTCTGAATGTCGTTGGACAGCAGTGTCTTATATGAACTAACAAGCATGGTCCTCTGATTTTTAAGTTAAAATCAAGCAACAGCATAAAGATGCTAGTTAAATCGTCTGAATCCAGAGTTCTAGAGTTTTATTCTTCTTTTCTCCAGTGTTTAATGCGGCCCAGTTTGCTGGCCCCTTTTTAGCATTGTACCTTTGTGGAGTCTTTCTGAAATATTCCATGTAGGTTGTCATAGCAGCTGCTCTCACCTCACTGTGTCCATTCATTCATGTAAGTTAAATGCATAAATATTTCTGTGCCCAGGCCCACCAGGTCCAACCAGAATGAGCATAAGCCCAAAGGAGAAGGAGGAGGAGAAAGCTACCTTCTGGCCACAGGTATCTGTGGGAGTCCACATACCTGAGAGAGAGGGCCCGGGTAACACCTAGGGCCTCCCGTCTCACACACAGAGAAACAGAAACTTCACCCAAGGAGGAAGGATAGTCTGTGAACTTCACCACTGAGTGGATAGGTGTCAGGTGCCAGGTAGGAACCCGCAGGTGTGTAAAGTGAATGGACAGACACATAAAGAATCCATTGTGGTGTCTGGTTGTTTGTCTCAATAAATCCCTCCCTCTTGTGCTTCATACTCAGTAAAGGCAAGAGGAAAGGGTATTATTCCTTATCTCATCCCCTGTGAAATTTGAAATGTGAAGTAACTATAGGGAAGGTAAACAAACCAGTTCTGTATTTGGCGTAAGAAAATTTCACCACATGAATCGGGTGAGATGTCAAACACTCTCGCTTGGCTGTGTCATCTCCACCTGCCGAAATACTGTTTCCACGAAGAGCTTCCAAGGTGTTGGTTTGGATAGCTTAACTAGAAGGGCCGTCGCCAGTCTGCCCAAGCGTTACTTTCTCGGTTTTCTAAGTGGGTTGTCTTAAAGTTTCTTCCATAAACAGTGAAGAACTTGGGGTTCATGTCTTAAGCATTCCATGCAGAAGGACTGATCTTTATCTGGCATGGGGGTGGGAGCCCTGGGACAGGAACACTTCCCTGTTGACCTTGGAGCCAGTTTTGACTTGAGGAAGTTTTCCCTTTTGGGCCACCTCTGTCTCCTTTTCTAGCCACACCTCACACCTTCCTGCTGTTTTCTTTCCTTCCCTCTTGCCATCCTTCCTGCCATCTGCCAACTAGGCCAGGGCTTGGTGTCCAGCCATGCACCCATGGGTGCCTGCCCACGGCCCTGTGCACCTGCCTTGGCCTGACCTTTTGCCCCAGTGCATAAGCAGGGTTGGTAGAGAAACTGGGATGGCACACTTTTTCTGGAAGAGGCCAGACAAAATATTTTCAGCTTCGTGTTCTTGACGCACAAAAGAATTGTGGACAGGAGGTGAACGAGCTGGCTTTGTTCCCTGTATCTTGACTTACAGACACTGCAATTTGAATTTCCTATAATTTTCACATCACGAAATATTATTCTTATTTTGAGTTTCTCCCCAATTATTAAAAAAAAAAATAGAACGTTCTTTGTTCATGGGCCTTACAAAGACAGTTGGCGCATTGGATGGATTTGGCACACAAGCCAAAGTTTGCTTCTAGAATAGGACAAGGATTTGAGGGTTCCACTTCCCCCTCTAGTTCCACTGCTGTGGGGCTTTTGGGTATGGGCATGGTGGAGGCAGGGAGCTGGGAGGACTACTTCCTGCCTGGAGAGACTCCACCCCCAAAATTAGCAAATGCAGGGTATGGGGACCCTTTGGCCAATGGATCCACATACGTCCATTATGGTGGCTTGGAAACTTAAGGAACAGGCTTAGCAGTTTTCCAGTTTTCCCGAAGTTCTCAGATTGGCGTAGTGACTTTTGAGGAGTCACTCTTAAAAGTCAGAAGCGAAAAAAAGAAACATTCTCTCACTGTGGAACAAATGGGAAGCACTGAAGTCTAAGGAAGCAGAAAAACACCCATAAATTCACTTCCAAGAGGCCCCTCTGTTCGGGTTTTCACTTCCTCTGGTGTGTTTCTCACTTCCTTCTCCCCTTTTAACACGATGCGGTTCCCAACAGCTCCGTCCGACATGAATCCTCGGACTCCCGCAAGCTCTTGGGCGCATAGTCTGAGGTTCTCAGAAGGATCCGAGTCTTCCTTGGGCCTGTGAGCAGTACGGTGGACACGTCCAAAACAAATCGACGTGTGGACAATGGCCCCTTGTTTCCGTGTCTTGAACATCCTGTCCCCACCCCCGTTTCGCTGTCTCCTTGGGGATCCACTCTCTTGTCGTGTTAGAGTATGTTTTCTCACGTTGTTGCCTTTTCCGTGGAGTTCGCTGGCTGGGATAAGCCTGTCCCCTTCGCCTGTGGCATTTCTCTCATTGCTGGCCCTTTGGGAGGTCTGTCTCTACCGAGAGACGCACTGTGTCCTTGCGAGATGGTCTTCCCTTCTGGCTGATGTCCTGCCCGCACACCGCCCGTCATTGTACATCTGGAATTCATTTTACTGCTGAAGCTCCGGGGGGAAACGGTGTCCTGGAAACTAGCCAGCTGTCCCAGCCTCACGGGATAATCCTCGCCTGCTTCCGATCCTCATTTTAATTGTATGTGAAATATGTATAAGGACGGGGGCTGCTCTGGGCTGTTTTTTGGGGGCGGGCACGGTTTGCAGGCTGTGAGGCCTTGATGGAGGGAAGGTGTGCAGAGGGAATCTGTCTCCCCTTTCAGAGCCTGGCCAGGTCCAGGGCTCCTCCAAAGCCCAGCGCCCCTGTGGCCCGGTCCAGATGATGGCCTGGATGCAGGGTACTCAGGGTGGTGACCTTCAATCCCGCTTCTCTCTGTCATCGTCACACTTGTTTAGGGAACCTGCCACAGGCGTGGGCTGTGTACTTAACACGTTAATAACCAGACCACCTCCTGGGAACGCCACCACGCGGGGAGGGAGCCCCACCGCTGGCAGGCGATTGGAATGTGTCTTTAGGGTTCAGCTGATAAGATTCTTCTGCTGAACGAACACTGCCAGTCTTTGCAGTGGAAGTAACAGCAGGGGAAGGAAGGCACACCAGAGGGGAAAAAATAAAAGCCCTGTCTCTGACTGGGCTCGATCTGTGGGGACACCGTAGAGACCAGCTCTGAGCGGGAGGCGTGGGCAGAGGGGAGCAGACTGCGCTGCGGTCTCAGCAAAGCCCTTCGAGACCCAAGGAGCTCCGACCTGGGAGGTCCTAGGTTCTCAGGAGTTGAGAGCAGGTGAGGGTCTGCCTTCTCCCCCTGGGACAGGGCAGTTCTAGGAAAGGGTCCCACCTGCCATACTCCCAGCAGCTGGCATGGAACGGGCACCTGGGTGCCACCCCGCTGTGTCCACCACTGCCCTGCCCGACCGCGTAAATGCGGTTGCTGTAGATTTGGGAGAGTCTCGGAAGGAAAATAGAGAAGTGGGTTTGGGGCTGAGAGACCAAATTTGGGTCACGGTTCCCTTTTGTCTTGCAGCATCTCCCCTCTTCTCTGGATGGAAGGCCAGGTCCTGGGACTCCACCTCTGACACCGGAGCTGGTGGCCTGTGGCAGGTAAGCGGTAAGCCGTGAACACAGGATGTTTGAATGAGCCCCGGCCCTGCACCCGCTGTGTGGAGGCAGCTGTGTCCTGGCCGAGGTGCACAGACCCGTTTGGGGAGAGGAGCCCTGCGCAAGTGCAGCTCAGGAGGGAGAAGCAGCTTCCGGAGGCCCTTGGCCTTTCAGGGCACTGCTCTGTCTTCATGGGAAGGCCAGACATCACCGTTGGGCCTGGCACCACAGAGTTCCCAGAACGGCCCCTCGTTTCTGTTTACTTTCTGCCACTTCCCCTCTGTTGCCACCGATGGAATGTTCTCGAATGTTCTCGCTCTACCCGGAATGAGACAGAGCCCAGGTTGGCTGTCCTGTTGTATTTGCATAAAGGAGTTATTCTTATAACCTTAAGAGATTATGCGCTCCCAAACAATGGCCAGAGAGCTCCATGTGGCCCTGTGGTTCCGTCTCCACCCTCCCCCACTCTGGGAATACAATAGCAGAAAATGTTAAAGGAAGCAGGAGCCAGGTTCATGAGGAAGAGCTGGAGGCAGTTGGCAATCCCAGCTAAAAAGAGAAACTGCTACCCTTCCCCTGGTAGAATGTTCTGGGGTATTTTCTTGGCTGCACTTTTTATTCTCTGGGCAATAGAAGGAAACCGGCTTTTGTAAAGCCAGCAGGGCGGGATTGTCCAGCTAAGGTGCCACTGCCTCCGTGTGCTCAAAAACAACGAAGGGATTGGACAGAATCAAATGGACATTTGCATAATCCTGGGCAGTGGCGGCAAGCTGAGAGGGACAGCTCCCAGGAGCTTCCTTTCAGGGTCCTGTTCGAAGACTAAAATCCTTTCCCAGTCAAGCGGGCGCCTGAATTATTTCAGGTTTTCCTTTAAGCACACAACCCTCCATTCAGCTGGGGGAGGAGATTTTCCAGCCTTCTTCTCCCCACTTGTACATCACTGGTCTTTGTTTGCCTTACGGCCTGTGCTTTAGGATAGAAAGAATGTTAGAGGCAGAAAGAATGTTAGGGATGTCTTCAGGTTACGGCCTGGGGGCTTTTATTAGTGAAGAATTTGGGAGTCTTCTGGGCCCAGGGTCAATCCTCACTGCCCCTGAGGTCCAAAGGGACTTAAAATACTTCTGCCCAGGAAGCAGCCTCCAGCAGGCCTGGCCTTATAAGTGCAGCCCCCTGGCCCGAGGCTGCGGGCTGTTTGGGTGGTGGTGAAACTCAGTGAAAGGCATCCACATTCCTCACATTCTTCTGGCCTGGCATTGGTGAGATGACTGGGGTTTTTAAAATCAAACACAAGTATGCAGCATGACTTTCTAGATATACTCGAGAGATACCAGTGGGTTGTGCGGTATGACCTCCTGCCTCACCCCACATGGTCTCAGTGAGGCACAGCTTGTCCACTGCAGGTCCCCTCTTGGACCAGACAGCAAGAGGTTCATGGGGGCCCTGCCTGGGACCCCTCCCTGGCTCCAACAGCTCCCGGGCTGTCATTTATGTGGTTTGCTTTCTCTGGCACTGAACCAGATGAACCAGAGCAGCAAGACTTCTGAGAAGAGGAAACAGGAGGGTGAGACCAGGCCTGGCCATCTGGAGATGAGCCGGCGTGGTGCCCTCTGTCTCTACCTGAGCGTCAAGGGCTCGGGACCTGGAGAGGGAGGTTCACCTTTACCCGCCTTGGAGTTGGCAGCGTGGGCGGGTGTCTCAGCATGCAAAGAGACCACCCCTCGTTATGGCAGAAAACGTCGTCTTGACCCATTTGGCCAATGTTGGTGGCTTTTCCTCCCAGAAACATAAATCCATGTTTTCTCTGTGCTTAATGGTCAAGATCTGATTTGTCTCAAGGTCACTGTGAGATGGCGCTTCCCAGGGTTTCAGTTTCTCTGTGTAGAGTTTTGCTAGTCCCGTTATGTGGTTGGCATGTAATTCCTGCAACGTTGGTTTAGGTGTTCTAGTTCACGTGTCCACGGCTGCTGCTCGGGATGCCAAACCAGGTGAGGGAGCAGGAAGGAGCTGACTCCAGTGCCCTGCACATTAAGACCAGTATCCCGGATGGATGTAACTGGAAATAACACGACTTGCCCTGGGAACTATTTGGGGGAGACGCTGGCTCATTCCCACGGCTCTGCAGGTGTCCCTGGAGATGGGGGCTCCGGCTCAGGACGCTCCAGCTAAACACCTGCTGGCTGAATGTCATGTCTATTCCAGCCCTGAGATACTGCACATCCTGCCCATTTACAGGTAACAAATGAAGCTCAGCGAGTTCAAGATAACAGAATTATTACAATGAAGAGCAAAGTCCAGGCCTAGAGCTTGAGTAGGTGTGCTCCAAGCTACTCCTTTGCTGCCTCCCTTACCTAGCACCTAGGACACACGAGCTATGTGGGCAGGTGTCCCCAAGGCCAGCATCGGCCAACAGAAATCAGTTCTGAGCCACAAATGTGAGCCACACAGCTAATTTTTAGAGTGAAGATAAACAGATGAAATTCATTTTTGTTCTCAGAACTGTTAAGTTTACTTGAAAATCAAGGATACAGTTAAGACTTGTCCCCACTCTGAAGGGGAGGCTGGCTGGGCACCTTGTCTGGACCACAGGGGGAACCAACAAACTTTTGCTCTTCTCGGGTTTTCAGACCAGGGACCTCCAAACTTTCCTGATTATGTGTTTTGTTTTGTTTATGTGAATTTCACATAGTATTTCCAGTTTTCCATTTTGAGATGTTGGAATTTAGTGCGTTCACAGTGTTGTATCCACCACCATCTCGTTTTTCATCACCCCAAAAGGACGCCCGTACCCAATCATTCCTCCCAGGATACTCTCCCCTCATTCCTTGGTGCCACTTTTACTCTGGTCTGTATGTGGGGCACATCCCAGCTTTCAGATGTCCTGGGAACTGAGCGGCGAAGGCCAGTGTTCTTGGCATGGTGGCATCCAGGCCTGCATGGACTGTCACTGGCCGGGTGACCTAGAAGCACCGATCCGGCACTTGGTACTTGCCAAGGCCTGCCTGGGCCCTGCTTGGGGTCATTTCTGTTGGTGTAGTGTGTCCAAACCTGTAGAGAACTTCTATAGAAATCTACTGGAGCCAAACAGGACACAGCTGGGAGCAAGATCTCCGCACACCAAGGAAAATGCTTCCTTAGGATGTCAGGGTGCAGTTTCTTTTACGCAATTAGAATTAAGGCATTAAGGAGAGAGCTTAAGGAAGAGTTTTTGAAGGTGGGAGAAAGCAAGGCCAGATTGGATTTCAGATTGGTGGGGAGGGCTTATTTCAAAGGTGAGTTAACCTAGATGCACAGAAACAATGGACAGGGCTGGCTTCCATCCAGGGTAAACCATTTAGAAGTTATGTGCCAGGGGCATGCCTACCCACCCGTTAGGTATTGATGATCAGATCACCCTGTGGAATCCCTTTGTGGTTCTAGTGCGACCTCCCCAAGACCTGAGAGAGGGGAACCCTGCAGCCCAGCATGAACCTGAGGCATTACTCAGCCCCTTTCCCAACCTTTGCATGAAAATGCTTCACCTGTGGCCGCTGTAGTAAGTAAAGGGCTGCCATTTTGATGACTGAGGTCAGGAGCCCCCAAGTGTAAAGCCCAGGACATGTGAACAGACCAGAAACCTGAGCCGCACCCCAAGCTGCCCCCAGCCACACGCTACACTAAAAATGGCATTTGTGTTCTTATAAAAGCCTTGTGTTTTGGGCTGGTCGCTACCCTGCCTTTTCATCCTTGTTAAAGCAGGCTGTGTCATGAAGACAATGAGATATGTTTAGCATACTTGAGGCTTTGGAGATAAAAGGTGTGAATGAAGAAAGATTCTACCATTGTTTATTTCAAGAGCCTTCCAGTCTCTTACTGAAACCTGCTTAGGCTCACAAAGAAATTTTCAATCTAATCAGAAACCCCAGTTTTCCTGTCTCTGCTTGGAGTTTCCCCCCTTTGTTAGTGCATTATTTAAAGTTGACTGGGCAGGCTGCAATTTAGGAAGGGCAGAAAGAATGCATTTATTTCATCCTTGGGTCAGAAAAAAACGACTATGCACGGAGCCTAAAGCTTTGGCCTTGCTTTTAAGTGAATTTCGGTTATGAATACTTAGGCACACTTTGCATAAATCAATTTCCTGGACCTCAGTTTCCTCATCTGCAGAAACGGAGCTAGTGTCTCAGAAGTTTCTCAAGGATGAAAAGAAATTAGATAGGCATGCAGACGTGCTCCAGAAAGGAAAATGGGAGGGTTACTGGAGAGCTTCAGACCTAGCACAGCAGTCCGGGGAGGACCTGGAATTTGAGAAGTGAAGCTGCTCTTCAGGAATTGTGCTTCTCCCTGGTCACCTGGTCCCTGCTGCTCACCCAGCATGCATCTGGCCCAGGAATGGCCTGCGGCCCCAGCCACAGCAGCCCTGGACCACTTGTACCTCCAGCTCTCAGCTCTCAGAGGAAGAGGGTTGTGCTGGGTCCTCAGGCAGTTTGTTAGTCTGTGTCCATTGCTGATTGATTGTGGGGAGGGGACAGGGCCACCGGGGTGACCGGGCTGGGGGCGTCTCTGCAAAGAGGGAGTGATGAGTGATAACCATTCTCCCGCTAAGGGAGGAGGTGGCATGCCTCATAACCAGCTGGGCTTATTGCAAGCTGTCCATCCTTCCTGCCTCCCTGGCTCCCTCCTTCCCTCTGATTTTCCCATCACCCCATCACTGTGGGCAAGCCATTTAGCTTCCCTGGGACACCCTTGTCTCGGATCATTGTTGAGGGCCCCAGAGGGTAGTCCAGTGGCTTCTTTGTGAGGTGGTTGAGGGGGCGGCCCTGGCCCTGACAGTTCGACTCCTGCCATTTCTGAAGCACATTGTCCTCCTGACCTCAGGTTGCCCCAGGGGTCCCAAAGGTCCAAAGAGGCATTAACACGACCCACTGGTCAGAGTGAATTACCCGGGGCCCCTCTTGCTGACCGGTGTGCATCTGGCCTCGGGGAGGGCTGGGCAGAAGGAGCATGAGGATCTTCAGGCTAGCATGCTCCTATGGAGTTTGCAGGAGGGAAGGCACGGCAAGATGCTCCTGTCCCTGTGGGGCGGACAGAGGTCTTGGAGTCACACATGTGGTGCACCCAGTACCCACCTCCACTCGATTCTGGAGTGGGGAGGGACATGAAAGGCCGCTTAGCCAAGCAGTGCATTTAGCAGAGGAAGCCGAGTTAAATAGCTGGTGGCTGTCCGAGGTCACACGGTGTCTCCCTATTACAACCCACCATCCGCTACTCAGCGGATCAGGGTCAGCCCACTCTGCCGTCTGCGCATGGCAGGGTCTGCCTTGCTGCGCCTGTGTGGTGTGCTCCTCGCCTGGTCCCTGTGCACAGGGACACCTTTCCTTCTCCCGCCTCCCCATCCCAGGCTGCCCTGGACTTTGCGCTTAGTAAACACGGCTCAAGTCTTTTTCCTCCTTTGTCGTCGCTCATAAATCCAGTTTACACTTAACTGTGCCTACAGATGAGCTGGGGTATGTGCCCTGCTGGTTTGGATGCAATCAGAAAAGCGCCAGTCGGTGCTCTGTTGGTCTGGGATGTCCTCTGATGGAGAACAGTGGTCCAGGCCTTGCCGTTGAACATAATTTTTATCAACAACAGAAGAAGTGTGTTTACCCTAGTGGACTCTTCTTAGCAGGGTCCTTTTATTTTATTTATTATTATTATTAATATTATTATTATTTTAATCTTCACCTGAGGATATTTCCCATTGATTTTTTTAGCGAGAGTGGAAAAGAGAAGGAAAGACAGAAGTAACGATGTGAGAAAAACACATCAATTGGTTGCCTCTTGCATGAGCCCCAGTCAGGGTCTGGGCTGGGGAAGAGCCTGCAACCAAGGAATGTGCCTGTGATCAGAATCAAACCTGGGATCCTTCGGTCTGCAGGCTGAGCCAAACCGGCTGGGATTGGCAGGGTTCTTTGAGGGGGGTTGCAGCACCACTTTACAGGTGAAGGTGGTTTTCTCAAGACAGTACCTATAGGTCTTACCAGGTTCCTCAGTGGATTTGTTCACAGGCCCTGACTGGGAGGAAGGCCTCGACCTGTGTGGGGATAAGATGACCTGGACATAAGCGGACCTGGTGGCACTGAGACTGGCTGAACATCTCCCTGAGGCTGGAGTGCTCAGCTTAAACCAAGGTTGACCTGGACAGAAACCTCTTTATTTCCTGTATCTATACAATAATTCTGTTTTTTTGTTAAGTCCAGATGACATTGGCTCACTTACAGAGTGGGGAAGACCTAGCTTATGAAAGTTTCCTTTGGATTTGTACCGAACTTAAACCTACTCTGAATGAGTCTTGAAAATCAAAGGTGCTCACCAGGTGAGTCATAGAAACCGAGGGTCTAGGGCACTGGGCAGCTCCAGGTGACTAGCAGGCCGTCTGTGGATAAGTGACTGGAAAGTGGGGTCCTTCTGAACTGTGTGGGCTGCACGGTGTCAGGTCTCCATGTGGCATTGGAGGAGGAATTCATGAATGGGCTCTCCAAGAGGAGGGCAGGGTCTTGAATGAATGGTGCACGAGATTCTCAGGCCGCGGATTTGACAAAGAGGAAGCTTCCGGGAGAGAAATGTCACCTGCAGGGTTGGCCGAGCTCCTCTGTAACTTGTGATTTTTACATTTCGCACAGCGGTTTACAGCTTTTAGGTTCTTGATTTTCTCAGCGAGTGGCGGGTCCAGCCAGATCTTAGTTAATACTTCCTTTTACAGCCTCGAGAGCTTGTGAACTATCACTTGTGCTCAACAGTGATTGACTGAGATCAGACGGGACCTCAACACCCTCACACGGGCTCCCCAGAACCAAAGGCCTGAGGGGGGAAGATGGGAGGCTAAGCAGGGTTCTAGAACTCTCCGTCGTGGGAGGAATCACGGGCAGCTGCCCACCAGGTTCCTGCCACGTTCAGATTTTTACTTTCAAAAGGCCTCGATGTAACTTGAGAACCGGCCTCCATCTGACTGGGCATCAAACATTTGTCTGGAGGCAGTTTGCCTGTAAGTCCAGGATATTGTCCACCTTGGGAACGCTGTGTTTTTGTGGAAAGTCTTCAGGGTCCCACACATGAGTGGGCTTCTGAGTGAACCTGAGCATGCGTGTGGGAGGCGCCCATGGTAAGGTCCTGAGGGGACAGGGTGTGTGCCCCTGGGCTGGGGCCCCATGACAACCAGGGTTTGGCCCTCAGACACTGGACTCTGGGGCGGGCCTAGACCCTGCAGACCAGTTTATCAGTGGGATCTGAGGAAAGCAGACCCTTCGGTGATGCAAATAGAGCATCCTGGCTGCACTGATGGGGGTGGGGGTTGGGGGGCAGGTGTTGCTGAAAACAAAATGAGGGTCCTCAGTTGGGTGATGATAAGGAGACCCTCTTTCCTTGGGGATCCTTTTCCTTTTTTCTCCCACCTCTGTGTGGTTCTGGTGGGGAGTGGCCTGGACTTCTGTGTCTCTGCTCACCGACCCTTGGTGTGCCTTCCTGAAGTTTTCTGCAAAATGGGAACGAGAAGCTGTGGTTCTGTGAGTGTGGTACCCACACAGCTGTGCTGTTCTGTTGTGGGGAAGTGGATCAGGGGTGATGGGGCTGACCCCATAGGGACCGAGACCAGGGCCTAGAGGCTGGAAGCATTGACTGTGCCTCCACATGGCTCCAGGCCCAGGCCGACCCCCATCCTTCCCTCAGCTTGATTTGGGTGTCCCAGGCTGTTTGCATTTGTGCTTCATGAGTTTGAGTTGGGCTTTTTGGGTCTTGAAAAACCACCCAAGGTGGCCCGCACCTGTTCCTATCCAGGCGCATTGCTCCAGGGACCACAGTGCCCGAGGTCTCGGTCAGCATCTCTGCCCACCCACTGCATCCTGGCCCTGGCTGGGGTACCGCCTACCTTTACGGTTTCTTCCCTTACTGAACCAGCTCCCCTGCTGACTGACTACACGTGGGCGTCTCTCTCTGCCCTGATTATAACGAAAATATGCCTTTGCGCATACAGTTTTTAAATAAAGCTATCTTTTCAGACTGTGCACCTGCATGGCATTTTAGCCCCAAGTAGGTTCCGCTGGATGCATCCTAACTTAGGATGTCACCTGTGTTGCTTCTTTATAAAGATTCTTTTTTTAACTTCTTTTTATTGAACATAAAAGTTAACCATTTTAAAGCATCACAATTCAATGGGATTTAGTACAGTCACAAAGTTGTGCGGCCACGCCCTCCACTTACTTCCAAAAGGAGACCTGTGAGCAGTGGGTGTCCCTGCCTGCCCCACCCTCTGGCAAACGCTCACCTGCTTCTGTCTCTACGGATTTGCCTGGGGCAGAGACTTCTTGTAAATGGAGTCATCAATAAGTGACTTCTGTGATTTTCTTCTTCCACTAATCATGTTTCCAGGGTCCACCCATGTTGCAGTGTGGGACAGAATTGCCTTCCTTTTTATGGTAACATTCTGTCCTAAGGATGGACCGCTTTTTGTTGGTCTCCTGACCTATCGGTGGGCTGTTTCCACCTTCCGGCTCTTGGGAATAGTGTGGCTAGGATTCGTCGTGTTTTGGGGTCCTACTTTAATTCCAAGAGCTGTTGGAGAGACCCCTAGCTTTTGACCCTCCCGCCCAGCCTGCCCCCAGTGTTTTCAAACCTCCAGAAGCCAGTGTTGACCTGGTGTTGCCATCCCCCTGGTGTGGACCAGCTTGGGACACTGTCGCGCAGTGGATTCGTTCGGCATTCGGCTGCGTGTTGACACAGCAATGCCAGGAACAGTGAGTCACCTGCGGGAAGTGCTGCTCACTGAGGGGTGTCCACAGCAGACCTGGCCAGGTGTTTCTCCAGGTGTGGCCCCTTGGTCACCTGCATCAGGATCACACGGGAGGCTTGTTTTGAGAAAACAGGCTCTGGCTCCTCTGGCTGCTGTAGGTCTGTCCCCGTGTCCCTCCGAGCTTTTCCACACCTGCTGTGGGTAGATTGAACGACTGTGGCAGGTGGGGGTCCTTTGCCTCCTGATAGGATCGGCCAGGGAAGGAGAGAACAGGCTGGCTCTGCTCTCCCTGCAAGGGAGCCTGAAGCTGTCTCAATTGCCCCTGACTGAGAGGGTCCCGGTCTCCCAAGGCTCCAGTAGCCACTGCCCCCTTCCCTTCACTCCTGCTGCCCAGCACCCCACCCACACCTCTGTAAATTGCCCCTTTATTAAGCTCATAAAATGATGCTAATCTGAGGGCATGGTCCCGTTCCTGTTGCCTGTCCCTACCTAGTGAACATGCCACTGCAGGGCCAGGAGCCTGCACCCCACAGGCCCCGAGCTCCCCCCGAGCTTGGGGGCCACTAGCCAGTGGGTCCCTGGCATTCTCTGCTTCCTTGTGTCCAGATCCTGGACCCACCGCTCTTGTCCTGCCTCTGCCTTTTGGAGCATCTGTCAGAGCAAGAAACGTTTACTGAACCCTCCCGGCTCTGGTTCTCCAGGTTTAACACACCATCGTACTGGCAAGACTTGGGGGTGGCAGGGAGAGGAGAGACAGAGCCTGTTGGCTTTGGAAGGGTGACTCACTCTGGAGCCCAGCTACTCAGCTGCCTTCCAGGGCTAGGAATCCCATGGCTGTGTCCCCCGCCTCTGTCCCTGGGAGCTGGGGGAGGGGTGCCAAGTGCCCACCAAGTCCCTGCAGCTGCTCACACGTAGGCCTCTGGCTCCAGCCTCTGATCCTGTCCTGGCTGCAGGCGTGGAGGAAACCTGAGAAAGCGGCCCCTGCAGGCTCAACAGTGCTGGCGAGGCTCCTCCTACCAAGGGTTGGACAGGGAAGCACAGCAAGTAGCACGGGAGCCCAGCGTGGTGTCCCTGTCTCTTCTGCTTTGTTCCAATAGGGCCTTCCTTCTTCTTTCTCCCCCCCCCCCCTTCCTTTTTTCTTCCCTTCCTTCCTTCCTCCTCCCTTTCTTCCTCCTTCCCTCCCTCCCTCCCTCCCTTCCTTTTTTCTTTCCTTCCTTCCTTCCTTCCTTCCTTCCTTCCTTCCTCCTTTTGGGGTGGATGTGTTCATATTCAGAAAATCTCAGGAGGGCCACTTGCTGCCTTCGAGGTATTCTATCTGAATTCATGGGTCTTAGTCAAAATTGGTGGAGTCACGTGTTTATGGGAAATGTTTCCCTTTTTGTTGTGGTAGATTTTTAACTGTTACAAAAACATTCCAGAAAGGGAAGCCAGGGGGTGAGGGCAGCCAGGACTGCAGGGTGCTCACAGCCACCCACCCGGCTGCGGGCCACCTCACTCCACACCATCACTAGGGCTGTTGGCCTGGGTTCCTGTGGACCAGCATCCAGGCAGGGCGTGAGCTGCCCAGGATGGGAGGCTGCTCTGCACTGCAGGCTTTTGTAGGTGAGGTCTTATTGGACCCCAGCTGCGCCCCTCGCCTGCTGTGGCCAAGTTTACCTTTCAAAGGCAGAGCCGACTGGTTCCAGTAGAAGCCAAATGCCCCCACAGCCCAAAATAGTCACTTGTCTGTCCCTTTGGCTCAGCCGGGGTCGTCTGGCATGTCTGGAGGCATTTTGATCACCAGGACTGGGGTTGGGGGTACTGCTGGCAGCTGGCGGGTTGAGGCTGGGGTGCCCAGAATGGCCCCCACAGAAAGATGATTGGTCCCCTAATGTCAGCAGTGCCAAGGTTCCCACACGCTGCTTGCTGTCTGGGAAGTTTCTGTTTCAGCTGGAGAAGTAACTGGTGGGGGGGAAGGAGGCGGTGAGGATGAGTGGTCTGGGTGGCGCCCTATGCTAGGATGGGGATGTGGGAGTTTGGGCAGGCTGGGTGGGGGGTGAGGCCGGTTCTGGGGGCCATGTCTGGAGCCAGCTACTGTGTGCATGGTGCTGGGGAGACAGCGCTGTCCCTAGAGACATGGGCTTGGGCATCGCAGCCTGTAGCTCCGTTCCCTAGGGTGCCCTGACTGTGGCCCGGCCCCTAGGAGAATGTCTCAAGCGAGGAGCAGAAAAGCAAGCATGGACTCTGCGGACACTGGACTCTTTGAGGCAGGCCGAGGACAAGAGATATCTGAAGGAAGGTGGGAAGGACCAGCCATAGGGGTGCAGCAGAGACACCCACAGAGCAGTCAGTGGTTGGAAAGCTGCCAGGTAAGACCCACACAGGAACTCCCCCTTAGGTCGCGTGGCTGAACAGCATGTCTTCCAGGGGATCTGGGGTCAGGGCCTGGCAGGAGGAAGACAGGAGGATGCTTAGGAGCTGAAAGGAAGGAGCCCAGCTTCCAGCCTTCTCCCAAGCCCCCTGCTGGGGAGCCAGCCTGCCCTGCAGGGAAGGAGGCCCCAGCTGAGGGCTGCGGACTTCTAGGCCAAGACTGTGTTGATGGACAGCCCAGCCTTCCTGCAGAGGAGGGGCCTGAGACCAGGTGTCACTCACAGTGGGCGGGACATCTGGTGTGAGCCATGGCAACGAGAAGCAGAGGACAAAAAGCATTCATTCCAGGTGGCGCCCCTCTCTACTTATGGATAATTCTTTTTTTCCTGCTTCTCATTCTCTGTATAAATCATCATGCTCAGCCACTTTGTGGATGGAGGTGGAAGCCAAGGCTCTCTCATTGTCCTGGGTTCTGGCTGTGCCCTCTGGCTCCAGCTCACACTGGCTCCCTGTCACGTGCATCTCCTGGCGTCACTGGCAGAAGTGCAGGGAAACACGCTAATTATCAGGAGGCTGCACTCCCTGTCCTGTGGGAAGAAACCTGGCGTTTCGGTTCAAGTCCATCTTATCTCTGCCTGGTACAGACTTGTAGCAGAAGGGTGATTCACACAGGGTTTGCTAATTTATGCGTTGGTTTAAAAAAACAGTGAGGCAAATGTTCTGAGGGCCCTATCAGCTCTCCCACAGGGTCACTACCTTAGGGGTCCCCTAGGTCCTGGTCTCCAGGCGCTGCTGGGCTGACGTTTGCCCAGCCGGACAGGTGGAGGGACAACTCGTGTCCTCAGGGTTGTCTAGATAGGAGCTGATCCATCTGGTCCTGGAGCTGGGCTCCGGCTCAGCCCTGGAGCTCCTCGGCTCTGCCACTCAGCAGTTGGGAGCCTTGAACAAGTTACATGCTTTTCTTGCACCTCAGTGTGTAAAATGGAGTTCATGATCATGCCTGTCTCACAGGGTGGCTGTGACAGTGAAATTCAAGCACTTAGGATAGTGCCTGGTGCTACTCAGGGTCCAACAGATGTGGGTGTAGAGCCCCCCCCGCCCCCGAGTCCAGTGTGACCTCAACTTAACTTGATCACATCTGCAAAGATCCTGCTTCCAAATAAGGTCACATTCGCAGGCATTGCATCATTGGGGTACCACTCACCTGACAACAGCACTGTGTTTGCTGTGTAGCCTGTGGGAGGGTTTCTGTTGTCCTTCCTGTCTGTGTCTCCATTTCTGTGAGCTGCAAGGAGCAGGAATGGTCTTGTTTTCCTTTGGGTTCTTCAGCAACTAACAGAGCGTGGCAAGCGCTCAGTACCTATGTCCTTAATGACTTCAATTAAGGAAGGTGCCACTTCTGATCACCTAGACGGGCAGGAGGAAGCTGCGAACATGAGAAGTCCTGCTTTGGAAAAGCAGCCTCTTTCACATCCAGTGAGATCGGAGCCGCTCCGAGCCCTTCCTCGGTTTAACTACTTATTGAGTGATTGTCTCTGTGTGCCAGGCACCACAGGGGATGCCGGGGTGCTGAGAGACTGAAGTCTTTGCTGACCTGGAGCGTGTGGCCTGGCTGGAGAGACACCGCTAAATAAGCAGTCACAGTCCAGTCGTTAGATATTGTGGGGGACCCCGGGGCACCAGGGCTGTCGACCACAGACATGGTGCTGCCTCAGAGGGGACCTTAGTGGTGTCAGGATGGACATCCGTGGACATCAGCTGCTGAGAGCCCCTGCGGGAGCAGGCGGGGGGTAGAGGCTCCTGGGCCTCTGGGAATGGGTGCGTCCGAGGTCCCCCATGTCATAGCGCAGTTCAGTGATTGATGGCCTCAGCCAGAGGCTCAGGGTCCTCACCAGACAGGCAGGTCAATAGGAAGAGGCTCTGTTTGTGCCGTTTGAAGAAGGGATCCCTGAACGTCTTTTAATGGGAGCTGAGGGGGAGTTTCCTGCCACATTTTCCCCTTGTCACTGTTCTCTCCTGTGTGAGTGTGTCTGAGTGTTTATGACTGTGTGTATGTCTATGTCTGTCTGTGTGTGTATCTTACACAAAGAAAGCTCCACAATGTGTTTGCACCTCCTGTCTCTAAGTGGGGCATGTGACCGACTCCACTAGAAGAGTGTTCTTTCACAACCGGTGGTCCGTGTGCTGCTGGCCTGCCCTCGTCCCAAGCCACGCTCATGTTTTCTTCCCCTGCCCAGCTGGCCCGGCCGGGGGGGGGGGGGCGGGGGGCCACGGGTTGCTCTGCACAGGGTTCCCCAGGCCTCTCCTGACAACGGCGAGGTTTCTGGGTGCCGGCTGTATACCCAGGTGGTCTGGTTGGCAAATCCTCCAGGAGAGACCTCGGTTAGGCTCGTGCGGTGAGGTCTTTCTGCATGCAGCAGTGACCACCAGGACCTGAGCTGCAAGGCCTTCACTCTGGACGAAGTTGCCCGTTGGTGAGCAGAGCTCACATAATAAGTCTAGTCTGCGCCGATGGCGGACTCGCCACTTGGAGAGTCCTGCGTGTGCTTGATGCCCAGCGACAGGAGAACTTGGCCTGTGGAGTTAGGGCGGTGGGTGTGCTGACGCAGGAGCTCCTGCACCTCCAGAAAGTGCTGCTGCCCTTTTCGTGGTTTTGTGATGGGGTTGGGGTCAGGGGTCAGTGACAGCACGGCAGTGGGGGAGTTGGTGGAGGATGGATGGGTTTGGCCAGGTGTGGCAGGGTGGAGAGGACCCGGGCGGGGGGGAGGGGGGGGAGCAGCAGGCCTGGCTGAGCGTGCTGAGTCTGGGTTTCTGCTGGGAGGTTAGGTCGGAGCCGCAGCAGCGAACATAAGGACTGTTGCAGTTGGGGGTTGGGTGGGAGACAGTGGGAATGATGAAGCAGATGGCAGTTTGGCTGCTGAATGTGTGGATTTTCTTTTTTGCAAGGAATGAGAATATGCAGATAGTGGGGGGTTTAGAGGGCCTTGGAGAAGGGCCAAGGCCTCACAGCTAGAGAGAGTTTGGTTGGGTCTAGGAGAGGCCAGGTGGGGGGATGTCTTGGACCATCATCTACGTTAAGGCTGGGGGACCTGGGTTTTAAATGGGGTGGTAGAAAGGTGGGTGGGTGAGTGGGCTCAGCCTGCACGGTAATCCTCTGTCCTGTCTTTGAGTGAGAAATATGCAAAAATGTTTTAAAGGTAAAAGTGTTGCTTAAAGACTGCCCCAGGTGGTTACATCAGACCCAGGTGGAGAAGCTGTTCCTTGGCAGCCCTTTGGGGCATGGGCGTGCGGGTGTGGCTGGGAGGTGGAGACTGACCCGGCCCTGACGGGAAACGGGAGGGAAAGGAGCCAGGGAGTCCAGCGGCACTCCAGCCAGCGGCCCGGATTTAAAGGGCGAATAACAACACAGGAATGGCCCTCACCAGTACGTGGTGCTCCGCAGGAGCCATTCTGCCCCACGGGGGACACTTGGCAATGGCCGGAGACAGCTTGGGTTATCTGGGAATAAGGATGCCCCTGCCTTCTAGTGGGCAGAGGCCAGGGGTGCTGCTACATGCCCTTCAGTGCACAGGGCGGCCCCCACCAAAAATGATCCCCTCCTGGCATTTGTGGTGCCGAGGCTGGGAACCACCCCCTCTCCCCCTCAGCCTGGGAGCTGGGCCTCCTGCGTCTGGGCAGGAGGCTGGAGGCTGGATGCTGAGCGTGCAGGCCCGCAGTGTCTGGGCAGGAGGCTGGGGGCTGGGGGCTGAGCGTGCAGGCCTGCAGTGTCTTCGTCTTGGTCAGTGCAGGGATGAAATGACCCGCTTAGCTCCCGGCCTCCGGGGGGGAGGGGGGGAGCGGGGGGGGGGGGGGCGGCCCACTGGGGAGAAGGAGAGCACCTGTCTACTCACAGTAACATCCTGTGTTCCCCAAACAGCCTTTTCTTCCCTAGCCTTTTCCCAGAAGTATTGTCCCAGAATCCCAAAGGGTAAGATTCAGTTTGTGCCAGAAGAGACTTTGAAGCCCTAAACACCAAGGAAAGGGCTGCCTGGCCCCCTCTGTCTGCCCTCCAGGCCTGAGCTCTCCCAAGTGTCCATGCCGAGGCAGTGGGTCCCACGGATCCTCGCTGCCGTCAGCGGGAACCTGGTGTCTGGGGCTCTGCTCCGTCTCCAAGTCTGTGCAGAACCCCAGTTTTACCTGGTTGCCTCAAAGAAATGCCTTTGCAAGGCTCTGAGGTGACCTGTGCAGAGTGCATTGGATGCAGAGTTGCCCGTTGCCTGCCAGCATCCCACTCATCCTTCAGGAATGTGGCGAGCAGAGATCCGCAGTGGGCAGCGTGTTCTTAGGGGATCTTAGGAAAGAATGTTCCAGAAGTATGGAAGCAAGATCTCACTTTACTCTAGAGGTCTGACCCTCAGTTCCATTTGCTGCTTGGAGTTGTGGTTGTATTCGATGTGACAGCAAAGAGAGCTGGGAACAGGTGGAACAGCGGGCAGGAGGCCACACCCGCGGAGAGGAGGCGGCTGAGGTTCTGAGAAGACAAACTTGCGTCCAGACCTCTCCGTTCCCATGTCTGACGGGAGGGTGAGACAGGGGCTGTCACAACAAAGTACCACACAAACTGGGTTGCTTAAAACGACAGGCGTTCATCCTCACCGTTCTGGGGGGCTGCAAGTCCAAGGTCGAGGAGGGATGTACTGTGCGGTGGAATTGACGGGCCTCCCGGCACTGCCTGATGTGAGGGCAGCAAACAGAAGCTCCCAAAGCCTGACTTGCTCTCTGTCCCTTTACAGAAAGTGTTTGCCCGCCCCTGCTCTCCCACACTCTTATATAAACAGACCCCCTGTTTTAATGGAAGAAGAAAGAATAGTATAAGGGTGTCACTTCTTACCAATGCCACATCACCAAAATCCGAGTGGGGTTATTTTTTTTTTTTTAAAGGAAGGAAGAGGTGCGAAGACATTTTATTAAATTATCCTGAAGTTCCTCTGGAAGGAAAAAAGTAAATGATAGGAGACTTTGAAACAGAATGGGCCATAGAAACTAGTCCTTCCACAGAGCCAAACAGGGACAGACCACTATAGCTAAATGAGGCTGGTGTTCTAAAAATAGCCAACAAGCGGCCTCAAGAGGCCCCATCCAAATCCTGGTGCCCGTGCACATTTCCAGTGCGTGTAGGTGACATCACGTCACTCAGGGGCGACAGATTGTCAGGAATGATGTGGGAGCCATTGCTCTGCTCTTTGCTAATTAATTTTGTTATGTTCCTCATTGAGCAGCAACATAAATTCTTGGTACATTAACCTCAGTGCACAAGCCACTTTTTTAAATAAGGGAAAACAGATGTGACTGTTCATCAAATTTTGCATTTAGCGGAGTCAAAGGCGAAGTCACAAAGGAAAGGTTGATACGGTTGCATAATTAAGACTTGGTCAGGTTAGCAAATGGATTAGCGGGGAGAATTGGCAGCTGATAAGGTTGAATTTCAGAGTGTCACTGAGCAAAGGATCCAAAAGAATAGTCACAAAGCATGAAATAAGAAGGGTGGATATTTGAAAAAATTGCTGGTTAATGGTCAAAGAAATGTGAATTTAGACTTTAATATCCTGTTTCCCACAAGTGGGTTAGTGAAGCTTTGCGTGGACTGTAAAGGAAGAGTGGGAAGTGGACCCACTGCTGTTGGGAGTGAAAATTACTACAGTGTTCTGGGAAGGTGTTTGTCCACACTTCTTGCTGTGCTGGTAGTCCTGAGAATAGTCCGGATCGCTGGGGAAGATGGGTGCAAAGATGGTTACTGCCCTGCCACGCTGCTCTCCATCACTTTAAAGAGAAAACTACCACCTCTTTAAGGAGAAAGCTACCATCACTTTAAGGAGAAAGCTACCATCACTTTAAGGAGAAAGCTACCATCACTTTAAGGAGAAAGCTACCATCACCTTAAGGAGAAAGCTACCATCACTTTAAGGAGAAAGCTACCATCACTTTAAGGAGAAAGCTACCATCACCTTAAGGAGAAAGCTACCATCACTTTAAGGAGAAAGCTACCACGACTCCTCCACGTGTCTTGTGTCCCCGTGAGGACAGGGCCGTGTTCTAGAGGTGGATGCTCAGTGCCTGCCTGGGAGACGCCCACCTTTCTCAGACTCAGGGACCAGGGTGCATGGTCCTGCACACACAGTTCATGACTGACCCAGATGGCTTGTTGGGGGTCCCCAGACAGCTGCTGTGCCCCCCCCCCCCAAAAAAAAACACACAAAAAAAACACACACTGAACTCAGTGTTAAATCAAAGTGAAACACACTCTGGCGACCCTGGTCCATGAGGCCAGTACACCCTCATTACCTTCGATGGGGTGTGCCCTCCTCGGGGACACAGGGCAGAGCAGCCAACATTTGGAAGCTGCTGGGAGAAGCAGAGTTGGGGTGCTCTCCCCTTGCAGAACTGAAAATAAGGCCCAGGTGGCCTGGTCACATTTCTGTCCCTCCTCAATTCTCCTTTCGCCTAGTAACAATTCTGCATTAGACTGTAGGTGGAAGCTGCCTCCCCACTCATGCTTGCGTGACTCCCGTGTTTCAATCTGAGTCTCACAGACGAACCTGGGGGAAAACCCCTTTCAATAAAAACCAAACAAGCCTCAGTTTCTTGGTCTGTAAAATGGATGGACCCACTGTTTTACAGAAACTGAGATCTGTGTTTCTGGCATCAACGCTGAACTGTTAAAAAAGTTTGAGTTACTGTATGTGTACTAGAAATGATGCCAGTCTTTCTAGCCAACAGGGTAAAGTGATGGAAAGCTGCCTTCAAAATAGCTGCCTTGAATAAACTTCAGTTGGCTGAAAAGGAAATGATAAACAATATTTTATTTATTTATTTTTTGAAGGATCACAGGGTATCAGTGACTAACGTTTGGAAACCGCAAATCCTTCGAGGGCTGATGCTTTGCAGCCAGGGTGAACGTGGCGAGCGGGCGGGCGGGCGGGCCAGCCATCCGGGGCTGCCCCTGCCAGCCCGGTTAAGGGAATGGGCTTCCCTTCTCATGCTGTCACAACTTCTTCAGATAGTCATGCTTTTTCTTTCCAGTCACTGGCCTGGGACCAGAACTATTTCTGGCCTGGGCTGATCACAAGATCCCACTTCACAGTCTGTCTGCTGCCAGCTCTGTCTCACGGTGGGCCGGCCTTCCCATGTGACTGGGGGCGGCAGACCACAAGCCACCATCGTGATGGATGCCACCTCCCCCATCCAGGTCTCATGCTGGCCGAGCAAGCGACTGGCCACCCATGGGGTGGAACTCCTTGGCGTTTTCAGCAGCAGGGTGTAGGACGGATGAGGAGCTCTCACCATAGCACACGTGGTGTACTGGGCCAGCCGCGATTCCCGGGCGTCCAGTCTCCTGTGAGCCCAGCAGACAAGGTGGAAGCCCCACCCCTGCCTCTCCTCTCCGTGGTGGTGTCCTGTATGTTGTTGTTCCAGCCAGATGACAAGCAGTGGAGGGAAGGGGCGGGTCCTGCGTGGCCTTGTGTCTTTGGTGGTCCCCGCGGCTCTGGTTCTGATTGTTTGACCCATTTGTCTATTCAGCTGCTGGGGGATTATAAAGATAGAGAAGCCAAGTGTCCAGACTTCAGGGAAATGTGTTTTGTTCAGTTAGGGAGCTAAGCTACCACGTGCAGAATAGCAGCCCTGATGCTTGGGACCGAAGCAATCAATGCCCAGAGAAGGTGCCAGGTGCTACCGGGAGAGCTTGGAAAGGAGTGCACTCAAAGGCACATTTGGGGGTCCCTCTCAGATGGTAGGTTTTAATGTAGCAGAAATTTGGATGCCTGTTGAGTCTTGAAGAAGGAGGGATGGTGAGGAAAACAGCAGAAGTTGGGAGAAGGCTCTTGGTTTGACAAGAGTGCAGGGCATGCAAAAGAGAGCATGATGCAGATGTGGAGAGGCGGTTCGTCTTCTACAGAATGGGGGAACCTCCGAAGCGCCTGAGATTGTGGCTTTGCCCAAGGAGATGATAGTATGGGTCTCGCACGCCAGGAGGAACAATCCATAGCTGGGTGTCCAGGGAGGAGGCTGGGTGGTAGGACACCCAGGCCCCAGAGACCCTCCCGCCCCTCCCTGCCCCACCCACAACCCTCTGGTTCTCCAGACCCACACTTTCTTACTTTCAGAGGCCGGTGAAAACACCCTGAGTCATGGTGCCCACTCCCGGCCGTCATACGCTCTACAGTAAAAACAGCGGGAAGGGCCACCAGGTGGGCACACCACAGCTCCAGGCTCCCTCCTGCTGTCCCATAGAGCATGTGGGAGGTGTCGAGTCACCAGCTTTGGGTCAGCAGATGACTGGACCTGTGTGGCTCACAACACCTTCATTCCCTCTGAGCGTTATAGTCTCAGACGTGGTCCTTCATCCACGACTGCTCCACGTGTCTTATATCCCCGTCAGGACAGGGCCTTGTTCTAGAGGTGGGTGTGCAGCGCCTGCCTGGGAGACACCCACCTTTCTCAGACTCAGGGACCAGGGTGCATGGTCCTGCACACACACCTCATGACTGACCCAGACGGCTTGTTGGGGGGGCGCCCAGGCAGCTGCTGGCCCCTCTACCGCCAAAAAACTGTTCTCAGTGTTAAAGTGAAATACACTCTGGCGACCCTGGTCAATGAGGCCAGTGCACCCTCGTTACCTTCGATGGGGTGTGCCCTCCTTGGGGATACGGGGCAGGGGCACAGACAGGCTCGAGGTGAGACCTCGGCACCTGGGAGAAGTCCCCGAGGTGGCCGGGAAGGGTTGAGTTTCTCTGTGCAGCGCTGGTTCTCTCTCGTAACCGGAGCCTGTGCCTTCCCTGCCAGAGGAGGGAGGGAGAGCTTTCCACTTGGGTTATTGCCCAGACCATCGGGTCAAGGATCAAAGACGGGGGGGAGGGGGGGGGGGACAGGGGTGCTGTGGAGGCTGCAGACCAGTCTTCCTCTAGGGCTGTCTGCATGGGGGTGGGGGAAGGGGTGTCGAGGCATTAAGAGACCAGCAGCCCTCCTTCCCTCTGGTCTCAGTGTGACTCCGTGAAGGCCAGCTGTCCCCCACAGCCTCTGAGTTGCCTGTCAGGAGCTTGATGCCTGGCAGGTGGTTGCTCGAGGGATGACAGGTTAGTCGGGGAGGGGTGTCATTGGGTGATTTGAGTCCTCGGGGACATACTTTGGGGAGTGAGTGAGAGGAAGCTGGAGTGATGGAGTTTCTGTCGACAGAGCCTGATGACTTAAATCACCAAGAGTGGGCCGAAACTCAAGCCTGCTCTTTTAACCCTGAGGAAATGTGATTAATCAACATGACACTACTACTCCAGAAATTGAAGTCAAACAAGGAGAATGAGTCATCTTAAACTGGGCGGGAACCCAGAGCCGGCTTCACGCCACTCCTCACGTCTGTCTCCTGCAGGCTGCCCGCCATCTGCACCCACGTGGGTCGTGGGTCGGAGCCCCTGGAGAGGCTAGCTGGTCCCTGTGCACACCCTGCAGTCCCTCGTGGTGTGGAATGCATCCCAGAGATGCCTGTGACCTATTGTTTTTCCTGGTTGGTTGGTTCTTGCATTGTTCCTGGGACAGATGTTGGCAGATAGGCCCACCGGGATAGTCTGTGCTCCTGGGATCTGAGGAGGGGCTGCGTGAGGTTCCGAGCTCACAGCAGAATATGTAAATAAGTCTGTGCACAATGATGGCGTCTGTTCAGAGGCCAGCCTCGCAGTTCTAGGAGGAGCAGACCAGGCTCTTTTCTCTCTAAAGGAATCGGCCTTTCTACAAGAAAAGGAAAAGCATTAGGAATGAGTCAGATAGAAGTAAGCTGTAATGCCCCTTCCTATCGTTCTAGACTTGATTTCCCCACCAGGGGCACAGAGGGTGCAAGATGGGGTGGGGGGTTGGGGATGCTACAGCCTGCCCTTCTCAGATGTCCTGAGCTCCAGGGCTGGCCGGCCACCGTGGCCAAGGGTGCATACAGCTGCACACCAGCTGGAGAGTGACCTACCCCGGGACCTGCAGATGAAGTCCAGTTTCTCAGGGAGGCTGGCCACCCAGGCAAACCCATCAGTGGGTTTTTTATTTTGTTTTTTTATTTAACACACCGTCCACTGACCTGGACACAGCTTCCTTCTGGCAGGAAGAGAGACGTGCTCCAGATGTGGCCTGTAGAATCACCCAGGTAGTGTCCGGAGCATGTAGATGGTCAGTATTGTCCACTACATGCCGAGTGCTGAGACCAAGTCTACACTAGGAAAAATACCTCCAACAAATGGAAGGACTCAAGTCAATCTGGCAAAGATTTGGGCTCCTAGAAATAGCTGGATTTTTTTTTTAGGCCTGGTTAACTGGATGGTGAAGATTCCGTTATAATGATTAAGCCGTCTTTCTTATCTCCATTTGATCGCTTTAAACCGAAGTCCACTCACCAATCTGAGTTTTCCTCTCCACAAAGTTACTCCCTAACACTGCACATTCCTCGTTCGCTCACTGCGGAGACTCCCGTCACAGGGCCGCACTCTGCCACAGTGGCTGAGGCGTCCCTTGAGGACTGAGCTGTGCGTCTCTGTAGCCGAATCTCTAGATCCACTTGCTCTTAGGGAGTCAGACTCAGCAGAAACGTTCTGGAAACTCATGTAAACACCCGGGAGCTTGGTGGTGTGCATGGCCTTGGGGGCTGCCGAGATGGGTTCTGACAGCAGAGTGGCCCCCACCGCCCACCCCTGCATCGTCTCAGCACTTTGACTTTTACGTTTTGTCTGACGGCTTTTTCTTGGGGAAAGGTGACAAAAGGAGGTTTGGGGCAAACTCCAGAGTTGGGTTTGGACCTGGGAGGTACGAGGTACCCATCAGCCTTCAGTGGTCTGAGTTCCAGGTTCAGGTGTCATGTGTCAATTGAGCAGGAACCACACACCTCCCCCCATGTCCATGTGTACTGTGAGGGGCTCAGGCTGCCCAGACACCTGAGCTTACGGCTCCTTAGAGTTTTCTAAAGTCAATGGGACACACACACACACCCCACTCTAAGTAAATAGGAAGAATAGTATAATGTATAATAAATATAGTGATACATTTATACGCATTTATACACATAAATATGTTTGTAGTCATGGTGTGATGTTTAGTAAAATGCAGTATATTGGGCCTTCATGAATGCCTTATAAAGCAGATCCTGTCATTTCTCCTGACATTACTTTTCTAATAAAGCGAGGACTAATTTGAAGGGTGCGGTATGAGCTCATGAGACTTGAATTTGAGGCTCGGGGACATTGACTGCAGAGTTGAGGCCTGCAGGTGATTCACTGTGGTTTGCAGGGCTGTGCCCGGGCGGGGGGGCGGCGGGGGCAGAAAAAGGCAGAGAGAGGTTTTCCTGGAGGGGTGTGAGTCCGGAGCAGGAGCTGGAGTGTGGGTGCTTGAGCAGTGGGAGGTGAGTATGGGCCTTGATTCGCTGTGGGTGGAGGTCATACACCGGAACGTTGCTGGTTTAAAGGCAGCAGGCAATCCTCTGAGGGTTTGAGTTGGGGAATGACCTGACTGGAAAGGAGAGCTTTGCAGGAAGTAGGGGCCCCACTGGAGACTGAAAGGCCCAAGGATCCCATGGCTGCAGATGAGGAAGGCCGGGTGGACCCTGTGGGCTTGGGGATACCCCGGAAGAACAGCAGCGCTTCCTGGAGCCTTACCTGGGCAAGTGACTCTAGGCTCCCTCCACGCCTGGCTCTGGAGTAGGTGGAGGTTTAGGGCTCACCTCTGAACCCTCATCTCACTGTATCTGGTTGGGGAGGTGCCAGGCGGAGGGAGCCTTCCAGGCTTGGTCCAGCGGGGCCAGCGCCCTTTCTGTGCCTATCTCCGACCCTCGCTGGGTTGGCTCCGGCTAAATAGAGCATCGGCCTACAGACTGAAGGGTCACGGGTTCAATCCCCAGTTACAGGCTCCATCCACAGCCCTGTGTGGGAGGCAACCAATCAAGTGTCTCACATCCCTGTTTCTTTCTCTCTGTCTCTCCCCCTCCCTTCCATTCTCTCTAAAGTCAATGGGAAAATATCCTCAAATGAGGATTAACAACAACAAAAGTCTCCAAATGGTGATGGTGCCCCAGGCTCACCACAAAGATGCTAATGGGTGTTTGAGGATCGGCCCCCTCTGTCACTGGAGGAAAAGTCGCCATTCTGGACTTCCTATGGAGCACTGAGCACCACGGGACAAAAAGGCCCCCTCCCCTGGAAGACAGCGTGAATGGCTGCATTGACCTCAGCGTGCAGGCTGCGCTTCTGGTCACCAGGGCGTCGGACTTAGTGCCTGGGCTGTGCTCTGGCTGATAAGTGGCGAGGCCTGCACAGTCAGTGGCTTATCTGTGCCTTGAATGGCAGCCTCTGTGAGGGTTATCTTTGTTTTAAAAAGGACTGCAGATCTCTTTATGCAACTGCTAACACTTTGTGTCTCTCCCTGGCTCTGGGTCATAACTCTGTCCTCCCATCAATAACAAATAAAAACAGTGCTCAGTTTCCAAAAATGCCAGGGATCTGTGATTCGTTCTGCCCACCCCTTCTCCCTGAGTCCACCCAGGCTGCCTCCTGGGCAGTGAGGGGATAAGGAAGCTAAGAATGCAGTCACTCTGAAGTGCTTTTCTCATTTCGTCTCGCCGACCTGCAGGTTCTTCCTGGTGCTCCCTAGAAAGCTGTCTTGGTGTCTGTAGGTGCCCCAGCGAGCTACGGCCAGCACTCTCCTAGCCCCAGTAACTCACGCCCCGCCCCCCAACTTCACCCACCTCATCTGCTGAGGACATGGCCCTCTGAGTGGGCTTTGAGGGAGGGAGGCTGCTCCTGATGTCTCCTCTCCTTGCCATCCACCTGCAGTCCACCCCCTAAGCTGTGTCAGTAATTTTCTAAGGTGACAGCTTTGATGCTTCCATTTTTCTCATCTGTAGCCAAAGGTCTCTTTCTCAGTCAGGAACCTTCTGTGGCTCCCGGGTCTCCGGGACAAAGACTAAACCCCACACTAGGACTGGGGCTGCTGATGCCCCAGCTGCAGGGACCACAGCCACGGAGCTCCTTGTTCCAAGCGCCCCACGTGGATCATGAATTCTCGGGACAGTGCCCTCCTTACCCCATGCTTCAGATGGGAATACTGAGGCTTAGTGGAGCTGAATATTGAACTCAAGGTCATGCCCAGCATAGATGCAAACAGTGCTGCTCACTGCATCCATCACGTGCAGAATCTTGGGGAAGGGCCCAGGGAATGGGCTAAGTCGTCACCATGGCCCAGGGGCTGCAGGGCGCGCTGTGTTGGGCCCCTCTTGCTCCCTCTGATTAAAGCTGACACCTGGGTCAGAAGCTGCATTTAAGGGCGTCTTTGGATGGAGAAGGAATCTCAGACTGGGGTGCATGAGCCCAGTTACACTGGGATGCAATTCGCCTGCCCCCAGGATGCAAGCTAGCTGTGGCCAGCTGTGGTCCGCTGTGGTGTGTCTGCCTGTTTCTATTGAAGAGCAGATGAAAGTTACTTCTGTGAAATAGGCTCCTAGCTGCTCTTTTTCCTTAGGCATGGAGAAGGTCTGCTCATGGCCAGACATCTCGTGTGTCTCCAGAACTTTTAAAAGCTGTGTGCACCTCCCCCGAAAAAAGCCGAGGCCTCAGGGGCGATGCCTGTGCTCTTTCCCACAGAAACATCCTGTGCTCCCTCAGGAACGACACTCCGGCTCAGTAAATGGAGGGTTTCTCCTGCATGGATGACATGAAAATACCTTACATATACAAGTGGGCACTTGCATATTTTATTTATGATTGTTTGTTTATTTAGTGTCATGAGAGGCTCTAAGGACAGTGTGGGCAGAGGCACTGTGCTAAGCCCTGCCCCAGGGACCGGAGTCACTGCCGAGGCTGTTCGGACAAGGGACCCAGCCGCTGTGGGCAGCCGGAGATCTAATCCTCCTCTCCCAAACCCTGGAGCCAGCAGTGTAGACTGCACAGATCTGTTTTGTCCTCTGACTAGTGAACAGGCGAGCCAGGTGCTAGCACCAATCTCACAGAAACCCCTCTGTGCCCAGGAAGAGAGGGCACCCACAGCAGCCAGAGCACTGCTGGGCTGATGCACGGGACCCGGGTGGAGGAAATGACAGTCACTATAGGCATGGGCTCTGGAAGAAAGAGGCTTCCCACCTCCCATAAAGTTACATTTTAACCCATGTTTCACTTGCTCAGGGAAATGTTTTCCTCCTCTGCTTGCAGGAAGAAGCATTGCACAGCGGCCACTGCGGGCAGCATGGTTGCCTGAGGCAGAAGCTTCTGCAGTCGCTGGAGTAGCTGGAGGAAGGAGCATGGAACCATAGCGGCTCACCCAGGAAGAGGGTCAGGATGGCAGCTCAGCGGATCCGAGCCGCCAATGCCAGCGGCCTTCCCCGGTGCAAGTCCGAGGGGACCTTGATCGACCTGAGTGAAGGGTTTTCGGAAACGAGCTTTAATGATGTCAAAGGTGAGCTCCTGGGGGACAGACCTGGGTCTGAGGGCTCTCAGCTGCCAATTTCATTCAGACCAGTACACTTGAGCTCTCTGATCTCCATCGTGTTCTAAATTCACGATAAATGACTTGTTTTGTTTCTCTGGTGTGTTGGGAGGTTGTTTTGAATTTTCCCTTTGGTAATGAAACTTCATTCAGAATATACTTTCTCCTTTCGTGTGTTTTGATGACATTACGGTAGGAAACTTGATGGTACAGAAAACTAGGGGAAAGGATGAGTTATTGGAAACACTAGAGAAGAAAAAGGGTGGTCTGTGATGGGGTCAGCAAGCTTTTCCTCAGAGGGTCGTGTAGGAAATACTTTAAGCCTTGCAGGACTTACGGCATCTGTCACAACCCCTCACTCCTGTCTTTGTAGCTTGAAAGTCTTCCTAGAAGAAAGCAAACAAATGCATGTGGCTGTGTTTCAATAAAGCTTTATTTAGAAAATAAAATGTGACCCAGGGGCCATAGTTTGCTGACCCTGGTTTACAGGTGGCTGTAGGTTTAAGTACCCTGCACTTGGGTTGATGAGAAAACCTACCTTTTGGACTCAAGGTTGATACTGGTGGGTCATCTTCTTCCGTGAAGCCCATCCTGACGTCATAGGCCATGGTCAGCATCTCTCCTGGTTCTGAGTACCCCCTCCCACCATCATCATCACCATCATGAATGAACTAACCCACTGCTGTGACCCCCTTCGGTTGAAATCACCCACCATTCAGGGAGCTGTATCAGTGCCTTTATATCTTTAGCCCACGGCACAAAGCCAGCACTAAATGAACAATCCTTAACTGAACTGCTGTCTTCCAGATAAAGTCGTGGCCCTCTCCCCATGTCCCGAGTACTGAGAGTCATGCGGATGTGTGTCTCTTTCTGCTCTCTGCTCTCTTCCACTTCAGCCTTCACTTCTACTTCCTCTCTGGCTTTCTGCTGGTGGCTCTGAGCATGGCTTCAGGTATTCTTTAGAAGACGACTGGCAAAGGGAATCCAGAGTGTTTATTCATAAAAGTGTTGCTATAAATAACTGAACCGTTCGTTTTTCATAGATTGGTAATGGGCATTATTTTCTTACTTTAGCTAATCACAGAGAGAGCTGGAAAGTGTGAGCATAAATGGTGGGGTTTGGGTCAGTGGCAGAGAGCTGAATTCCAATAAATAATGATAATCTGGGAGGAGCTGCTATTCCTAAAAGAATAACACAGTGAGAGGAGGTAGACAAGACAGTCTGGGATGTGAGGAGGATGCTGGTGAGCTCGTGTGTGTGTGTGTGTGTGTGTGTGTGTGTGTGTGTGTATGCATGCGTGCGGGGGCGGGGGTCAGAGACCCTCTGGACTCTACTCTCCAGGGGCAGGGGCAGCGGCAGCATCTATGTGGTGAGCAGGCTTCAAGGTGGAAATTTATTCCAGTCAAATTGTCTGCTGTGAAAGCTGCTGCTCCTGATGAGGGTTTTGCCTGCAGGAGGGTAGGAAATGTGTTACCTAGTGCACCGACTTCCTGACGCCCAGGGAGCTTGTCTGTATTCAAATCAAGGAATCTGGGCAGCACTCCCCAGAATTCACTAGGTTGGAATTCGATAGGGATTTTCCTGCATTTGATTGGCTGGGGCCCCAGCCTGGTGTCCCAGGGCACTCTGTGGGGATTGACTGAGGGAGGGGCCTTCGGGAAGGGAGCTCACACCACTGCCCACTTCCATGAGGCCCCATGGGAAGGAGCTGACCCTTGAGTGAAATGTTGCCACTAACCTTCTAAGGAGAGTACTTGGAATGCTAAGCAAAACCATTTTTATTGTCATTTGAACTGATCATTTGCATTGATACATTTTCTTAGGCTATGTACAAAGCTTTGGCTTTTAATTTTAAAAATATCACTGTAAGGGAATTATTCTGGGGCAACATTATAGGGATTTAAATATATATATTGATTTCAGAGAGGAAGGGAGAGGGAGAGAGAGAGAGAAACATCCATGATGAGAGAGAATCATTAATTGGCTGCCTTCTGCAAGTCCCCCACTGGGGATCGAGTGAGCCAACCCGGCTAGGGCAGGGATTTAATTTTGGAGGGATTCTAACAAGATTTTAATAGCTTGAAGGCTTTCTTCAATTTTCACTTGGTTTTAATTTTTATCTGACACTGTCATTAGATGTGTCAAGGAAACAAAAGTGGTTTGTATTACTAGAGCCCGTGACCAGACAACAGAGTGGAGAGAAGGTCATACATTATCTCTGAACCCAGCCTGACCCCTCTTCCTTCTCCTCACCTCCCACTCGAAGCCATTTCCTTTTGTGCTGCTGTTTTTAGTCAGTCGAGGGCACAGCCAGGGGGAACCCTCACTTTGGCCATCACCTTGGCCCAGTAGCATGGACAGGCCCTCTCTGTTGTAAGCAGACAAGACCAGGTGAGCAGTAACTCAGTGAATGTAGACTGAGCCACTGCTATGTGCCAAGCTCTCTCCAAGGACACCATGAGCATGACAGACCCTAATGGTGCTGGTGCTAATGGTCGATGGAGCCCTCCCCGCAAACCCCCAACAAATGTGTAAGCTGTCTGAAATATTGATGGGTAATATGTGTTACAGACAAAAATAAAACCAGGAATGGGGTGCAGATGTCGATTGTAACAAAACATTTTTGCTAACCCCTTGATCAGCACAATTTCATGTAGTCCTCACCGGGGCCCATTGAAGATTCTTTTTCTCCATCCTGAAGAATCTCGGGCTCTGGAGGTCAGACAGCTTCAGAGGTCTAGTGACCCAGAGCCAGGTCTCCCAGCACCCAGACGGAGGGCCAGGTGTGCTTTCTCCCCAGCACATCTCTGTTACCTGGTTCATGACAGTAAATAGAAACCTCCTGCTTTAGACTTAGCCGAGGAAATGCAATTTCATTTTCATTATTTCCTTTCAAAGGAAAGGGAAACTGGGTGGGAGGTGGGGTGTTTTGGAAGGCCGATTGGAAAGAATAGAATGCCTGTTGACTTCATCGCATATTAGAGCAGTTCAGCTAGAAAATTAGCCTGTCCTTTGCTTGTTTATGTAGACAGCCTAAAAAGGGTTTCCTTTCTTTCAATTGTTTGTTACAGGAAGTTAGAATATGAGCACACTGTAAAACAAGGCACAGTTCAGGGGGTGGGGCTTGTTTCCCTCAGAAAGCACTTCCTGCGAAATACACTTTGTTGTGTATAGGAGGCAGATAAAACACTTCGGTGTGTGATTATTCTTTTTCAAAACACACCGCTTGCTTAGATGACTTCGGTTTGCTGTTCTAATTGCCGAATACCAAGAACCACACGTTAGCTGAGTCACCGTTTGGAGTGCCCTGGGTTTCAGACTGCTTAAGCAGGCGTTCGGAAACCATGTGAGCTCCACCAGATGTAAACCTTTGATTTTTGTGGTATGTGGGAGAGCCCATTTCCATGGTATTATTTTGAGTAATCAGTTCAAGGAGGTTGAAAGAAAGAACCGGCCTCGAAATCGTAGGCCATGTAAACAGTTTGATGAAGAAGGGGATCAGAAGCATGGATACATGGAACAGACTGGCGGGTGCCTGGGGAGGGGGGTGGGTGACTGCATAAGAAAGGTGAAGGGATTGGCTAAATAACATATGCATATCCCATACACAGGAACAGTGGTGTGGTAAAGGCCAAGGAAGGGGGACATGGGGATGAGCGATGTAGGGGGAAGTGGGGGTTATCTGCAGTAGTGTCAACATAAGTTTGTGTTTTTTTTTTTTTTTTAATTAAAAAAAAAAAAGAATGGGTTCAACTTGGAAATGAAAGGAACGGCTTTTATGCTGAGGGCAGATATACAGGCTCTTCTTTCCCACGCCTGGTCCCATGCCCTGGGACCCCTAAACGTGGAGCATCTCTGTTTTCTAAGTAAATCCCAGCCCGTTTTTCCTTCTACTTTGGGGAGGACAATTTTTCCTCTGCCCTTCCAGGTTCTTTGGCTGGTCTGATAATTAAATAGACTTAAGACAGATTAACAGGAGAAAAACAAAGGTCATGGCATACGTATGGGAGCCCCATAAGACTGAGACCCAGGGCAGTCAGGCAGCCATGCTGAGCTGGGAAGAGGGCGGTAGGGATTGGAGCTTTGGAGGGAGGGAAGACGGTTCACAAGAAGATAGAAGTGCAAATGCTTGATAAACAAATACTTTCCTGCCCTGCAGAGACACGGGGAGGACTTCCCTTCATAGCCCCCCCAGCCCCCCAGCCTCGCCCGTCCTCCTTGTAGTTCTCTGGTCATAACTCTTCCTGGAACAGGCGCTCCATCCAAGTTCTTGGCAGCACTAAAAGGAGAAGTGAGAAGCTCTGCCTAAGTCATTGGGGCCTTGGCTGTCTTCAGATCAGAGCAGTCCACCGACCGCAGCAGCACACTCTGAGACCGCCTGGTCTGCTCCCTTCGCGGCCCAGCAGCGCTCTGGCCAGTTATTTAGATAAAGAAATATTTTGGTCAAAATGAGATGTTTGAGGCACAGGGACGTGGTGCTGATTTGCATTTCTACGGATGGTGGACGACTTCCATCGGGCCTCGCCTGTGTGTGTGAACCTGGACGTGGCCGAGGGTGGTGAAACGGTCGTACCCTCATTGGTGTGTTGTTGATCATGCCAAAACCCACTCTAGTTTGTTTCTGTGAATCACACCGCTGGCTCATGGCTGCATGCGGTGTGGTAGTTTCTTGGGCCACCCTCTGTAGCTTGGACAGTTTTCTGCAGCCCGCGGCCTCGCCCTCAACTTCTGTTCTGTGTTTCTTGCAGTGCCTTCTCCCAGTGCCTTGCTAGGAGACAATCCCACACCTTTCGGAAATGCAAAGGAAGTGATCGCAATCAAGGACTACTGCCCCAACAACTTCACCACCCTGAAGTTCTCCAAGGGCGACCACCTCTACGTCTTGGACACGTCCGGCGGGGAGTGGTGGTACGCCCACAACACCACGGAGATGGGCTACATCCCCTCCTCCTACGTGCAGCCCCTCAACTACCGGAACTCCACGCTGAGCGACAGCGGGATGATCGACAATCTTCCCGACAGCCCAGAGGAAGTAGCCAAGGAGTTAGATTTGCTCGGAGGATGGACAGATGACAAGAAGGGATTGGGCAGAACCTACAGTAATAACCCTTTCTGGAACGGGGTCCAAACGAACCCATTTCTGAATGGGAAGGTGCCAGTGATGCCCAGTGTGGACGAGCTGGCTCCCAGAAGTACTGTGGACTTGCTGCTCTTTGACACGGGCACGTCTTCCTTCACGGAGTCCAGCTCGGCCACCACGAACAGCACCGGCAACATCCTTGACGAGCTGCCGGCCACAAACCAGCTCCACGCCGAGGGGCCAGTCAAGCGGGACAACCCGTTCTTCCGGAGCAAACGTTCCTACAGCCTGTCGGAACTCTCCGTCCTCCAAGCCAAGTCCGATGCGCCCGACTCATCGGGGTATTTCACGGGCTTGAAGTCCCCAGCCCCCGAGCAGTTCCAGAGCCGGGAGGACTTCCGCGCAGCCTGGCTGAGCCACCGGAAGCTGGCTCGGTCTTGCCACGACCTGGACTTGCTGGGCCAAAGCCCCGGGTGGGGCCAGACCCAAGCAGTGGAGACCAACATCGTGTGCAAGCTGGACAGCTCCGGGGGCTCCGTGCAGCTTCCCGACACCGGCATCAGCATCCATGTGCCGGAAGGCCACGTGGCCCCCGGGGAAACTCAGCAGATCTCCATGAAAGCCCTGCTGGACCCCCCGTTGGAACTCAACAGCGACCGCTGCTGCACCGTCAGTCCGGTGCTGGAGATGAAGCTGAGCATGCTGGAGGTGAAAACCGTCATCATCTTGGAGATGAAAGTTTCGGCCGAGGTGAAAAATGACATTTTCAGCAAAAGCACAGTGGGCCTCCAGTGCCTGAGGAGCGACCTAAAGGAAGGGCCCTACGTCCCCATCCCCCTCAACTACAGCTACGGGGACACAGTCCAGGTGCACCTGGACAACCTGGAGCCCTGTATGTACCTGGCCATCGTGGCCCATGGACCGAACATTCTCTACCCTTCCACCGTGTGGGACTTCATCAATAAAAAAATCACAGTGGGTCTCTACGGCCCCAAACACATCCACCCGTCCTTCAAGACAGTGGTGACCATTTTTGGGCATGACTGTGCCCCAAAGACTCTCCTGGTCACCGAGGTCACCCGCCAGGCCCCCAGCCCCGCGCCCGTGGCCCTGCAGCTCTGGGGTAAGCACCAGTTCGTCCTGTCCAGGCCCCAGGACCTCCAGGTCTGCATGTTTTCTAACATGACTAATTACGAGGTCCGAGCTGGCGAGCAGGCCAAAATCGTGAGAGGGTTCCAGATGAAGCTGGGCAAGGTGAGCCGCCTCATCTTCCCCATCGCCTGCCAGAACCCCAGCGAGCTGTCCGACTTCACCCTGAGGGTCCAGGTGAAGGATGACCAGGAGGCCATCCTCACCCAGTTTTGCGTCCAGACTCCCCAGCCGCCCCCCAAAAGTGCCGTCAAGCCGTCCGGGCAGAGACGGTTCCTCAAGAAGAACGAGGTCGGGAAAATCATTCTGTCCCCGTTTGCTGCCACCACCAAGTACCCGACCTTCCAGGACCGCCCCGTGTCCAGCCTCAAGTTCGGCAAGCTGCTCAAGACGGTCGTCCGGCAGAGCAAGAACCATTACCTGCTGGAGTACAAGAAGGGCGACGCCATCGCCCTGCTCAGCGAGGAGAAGATCCGGCTCAAGGGGCAGCTGTGGACCAAGGAGTGGTACATCGGCTACCACCAGGGCAAGGTGGGCCTGGTGCACGCCAAGAACGTGCTGGTGGTGGGCAAGGCCCGGCCCAGCCTCCTGGCGGGGCCCGAGCTCAGCACCTCGGTGCTGCTGGAGCAGATCCTGCGGCCCTGCAAGTTCCTCACCTACATCTACGCCTCCGTCCGGACGCTGCTCATGGAGAACATCAGCAGCTGGCGCTCCTTCGCCGACGCCCTGGGCTACGGCAACCTGCCGCTCACCTTCTTCTGCCGGGCGGAGCTGGACAGCGAGCCCGAGCGGGTGGCGTCCGTGCTGGAGAAGCTGAAGGAGGACTGTAACAACGCGGAGAACAAAGACCGGAAGTCCTTCCAGAAGGAGCTCATGATGGTAGGTCCCGGAGGGTTTGGATTTTAGGGAGCGTGGGGCGGAAGCCAGCCTTCTCCTCATACATGTGGGTGCCACACGGTTCGGTGAACTGTTGGACAGGGTTTTAGGAAATGTACCTGGGGAGAGGTGTTCTCATGGGGCCGTGGGGTTCCCCAAACAGCTCAGAGTTCTTTTCCCGCTAAGTTGGGGGCTCCTGGGTGGTCTCAGGACAGACCTCCGCGTGCCCAGTGGAATGTGGGCACCCAGGGCCTGTGCTCCAACCACCTCTCTGTAAACCTCTGGGGAGAAGGTCTGTGCTTTCATCGGAGCCACCTGACTCCGTTTTAAGAACCACTGCCCCCAAAGCTGGCTTTCTGGTTTTGAGTTTCTCCCTCTGTGCCTGACTTGAAGGTTCCACCGCGTCTCTGTATTGTTTCCTCTTCCTCCTTTTCGTGTGCGTTTGAGTCGGGGGTGAGCACAGCCTTGGTTTTGCCAGCACAACCAGGAATTGGAATACGAAGAAGTCAAAAGGGGGGAGTTGGTGCCACACTACAGGATACACACCGGCCAGCCGGGAAGCATGCACAGACCTTTCGAGACACCAGCAGGCCTGGGCTCAGCTCCAGCCCACACCCCACAGGCAGCCCCCCTCTTCACTGTTCGATAAGTTCTGGGAGTGGCCTCAGAGAAGCTTAGTAATATCTTTCTCTTGGTATCTCTCGTTCCATCTGTGCTGCCATTGCCTGTCGACTCTCTTGGATACTAGAAGCCGCCTCAGTTCCCTTCCGGGCCCCCTGATGCGATGTCCTGTGGGAACACCTGTGTGATGGTCACATGCCTTTCTTCCTTGCTCCCCCGACTCCACAGCCTTCTTCACATCCTAACTTTGGGGAGGTGTGACTCAGCACTCCTGGCATTTCCACCCCCTCCTTCCCCACACACCTGCCATTCCGTGTCTGCACCTCTGGAAACAGGTGAACCAGGTGCCTCTGAGGTTGCCCGCATTGACGTGAGTGTGCAACTGAGGCGGGTTCATCACACACACGTCTCTCTGCTGCCCCCTGGAGCCAGGGGACAGAAGGATTACAGTCCACAGTGCTGTGGTCACTGCGGCAGAGGGAGTGGGGCATGACGCAGTGACCTGAGATAGCATAAAGTGCTGGTCACGTGGAGCAGAATGGTAACCTGGCACTGCCCCCAGGAGCGAGTGCGAACTGAAAGTGGCAGGTAGAGGGGTGACCTTGGCAACCCAGAGGTCATTGGGCATTAGCAGCGTTATGGAGAGGATTTGGTTGTTGTGCTGGGGGTGAGCATGGCTGCAGGGAAGCTTCCCCTCGAAGAGGGTGCAGGAGCCAGCCAAGGGGGAGGGGCTGTCAGGTCCCAGCTACACTGTGGGCCATGGGTGATGCCCATGTCCCTCCCTCCGGGCACAGCTCTCTGGCATGGGCACAGGAGGAAAATGAACTGACCTGGGCAGCTCCTTCCAGGCTGTGGAAACCTGTCTGAGGAGGTGGCTTTCCTTTCATTTCCTCATTGCTTTTCGGAAGACTTTAAGTGAGGGCTCCTTTTTTTCACCTCGGAGGAACCCAGAATAGATTTTTCGGTTGGCTTCTTGAGGTTAATGTGTGTGCAGATGGGGCCCCTGTGTGTCTGGAACCCTCCCCTCCCCTTGTCTCATACCCCCCGTGGCTCTCAAGAGTCCCAGGAGGAGGAAGGTGCCTGGGGGAGGTTGGCTTGGGCTGAAGTGAAACCGGTTTCCCCTCCTCACCTCTGAGTAGCAGATCTGAATGGCTGGCCCAACTTCTAGAAACCACAGGCTGGCTTATCCCGGGGTGTTGGAGGAGTTGGGGTGTTGGAGGAGTCACGAGTGTTGGAGGAGTCGCTGCAAACCAGGTGTTTCATTTCCAGGGACTTAGACATCGCTGAGCAGTGGAGTTTCCTACAGCATCAACCAAGCATCTAACCCGCCCCTCCTCACAGCCAGGGCACCCTCGCCTCACCCATCTCCTTGTGAGACATTTTGTTTAGAGATGGTGCCTTGGTTTGGAAGTCGTGATTAAATGAATTAGGGGGAAGGCAGGTTTAGAACAGCAGCTTTGCCGGGCGACGGGAAAGAAAAAGGTCCATCTGTCCAATACCATCAGAATGGGGTCCAGGCCCCTGCCTCCACCCCCAAGGCCCTTAAGACCTGGCCTCCCTCCCCGTCTCACATCACTGGGAAGACCACGCATGCTTCTTGCTCGCTATCCACTCCGGCCTGTCGCTGCATCCTGCACACACCTAGCTTGCCCCGCTCAGATTTTGCATGTGTAGTTTCCTCGGCCTGGAATTCTCTTTCCCCCGATTCCACGCGGCTGGGCTTTCACCTCCTTCGATACCAGCCCAAACCTCATCTTGTCAGAGCTTTCCCACAACTCCCTATAAAGCCACCATGTGCCTGCGGGTCACTGCACCTCGTCCTCCGTAATATTGTCTCCACGGTGCTTTCCAGAATCTGAAATGGCCTTGTTTACTTGGGCTCCTGTGTCTTGTTGCCCTAATTGAAGACAAAATCCACGGGAGAAAGGACCTGGCACATAGGAAACACTCAGACATGCGGTGAATGAATGAATAAATGATGAGTGAATTAATGCAGCCTCCTGTGGTCGGACCACTGTGCTTCTGTTCTTTTGTTCCAGTCCCTCTTGTGGGTACATATTTTCTACCTCAGCTGGTCTAGGAGGTGTGTTGTGTGCACGGACCTCCCGGGGTACTTTGCCTGCCCTTTGTCACCCACCCGGCTGTGACCACAGAGAATGGCCCTTCTATCCCCAGTCCACCCAGCTCTTCAGCAGAAGCCATGCCTGTCTGCAATCATCCCATTTCAATGAGGCCCCCAGACCATATTGAAAGTCGGGGGAGGGGTGGTGCTGCTGGACCCAGCAGAGTGGATGGAGCCCCTGAGGGTTAGAGGGCATTGAATGGATCCCTGGGGATCCCTGTGCTGGTCAGGCAGATGAGGGAATGGGCACGACACACTGAAGAGCTTTTGAAGTCAAATTCTGTTGTCAGAGGCAGGAAGGGTAATTGGTGCATGTGCATGGCTGCAGCTTCGTTATAACACACAGCCGGGGAGAGCCACGGCAAACAGTAGGAGTGGGCGCATGTACTCACAGGCATTCAACATTTCTTGAGCACCTGCTGTGTGCTTAGAGGGGATGCTGGGGGCTGGGCTTTTTAAAAACTTGGGCCTGTTACTTGAGGAAGACAGGTGAAGAGTTAGGAGACTTGAGTGGGTTTGTAAAGGTACTGAAGGAAAGGACCTCCTTGGCCTAGGTGGACCAGGTGAAGGCAAATGGGGATGCCAAAGGGGGTGCAGGAGCCAGCCAAAGGGGAGGGGCTGTCAGGTCCTAGGTACACTGGGGGCCAGGGCCAGGGAGCAGAGGCTTAAGGCCTCAGGGACAAGAGATAATAGTATATGGAGCAATGGGAGAGTGGCCTGGAGCCCCTGGACCAGACAACACTTGCTCTATATCCTGAGGGCATTGAGGGTGATCACTCAGTCACAGTGGAAGTGAGGGGAATCAAGGCGGACCCATTCCTGCCCTTTGTGAAGTGAGGTGTGTGTCTGCCCCTTGCCCTTCCTCAGTCTCAGAGTCACTCAGGTGGCAGGCAGTAGAGTGCCTGCTCTGAGTGCCTCTCCTTCAGAATGCCTGGGGGGCGGGGGGGGGGGAGGTGGTTCGGGGTGAGGACCTAGTTTTCATACTCACCCCCGGGTTTACTCTTGTTAAGACAAGTAGGCAAGGTAAGAGGTATGGGTCAAACCAAAGGGCTGCCTGGCTGGGAACACCCTCCCAGCTTGTGCATCTGGCACACAAGGATGCCCTTCCCTCCCCCCTCACCTGCACCACAGCCCTGGGAACAGGCTCTCTGTGTCCTGCCCTGTGCCCATCAGTACTGACCTTGAGAGCTTCAGGATCTTCGTTTGCACAGTGGCTTTGGCTCTGCCCAGATTTTGTTGCTTCCTCATTGATTTTTCTATTTGTAATGACCATTGAAATTCTGCAGTGCTGAAGAGCAAAAGCAGAAAGTGGGTCCTCCATCGGAGTGTGCACTGTAGTTATGATCAGTTCCCCAGGCTGTCCCACAGGCTGCTCTCCCAGCCACGTGTGCTTGCCATGGAGGCCTGCGGCTCTCAGCCCGGGAAGGTCCCGTGGGTCCCTGGTCTGTGAACAGGCGTGCAGCTTCTGTCCAACCACTGCGGCACTCTGGGAGGTGCGCCCTCGTCCACGTGTCTGTGTGCTTGTCCATATTGGTTCTGTGACAGTATTCCAGAGCCTGCAGGCCCATTGCAATCCAGAATGACCTCAGTTACCTAATTACATCTGCGAAGACCCTACTTCTAAACCCAGTTACATGCTGAGGGTCTGGAGGGACGTCCACCCCACACACATCATCGACTTTCTTTGTCCTGTCAGTCGTCTCGATGTAGGGGTTCAGGGGGTGTATTACAGGCATTAAAATGTTCAGGTAGAGCAGATTGTGTCTGCATCCGACAGGCACCCGCGCCGCCCTCTGCCTCACACTGTGCTCCTCCCCCCAGGCCTTGCTGAAGATGGACTGCCAGGGCCTGGTGGTCCGGCTCATCCAGGACTTTGTGCTCCTGACCACAGCCGTCGAGGTGGCGCAGCGCTGGAGGGAGCTGGCTGAGAAGCTCGCCAAGGTGTCCAAGCAGCAGATGGACGCATATGAGTCTCCCCACCGGGACAGGAACGGGGTCGTGGACAGCGAGGTGAGTGGGCAGCCCTTCTCTCAATCTGCAAAACTCGGTCACAGCAATGTCTGTTTTGTAGTGTCTTTGTGAGGATAAAAGGAGTTAGACATGAAAGCGTGTGCCCAGCACACAGTAGGCCCTCACTGAGTGGGCAAGTCTTCTCCTTGGGGTCTTTAGTTGTGACTTCTACTCTGACGCTGGCAAGGCCTCGCTGCCGTGAAGTGGGGCTGGGGGGTTGGGACATCAGCAAGCCTGCCCGTCCCTTGCTCAACCCGGATCTAAAATGACCTTCAGTCGGAGGGAATGGTGGGTGACTGGGCCCTTTGGGATCCTCCCTGCTCTGGGCCTCTACCCGCCCCTGCTGCTCGAATACCTGGCATGTTGTATGTCTGGTGTGGGCCAGCATGGGCCGGGTTCCTGCTCAGAAGTTCTGTTTTCTCACCTGTTCATGGAGGTTGCTTTAAGCTACCAGAGACCTAGGAATGGGGGAAGTTTCAAGCATAAGAATGTCCTTTATTACTATTTTTCTTTTAAAATAGATTTTTATTGATTTCAGAGGAAGGGAGAGGGAGCGATAGAAACATCAGTGATGAGGAAGAATCATTGATCAGCTGCCTCCTGCACACCCCCTACAGGGGATTGAGCCCGCAACCCAGGCATGTGCCCTTGACTGGAATCAAACCGGGATCCTTCAGTCTGCCAGCTGTCACTCTACCCACTGAGCCAAACCGGCTAGGGCAGTGGTTGACAAACTGGCTCTTTGGCCCCGTGAGCGTGGCTCTTCCACAAAATACCACACCTGGGCGAGTCTATTTTGAAGAAGTGGTATTAGAGGAAGTTTAAGTTTACAAAATTTAACTCTCAAAAGAAATTTCAATCGTTGTACTGTTGATAATTAGCTATGTTGACTAACGAGTTTGCCGACCACTAGGCTAGGGCAAGGGTGTCCTTTATTACTTATTAATAGGGCAAATTTCTAAATAAATGGCTACAGGGAGTGTAAGGAGAGAAATCTTTCTGTTTGTTGAGGCACCACTGGCTAAGTCCTAATCTCACACAAAATGCAGTTCCCTCTTAAAATGCTGGCCGGGGCCGAGACGGTCCCCTGTGGCTCTGATTTGCTCTGCTCTTACCAAGCAGTGTAAATAACACGCAGAGGATCTGTAGCTGGTGACCCGGCTGAATGTCTGACTGTCCCTCACTGTGTCCTTTCTCCCTCCTTCCGTTTCGGATGACTCCCCCCGTGCAGGCCATGTGGAAGCCCGCATATGACTTTCTACTGACCTGGAGCCACCAGATCGGGGACAGCTATCGGGACGTCATCCAGGAGCTGCACACCGGCCTGGACCGGATGAAGAACCCCATCACCAAGCGCTGGAAGCACCTCACAGGCACCCTCATCCTCGTGAACACCCTAGACATCCTGCGAGCGGCTGCCTTCAGTCCTGCCGACCAGGACGACTTTGTGATTTGAACGGGCGCCCCTCATCCCACCCCAGGCTTGCTGTTGCCCTGGGGCCCGTGCCGCCGTCTGCCCCCGTCTATCCTGGATGCCCATGCAGCCACATGTTGCTGGGGCAGGAGCTAGGGCCGGCTGCTCGGACAGATAAGGGTCGCTCGGCGGCTCCGCTTCCAGGACCAAGCACACCCAGTGCTCCACCTGCCGCCTCCATCTCAGGGCAGGGGAGGTCTGAAGGGAATTTCTACTGCAGGTCATTGCCAATCAAATAGCTTTCTATTTGTTAAGTATACATTTAAATTTAAAATAACTTTTTTAAAGTATGGGGAGGAGGGGACATATGAGACATGTGGTATCTAATTTTTTTAATGGACCATATAGGTAAAAACAAAACTTATATAAGGGCAGACGCTGTTAAGGTTTTTATGTTCTCTAAAGACCTTTTTAAATTATGTTACAGATGTAGATATGTATGTATTTAAAAGTACTCGGGGGCATTTCTTGTTCCCAGACACACTCGCATTTCAACGGGAAGACGCTTGTTCGCGCGTTGGACCTTCACTCAGTACCTGTACAAACGTAAATCAAATAGGAGCCGTGGTTTTAGGTAAATGAGTGTCGCCCAAGCCCATTCTTTCTGAGAACATCCTGGGTCCTTTCTCCCCTCCTTTCTTATCTTCTGTTCCTTGGCCTCGTGGTGCAGTAGGTGACCAGCCACAGGGCACATGGACGTGTTGTGGGCAAAGTTAACTCTGACTGGTGCCCTTGAGACAAGGAAGCAGCTGGGAGTTGGCACTCTTTGTGGTCCCTGTTCATTCAGAAGAGCAGTTCCAGTTCCACTTGAGCTGGTCTCTGCTAAACTCCCCCTCTCTGTGGTCAGGAAGGAAACTTCGCCACAAGGAGACAGCCTGTGCAAGGTGCCAGCGGCCATGTGCCAAACTCTCCCCTTCATTTCATCCCACAGGTGATCCCTCTCCCTTCCTGGTAATACCCATGTCTTCTTGGGCATGAGTAGTGTGGGGAAACGGTGTTTATTTACAATACAGAGATTATTTAAGCAGGATGAACATTTTCTGAACATGAAATACTTTCCACATAAAGCCTGGGGCCTGGTGGAATGTTGCATTGATCACCTTTATGGCTGCAGATCGACTTGCTGGGTTGGATTCTACGACTGCACTGTTGTTGTGGCATCTCAGAGGGAGGGAGGGGCACGACTGGAGTCCCCAGGAATGTGCGGGGACGGGCACGGGGCGCGTAGGAAGTCATGTGGGGCCACTTGGGATCCCGGTCTCATTCTCCAAATCTGCTTTCTTGAAACGCTATAATTACCTACTATAATCAATGTATAGTCCCTTATGGGGCTGAAACATTCTTGTGTATCTATTAATTCAGATACTGGAGATCAACTGGCTAGAAAAAAAAACAATACCAAAAAATAAAAACACTACGTATTTTATGCTGCAAGAATCGAGACACACAATTCCCCAATCATCACACGAGATAACCTTAAATTCAGCTTTTCAACTCTTCACCATCATTCTTTCCAGAGAACCTCTCTCCCCTTTTCCTCCAAAAAAGAAACAAAACCAGTTGCACCTTAAACCATGGATATTTTTCCTCAGGGGCTTAAAATAGTTTCCTATGCAACATGTCTTGTAGCACAAATTATTCTACAGAAGTTGCAGTAAATTGTATTTGGATATTTTGACCTCTTCGGTGTGTGGGTGTTTTTTTCCATAACAACCAAACTTTAAATAAAACCTCATGTAAGTATCTGTACAGAGAACAATGGCTCCCTCCCAAACACCCCAAAGTGACAGTGTGACAATTGGGTAACTGGGTATCTATTTTCTTGATATTAACGTAATTGCCCTTGGAACAGAGGGGTTTCTGTCATCACTGGCTAGTGGGATTCGGTGTTGCCCAGAGCACACAAAGGGTTGAGGTGCACGGCTTCCTTTATATTGGCTCTACACCCCTGGGACTGGAATCCTGATCCCACAATACAGTTAAGGACTGAGCAGGTCCACCTGTGGCATTTCTACCTGCACCACCTGACTCACTGAGATAGTGGCTTTGTCATGTTTTCTGGGTGCTCCAAATCCTGAGAACACTTGGCTATATTTCGAACCAAAAAAAAACAAACTTGCAGCCTCCCTGGCAACTACAGGCAGGTGTGTCTAACTTCCACCTCCTGGATCTCTATTCGATCACCCACTTGCAGACGGAGGCGAGGCTGGTGACAGAAGCATCTTCCTCCAGGGTGGCACTGGTCGCAGGGAGAGCTCCAGGCCCGGCTGTGACCTCAGTAGGGCACGCAGGGCCATGGCGATTTCCCCAATGCAAGGACACATTCCTCAGCAAGCCCGTCCCGGAAGCTCAGAATTGAGCACGGTTCTTGAAATCTCTCAACCCTCTGCTGAATTACCTAATTATCTTTTATTAAGTCCCTTTTTGGAAGAATGAGCCGTTGTTAATTTCCATTGCTTGCAAATAAGCACCTTGGTTTCTGACTGTTTTTATTCCTTCAGGATTTGGCCCTGATACTCTAGAGAAGTCTTTCTGGACGTCCCATGTGGACAAAAGGCCCTTCCTTTGCTTTCCTGCAGCCTTCTGCCCTCACTCCGAATATAATCCAAATCTCTCTGCTAGAGCTGTGCCCCAGACTAAATTGGACAAGGAAATGCCCAACACACACTCACTACATTCAAAGTCACGCACTTGATAGATGCTAAGTCACAATAAGTTCCTGGATGGATGACTGAATAAACATCTTTCCAGTGCGAATCTAATTGTAGTCGTATGAATTCATGAATCAGTTCATTTAAGGGAACAGAGGCTCAGTACCTGAGTAGCTGTGTGAAATTGGAGTGATTTTTTCTTTTACCAAATAATACGTTTTATGGGGAGTCCATTTTAGATTTTTTTTTTCTAGAAAGTTATATCTCTACTCATTTTAGTTCACTGGTCTCCCCACTACACTGTTACATGTGTTTAGCTCTGCTGAAGCTCACACTTTGGCATAACAAGTATTTGCTGTATTTTTCACACATTCACTTATTTTTCTATACTCACACCCAAGGTGCAGATGCTCACACCTGCGTGAGAATAGCAGACACTTGGTGAGCATCTGTAGCTTCAGGTGAGCTGTCTGGTGTCACAAGCCGCCTTGGAAAGTCACTAGGGCACCTGAGAGAAGCAGGAGGCAGGAGGATGGGCAGGTGGGATGTTAACCTGGCAATGCCAGCCATCACAGGCCATGGTCCTTGACTAGAAGAGAAAGGGTTTAGAGAATTGAGTCACTTTCAGTATTCACTCTGAGCTTGGTTAGAATCAACATCTACAGAATGAAGAATTTATGGTAAAATCGATGCTGACAAGTCACAGCTGTTTGTAACTGAAATATACAAATGCAACCTGTGTGTGCGAACGGAAGTGCCACATGAAGATATATGCTTCATGCAACTAGTGAATTCATACGACTACAATTACAGATTCAAAACCTCTTTGATCAGAGTCCAGTTCTCCAAGGTGTTTTTGCAAAACACCCTTCTGTATTCCTAATTATCACATTTTTCATGTGACAGATGAGGTGAGAAACTAAAAACAGAAAAGGTGATTAATGCATATTGAGGGCCTCAGGACATTTGCCCTGGTTAGAAATGTTATACATAGACCTTGGAGATTTACGTATTCTTCCCAGGACCTGGGAGATAGCTATCATTTTTCAAATATTAGGTTTGTGCAAAACACATAGAGACATACTGGTAGTTGGGGTCACTATGCTATGCACAAGGTATCTCAAACTATCCAAACAGGAATACATTTGTTTTGCATTCAGAAATGCATACTGAAGTGAAAGCAACTCTTAACTCCCCGTTCCATCTATGACATGTAGCCTTTTCAAAAGTCCTGTTTAAAATATTGGGCACTGTCTGTAGTCAGGCAGCCTTCTCTCCCAAAATGAGTTTTGCATAGTATCTCACTTCAAATAAGGCTGTTTATTAGTATAATTTTCAACATACCTTCAAAATATAATACTTTGCATCGTTCAAACGTATATAATATTCACTCTTACTTGGGTATTTTGCAAGCCCATTAAGACACAACAGGACTCTGGTTGAAATGCCATTATTATTTTGGATTCCCATATATTTTCTCTGCCCACAGCTCTCGGGGGAAGTGAAATGGGTACCAGCCTAGTAATCTTGAGAAAAGTGAAAGACTTCAGCTATTCAAGATCATTTTTTTAAAATGTGATCGCCTGCTCTTACCGGGCTTCCCACTTGACTCGTGGGTGCCCTGAAGAGTGAAGACAGGCTCAGTTTTTAATGTTGCGGCGAAACACTAGACAGTAAAGAAACACAAATGGCTTACATTTCAAGGTAGGAGGGGATGGGTGTAGATTCTATTTCGTGATTTCTAAATATTCCAGCAGCCACAGCGCCTCTCCCGTGCTTCCCAGCTCCTGCTCACTGTCCCACTTTCAGTCCCTCCTGCTGAACTTTAATTAAAATCCAGGCAATTGTTTTTGAGGAGGCTTCTCTGATACGCACTGCGCCCCTGGGACCTGTTGGGCCTTCCCCATAGAGAGGAGTAAATGGGCTGGTTGTCGCTTAGCAACAGGCACGACTCCACCTACCTTGTGCCTCTGAGGTTTCCTGCTGGTCAGAAGGAGTGGCTTCTCTCCCCTTGACACTGCTCCACAGTCCTGGGCCTCGCCAGCCTGCTGTCTTCAGGGCTGTGGGATTACAGCTGCCTCCTGTCCCCGTGGGGGCGCAGTCCTCTCATTGGCTTAATGCTGTCCTTGCAGCACCTCCCGGAGCCCCTCTGCACACCAGAGCAGCTTGATAGGTTTCAGCTGCACCTGGGCGGTGGGTGTGGAGTGCGCATGTGTGGGCCTGCATCAAAGCTCAAGGAGACAGGCCTGGTATTCCTTACCTTGGACACCACCACCACCACCATCACAGAGGCAGAGGGTTCCTCTGTTTTATTCCAAGGCCATCTAGACTAAAATTAGCCAACACTGACCTAGCGTTTTCGCTATGCCTGTCTAGGTCCTAAAGACTTTAGTCCTCAAGAGGTCCCTGTGAGATAGGTACAATAAGATAGGTACTTTCCAGATAAGAAAGTAAGGCTGAGAGAGTTTAGGTATCTTTCCTAAGGTCACACAGCTATGAAGTGTGGAGCTGATATTCAAATCCAGGCAGCCTGGCTCCAAGGTCCTTGCTGTACATCCCTGCCTCACCCAGCTGACCTTTTTCTGTGCAACAGAAGCTCCAGCAAGAGCTAGAAATGGTGACTTGCATAATTGAAAGTGGCCAATAGCAAAAACTGTACTTTTTTCTTGAGAACGTTTTATGTGGAGACCTGAGAAGTGGAGACCATTTGCCATAGATTTTTTGTTTTTAATTTCCTCTGGGCTAGCAGATATAATGAGCTTATAGGCTCTCCCCATACGTCAGCAGCTGGTGAGGAGACAGCACAGAGGCCTGGTGAACCGTGAATGATGTTTAAAGCTGCTGCAACATGAATGTCCATCAATAATGGGGCAGTCAGATAAATCGCAGTACAATTGCACAGCGGAACACTGCTCAACCATTAAAGGAACAGGCAGATCCATAATTGCCGGTGTGAGATCTTCAAGATACAGTAAATGGAAAAACTAGAACAGAGTATAAAATCTCCCATGTCGTTAAAAAACAAAATAGGCCTGGCCGGCATGGCCCAGTAGCTGAGCATCAACCTGTGGATCAGGCGGTCACGGTTCAATTCCCAGTCAGGCCATATGTCTGCGCTGTGGACTCACTCCCCAGTGTGGGGCGTGCAAGAGGCAACTGATCAAAGATTCTCTCTCATCATTGATGTTTCTACCTCTCTCCCTCCCCCTTCCTCTCTGAAATCAATAAAAACATTTTTAAAAGATTAAATAACAGGGCCATGCACAAAGCATTCCTAAAATGATACCAAGACACTTGGTCATGGGCTGCTGGGGCCTGGAATCTGCACGGAGGGGAGGACTCAGTTTCCACTGGGTATCTTTTTGTGCTGTTGGATTTCTTCCTCTGTGCTGGTGATAGTTTCATGATTCTTTCTGTATTTTTTTGCTACAGATAATAATTTATGAAATGAGAGTAATTTAGAATTAGCTCTAAGTATCCAAGGAACAGAATGAATACCCACTTGCAAAATTAAAAATAAAACAAGTGCCTAATTTGCATATTGTTAATCAGCCAAGTGGCCATATACAGGCAAATAATCACAATGGATTTGTGTGCCCAGAACAGGAGATTTCCACCAGGGCCCCCAGATGGGCCTTAGGGGGCCTATGAACCCCTCAATGGTGCACTAATTTTTGTTTATTATGGTCTGTGCATCTTCTAAGGGGATTATCCAGCATTTTAATAGAGTCTCATACAGGTTTATGAGTCACAAAAGTTTAACGGCCACTAGCCTAGAGCTCTGAGAAAGGTAGTGTTTGTATAAAAGATTGTGCTATTCAGAACTAACAAGTGTTAGAGAGGGATCTATAGCACAAAGGTAAACAGAGGGTGTGGGAGGGACTGACATGCTGGCAGTGATGAGATGCAGCCTGCCTGTGCCAGGGCACACCTGCCCAGATGCACCGTGCCTGTCCCTCTGCCTGTCGGCCAGGACGGCGCTAGTCCGGGTGCAGAGGCACACAGGCCACAAGCAGCCCTGTTGAGGAAGGGCTTCATTTTTCTCACCTGACAAGTCATCCAGGGTAGGTGACGCTCTCGCTCAGGGCCCGCCTCCCTTGTCTCTTACACAGCCATCTATAGGGTGTGGCTTTGTCCTACAGCTAGGCCGGCATCACCAGGGGCTGGGGCCATTATCCAGGCAGTTAGAAGGGGAGAGCAAAAGGGGTGTGGAGTCTGCCAGCTAAATCTCTTTTTACAAGGCAAAAGGAGAACTTTCTGGCCAACTGCACCCAATAGAATTCCACTGTTTCATTAGCCCGAAATTATTGCAGTCACCTGGGAACTTGTGCGTGGGAGCTCTGTGTCCCCTAGTTGGTTGCAATGTAACCGTGAACCAACTAGAATTCCTGTTAGGAGGAGGGGTAGGGGCCAGTAGTAGGGGCAAGTGGCCCACACATGTGTGTGGGAGCGTGTGTATGTGGACCTATTTCTCTGAGGCCTAAACACTGGCCTATCTGCTTATTGTGGAAGTGCAGCCAGGGTTCTAACTTGCAAACCCGCATCCACGGTGCCATTGGAATCAACGGCAAATATAATCCTGTGGTTTTAAACTCTTCACATGCAATTCTGATACATGGCAAAGGATTCCTGGTGAAAGGAGAAGGCATTTTATTTCAGTTTTGTTGAGATATAGTTGACATACAGCACTATATACATTTAAGGTTTACGAGTTTACTATGTATAAAAGTGGAAGGCAAAATGCATTTTAATAAAACCAACATGCAATAAAAGAATAAATGAAGCAACTCCCCCGGGGAAGGGGGGGTTCCCCCGGGGGACACAGGCAAAGTCCCAACCTGAGCAGACTCAGGGCACCGCCGTCAACAGGAAACCCCAGGAGCCTGGCCACAGAGCGGCTGCTCACGGAGTACACGTGGAAACAATGGGCGCCTTCCTCTGAGCTCTCTCCCCAGATACCACCCGATACCAGAGCGGTGCAGATGGGTTTCTCCCACAGGCAGGCCGAGGCCGGAGGCTGCAGCAGCCAATGATCCGGTCACCAGGGAAGCCCTTCGATGGAAGACAGAGGGACGGGCGGTGACACGATGTAGACTCCTGAACCAAATGACACAACCGGTCTGTAAATGTGCGACTGCCCGTGGCAGCAATAGATCCCTCTCTACATAGACTTTGTGTGGAATGAAGTAATGCTGACTTATAGGTAGGACACCAGCCAGGATCCTGGATCATGCTGCACCCCCTCCCCCACCCATGACCCAGACCAGACAGCCCACAGTCCATTTGCAATCACCAATCCGCCCGAAAATTCCTTGGTCGAGATGTCTTTTTCTCTGCAGCATGTTTGGGGATGTTTGGCTAAGACATTTTTGCAGTGTGGCCTTCGGAGAAAGAACCCACTAATTGAGAGTTAACGTTTTGCCAGAAACTAAGTATGAATATAAACTCAACAGCATCCTCTTCCTTGGAAACTGCCCAGCTTCTTTACATGAACGCCAAAGGTTGAATCTGGAAACCTTGTAATTTAAGGGGGAGGCTGCTGAAAAATACAGACTTCACAATTTCTCTCCTGTTTACCACAGCATAATGGTGTTCTAAGTGGAGTGGATTTGTCTGGATCAGAATTTAACACACAAGGAAAAAATGATCAAGTATGTCCTTGCAGAAATACCCACAGACTAAGAAACAAGAGTGAGATTTTCTCCATTTCTGTAGGTGTTTCTCTCTTTTCATGTCCGGCGTGGCTAGGAGCAGGTCCAGTTCCTGAGTAGGGGTTGCTGGGGATTGAGAAATAAAAGAAAGAGACAAGACACAGAGATAGAAGGAAAAAGCTTGGACTGGGTGGGACCACAGTCCTCTTCTGATGGAGAGACAGGGACAGAGACCCAGAGCCAAACCAGCGAGTGTATTTTATATCCCAAATATCAGGAAGTTTCACCAAAAGGTCAAGACAAAAGGAAATTATTTGCATTCTTGAGTAGGCCCTGAGCATTCCTGGTGCTAGGCTGGATTCAGATATCAAAACCACTTCCCCACACCATGGGCTGAAATTAAGGAATGCCCATGTGCCTTCCCAGGGGGCCCTCTACACATTTCCAAACGAGAAAGCTCAAAATACTCAGATAGCTACTCAGCCTTTTAGAGAGATGATTGGCAAATGCGTTCAAATCGTACCTCCTCTCTCGTGGTTACACAGTCTTTTAAAATTGCCCCAAACCCCATTGATTTATGGTTTCTACACATCCCAAGAATAACTGTAAGGTGACTCAACAGCTGTAGCTTGGGGGAAATACCAGCCCTTTCACTGAGTTCCCGAAGATAAAGTTTAACCCATGTTTCTCTAACATAAATATTCTTTGTTCATCCTAGCTCTGCAGTGTTTGAAGAGGTAGATTTGGCTAGTCTCATCAGTAGAGAGCCGTGGAGCCCTCTGTGACAGCTTGAAGCCATCCCTGGGAGCCCTCTGTGACAGCTTGAAGCCATCCCTGGGAGAGCAGCATGAAAAATGAGAGATATGCAGAGAAAAATGTAGGGAGCTGTGAATGCGGTGATGAGGTCAGCCCACAGATGCTCACTGGTGTCTGGCACAACCCTCCTCCTGCACCCCAGTTGCTGATAAGAGGGAGCTAGATGCTCTTATCTGTTGAGCGGGGGAAGACTGAAACACGCCCTGGCAGCCTGGCCAGGCCTGCACCTTAGCAGAGACCTCCTTAAGGGCAGGATGAACAGAGACCTGAGAAATCACATCTGGGCTGCTCCCTGCTCCCTGACCCCTCCTTGTCACCAGGGGCCCCTCTTTGTAGTTGGCTCCCTCCATCCCAGCCCTTCCTGGCCCTCTGCTGGGTAGCTTCCCCTCCAGCTCTTTCTAAGGGGCCCTCTGATCCCTGTCTGTTGTTAAACACTCTTAAGTTCTTGTGCCTTTCCTCCAGAGAGTTCCTCTCACTTTGTGTTTGCATCATCTTTAATATGATTCTGTCCTGGACATCTGCCTCCACTGGACACTCTGGGCTGCTGCCTGGTCTGGCTCTGCTCACTGCTGCATCCCTGGTGGACAGTGTAGCCAGCACAACAAACACCTGCCCAGGGATGTAAGGGAAGAGGAGGGAAAGGGGGAGAGGAGGGGAGAACAGAAAGAGGGCAGGAGACAGGAGGGTCACACTGCTGAGTCACCCAAATTCTCACAGGGAGGGTCTGGGCTGACAACCCCGCAGAGCTTCAAATGGGAACTGAGCACGTATTTATTTTGCTGGCACTTTTATTATGTCCAAAATGCAAACAGCCAGCCATTGCCAGTCCTGAAGTGAGAATTTCCTCCTGGCTGCTCATTTATCGTTCTTAATGTCACTCTTCAGCAGCATCTTCCAAGGCGCATAGAGGTACTTAAAGGAACAAAACTGCCATCATATTTTACAAACCATTTCCCACCCTGAGAGTTGAATATATGGTAGGATTCTGAAAACTGCCTGCAGGCGTCGGGTGCTAATATCATTATCTGTGGCTTTATAGCTCAGCTTTGTCAAAGGAGGGCAGCGGCAGGCCCCCGGGAGCTCATGGGAACGCCTCTGGTCTTCCGGGCAAACGTAGGGTCTTGAACTGCACTGCCTGCCTCTGGCTCTGCAACAAATGTTTTCTGTTGCTGCTTTTCCCCCCTGAGTTATGCACTCAGATCTAGAGTTCAAAGAAGAAGAAACAACACAATGTCTAACCTCTGAGCAGTCAGCCTGAACCTCACACAAAGGAAAATAGTGGCCTTTTAAAGTGGCAGGTGGGAGTCACAGAGGAGGCTGCTCAGAACGCTGGGATGCAGCCGCGTCCCTGAACGAGCATGGCTGCAGCCTGCCAGCCCCTACCTGCCCTGCATCCCAGTCTCCCCCTTCCACCCTGCAACATCGATGTGATCTCAGCCAAGCTCACCATGCTCCCCTACATAGGGTGGGCAGTTTCTGAACAGCAGAGGCATGGGGTTTCACTGTCCTTCTCTTCCAACTGTTCACTGCTCTTGAACAGTGCCCTTAGCTTTGAATTCACACACTCAGTGGAAGTGGTCTGATACCAACACCTATCCAGTAGAGTGCTGTTGCTGGAGCTCGAAGCCCTCTGAGCGTTTTTATCATGTGCTGAGCCTCGATGCTGTGCTGTGTGGGGAGCAGACAGGTCCTCTGGACTCACAGGTGGTTGGGGGCTGGGGAGGTCTGTTTTCTTATCATTTAGCTCTTTTGTTAGTCACTCGAAGGATTAAATTTTCTTTCAAAGTCTTTCACACCTATAGGGACTAGTTCCCTCTGCTACTCTGGTTTACTGTTGTTTTGTTTTTCTATTTATTTCAACCTTTTCTTCCTGCAAAGACAACACATGAAGAAGTAATATAAGGAGTCATGGTCCTGACTTGCGTAGATGTCCCTCGTACTCACCTTAAAACGCTGAGCCTATGTGTGCCCAAACTTCACCTCTGCCTTCGTTCATTTAGTGAAAGAAGCTTTCTAGACTGGGCAAATGATTTTTTCTTTTCTATAAATGGGAAAGTTGGACTCTTGCTTCTAGCCATGACGTGTAGCCAGTACTGAACTTCCCCACCTACCATGAACACTAGAAAACTGGACATGAAAGGGCAGAGCAGGACTGACTCCACTTTGTACCGTGCCCTCCATCTTGTGTAACTGTGTCCCCTCTTCCGAGAAAAAGCACAGGATGTGTCAGTTACTCAGCCCACCCTTAATTCAGCCAATGGAAATACAAGGGGAACTAACCTAAGGCACTGGCAGTTTTAGTGAGGAGTGAGCTGGGGCCTGGGATTGAGGTCCTTTCTCTGATGCACTAGAGCAATGGTGTCCTCTTCACCCCTTTGAGTAGGAGCTACGTGATGAGATGCCACATCATCCCATGTATTATCCAAAGGTTAACTGAAACCACATTGACCAAACAGCAAATTAATCTCCTCCTAGACACTGCAGAGCATGAAAGTCAATGAATGTCAGCCGAGTTTGAAGAAAAGAGTTTACATAAAGAAAAGGGGGGAATTGTGAGAATAAACAAGCTATCTTTTCTGTCAAAGAACAATTTAGACAGCTGCCATTTTGGACTGTGTGACTTGGCAGCCACCATGTTGGCCGCATGATGTGTAAACTTACCTGGGGGCTGCCATCTTGAAATCACAAAGACCAACCCCTCCCTTTGAATTAGCCAATCGTGAAAGACTGTGCACCTGAGCTCCAATCAAGAGCAAAGGACAGGTCACGTGCATCAGGGATTATTTGCATCACTAGCCCCAGCCCTCACCCAACCAATCAGAATCGACCAACTCCGTGTATGCCCCCACCTCCCGATCCCTAGCCTATAAAATCATTGTGCTTTTGAAACTCGCTTTATTTATTTATTTATTTATTTATTTATTTGCATCCTGCCAGTTGCGTCAGTGGAGGCAGAGAGCCAAGCTCGAGCATGAATAAAGGCATTTTGCTTTTGCATCCGACTCGGCTCCCTGGTGGTCTTTGGGGGATCTTGAAATCTGGGCATAACAGACAAAGTATAGGAAACAAATGGTTTTAGACATTGGATCAAGGTCAGTGCAGGATTCTGAGAGAAGGAAAGCAAATCAGGTGAAGTCCTCTGATGTCACCACATGCCTGGACCATGGCGCAGGGAGAGGGGCTCCCAGCATTCCTCCTTGAGCTGAGGAGCAGAGATCAGGGATCAGGGAGTCCAAGGAGAGGGATGGGGTGGAGAACTGCCCTTTGAGCACTCCCCTCCCGTTTTGAGTCTTTGGTTGAAAAATGCACTGTGCATGCACAGGACCAACTCTCCAAGGTCAAGGAAAGAGTCACTATTGGAAAGAGCCACAATTTCCAGGGCTTACACAGTTCCCACTAATCAAGTGGAGAGACCTTGTTGCATAAACAGAGCATGAAGAAAAGTACTCAGAAAGGTCATGCTTTAGTCATAGACAAAACTAGCCCAACAATAAAAGCTAGTCTAAACCTGTCTTTACAAAAAAATATGTTAAAAACAAGACTCAAAAGGATCAATCTGATTCAAAATTAATTTAACTGCCTGTCCTCCCCCCCAAAATAAAGCCCACAAAAACCTGCAATACTAATAAAAGAAGACAACAAAATCTGGACACTCAAGAATGTAATATTCACAATGTCTAATATGCCATCAAAATTTACTAGATATGTGCAGATGTGAAAGATGCAACATGGAACTGGGATAAAAAACAGTCATAGACAGACCCAGGGAAGATACAGATGATGGAGAGATAATGGACTTAGCCAAGAAAGACTTTGTTTTCTAAAACAGTCTCCTACCTTAAAGATAACAAGAACCTAATGGGGAGAGAAACTGAGGGTAAAACCAAAGGAAACTGCTCATCTGGATAATATAACATCTGAAATAATAAAGATTATCCATACCTTTGCCAATCCATGGGAACTATCATGGTTTTTTTTAAGAAACCTTTTAATATAAAAAATTCAAACATACACAAAAATATAGAGAATAGAATACTGAACTCCCAATATCCATCCCCCATTTCAACAACCCCCCACATTCTGTTCTTTGAGTTTCATTTGTCCTTCCAAAACTCTTTTGTTTTGTGTAGGGAAATTAAAACAAATTTCAGATATCATATCATTTCATTCCAAAATACTCCAGTGTTGATCTCTAACAAATAAGTGATTAAAGCTTACACGCACACACAATGCCATTATCACACCCCAAAGATTAGCAGTAATTTATTCCTATTGCCTGTTAACCAATCCCTCCTCCTTCTTTCCTGATTGTCTCAGGAAGTTGGGATTAGCCATTTTGATGCATTTGCTCCTCTCATCACTTTTAGCTGATACATCTCTTAATTCTCTTGCCTTCTCCTCTGGTTTTTCAGGGCAGGTATTTGTTGGAAACAATCCAGTGACTTTCCAGGTCATTTGTCTGAGATAAGGTCTCACTTCGTTGAGGAGTTCTTTATTTCTTATTTCATTTTTAAAAATATATATTTTATTTATTTCAGAGAGGAAGGGAAAGGGAGAGAGAATAGAAACATAAATGATGCAAGAGAATCATTGATTGGCTGCCTCCTGCACACCCCCTACTGGGGATCAAATCTACAACCCAGGCATGTGCCCTGACAGGGAATCAAACTATAACCTCCTGGTTCATAGGTCGATGCTCAACCACTGGGCCACTGAGGAGTTCTCTAAATTTCTTTTAAGCCTCTTATTTCCTACTAGTGGCCCAGTGCATGAAATTCGTGCACAAGGGGGTTGGGGGTAGGGGTTGTCTCTCAGTCTGGCCCGCATCCTCTCCAATCTGAGATCCCTGTGAGATCAGGCCTAAACTGGCACTTGGACAACCCCCTCGCAATCTGCTCCTAACCGCTAACCTGCCTGACTGCTTGATCACCCCTAACCACTCTGCTTGCTAACCACTCTGCCACTGGTCCCCTCTGCCAGCCTGCTTGGCCCCAACTGCCCCCCACCATCAGCCTTATCACCCCCAACTGCCTTCCCCTCCTGGCCTGATCACCCCTAAAGGCCTCTGCCTTGGCCCCTCCACCATGGCAATTTGGGACTCTGGTGCACACACGCCCTTCACAATCTGGGACCCCCGACACCTGCAGCAAAGCATGGCAGTAGCTGGTCTTTCCCCCAGCCTCCCACAGCTCCACCCTTCGCACGTGCACCAGTAATCTGGGACCTCCGCGCTTGCGCCCTTCGAGATCTTGGACCCCAGGCGTCCGCAGCAAAGCACGGCGGTGGCTGGCCTTCCAGCTGTGCCTCCACGTGGCCTGGGGAACTGGCACCGTGGGCTTTCAGGTACCACCAGTGCAGCATCCACTCCCCAGGCCCATGGTGCTCGTTCCCCAGGCGATTCAGAGGCAGCGGGAGAGGCAGGATCATGCACTGTGTGGCCCTGCCCCCCACTCCTGATTGTCTGGTAGCATAGCCAATCAGGAGCCAAGGTACGGTCACATTTGCATGTTACTCTTTTATTAGATAGGATGTGTCAGTAGTTAGATCTAAAGCAAGCTTGTCAAACTCCCAGTCGGTGGGCCACATGCCTCGTTTATTTAAACTCTTGGCATGCCAGCTGCGAATTTGACATGCTTGATAGAAGCTTGATTAGGTTCAGATTGGAGGTACAGTAATACTTCACAGGCAGTGCTGTGGCTTCCTGTCTTGGAGCTGCAGGAGGCCCATGTCTGGGTGGCCAATCTTCAGTGACATTAAGATGATAGGGATCAGCTGTTGCCAGCCTGATCCACTCGTTATAATGTTCCCATCAACACTCCACCTAATGGCTTTAGCTCTCTCTTGGAGTAGTAATTTTAAAATGTCTTTGCCAACTCAGTAGCTGATAAATTGGACCTATCTATTGTAGTTGATCAATGTTAACTTGCTACTTATTTTTCAAGTCACAGGATTCTTCTCTGATTCATCTGCCCACATCCTTTCTTGCCAGACCTTGGTCATCTCTGGTTCACGCCTAGTCTTGCCGGTCTCATCGAGCTCTGTGGATGGCTTGATGCAAAAACTACTCCACACACAGCCCAGGAATTGTCTCCACATTCTCAGCCAATGGTTGGCAAACTCATTAGTCAACGAGCAGCAAACCACAGCTTGCAAGCCACATGTGGCTCGTGAGCCATAGTTTGCCGACCACTGTTCTAGGCCATAGTCGGTACCAGGCACCAGGCCTGACTCCAGCTCCCCACTGGAAAGACTGCTTTGCATGGCAAGGTCGGTGATGTTTCTAAAGCCACTGGCTCTATAAGGAAGTGGCCCAGGTCACCGTGAAACCTCCATGGACAGGCTGCACAGCCACCAACGGCACATCCTTTCTCTACCATGGCCAGTGCTGCAGCATGGGAGAAGGTTAGTGCAGCAGGAAGTCTGCTCAATCCTAGTCACTTTTCAATGTCCTGATCGTCTTCCTAAGACACCTGAGTCCGTGTGGGCTGAGCCATGAGCAGTTTGTGGCACGGACACGGTCCTGAGTCACTAGGGCTTCTCTCCTGCCAAGTGGGGTCATTGGCTTTGGGCCATTCTGTGCTTGTCCACCCTCCCTCCTTTTAGACTGAGTTATTTCCTAGGAAGAGCCAAAGGCTGGAAGCCATAGAGACACACCCAGATCTGTCTGAATCTCAGGATGAGCACAGGTTAACCTGCCCACAGGATCCTGCCCCTGCCTACCCAATAACAGAAAGCAATGAGGTCATACCCTCTGAGAGGGTCAGGGTGCCCCCAAAGAATGTTTTCCAAAAGATTTTTTTTCAAGGCAAACAATGTGAAGACTACTTTCATAATCCAGGTATCTCTGTGAAAATGTTGAAAATCTCCCTAGGAATTCCTCAGGCAAGGCCAACTTGAGGAAAGCCATGTGACAGCTGCCTGGCCAGCCCTCTGGGGATCATGCAGGACACGCACAAGGCACGCCTTTCCATCCCCACCCACCATGAGAGACTCCCTGGAGCCATAGGTACTGATCAAGGACATGCTTTGGAGTTCGGTGTATTTTTTTAAATAGTTTATTGATTTTAAAGAGAGAGGAAAATGGGGGAAAAAGGGAAATGGGGGATTCGGGAGTGACATCCTTCAGGAGGGAGAGGGAATGTGACCCAGCACCAGACGAGTTTCTCTGTTTGGAGAACCAAGTTCTTCCCCCTCCCAGGACCCCTGCAGGAGCCTAAACCCATGGTGCTGGTGCCAGGAGTTAACATGTCAGCAGTGCACACGCGTGCGGTCCAGCTTGCCAACCACCCACTTCACCCAGGAGGCAGCTGCCCACTTGGAGCGGTTTAAAAAGCCACAGACTCACCTGTCCCCTCCACCCGCCCTGGACTCCTCAGCATCCTGCCTTTGTCCCATTCTCCTGGGAGAGGAAGGTGCCCGCTTTTCCAAGGGGGCTCAGGTGGCATCAGTTAAGCCACTGCCCGTTTGTGGGCGGTGCCACCTGTCTGCAGAGGGCCCTGAGGCTCTCTGGGCTGCTCAGACACACCTGCCTCTTCCCCTTCACAAACCCTGAGCTCAGGCGGCCAGGCACGCATGCTGCACCTGGAGCTTCCTTCCTGGCCAACTGTGGAAACCACAGGTAGGATTTCCGGCTCAGCTCCAATGCCACCCTCCTGATGCCCCTCCCACCTCTCCCTTGCTGCCCATGTCTCCTGAAGGCTCAGTCACATCCAGTCACTTCCAGTCACATCAACCCAAAGCAGCCAGGCTCCCAAAGCCCTCTCCCACCCCGCTGGGCCACAGGGCCCTGACACTCGGAGGGTGGGGGGCAGGAATCACTCCTAACCCCTGTCAACCCCAGGCCTCCTTAATTGAGCCCAAGGGACACACCGCTTCACTTTCCTGAAAAACTTTGTGGTTTCTCCAAAAAGTGGACTTCCCTATTGTGGGGAGGCTTTTCTCCCCGTGGCTGGACCCTGATTCCTTCAACAACTTCTGAACTATTCCTGGGAACACCCTCTTCAACACTTCTTTCCTCCCTCCCCCACAGAGCCTCCACAAGTGGGGACTGACCTCTCTACCTCAGGTCTCACCTAGCCATGCCCAGTCAGTTCTGAATGCTGGCAGCCAGAGGCCCTCATACGTTCCCTCCGCTTGCCCCCTCATCCCAGTCCTCGGCCCCATCCCATCCCACTCCCCTGGTGCACTTGTCTCACCCCAGGCCCCCACCCCCCATTACAGCCTCACTGCACCATCTCACAGACGGGAGGAGAGGACACTTCGTGGCTCCCTGGAGAGCTGGGGCAGGTATAGGAGAGGCTGGTTGAGGTCACTTTCTCCCGGTGGCATTGCCCACTCTCTGCCTCCCACCCCAGAGCCTTTCCGAAGGCCAGGTAGGCAGAAAGACGGGGTGGGGCCTGATTTGCTTGGTGTCTATTCATTATCTGGATAGCAGCAAGAAACAGGGACGAGGCCACACTAAGACACACTGGATTTCCCAACGTCCACCAGCTGTGCCGGAGGAGGCTGAGGAATGAGGGCTGTGGCTTTGGGAGCCGAGCTTTCTCTCTGCCCGATCCTGGGGCGTGAGGGCCCCCAACAAGAGGGAGGTGGACAGTGGGTGGAGGGATGGAAACATCTGAGGACCCCCAGACTAAGGGCTGGTCTTCCCTTCAAGAATGTTCAGATACCGGTCTGCTCTTGGCATAGGCATACCTCTGCTTTCACGGCCAAGTCAAAATAAAAGATGGGTTTCCTCGGCAACCAAGGAAACATCTTGAGAGAAGAGTTATATTGTTTTGAAGTATTTTGAAACCTTATCAATGGTTTCCAGGGAAACCCAGGCTTTCCTAGGTAACTCTAAGGAGAGGCAGGGGAGCAGGTCTGCATTCACAGCACTCAGCCATCTGTTAAGGCAGAAAAGTATAGAGTTCACGCACATCTGACATTTAATGTTGGTGTATGTTCGGTCTGACCTCCTTGGGGAGGCCAGTATTGCCTGGATCACAATTTAAGACATCACACAAAGTTTTAAAAATTATGGCATTTGTGAATCCCATGAGCATAGACATTTTAATTACCATCATGAAGTATACTTTGGGGAAAACTAGATTTAAAGGACCAACTCAGCGGCCAGATTTCTGTCAGAGCAGTTTATAAGTCAAACTACGTCCCCAGAAGAAACGATGGGACCACTAACGAATTCTGTGAAAGGTCGCCCTCCCCGTGTCCCCCCAGGCCATCCTCACCGTGGCTCTCTGTCTCACCATCACTGCTCTCCACTTACACTCAGAAAAACGTCCGGCAAGCCTGACCTCCCAGCGGATGCTGACTTTTCATTTTCTCTGGCATCCACTGCGGTCGCCAAGTGCCTCTGCCTCCCTCCAGCAGCAAGTTCCTTTCCGTTCTCAGATGGTTCGGGATCGCCTCTCAGGGCCTGCTCCCGCCTCGGAGATTCCCCTCTGCCCTAGCTTGCTGTGACTGCACAGGAAGTCCTGGCTCTCTGACTATTGCTCCAAAGAGCAGCAACGGAACAGCTGACGGCCACCAGCCTCTACGTCCAGTCAACCCTACCTCACCACATCGCTTAGGAACATCTTGTTTAATTAAAGCTTGCATTTTAATTTCCTGAGTGATATTTTTCACAAGCTTTACATGGCATCAAACACAATGGACCGCAGGCAGGAACAGATGGGTCTCACTCTGTGTCAAACTGATACCATATCACATAGAAAAATAACAGTTAATTTGAGCTTGAAAAGGTTCCGCGGACCATACTGACTCTGGTAGGATTTTTTTTAAGGACAAAGAAATGTTGAAATGTACATAATAGGTTTGTTTTCAGTAGTGATATGGCTGTAGTGATAATAGGACTATTTCATGCGTATTCTTTTGCCCATGAGTCACTATTCAAATGTTGGAAGCCCAGATTCTTGCTGTGGGAGGAGGTGGTCCTACAGGAGGCGTAGGACTGTGAGGACAAGCCCCCTGATGTTGGGTTGGAGGTGAAGACATCGTCAGAATGAACTCATGATGTTTTAAAAAACATATTTGAATCTCTGTCCATTGAAGAGTTGAAGGAGCAATGACATCCAACTGTCGTGAGCACACAGAGCACCCAGACCTTGGTTTCTAATACATTTCTCCACCAGAGGGAAAGGTGGCAGACCCAGGCCAGGACCGGGGAGGGCAGAGGTCAGCCAGGGACCCCGACAGTGCCAGGAAGAAGGACGTGCCCAGAGACTAGCAGGGGCATTAAAGGAGCTGCATTTCACAAGCTACGAAAGCCAAGCCAGGCTGGCCCTCGGTTCCCAGGACTGCCGGGACCGATGGCCACAAACCAACCACCTGGCTGAAGCAGCAGCGCTTCTTCCTTCATGATCCGAAGGGGAAATCTACATTCCCGCTGTCAGTTGGGCCAGCTCCCCCTGAAACCTCTAGGGGAGGGTCCTTCCTGCCTCTTCCAGCCTCGGTGGATCCAGCCTTCCTTGGCCGGTGGGTGGCCGCATCACTCCAGTCTCCCCTGTGTCTGCACAAGGCCATCCTTTCTGTCTCTGTAAGTCTCTGCACCATTTTGAACTATAATTATGCATGACACTACTTTTGGGGAAGTTGTGTGAAAGGTTTAGATCTTTCTGTTTGTTTTTTACAACTGTATATGCATATATAATGATCTCAAATGTTTGTTAAACAAAAAAATGTTGTCAGAGGGAGAGCCTGAGGGAGGAGGAATCCACAGGTCCTGGCGTCTGATTGGCTGCAAGACAGAGAGAGACACTGAAGGAGGCCTGGAAGTGCCAAGCCCCAGGGAGGGGAAACCAGGACAAAACAGCAGGGCAGGATGGGAGGAGCTAACCCTAGGGGCCATATCAGGGGACTGTGGTCTGCTTGAAGGTTTGAGGGACTGGAAGTGTGTTTTTCTTTGGGATTCGAGTAACTCGGGACAGCTGGAGCTAGCCTACCAGGAAAAGGGCAATTTCCTAGGCGACTTTCAGGGAGACTTTAAAGCTCAAGCCAGAAATGCAGCTGGGCCTCAGAGTTAGAGCTGGGACCAGGTTGAACACACTCCATCTTTCACCTTTATTTTCCCATAACATACTGGCTTTCTCTCTCAGTCCAGGGCTGCTCCCAGTGCCCGAGTCCAGCCCCTGGGAGAAACTGACCCCAAACTCCCAGGGAAAAGTCTCCTAGGCTGGTGCCCTCCTCTCAGGCCAACAGGGCAGGGCCATTTTACACAAGTGGCCAGAGCTCACCAGAGTATGACAGTCTCAGGGGACATCTTGAGCTGGGCAGACATCCCCAAATGTACCCATCACAAAAGTCCTTAGAGCGCCTTCTATTCAGCCCAATACACTTCCTGGGACATTAAAAGGAACCACATTCCCTCTTTCAAGAGTAGATTCTGACTACCACATTTTAGAAAGATTTTCAACAAGAGCTGAGACTAGCACTTAGCCTGGCTTTTAGGAAACCAGAAAATTAAATTAACTGGAACATCAAATCCCCAATCTGAGAACCAGAGTTTTATTTTATTATAAATCCAGATTTATGCAAGTAAAGATCATTCCTCTGTGGATATGCAATAGCTGCTTCCCCCACAACCCTGTAAACTTTCCAAAATCACCCTTTATTATTCGGATAATTTATCTGGAGATAGTTTCTGGTACGGTGACCTTTTAACACAGGGCCATTTTTCTTTCATGGAGAAATACTGTTTCTTCACACAGATGAGCACACGCACCCTGGAGTGTAGTCATCTGTGGCCTCAGTTACTCTCTGGGAGGTTTGCTGTGACAAGTTTCGTCATCAGCTGAAGGTCAGGCACCAGCGCCCTGCGGACAGAGAAACCTGTGGGACCTGGAGCCACAGGGAGGGCATCAAAGCAACACCCGTCAAGGCTGGACAAACAGACATTTCTTTCCTTCTCTCGTATGGAAACCTCTCAGAAGAGGATTTCCCCTCTTGTAAGAGCATTTATGAGACCAAGTCACAAACAAGGCCCACATGCTGAATAAATAAATAGATGGCCCAGGCACCTGCTTCTAAGAAGGGAGATATGTTGACTTAATCCCACCGTTGGCCTCCTGGTGAGTCTTCATTAACTAAGGCTCTGGAAACAAAAGAACTTTGTCTGCTTTTAATCATGGAATTTCCAGAACATCAAAGTGGACAAAGAAGTTTTCAGAAGCTCTTTGATTCTAAGCATCTTCCTCCTGCTCAGGGCAGTGGCCAGGGAGGCAGGTTGAGGTCAACTGGGAGCAGGGGCCCCCATAACCTGGAAGGGTGGGGGCTCAGGCAAAGGTGGGAGGGGTTGGAAATAGGAGCTTTGGCAGCCTAGGGTGATATCCCTGCTAGACTGGCAGTGGGATGAGGATGATATAAAACGAAAATCACATTCCAAACATACCATTTCCAGCAGAGAGTAAATATACTCAGCAAAGCCAAGTTCAAAGTGGGGTCTGCAGAATATCTACATGAAATACTGCTGAAGAGTTGGGGAAACACAAGGGCTGAGTTGGAGGTCTTTACAAATTTGGACATGCACGTTTTTCTCAGAAGTCATGGAAGAATCCAAGTGAAAGGATCCCAAAGAAATGCCATGGAAATGAGATGTGTACAAGGTTGTGTGGGAGCAGAGCCCTGAGGGACCCCAAGGTTCCAGCTGCCAGTGCAGACCCTGAGTGTAATCCCCTCCTGGTGAATGTGCCTGGTCTGGGGAGGGAGGGCTGTGGCTCTTATGATGGGGTGACAAAATGAGGGGGTCAACACCCCTGTGATTATCTGACCTGACCTGTGGGGCCAGCTGGCCTTGCAGAGCACAGCTGCGAGGTGAGCTGCCACATCACTAAGACCCTAGGGAGGTCTCTAGGGCTGATAGTGACCCTTGATTGACAGCCAGGAGGACGAATGCAGGGCCTCAGGGCCTCCACCACCTGGTGCTGGAATCTGCCCACACAGCAGGGAAGGTGGAACTGCACCTTCAACAAGAACCACGGCCCTAAGGCCACACGAGTGCAGCCCGGTGCCACCTGAGTAGAAACCCAGCTGAGCCATCACTCACAAAACCGACAAGATAACAAATATGCCGTTTTAAGCTGCTGTGTGTCAGTCTGTTACACAACAAGGGAAAATGAGTACAGATCTTATCAGAAAGTCAGCATAATTTATCTTAGCTAGAGTTTTCAAAAGAACTCATGCATCTGTGAGAACAGAGGGTCGCTGGGGTTGAGTTAAAAACTTGAGAAACCTCGGTGCAGCCCTTAGAACGCAGAGTGCTGGGTCAGAGTCAGTCGATTTGATTCTGGCCCCTTCTTCCCAGGCAGGCTAGCCTGGACCAGGAACTTCATCTCCACCGAGGCCAGTTCTAGACCCTGCGAAGTGAGGAAGTGTAGCCACTTGGCTCCCTGCGTTTTCTTCTAGTTCAAAACACAAGCTGCTGAAGGAGGAGCCACATGGAAAACACGGGAAGGACTCGGGCAGCCTCTAGGGGCACGGACTGGCCCAGGCTGGCAGCCAGCAGGGAAATGGGGACCTCAGTCCCGTAAGATACAGAATTGGGCCAAAACCTGAATGGGCTTGGGACTCATTTCTCCCCAGGCCCCAGAAAGGCTCTCAGCCCTTCCCACAGCCTGCTTCCAGCCTTGGGACATTCTCAGCTCTTGCAGCTGGACTCAGACTTCTGACCCATAGAAGCGGAGACAATTCATGGGCTTGTTTCCTGCCTCTGGGTTTGTGCAGTTGCGTTGTCGGGGACCCTGGAAATTTGCTGTGAGGACGTATGCATGCGCATCACATGCGCTGAGGATTATACTCATACCTGGCCTCCTCCCCCCACGCCTCCACCCCTGCGTTCAGGAGAATGTTCATCATCAAGAGGCCCGGCTTGGATTCACCTGAGCTATGAACCAAGTCCTACCCTTCTGGAAGCTTGGTGAGCTCACTGGTACAGAGGGTAGTGATAACAGGGTGCGCTTACAGGGCTGAGGGAGGCCTTGGGGAGACCTGTTCTGAGGCCCACGTGGTCCTTATTCCTGCCTGTCTGTCCGGGGACCCCTGTGGACCCTGGTCTCCTGCCTGGTCCCCAGCTCTGGCAGCACAGAAGTGAACCCAGAGGGTATGGTTCCTCCTATCATAAGCCACTGGAAGATTCATGGGCGTGGGGCAAACAGGTAATAATTTAGATCCCCTCTCCCCCAACCACCCGCTCCAGCCCAGTCTCTCTAAGAACGCTGCATTCATGGAGCCCGTTTCTGGGCCGGAGAGCAATGCTGCACCCACAGAGCCCATCCAGTTCACAGAGAAGGAGCAGAGTCTCGGGCTGGAGCTCGAGCGCCACCTGTTGGCACCGGCAGCCCACGTTTTTCCGTGGGTCTCTGTGCCAAGACCCCACCCATCTGGATCTTGGCCAAAGTAGCTAATGAATTCTGCCTTTGGTCTCGGCAAAGGGGGCCAGCAATTAGAAACACTCCACCCCCCCCATAAATATATTAAAGAACACAGGCTCCCCTTTGTTCAGGGTCTGGCACTTGGCGTTGCCACCCAGTGATCCTAAAGCCTAACCTTCTGCTTTCCTGAATGGCATCGTCCAGGTCATGGGTCTTCCACCTGGAGACCAACGGTGACTTTGTCCTGAGCTGTGCAGGCTTGTAGGTGGTCTGCACCTGTCAGAGAGAGCCACCGCACTGTGAGCTTTTAGGAAAGAGGAAATACAAAATAATCCCCTCGTGTGGCCAGCATTGCTTGCCTACTGTTTGTTCCTGTCACTGACCCCAGAAACATCCCAGGGGAAAGCAGAGTTCTCCGAGCACCTGCGCATGGTGGTGGAGGAACACGTTTCACTATGAAACCACTACATGTACCTCTAGATATAACACGTGTGATGCTGAAACCAATTCTCCATGAATCCTGATATTGCTTTAAGGGGTGGTAGAAATCACGCAGGTGGTAATTTGTACAATAAAATCCAAACATTTTGGGTCATTGTATGCTACGTTGGTAATCTAGTTTCAGTTCGGCAAGATGAGAAGAGTTCTGGACATGGAAGGTGGTGGTGGTGAATGGACTGAAGGCCACCAAATTGTAACTTAAGAATGGCTAAGTTGGTAAATTCTAGATTATGTCTATTTTACCACAATTTAAAAAACTACTTGCTCCTACTTTACACATCTGTTCACTTTCATCTATATAAAAGCGTTCTTATGAGGCCAACAGTGGTGCTGGGTGGAGCTGGAAGAAGAAACCACTGGGCTTTTTACATCTCCACTGCTTTGCTTTTTCCAGAATGTTGTACAGTTGGAATCACAAAGCATTCCTTTCAGATTGGCTTCTTCCACTTAGAAATATGCATGTAAGCTCCCTCCCTGTCTTTTCTTGGCCTGATAGCTCATTTCCTTTCAGCGCTGAGTAAAATTCCTTCATCTGGATGCACCACAGCTTCAGTACCCATCACCTACTGAGGGACGTCTTAGTTGCTTCCAAGTTGGGGCAATTAAGAACAGAGCTGCTGCCTTCGTTGGGTTGGCTCAGTGGATGGAGCATCAGCCTGTGGACTGAAGGGTCCCAGGTTTGATTCTGGCCAAGGGCACATGCCTGGATTGCAGGCTCAATCTCGAATTCTCTCTCTCTCTTTCTCTCTCTCTCTCTCCCCTCCCCTCCTCTCTGAAATCAATACATATGTATATATAGACTAGAACAGCTACAGACACACATGTGCATGCGTGTGTATGCACATGAGTTTTTAACCCCTTCGAGTAGCTACCAAGCAGCATGATGGCTGAGTCATATGGTAAAAGTGTGTTCAGTTTGGTAGAAAACCACCAGACTGTCTTCCAAAGAGGCCCTGCCATTGTGCATCCCCACAGCAGCAGGGGACAGTTCCTTTTGCTCAAATCCTTGCCAGCATTTGGTGGTGTCGGTGTTCTGGATTTTCATGGTTTTAATGGGTGTGCGGTGGTAGATGTTAGGTTTTTCCTAAAGTTCCCTTCCTGCATTGCGGTCACTGCAGCTGTAAGTGGAGAAGGAGGCATCGGCCAATGGACTGCCAGTGACGTGAGGTCTTCGTGTCTGGGGAGGGAGGAACTCGAGCCCGCAGGAGTGAGACAGAAGGAATCGCCAACCCAGGCCTTGAAGACTGCGTGTTTCTTGGGAACAAGAGCCCCACGTGCGTGCTCAGAGGAGGAAAAACTCTATGACCATTGCAGGGCAGCCCTGCTCCCAGCAGAGCATTCCCAGCTTAATAGAGGCATTTCGGCCTCGGCTGCCAGCATAGGTTTGTGATCATAATAAAACAGAGCCTGGCCTCTCATTCCCCGGAGGTGGCAGCATCCTTCTGGTGTGCAGGATGAGATGCAAATGGATTCTTTATGCTCCCTGGAAATGGAAATCTGAGGACAGCGCAGAGAAGCCCATCTTAAAGTGCTCCAACCCTTCTGGTACTTTCCAGAATTCTTTACTCACATCCTCCCAATTCTGTGAAAATCCATACAGAGACTCTGTGACTCACTCCATTTCAAATTAAAATGTGGCTTGCTTGACATGATGCTTAATTTTATGTGTCAACATGGCTGGACTCCGGTGCCCGGTGTGTTCATCAAACCCCAATGTAGATGTTTCTTTGAGGTTTTTTTAGGCAAATGAACATGGAAGTCAGTAAGCTCTGAGTAAAACAGACCACCCTCCACAGTGTGGGTGGGCCTCGTCCAATCAGTTGAAGGCATTAAGAGTGAAGACTGTCCTCCTTGAGCTCCAGCCTGCCACCCTGCCCTGAGAGTCTCTGACTTGCCAGCCCTCACAATTGCGTGAGCCAATTCCTCCAAATAACTATCTCCTGATCTCAGCCCCTCTCTCTCCCTTCACAACAGTGTGCTCTGGTATGCCTCCCATCCCCAGCTTGACCCTAATTATTCTCTACTGCTCACCGGACAGCACCTCTCCTAAAGGTGCCAGTGTCCACGCAAAGTGGCTCTGCTATTGCAGATGACATCAGAACAGTGTTCCCTGTCAGGGCTCAAGACGCTGAAATTGCCATGAGGGAAGGGGCCTTGACTGACCCATTGTTCTCAGGCTTGCTCAGGTCATTCCCTCGGTCCCTTCTGTTTGGAGGGTAGTGGTCCTGGGTGATGTTAAATGCAGAAGTCCTCACGGGGCATCAGCCGGGGTCCCTCTTGGGTAGGGAGCGAATTGGGGGGCTTTGGGAGAATGGGCTCAGCCCCCTCTTTCACTACCTGCTGGCCCCACTGCAGGTGGGACATGGTGGCAGGAGGCAAGGCTGCTGGCCCATCTCTGGCTCCCTCGCTCTGTGTTCCCCTGGCAGAACCCACACCTCCTCCCACCCATTTTCGGTTTTCGTTGGAGTCTGGTTCCAAGCTACCTTAGACTTTGCCCAGTACCCCCTCAATTGCTTTCACCACCTCGTTGATGCTGCAAAGGAAAAGCCACCCCACACAGTGTGCTTCTAGGTCAGCGAGTTTCAACCGGTGTCACTCAGGAATTTCGAAAACATGCAATACCTGACTATTGAGTCAGGGGCATTGACCTCTTTTCCTTTAGATTGTCAAATAAACAGTGACAACCACCAACACAATAATAGCCGTTCAGTGAGAATGAATCAAAATTATAGCTAATTTTTTGGTCAGATCGGCAAAAAATATAATTTTTTAGTAATTAGTTTATGTGCCAGGAGATTAAAAAGGTTGAAAATCGCTGTTCTGTGTGTTTAAATTGTGTAAAGTAAAAATCATGGGATAGAAGAGATGCATAAGATCTCACTCCGTGGGATGGATCCTCCCCCACCTAAAAGGAAACACCGGCGAGACTGGCATGTTGTCCCTGCAAAGACGGCGAGCCGAGCGGACTCCCAGTCGTCCGCATGCTCCTGTCACCTGGCAGGGTACTCTACCTGCCAACCAAATGCCTCTTTGTCCTTCTAAAAATGACGCGTCACTCATGGCCTCTGCACTTCTGTGGGCCATCCACCTCCCGGCTGTAGTTTTAACATGGCCGCTACCTCCTGTTGGAATGTCACCTGAGCCATCGAAGGGGTGGCGTCCGTGCTGACAAAGAGAGGAGCAGCTTCCTCAGACAGCGGGTGTCGGGGGCAGGATGTGGAGGAAGCTGGGCAGCGGCACATGCGCTGTGCTGTCTCTTCCCAGAGACGGAAGGTGAGCACTGCACAGGTGAGGGATGACGCCTCCCACACACAGTGCCGTGTAGTCTGCAGGACCCTGAGACATAGAGACTGTGCTGGCTACACAGCGGGCGACACTCTTGCTTTGAGTCACAGCCAAGGCCTCACTGGTTGTGGAGAACCTAGTCAGGGCTCCAGGAGGAGGAAGCATGAAGGCTACACGAACTCCTGTAACAGGAGCTGGAAGATGGAGGAGTGAGGAAAAGCAGGAAAGGCAACTGGGGTGGGTAGCGGAGACGTCTGGAGGTCTGCAGAGAAAAAAGCAAAGAGCAGGAAGGACTCTTAAATGACGGCTGAGGCATGTGTCCTGCAGTCTCTGGGACACACGGTGGGAGGCCTCAGAGGCACTGTGTACAGTGCTGTGGTGAGAGGCCCATGGGGCTGAGATGCACTCAGGTCTCACAGGCAGAGAAAGCCAGCTGAGAGGTCATCACACGTGTCTGTTGTTGAGACTCGCTTTATGTGAGCTGTTCCTTTGACTTGACCACATGTAAGCATGAGAAAGTGTTGACTAAGCCTGGTCTCTGGGGTGAGACTCAGCCACACTCCTGCCAGTGCCACTGTCCCCTGGCCCCATCAGGCCATGGCCCTCACCTGGGCCTGGCACGCAAGGTGGACCATCATTCAGACCCGGCTTCACTTCTGCTCCTGACGGGGAAGCTGTCCCTCTTTGGGTGGTGGCCCTGCCTGGGGCATGCGTCCTCAGCTCCCTGCTCCCCTCAAGGCCCCCGGTTTTCAGATGCCCTGGTCTCTGTCTTCCTTGGTGGTCAGCTCAGGCTCCGGAGCCTCCATGAGTCTGTTTTAAACACTGGCCTCTTCCCACTCATTCCTGTCATTCCTGTGACTATCTCAGCCTTGAACTGCCGGTGCCCTCATTTACATATGAATCAGTGCTTGGTGAATTACAAACTATTTTAAATTTATAAAACCCTCAGTTACTATTGTTCCGCCCTTAGATCCAGCCAGTTAGCCTTGATCAAAGTTGTAACTGATGTCAGTTGGAAAGTCATCTGTATTAGAAGAGGTAACACAAAGGTGAAGTTTATATCAGTACATCCGCCCTCCCCACAAAGCTATAGTATGGCTTTTTTCCAAAAGAAACAGAACAAATTTTACTGAATCTCTCCACAGGGATTTAATCCTCATCCTTTGACTTGACCACATGTGAGCATGAGCATGGTACGAGAATTAAGCATGAAAGGCCCATTCACCTAGTCTCAGACTTACTCCTTCTCTACATTCTTAGCAAAACCAGCAAGAAGCTCATTTTGAATCATAGCTATTACTCTACTCCTCAAAATATTTTCCTTTATTTGCAATACCACACCGCCTCCCGGTGGTAATAAATAGGTTATAACAACTGTGATCTTTTCCTGAATCCACGGTGAAAGAACTAGGAAGAAAGAACTAGGAAGAAAAACCTAGTCTCTGTATTTCCAGACTTTTCACCCCAAAACCAATCATTTCCTCCCATCAGCCCCATGTTTAAACATGCTCTTTATGCTTATCTCATGATATTGCCTGTGGTCTTGCAATTTAAATTCTTTCATCGTTTTATGCAAATGAAGACATCTGTTGAAAGGTATTTTCTCTCTCCAAACTTCATATAGACAACGGCCCTAATAACTCATAGCACTTCACAGGTCTTTTTCTTTGATCTCCACAAGTCTTACTTATGGGCCAGCCTGGAGGATTATTTCTTTCTCTTTTCAACAGAGACAGAAGGAGGGCCTGAGATGTTGAGAGGATTGCCCAAGGTCACCGTCCCCATTGTCTGTTCCCCGCAGCAAACCATCTCAGAGCTCAGTGGTTGAAAAGGTGCATTATCACACCTCACGGCTCTGTGGTGGACGGAGCTCAACTGGGCGGCTCTCACTCAGCCACCCGAAGGCGCACCGCTCTGGCCATCAGGATGGCACCCCTCTGCGGCTGTGTCCTGGGAGCTTGGCTGGGGCACTGTCGAGGCACCACAGGCCCCTCTCCGCCTGGAGGTGAGGTTCTGAGAGGACCCTGACCAGGGTGAGCCTCACAAGAGCCCTGGGCAGAAGCTATAGGTCTCCCATCCTGGCCTCCAGATCCCAGATCCCAGATCCCAGAGCGTAGTGTCCACGGCATCTCTTGTCCAACCTGTCACTCAGACCGGCCCTGATTCAAAGGAGGGGACATAGTCCCTCCTCCAAAATACCTCTCCGCGCTGCCGTGTTCCAGGAAACCTGCTGACGATGGACCACGCAGGCCCAGAGCTGGGGACCTGAACAGCACCCATGAGTGTGTAAGACCTGCCCACATAACCAAGAGTTCTACGAATGGAGTCCCATGGAGAAGACAGTGTTTGTTAAGGCCTGAGTGAGAACCAGTGTGCTCATTGGAAGCTTGCACTTTTACTATCGAACAGTGACTGTAGCAATTATCTGCAACTTAGACCCCAAAAGATCCCTGTTCACATAGGAGGGCTTTTGTCCCTGACATTGCATAGACTTGCTGGCCAGGGGGTTGGGGGGTGGGGGGAAGATTGCAAAGGGCAGATGAAGACTTAGCTGGTTTCATTATTCTTTTCCACACACTTCAGATGACCTAACACTAACCCTTCCCTTACTGTCTGCTCCTTGCAGAGCCTGCCCGCCCCCCCCCCCACACACACACACACCTGGGGAAGGTACTTCCCACTTGGTAGAAATCAACAAACATGACCCCCACCTGCAGGGTCTGGAACCTGAGAAGGAACACCTGCCAGGAGGTGACTTATTCCCAATACTGTTTGGAAACACTCTTCTGGACCTTTGCAGGCATCATGCCACAGGCTGTGTGCCCGCCATGGATGTTAGCACACCCCTGGACTCCTGACATCCCAGGAGAGGAGGCACAGGGAGGGACCTGTGAGCAGGTTCCCCACAGAGCCCGGGGGATGCAGGGATGTGGGTTTTGTGCAGAGCTGCAGAAATTCTCACACATCTGCCTGCTCCACCTCCACTCCCAGGCCAGGCGTCCTATTCAGCCAAAAAAAGCCCGGCCCTAAGCTGGCTTCCCAAGTGAAATCCCAAGTGAAAAATGAGCTAATAACCATCAGCTGCACATTACATTTCTTTGAGACTAAAGCTAGACATAAACTGGAATAAATTGCCCTCATGTGGGAAACAGAGAAATAAACAGACCAAATAACCCAAGGAACATCTCCCTTTAGGAAGATCCCTAAAATAATTGGAGGGTGAGCCTCAGGATTGGGATGTGGACACCTGGGGGTGGGGTGGAGTGGGGGCGTTATTCTGTCTGTGACAGGGCTCTCTTGCCATTTTTGAAAAACAATTTTAAAAAGTAGCTCTGGCCTGTTGATCTATCTCCTAAATGAGAACAATTTGGCCCAGTTTATGTTTAGCTGAAGCTCCAAAGAAATGCAATATGTAACTAGCTATTAGGTAATTTATCATTTGGCTGCACTTACCTGTTGAACTAAAAGGTGGTGATGAATTTATTATTTCTATTTAGGCTGTAAATAGGTCTTTTAAAATGATTTTGTTAATTGCAGTTAACAAACTCAAAGAAGGGTGAATAAAATTAAACTCCAAAATAACAGTCAATTAGAGAGACAGACAGATTTCACCAGGCCTCTTCGGACAACCACTGTGGCCCAGCTCTGGCTGGAGGTCTGGAGCATTTTGGGCTAAAGGATGAGCCCATTCTGTGTCCTGGTCGTGGTGTCTGACAAACCAAAGGACACCTGTGCCCCGCCCAGATTTTAGAAGGTGTCTCTGTACATCCTGGTACTGAGACCCAGGCCTCCTCCAGCATATCTCAGACCTCCACACCTGGGCCAGCTGACCGCCAGGTAGTCCTATCTTGGCTGATCCTTTCTTCCTCCCCACTGTCCCCAATGTCAGCCCCCTCCTCTCCTCCAGGCTCCTCCCAGGGCTGCCCCAGCCTTCCACTGATGCCCTGGAGCCTCATCCAGCAGGATAAACAAACACCCTTACATCAGTGGTCTGTGGTCCCTTGCTGTCTCCCCTGCTTACTTGCTCACCTGCTCACCTGCTCACCTCCTTACCTCCTCACCTCCTCCCCTGCTCACCTCCTCACTTCCTCACCTCCTCCCCTGCTCACCTCCTCACTTCCTCACCTCCTCCCCTGCTCACCTCCTCACCTCCTCACCTTCTCACCTCCTCCCCTGCTCATCTCCTCACTTTCTCACCTCCTCACCTTCTCACCTCCTCACCTGCTCACCTGCTCACCTGCTTACCTGCTCACCTCCTCACTTGGACTGAACCTCCCCTAAGGGTTCAGCTCCCTCAAGCAGAGACTATCTGTTCTATTGAAGCCCACTGATAGGGGGTTGCAGGTGGGAGACATGCCGATTCCAGGCCTTTCCTATGAGCCTCACCTTGGACAGCTCATTCTGAAGGGGCAGTTCTCATTCCAGTTGGATGCTAGCTGCTGGGCCGGGGCAGGAAGCCCCTGTTGCTCATAATTACCTGCCAGGCTGAGTGGGCCACTTGCAGTGGAAGTGCTGCTTTCTGGACATGCTCTCCACTAGCACCCAACGCAGTCATTGGGCCCTCAGCTACCAGCACGCCTCCTCCAGTCACTGGTGGGATCCACCCCGACCCTCAGAGGGAAGCTCTTCCTGTTAAAGAAAGCTGGTCCCTCTGACTTCAGGAGGCTGGGTGTTGCGAGCATCCCAGGCAGAGCCTGATAGTCTACCCCATGGTCAGTCCCGGGGGGTGAAGAGTGGGAGCTTGTCTGGGTCCTGGTGTTGGGTCTACCCTGAGCATGAAGTGTTCCAGTTCAGAGGGCACAAAGGCAGCTCTGACAACGTTGGGCCTGGCATTGGCTATAGACTTCATTGTCACGTTCACAGAACAACTATCTCCAAGTGGGGCTCTTCACATGTAAACCAACTAAGGTTAAACACAATGTAAAAGTCAGGTGCTCCGATGCAGCAGTCACACTCCGGTGCTCAGCAGCCACAGGGGACTGGTGGCTGCCACGTGGGATGGAGCAGACAGAGAATTTCCATCACCCCAGGAAGTTCCACCAGCTGGCCCTGGTATGGGTCTGAACTTCGAGTTTCGGAACCGGAACCTTTTCACTCACGTGAGCGACAGGTGTTTGTAAAAGTCCTGGGTGTTCTAGCTCAGATTGTTTCCACACCCAGGAGGTCCTCGCCAAACCCAGGGCAGCCATCCCATCTGGTGTTCACTTTGCAGAACTCATATGTGGAGCCACCCCAGGACCAGAAAGTCCAATAGCCTGAAGAAGTTATTGCTTGCACTGGAGCAGCTGGCTATTCTGGGGGAAAGCCAGCCACGGGGACCAACTGTCCTCCAGAAGTCTGCAAATTCTGCAAACAGCTACAAGCCCCAAGGGCCCCATAGAGTGGAGAAACACCCCCTAGACTCCACGGCAGGTAACATGATAAACTGATAGCACCACAGTTTCAGAAATAAGCTCGACGTGGCTTCTCTTCGTTCATCACGCTCTAAAAAGAGCCGGGAGCCCAACTGATAAAGCGCAGGTCAACCAGTCAGGCTTGACACTCTAAGTTTCAGGTTCCAGCATCTTAAAGACCCTTGGATCAGACAAATAGGATTTTCTGACCATGACCCAAAAGGATGTGTTTCACCTTGGCTTTTCTGTCTGAGGTTCTGTGTGAGGTTCAGCTGCCAGGCTAATGGCGAGGAGTCGAGATCCAGGACAATCGACAATCAGGGGCATTGATGGTGGGCGTGGCTCGGCTCGGCTCCGTTCCCTGTGTGTGGTCTTCTGCAGAGGAGAGAAGCCACACTACAGAAGAAGGGAGTTTTGTTACCTCGGGGGCAATGTTGCATTTTGTGAAAGAAAGTATTTTAACCACCGATGTGAACAAAGCTGGCAAAACAATAGTCCCTCTTGTGGTCATCGCCATTAATCTTCTTTTATGTAGGAAAAAGTCAGATGGCTCCGTGATGTCACCGCTTGGCCCGGGAAAGGACCAATGGGACCGAGGCCACCATTGTTTCCTGACACGGAGGCTGCAGAGGAAGCTGCCTTTGCCTTTTCTTCTCCAGAGAGAAGAGGCTCCTGGGTGCTGAGCACTGAGAAGCAGGCTGCGTGTTAGCACCGGGGGATTTGCTGGGATGGGGGGATTTGGGGTTGGGGGAGGATTTCCCAGGATGGGGAGGATTTGCTGGATGGGGGGGGGCGGGGATTTGCAAGAATGGCTCTGTGGAAGCCATGCAGCATGTGCAAAGAGCCTCCCCCATCTGTTACCTGTTTTCTTTTCCTCAAATAAAACAAGCTTTTTTTAATGGTCTGGTGGAATGTTCCCTCTTTACTTCACTCCATTGTTCCTTCCTCTCTTCATCTTTGGTGCAAAAGTCATTTAGGGCAGTAAAACAATAAAGTGATCTTGGGAAGGTGACAGGTGGTCAGCATGAGCAAGGGTCGGGTGGGAAGTAGCTATGCTGCATGGAGAGGCTGAATGGCAGGACGAGCCTGCTCCTGGGAGGAGCTGTGACCCCAGGACAGGTGTGGGAATTGAATCTCTGTGGCCTGTGAGAGGCTCCCTGGTGCCTTGCTTTTTGAAAATTATAAATTCCACATGCTCATTGTAGACCATTCAGCTGGGATAGAAAAAGGGAGGAGCACTAGACTGGACAGATAGGCGACTCTTGGACACCCACTGAGATTTAACTCTAGACATCAAAAGCTATCTTGATGGCAAAACGCATGGCCCACGTGTGACTATGTATCGCTGTTGCTATGTGCCCTTGCTGAGGTTTGGGGTGCACCAACAGGGTCACGTAGACTGGTTGCAAACATGGCCCCTGTTTTCCACTCCTTTCCACACCCATATTGCCTTTTGCAATGGAACCTCGCCCTCTTTCTATCAAGAGTTGGGGTATGTTTCCATGTCCCCTGAATCCAAACTGGTCTTTGAACCTGGACTTGAAGATGCTCTGTGCACATCCCCTCTCTCACCTGGGCCCTTGTTTCCCCCATGAGGAGGAGCCCAGGTTCACCGGCTGGAGGACGAGAGACCGAGTGGAACAGAGCTGAGTCTTCTTAGCTGAGCCATCCTCCGCACACTCAAGCTCCAAACTTGTGTAAGCCAATAAGTTTGGGTGGTTTGTTATGCAGCACGAACATAGCTGGTAACTCTTTAGAGGTAACACTGAGGTCCAAGAGACTACAGGGGACATAAAGTCATAATAAAACCCAAACCACATCAGCATGGGCTATGGTTGTGATGAAGCAGGCCCTGTAATGTCTTCTTTCGCTGGCAAGGGCCTGAGACATCCCAGTCAGACTTCTACCAGAGCACCTTTTCCAGACCCTTTGACGCAATTAACTCCCAACTCAAAAGCCAGCACGAAGCCTTCACAGACCTGTCCCCTGCAAAAGTGAGCAGCCGCCCAGTTGCCAATGTGATGTGGCCAGTCCCCTGCAAACTGGATTGTCTGCCCTGGAATCTTAGAGTTTGCTTCACGAACAATACCCATTGATGGGAGCAGATGCAAACTATTAAATCCCACCCTTACAGAAAGGAGCTGTTAGCACGCTGGAGAACAGCCTTTGAAGATGGTCCTGTGCCCAAATACACACACAGTTTTAATAAATGGGCTCCGAGGGTTCAAGTGTATGTTTCCTGCTTTTCTAAAATTACAATATTCCGTGGGCTCATTGTGACCATCCAAACAGCAGGGAGTGTCTAAAGTCAACGATGAAGGTCTTCCTCCCCCAGTGACTGCCCCTGACAGGCTTGTGAATTTCTTCCAGAACATTGTTCTCTTTGTCACTTTGCTTTACTAGTATGTTCTGTCTTCTAAAGCTTGGACTCGTTTCTCAGCAGCATCCATGTCACCACCCAAGTCTTCCACAGAGATTCTTATTTAGATATATTATTATTTGTTTTTGTTTTATTGTTTTTAACTTCCAAGAATTGTTTGTCATCCTCTAATTGATCAGCTTGTTCTTGTTGAATGAAAAAGACCCTCAAGACTCTCAAAGGATATTAATTAGGATTTCCAAAGACCTCTTTCTCTTTCTTGGATTAACCATGTCTCCTGCTATGCTTGGCTGTGCTTGGTTTTCCTTCAGCGTCTTAGAACTCGTGTATGTGCGTTTATATTTATCGACGAACATCTAGATTCATTAGTACAGATAGCTGTTGCAATCTCCTTTATAAACATGAAGCTCGTGGCTTCAATTCTCCAGTCAAGTATCTTCCTTGGGTGCAAGGCTTGGGAGCATGTTTTAGGGATGGCTTGTCCGTGGCTGCAAAGAAACTACTGGCCAGTAGGATGGCTTCTCTTTCATTCCTGTGGCTGGGGACACGGCTAGAGGAATGGAATATACCCGCTGGCCAGGCCCAGCCCTGGAACTACCCACCCACACCTTAGGGACTGGGTGGGGATGGGGCTTTCCCAAGTGCAAGTTGGCGTGCTAAGGTCAGAAGGAAGGGGGGTGGTTGTCAAGCAGCCAGTACAGTAGCAGAGCACCACCCTGAGGGAGGATGTGCCTGACCTCCGATTGTGTGCTCCCCAGGGTGGATGAATGCGACTGGGAGTATATGGCGTGAAAAAGGTGTCAGCATCTTCATGAGTTCTGTGAAGCTCATCTTTGCATTCCTTTTGCCGGTGCAGCTTGCACATGATCCTGTCAGAGATACAGACGGGAAAGCTTGGGCTGGTATGGCTTTGCGACACTCGGCCTCGTTCCCCCCACTTGCAGCGAGAGGAGCAGGAGCAAGCCATCAGCCCTCAGCACCCGGGCAATTGACTAGTCGCTTTGACAAGAAGCAGGTGAACACAGATTCAAATGGTGTCGATGAGACCAGAAGCACACAGGAGCCTGCTGCGGGCCGGCTGCACGGCGCATACGGGCCAAGGAGGCAGGGGGACGGGGGGAGGGGGCATGCTGTGTCTTTGATTGACATTCTTTTAATTGCTGGGATCTTCAACTTTTCAATGTTAGCTGCACATTCATTTCCTGGTATTTGAGCTTTTTGTTAACGCTCTGCGCATTCCACCTTTTTAAGTACATTGTGATCGCATAAATGAGTTGTGGATTCACCCATTTCCCTCCACGGTTAGGAGAACAACAACTCTATTGTTTTTCTGTGTATGCTTGTTCATTTGGCCCCGTGTGTGATGAACCGAGCTCTACTGGATAAATGATACTCCAGGCTGGAATGCTCTTGCTGACCTCTTTTCACTTATAATTAAATTTGTACATAATTGCTAAGTTAGAAAATTGCATTTCTAAAGATCCCCAGTCTCGGAACTGGCAGGACTGGGAGGCAGTGGTGTACTCTCATCCTCGGGTTTCTAGCCCCTCCTTCCAGGGCCAGGACCACTGTTTTGGTCTGAAGCCCCTGAGACCTGAACGGTAGCAAACTGGACGTCACATCTTAGCACCTGGAGTTCTGGTGACAGAGGCATGGAGTTCCCTCATCCTGGCTTCCTCGCTTCCTGGCCTTCCGCCCCTGGACTGGCAGTCGCCCGTCATACCCAGAGGGACACCTGGATGGCCGAAAAATGGCCTGGCAGATGTCCACGCCCTAATCCCTGGTACCTGTGAATGTTACCTTACGTGGCAAAGGGCCCGCACAGATGTGACTAAGGTTAGACTGGGAGAGGATCCTGGTCATCCAGGTGGGCCCGGTGCAATCACGGAACCCCACGAAAAGGGAGGTGGCGGTGGGTCAGACAGACCAGAAGGTGAAATGAGAGGCAGGCGAGACTGGAGGGTGAGAGGGATTGAACCTGCTGTCCCTGGTTTTGAAGATGGAGGAAGGGGGCCAGAACCAGGGCGTGTGGTGGCCTCTGGAGGCTGAGAATGGTTGTTTGCAGCCAACAAGGTCTCAGCCCCCCAACTCAAGGAGCAAGACAGACACAGACTCTCCTCGCACCCCCAGAATGCACACACCTTCAGCATGCTAGACAGACCGGCTACACGGCTGACTGATCGATGGAAGCTTTGGGATTGGAAATATGTGCTGTTTTAAGCCTGTGCTGTTTTAAACCTGTGCTGTTTTAAGCCTGTGCTGTTTTAGGCCTCTGTCTGCATTAGTGGGGATTTGTTGTAGTAGCAACAGGAAACTAATACAGCTGGGACCCCAGGAGAGGACTCTTCAGGACAAAATACAGGGTTCTGTCCCCACTGCTACTAAACTTGGGCATCCCAGGGGTGCACTGACATTGCTGAGGCCACCCAGGGAGACTGAGCTCCAGCAGGGTCTCCTCTAGACCGTCCGCCCATGCACAGGAGCAGCGGGACCAGGACCCTGCAGAGCTGAGTGTCTGCTGTGGCCAAGCAGGAATGTGAACACCTCAGCTACCTCTGCAGGATTTGACCATTGAGCAAGTAAGTGGTTCCAGTACCCTCTTTTTAAAATTAGCTCTTTTTAAACTTCTGGGGTTGGGGGAAGCAGGTTTTGAGAGAGGGAGAGGAGTCAGATGGAGATGGGATGGGTTAATCTTCGGCTTGGCCTGGCCTGGGCAGTTATGGCCCGGAAAGTGAACTCTGCGCCTGCAAATGGGGGGCACTGGGTCCTGCCCTCACGTCCCCCAGGCACGGGACCTGCGAAGTGAGGGATGCATACCGGCTGTCACTTCCTGCTCTTTGATTTTCTAGATTAAGACGGTACATGTACAATACAAAGCTATAGAATAGCTGTGAAAGTCTGTCTCCCTGTCTCCCCAAAGGTCACCACTGTCTCCAGGCTGGGACTCTTCATCCCACACATCTTCTGTCAGACAGCCTGCTTTCTCACTGTGCTCTCTCTGGCCTGTTAAAATCACATTGTAGCCACCTCCCCAAGTCTAGCGGACAATTCTTCAATGTTCTTCCACAGGTGCAGATTCTCAGTGTGTGACTGCGCCGGGACCTTCCTGAGGATCACCGGGGTTGTAGTGAGGTCTCGCCTTTGTAAATACCCGGCTGGCTGTATGTGTAGGAGGAGCCGCTGGGTCAAAGAGCAGCTACATTTTTCGATCTGACAGGAATCACCGAATTGCTCCAGCTGCTGCTCTTTTCAATCTCGGCACTTCAGGTCGCCCTTCCTGATGCCATTCTGAAACCCCCTTGCAGGCCTTACGCCCTTCTCTCCCAGAGCACCTGCAGGGCCTCCACTTGGATTCTCCTCCGGTTTCTGCTCCCCATGTTCTTTAAATGCCAGGATTCAAAGCTGGATGCCTACTGATCACAAAACTTCATCCCATTTCATTCTCAAAGATTGCTTCCACCGCCACTTTCTGGCCAGTGTGATGTGTCTCCATCAGCAACTAAAAATAGACCGGGGCTCAGTGCTTGGGCTTGTCTCTAGGGCAGATCTCCCTCTGAAAGCCCTTCTCAGGGCACAGACAGGGAGGACACACCTGCCTCCACGTGGCAGCTCCTGTTTCCGCCATCCTAGGTCCCCACTGGGGCATCTGCCAGACTAAGCTCACTGCAGATGGAGGGCTTGGGATTCTGGGAGAAAGAACCTGGGGCTACCAGGTGGGCCCGGCCTGTGCCCAGGAATGACTCCTCCTTCCTTGAAGCAGGAAGGGCTTGCTGAGGTTACCCAGTGAGCAAGTGCAATGCCAACATGTGTGCAGGCCATTCATTTCTAATGAATTCCTCCAGCCAGAGGAAGGAGCATGTGCGTGCATGTGTGGATACCTGCATGCATGTGTGTGCATGTATGTGTGTGTTTGCGTGTGTGTCCTCATCTGCATCTTTCTCCTGCCCAGGCTGGAGACAGATCATGTCATTCTGTCCATTTCAACCTCTCCTCCTCCAAGGTCCACTCCAGCCATCTCCCCTTGCTCTGGGCCCCCAACTGGTGCTCTGGATCACAGGCTTGGCAATTGGAGCACGCCAGCAGGATGCCCAAGAGGTTAGGGTATTTACACACACACCAGAATCCTCACTGCAGGTCCCCTCCGGCTGGCTGTGCCTGCTTGTCTTCTCTTTGTGTGTCCCTCTCCTTCCAAGTTCTGTAGCTGCTCTGTCCCCTGGTCCTGCAGGGCCTAGGGATGCTACCACTAGCCCCAGGGCACTGCCCCAGGACCAAACTTTTGTAAAAGGTTCTTCCACTATATTAATTTCCTATTGCCTCAGTAACAAATTGCCACACTTAGTAGCTTAAAATAATTTATTTTTTTCACATTTCCAGAGGTCAGAAACCCAAAGTCAGTATCACTGGGCTGCAATCAGGGGTAGGCTGGAGGGGAGATCTGACCCTGTCTCCTCTGGAAGCTGCTGGCCTTCCTGGGCTCATGTTGTAAGGCCTCAGTCTCTGCTCCAGGACCATGTTGCCTTCTCTTCTATCTGTAGCAAAATCTCCCTCCCCTCTCTCATGTGGACACATGTGATTGCATTTAGAACCCACCAAGATAGTCTCCCATCTCAAGACTCTTCATCACATCTGCAAAGTCTTTGCCATGTAAAGTGGCCATTAACAGGTTCCTGGGGCTAGCACTGGCATCTCTGGAGCCAGTATTCAGCCCAGCACATTCATTAAACCTTCCTCTGAGTGTCTTAATGTGAGGGCACCACCTGTCTCCTGCTGGGGCCTGACTGATACAGCCTGGGTCACAATATTTAAACGGGTACAAATTCAAGCCACATGACTAAGTTCATTTGATAATTTGTACATGGCTTTCAATGCCACTTAGACGCTAATGACTCCCAAATTTACATCTCTGGCTTATTCCTTTCCTCTGAGCTCCAAGATCTCACAGCCAATGGAATATTAGATATTGCCATTTGGTTGTTCCCATTTCCGTTTTGTTTCATAGGCCTCAGCTTTGTGTGGCAAAAGATCAACCCCAGTGTCAGAGGGGGAGGTCACCTGGACTTCCCTACTCTAAAATTACCCTCCAGGCCAAGCATCAATCATTTCCCCCCCTGTGGTCACTAGATGTCACTGCAGGAAAAAGTCTGACCAGAAAACAGATTTGAGGCAGAGAGATATTAATGTTTTGGTTCCTAAGCAAGTGGTTGCCTTGGCAACAGGGAGCCGAGAAAGAACTTCCTTCTTTATGGCTTGTGTGGCTTCTGAGTGATATCCAGTCAGTGCCTCCAACAGAAAGATGCTTTCGGGAACCCAGCCCTTGTCTGGGGAGGGAGTGAAGAAGCAGGAGAGGAATAGGGCCAGGGAGAATGGAGGGTATTGAGGGAGGGAGAGGGCAGACAGACAGACAGAGAGCCTCTAGCAGTGTGAGCGCCCAGGAAAACTGTTGATTCTAAGTTTGAATTGTAAAAGCACTCCAGAACGAATTCCAAAGATGCAACCAGAAAGTCAGTTTTCCCTCCAGATGTTCATTATTGTGATAAAGATGCAGTTTATTGGCAAATTTAACACATCTACAGAAAGAGAGGTGCCCAGGAGACCACGCCTATGTCTACCATAGAGTTCTCCACTCACAGGAAAGCCCCAGATACTTAGCTATGACCAGGGCCATTTGTCTCCTGGTCTCTAGTCCCTTCTCTTCTCTGCTTTCCACTTTCTCTCCACACCTTTGCAGGAAGGAGAGGGATTCTATCTCAAGAGGTGGAAACAAGACAAGAGATAGGAGCCAGGAAGGTGCAGACTGAGTTCACTGTCCTTCAGCCACCACAGTCCTAAGCAAAGCTGTACTAGTAACAGGTGACTGCTTCTCCCCACCTCTACTCCCTATCCCTTTCTCCCACCTTCCTAGGGGCCAGAGTCCTTGGACTGACCTCTGGCTTTTAAGAACATCACCTCACCAGGTCCTGGAGAGAGTCTTTCATGAAGCTGTTGTCCATTGGATGGGCTAGGCCCCGGAAATGGACCTGATCCCCAGACTCTGATGGGAGGAGGGGGAGGGATGATAGGAGCACTAAGAAAGGCTGGTGTCTCCTGCAGGCTACTCTATGGGGCTTGCCAAAAGAAAATGAGCCTCTGGGAGATCAGGACAAATTACAAAAAGATGAGAGAACATTATTCTGAAGACCAAGGTGCACACAAAATCAAGGTCTAGACTATCCTGCCAAGCCAGGTTCCATGTCTCGGTCACATCAAGGTGATGCACGAGCAGCGGTAGGCAGTGGCAGGCCACGAGAGGCAGGGGAGGTTGTCAGTAGACACCACCAGCCTCTGGGGACCTTCTGGACCAGCTGCCTGACCCCGGGGGGGCTGGACCTTTGTTTTGTTTGTCTGTGTTTTTATTCTTCAAAGATTGGTTATTTCTATTATTTGGACATGTTTTTGCACATGACAACACACTGGTTTCTGCGATATTGCAAGTATTTGCTTTATCTCATGCTTTAATTATTACTAAATGTCTACTAAACATATTGAACCAAATTATACATATTGGCTGTTGTTAAGACAACATGCTTTAGGCTTTACTTCAGACACACATACAGTATGAGGACACAGGCTGTGCTCACGAGAGAGGCCTCCCGTCTGAGAGGCTTGCCGGCTATCACAGTTCAGGGGCCCTTGGGAAGGGTGGCAAGGAGCACTGGCTCTCACCTGTAGGCTTGGCGCTGCTGTCTCCCCAGGTCTCAGTGGACACCACCCTCCCCTGGAGCTGCTGGTTGGTACTGCTCGCTTTCTCACTCATGTCACGAAGAATGGGGACATCAGTCCCCGATGACATGTGACACATTTTCACCTGCATTTGCTGTGAAGAGGAAAGGCCTTGTCTGAAATTTATCTCTATGAGTTCCTGGTCCCAATTTCAATGTGTGTGGGGGAGGGGAGTGAGGAGGGGACTCCCTGACACCAACAAAGACTTGTAGGACACCAGCTGGTGTCTGAGAAGTCAACTCCGTTCTACTCAATTCTGACACTGTGCTCCTGGTAGTAGTATTAGATTCCAGAGGTTGAGGGATCAGTCCTAAGGACTGCTCCCCACTGCTTCCCCACCCCCAACCCTGCCTCACTTAGAAGCCAGTACAGAGTCCAAGTTGTCACCTGCTTCTGACAGACAGGCGTAGGGGGTAAGAAATTTTCCTCTGTTCTTCTGGGTTCTTTCAACTGGCCTAACAATTAAATTGACAGGAGACAGACTAACAAGAGAAAAGAACAAAATCCAATATATATGCCCTACATACACAAAAGGTTCAAAACAGAAAGGGAAAAGGACATAGGATGAGGTAAGGCACCTGGGACTTCAGAAAAGATGAAGGTCATTCGAAGGACAAGAAGAACAGATGTTCAGTAATGAGATTTTTGCTCTCGCTATAACTAGGTCATAAAACGTTATTTCTGTTGACAACTCTTATTACGGGCAAGGCCCCAATTTAAATTTTTTAGGGGAGAAGTACAAGTTTCTCGCGAGCCTGCAGGGTTTTGATTGCCTTCAGCTCAAAACAATCCACATGCCACGTGGCATGGCCTGGAAAGGCCTGTTCTGAACCCCATCGGTGGCTATAAATCAGAGGCTCCCACAGCTCCCTCCTTCAGTTCTATTAATTTGCTAGAGCAGCTCCCAGAACTCAGAGGAGCATTTACTCACAAGATCACTGGTGTATTATAAAAGGACATAACTCAGCAATAGCCAGATGGAAGTAGCACAGGGCAACATATGGGCAAGGGGTATGGAGCTTCTGTGCCCTCTGAGCCAGCCATTCTCCCCACTGCTCCACATGTTCACCCGCCCAGAAGTTCTCCAAACCCCTCCTTCTCGGTTTTATGGGGGCTTCATTATATAGATATGACTGACTAAATCAATGGCCACTGTGACTAACTCATGCTCCAGCCTCTCTTCCCTCCTGGCAGGTTACGGGTGGGACTGAACCCCCCAACCCTGTAATCATGTGGTGGGTTCTCCTGGCAATCAGCCCCCATCCTTAGGTGCTTCCAACATTCACCTCCTTAACATAACGATAGACACCTTTATTCTCTCGTCACTTAGGAAACTCCAAGGACTTAGGAGCTCTGTGCCAGAAATGGATGAAAAGCAAATATATACCTCATAGTATAAATCACAATAGCACGTAGACAAATGCCATTCATGTTCAAGCAACACGTGCAAATCAGGAAAGATGTCACATTTTGGGTATTGGCAAATGTCAATGCATTTGGCATCGATTGCCTAGACATGTTACAGGTGCGGTTCTCAAGGCCTTTGTGGAATGTTCCACCTTGACTCAAGGCCTGGGAAGGGCCACCCCTCCCCAACATAGCAGGTGGGCAGGACATGAAACCACCTTCAAGTAGCCCCTCTCCTCTCTGCAAGCTCAGGCCCTCTTCACTGACCCTTTCAGCAGATGCACGCTGCCCTTGCCCCCTGCTAAGTCCTTTTGAGATTCTGCACCAGTGATTCTCAAAGTGAGGCCTGAGGACCCAGTGTACAGGCTGTACCCAAGAGCTCATTAGAAACCAAGAGTCTCAGGTTCCACCTGAGACCCACTAGCTAGAATCTGCACCTAAGCTTTAAAGTCTGAGCAATACCACTGTGTGCCAGGGGTCAGTAGACTGGCCTACAGGCTAAATTTGGTGACTACCTGTTTCTGCGTGGTCCTCAAACTAAGAATGGTCTTTACATTTTTAAATGGTGGGTGCTATTGACTAAATGTTTGTGACCCCTGAAAATTTATGTATTGACACCTAACCCCCAATGTGATGTTATTAGAAGGTGGGGGCCTTTGGGGGGTGATTAGGTCACAAGGGTGGAGTCCTCATGACTGGGATTAGTTTCTTTATAAAAGAGACCCCAAAGGAAGGAAATATTATTCAGCCATCCTAAATAATGAAAAGGTAATATGCAAATTGACCCTAATGGCAGAATGACCAGGAATGACTGGTCTCTATGATGCACACTGACCACCAGAGGGCAGACACTCAATGTAGGAGCTGCCCCCTGGTGATCAGTGCGCTTCCAGAGGGGGAGCACCGCTCAGCCAGAAGCCGGTTCATGGCTGGCCAGTGCAGCGTGGTGGTGGGAGCCTCTCCCGCCTCCGCAGCAGCATTAGGGATGTCCGACTAATGACTTAGGCCTGCTCCCTGCCCTAAGCTGGCAGGTAGATATCCCCCGAGGGCTCCTGGACTGCAAGAGGGCACAAGCCAGGCTGAGGGATTCCCCCCCAAGTGCACGAATTTTCAGGCACTAGGCCTCCGGTAAAAAACAAGGAAATTCTGCCTCTTGTGAGAGCATACATGACCTTGAGGACTTTACACTAAGTGATATAAGTCAAACAGAGAAAGACAAATATTATATGATCTCACTTTTATGTGACTAAAAAAAGGGGGGAGGGACTTGAATTCATAGAAACAAAGACTAGAATAGTGGTCACCAGAGGTGGTGAGTGTTTGGTGGGAAAGATGGGTGAAGGGAGTCAAAAGATAAAAGCTTTCAATTATAGATAAACTAGAGGTCTGGTGCACAAATTTGTGCATGGGTGGGGTCTCTCTGGGTGGCTTGCAGGGATTGGGCCAAAACCCAAAGCCCAATACTGCCTGCAGCTCTTACCTGCCTCTCCCACTCATCCCAGTCTCACTATACCTGCCGCAGGCTTGCACCCAATCAGTCCCATTTGGGAAACACTCACACTGCCACAGCAGCACCCTGAGCCCTGAATCTGGCACCCTTCCGAGGGGAGAAGCCTGTAGGATCGGGCTAAATCCGGCTCTCCGACATCCCCTGAGGTGTCACAGATTGCAAGAGGGTGTAGGCCAGGCTGAGGGACCCCACTGGTGCAGGATCGAGCCAGGCATGGACCACAGGAGGCCTCCAGGGTGTGTCCTGCTCCCCTCACTCAGTCTCAATTGGCTGGACCCCAGCAGCAAGCTAACCTACTGGTTGGAGCATCTGCCCCCTGGTGGGAAGTGCACGTCATAGCGAGCAGTTGAGCAGCCTTAGCATATCATTAGCATATTGCACTTTAATTGGTTGTTTAGTTGTTCTGTCATCCAGTCTATTTGCGTATTACCCTTTTATTATATAAGTTAAGTTCTGGGGACATCATATACAGCATGGTGACTATAGTTAATAACACTGTATTGCATATCTGAAAATTTCTAAGAGAGATGATCTTAAAAGTTAGCATCACATGGGGAAAAAATGCAACTATCTGAGATGATGGATGTTAACTACACTTATTATGGTAATTAATTCAATATATATAGTTATATCAACTCATGGTAGAAAAAATAAAGAGACCCCAGAGAACAGTGTAGGGTGACAGGAGACGAGAGCCATCTATGAGCCAGGAATTAGATCTCATTAGAGTGGATCTGTGAGAGCCTTGATGTTGAGCTTCCCAGCCTCCAGAGCTGTGAGAAATCAGTGCTTGTTGTTTATAACCTACCCATCTCTGGTATTCTGTTATAGCAGCTCAAGCAGACTAAAAGAATTGAGGGGGAAATTCAAAGAAATCAATAGTATTTCATGGCATAAGAGAATCATATGAAAATCAAGTTTCAACATCTATAAACACCATTTTATTGGAACTACATCCCACTCTCTCCTTTAGGTATTTCTACGGCTGTCTGCATTCAATGGCAGAGGCAGGCAGTTGCAACAGAGACCACAGGTAGCCACAAAGCCTCAAGTATTTACCATCTGGTCAACCCTTGAGGTACAGACTAGATCCCATATCCTCATCCCATTTCCCAATGTTTCCTAACACTTGTTCCCAGGAAAATGAAAATATGGCCTTTCTCTTTGACCTCATCTCCCTGCCCCTCATCTTGTATACCTTCCATCTGGTTTCCCTGCACCCTCCTTGGGCAATGCAAACCACAGGACCCTCCTTTTCCTGATGCCCTGACCAGCCTTCATGGCCTGATTTCTCCTTTGCCAAACTCAGCCAGTAGTTCCACTGGGTTCAGCATGAGCGTGGCCTTGCTTCCTCTAGTTTTATTTGTTTTTCAGGATTGCTGATCTGGACCAGTCTATCTTAATGACCCCGGCATTAACAGAGCCCTTGGCACCAAAAAGGCACCGATAATTGTTTACCGAGTCAATGCTGACTTAATGGGCCATGTCGTTTCTGGGCTTTCCTCACAGCACCCAGCATGGCTCTGGGTAGACAGTGTCTAAAAGAAGGCTCCATTGATGGATTGATTTTCCTTCAAGATGTCCAAAATGCCTGCCTGTTTCAGTCAACCATTTATTCTCTACAAATATATTAAGCATCAGCACTGTGCTAGTTTCTAAGGTTACAAAGTCAAAATAAGATAGAAACCCACTCCTTTGTCATCTTACAAATTAGTAAGAGAGGGAGGAGTGTGCTGTAAACTGCCTGGTTTGGGGTTCCTCTCTGCTCATGCAAAGATCTCACCTTCTACCAGGCATCTCTGAATGTCCCACATGGACACAAAACACATTCAAAACACAATCCCTCCAGAATGAGGGATGTGGCAGGTGCCACTGCTACCACCCTGTATTGCCTGCTCTTCTGGCAACAAGGTCCCAGCTGTGGCTTGGGGCCCGTCGGAGCCACTTTGGAGGACATGGCAGGTGTTTGTCTCACTGCTCTATGCTGGCCTCTGGGTGCCACCAGTACAGAGCTCTCTCCTGGTGCTGCCTTGGCTCCTAGAATGCTCAATGCTGTGCAGCCAGAGCGGTGTGATATGTGTCCCCTCAAACATGTGATAGCAGCTGTGGCAGGGCCCCGGTTTTTTATAAGGTACAATGACTATTCTGTTCTGGACTGAATTGTGTTCCCTCAGAATGTGACCTTAATTGGAATAGGATCACTGCAGAGACAGTTAGGATGTCACACTGGAGTGGTTGGGCCTCCAGTCCAATATGAGTGATGTCCTTATAGAAAGTGTACATTTGGACCCAGAGACAGACATGCATTGAGGGAGGATAGTGTGAAAAGACACAGTGAGTAGCTGGCCATCAGCAAGCCAAGGAGAGACACTGGGAGCAGAGACTTCCTTATGGCCTCAAAAGGAATCCACCCTGGGAACACCTTGATCTTGTCCTTCCAGCCTCCAGACTGTGAAATAATACCTTAGTTAAAGCTGCTCCACTGGTGGTACTCTGTCAGGACAGCCCCAGCAGACTATTGTTGTCCTTTATCTAATAGATGGCCGGTTGTTTCTCCAGCATAGAGGGTTTATTCAGGAACAACAAAGAATTGCAATTCTGCACGAGTGGTTTAATGGCAACCAACAAGTCCTAAGAAACAAAGGAGAGGACGGTCTTTTATGGACATGGGAGGAGCTCTTGTAAACAAAGAAAGAGTCCATTGGAAAAAACTGGAAATTCAAAGTAAAGTGACTTCTCATTGGCTAAGCCAGGAGGCATCTCATCTTCCTCCTGCTGGAGGAGTGGTGTGCGTGACATAGGTGAGAATCCTCTCCTCGAGGCTGCATTTTCAATGAGGTTTCTGATTAATTTTCACAAAAGACACAGCTCTGCTTGTTGTTCCTGTGCCCCCTCCACGTTGGTACAGGGGAGGGGCCACCTTGGGATATTTGACATCCAGGATACTGTCCTCAGTCTCCACTCCTCCTGACAACCAGGACTGTTACCAGTGAGCGTCAGTAGGAGGCCTTCCCTAGGAGGTCCTAGCCCCCTGCAAAGGCTACCCTGCCCACCTGCTGGCTCCTAGAGGCCAGACCTTGGGCTTGGGGGGGGGTGGAGGAACCCACAGCCAGAACCTTGCCCTCAGCTTGAGAAGGTGGCACCCAGCTATAGGTGCCGGCATGGTACAGCGAGGATCAGAGAGAGGGACTGCAGCTACCTAGCAGAGGGACCTGCGCAGGGTGGGTGTATAGGGCGGTTTCTACAGAAAGACAGACTGCCAGGAGGGAGGCAGCTCAGGTGGTTGGTGCCACAGAGCTTTAAAGAAGAAGGACCTATAGCTTGAGGAGGATGCACAGGATCAGACCACACTTTGGAGCAAACAGCACTGGCAAGAGTGGCAGGTGCTGGGAGCTCCAGGCATCACTCAAGTCACTTCTGCCCTAAGTTTGGATGCATTCCTCCTTCTCACAAATGTGCATACACACCACACATACATACACACACACACACACTACACACTCTTACATACAACACACTCACGCATACCAGGCATACAGACACTACATACACTCACTACACACAACACACTCATACTCTCATAACATACACAACACACACACTACTCATACACATTACACGCACACACTACACACACATGCCACCCACCACAGACAACTTGCACACACACATTTCCCACTGTCTACCAGATAATGTTAGCTCAGGAGTCATACCCTGGGAAAAGCTCACTGTAGTTGAGAATGAACAAGCCAGAGGTGTTTACCTCTCTGAACTTAACCTTCTCTCCTGCTGTATTCACCCACTGAGTTGTTATATAGCTAAAATTAAGTTTTGATATTGGACGATGCTCTCTACCTTGGCATGAATGTAAGGAGTGCCAGTGACAATGATGAAGATGACTACAAAGGTGACAATGATGGTGACTATGATGATAACAATGATGGTTATGATGAACATGGTGATGGTGATGATGGTGGTGGTGAGGGTGATGGTGGTGGTGATGGTGTTGATGGTGGTGGTATTGATGGTGATGATGATGGTGATGATGGTGATGGTGGTGGTAGTGACAATGGTTATAAGGGTAATATAGAATTGTGTCCTACCTTCCAGGCTATTGAACCTCTTTACTGGGCAACCATCTTATGCTGCCCTTGTTACCACAGCTAAGAGGTCATTGATTGGAAAATGCAGAAAGAACAGCTCTGTTCCCAGATATTCATATTCATCAAAGCACAGGCATTCTGCTGCTCATAGACCCCCTGTCTTTCATTCAGAAGCTTGTGCCTAGCACCTGAATGAAGACTCAGGACTTCCTTGGCACCATCCACCAGCCCGGTCCTTGTGTTTCAGAAGGAAGTCCTTGACTTGTTAGATTCAAGTGGTGAGCACCATAGATCCTGGTGAGTGAGGCCAAGCTCAGCTACTTCTTGCAGCCCGTGGTATGCTCCCCAGAGGGAAACTCAACTTAGCCAACGGAAATGGTAGTTCAGTGCTCATTGCAAATTAAAAAGTGATCAGCAGTCCTCTGTCTTAGTCATATCCTTTTACCTCTGTCCTAGAAATCTGAGACGTGTGGCAAGAAAAATGCTGTCACTCAATCCCCATAGGCCTCTTAAGGCAAATTCTCAAGGCCTCAGGGCCTTACTCAGCAACTGTATCTTCCCAAGGGCATTAGATCTTTTAAAGGTTATCACTTGTAGGCTGAATATTTTCAGTATTTTGGAACAAAAGCGAATTTCAGCGATACTCTACAAAATCTGTTTCTAAAACAGGTTTACTCTGAGGAGGAGAATTAGGAGCAAGTGCCCAATGGCCATTAGCACAAGCAAACATCTTGCACCTCTGAGGTCACTCAAGCACCAACAGGACCTGACCCTCAGGGCTCCTGTTAGCAATCCCACTACTGATACATGTTATTAAAAGTTGATCCAAGCATTTCTTGCCAAACCCCAGGGGGAAACTTTCAGGGAGTGAATAATTCTGAAAAGATTTGGGGCATCCATCTGCATGAATGACAAAATCCACCTAAGTCTGAGCAGTAGAGAGGGGGGGGGGGTGTCAAAACTTAGCCCTTGTGAAATGGCAGCTCCCTTCCTGTGTGGGATGCCAGTGCCTGGGCTCCCACTCACAGGCTCAGCCAGGAGGGGGGCTGCCTTCTTCCTCTTTTGATCACTGGAGAGGAACAAGCAAACTCCTTCTCAGCAGTTTAGCAGGAAGCTGCTGCTGTATTGCCCCTGGCTACTTATAAGGTCCCCGCAACACCCCATGGGGCAGAGGCAGGGACTGCAGCCAGGAGGGAGCTCAGGGAGGAGACCTGAAGCATCCTGCACACCCTGTGGGGGTGGAAGTAGGGCATTGATCCACCCCTGGCACAGGCTAGGAACACCTTTTCCCAAAGAAGCTCAGTGACCTCTTCCCTGTACTCTCTCTCCCTTTTACTCCCCACCAATGACTAACAGTCTAGGTCTTCCTGCCTTTACCATCAGCACATCTTTATGACATTAGATTCATTACTTAACCAACAGGAACCTCAATTTTCTTATCTGTCAAATGAAAATGGTCCCCTTCTGGTTCAAGAACAAAGGCTCATTTATGTTACATCAGAAGAGGTTAGGAGAACCTTGGAAACCAGAATGGTAAGGGTCTTCAGAATTGGGCCATCATGCCAAGAAACTGAATTGTTAGGCTCCAAGAGTCCCACAGCTGAACTTCTGACCGACCGAGAGCTCTGGAGTGGTGTCTCTCGAGGAAACATGTACTCAGCCCAACCCTATTGCATTAACATGACTCAGCCTAACTCCCTCTGTGAGTAGCTCTCTATCCAGTGGGCACTTCGGGAGAAAGACAGATAGGATTGGGTGACAGCCGTCTTCCCTGCTTGACCCTCTATGTGTGAAGCTGTATCATAGGTGCTAGGGTGATTACAGGTCACCTGTCCTTGGGTCAGATGCCTGTTGTTTGCCTGATCAGACTGTGGAGGTCAGGGTCCCTTCCCCATAGGCAGGGGTGGTGTTTCATGCTATGCCATCAGCAGGGATCAGGCATGTGTGCCGTGCTCCCCAAAAGCACCCTGACATTGAGAATCGTGACACTTACATCACATCCAGGCTCCTGCCGTGGAGAATCTGATTAGGGCTGGTAGTCAGAAAAATCTGAACATTTAGCAAGAGACTTCAAGAGGTTCTTAGGCTCCCAGTGCACGCCAGCTTCATGAATGTGACCAGCACAGCCACGCAGGGCCTGACACAGAAGGGGCTTGTATTTGGGATTAATATTCAGGATTGCTATCTTAAACTTCTTCATCATTTTCTCTTTGAATTAGTCTTTTGTAAGTGAAGTCTGATGGGGTAATGGAGTGTAGTCCCACCATTTCCCCACCTTCCTGGAATGAGTTCTTGACCCCTAGTTTATTGTCCCTGGTGCCCCAGGCCCTGCTTCACATCCTCCCCAGACCAAGACCACACCAGCCTCTGCCTAGATGGGCACCAAGTTGTATCTATGGGAGAGATATTTGTTCTGCTGTCCCTCCACCGTGGCTGGGCCCTGGGCATGAACACAGGGGGCAGGGTGGGGCACATGTGTCCAACAGTGCCTTAGTATTAATGGTCCAACAGGAAGTAAGACAAAATTCTCATCTTCATGGAATTTACATGACTGCAGGAGAGATTAGCCATAAATAAATGAGCAAATAATGTGATTTCAAATCACAAATGCTTTTTAAAAAAATAAGCAGAGTAATGAGGCTGAGTGTACCCATAGAACAGAGGCCATGCTAGGTGAGATCCTTTTTTTTTTCTTTCTACGTGAGATCTTAAGAGAAAGCCCTTGAAAACCATGTTTGTCCAGAAACCTGCATGATGGACAGGAGCCATCTGTGGTCTCCCTGATAGAGGAAATTGGAGGGAGAATAGCCATGAGGAGGAAAGTAGCATGATAGGCTAGGAGAACTTCCAGAGGTTACTGTGGCTGCAATGAAGAGAGCATGGGAGAAGGTGGCAGGAGATTAGGGTAAAAATGCAGGGGGTCTAGGCCTTGGAGGCCCTGGTATAAGTGGTCTAGGTGTGAGTACCATGGGTAGCCCATTGGAGATGCAAGTCAGGATGTGATGTGACTTAATTTACATTTGAAGCGCTACTCTAGCTTCTAAATTTAAAATGAGCTGTGCTGAGCAAGAGTCAAAACAGATCCCAATTCAATCTATAAAAGCAGTATTACCCTGATACCAAAACCAGATGAAAACATTACAAGAAAACATCACAATATTCCGATGAACATAGAGGCAAAAGTTCTCAACAAAACACTAGCAAGCCAAATTCAACAACATGTAAAAAGGATTATTCACCATGGCCAAATGGGTTGTTTCTCAGGAATGCAAGATTGGTTGAATACCACCAAATCAATGATGGGTCCTAGAGTTCTGGACATATCTACTTTTTTGTTAAAATGAATCCCAATATGTAGTATCCCGAGTGAAAGGATACGGGAGAATACCTGGTTTGTAAAGGTGTTCGAGTTTGGTTTATAACTCAGTGGGGTCACATGGTAGTTAGAGTGACAAATCACCCCGGTCTTGGTGTAATTCAAGTTCTTCAGTATATGTGTATGGATGGATGAAATGGGAGAAAGGATCCATGTTCAATTTTAGGGATTGTTTCCTGAAAGCTGTCCACCCTCTCCCCCCCAAAAATATCATAACTAAATTGTCCGTACTCTCTGGACCCAAGCTGTATCTCCCCATCCCAAAGACTTGCAAGCTACTTTGCAGAAGTGTGACTCATGCTATGTTTGACTAATGCATAGAATGCATCAGCTCCTAGAAGAGATTCTGTAGTTTTTACAAGTGTGACAAGCTGTAACTTGAGACTTCACAGAGAAGAAAGGGATAGGACAATCTTGGAGAGCTGCTGAGATGAGGACATGGAGCTCTGCGCCAAGGGTGGTGAGACAGGAGCAAAAGTCCAATGGCAAAGCTACTCCTTCTGAGCCTGAGGCTTCCATGGGAGTCCCCAGAGAGCCAGAATAAAAGGAGACCACTGGGAAGAGGGCAAGGGGGCCTGGAAACACACCCACTTCAGCATTACGCAAGATCTGGGAAAAGCAGCTCACACGAAGTAGACAACATGTGTGGGCTTGATTGACTTAAAAACAAACAGAAAACAAGACAAACCACAAAATAGAGCCAAATTTGGACCTTGGCAACCTCTCACCTCTGTCTTTCAAGGGGCCATTAGTAGACACTTACCTGTTCAGAAGTGACTTTACTGCTGTTAGTCTTTAATCAGAAGCTAAAATTGTGAAATGGTTGGTCCTGACATTTGGTGTTAATATTTGGTTTTGAGGCTAATGAGATGAAAACCACAAATTCAAAGTATCTGTAAGTAATGGACTCAGCTTCCATTAGTTCTCTTTGGAGGTTTCCATTCTGTCAAAGGATTCCAGAATGTTCCAAGGCTATTTGAGTTGAATCCATGTTGCATCATCTCCTTTGTCCAAAGGCAGTGAGGTCACCTCTGACAAGCCTTGCATCACTTCTTTGTCAATTCTGGCAAAGAAAGTATCATCTATATACATTCCAGTGTGAAGGTCATCACAGGAAAGAAGCCACCAAGGAGTTCTGCAGTGTCTCCAGTACCCACAGGATGAGGCCTTGCCACCCAGCTTGGACTATGCTTACTCCAGGATTGCAAAGTTCATCTACTTCCAGGCTTTCCTTCCAGAGTAGCAGCTTGACCAGAACATCTTGTGATTTTTCTGGTAACCTCTGTACCTATTGCAGATTCTTGATGTAAAGATTTATCTTCTTCATATGCCCCACAATATTCTCCCATGAATCCAAACTGGGAGTGAATGTCACGTGATCAAATAGATATTCACCATGACCAAATGGGTTGTTTCTCAGGAATGCAAGGTTGGTTGAATCTCTCTCTCTCTCTCTCTCTCTCTCTCTCTCTCTCTCTCTCTCAGATAAGCTGCCTCAATTTGTATTATAGATCAAGAATTATCTTCCATGTCCCCAGGAGTTGATGTCAATACACTGAGGAGCAGGAATAAGAGGCAGGAAGAAAAGGGCAAACAAAGAAAAATCTCTGCCCTAACCCCCCCACCCCCGCCAAAAAAAATCCCACAAAAAAACAGCTCTGTGAGGATATGACTGGGTAATTGAAAGAGAATGGTATATAACGTTGGATGCTTTTAGCCATAAGTAAATTGAAAAGGCTCATTCAGGCCACATAAGTCAGGATCTCTGGGAAAAGAGAAAACACTAGCTTGGAAAGCTTAGCATTTTACTGGTCGACACTGTTGGTCATGGATTATCCCTAATTTTAGATGATGTGCAGGTAGCATTCTTCCTGATGGTGCAGTGACTGCCTCTCATGGTTGCTACAGAGACTATGTGAGGGAAAGCTCTAGAAAACCCCCATTAAACTGTCGTGTGTTATTCCATTTCAGGGACTGTTATTTTCAACCATCAAATAAAATTCGATTTGCATAAAAATATTTATCAAGGTGTTACTAACATGAAAGACACTTTAAATTCATGATTTAGTTTAATCTTTACAATTACCCTGCAAAACAGATATTGGTCCATTGATTTTTAAAAATGAAAATAATTTATAACTCATCTATAAGAGATGCATCTAAGTGTTTCGCATTTCAGGAAAATTTCACATGCACACAAAGTAGCTCTATATGCAATTTTTGAAAACCATGAGAAGAACAATAATGTAGCATCTGGGTTTAGCTGAATTTGGCAGCTCTAAACTCAGAGCTGAGTATTAAATACATACGCGCTTGGATGCTTATTACAGTGGGGGACTGGCTGGTCAAAAGACATTCATTCTCTGGAAAGAAAAATACAGGCAGATAAGAGTATTTGGTGAAAAGGAGAGAAAGGGCACATTTCTCAGGTTCCCTTAGCTGCTAGATACCACCTCACTACTTGATATCAGCTAGGTTTTCCCATGGGTTTGCTGAAAACATTGGTCTGAGCATTGGAAGAGGCTCACAGTGGAAGAAGAGACAGAAGGTTTTGAGTGAAGATGTTGTAGGATCAAAGGGTATAAGATGACCAAGGTTCTTCAAATGTACCTCAAAGAAAGGTGCCTCTTAGCCTTTACATTCAGAACATCCTAGGCTAAAAAAAAAAAAAAAAAAAAAAATACAGGCAAGAGAAGCGAGAGAAAACTAACCTGGGAAGTGTTGTGGGATATAAAAGCAGAAAATGGAGCTTCTGGACCCATTGGTAGGAATGAGTTCCTAAAATAGAGTTTCATTTCAGCGGGGTACTGTGACTGTAAGAGCTAAGCAGATGCCTTTTTTAGCTATTGGCTGTAGGGTGGACTGGACGCTGTCCGAGGTGCTAAAGAAACAACAGTGGGTGGTACCTGGGGCCTGCCCTCATGTTGGTTCCTACCTAACTAAAAAATTAAATAGGTAAGCAGAGATATGAAACTGAAGACAGTTCTCCAATAAGGAAGATCAAGATCCTAAGTACCCTGTGCAGCCCTGACTAAGCCTGTCCACAGCAGCCATGGGAAGATGGAGGGGCCTGGGTCCAGATCCTAACTGTAAAAGTGAGGGACAACATGTCCAATCCCCATAGAAAGATGAGCTCAACATCACTAATCTTTAGGGAATGCAAATCAAAACTACAATGAGATGCCATCTCACACTATCATGATGGCTACTATAAAAAACAAACAAATAGCCAAGACCGGTTTGGCTCAGTGGATAGAGCATTGGACTTCGGACTGAAGGGTCCCGGGTTCGATTCCGGCAAGGGCATGTACCTTGGCTGCGGGCACATCCCCAGTAGGGGGCGTGCAAGAGGCGGCTGATCGATGTCCCTCTCTCATCGATGTTTCTGACTTTCTATCCCTCTCCCTTCCTCTCTGAAAAATCAATAAAATATATATTTAAAAAACAAACAAATAAAAAAACAGGAAGTAAGTGTTGATGAGGATGTGGAGAAATTGGAACCCTTGTGCATGTTGGTGGTAATGTAAACTGCGGGAAACAAGATGAAGTTTCCTGTGACAATTAAAAATAGAATTACCGCTGGTCCAGCAATTCTGCCTCTGGGTATGTACTCAAAAGAATTGAAAGCAGGACCTTGAAGGGTATTTGAATGCCCGTGTTTTATGGGCATTATTCACAGCAGCCAAAATGTGAAGGTTCATTAGTGGATGAACGAATAAACAAAATGTGGCACGCATGTATCATGGAACACTTTTCAGCATTCAAAGGGAGGAAGTTCTGGGCTGCCAGCATGGACGAGCCTGGAGGGCATTATGCTAAATGAGTAGGACAAATAAGTACTATGCGAATCCACTTATACAAGGTACTTAGGGTCGTCAAAGCATAGAAGGGTGGTTGCCAGGGGCTGGGCAGCTGGTGTTTCATAGGCACAGACTTTCAGTTTTGCAAGATTAAAAGAGTTATGTGGATGGTTGGGGTGATGGCTCACCACTGTGAATGTATTAATGCCTCCAAGCTGTGCACTGAAAAATGGGTAAGATGGTATGTTTTATGTTATGTGTATTTTATCACAATGGAAACACAGTGGGCGAGGGAGGCAGATGCTGGGAACTCAGAAGTAGAGGGTAGCAGGAAAAGTGGTCCTTGCTCACAAGTGCTGTGGCCTCTCTCCCCTTCACCAAAAGAAACACCCCTTTGTGGGTTCGTAACTGTCCGGGTACCACATTATGGTGACTCTGTGGAGGTTTGCAATAACCTCTTTTTCATGTGGATAAAAATGTTCCCACAGGAGAGGTGGGACAAACAGAATGACTACAGAGCCTGGGCCCCTCTCCTGACTGAGGTTGACACATGGGGATGTCAGGGACTAGGGTTCGACAGCAGGACCCTCTCCTTCACCTTGTCACTGTTGGAGAACGAAGACTCTCCTTACTCAGAGGAAGACATGAATCCTGTCCCTTGTCCATTCCAGTAATCATGTTTGCAGAGCTGAGTAGTGCAGAGAGCCCAGCGAGGCCGTGTGGGAAGAAAGACCATTTGGCTCCTCCTGTGCTGGGCACAGGCATGGTTTGTAACTTCAGAGGCTCCTAACACAGTCCTGGGTCCTTCCACCCACCTTCCAAGTGAAAGCAAGCCAAGAAATTGAAAGACAAATGCTAAACAAGTATAGAAAGTCCACCCAAGTTCTTATATTTCCTGTGACTACTGATGAGATGAGATTTATTTTAAATTTTTAAAATTAATATACTTCATTTTTAGAAAAGTTTTTGGTTAATTGAAAAAATTGAGCAAAATGTACAGAGTTCAATGGGTGGGAAAAAATTAACCAAAGAACTTACATGCATATATGCATAACCCATGGACACAGACAATTGTGTGGTGAAGGCCTGAGTGGGGCGGGGGGGGGGGGGGAGCAGGGGGACAATGGGGAAGAAAAGGGAGACATATGTAATACTTTCAACAATAAAGATACATTTTTTAAAAACGTAAAAAAAAGTAGAGTTTCTACATACCGCTCCCTCCACAGAGTTCCCTCTCTGACTAACATCTTGCATTTTGTTTTATATTTTTATTGATGTCAGAGAGGAAAGCAGAGGGAGAGAGAGAGAAATGTCAGTGATGAGAGAATCATGGATCCTCTGCCTCCTGCACGGCCCCCACTGGGATCAAGCCTGCAACCCGGGCATGTGCCCTGACTGAGAACTGGACCAGGACCTCCTGGTTCACAGGTCAACACTCAACCACTGAGCCACACCGGCCAGGCACCATCTTACATTATTGAGATACATTGGTTACATTAATAAACCAACAATAACACATCATCGTCATCATCATTATTATTATTATTAACTAAAGTCCATAGCTTGTTTTAGGGTTCACTCTTGGTTTTGTACATTCTATAGGTTTTGTCAAATGGATAATGTTTTGTGTTCACCCCTTACAGTGTCATACAGAATTGTTTCATTGTGCTAAAAACCCCCTGCGCTCCATCTTTACATCTCCCTGACCCCAGCCCCTGGCAACCACTGAGCTTTCTCCTGTCTCCCTGGTCTTCCTTTTCTCTGTCATATAGCTGGAATGACACACACGTGGCCTTTTTAGACCACTTCTTTCACTTAGCAACATGCATTTGTGTTGCCTTCATGTCTTTTCATGGCTCTAAGGACCTTCAACAGATTGGCTGAGGATGAGAACACATGGAAGGTAACCCCCTTTGCTTGCAGGCCATTCTTGCTTGCTCCTGATCACTTGGTCACTTGCCAGCCCTGGGTAGTGTTTCTGACTCTGTCAGTCAAGTGGTCCATAAATAACTGAGCCCCATGCTCAGGTTCCCAGCATTTAATGGTAATTTTAGGACTTCCTATGTCGGGGCTCTTGGCAGCACCCCTCTTTATTTGTGAAGGATGTGTGTGCTGAGCTATCTCTTGTTTAATGGTGTTGTGTCTAAATGATCAAAGAACAGGTGAGCAAGCAGTCTGACTTCTGCCTCCAAAACACGGGAAGATTTGAGCAACAGAATAACCGAGTTTATCTCATCAATTTTACTGATTAAAATTGGACTCTTTTATAATATTTATAAGACAAATATTCCTTTCATTGACAGAAAAATCAGTAAACAAAATGTGCTCTATCCATACGATAAAATAGAACTCATCCACAGAAAGGAATGGAATGCTGACACTCACTGCAATGTGGATGAGCCTCTAAAACATCCCACCACTCTCAAAGGACCCCCTATTTTTCTTATTCCATTTCTAAGAAATATCTAAATAGGCAAATTCAAAGAGACAGATTAGAGCTGGGGGTAGGGGAATGAAAAAAGTTCTTGTTAATGCGTTCGATTTTCTGTTTGAAGTAATGAAAAAGTTGTGGAAATAGTGATGATAGTTACATACTACTAGGGGCCCGGTGCACGAAATTCATGCACTGGGGGTGGGTGGTCCCTCAACCCAACCTGCTCCCTCTCACATACTGGGAGCCCTCAGGGGATGTTCAACTGATGGCTCACCCCCAGCCTGCCCAAGCCATTGCCCTGCTCAGCTCAGCACTGGCTGCCTGCGACCACCCAGCCCTGGGGGCTGGGTGCTTGATGCCACTTCTACTCACAGTGCCTGGGGGCCGCCCGAGGGCCAGGCACTCCCTGCTGTCACTGTCACTTCCCTTTAGAGCACCTGGGGGCCATCCAGAGGCCAGGCGCTCCCTGCCACCACCACCACTGCTGCTGCTGCCGCCGCTGCTTCCCCTCACAGCGCCAGCGACCATTTCATCTCCACCCCAGGGGCCCAGCGCTCATGCCACTTGGCCCCGCCCCCACTAGCCAATCAGAAGCAAAGGTACGGTCAAATTTGCATGTTTCTCTTTTATTATATAGGATTGTGAGTGTACTTATTGTGCACTTAAAACAATTAAAATGGAAATATATATATAATTTGACCCTTGAACAACACTGGGGTTAGGGGTGGTGACCACATATAGTCAAAATTCTGTGTATAACTTTTGACTCCCCAAAAACTTGACTACTATAACTTACTGGAAGCCTTGCTGATAACACAGCCAGTTAACACATATATTGTATGTTTGATGTAGTGTTGTATTTTTACAATGAAGTAAGCTAGAGAAAAGAAAATGGTATTAAGAAAATTATAAGGAAGAGAAAATGCCATTTACAGTATTTATTGAAAAGAATCTGCCTATAAGGGACTCCTACAGTTCAAACCCATGTTGTAAAAGGGTCAAATGTATGTACATTCAAATCATGTCTCAATAAAGCTGCTTTAGAAACAAACAGTATTCTTTTTGTCATGTCCGCTGCATGAGAATGTTACTGTTATTGGTTCCAGTCCTTTACAGGGAAAATGAAGTGATGAACTTGAAAGAAGAGCTCTTTGTGCCCGAGCAGCTAGCTCCCTCTGATCCCTGGGTGGCCCGTCTCCGCCCCACCAGGCCTCCCTCTCTTAGGATGCATGAGGCTGGGACCATCCAGCCATCCTGCCCAGCCTCCCTGGGAAGGACCAGGTGGCAAGCACCAGGCAGCAGACACTCACACATCCCCCAAGAGGGCCAGGCTGCTTCATCAACACCATTTCCTCTCCCAGTTAATCCCGAGGATTGGATGCAGCTGTGTCCCTTCTCCCAGTTCTTTCCTTTCAAAGCTGCTTAGTGCACTTTGATCTACAAAGGCCAGTCTCTTGATGTAGAAGTTGTTCGTCTTAATTAACGATTTGATAGTCTGTCCTAATTTGTTCTAGATTTGTTCACTTTCAAGATGCTGCTTGGGCACCTTCCCTAACTGAAGCAATGATGAAAGAATCCCATGGTTACAGAACATGGGGTCCAGACACGTGTGACCCATGGCTGCTACCGACTAGCACCTCCGTGTCTCTGCATAGCTCCCGGATCAGTGAGGCATGTGCTCTAAAGACCGAGAGCAATGTACTGGGTACCCATGCTTTGGTTGGAACAAATATGGTCTTTGGGGGAAAGTCAGCTTCCAAAAGAGCAAGATTGACCTTCTGTGACTTCACTCAAAAGCTACTGAAACAAGTGAGCCACTTACCATTTTTGATACCCTAATACATTGCCAACACAAGACTCAGGAACAGACACATGCACACATACATGCATGTACATACATGTGTATACACATGTACACACATACATGCACACACCATCTCTCTGGTATTGTTCATCCAAAGTCCCCGGGGCCAGAACCCACCCAGCATTCATGAGAATCATGGAAACGGAAGTGTCTCCACCACCGGCTGGCTGTCTAACACTGAACACACTCAAAGCAGGTGGCATGAGGCCATTTGAAGATGAAGATGCTGAGTCTGGAAGAGGATGAGGAATTTGCTGGAGGCCAACAGGCATTGGACACTAGAGCAGGTGGGTCTGGATCAAAAGCTCATGCTTTTTCCATGGAACCAAAACCCCTTTCCAACAACCCTACGAGGGACACCCACAGCTGGAGCGCGGCCTTTGGAGGAGTTCTAGTGTAGACCCAAGCACCTGCCATGCAGCCTCCACATCAAAATTAAAGTTTGTGACTATGGACCTGTGTCCCCTCCCATGTGTGCTAAGCAAGGCACAGAGGCCACTAGGGAAGATCAGTGACACCCTGGCATCATGCCCTGGTGACCACGCTGCCTCTGGGGAACAGAGCCGCACCAGGCGTGTAAGATGCAGAATCACTCTACTCTAGGACGACCTCACTATAACTAATTCCACCAAGCGCTGGCTCTTCTCTCCAGGGCGCGATGAAGGGAGGGACGGCATCTGTGTGGGCACCTGTTTCCCTCCCTGTGCCTCAGAGACGTCCTCTGTGTCTCTGTTTCCCTTGGCCGGCACGTGGGCTCAGGACTCATGTTGCCTCCTGGGGGCCCAGTGTTTGCCCAGTGGTTGTCCTGAGGTGCTGATGGGGGTCCATGGGGTAGGAAGCTGGACTGTGGTCTGAGATCCCAGTCCAGACCTCCAACCCAGCTTCCTAGTAGAAAAGCTGATATGTCTGCATCCTGCCAACCTGCAACTAGTTTGACCTTCAACTACTTTGGGACTTGGAAGTAAGATAAATTGGAGAGGTGGCTGGAAAGGACTGGCATCTGAGGGCCAGAATTTATGGGTTGAGAGAGGGAAGCTTGGCTGGGACAGGGCACAGCTCTAAGACATCATACAGAGGAAGCCTGGTATGCAGTGCGGGGAGCTGGGCTGGCGGATAATCAGCGAGGCCGTGCACGACAGTCACCTTGACCTGACTCAGCCGGCCCAGCTGGGCCCCAGCAGGGAGTGGAGAAGCAGACAGAGTCTTCGTGATCCCAGCCAACAGTTGCCAGGCTTGGGCTGCACAGGCAGCAGCGGGCAGGTGTTTCCGAAGGCTCTCTCTCCAATTTTCTCGCCAGCTCTGCATTTATACTCATAGAGATTTGAGTATAAATTTTCCTCTTCATCTTATCTGACCTTCATCTAAGGCCAGGGCAGAGTGATCCAGTAGTTGTTTGGCTTTCTGTGTCCACTCTGAGATGCAGAAATGTGTACATGAGGATTCTGCGTTTGGTAGGCATGGTAGTTCTTAGTAATAACCAAATGAAACTGTGTAAAGACCCACATAAGAGGAAAGTGGAGGTAAAGTTGAAGGACATTCACATAAATCTGAAGGTCAAATTAATCTTACATGAAACTTGGGCCTGGAACATCTGAGGGTGGGAAGGGATGACACAGACACTCCCACATCTAGGGTGGCAGTTAGAGAAGTTTCAGGATGCAAAGGGACTGAGCAGGGAAAGGTGAGTGCAGGCCCAGCCCATGCCCGCCCTGGGTTCCAGGTCTGTGGAGTCACATGCTGAGCACAGCGAGGTTTGGGGAAGGCAGAAGGGAGAAGCATTGGTCCCACCGGCCAGCAGGCAACTTCAAAATCATCTGCAGCAGCTGCTATTCAGGAATCTGCTGAGAGCGATTCTCCTGGTCAAATGGAATAAATGCTGAGAAGTAGAGAGAATGAACTCTAGGAGTTAGGTTTCACTGGACAGAGCAATTCTGCAGCAAGAGGCAGAGGGAGGTGCCAGGGTGGCCAAGATGCTGTTACTGCCCACCCTCGATGCAGCACCAGTGTGCCAGGTGAGAGGGGGGAGAAGGAAGTGGAAATGAGAAGTCCTTCTAGACTTAGCATGTGCACAGAGGAACACAAATCTAAGACCTGGTGATTAAACTTCCAAAATTTTGCACAAAGATAAGCTACGTCAGATGCTACTCTTTGATAGAGGAAACAGGGATGTTTGACTTCTTTTTTTTTTGGATCAGACAGCATTGCTACAATAATGCTGCTTAACAAACAAACCCAGACCCTCAATATTCATTTCTTGTACATAGGTTTGTGTTGGGCTGTGGTTCTGCTGCGCTCAACTAGGATCTGCTGGGCTTGGCTCCAGGCTGTAGGCTTAGCTCAGGTCTGTTCAATGAATCTCCTCATTCTCCTTAAAACAGTGGCTATTGAGGCAGTTACCTTTTATAGCAGAATTGCAAGAAGCCAGGCCAAACCATGCAGGCCCATGGGAGGCCTTGTTAGCATTAGCATCTTGTTTGTTAACATTCCATTGGCCAGCACAAGCAAGTCAAGAGACAGACTCTACGTCAACCAGAGATATTGGTTATCCATCCCACATCCCCCTATGAGGTGCAAAGTCATCTGGGGAGAAGTCTGGATGCAGAACCTCTTTCAAAGAAGGGAATCCCATTCACTACTTCCCTAATAGGAGATTTTTCTCAGAGGCGTGTTGACCTGTAGGAAATGTTATAGACACATGGTGCAAAGGCTCTAGACAAGAGTGAAGTCAAGAAGAGCTTTTTTTTCACATTCCCTCTGTCTGTCTTCTGCCTTGCAGTGACACTAATGTCCAGGAGGCCTTTGGACATGCTGTTGGCCTCGCATTTTTGGAGAATCTTCAGATCATATTGCACAGGCTCAGGTGAGCTACACAGCACAATGAGTGGGACACAATTTAAGAGGATTATTGAAACAGAGTATATTTTTAGTCTCAGGCACAATACGTCATGTGTCAAATTTAACTAATGTTCTATTCTATACCTTCCAGAATCATCCTGGGGAAAAGCTAACCTGCTTACCCATGTCCTGGACCCTTGCAGGATACACAAAGGAGCAAGAGCTAAAATTAGGGCTCTTCCTTCCAGACAGGTCCAGCCACAAGTCCCTGTAGACCATCAGCCTGATGGTGCCATCCTGTGGCCTGAGAGCATAAAATGCAGAATCCGTGTTTATCCCTCACTTCTCACACTTTCAGAGGGGAGGTATATTGGTCAGTGTGGGCTGGGTTATGCTGCTGTAAGGAAGAAGTACAAGCAAAGATCACCGTGGTGGATCCCTGGGAGTGTTCAGCTCCCCTCTGCTATAGTAAGTACACTGAGGTCCAGCATAGGGCAGGACACCCATCTCCCTTTGTCCCAGGCAGGGGACCCATTGCCAGTGTGGCAGGCATTCTGAGTCTTCCTGCTCTGCAGACTTTCTTTCCTCCAGGTGCATCAGCCCAAGTCTTTCAGGAACCCCAGGTGGGTCCATAAATCTGAATGAACTCGTCCATATTCATTTACCTCTCAGAGAAACAAACAAAATATCTTTTGTTAGTTTTAAAAGAATCTAGTGTCATATTTCTTAGGGCTTATTATTAACGAGAGGCCTGGTGCACAAAATTTGTGCACTCGGAGGGGGGTTCCCTCAGCCAGGCCTGCACCCTCTCACAATCTGGGAGCCCTTGGGAATGTCCAACTGACGGCTTAGGCCCACTCCCCATGGGAAGTGGACCTAAGCCAGCAGTCAGACATCCTTCGCGCTGCCTTGGAGGCAGGAGAGGCTCTTGCCACCACCACTGTGCTTATCTGCTGTGAGCCCAGCTTCTAGCTAAGCAGTGCTCCACCTGTGAGAGTGCACTGACCTCCAGGGCACAGCTCCTTCATTGAGCATCTGTCCCATGGTGGTCCATGCATGTCATAGTGACCAGTTGTTCTGCTGTTTGGTCTATTAGCATATTAGCCTTTTATTATATAGGATTATCACCCTTAAACCTCAAAAGTCCATCTTTATTCGCTTGATTTTATTAAAAGTTTTAGTAAATTTTTTGTTAAAGCTTCTTGAACGTATAACACGCATACAGAAAGATACACAAGGTGAATAAGTGAACAGATGAATGAATTCTCATAAAGACACACACGTAAATAACATGGAGATTATCAATGTTCCATCCCTCAAATCAAGAAACAGAACATTCTCAGCCCAGCCCCCTCCCCATGTTCACTTTCAATATCCAGCCCCATCTTTCTACCATTCTGACTTTAAACATCATAGATTCACTTGGCCCATTTTAGAACCTCACATAAATAGAGTCATACAGTTTACATAATCGGTGCCTGATTCTATTATTCTGTGTTACATTCTCAAGCTTCATTTATACTGGTGTGAATAGTTTTGATTTGTCCATTTCCATCACTGTGTGAAAACCCACTGTATGTCTTTCTCTTGTTGGACTTTGGGGATATTTTAACTATTATGAATACTGCTCCTATGAAAATTGTGGGTGGGTGTCTCCCGATGAACGATCACACACTTCTGCCAGGTATGTATTTGCGAGTGAAATCCCTGGGGATCAGGATATAACAGGGTACATGTCTGTTCAGTTTCTAGAGTGCTTGTGCCCATTTACTCTCCCATTAGCTGTGTATGAGAGGAATCAGAGCTCCAAATGCTTGCCAAAACCTGGTCTAATGTCTTTCACCTGAGCTATGCAGGTGGCTAGGGAGTGGCGCCTCCTTGTGGTGTAAGTTTGTAATTCCCTGACAACTGAGGAGACTAAGCATCTTTTCTCACACATATTGGCCACGTGCAGAGCTTCTTTTGTGAAATACTTGGTCATGCCAATGGCCCATTTTTGACCAGGTTTTCTCTTTCTTTTTCTTTTCACTGTGTAAGGATGTTTGATATTTTCTACATATGAGTGCTGGGTGAGGTATGTATCTTAAAGACACTTCTCCCTCTCCATGACTTACTATTTCCTTATCATTTTTTATTTTCCCACTTAAGCTAATAATTCAAACAGAGCTATTCTCCCTGCATCAGAACTGTCCATCATGGGTCTCTGTGCATCAGGAATGATCTGATGTTCCGGTCCTAACTTTTCAGCTCATCATTCAGTGCCCTTTAGATGGGTTTATGAAGAGGTGAGTCAGCAGGGTCCTCCTCCTGAATAAAGCAATGCCACTGTCTGCTCAAACATGTTCCCCTCTTACTTGGGACCCTAGTGGGAAATATTCTTTTTCTCAGAGGTATCAGCCACAATTCATATCAACATGCCCTAAATCCAGCTGTCTTCCATGATATTTCCACCTCTATTTCAATCATATTTTTAGAGAGAGTGTAAGAGGGGTGGAAGACACACATACAGAGAGAAACATGGATGTGAGAGAGACACATCAATTGGTTGCTCCCCTCACTAGCCCTGGTCAGGGTCAGGATCAAGCCTGCAACTCAGGTACATGCCTTTGATGGGGAATTGAATCCAGAACCCTTCCATCCAAGGGCCAATGCTCTACCCACTGAGCAAAACTGGCCAGAGCTGTTCTTTTTTAAACACAAAGGGGCCACCACCGGTCCTGGGAGCTCCTGCTAAAGGAAAGTGCATGCAGATGTGCCTCCTGGCCCTGGGGACAAGCAAGGCTCCTGTTTCTCCCCAGAGGAGGCTCACACTGCCGGCCTGGGTGCTGGCCTAGGTGTTCCCCAGGCGTATTTAGATAGGAATGTAAGATACACATATTCCAGACGTGCCTTTGAATGACTGTTAATTAAATGATACAAATATGCTCTCAGTCAAAACAAAAAAGTCACATCTTTGATTCCAACTCGGGGCTAATCGTTTTCAATATCCAAGAAACGCTCCTCTTTGATATTTATCTGTCAACATTGGATGCTCATTTTTCAACATCTCGCATCCATTGTTTTCTATTCTGCTGAGTGAGGCCAAGGAGGAGTTATTTTTTATAAAATGTGGGAGCCGGAGCCGGCGCCACACGCGCTTTGATGTCATTGTTCTTCTGACAGCTCTCTCTGCAGAATTAAAAATTATTTGTGGTCTTGTCCTCATGTGGGACCATGAAGGAAATACAACTATAAACACACCTCTCATGCAACTTCCAAGTAGTACCGACTGGGGAAGGCCCTCCTACGGCAGCCTCAGCAGAAACGCTTGTTGCTGCTAATTAAGGGACTGGTTCATAGGTTTTGTTAAAGGGCCACTGTTTTATTCACGGTCTTCATAAAAGACACAGTGACAGCAGAGAAGTACAGAACCTTTTCTTGTGTTTATTAAAATCGTCAACTTTTCCTGAAGCTGATCTGGGAGAGGGAGGCTTGAAAAGCCTTACAACGCACTCAACAGACAGGGGCAGGGGCTGCGCATTTTGGGGAGAAGTTCTATATTGCAAAGTTATATCATGTATCTTGCTAATTCATTTGTAACTATAGCAACCACCTAAAATTGGAGATCAGTGAGGAGTGATCCCCATGAAAATTAACTTTGCCTTGGGCCATTTTATTTAAAGCATAAATATTTTGAGAAAGGAACAGTTAGATGTTTTTAAAAGAGAAGGGAGTAAGGAAGGGAAACTCAGCACGTGTGTATGTGTGTGTGTGTGTGTGTGTGTGTGTGTGTGTGTGTCTTCCTTACTTCTCCTATTTACTTTCCTGAACCATAAAACTGGGGAAATGACCAATAGAAAAGAAAAACACATTTGAAAAATATACATTTAGTTACATTCATTTTTAAAGTGCATTATTTAGAAACAGAATACATTTGTTCTTATTTATATGCATGAACTGCAATAAGCGATATCTATTTGGAACATGAAATAGAACCCCTTTACTGCTGAAGATGGGGGACAGTATACTCTCGTCCAGAACAAGGCTGGGTGGGGTCATGGACATGGGCAGCCTCCAGATCGCTGCCTGGGGGCTCAACCTACAGCACCATTTACTAGCTGCATAAGCTCGGGCAAGTTTCCAAATTCTCTGAGCCTAGGTCTCCTCATCTATAAAAGGGTCTTAATAGTACCAGTCTCTTCATTAAAATCTTTCTTCTTTATCAGTTAAGGTTCTTAAAGTTTGTATGTTTGAAGTGCCAATACACTGCAGGTTTGATGTGTATTTTATCATTACTACTCATTTCTAAATCATTTCTAAATTTGCTTTGACAGTAGTTGATTTTCTCTTTGACTCAAAACTATTTGAAAGAGTGCATGCAGCCCTAGCTGCATCAATGGATGGAGTGTCAGTCTGCAGACTGAAGAGTCCTAGGTTCTATTCCAGTCAAGGGCATATGTCTGGGTTGCAGGCTGCATCCCCAGTAGGAGGCGTGCGGGAAGCAGTTGATCAATGATTCTCTGTCATCACTGATGTTTCTATCTCTCTCTTTCCCTTCTCCTTTCCTCTCTGAAATCAATAAAAGTATTTTTTAAAGAAAGAAAGTGTGCATTCACTATGTCCCAGCACTTACAATTGGTCTGTTTTATCCATCTAGTCTATTTCTAGATTCAGTGCATTTTGGTTAAATAGAAGACCTGCAATCACATTTCCCTTTAGCCTACAGATAACCAAATTTTGTAAACATTCCATAGTTATTTGGGAGGAAAAGACCTTGTATCTATTAGTAGGATACAAAATTCAATATCTACTAAAATAAATATGTTCATTGTAATGTACAAATCCCTTTCTCCCTTATTTATTTCTTGTTTCTATCTGGCAGATTCTGAGTTGGTGCATTAATTATTTTCATTCTTCCATTCTTATTGTGTTTTGATCATTTCTCCCATTTGCACTTTCACATGTTTCAGGGTATGTCCACTTGTGCATCAAACACATTCATGACTTTCCCCATCAAAGCATTTTATGGAGGATGAGAATGAGGACTAGAGAGCTGTGCTAGCTTTTCCTTATTATGGAACAACTTTCCTGCCTCTGGCATAACCTCTTTAACCACCAAATTTGGCTAAACCACACGTTGTGTGCAGAAATCAGTTTGCTCAGTAATTTCACTAATGTTCTCAGGGACTCAGCTGGTATCTTTTCCCTGAATGTCATCCAGCCACTTCATGGCGCTCGTTAACTCTTCGAAAGTATTAGTTTACAATTTCTTAAATGATGGGGTCACCATGACAAAATGAGCAGGGTCTAATTTGTACTCAGACATGGGTTTCTACTTTTGGCGAGACTTGCTCTCTTTCATCCTCAAAAATTTACTGTGAACATTAAAAACTCAACCACAATTGGGGTATTTCCAAAGTGACGTTGAGTTAAGCTATAATTCTTATTTTGCCTTGCTAACTAAAGTTGACTCTATCCCAAGAGGAAAGAAATTTATAACCATTTCCCAGTTCTAAGTTCATATCCATCCATATTTGGAGTCTGATAGTTTGTGAAATTTCAATAGGTAATAAGAAGGATCCCCCCCTTAAGATCATTTTTCTGGGGAAAAAAACTTATTTTAGATATCTCTATATATACTTTATGCATTTAGGCTGCCATTCCTTAATCATAAATGTTAAAGAAGTCAAATTATCATATCAAAGGATGAGAAACTTGAAATTATGATGCATAATTTGAAATTGCTCTTGGAAATGCTTATCCCAATCCACACAGATCTGGAGTGTACCAATGCCCTCACTCACCAGACATGGCCACTCACTTATGTTTTCAATCTGGTAGAAAAAAATATATGTGTCAGTCCTCAAATGTGCATTTCTTAAATTGCTATAAGTTTTTTTAATTTTCTAAATTGATTTACTTATTTACTTTTCCTGTTTCATTGGTATGTAATTGATATGTAATATTGTATACGGTTAAGGTGTGCAACAGCACGATTTGCTGTATGTATATATATTACAAAGTGACGATCACAAGCTTGGTTTAAAGTCCTACTGCCTTAAATTCATGGAGTTTCAGTTTTCAGGACTATCCAAGTTCAATCTTAAGGGGAAAATATGTTGTTTTGTTTTGGTTTGGTTTGTCTAAAGGACCAGAGGGCAGTTCTGCGGATTGGGACTGAGTCCTGAGGCGAGACTGCCTCCCATTTGGTATTGCCACGAAGCACTGGAGAGTTCGGATCACAGTCACAGAGCCTCCATTACGAACTTCCCTCTGAGACCGAGGTTGACTAGATGGACGGACAGTGTTATTAACAGTCCTCAGTCAAAGCCAGCGCTGAACGGCCCAGGGAAAAGCTTACACACATGGTGCCCTGTTTCACTGGCACAAAACCAGCACTTCATCTTTAGAACCACCACATCTCTGGCGACTGAACGTGTGTGTGGCCAGGGACAAGATGCCTAGCCCGGTTCTAAAAGCCAATGCCAAATAAACAGCAAAATTCAGGGAAGCAGGGCTGGTCTACTCAAGGAGGAGTTGCTAATTTTTCATCCTTAAGGGATGAGGACAAGGTTTAGAGCTCTTGGAATATGCACTGTCTCCAAAGCATGAAGAATTTATTACCTACCTATTTTCCAAACAAAGCAATAATTAAATCACTCCAGATAACTAATACCATGTTTTCAGGAGCCCTGAGTGACGATCAGCTAATATTTGTACAGTTGACCTTAAAAAATGACAGCTAAGAAGCTCTTGGAGAGATGCCCAGAAAGGCACCAATTATCAAAGGATTGAGCAATGCTGTGGGGAACGGAACTTTGAGAATTCTTCAAAAAATACATTTGCAGTTTTGTAAATGACTGTGCTAGAGTGAGTGTGGCATTAGTCTCTGACGGTATAATTACAGTTTAATTGTATAGCAATTACATGTTCAGTAGTAATGGAGGGGAAATCCGGTACCCAGTCAGCTGCCACCACCACAAAATGTAGACTTTGTAATTCCTACGGCTGCTTTCTGGTGGCCGTGCGCATTTACAAAGATGGTGAGAATTCTCTCCAAGGCTTTTGGACACACAAATACCCCAAAGAAACAGCCACTGTCTATCCAAAGCTCAGCTAGAGGCTATTTGACAAAATGTTCTGAAAGCATATTTAGGAAAATATTCCCCTTGTGCAATCAGCTCCCGTGGGACAATGAAGTCTCCAGAGAAAAAGAAAGCCTTTTGCAAGGGCTGAGCGGGTGCAGGAGCTTCATCCAAGATTCTCCTCTGACGGCCCGTTCAGAACTGTTCTGCTCTAAATGTGAAATAAGTCAGGCTGGGAACCACAACTAGCATTGATGAGCAATGAACTGATCCCTCATCCAAAAAATTTTAGTGTTATTTTCTCCCCCATTTTACACTTCTCATCCCTCCACCTCGTTCACTTAGACAACCGTTGTCTGGCCTCTGAAAGGCCTGGAGTGGCAGAGAGGAGGAGCCTTTCCAGTGAAGTGCTGGAAAATGTTTAACAAACCTGGCACCTGGGGGGAAAGTGTGTGCCAATTTCTGTGGTATAAATACTCCCATCATGCCTGATTTCAGGCAACATGATTCCACTCAATGCACAGTTTAAAGAAATGCACACAATTTGCCTTCACAATCCTCTCTCCCATTTCAGGATTATTTGAGAGTAAGTTAAAGACTGTATATCCCTCTAAATACTTCATATCACACTGTGCATATATTTTAAGGACATAGTGTTCTTCAATTTCATTGCGGAACTAGATGTTAGTCTCTTTTTTCTCCAGAATCCAAAACCCATAGCTTTATTTTAGGAATCCCCCAACCCCTACTTCCTGAATCTTGGTAGGAAGCAGAACCAGAAATGCCAGAGCCTCTCTTTCCCAGCATCCCTTGCAGGTAGGGCATGGTCATGTGATCAGTCTCCACCCATTGGGTGCCCAACTTATCTTTTGACTTGGGAGTTGGTGATACACATCGCCTTGCATTGTACGCTGATGTTGGCTGTGGTGGCTGATGATGCAGCCCGGCCTCCCGTCTCCTGCCCACTTCACAGCTTAGTTCCAGGAGCTGCTTCAATGCCTCTCCACAAACTCTTTCCTTCTCGCTAAGTCGCCAGACCTGTCTCCAGCTGCAGTAGCACTGGACTGTGGAGGTTTCATGCTTCCCACACAAGTGTCTCACCACACAGAGAACATATGGAGTCACTGTACAGTAAATGTAGAACCAGAATGGGAACACTTTCCCCTTTCTCACTCCGTCTGGAGATGACAGAGGGCAACACTGACCTGGAGTCCTTCCTGGCTCCTATCTCAACCCCACACTTCCTGACAGAGCTATAGGACCTATGACAGGCCTCCTTCCCTGGACCTCAGCTTCCCTGCCTCTCTAGCAGGGAACCAGTAGGGGAGGTGCTCACAGGATGGCTGTGGAGAGGGGAGACGTCTGTGAGGTATCTCTGATACGGCTGGTGCACAAGGAGGGCTCCCGTGGCTTCGCCGCCAGGTCTTAGAATGTTCCTGCTGTCACTGTACACAGCAGCCTCTCACCCACAGCAGTCTCCCAGCCCCCTAACATTGGAGAGAAACTATATATTTATCATTTAACACAAACTGTATTTTACAAAGGCCATTTTCAAGGTGTTGAAATCGGGTCATGAACCCAAAGACACTCACATTCTCCGGGCGTGGGTATAACCTGGTGAAGAGCCCTTCGTGCAAGGAATTAACAGGTCTGGGTAGGAATTCACTAGGTCTGGGTAGAAATCAAACTGGTCTGGGTAGGAGTCAACCAGGTCTGGGTAGGAGTTAACCTGGTCTGGGTCGGAGACAACCAGGTCTGGTAAGAGTTAACCTGGTCTGGGTAAGAGTCAACCAGATCTGGGTAGGAGTCAACCAGGCCTGGGTAGAAGTCAACCAGGTCAGGGTAGGAGTTAACCAGATCTGGGTAGGAGTCAACCAGGTCTGGGTAGGAGTTAACCTGGTCTGGGTCGGAGACAACCAGGTCTGGTAAGAGTTAACCTGGTCTGGGTAAGAGTCAACCAGATCTGGGTAGGAGTCAACCAGGCCTGGGTAGAAGTCAACCAGGTCAGGGTAGGAGTTAACCAGATCTGGGTAGGAGTCAATCAGGCCTGGGTAGGAGTCAACCAGGTCTAGGAGTTAACCTGGTATGGGCAGGCTAACTATACCCAGATGTCGCTTAAATCGCCCCTCCATCTGTCCTCCCCCAGGCAGGGCAATGACCTTTCGGCAGAACTGTTAACTCTGCCTGTCACAGGCTTTGAGAGGGGACGTGGCTTGGTCTTATGCAGCAGAGTTGATACCAGGTCAGGGGCCTCCAGGTTTGAAAGTCTGAGTCATTTTATCGATGGCAGCAGACAGTTAGCAGGACACCGGGTGTAGGGGTTGGTGAGTAGGGGGACGATAGAGGGAAGGGTGCTTTCTCCTGTACAGAGAATGGATGATAGGCTGGTGCCTCCCCCCCTATTTTAAATATATTTTATTGATTTTTTACAGAGCGGAAGGGGGAGGGATAGAAAGTCAGAAACACCGATGAGAGAGAGACATCGATCAGCTGCCTCTTGCACGCCCCCTACTGGGGATGAGCCTGCAGCCAAGGTACATGCCCTTGCCGGAATCGAACCCAGGACCCTTCAGTCTGCAGTCCGACGCTCTATCCACTGAGCCAAACCGGTCTCGGCTGGTGTCCCTTTTATAAAAAGGTAACATGCTCCAAGAGCCTTGAGAGTATTCACAACCTTTGTCTAATATGTGAGGGGACTCAATCAGAGACACAGGCAAAGCTTTAAAATCAAAATTATTTACTTCAGCTTTATTTATAATGGCAGAAATGAAAAAGAACTGAAATAACAAAGGGTGGAAATGATTGCAAAGTGATCACGCCTTCCTTTATGCAGCCATCAAAATCGATGATTCAGTGGCATGAGAAATTGCTCAGGAGGTAATGTTAAGTGAAGAAAAGGACGCAAAACTATATTCAGTATCTCATATGTGAATCATATATATGGAAATAGTATATCTTGTATGTATGTGGAAACAAAAAATGTTAAGAAGAATTCTAGATGGGTAGAGACATCATTGGTGATTTACAGTATTTTCTAAAATCCCTCCAATGAGATTTTGTAAAAGATACCTACAAAATTCTCTAGTGCACATTTTATTTAGTTTATTTTACTATTTTTCATCAGCTTTATTGAGATATATATGACATATAAATTGTGTACCTTTAAGAGATACAACATGATGAATCGATACATGTATATATTTCAAAATGATTACAACATAAGGTTAGTTAACATATCCATCACCCACATAACTTCTTTTTTTTTGTAGTGAGAATATTTAAGATCTATTCTCTTATCAATTTTTAAATATACCATTGGGCATCGTTAGCTATAGTCACTGTGCTGTACATTAGACCCCAGGACTTATTCATCTGGGGAGTTTGTGCCCTGTGCCTGCATCTCCCCCATCCCACCTCCGTAGCCCCTGGGAACACCATTCCTCTCTGTCCTAGTACACAGTCATGTATTAAAATCAAAATGAACACATAGACCAAGGAAACTAAATGGTCTGGATTCCAATAATAAAGAGAAAATATTCTAACAAGATTAGATTAAAAGCAAAACCAAACAAATAAACCTGATATCTCACATCCATAGGGCAAAGTTGAAATCTATTAAGAAGGGATAAATCTTGTCACTTAAAATGAATGCATCATAGAATTAACCAGGAAAGGATGTTCTCAGACCGATACTCAGGGCAGTGTGGTGGGCAAAGCCCAAAGTCCTGGAAAATCAGTGTGAATTTGAGTTTCTGCCATAAACCTTCTTTTGGCCAGAGAAGTGTGGGGACCCTGCCTCTCTCTGCATCATTTTCTTCCTCCCTAACAGCAGAACTCTACAGAGACCTCCCCGTGCTCCTGTGCAATTAAATATACTGCATGTGCACTCTCATAATAGTGTGTGTAAACTAGATGCTCAATAAATTTCCTTTTCATTTCCTGCGTTGAACCGTTTCACAACAAAACAGGCGAAGGAAAATGTATTAGACATGCGAGGAAAATGATAGACAGCAATAAAAATGCTGTGTGAGATTGTAACTCACCGTTGCCCTGATTCAGACAATAGAAACTGCCTCCAGCGGCTTTCTGGAGGGCACAAGACGTACACAGGGCTTTGTCACCGGCACGGCTGCACAGTGTCAGTTACTTCCAAGATGCAAAATCATATTTATGTAAAATGATTATATTTTTCCAAGGTCATACATAAACTCTTCATAAATTTTAAAGAAGTAGAAATCATTCACATTTATGACACCAACATAATATCTAATATTAGTATTTATGTTTAAACCAGAAAAACTCTATCCCCTGCAACATTTTCAAATGCTCTTCTGAATAGTAGTCGTAGACGACAAATGAAATAAACATTTTAACAGCAATTTATTTGGAAAATAAAGTACTCTGTATTGAAATAAAGTTAAAATAATAAGTAAAACCATACCTTTAAGATGCAATTGAATATTAGATTTTTCGATGCAGAGTTAATTTAAGAGCTCTGATGTAATAAAAAAAAATCACAAAAGAGACATTCAAAGGATTTAGTAATTAAAAATGCTTAAATCTATAAATGAGGACAGGATGAGATAAAACATTCCCAGAAAACACCCAGAGTCCACACAGGGCTCACAAAAATTGGTTTAAAAAAATTTAAAGATCCCATAGATAAGTGGACAAAGGATTTCCACCACAGAGCATACTTCATTAACTCGTATATAATAGATGGGAAACAAACAGGAACATTTAATTAAATACCAATGTATTCTTCCCACGTGCTGAACTCATTCTAAGCACGGACGTGTTAACTCCTAAACCCTCGAAAACACCTGGAGATGGGCCAGCTAAAAACCTCCACCCACCTCCCTATGAACACACATGTACCTGGCTGCTAACTGGTGAGGGCCCAAATCCAGACTCGCATCTGGCTCCTACTTCAGAGCAGCTTTTCTCAGTCCCTGCTGAACATCGGATCATTTGGAGGGTTTACCAGGAAAAGCAATTTGTCAACAATAAGAACAAAAGACACAAAGAAACAAAAAACATTGTCCTGACCCCACCCCAGAATAGTTAAGTCAAGGTCGGTGCCAGCACTGTCTTTGTTTAAAGCTCCCCAGATGCCAGACATCTGCTTTCCCCACTGTCTTATAATCCTTGGCAATTTGGTTCCTATCCAGGAGCCAGGCCCTAAGAACTGGACAGTCGCCTATGAGGTCTCTGTGGGGGTCAGCCTCCGTTGTCAGCATCGCTGGGCTGTCTTTGGGAAACTTTCATGTTTTTGCTGTGAGTGCTCTAAGTGTTTGAACCCTAAGATGAATAGTACGTGTTCACCTCTGGCTGAACAGAAGGCCCCAGAGTAGGTCCTCCTGGTCTCCTTCCCCAGGAAGGGGTCAAGGGTCAATTGGGGAATAAGCCTGGTGTCTGAATTTCTGTATGAACCTTTCCACGGCGCCTTTGGGGGCTGTGATGTAGGTCAGATTGCTCCCCTGCTTCCCTCATACAGGTTCACCTCTGTCCTCGCTTCTTTCATGCTATCTTTTTGGGTTTATAGCTTTTTATTGTTTCCATGGTATTTCAGGAAGAAGGGTTACTCTAGGCATGTGCTAAGTTTGCCTCTCCTAACCAGAAATTTGTACAAAACATCCTAACAGGGTCCTCCTTTAGCCCAGTGTTGTGTCCAAACACACACCCTCAACTGTCTAGAGAAGTAGCCACCTCCCATCCTTATGTGCCTATACTGCTATCTCCTGCCACAGGGCCTTTGCATGTGCTCCTGTCTCTACCAGGGATACTCTCTCCTCACATTCTGCCTGCTTAACCCCTTCTCATGCTTCATAGTTCTGTCTGTGGCCTGTGCTGGCAGGGCACTGTAGTGTGGGTTGGTTATTTGACTAATACTTGTCTTCAACTCAACTGCAAGTTCATGAAGTCAGAAAAACTCATCTGATTGTAGGCTCTGTTGCCTGTATCTCTTCTAGTCATTAAATATTTTTTGAATGAACAAAGGAGTAAAGAGGCAACATCAAGTAAGCAGAGAGAGGACAGGATCTCTACTACCAGCCTTTCCAGGTGCCCACCCATCTGAGCCTCTATGGACAGTGTGAATCTGGACTCGCCCCTGACAAAGGCTTCTTGTAAGTTATCTCCTGTCCCATAACGAATTACCCCCAAACTCAGTGGTTACTCACAGCTCATGGTTTCTGTGGGTCAGAAATCTGAGCATACTCTGTGGTATCCTCTGCTCTGTGCCTTTAACAGATGGAAAGCAGGTGCCAGCGAGGTCTTACAGCTCCATGTAGACTGGGGAGGGATCGGCTTCTAAGACATTGTGGTTGTTGGTAGGACACGGCAGCACGCTTCATCCTAGTGCAAGCTGAAAAGGCCAGAGACTCTGCCAACGAATGGAAGTCACTGTTTTATGTAACCTATTGTGAAAATGACAACCCATCACCTTTCCCACATCCTGTTGGTCAGAAGCCAGTCTCTACATGCAGCCCAGGGGCAAGGAGTAGGGGGAGAGGGGTAGGGGAGGATCACGCCTTTCTCCATCCTCCTGGAAGGAGAACCAAATGGGGACCAACACAGGCAGGAAGAGGCCACTGGTGCTGTGCTAGTGTCCTGGGGCTGCCCTAACAACATGCCACAAGCTGGAGGCTTAACTACAGAAATTTAGGGTCTCACAGTCCTAGGGCCAGAAGTCTGACCCCCAGGTGTGGGCAGTGCCGGTCCCTTCTGACGGCTGTGACTGAGACTGTGCCAGCCTCTCTCCGCTCCTCGGGGCCGCAGCACCCTTCTGCTTGTACGTGTGATCTCCCTGTCTCCACGCTGCCTCCCCTTTGTATGTGGCTCTCTCTGGGTCCACATTTCCCCTTTTATAATGCCACCAGCATAAACGAACCATTAGGATCCACTCCACTGGCCTCAGCTTAACTTGATCGTCTGCAAAGACCCTACTCCCAAGTCAAGGCACAGGCACACGTACCGAGGGCTAGGGCTCTGACATCATTTGAAGGACACGTTTCCACCTGTGACAGGTGCTAACACGGTTTCTTTCCTGACATAAATCATACCTTGGCTCTTTTCAACCATGGCTGTGTTTTGTCTTGCTTTTCCCCAAAACATTTAATAGTTGGTTTTAAGTGGGGGTAAAATTCATGTGACACAAGTTAATCACTTAAAAGTGAACAATTCAGTGACATTTTGTCCATTTGCGATGTGTTGAAACCATGACCTTTATCTAGTTCCAAGACATTCTCATCACCCCAAAAGAAAACTCTGCGCCCACAAAATACCTGCTGTCCATCCACCTGCCCCAGCCCCTATCACAATACTCCACTTTCCCCCGAGTGTGTCCTCAGAGCTCACAGCACCCTGGGAGGTCAGCAATACTATTGTGTTAGTCAGGGCTGTCCAGAGCAACAAAACCAACAGGGTACACACACACACACACACACACACACACACACACACAACCACTCACGCATGTGCGCACACACAGGCGTGTGAGATGAGGGCGCTGTCTGAGCCCAGTCTGCTCTGTGATCCACACTGTCACCCCATGCCTGGCTGTCGGTGGCCACACCAGCCTTAATAAGCTGCTGGGCTCTGACATCAGCCCAACCACAGATGCTCCGCTGAGGGAAGGAGGTACGATGGTGAGGACCAGGGCCACTGCCATCTCTCTGCCCTGGGTCCCGTTCTGCCACAGCTCGTTCCCTGGGCCCTGGTATCAGGGTTTTGTCCAGGCTGTTGGGCGGCCGGGAACTGTGGGCAATCCTCTGATAGCAGCTTGGGGCCTCCCATCAGGGAGGTTTCCAGGTTCTATGCATCCTGACAGTCACCTCCTCCAGGAGCACTGGGTGTCCCTTCCTTTCCTGCTCCCCTGCTCCCCTCATCCCTGCGCTCTGCCACCATGCCCGCACCTCACGCTCCCACCCTCTCCTCCCCACCCCCTGACTCTCTCTGCACTTCTGGACCTCAAACTTGTCCATGGAATTTACTAAAGTAAACATGTGCTGATCTTTCGGGCTGCTGAAAATCACTGTGGAAAGAACAAATCATAGGCCATATGGGCAGGAATGCAAGAAAAATCGCTTTCATTCCTAAAAATAACAGTACGGGGCAGTACCGAGATGGCGAGGGGTGTGGTATGTACCATAACACCATGGCAGTTGAGGTCCTAGCCATCATCTTGGTAAGTCCAGTAACTGTCACAGACCTGCTGTGTCTTCCTTGCCATACTCTAGCCAGGCACCCACATGGCCACATCCCCTCACCACCGCCCTCTGGGGTCAGCCCCACTGGGTCACTGAAGCCGAGCCCAGCCCACGCCTGCTGGCTGGCAGAGCCTGGGGCCCTCAGTGCCTTCTCCCCAGTCTCACGGGGTCGCCGTGGGCCTGGACACCCCAAGCAATGGAGTCACTTTGTGTCCTTTAGAACGCCTACCCTCAATTTCCATTACCGCGGAGGCATGTGGAAAAATCACCAGGACACCCTGCCCCAGCCTGCAGAGGCCTGGACATGCCCCAGCCGCCTTTGCTGAGCGGGCCAACGGATTAAAGAAACACGGAGGAGAGACCGAAGAGTGGATCTCAGAGTTACTGCGCTGCCCTGAGAAATGCTCCTGTGGGAGTTTTGTGGGATCGTTCCATAAGGTCGCTAGAGAGAAGAAGGATTTAGACGGACCCGCTGTTGAGTTGTACACTCCATTTCCCAGCGCCTCCATGTCCCACATGAAGTGACTGTGGCAGGACTCAGCGGAGAGCACGCTTCCGCTACACTCAGTGCATCCCCAGTAAATAAAAGCAACGGTGGGCGGGGGGAGGAAGCAGATGAAAAACTGAGAACTGGAAGGAGATTAGGGCATCCTCAGTCTGATTTCCTGTCAGGGGTGACGCCTAGGGCCTCAAAGGCGACAGCATCTGTCCCGTCCATCAGAGAGCTAGAGGACCCGGTGTGGCCAGCGCCCTGTCCTGTGCCATGCACGGTCCTCCCAGGGGCCCACAGCCGGGCCTGGGGGAGCTGCCTGGTCCAGCACAGAGGCCATCACACACTTGTGGGTGACAAGCAGCAGCGAAGGCACCAGGGGTGTGGAACAAATAGCCCTTCTTCGTGGTGCCTCCCAGCGAGAGTCACAGAGGACGTTTCCAGTCTGGATGCAAGCAGTTCACAGCTCAGAAAGCTTTTCAAAGGGAAATTTTACAAAATGCCAGTCCACGAGGAGATAATCGTGGGTTTCCAGAAAAAAATAAAAAAGGAAACCAAGATAGCGGAGCCTCTCTGTTCTCTTTGAAAAGCCACAGGAACCGCAGCAGGAACCCATGTGACAGGAGAAGGCTTCCTGCCAAACGTGGGAAGGGGGCGATGACAGTCTCCCTTCCGTCGCCGAGCTCCTCACCGGAAGTGAAGGAGGCCTCTGGGGAGCAGGCTGTTCCCACGGCCACAAACACGTGCATTTCCAAGAGACAAATGGGGTGACCCGTCAGCCTGCAGTTGAGGTAATAATGCAACTCAGTATTTACGGGGCTTCACAACAAAGCATCATTAAACACAGTTAAATATAGCAGCAGCCCAAGAACCACGCGCTCAGCTTTGACAACAAACAAATGAGAGCAAGAGATGGCAACTACTCAAAACTCAAGAGTTTAGTGTTTTTCTCATTTCGTTTGAGACTTAATGGAGTCTTGTGGGAAATGTAAAAGATGTCAGAAGCTCCTTGTTGGGTTGGTTTTGATGGCAGCCAGGTGTCCCCACCAGCATCTTGGCCGTGGATTTAGCTGCTGTGAGGAGAGGAATCCACATCTCAGGCCTCATGGCTGACCATCGCCGGCTTCTCCCTGTCCTGCAGCTGATGAGCTCCATTTATGACCACAATGGCCAAAGGAGATGCAAAGGACATTTTGGGGAATGGCTCACAGAAATAAACACACAGATTGACTCCAGAAACCATGACTTTGGAAGAACCAGCAAGAAGAAAGGAAACTGAGCTGACGTTTTCCACCGACACTCCTAATTATTTCTCATCTTCTCTTGGCACTCCTTTTCTCACATCAACAGTAAGCGTAATTGCTAAAATATCATGGAATCTAGAGATAAAGATGCAGCTTTTAACTTCTGACAGTAGTTAACTTCAGGGGCATTCAGGTTGGACTATAGACTTAAAGAGGCCTCCCTCTTCGGAGCACACAAGGTTGTCCCAACTTTAGAAAAAAATACAATAAACACAGTCTAGACCAGATCACCAAATCGCATGTCTAAATCATTATTGGAGAAAGAATGCTGCCAGATAGCCTTTCAATAGAGTGGCAGAGTTAGCATTTGGCCACAACTCAGAGCAATAATAGATTAAAGAAGAAACAGATATGTGGTTATCTCAACTGCTACAGAAAAAGTATCTAGTGATGCTCAATACCTATTCATGAGAAAATGCCTCTCAGCAAGCTGGGAGAAGTGAACTTCCATAAATTAATAGTTTTATATCCAGTACTTGCATCCAACCTTATATTCCTGATGCAGAAATTTTAGACAAATTCCTCCTAAGATTGGTTGCAAGACAAGAATACCCATTATTACTTGATAGGGCTGACCAGCAGACCCTAAGCGATGGATGAATGTTTACTCTGACACACGTTTTTTCTGAAAGAGAGGGCTAAGGGGCTGCTTGGTCTGAGAAACCAAATAGCCCCATTCACCTGCCTTTTATTGTAACAACAGCTTGAACTAAATTTAACTATTACATACTATCAGCAGGGTAAGCATCCTTGAGAAGACCCATGTATCTGCAGTGTCCTTTAAGCAAGGATGTCTGAAGACATTGCATACAGATTCCAGTAAAACACCTGGGGACTCAGACTTGTTTTGGAAAAGTCAAGGCAGGGGCTACCACCTTCGGCCAACTCCTGTCCTGTGCCTCCCCACAATTACTGACACTGTTGGTACTGTCAGATGGCCTGGCCAATAGTAAGAGGAAAGAAAATGAATAAAGAATAAAGGAACTAAAGAGGAAGAGATAAAACTACCATCACTTACTAATGGAATAATCCCTTACCTAAAATACTAATGGGCTCTTTGAACAAACCTTCAACAGTATTTCTCTACATTAATACTAACAACAACAAAAGTCATAAAAGCAATAACTCATTCACATGAAAAACACATTCTTAAGTATTTAGAAACTAGCTTAACACAATGTTTCTATGGTGAAACTTCAAAATTATGATGAAGGACATAGAAAATGATATGAATGATATCTGAATATTTCTTTATTTTGTCTTAGCATTTTGGGGATAACTATTGTATTTGAAGAGACTCTACTTACACTTGACCTTTATACCATGTCCTCTATGTCTGATGGCAATAGTTACCAATAATGCATTGTATCCATGAAATCTGCTGAGCAAAAAGATCTTGAAGGCTCTTACTACATATATAGTAACTATGTGAGGTGATGGATATATTAATTAACTTGACTGTGGTGATCATTTCACAATATATACATATATCAAAACACCAAGTTGTACACCTTAAATAGACACAACTTTTATTTGTTACTAGAGGCCCAGTGCATAGAATCCATGCACTTGGGAGAGGGGGGTTGTCCCTCAGTCTAGCCTGTACTCTCTCATAGTCCAGGAGCAGTCAGGGGATATCTGACTGATAGGGTTCCCCCCAGGGAGTGGGCCTAAGCCAGCAGTAGGACATCTTGGAGGCAGGAGAGCCGGGCTTCTGGCTGAATGGTGCTCCCCCTGTGGGAGCAGACTGGCCACGAGAAGTCAGCTCCTGTGTTGAGCATCTGCACCCTGGTGGTCAGTGCACATCATAGTTACCAATCTTTCCACCATTCAGTCAATTTGCATATTAGCCTTTTATTATATAGTATTTGCACCTCAGTAAAGATGGGGGGATGGAGTCATTCACAACAACAGACTGGAGGGAGGCAGTGGAGTCTACATGGAGCAGCACCTAGAATACATATTTTAAAATAGCTCTAGCAAATCAATTTGAAAATAGGTCAAAACTTCAAGAGCAAATAGGAACAAAACAGAAACACCTTTCACAGGAGAGAAAACGGAGAAAAATATAAGATGACAAAAAATAAAAAGATGTTCAATTTCACTAAAAAACACACACATTTTTCAGGAACTCATATTGTGATGAGTTGAACTGTATCCCCCTAAAACTCATAGGTTGAATTCCTAATCCCCAGTTTCTCAGAATGTGGCCATATGTGGAGATAGTCTTCAAAGGGGTAATTAAGTTAGAAATGAGGTCATTTGAGTGGGCCATAATCTAATGTGACTGGCATCCATGCAAAAGAGGAGATTAGGACACAGACACAAGAGGGAAGACCGTGTGAAGACAGATGGAGGAGGCAGTCCAGGAGAGAGGCCTCAGAAAATACCGGCCCCACCCACACCTCAATCTCGGAATCGCAGCCTCAGATCGTCTCTTCCTTCACAGATCCCGACCACTGGGTCATGGCTCTGCGCAATTCTCATTAATTCCCAGTCTTCCTCTTCCTGAAAGTGAATTGAGGTGATTTACAAAGTACTTATGATATAAAAGATGGCTAGATATTTGAGGAAATTAGATCATTTGGAAAATATGTACAGGGAGGTAAAGTAAGTGATCACACACCAAAAATACCATCATTTTCCAGTGAGTTGGCAAAGGCAGTTGATTTGGCTCTGAGTTTTAGCAAAGAAAATAGGAGAAAATGTCACTGCACATCCAATCAGGCATAACGGACATCCGGACAAGTCCAGCCAGGTGCTTCGGTGAATAGTTGTAACTCGTGAGATGAACTGATGATTTGTTTTTACTTTCATCACCACCTCGAACTGTATATTGTTAAATTTCCTTTCCAATCCTTCACGGTATCTTGAACAGAACTCAAATGTTCCAGTTATTTTTGGTGTTAACACTCTATCCAGTTTAAAGCTTCAGGGTGATTTACATGTGCCCTCCCCTGGCCAAATGCTGGAGGCCACACTGCCTGCCAGATTAGGGCGAGGGTGAGGTACACCTGGCTCCTTGCATGTGTGTGGGGAGGAGGATGGATTCTTCACATGCTGTTGAGTTGCTGTCCCTTCAGTTGTCAAAATAATATTCCCAAGGAGGAGGCCTGACCTGTCGCTGGGCTAAATGTGACAGTCGGTGGAGGCAAAGGTGATGACTCCATCCACACACGTTGGTGATAAAGTCACTCTCCTATGACAATGGAATTTAGGGCTGAAAGTTAATAAATGCAGTTTTTCACATCAAGTGTCTTTAAAATGTAGTTTCTATAACTTTCCAACACAGTCTTGAGTCTGTTAACCAGCTCTCCTTTCAAGAAAAGTATTAATGGAAACCCCAAAATGTGACAGAAAAGGTCCTTGCCCCTTTTGTTTCACAGACTCAGAAATGGACATTTTTTATGTTAAAGGTAGAGAAGATGTACACGTGTAAGTTAAATTTTATTGTTTGTGTTGACGTCCTCTCGCCTCCCTCATTTTCCAAAGCAGGCGGTGATGTTCAGTCTCCTCTTCTATAAGGACACCAGTCAGATTGGATAAATGCCCATTCTAACAGCCTCATTTTAAATGAATTAGCCCCTGAACCCTCCCTCCAAGTACAGTCACAATCCAAGGTACTGAGGGTTAGGACTGATAGATCCTCCCTTCCCCCAACTGGTGGGCAGTGTATGATGCAACTTGTGCTTGCCAACCAGACATCGCAGAGACATTGAACCACCAATCAGTGCATGCCAAGTGCCCAGAGCCCCACCCCTTCCCATTCCACCCTGGGCCCAACCCCTTTTTATTCCTCCCTTCAAAAGGCTTGTTCACCGCTGTACATGTTGCTCTCTCCCCAGTCTGCAGGCAGTCCAGCTGGGTCCCTCTTCTTTTCCTCCTCCTCTAATCCTGGTTTTTCTACCCTCCTCTGTAATAAATCTCACTTGTTAGTGTGGAATAAACCTCCTCTTTAACATACCTTAGTCTCCGATTCTCGTTTCCTGCACTTTGTACCTTACCAGGACCTCAACACATGAATGTTGGGGGGACACAATTCCATCCATAATAGATATGATGTCATTCCCTACCATGGCTTTGAATGCTGGTTGTGCCCCTTTCTAATTGTATGTCCATGTCCAAATGTATTAAACTCCGTGAACGTCCAACCTCACCTCTTCCAGATACAGGTAATGGTCACCACCTCTTTAGGCACAGGAAGGATTAAATGACATAATATGGGTAAAGTGACCAGCACAGTGAGTGGCACATAGTAGGTGCTCACGTAATATAAGTTCCCTTCCCTTTCATTCTTCCCTACCTTTCTCTGTGTCTGTAGACAGGAGCCCTGTCTTGAACTTTCACAAAGAGGAATGAGTGTTCCTTGTAATGGTGTGGCGGTTGCTGTGCCTCGTCAGCTCTGAGCTCTCTGGTCCAAGACCGAGGAAGACCAGAGGAGACTGCTACACCTGATTATAGTAGGAGACCTGCATTTATGCTCTGGTTCTAGAGAGGAAAATGCAGGCATTATTTTAACCGTGGCTTACAAAATGCTTGATACTAACACTTCTTGCCTCCTTGAAAGTATTGATGGTTTATAGAGATACCTCGAGCTATTTGTTTGTTTGCTTTTTTTATTTCTCAGGTACTATTTTTTCTATATATTCTATTTTTTAATTTTTCTCTTGGCTAAATGTTTTTCATAATTAACACATTTTCACTTAGCAGATTTATATTTATCAAGTTTTATGTCCATCACTGTTTCTGCTTTTGTAAACTGAGAAATGAGGTTTTCCCCCAACTAGTTAAAAATTATGTTAAAATTTCATTGGAACTATAGTGTTTTGGTTTGTTTTCACTTTCACTCTATTGCCTCCATTCTCTTGCTTTGTTTTGAGTTTACTTTAAATGGACAGAAGACTTTGAGAAAAATCATAGTAACATTTGATAAATAACAGTCTCTCCTTTACCCTTTGCTGACAAATGGAACTCTCTATGAAGGTTTGTTTGAGTCTCAGAATCTTGCTGCTCCACATACTTCCTGTTCTTTGCCTATTGCCACCTTTTCATAAACCCTTGCAGCCTGGGCTCATAAGAGCTTCATTAGTTGTTTTCCTGCATGTGACTCCAATTTTGGAAATTGATAAATGAATCCATCTGTAAGTGGTCACCTGGTCTCTCCAATGGTGCTCACCAAAGACTCACTGTAAACCCCTACGAAGAAGCGTTGGTTCACCCATCCAAAGGAACTCTGCCTAGAGGACACCTGAGGTCTTCCTCAATTCTGGATTCTAGCTGTCTACAAGATGCCTCCCTCTCCAAATTAAACTAACAGTTTTATTTGCCACAGATTCCATCAACAATCCATTCTGCTTTCATGGCCAAATATGGCCAACTTTAAGGTATATAGCACCTTACTTTTCCTCCAGAAGGAGTGAGAAAAACACAGTAAGCTAAAAATGGAAAAACTCAGGATGGAAATGAAAATCTCGTTGTAAGGCTGAGTAAATCCAACAATATAAACCAAAGAACTGAAAAACAGGCCACCCGGAGTTCTGCCTGTGACTTGAAAAACTTAGTGTTTGCTAAGGTAGAATTTGGAGGATGCAGTACCAAGTCAAAATGTAATTTATCTCATGCCATTGAGCACGAAGGGAGTGTGCCTTAACAGCACCCAACATGGGTTACACACTACATGCCTGGGACTGGAACTCCAGTGTGACAGTCAAAATTCATGAGGTGAGTAAGTGAATGAATAGCACACTAGAGTAAAAATGAGTAGATTCTTCTGTATATGTGGCCTGGGTCACCATCTGACAGAATCCTCAAGTCTACATCTACTCTCTCTTTGAGAAATAAAGAAACTGAGAACCTTACCTAACCGGTTTGGCTCAGTGGATGGAGCATCGGCCTGCAGACTGAAGGGTCCCAGGTTTGATTCCAGTCAAGGCCATGTACCTTGGTTGCAGGCACATCCCCAGTGAGGGATGTGCAGGAGGCAGCTGATCAATGTTTCTCTTTCATCGATGTTTCTAACTCTCTATCCCTCTCCCTTCCTCTCTGTAAAAAATCAATAAAATATATTTTTTTAAAAAAGAAAAGAAACTGAGACCCAAATTGGTTATGTGGATTGGCTGATATCCCACCATAGCAAGACTCTATTTTTGACCCCTGGTGTTCTTTTTCTGAAACCCCATTCCCTTCTGAGGCACCTTTCATGGTGAAGGGGATGCTAATAGGACATGTATCCCCTTCTCTCTCACTAAGTAAGCCATCTGGGATAAAGACTCCGGACTCCATCTGTACCAATTCTTTTTATCCATACCATGGGAGGAATGTCTGCTGTACTACCTACCCAATATGGGGAGAAGGGTCCTCAGATGACGGTGGATAGGGTTTGAAGAAGAAAACCAACATTAAATACCAGTGACAGAAATTATTTTATTAGCATTTTATTCTTTTCTGTCTACTGGAAGCTACTGAAGGTGACATTTCTTTCATAATTCTGGTACAATTGGATATTTATTAGGAAAACTCTCTCCTGGCAATCTCTAAATTCTTTTTTTCGTGTTAGAAATCCTGGGTGATGGAAAGAGTGTGGATTGACCAATGAGTATTGAATTCCACAGGGTATGGTACCATACCTGGCATGCCAGAGAAATGACAAAACAAAAGATGTGGGTGGCCATGACACCGCCACAACCTCAGTGGCCAGCCACAGAGACATAAAGAATCTTGGAGGAAGTTAGGTTTTGGTTACAGGCAACCACAAGGAATTTGTGATCACAAGTTACCACATGGGTGTGATACATCTACTGAGAAGCAGATTTCCTTTGAGCCTATGAATCATTGTCCAAAATCTGTGTTCTCCTTTGAGAGCATGTGAGATGAGATTACCATTTTATGCAGTATCCTTACAATTCCGGAGGAATGGAGTTTCCCTGTAAGCATGACTTGGGACCCTAAGATTGTGAAAACTGGGCATACTGCTCACAATGGCATTCTTCTGCTTGTGTTTATTACTTGGGTCACAAGGCTTAACAATGGAGCTCATTCTCTTTTCAGAAGGGAATATGGCCAGTGTTCGTCCATGCTACCTCTAGCCATCCCCAAAACAAGGCCCACTAATACTAGAGTAGAAGTGAATGGGCCACAGTCTTCAGGTCCAACCTCTATTTCCAGCTTTAATCCAGACCAGTACTTTTACACCAACTGTCTAAGAGCCTGATCTGACCCCTTTTACATGGTTAAAAGTCATTTTCCAGCCCAATCTAGAACTGAAATAAGTAAGAATCCCTAATAAATTCCATATTTAAACAACTCAAAAAATAAATTACATTCATCTATTACAAAACAACAGGGGAAAGAAAACCCTTCCAAGAATTTGAAATGAACTGGCTAGTGAAGCAAAAGCTCTTCTGGTTTTACTTTGCTTATAAAGAATATGTTACCTTATAAAACCTGAGTAATAATTCTAAATGAATGCATGCAGGCACTCAGCAAATATGTATTCACACTTGCTATGTGCTGGCCTCTGTTCTGCATACTGGGAATACAGTGATAGGAAATTTAAAAAGAAAAACAAAAATTCCTACAATCCTAAAATCACAAGAACCATAGAAACAAAGACCCAGCGTGGACTCCCTTGGAAAGTGTAAGTTGTGTTGGGGGATTTCAATAGGACTTGTTAATATACATAATTATTTCCTCAAAAATACTTTCTAGATTAGCAGAAATACAGTTTTGATGATGCAAGAGTCTTCCAAATATGACATAGACTGGCTCATATTCATATTTCCTATTAAGTATTCTATGAAAAAAAAATTACCCTTCCACCCACCCCTTGGTTTTATTTGCAGACTAGAGGCCTGGTGCACGAAATTCGTGCATGGGACAGGGGGAGTGTCCCTCAGCCCAGCCTGCACCCTCTCCAATCTGGGACTCCCTTGAGGGATGACCAACTAAATGGGCAGTCGGACATCCCTTTCACAATCCAGGACTGCTAGCTCCCAACTGCTCGCCTGCATGCCTTTCTCATTGCCCCTAACCACTTCTGCCTGCCAGCCTGATCACCCCCTAACCACTCCCCTGCCAGCCTGATTGATGCCTAATTGCTCCCCTGCCAGCCTGTTTGCCCCTAACTGCCCTCCACTAAAGGCCTGGGTACCCCCCAACTGTCCTTCCCTGCAGGCCCGGTCACTCCCAACTTCCTTCCTCTGCCAGCCTGGTCATCCCCAACTACCCTTCCCTGCTGGCCTGATCACCCAGAACTACCCTCTCTTGCAGGCCTGGTCCCTCCCAACTGCCCTCCCCTGCTGGCTATCTTGTGGTGGCCATCTTGTGTCCACATGGGGGCAGGATCTTTGACCACCTGGGGGCAGCCATTTTATGTGTTGGAGTGATGGTCAATCTGCATATTACTCCTATTAGATAGTTTAGAGGCCTGGTGCATGGGTGGGGGCCAGCTGGTTTGCCCTGAGGGTGTCCTGGATGAGGGTGGGGGTTACCTTGGGACATGGGGTGGCCTGGGCGAGGGGTCTGTGGTGGTTTTCAGCCTAGTCATGCCCCCTGGTGACTCAAGTGGAAGCCCTAGTATCTGGGATTTATTTTTCTTCTACAATTGAAACTTTGTAGCCTGGAGTAGAGCCAAGCCTTCTGCTTGCTCCATGGTGGCAGCCATTTTTGTTGGAATTTATTTACCTCCTATAATTGAAATTTTGTAGCCTTAAGCAGAGGTCTAGACCCACCAGGGCAGGTGGAAAGCTTGGCTTCCTCCATTGCCGGGGAAACCCAAGCCTCCCTCCTGCTCTCTGTAGCCTGCAGCCATTGTTTTTGGGTTTATTGCATATTTGCTCCTGATTGGCTGGTGGGCATGGCTGGTGGGCGTGGCTTCTGGGTGTAGCAGAGGTACGGTCAATTTGCTTATTACTCTTTTATTAGATAGGATTATGCTTTGATTGGTTGTTCAGTTGTTCTGCCGTTTGGTCTATTTGCATATTACCCTTGTATTATATAGGATGAAATGAGTAAAGCTGAAGATATCAGGAGAGTGGGAAGTGATTGCTACCACTGTGTTCTCAGACACAGCCCAAGTGACTTGGGTTGTTCAGCTCTGAGTGAGCACCAGTCCACTGTGCTGGTGACAGTCCAGAGTGACAGAATGTCTTTCGCCTGTGACATGGTGGCAGAGTGTGTGGGTGGGCCGACCTGACCTCTGCGCCCACCCCTACTCCCTGCCCGCCTTTCCTGTAGAGGCCACAAGCAGGGACGTGCCCTCCAAAGGGTCCCACCTGGGGTTTAATCCTCTGTGGTCATCATCTTAACATTCTCAATAATTTTCTCTTTGAATTTGTGCTTTATGCATGAAATCCAATGGGACAACAGAACATGCTCTGGGAGGCTGGGAGCCTCTGCTCACCTCCCCTACATGTCCTCACCCAGGCTCGGTAACTCTGGTGAGGGTCAGTGGGCGCACCTTGTGAGCATCTGCACTTACTTCCTGACATCCTCATCTCACAGCAGGAAGCTACAAATGGAAACACGTTGGCAGGTAGCTAGAGAAACTTTGGGGAAAAGGAAAAGCTTGTCCTCTTTTTTTTAAATGAGGAGTTCTGGGTTTTCTCCTGCGGTCCTACGGATGATGTGGCCAGCCTGGGTATTAGCCAGAAACTAACTCAGAGGCCTCCCACTGGCCCCACCTCCTGATATCATCATCTTTGGAGTTAGAATCTCAACTTGTGATGTTTGGAGAGGACACATAGTAGGTATAACTGACAAATAAAAATACGTGGCCTCATGTTTTATTGTACAATCACATTGTGAAATAATCACCACCACCAAGCTAAGTGACATATCCATCATCTCACAAAGTGACCGTGTTTGTATTTTTGTGATGAGAACATGTGAGATCTCCCCTCTCAGTAAATTTCAGATACACATTACAGTACTGTGAACAATATTTACATTGTTGAACATTAGACTTCCAGAATGAACTTATCTTGCATAGCTGAACTTTGTATCCCTGATCAACATTATTCCCCCATCCTTGTCCCCTCCAACCACCATTCTACTCTCTGCTCCTGGCATTTGAATCCTTCAGATCCCACATATAAGTGAGATCAAGCAGTATTTGGCTTTCTATAAGGAATATGATTTAGCCTTAAACAAAGAAGACTCTCCTTTTATCAAGGGTCCAAGGCTGTAGTTGTGTGGGTGAGTAGAGAGAGCTAATGTCTGGCATGCTGAGTATAGCTAATACTGCAGCGGATACTGGAAATTGGCCGAGAAAGTAGATTCCTGGTGCTCTCATCACACACAGAAATGGTAGTTGGGAGGAGATGATGAATTAGCTGACTGCTAATTATCATTTCGCTACGTAGATGTATATAAAATCATGATGTGGTACATTTTGCATATATACAATTTTAATGTAAAAATAAAAGAAAAAGAAAGAAGTCCTAGCATCGGCAACTGCATGGGTGGGCCTGGAGGACACTGTGTTAAGTGAAGTGAGCCAGTCCTTTTCAAACTGGACCCCAGGAGGTCACTGCAAAGTGACTGATGCTGGCACTTGGAATAGATCTCGGAGACGTTTCTGGAATATAGAGATGGGTCCGTTCAGCTACTCAGAGGTTGGCTCTTCCTGGAGTAAATCCTAAGGAGACTGACATTACAGGAAAGAGGCTGGTTAGTGCCTGGCCCCATGGCCTGCAGTGCCTTTCCGCATGATGCCTGAACCTCCCTGACTATTCCCACCCCAATGGGAGCCTCGGATTCCCGCAGCGCCAGCAGCAGCTGCCCAGCTCCGCTGCCCCTGCCTGATTTCCAGCCCTTTGGGGATTCTGAAGCCGTAGCTATGTGACATCAAAATAACCCATCAGCTTCAAAAAATAACAAGCCAAACAATTATAAACAAAACAGCTGCTTGAACCAACTGTGTGTTTTTTACCCTTTAATGGGCATTTCATCCACTGACAACTCTAGAAAAAGTCTTCGGGTGCGAGCTAAATAATGGATTTCTTGTGCTAGGAATGACTTCATGGAGAAGGTGATTGACGCCTCCATGGTCTTGGGGAGGCAAGGATGTAATTAAGAAGCCAGCTGATGTGGGCTGACAAATCCCCCTCTGACTTCCTCACGCTGATACCCAGAATAAATTTCATTCTTGGCATTTAAGCCAGCCTCCGAATTAACCCTTTCCTTCATGTGCCCTCTTTTTCAGTGTTTGCATTTTCCCTGCCTTCTTAGACATTAGTTCCAGTGGTGATGTTGTTATTCAGGCCTTAGTGGGTTATCTATTAAAGGATTATCCATGACTTTCGTTCATCTGTTTAGAAATTTTGGACTTTAATTCGTTTGTTGTGCATTGAAATAAAACCTGTGCAGGATGAAAACAAATTTTAAAAAATCAGGCAGAGTAACAGTGAAAGACAACAAATTCCAACTCCCCTCCCTGCCCCCTAAGCCTTGCTCCAGAGGCAACAGCATTTCACTGCTTGTCCTTCTTTTCTGAATGCTGTCCCATATATCTAAATACTATGCATATGCCACTGAGTTCTGATTGGTCCATCTTTTATTTTCTGTTGGTTTTCTGTTATGATGTATCTTATAAAATCAATATCACCCCACTTCCTTCCACCCAATATAGCCACATCACTACTTAGTCACTTTCATAAACATGGTCCCCAATGAACTTCTTCCACTCCAATTGTGTTTCGATATTTGCTTCCACACAACCCAATTACTACAGTGGTACCAGGAGCATCCGAGAAAAAAGCAGTAAGGTGGGGATTGAATGGCATGTTTCAATATCAGAAAGATCTCAGTCCCCCTTACATTAATTTGCAAATGTCAAAATGCAAATAAAGATATCAGCAAGAAGCTTTATGAACCTAGGAAAGTTGATGCTGATGTTCATGTAAAAATCCAACAGGCAAGAACAGCTAAGGAAACATAGGGGGGAAAATTCTATGTGAAGGACTAGCATTTCTAAACATGAAGATGTTCTAGAAGGCCTTTGTAAGCAAAGCAGTGTAGACTGGATCCTGAATAGACAGACAGACAGGCAGATAAGTGAAACAGAACAAGTACCCAGAAATAATTCCAAGCATGTCTATAAATTCAGTGCATGGTAAATATAGTATTTCAAATCACCAGAGCAAAGATGACGGTAACCATTTAGGAAAAGATAAAATTAGATCCTCACCCCTTACAATAGGTAAGAATCAACTCCATATGAACCAGAACTCTAGGTGAGAAAGCTCATAGCCACGAACTTACTGCCTGTAAATGAGAATGGATTCTCTTTCATCTTAGCAGAGACCGAGGCTTTCCAACTGTGAAACAAGGGGAAAGCAATCAAAGTAAGGACTGATAAACTTGAGTCCATAATATTAAAAAAAAAACCTTTCTCACAGAAAAATACCACCATAAATAAAACTAAAAGAAAATTGACAATTGAGAAATATATTAAATATATTAACAACATATATCAGAGTAAAGGATAATATCTCTAATATAAAGAATTCTTTAAAATTGAGAGGAAAGTGGTCAGAACTCTGATAGAAAAGTGGGCAAAAAGATGAGCAGACCCTTATATACAAAAGTTATAAAAATGGTCCCATAGACATGAAAACATTTTCAGTCTCACCCATAATAAGAGAAATGCAAATTAAATGTGGAGATTCCATTTCTCACCAATCAAATTGACAAAAGTTCAAAAGGATGACAATGCAGTGTATTGATGAAACTACAAGAAACCAGGCTTCTCCCATGTTGCTGACAAGAATGCAAATAGGTACAACCCTTATGGAGGAAAATTTGGCAATTTCTAACAGCCTATATGCACGTTTACCTGTGATCTATCAACTGATACATTGAGACAAAGTTGTTTATTCTACACTATTTACAATTGAAAGCAATTTAGATGCCTTACCTAAGAGAGTGGATGAATTAACCAGGGTATGCCTACGTCTTAGAGTACTATGCAGCTGCACAAAAGAATGGCAAAGATTTCTATAAAACAATATGGAGGGATGGAGGGATTTCCAGGAGACATTATTATGTTGAGGGGAGAAGGGAGAGTCAAGTGCAAAAGAAGGCTAAGGTATGTTACCATCTATGTAAGAAAAAAAGGGAAAATAAGAAAATATACACGTATCTGCTCACTTGTGCAAGAAGACACACAGAAAAGCTGAGCCAGAAACGAATGGCATTGGTTACCTCTAGAGAACGAGGTGAAAAGGATGGGGAAATGAATATGCCTGTGAGTTGGTTCTGACTTTTGGGACCAGATTAATGTTTCATATACTTGAATGAGAGCAATAAAGCCTAACCGTGAAGTACAAGCAGAAACAAATGAACTGAAGTTTTATGTTATTTCAAATGAATAACAAGCACAGTGAAGGTTGAGGAGGGAGTTTGTACCCAAATAACATTTCTACACAGGATTTTAAACCTATATGCCTGGGCTGGAAATAGAAAGATCAGCAAACAAATACTGAACTCTAGCTATGAGGTATGTTTTACTCAGTAGTACGGGTTAGCACTCCTGAAACTATATATTCTAGCATCGAGAAAATAAGTAAATACACAGGGGCTCATGGGAGCCAGATATCTCATTATCTGAGAAGAAAATTTAAAAAATATGGAAAGAAGGAAGGTTAGAGTGAACCCTGAAGTGATGTATTGGAGGTGTCAATATGAACACATGGCTTTAAAGATAGATGATAGATGGACGAATGTACAGATAGACAGAATGAAAGTAGAAGAAAAATAGATGAGTAGATGAATGGATAAATGAACGGATGACAGATGATGGATGGATGTATGGATGTATGTATGAACAGCTACTGATTTTTTTCTCTGTCCTCTGAAAGGGCACAGAAGCAATGATACCAAGTGGTAATAATCAAGCATAGTATCCAGATCTTCAGTTTCTAACTACCATTCCCCATTAAAAAGAACCAGAGTTCTTTGAGAAATGGCTGGTTTGGGGTCTGAAGATAAAAAAAGGTCTTGTAAAAGAACCTGGAACACCCTGAATCTGAATATAAGGATTGTTCCAAGAATGATGGGGCATGTCAAAAGGACCGGGGCCATCTTCAAAGCCCTCCCACTGGCCCCATCTGGGACAACTGGGCATCAAAACAAATAATGACAAAATACTGATAGACACAAACAAACAACGGGAGGGAAACAATCTCTTTCTGGTGGTAAAATACCAACTAATACACGTAAAAGGAATCATGAAATTAGAAAAATCACCAGGTGCTGACCATCATAATAAATTCTGATTGAAGATGTAACTGGTGACTTGATAAGCTTTTGTCCTAGTAGTAATGGTATGGGAACACTGCCAGCCTTGGTGAGAGAGACGAGGACTCATGGAACCAGATCAAGAAGGCTCGTCCACTGTGAAAACTCAGATTGGGAAAGAGCTTAGGCCAGATGGCTGACCTGACAACAAGAGATTTATTTGTCCACTCGACAGCCCTTTTCAGTTGCACCTTATTGCTCTGCACATCAGGGAGGGCGCCCTAGAGGCCAGAGGGAGCTGTGGGGAGGTGCATAGCTGGGAGCTACCAGACCAGTAGGACTGCTTTGCAGCTTTCAAGGATCGCCTGGTTAGCAAGCTGGCTGGAGGGAGACAGCATTCTGCACGCCTGTGGGGTGAGGGGTGCTTAAACAATCCCCAGATTATCACTCCCCCCTCAGAAACAGCCCCTGGGATTCATTAGCACCAACAGCCTTGCCTCTTCGAAAAGCACGCAATCATAATTCTCAAATGGCAGGCTTTGCGTCCCTGCATGCAAAGGGTCTCCTGTGGGTTGCAGCATTTTTATGACATTAGATGTTTCTTATCACTGTTCAAATGAAACATATCGAGGCAGTCCTGGGGTGGGCACCATATGGCTAGCTCCCTGCTCCGAGTGACACTAAGGGGAATAATGACATTCTTCCAGATCTGACTCCATCATTTTAATCACGGAAACGTAAGCACTCCTGCTGCTAATCCCAGCTCTGGGCTTCCCGGCTCCCGAAGTCAGCCTCGTAGGGAATTCAATTAATGAGCCAGCCTTGCGGAATAACTTACTCAGTCGTTACAACTGGGAAAACAGATTGGCAGCGAAGAGGAATGGAAATTGTAGGTTTCCTCCTCAGCCTCCTTTGTCCCTGCGAGGGAGAATGGGGGTTTTGTTTTGGTTCGATTGTCAAGTCAAAATTTCCACTTTCTTGTCTATTCTCACTGGCTACCATCTGTTCAGCTAAAGGGCTGTGAAGATTCTAACTCAGTGTCTCGTTTTGGGGGTTGTTTAGAAACTAAAGACATCCCAAACTTAAATGTTGCCTTTTAATTTAATGTTAATAAGAGTTAGGGGTAGCAGCCAAAAAGATTTTCTTTTATTTAATGTTCTGAAATCCTTTCTCTTGATACTTCTTTAAACTGCCCCTGTTATGAGCTTTATTTGTCTCAGAAAAAAGCAAACATGCCATTTTCCTTCTTCTTTTTTAAAATGGAAGGAGAGTTATATAACCACATGGAGAAAACATGGAAAACAGAAAGTATCGCCCACAGCCCTGGTGTCAAAACACGAATGTCTGGTGTTGGCCCCAGTCTTCTTTCCCACGTTCACAATTTCCCATTTTACATGTTGGTTTCTCTTATGACTTGTGAGCATAGACAGTCATTCCTGCCCTACAGTAGTCTATTTTAATTTCATATCGCTTTTTTATATTTGATTTTTTAACACTTTCATCCATTTAGAAGTTACTTAGTGAAAGATGAGGCTTTTTCCCTCCCCCTGCAAGGAAGCACCAGGAGCGTCCAGGGGGATCCCTGGGGTTCCACACATGTGCCTGTTGTGTGACAGCCACCACTCCCTCCCACCCCCCCACCCCCCACCCCCCGAGTGTCCGGGACGATTACTCCTGCCAAGATAAAGACTCCTCTTGCGTGTCGATCCCAGACACAAGGATTTCCAAGCAGCAAGCACAGCTCATAGTTCATGGGACTCAGGCCCCCTCGCAAAAGGATTCCCTACATAGGAGTGGAACATGTTGTCCTGCAGAGCTCAGAGTTGTAGGGTCAGGAATCACCCCAAGTCTCCTGGTGGGTCATAGGAGGTCAGGGTAAAGGAGACCACTCCTACTTCACCCTGGGGCACAGTCTCAGGCAGGGCACCCTCGGCAGCCTGGAGAAAGCACCCATCCTCAGAGCACCCCTTCTCAGCTGATGTCTCGCTCTGCCTCGCAGGCCCTCTCTGCACTGAGTTAGGTGTGATTTGTAACACACGGACAGATCTCATGCTCATGGGCTTGCCCCACACTTCCTCCACCCGCCTGTCAAATGCTGTGTTGTGTGGGATTCCATGCTTGTGGATCAGGTGCTTCCAAAGCGGCGCCAGGTGCTGGTCTGAGACAGCGGCGCCTAGCAGGGGAGCAGAGAGATGAGACTGACCCCAGGGCCCTGCAGGATCCCAGCTCGGTGGCATAGACACTCCTCCAACACACGGGAGGTCAGCCTCAGCCCACTTCCGGCCAGGTCCCTGGAAAAACAGATAACATGAGTAGTGACCTTGATGACCTAGAGAAAAATCTTGTCCCCATGGCGACACAGGCCAGGCAGGGTGCAAGAACTGGAAAGTGAAAATAAGATACCTGCCATGCAGGAGGAGAAGGTGGCTGACCCACACTAAGGTCTAGAATATGGTTTTCTCAGCCAAAAGAAGACCATGAGCTTTGCGATGAACTGCTTTGTGTAGACAGGTTTTATACTAGAAACCGTGCATTCTTCTTATCACATTTAACTAGTTTATAGAATGATTTTTTCCCTTCCAGTTTTTTTAATCCTCACCCAAAGATATGCTTTTATTGATTTTAGAGAGATAGGAAAGGAGAGAGAGAGAGAGAGAGAGAGAGAGAGAGAGAGAGAGAAAGAAAGAAACATTGGTGCGAGAGAGAAATATTGATCAGTTGCCTCCTGTACATGCCTGTCCAGGGATCAAACCTGCAACATTTTGGTGTATGGGATGATGCTCCAACCACTGAGCAACCCAGCCAGGGGGCTTCTTCCCAGTTTCTCAAACATGGTAACTTCCCATCTTGAACCTTGGGCAGTTGTGCTGTTAAAAATTAAACACTAAGATTTTGGTAGTTCCTGCCTAAAATTGTCAAAATTTTTGGTGTACTTTTGTGAAGTCATTTTTCCCCCTATTATTCCTTTTGTAGTAATTGAAGTTTGATAAAACTCACAGTGCAATATTTTTATTAGCCAAATAGTAAATTCTTCTATTATTAAAAAAATTCTTTCCTGTCCCCCAGTATACAAACCACAGCAGAGCTTTCGGAGGTGGGGTAGGCTGTCCCCAGAACAGAAAGAAGCTTCCCAGGGGTCTCGCTTCCTTCTTTTGGGGAAAGAATGCGACATGCAGTGAATTGCCTTTCGGCCGGAAGGAATTCTGAATGTGCCCCTTACAACTGAGTGACAGGTCCCTGGTCTTCATGACACTGCGGGAGCACATGTCTTGCCCAGGCCTCCAGCACCAGCACCTCCTGCTCATTGTTCCATGACGTCATCACGTCAGTAAATTAATATCACGTGCAGCTGGAGGTCCAGAGGGGGCGAAGCTCTTTGACCCATGTGCTGAAAGAGATCAGGAGAGTTAATACAACTCCTGGGAGAAACTGCGAATGTATGTTATTGTCCATAACAGGTGAATGTGAATAGCTTCACATCCTCTTTCCTAACTGAGATAGAAGAATGCATTGGCCAAGTTGATGGCTGTGTAACACGAGGCTGTGTTAATCCAGCAATGACACCAATGCAGCAGCTGCACTGAGGCTACTGCTGGAGGAAATGGCAGTAGTTACCCTCCAGATCCACATGGCAGGAGCCAGACGGGCAAATTAAAAGGGATTACGATGGGGGCCTCCACCCCTGCACTTGACGTCTTTCATGATGGCACTAATGTCTCCCATAGGAAGTGACAGTATTTATTTATTATCTGGAGCTGGGGAAGGAGTTGGTGTGAGGGGCGTCCACTTAACCATGCTTTGGATGCTGTCGTCCCACACAGCCTGCTGCTCAGTCGTTTGGTCACCCCTCACTAAGCCCCTGCCAGCCTGGTCACCCCACACAGCTATGATACTCATTTCATCCACCAATGAACCAACATGGGGCTTTCTCCAACAGCGAAATCTCTCAATCCCAATGATACAGTGAGGAAAGAGGACAAAGACCACCAGAAGGAGTCATCAAACCACTGGACACTAAGTTGGACTTGGGTTAGGATGTCATTTATTACTTGGTCCCCCTATGCCCTCACTCCAACAGGGGACACTTTGAGACTCTGAGTATCAATGTCAGCACACTTTCCTAAAAGTACTCGAAGGTTCTGGTATTCTCTTCTGCACAGTGTCTAGGCACTTGAGTAAATGGCCATAGTTCCTTTGAGGGAAGCCTGGAGGGGTTGTTAAAGCATATAGTTGTGATAATATTGGGGAGTCCTTACTTCTGGGAACCTGCAGGGCTCTTCAATCAATGGGTCCAAGGCTGAAACATTTGTGACATTTTATTGGAGTGATGGCCCTCAACCTCCTGCTCATGTGTTCTTGCTTTCTTTTGATTTTATGCATGAAACATACCACTGTTGGAGGCCCACCCATCTTCCCCTAAGGTGCCTTGTTTTATTAAGTATGAAATATAAAATACAGTTCTTTGCAGGCCATGCCCCTGGCTGCCGCTCCAACTTGACTGGTTGTCCTCATAATTGTGACCCCCTGGTTCTGGCTCTGGTGGTGAGGTGCTAGCCCATAATCTCTGTTGCTTCAGGGCCTCCCACATCTGTAAAAATCACCACCAATGAGCCCCGCTCTGTGACAGCTTCTTCTGCTATTAGCTTTGGCCAAGAGTGGCTCCAAGGAGAAACCAATGGCTCCCATGGAATAAAGGGGAAATGCCTGAGTTGACGTGGCAGATGGTGATGGAGGGATTAAGAAGCTCAGGAGAGTCCTTGACGGTGTGGCTCAGTTGGCTGAACATCATCCTGTGCAGCAAAAAGTAACACGTTCAATTCTCAGTCAGGGCCCTGGGGTTATAGCAGAGGCAGCCAATCAATGTTCTCTCTCGTTGTTTCTATCTCTCTCCCTTCCTCTCTCTCTGAAATCAATAAAAACATAGTTTTAAAATAAAAAAAAAAAGGCTCAGGAGAGTGGGCATGCTGGAGTGGAGCAAACTGGGTGAGCATCCCTTAACTTCTTAGTGATGCAGATGTCCCTCTCACCATACATTTCTGATGGCCTTGCTGAGCAGCATGTGCCCAGTTCTTCCTGAACATGGGACATAATCCTCTCATTAACCTTCTGACCTCTACCAACCCAACAGGGAGCGCTGGAGTGAAGATTGTCCATTAGGAGAGTCCTGTCTTGGGCAGGAATCACCCTGACCATGTGCTCTCATTGGCTGGGGGCTGGCCAAGAACAGTGTGTCCTGGAGGCCTCGAACTGCTGGAGGCCCGCAGCTAAGTGGACACTTCTTTCATGAAGGAATATTAAAGCAGCAGACCTCCAGGGTTGCTACATCTCTGCTACAATTATTAAGTGTTTCCATATTTATCTGTATGCTTTTTAATATTTTCTTATGTTTTCAAAGAACTATATTACCTTTATAGTCCCCAAAAAATCATAAATGCATTTTATAAAAATTAACTGCTTGGTTTGGCACTTTTCCCACTATACCTTGCAGTCATTGGTGACCTTGGAAAAGGCAGAGTTGCCAAAATGGAAGGCAGATTAAAGGAAATAAAGAAGTAGCTGGTATCAATTCCCTGATTAGTAACATGGCTATTAAATTACTTCCTCGTAGACTTTTATGATAATCCATGAGACATATTGCATTATCTTCCACGGGAGGTCTGCTGTGGGGGTTTGGGGGTTCACAGTGTTTGGGCATCAGAACAGGAAGAGACTGGGGCATTGGTGAGGAGCTAGCCATCTACCATGACAAGAGGCAAAACTGAAGAGTGGGCACACAAATGGAGTCAAGTTCACGAGAAATTAAGTTTAAATAAGGGATGATCTCTTCAGGAGCCTCTGGAAAGATAGAAACACTATGAGCTGCTGAAATAATCATTTTTGCTACAGAACTGAATTTCCCTGCTCCCCCATGACTGCTCCAGAGAGCTTGTCTGTTGTATTGGGCTGGGGAAGCACCTGAAATTCTCATTACTGTCCATCATGCTTCCCTCGAGAAGGGGAAATCACCCATTCCTACCCTGGTTCTATAAACAGGTAAATCAAGAGAGAAATGCCAGGTTATTTTCTTAAGGGCACATGTTAAATAAGCTGCCATGTTTTCTATGGCAAAGTGGAAATGACCCTAGTTTGTCTTGAGTACATGAATAAAAAATGAAAGCTATGTCTTCTCTCTCACTTCATAGCCAGGAATCTGAATGCCAAATTCAGCACCCAGTACTAGTAAATGATTCATCTCAGGTCCTTTTTCTCTTGTTAGATATATTTTCTGACTTATCTCTAGGTATTTTATTTTGCTTTATAAATTTTAACTCTTAAGATGCCTTGAAGCTAATGGAAATAGAAGTATAATTCTTCAGTTAAAAACAAATCCTGTCTTGTGGAGCCAATATGAAGATTCATGAGTTAATATTTACACAGAACCTTAAGAACATTGGTGAGTGGGATTTTTAATACAGAGTCATAACCTGCAGCATTATAATAACCTCTTCCATTCTGGAAGCTGGAGCACTCTTGTTTCCTCATTAATTCCCAGTTAGAGGAGGCATGGCTTACAGCTGTCATATTTTTCTGAACCAAATGACTTTTCCTTAGGAACCTACCAATGGGTCCTTACAAAGCACAATAAAGGGGGAAGAGCACTCTGGGACTTTGGAGACCTTGTTCCTCATCTAGTCTTTATGGTGACCCACCCACAGAACAGCACCAAAGCTCTCCTTTCCGTAAGCTTCAGTCCCCTCATCTACACTAATAAAAGGGTAATATGCTAATTAGACTGGAGGACCAGACATCTTTCTACCATCCGACTTCCTTCTGGACAAAGCCACAGTGGTGAGGGCCGAGGCAGAGGCAGTTAGGGGTGATCAGGCCAGCAGGGGAGGGCAATTGGGGGACATCAGGCCAGCAGGGGAGCAGTTAGGAACCAGTAGAAAGGCAAGTGATTAGGAGCCAGTAGTCCTGGATTGCAAAAAGGATGCCCAACTGCCAGTTTAGGCCCCATCCTGGAATGGGGCCTAAACCAGCAGTCAGAGATCCCCCAAGGGGTCCTAGATTGGAGAGGGTGCAGGCCAGGCTGAGGGACCCCCTCCACCCCCCCCCCCATGCACAAATTTCATGCACTGGGCCTCTAGTCTATAATAAGTGGGTTGGATGGTGGATCTCAGTCAGTTTGGGGTTGAAAGTCCTAGGACTACCTGGTAAAAGCCATGGACCTTCTGCCAAGAAGAATGTAACATTCAACATTTATGGACAGTTTCAGGAGGGTTGTGGAGCAAGGCAAACAAACTCCAGGGTCCTCTCTGAAGAACCCAGATGACCTCTGAGATCTCTTCCAGCTATCAAGTTTTATAATCCCATAATGAAGGAGCCTCTTTAAAAGAGGGGGGAAATGGAGATGTACTAAGGTAGCAGCTTCCCCCAATGTGCAGCCTGTCCTCTCACACCTTTCCTGGGTCTATGGGAAAGGTAAGACCAATGGGAATAGGACAGGTGCAGCCAGGAGCAAAAAGGCCACTGTGCAGGGCCAGATGCTGGACATACTTGACATTTCTTTCTGAGACACAAATCTTCCCATGCTTTGGATTGTCATTCCTGTCTCCTGGTGTGAGCTTGAACTTGTGCCCTATAATTTATACCCACTTATCATTTTGATCTTCATCTCTAAGGCTTCCTGGGCTATTATTCAACCATTAACTCCATGAATCCAAAAGGCACTCATTGGAGGAATTTTAGCCCGCTGTTTTATGCCCATTCTTTATGTACAGCAATGTGATTCCTTTTATGTTGCTCACACAAGGACACCTTGACTCACACAGCAGATGTGTTTAATCTGGTACTCCCAGACCAAAATGGAACACTGGAACCCCAGGGCTGTGCTCTGAGTCAAGGCTCCCTTCCTTGGCCAGATCCTGAGATCTGCACCCCTAACCTCCTTTCTAGGAAAGATGGCCAACCTATTCCTTGCCTATTGCACTCTATGTTAGGACATCCCATCTCAATAATTCAGAGACTTCACAGACCCACCCTACTCGGGCCATGTGCCCTGAACCATGGTCCCCTCAGTTAAGCTGAGGTTATGCCCTAAACAAACCTGACCTTGAATCTTTTGAGGTTTCAACAGTGAGAATTCTTTGGGTTGCAAGTATCAGAAACCCAACCCAAAGTAGCATAAGCAAAAAGGGGGCTATATTTAAGGAATCCTAAGGTTTCTCAAGAACTCAATGGTAAGGCTCCATCTCACCTGCAGAAACAAATGACTTTTGGGGGGGGTGGAAGGAGTGCAGTCTCAGAGTCTCTCTCCACCTCTGGTCTCCCTGCCCAGCATCCTTCCTTACTTTAGTTCACATGGCAGAAATCACAGTTGCAAGTCTAAACATCAGGCACCTGCAAGAGGCTGACTTCTCTCTCTCAGTCCTAAGTCCAGACCCCACAGGGCACTCTTGGCCACATAGAATCAGGGGCCCACTGAAGATCCAGTCTACTGCAGTCAGTGGTTGGGGGGTCACAGAGTACCTCCAGGGCACCTCCCATGAGGAACAAGAAACGGAATGAAAGACCAATGAGCAAAGTTCCCAGGAGGGTGGGGGTTGTGCTGGGTGGAAAGACCTTCCCTCTCCCTCTTCTTACCTGGTCCCAGCCCAGCGCTCCTCCAACCCTTTATCTGTAAATACAACCATCATAAAAGAGACCTAACACTCAGACAAGTGTTAGAAGTCTATTCACTCCAACAAATATTTATTGAATATTATCTATTGTCCAAGAAATGTTTTAGGCACTAGAGATTTAATAATTATCAAAATAAAGAAGGCCCCTGTTCTCACAAATTTATAGTCTAGCACAAAATAAAGAGGGAGAGAAAATATCAGGCAAAGACAAAAATGATATACAGACAATTCAAATAAAGAAACAAGATGTAACCTGGCATTAGATGTGGTTTTTTCCAATATTAATAGTGTTACTTTCTGGCTACAAGCTACTGCCTTTCTTTCTGATTCTATTCATCTGGTATATCTTTTTCTATCTCCTTAATTTCAACTTTTGTTTGTCGGCTTATTTTTTACTTTGTAAACAATGTATATTGGATTGTGCATCTTTTAATAGTTGCATTTGTGCTTTCATATTTGTTGTAATTGCTGATATATTTTGGACTTATTTCTCCCATATTGTCTTTTCTCTTTTCTTAAATCGTGCTTTTTCTTTTATTCTCAATAATTGAACTGCCTCTGCATCTTCTCCAAGTTTCTCTTGAAGCCCAGTTTCTACTTAAATATCAGCAGCCTCTGATGTATGTTAGATATTATATTAGTAAGTAATAAAATTCCCCTTAATCTCTACCCTGTAGTCTTCATGTTGTATTCACACAGAACGCCTTCATCTATGTGTAGAATCCCCATCTGAAAGAATTAGCCCTACAGTAATCTGATCTGCCCCAAGAAAAATGAGACTATTTCCTCTCTCATTTAGACAAAGCGTTACCATCTCAGGCACTAAGCTTGCAGTAGGTCTTGGGAACTGAATCACACGGTTGTCTTCCAGCAAACTCACTGTCAACCAAAGTCTCTACATCATTTCCCTACAGTGAATCCACATCGCGTCTGTCTTACGTTTTACAGCTGAGTTGTCCTAATGCAGGTACCAGACTGCACTTATCCCCAGTCAGACTTCATCTTGTTAGATCCAGGCCACCGCTCCAGGCTGTCAGCACACTTGGATGTCTCCCAACGTTGTGTCACCCACCGAAAGAGATGTTTTCTTTGTTCAGATGTCTCCATCTGCAATGCCCACCCCTGGCCCAATAATTGTTTATATTCCTTCCTTATTTACTGGAAAGACAGTCATACCTGTGGGCAGTTTGTGGAAGGGAGGGGAGAGAGGGGACAGAAAGGTTCCCCGGAGAACTTGCAGGTGCACCTTCTCTCTGGCCTCAATTAGTAAATTCTCCTGTGATGGGTGTGGTGAGACATGTAGGAATGAGTAGAGGGGTGCTGATTGCCATAGGAAAGTTTGAGAATATTTGGCAGGCCAACCACGGGAAATCTCAGGCAGGAGGGACTGCATCGCCATCAGCACGTACGTATTGAGCAGAAATCGACTCATTTGTGTCATAGCCTGTTTGGGTAGAAAAAGGGTAGGTCAACAACGGCAAATTTTTAAATGGAGACTTTTAAAAGCAAACGTTATTGGTGCTCTAGATTTGGCTATTTAGGACTAAATTGAGTTCCCTCAAAATTCATATATTGAAGTCTCAGAATGTGACTGTATGTGGAGACAGCTCTTTAAAAAATTTATATTAAATTGAGATGACTAGAATGGGTCCTAATCCAATCTGACTGGTATCCTTACAAGAAGAGATGCTTGGGACCACAGACATGCACAACGAAAGACCCTGTGAGGACAAAGGGAACAGATGGCCATCTGCCAGCCAGGGAGAGAGGCCTCAGAAAGAACCAGCCCTGCCAGCACCTTGATCTCAGAATTTGTTACAGCAGCCTGAGCTGACTAACACAGACCATAACAACATGTTGGCAAGGCTGCTGCATGAGGCAGTACCCAGGTCACCTTCCTAAGATCACCCAGCTTCCTTTGTGCTGACTCTGTGCTCCGTACTCCCTGTGTGGTCATCTGTCTCAGCATTTACTTCATGGCCACATTTCTCCTGAAACGTAGCAAACCAGCAGATAGCTCGTTATCATAGGCATGCATGTGGATATATATTCAGTATGCACAGCTGCATGCTACAGCTACAGAGAAAACACACCAAATCGAGTTTCTAAAAATGCAAACTTGAAAACCAGACCTTTGGACATTAGTGAACGAACCAAGATTTTGCCATTTTATGAGACTGGCCAGGTAACCAATGGTGATGGTCAAGTAATACTCATCTCCCTTATCACTTATGTTCTTGGAAATGAAATACCACTGTAGCTGTGGGCATTCATCTAGGTGACACATCCTTGGGCAGAAGTCATGACATAGAGTACTCCTGCATAAATTCTTCACATCTGCCTTTGTGCGTCCTCCAGCCACGTTTCTTCCTATTTTCCCCTCTTTAAACCTCAAGCATTGTTGCCAAGACAAAGCTTAACACCAGTTAATTAACCATAAATTTATGGCACCCTAACTAGTGCTGGAAATTACTCCAGTGGCCATTAAGTTTAGGTGGCAGTGAAGCTCATCGAAGGCTGTTGTTTTCAAGAGGATCAGAGGCCTGAAGACTGGCCCAAGCCCATGAGAGCCATCCGACGCTATTTCCCTCTCAGACTCACAACTCGAGATGCTGTGCGATCATCTGTGCCATAGAAACAGAGAAAACATCACACAGGAAATTGCAAGGAAGAGCATTTTCTCTTAAAGAATGCAAACCACAGCCCAGCGGCATGGCTCAGTGGTTGAGCATCAACCTATGAACCAGGAGGTCATGGTTTTACTCCTGGTCAGGGCACATGCCGAGGTTATGGACTCAGATCCCCAGTGTAGGGCATGCAGAAGGCAGCTCATCATTGATGTTTCTATCTCCCCCTCCCTCTTCATTCCTCTCTGAAATCAGTAAAAATATATTAAAAAAAAAAAAAAAGAACATGAGCCATAGCTTTGGGACTCAGGCACAGCCAGGTTCATGAGGCCTCCTCCCTGCACTGTGATTTCAGGGCGGTTCACGTTGGCCTAGGTTTTTCCGAACATCTATATTTCCAGAAGGGCTCATTTAGAAAAGAAAAGTAGGACTGTTTTGTACCATATGGGGAATGGCACGGAGGAGGACAATTTCAGAGACTTGTTAATCAGATCTAGTCAGTGAGGCAATAAAATAGGTCAAGCCTATGGGTTTAAAGGAAATTTTGGGTCATCCTAAGGCCTTTAATTATGAGGCTAAATATGCTATAAATTTAAAAATTAAAATGAAACTCAATCTCTTCAGCACAGAGACTCAGAGGACCAGCTGCATTCCTGTAAGCTCCGTTAACCCCACATCAAATTTGGGAAGAAATTAAGATTTTTAAGAAAACTATTTAGAGAAAAATCCCAAAGAAAGGCTAAAGATGAAAAGAGATGAAAAAATGTGGTGTTTCATTTTCACGTGGATATAGAATGCTGGAAACAACACCGCCCCTACCATAATGATGGCAGAAAGCAGAATAAATTACAAAATCATAACATGTTTTCAGAGATCTGGGATTTCAGACCAAATATCCTGAAACCCAAAGACATGCAGGCAGCTTCAAGGCAGGGCACACGCACCTGCTGTGTGTGGCACAGCGTGAGAGGAGATGCTGAGACCATCGGAGCAGGTGAGGAGTTCCACTACAAGTCTAAGGAACTGCAAAGGCTGGTTGTGGGCTTGGATGAGAGGGTAGAACCTCAGCAGACACAAGAACAGTTTGCACTCACTTGCAGGTTCTCTTCCACAGACTTCTGGAAAATGCTCACAAAAGGAGTTCAGGGTTGGGGAAGAAAGAGACAGATGGGAGATAGCTTTCCCAGTGGTGCAGGCCTGGAAGGGGGAAGCAGTATGGATGCAGAAAAGATACAAGGCACCACCTAAACCCTACACCATGGGGAACAAAAGCTCCGGGGTGGGGCAGCAGACCCCACAGAGGACAAAAGGAAACCTGCTAAGGGCCAGGAGAAGGGTCCAAATACAAATCCTCCGTCCTGGGGTGGGGAAGTGAACAGGACTAGGTCCAGGTCCTATACAAATACCACTGAAGGCCTTGCCCACAAAAACTGTATCTAAGACACAGGCAGAGTTTGGCTCCCATAAAAAAGAGGGACTGCATTGGTTAGAAAGACCCAGACCAAACACGTTGGTACATAGGACTGCCTAAGACTGAGGTTTGATCAGGTCACTGGAGAACCCAGTAACCCCAACCACCCAGATTCCACAAAACAAGAAATAAGAGTCTACCATGGGAAGAGGGACAAGAGCATCAGAGACACCAAAGAGGCACACGGATAAAGCCTAAAGCTGGATGTGGAGCAGAGAATGTGATAAATACCCTTTCATACTCCAGCTCTTTTCATAAATAAAAACCAACACTAGATAAATTCAGTGAGGATAGTGGTGCTTTAACATCACCAGAGGAACAAGAAAACCCAGATCAGCTCAGCTCCCAATGAGTGACTCAACCCCATGCTAACAGAAAAGGTTTGCCCACTCTAGACATAATACTATTTATTTGCACCTCTACTCCTCTACACAAAATTCTGAGGTACCTAGAAGCAAGAAGAAGCAGTCTTCAAGAGACAAAGAAGTCAACAAACTAGACTCAAAGGTGACTCAGATATTGTTACTGTTGGTAACTAACTATATTGTCCCATTATTCTACCCCTTTATTTCTTTTTTTCCGGCATTCTTTTGTGTTAATCAAGTAATTTCTCAAAATGATTCTACCTTATCTCCTCTCTTTGGGAGGTGCTATTGCTCCTCTTTACTTCCATCCCCCGCCCACCCTCCTAACCCAACTTTCTGCAGACCATGCTCTCAGCAATCCCATGAGAGCGAGTAAGTGGGCAGGGAGCATTAGCCAGCATTTCGGCTTCCTCCTGGTTTCCATCCATATGACTAACGCACATGGCCATAAAAATGCCTCGGGTCTTCTTACCCAGGAAATTTTCTCTGCTCTTGCCCTGACCTGGCAATTGACCTCAAAGAGGGAAGTTTCTGCTGATCTCACTTCCCCAAGGAGTGATTTGTCTCTGTGTGGGATTTTGTTTCTTTATACTTTGCATCATAGCTCTTAGGTGTCTTCTTTAAATGTAAAATTTTTTTTAACTTCATTTAATTGTTTGTTGTTGTTGTTGTAGTTTATATGGTGCAGGAGATGATCTGTGGTAATCTCTGTATCCTCACATGAAAAATAAATTCTCATTTAACAAACATAGATGAATCAATTATCATGTACCAGACCTGTACCCTTTGCTCAGTGGTAAATAAGAGGCATGATCAACACTCTAGACCAGAACAGCAAAGATTTGAAAATAGTGAGTAAGAAGAACTGCTAGTTTCCAGAGAGGTTTATATGAATCCACTGAACTTGATGGGTGCTTAAGTCGGTAACTGTTAGCATGTATTCAATGCCATTTTTACTGTTTCTTCCCCAATTACCTAATCTTATGCAAACTTAATCTTTTCACCTGTTCAGTGTATAAAACTTGGCATACTTCTTTCCTTTATTTTCCCACACTCCTGTTTCCCTTAAAAAACACAAAGTCAACCCAGCAATTTCAGTCTCAATAACATACAGATAGGTGTTGAAAAGTACAAATGTAAAATGTGTAAAATATTAACAATAAACCCCATTTCTAGGCAATTTTGCCTCTCTAAACATATTACTTCATTAGTTTTACATTTCTTCAATGTTAATAAAATAAAACAGATCAACTGAAACCTACCATTTACATCACTGCCACTGAATAATTTGCAAGAATGTACCAACCCAGGTGGCTGCACGTTAAGTAAAACTCATCAAGGCAGGGCCTCTAGGATGCCAAGCAAGCAGCTGTAAACTGAAAACTTCAGTCTGTTTACTTTTTTGACCTAACTATGCAAATGCTAAGAGTGCCTCTGTACAACCAATGGAATGTTCTGCCATGGTCAATTAACCAGAAAGCCCTCCCAGACTCGTGGTCCCAACACCACAGACACGCAGGAAAACAGAGCCCTCCATCTGGCATTACAATCCAGTCTTCATCTAAGTCTGCCATCGATGAGCCATATGTCCTGGGCTACTGACTTCCCTCACTCAGGCTCCAATTCCTCATCTCCAGAACAAGGAGGCTGGGTTAGTGAAACATCTAGTTCCTGCCATCTGTCATGCATACATTCTTGGTAATTGGCCATTAGTTGTTTTTGGAAACATGGGTGTTCGTTCTGGATGAGCTCAAGGCCAGGTAGTGAAATAGCACATCTTGTCTCTGGTTTCTGCAGCTCAGCACCTCCCCCAGTCTCCACTTCAGAGAGTCTTTCTTCCCCTTTCCCACCGTAACTACTCAGATCATAAGCAGCCAAGGTAAAGCACTGGCAACAATTAAACCTTTACCCAACCCCAGGTGTAAAAAGGAAAGTAGAAGAAACTACTGATTAGTGTTACAAGTTGGGCTTGGAAATCATACTAGTAAATGGCTGGGTTCATTCCAGTCATCTGACTCATGCATGCATGTTGTCCCTACTTCCTAGCATTTCTATGAAGATTAACTGAGAAAATGTTTACAGAAAACACAGAACTGTGTTTCACATTTAATGGAGACTCAGCAAATGGTAAATATTTCCATTGCAGGAAGTGATGAAAATATCAAGATAATAGAATTAAGATATTTGATAGTTTGAACTGTCATGCACAAAATGTTGATCCTGCCCTGTCCCATTGGGACTAAACTTGGTCATGTGACTTGCTCTGGCCATAGAATTTCAGTGGATGTGATGCAAGCAGGAGCTTCAAGCATGCTTTCATAGACTGGCTTGGTCTCAGAAGCTTCTGATCTCTGCTGGGAGAACATGCCCTGGGTAGCCATTCCCCATGTAGTCTGGAGCCAGAATGAGACATGTGGAACCAACCTGAGTTCAGTTCACAATCTAGAATCTAGCTGCCTTGCAGTGAACCCATAAGTGTCAGGGTAAATGACTGCTATTTTAAGTGGCAGTGCTCTGGAGTTGTTTGTTTCACAGCATTATTATGGAAATAACTGACTAATACATGTTGCAGTAATGTTATTGTGGGTCAATGCCTGGAAATAAGGGAAGGATTTCAGATGTCAGTCATGTTTCCTGTGCTGCCTTGTTTCCAAAATCACTTCCTTTCTACTGTTCCGTGCTTGGGGTTCCCCCCCCCCCCCCACCGAAAAACCTTCTGAGTACCTCTCTGCCAGGCCTAAGAGTAGAATACAAACAACACATTACCCTTGCCCTCTCACTGTCTGATGAGAGCCATGGATATCTTAACAAGTAACAGCCTCATGGGTTTGGAACTCTAATGGAACAATGCCAGACTGCTATGGGACCAGACAGAAGGAACAGCTGACCCAGATTATGGCGTCAGAGAAGTAGCAGAGTATAAATTGAGACTAAAAGAATGAGTAGGAGTAAGTAGGCAAAGAGTGGAAGAAGGCCTCTCACACAAAGGGTGATGGCACAGGGCACCAGTCAGCAAAAGCTCATTTTTCATGATGAGTTTTCTGCCCCCAATCCTCACTCTCCTCCCCTGGTGAGCTGGGTTCAACCACGGAGAAACCTCAAGATGGATCAGTGTTTTTCTCAGTCTCCCTTGGGGAGCTGCTTGGAAATACCCACGCTGGGCCCTTCTGGAAATTCTGAGTTAGCGCATCTTGGAAATGGCTTGGGCAATCTTTATGAATAAGCCCTCAGATGATGCTCAGGCTCACCCAGTCTGGAAATTGCATCTTTCTTTTTCCCGGGTACTACCCAGCCCCCACATGCCAGGGTGCCTGGAGGAGGCACCCCATAAGCCTGTCACAGCAGGCAGCTTCAGGGGAAGAAAGAGCCTCCAGAGGGTCACACGGTGGGTGGGGGGCATTGACACCTCCTCTTCTTTCCTAATGAGAACGCCCTGCAGTGGTGGCTGGGAGCTACCTTAGTTGCCAGAGATCCCTGCCCACAGGGACAACTTGTGGCTGGGCTTTGTGGCTCTGCACACAGATTCTAGCACCAGGGCATCTGGGCAGGAATGGCCTTGGTTTGGGCTGGAGGGTACAGGTGGACTCCAAATCTGGAAATTTGGTATCATGCTGCTTCTGAGCTTTTAAACCCAGATTTTCAAATGGAAAGTGGATTGTGGCAATTTTACTCAAACATATTCCTGGAAACCCAAGAGTTTAACTAAATCATGTATGAACTGGCTGTACCACGTGGTTCGTATGCCTGTGAGTGCTATCTCTCCCCACCCCCTTCATCAGGCCTCATTCTCTCTCTCTCTCTCTCTCTCTCTCTCTCTCTCTCTCTCTCTCACACACACACACACACACACACACACACACACACACTCACACACACACTCATCCTCACATGTTCACACACTCTCACACACACAGAGCTGTGGGATGGAGGAAAAAGTGAAGGTCAAAGCCACTGAGTTTTGCAAATACAGTACTGAGCCATAATTGTGTCCTGTCCCAATGGACTAGTCCTAAGGATGCACAGGACACCTGGAGGCTAGATCTGTGGCCAGACACACAGCATCCTCTGTGATTGCCTTTTCCCTAGAATAGAACATTATTCCACTTGACACTGAGACTCTAATTTCCTGTCAGAGCAGTCTGAGTTAGGCGAGGAGGGGAGATGGGGAGTGTGGTGTGGTGTGCAAGGTGTGTAATGTGCATGTAAGTGCCTGTATGTGCTATGGTGTGTATGATATGTGTGGTGGATGCGGTGAGATGTGCATGGTGGTGTGTGCATGGAGGTGTGCAGAATGGTTTGTGTGTGCAATCAGGTGTATCTGCATCAAGACACAGCATCCAGAGCAGCTGTACAATGTCTCAGAGGAAATTGCTCCCTAAACTCTTGTTTTCCAGGGTTCCCCAATTTTTCAGGTTTTCTTACTGCATGTCATTTTCCAAGCTTGGACCTAAATCAAATTAGGTGAATTTCTTTTCTGGAAATAGAAATGATCCAATCAATACCCTTCTGAGCAACATCAGCAAATTCCATTTAAGGGCAGATGAAAGGGCACAATTTCCCATCAGTTTCAATGAACAATGAGATTTCAAAATGGCAAAACAGCCCTGTTCCACCCAGAGGCTTCTCCCCGCCCCTGGGAGGGACACTGTGTAACGGGGCTGCCTGGAGCAGGCCCCGAACCTCCACACTCTCTTCCTGCAGCCCTTCCTGCTCCCCAAGCTTGGGTTTCCTCATTCAGTCATTCTCTGAGGCCCACCCTCAGAAGACCTTTGCAAAACAAAGTCCAGACACAGAGCCAAGAAGTGACTGTGCTCCATGTGCCGGGCATCAGGCTTTGCCCAAGTTTGCAGACAGCAGAGCTTAGAAGGCCATGCCCTGGGACCATGGAGTTCTGGAACTCTGAAGCCTGGGACTTCTGGGGGTCACTCGGGCCACTCCGCTGTGGGCAGAGCACTGAGGTGGGCAGGTAAAAGCAGAGTTGAGAACCCCATGTTTATCTGTGGCTCTTTCAAGAAGAGAAAGCTGAGCTGTCTCTGGGCAAAATGTCCCAAGGAAGTGGCCCTGGATGATTGACAGCTGCCCGAACAGCCCAGTTTGCTGAGTACCCCCCACCCCCACAAAACCCATTCTCCACCTTTCCTTTCCCTTCTCTGCCCCAGGAGGCTGGCCAGGGTAGACCACCTCAATGGGGCCATTGGCTTCTGGATTCTGGTGGGATTGGCCAATAGGGAGCCAGGCAGCAGATGGGAAGGAGGGACAGAGTGGGGTTGGGTGTTCCCTCTGCTCCTTGGGATGGAGTTGCCCCTGGCTGGCTGCCTAATTCATCTGCTGACCTGAGATTTGAATTTATGGAAGGGGTGCCACCCACTTCTGTCCTCTGTCCCTAAGGTAGCGATAACAGCACCTGAACTATAAAGAAAAAGGTGAGATGAGAATTGAGAGATTCATTCATATATGTGTTCATGTAAGAAAGACTTACTGAGCCCCTGCTGTGTGCCCAACACTGTGCTGGGGCCACAGGTATCAGCGAGCACAGGAGACCAACAGCCCTGTCACTGCAGGGCTCACGGTCCAGATGGAGCAGACAGACTACAGGTGAAGGCAACAGACCACAGGTGGAGGTGACAGGACACAGGTGGAGGTGACAGACCACAGGAGGAGGTGAAAGAACACAGGTGGAGGTGACAGACCACAGGGCGAGGTGACAGAACACAGGGAGAGGTGACAGAACACAGGTGGAGGTGACAGAACACAGAGAGAGGTGACAGAACACAGGGAGAGGTGACAGAACACAGGGAGAGGTGACAGAACACAGGTGGAGGTGACAGAACACAGGGTGAGGTGACAGAACACAGGGAGAGGTGACAGAACACAGAGAGAGGTGACAGAACACAGGGAGAGGTGACAGACCACAAGTAGAGGTGACAGAACACAGGGAGAGGTGACAGAACACACATGGAGGTGACAGAACACAGGGCGAGGTGACCGACCACAGGTGGAGGTGACAGAACACAGGTGGATGTGACAGACCATAGGTGGAGGTGACAGAACACAGGTGGAGGTGACAGAACACAAGGAGAGGTGACAGAACCTAGGGAGAGGTGACAGAACACACATGGAGGTGACAGAACACAGGTGGAGGTGAAAGGACACAGGTGGAGGTGACAGAACACAGAGAGAGGTGACAGAACATAGGGAGAGGTGACAGACCACAGGGAGAGGTGTCAGAACACAGGTGGAGGTGACAGAAAACAGGTGGAGGTGAAAGGACACAAGTGGAGGTGACAGGACACAGGTGGAGGTGACAGAACACAGGGAGAGGTGACAGAACACAGGGCGAGGTGACAGAACACAGGTGGAGGTGACAGAACACAGGTGGAGGTGACAAAACACAGGGAGAGGTGACAGAACACAGGGCGAGGTGACAGAACACAGGTGGAGGTGACAAAACACAGGGAGAGGTGACAGAACACAGGGCGAGGTGACAGAACACAGGTGGAGGTGACAGAACACAGGTGGAGGTGACAAAACACAGGGAGAGGTGACAGAACACAGGTGGTGATGACAGAACACAGGTGGAGGTGACAGAACACAGGTGGAGGTTACAGAACACAGGGAGAGGTGACAGACCACAGGGAGAGGTGACAGAACATAGGGATAGGTGACAGACCACAGGGAGAGGTGACAGAACATAGGGAGAGGTGACAGAACACAGGTGGAGGTGACAGAACACAGGGAGTAGTGTCAGAACATAGGGAGAGGTGACAGAACACAGGGAGAGGTGACAGAACACAGGGAGAGGTGACAGAACATAGGGAGAGGTGACAGAACACAGGTGGAGGTGACAGAACACAGGTGGAGGTGACAGAACACAGGGAGTAGTGTCAGAACATAGGGAGAGGTGACAGAACACAGGGAGAGGTGACAGACCACAGGGAGAGGTGACAGAACATAGGGAGAGGTGACAGAACACAGGGAGAGGTGACAGAACACAGGGAGAGGTGACAGACCACAGGGAGAGGTGACAGAACATAGGGAGAGGTGACAGACCACAGGGAGAGGTGTCAGAACACAGGTAGAGGTGACAGAAGACAGGTGGAGGTGAAAGGATACAAGTGGAGGTGACAGACCACAGGGAGTAGTGTCAGAACATAGGGAGAGGTGACAGAAGACAGGTGGAGGTGAAAGGACACAGGTAGAGGTGACAGAACACAGGGAGAGGTGACAGAACACAGGGAGAGGTGACAGAACACAGGGAGAGGTGACAGAACACAGGGAGTAGTGTCAGAACATAGGGAGAGGTGACAGAACACAGGGAGAGGTGACAGACCACAGAGAGAGGTGACAGACCACAGGTAGAGGTGACAGAACACAAGTGGAGGTGACAGAACATAGGTGGAGATGACAGGTTGGAAGACCGTGAAAGCTACAGAAAAGGTGGGGGCAGTGCAGATAACGGGATTGAAGTATGGGGATGAGGAGGGAGACAGGTTCAGTTGTCAATGGAGTAGCCACAGTGAGCCAAATTGAGAAGATGCTGTTTGAGCAAAAATTGACAGGGAAAGCCTGGCCGGTGATGCTCAGTGGTTAAGCATCAACTTAAACTCAGTGCATAAGTCACTGGTTGGATTCCCAGCCAGGGCACATGCCTGGGTTGTGGGCTCGATCCCCAGTGTGGGGCGTGCAGGAGGCAGCTGATTAATGATTCTAGCTCTCTCTCCTCCCTCTTTCCTCTCTCTGAAATGAATAAAAATATATATTTTTTTAAAAAACTGGCAGGGAGGGTCCAAGTGTAAGGTTCTTTGAGAATGAACATCCCAGGCAGAGGGAACAAGTACAGAGAACCCCAGATAACAGGGCCTGGAGCAGCCGAGGAACAGAAAGGCACCCTGCAGTGATGGGGAAAATGGTAGTTCATCAGGCCAGGAGGTAATGGGTGGGGCCCAGCAAGTAAATGGGCCTTGGAGGCCATTGTGAGAATTTTGACTCCTATTCTAATGAGATGGGAAACCATCTCTCTGAGATCATTTTTGAGCAGAGGAGTAACCTGGTTGTATTTAATTTTGAAAGGATCACTCTGTCCATTGATCGAGAAAAGATTGGCGGATAGGGAGGAGATGGAGACGTGGGGATTGAGGAATAAGGACACTAGTCCTATAGGAGAAAGCAAAAACACAGGACAGTTGCAAAGAGTGTCCGTTTCTGGATAAATTCTGAAGCCAATCCAGTGCCAATAGGATCTCCCCTGGGTTTTGATGTGAGGAGCAACAGAAAAACAGAAGGGAAGAAGGCTTCCACATTTGGGGGCAGGACATCCTGAAAGTGGGAAGCTGCTATCACCTGAGACAGGAGGAGGCCAGGGAAGCAGGCCTCAGAGCGCGTTTGGAAGTCAGATGTAAGCATAATCGGCTGAAGATGTCTGTGAGATGTCCAGGTGAGAAAGTCAGATTGAAAGTCTGGCATTCAGGAGAGAGGTCGTGACTGGTGATGTAAATCTGAGAGTCAGCCTCAAGACAAACCTCAGCAAAGACACACCTGGCCCAGATCCAGAACGCTGCCTCTGAGCCGTTACCTGAACACGCCCGGCTTCATCACAACACAGCGCCCACACACGCGTAGTGTGCAGCGTGCCGTGTTCTGGGAATTTCATTCGCAGCCCCCTTTGAACTGGATACGGCCTCTTAGTTACAAAAGGCAATCATGTGCTATATAAAGTGGCTTAAATGCCTGCAGGGTCGCCTCGTTGCAAAACCGCTGCTGCAAACTACCCTCCGACATGGGCCTCTCTGACCCAAGTCAGAGCTGTGGGACCACAAGGAAAGCTCCCCATCGGTACTCAGCAACGTCCTGGGAACCAACGAGTCCTCACTGTAGTCGCCCAACCATCGAAACCTCAAAAGAACACTTCAGAAGAAACTGGTCAGTGAGGGATGGATGATAAAAAGAATTACAAAAGCGTTAGTAAGTGGGAAGGAGGGTAGTGAACTTGCAACATTCCGATCGAGTTACACAAGAAGTCATGAATCTCGCTGGGTGGCTTTGGCCTGAGGGTTTGGACGTTCTGGGTCCTTTTTCTACGGACACCACTGTGAGTGGTCGGGACAGACACCTTGGCTGCTGGGGAAATAAGAATTCTGGATGGAATTTATGCAAATTCCACTCAAGCTCCACAGAAAGGCCAATCTCTGAGTATCCACCACGTGCCCCAAGCTATGGGGCGCTGCAGACATGAGATCAAACATGGCCCCTTTCTCCCATTTGTACCCCCCTTCACCCCCAGCTGCACTCTGTCCTTTTATCAGCTTCTCCAATGGGGAAAGAAAGGCGAAAAATTGCACACACCCTCTTCTGTCCTCGATTCTTCCTCCCTCCCATTCCTCCTTCATAAATCCTGCAGAAAGGCAGCCATGGCGTTGGCCCTACTGACCTTGAAACTTACCACTCTCAGGGGAAAGGAAGGGAGAAGTCCTGCAGAGGAATGCAAGCCATCACGGACCAGCGCAGGGTCTGAGCTCACTCACACACACACATACACACTCATACCCGCAGGGACTCTTGGCAATGTCTGGGAACGGAACGGGTTCTGATTATCTCAATGGGAGGGGCTGTGTGGGGAGTGCGACTAGTGAGTCACCTCCTGGGCAGAGGCCAGGGATGTCGCTGAACCCCCCTATAGTACACGGCAGAGAACGACTCAGCCCACACATCAACAGCGGTGCAAAGAGATGAAGCCAGATAATACGGAGAGATCAAGGCAAATCCTTCAGGATCCCAGGGGAAGATTTCAAACTAATGTTATACTTACTTGTGATGTAATCCACAGCATTGCTTCTAGGTATTTTATTCCCCTCTCCCTTGATGCTATGACCTTGGAAAAGCAGAGGTTAATGTGAAGGGGAAATTTGGGGCCAGCAAACCTCAGGCAGGTTTCCTTTAACCCTGCTGCTAAATTTTTATCCAGGCCCGCATCCTCATCGATTTTCCTGCCATCGCATTGCAGGCTGGAACTAAAAATGATTCTGCTCCCAGAACACAAACACCCCCGAGATTGGTTCCTGGGGGTATTTAAAGGAGAAGGATCCTGAAAACAGGCCAATGAAATCCTTCAAAGGGTAGTACAAATATAGATGCACATGGAGCAACAGGTAAAGAAATTGATTGGACATTTTAATCAGATGTCCAGCTTGATTTTTTGAGTGTTTTATTACTCCCTTAGTAAATGAAAATCTAAATTAAAGTGGCTATAAAGTCAGAGTTGATTTTCACATGGAAACTGCCTCCTGTGTTCAAAGGGAGACTCTGTGCAGGCTCCTGTCTCCCCCGGCCATGAGTAATGTAGTAAAATATTAAAGAGCCTTTGATTGTAAAAACTTGTTTCCCCTCCTTCACCTTGCTGCCATTATGGAAGCTCAGTTTCCCTGGGCAGACTTGAAGGGTGATACTGCACAGGTACCGGCAGTTTGGGGACTCTTCTCAAGGTCTGTTGGTGGGTGTCTGTCCGTGGGCTTGCTGGCCATAGGAAGAAACATCACTAGAGACATGAAAAGAAATGATTTTCTTTGGCATTGCTGGTGTGAGTGCAGTGTCTCTGTAAGCTTTGTTTAATGAACTTGTTTTCCATGGCCTTGGTTTTACCAAAGAGCAGGCTCTCTCTCACGCAGAAGTTGTAATGAGGTCCCACAAGGAGTCCCCTTTAAGATTATCCTGGTGGCTACAACACCAAGGTCCAGAGTAGAAAGTATTTGCTGGAGCAGGCACTCCACTGAGATAATGTGGTCTGACTACTAGAAGCTTCATGGTTTCATTCAGACATGTATCTCTGAGTCACTGAGTAATTGACACCTTCCCCTTCACCTTGAACCAGGCAGGTCAGACGTAGGCCGAGGAGATCAGCAGGGCGCCAAGATGGCCAAAAGATTGAGATGACTCACTCACTGGTCACGGACGACACAGGCAGATGTTTAAGAGACAGATGTTTTGCCAGTAAGAGTCTTCATTTTCCAATACACAAGACAAATGTATTTTAATTTAACGTTTTTCTTTGGTGTTGGGTTAGGTGCTAAGAATATGTTGTTGGCAAAGAAAGTGTCAAGGGGGACTCAACATTTCCTATTTGGTAGATGGGGAGGAGAAAAGACTGCTACTGTGTTTATTATGCACACACTCTAAGAAGGCACCTCACAGCTGTTCCCATTTATCCCCCCACCACCTGGGGGGAGGGCATTATCAATAAGTTGGGATCATGAGGCTCAGAGAGGCCAGGCAGCCTGCACACAGTCAAAGCAAAGATGGCGGAGAAGGAAGGTGAGGCCCCGGCTGGCTCAGGCCCAGGCCTTCCCAGGCCCATTCTGTGGTGTTAGAGACATTCCAGGTGCATGTCCCAGGCAGGAGGAGGAAAGTGCACCTCCTGGCCCCATCTTCCAATGGTTGGCTTCTCCTGTGACCATCACCTTCCCTGCATGTCCCATTGCACTCATGTGGGCATGAGTGGCTCATGGTATTGGCACGTAGACCACAGGGAAGCAGGAGAAAGAGGCCGGGAAGTAGGGTCAGGCGATACTGTGGGCTTGCCCTCTCGTAGCACGGGAGGCTAGAAACAACCACCACAGCAGGGCCCATAGCGGTGCTGGTGGCCTCGGGGCACTGAATCCTGGCTGGTGGCAGCATAGGTGCTTCCGGGAGCTCTTTCTACAGTCTGGACTTTCACTCCACATCTCATGCAGTGGGTAGCAGAGTTTGGCCAGCTTTACCTCAGAGAGCTGGGAGATAGCAGAGTGCTGTGCAGACCCAGGAAATCTCAGCTACCTCCTTCGAAGATAATGCACCTGCACCCAGACCCTGAGTAGGCATGTCCTGAGCAGCCCCCTGCAGCCCAGTGTTTCCCCAATCACAGAATTTTCCCTCTGTCCATGGATACCCCACAGAACCAGTGTCCATGGGACAGCTGGGAGTGCTGTGCCCACACACCACCTCTCAGGAGTAGCTGCAGACACAGAGCCTCAGCCACGTCAGCATGATGTGAGGCTCTGAGGGAAGCAGCAGAGGGGCTGGATCTCCCTGCTCCGGGTCAGGAACACTCAAGGTCAGAATGGTTGTCTGCGGGAGGATTGATGAAGGCAGGACAGGCCTCAGTTTCCCCAGCCACCAACTCCATCATCCTAATCACAGCCTGTTTTTCAACAGCAAGAACATTGCTTTGGGAAAGGGCAAGAATAACAAGCATCAAATACTCTGAGCTAAAAACATCCACCTGTGTGGCTACAGCGCTCACAAGTGGTACTCTTTCCACTAATTTAGTGAAATATTATTTGCTTTTGGAGGCAAAGGATGTGCAATTCGAATGGTGTGTTGGTCAGACCATTCACCAGCTGTGGAAGAGTTAGCAGTATCCCATTCTCCGCTGTCCTTGTGACCCAGGCCTGGTGAAGTGAGAAAGCTTAAAGTGTCAGCACCACCCTAACCTGTTTGGCTCAGTGGATAGAGTGTCGGCCTGCAGACTGAAGGGTCACGAGTTCGATTCCAGTCAAGGGCATGTACCTTGGTTTTGGGCACATCCCCAGTAGGGGATGTGCAGGAGGCAGTTGATCAATGTTTCTCTCTCATCAATGTTTCTAACTCTCTATTCCTCTCCCTTCCTCTCTGTAAAAAATCAATAAAAGTTATTTTTAAAAATAATAAAAAAATAAAGTGTCAGCACCAGACGTGCCACAAATGCCACGAGCTGCTTCTCTGATTTCGGGACAGTAGCCACATCAGTCACCCCGTAGTGAGTTCTTTGCCTGAGAAGAATCATTAGCCAGCCATGGTTGGGGAAATGGTGGCTGGTGGACCGTCTATCATGGCTTAACGGTCCTGAGACCTAGGCCTTTCTCACGGACAAATGGAAGCTGTTACCTGTCATGGCGTCTGCCCCTCTTGGGAGCTCCTGTCACATGGATGGTGCTTATTCCAGTGAAAAAGACCTTTCTGGACACCGTGGACATAAGCCAGTTAAAGGATTTTCTCTGCCCACCACCCCTTGTCACATACAACTTCATGCCTGTCCAGAAGCTGCCACACTGCCCTGATCTCTGCCTAAAGATGGGCATCTGCAAGGCTGGAGGTGTCTCAGAGAGTCACAGAGACATGATGGCTGGGTAGGACCAGGGGAGGGGCTGGAACACCGCAAAGCACATGCATGCACCCCGACTTCCAGATGACGCCATTGCAATGCCAACCCCACCTCACCTTCCACTGACCAAGCCTTTTGGATTCCTCATCTGCTCCAGCCACACCCCAAGCACCACTCCTGCCACCCTCTGCATTCAGAAGGGCGAAGAAGCTCCTTGCTTCCTGAGTTACGACAGCTTCCCGGCCACTCTGTCAGAATCAGGCGAGAGACAGGAGCCATTCCGGGCCTGAGGAGCCGTCAGCAGTTGGGAGTGGAGGGCCAAGATCTGGCTTTATGGACCCAGGACTCTGAACTCCCTATACATGGTACCAGGGTCTCAGTGTTGCCTCCCAGGGTGTGTATCCCCAAGGAAGGAGACTCATAAATGAAGTCATTAAGGGGGTGATGCTCTAATTAGCCAGCCAGTGCTGGGTAAGGGTTCCCCGTGTTGTTATTTTTAGCTCAGGGGTTTTGAATCAGGAGTAGGCATCATTGCAGCAGGCTGTGTCAGCTTTAATGAGGCACCTCATTATGTCCAAGGATGCACATTCACACCTGTCCCAGGTCGGGAGCCATTATGGGTCACTAGAGGAAACAAGAAGCAGGTGGGGTGGCGCAGGAGCCAAGATTTTAGAAATGGTCCAAACATGCTTGAATTCCTTCTCACTCACCGTCCGCCTCCTGCCCCCTTTCCTACTCTTTGTGGCAAAGCTCTTGAAAGAGTTTTCTATATCTGTGCCCCCAGGTCCTTACCCTCCATTTACTCTTCACCCCATTCCACCAACGTCTTCTACCTACCACTCCCCAATCTAACCTGGTCAAGGTTACCAATGACCTCCCATTGCCAAGTCCAATGGCCAGTGACTCCTGTTGTTTGTCCAGCCTGCTACCCCTGAGCTACCTTCCAAGTATACCCAATGGACTCCTCTTCATTTCTGCATGAATGTCTCACAAGCATATCAAAGTTACCCTGGCCCAATAGAACTCTTATTTGAGCTCCTCATACCCACAACTTCACCAGCACAGCCCAAGCCAGGAGGGGCACCCATGTGCTTAGGCCAGAGCAATGATTTCCTTCTTGACTCCTCTTTTCCCTCACTCCCCTTACCCAACCCACCAGCACATCTTGTCAGCTCCAACTTCAAAATATATCCAGAATGTGACAAGTTCTCGCCCCACCAACAGTACACCAGTCTAAACACCCTTACCTCCATCAGACAGCCAACACCTCCTAACGGGGCTCACTCTGTCTGCACTAACCATCATTTATTTTCAACTTAACTCACAGAGCTGGAGGGAGACTCAGAGACTCCAGAAAATGCCACTGTTTGTCATCACTGTTATTGACACTCTTCTGGGCTCACCCTGACCCCAGCTCAGGGGCATGGAACAGTTTCTTTGGCAAGACCCAAACTGAGCAGAAAAATTGGCCTCTCTCCTCCAAAGACTATACACACATACATCATATTTCAAGAATTCACCAAACCCTTTGGCCTTTTTATGTCTAAGTATTAGACTTGAATGAGAGCTATTAAGCACTCACTCTTGCCAATAATTGCACAGCCACACAAAAGTGTGGGTGCAGCCATGGGCGTCTTCTGCCCTTCCTAATTTCCCAGGACACGAGACTGTGACACTGTCACTGGGATGGGAACGGATGATACCATACGTAATTTATCTTCCCAATAGCAACTAGTTGGGTATATTCAACTAACCTGTGATTCTGGATCAAAATAATCAAGTAAAAATCATTATTCAGAAATTGTGTTGTAATTGCCATAAGTACTGCAATTGCTATACTTATAAATGTCATCTAAATGAAATCCAAAGGCAAAAAGCAGCTCTAAAACATGCTGTGGTCTGCACCAATGGTCACTGTGAGCTATAATGTAAGTACCACCTGGCAGAGCCTCTTGACACTCCTCACTGTGTCTATAGCCCTGCCCCTGGGTACTGTTGCTTCTAAATTCATGGACAGACCATTTTCCTTGTGTCTCACTCACGCTTCTTCCATCAGGACAATGGCTTGCTTATCAACTCCTCAGCTCTAGCAGAAATCCAATCTGGCTTCCCCAGTTCTACCTGTTTGGAAACCCTCTTCCTAGAGTCGCAGGGGAAGATAAAACAAGCCCAGGTCAGAATGCACTCACCTGTTTTCTGTATTCAGACTCTAAACAAACAGCCTCCCAACTCACCTGCAAAAACTCCCTTTGTCCTCCTCCAACCCCAGCCAGCTCAGCACAGCACCTGCTCTGTCCTGGGCTTTCCAGAGGCAGCTCTTAAACCTGAACTGGTTTGGCAGCATCATTCCCATCTGCGGAAGTTTAAAATTTCCAGGCCCATAAGTTGCATGAGTTGGAGCCTAGGAATTATTTCTTTTGGAAGCATCCCAGCTGATTCTGACCTCAGGTCAAGCCTGTGACATGGGCCACCCTGTGGATCCTGGCTCCCATGTTCTGTGTCCTCTGGCTTTGCTACAAAACTGCAGCATCACCTCATCCTTGTTTCTTCAACATGGGGTCCTGAGAAATTTTTGTGGGCAAGTGCTGTGCTAGGTGCAAAGAAGGTGGGAGAGGTAATAAACAAAAAATTAGTAAGCCACAATCCCTGCAATGAAAAAGCTCATTGTCAACTGCAACTAACAGAAAGGTGAATAAATCATTGCCATGCAGAGTTAACAGGTCTCCATTAAGAAGACTGTCAAATTTCCCCTGGAGCTCAGCAGAGAAGAGGCTAATCCCACCTGGAAGTTAAGGTAGCTAGCTGCCCTGAATTGTATCTGGAAGGACTGTTAACCAAATATACTTACTGCATATTTAGCCTGTTTCCAATATTTTCCTGTTCTAAACATAATGTAATTCTTGCAAAATTAAATATAGTATTTCCCTCAGGAAAATTGCATAACATTTAACTTTCACATTTTTTTACTTAATTTATTGCAGTTTGAAGGGTGATAACTTGATTATTACATTGATTTCTATTCTATATTACTACAGAAATGCTTTAAAATATTTATTAGCACTTTTTAATTCTTTATTTGAGAACTTTTCTCTCTTTGGGTCATTTGTCTGTTGAAGTATTTATCCTTTTCCTCTTAATTCCAGACAATTTTGGGGCTCTTAATTACATACTAAAGGCCCGATGCACAGAGATTTGTGTAAGAATAGGCCTTCCTTCCCCTAACTGCTGGCACTGCCTTTGCACCAGCTCAGAGCTGCTTTTCTGCCTTCACTCTGGTCCAGAGCTGCCTTCCCCCTCTCTCCTTGACATGTCAATTTGCATATTCCCTCCTTATTGGCTGTGAGCACTGCCATCTTTGTGGTGGAGTTATGGTCAATTTGCATATTCTGTCTTTATTAGATTAGATAGTGTGCAATATAAACATTTGACATTCTTTTAATTTGTTGTCTACCTTTGACATTGAATGTCATGTATCTGGGGACACTAAAGTCTTCTCTTGCACAGTAAAATCTGCCAATATTTTGCTTTATGATTCCTGCTTTGGACAGCAGCATCTCATTGCTAAATTATGCTTCTAAACTGCTGTGTATGTAATAGCTTCTGCAAATGCTGTCCTATATTTTGTATCCTTTCAGTACATACTGTAATTAAATACTGATTGAATCTACTCCTGACAGCTGCTTTTAATGCATGTGACATTTTGTCACTCTGTAGGCAGCTAGAGTTCCTTCTCCCATTCTGAGCTGCTCCTCTTCTTGAAAGTATTATTTTAGTCAATGGCCTCACCCTCACCCAGGTACCTAAATCGGAAAGCTAAAAGAAATCCAGCAATTCCCTCTCCTCTCCCTCATTCCTCAGATCTCATCAAATCCTGTGGCCTGATGTTTTATATCTTATACATTTTTTTATTGAAGTGAAATTTACATAACCATTTAGAAATGTACAGTTCAGGGGCATTTAGTGCATTCACAGTGTTGTGAGTCATTGAGCTCTCTGTAGCTCCCAAGCTTTCCCATCACACCAGAGAAACCCTGTGCTAATTAAGTAATCACTCCCCATTCCCACCCTCCCATCCCCTGGTAACCACCAATCAGCTTCTGTGTCATGGATTTGCCTATTTTGGATGTTAGCATAAGAAAAGAATCATGCAACCTGTAGCCTTTTGTGACTGGCGGCATTCACTTAGCATATGTGTTCAAGATCTCAGGGTAAGGTTCCCCTACATTTTTATTACTTGTTCCCTGTGTTTCCATCTCTAGGACCAGTTCTTGACTTTAGGACTCATCTCCCTCTTACCTGAGCTGTTTGAACAGCCCCAGCGTGAGCTCCCTGCCTCTCCAACCCGGCTTTTCTACTGCAGCCAAAGTGATCCTGTCTTTTATCAACTCATCCTGCCTCCACAGTAGACAATCATCCTTCCTTCAAGCTTTACACCTAGGTCAGTGGTAGGCAAACTGAGGCTTGTGAGCCACATGCAGCTCTTTGGCCCCTTAAGTGTGGCTCTTCCACAAAATACCATGGCCTGGGCGAGTCTATTTTGAAGAAGTGGTGTTAGAAGAAGTTTAAGTTTAAAAAATTTAGCTCTCAAAAGAAATTTCAATTGTTGTACTGTTGATATTTGGCTCTGTTGATTAATGAGTTTGCTGACCACTGACCTACGTGAACACTTCCTCCACCGTTCCCTCTCTCTTACTATATTTCCTTGTTCACATTCATTCTAACTAGTCTAACGTTTAGAATACCCCTTGTCACGGCCATTGCAGCATCGTTGCATTAGCCAAGCACAGAGGCAGGGTCGGAGTAGTGGTGCTGCGTCCACAGGATGGGATGTAATTACCCTGCAGTTGTTATGAGGGGCAGAGCTGAGAGACACTGTCAGCAGGGCTTCAGGCACACAGAGGGACACAGCGTCACTTACACAGCGTTCCTCCCAGCAATGAATTAGCGGACACTGACTCTGAGGAAACAATCAGACCAACTCTAGTTGAAGGACATCCTTCAAAACTACCGCCCGTCCATCTTGAAAGATGTCAGTGTCATGAAACACAGAGAAAGGGAAGCAAAATTCGAGAGTGAAGAGCTTACAGAGAAGTGACAACCAAACAGAACAAGTGACTTGGGACTGGATGCGAAATCAGAAAAACAGATTGCAATTAAGGACATTATTGGGGCACCTGTTCAAACTTTCAGGGTTGGATGGTGGTGTTATATGGATATTACATTTTCTGACAGGGATGGGTACACTGGGTGTGTAAGGAGATGCTCTTGCTATCCAGAGATAGATAATGAAGTAGTTATGGGTAAAAGATAATGCTTCCAGCTTAGTCCCAAATGTTTGCAAATGCAACAACTATTGCACACTTAATGAGACAGGAGAGGCAGAGACAGAGCAAATATGGCGAAATGTTAACAACCGGTGAGCATGGATAATGGGAATATAGAAATATCTTGCATTATTTTTACAGTTTTGCTGTAACCTTGATAGTTTTTCCAAATGAAAAGTGAATAAAAATTAAGTAAATCATTTTAAGCTAGTATGGAGAGATGACCCTAATGCCCCGTTAATTTTCAGAACACATTGTGAGCTTGACATCAAGAAGTCTGGGGAGATGCAGCTCCCAGCAGCGCCCACCGCCCAGGACAGTCCTGGCGCCCACCACCTGTCTGAGATGCCCTTTCACCTGTGTCTCCCAGTGGATGATAAATCATGTGGTCACTGAGCGATAGCCACAGGTTGAAGGGAATGGAGGACTTTCCTTTTTATTCTTCCCAAGATACAGAACTTATATTTTTAAATTGTTAGCATCCATTATTTTATACTGAAATACTCTTTTAAAAACTCTAAATTATTCATCTCTTACAAATTCTCCCTATTGATAGGACTGTGCTTTGAGTTACTCATTAAGATGTATTATAAAAAATGACAAGTCTCAACAATTATTGCTGCAACCTGAAAATTGAAACAGCAAGATATCATTCTCATCAATGAGACTGCCCCCCCCCCCAAAAAAAAATAGGTAAACTCTACATAGGATTAGCAAAAGTAGAGGTGGGGCTAGCCTTCTCACACACTGCTAGAAATTAGCTCGGCCATTTTTGAAGAGCACCTTGTAATAGCTGTTATAATAGAAAATGTGTGTGTTCCATGATGCATGAATTTACCTTTCGTTCTGTATACTACAGAAACTCCACATACAAAGAGGTAAGGACAAAGATGTTCACTGTAGCTTTATCTGCCAAAGAGGAATCTGGAAGCAGTCTCCATCAGAACAGGAATGGGCAAATAAAATAAATGTAGACAGACATCTTTCAGTTTGAATAGATACACTAGTTCTCTATAAGGCAATATGCACAGGTTCAAAAACAAGACAGAAAAACTGGGTGCTGAATAATAAGAACAAATTTATGCCGTTTGTGTGTAAAGTGTTTAAAAACACAAAAACTATACTATTTCTATGCGCGCACATATAATTAAAATTTTTTGTTATTTTTATTTGATTTTTTAAAATACATTTGAGAGAGAGAGAGAAAGGGAGAGGGAAAGAGAGGTAGAAACATCAATGATGAGAGAGAATCACTGATTAGCTGCCTCCTGCACACCCCCTACTGGGATGTACCCTAAACTGGAATTGAACCCTGATCGCCTGGCTCATGGGTCAACAACATTCAACCACTGAGCTGTACCAACTGGGCTAAATTATTTTTAAGGGAAACAGAAGAATAAGTATTAAGTTCAAGAGAGTAGTTGACTTTGGGGGAAATGAGAAAGCTATGAAATTATAGTGGGAAGTAGGCAAATTTGATCAGTACACAGAAATCACAGTGGGCATATCTGTAATGTTTTAATTTTTAAATAAAAAAAACTGGAAGAAAATATTAACAGTTGTTAATTCTTAGCTTCAATCTTTGAATAACTGCTTATTTCAATCTTTGTCTTTTGGGTTATAGTCCTTATATCTTGCTAAAAGAGCATGAGTATAATTGCAGTATAAAGAATACTTCTTAAGGTAAAGTCTTTGTGATCGTTCGTTTTACTTGACTGGGCTGCACATGCCCAGACATGTTGTCAGACATTCTGAGTGTCTCTGAGACTGCGTCTGAATGAGACTGACACTGAGTCAGCTGACCATCGAGCAATTGCCTCCCTGATGTGGGTGGACCCTATCCAATCCGTTGAAGAGCTGAACAAAAGGCTGGTCCTCCCCTGAGCCAGCGGGGGTTCCTCCTGCCTGCCTGCCTTAGAGTTGGGACATCGGATTTTTTTCTGCCTTTGAATTTAAACTAACAAATTGTCTCTTCCTAGACTTCAAGACTGACAACCTTTGGGCAGACACTACACCATCGGCTCTCCTGAGCCTATAGCTCATTGATTGCAGATCTTGGGACTCGGTTCTGATTTTCTGGAGAAACCTGACTGATACCAGGAAAAGAGAAACTTAGCACTCTCATTTCACAGACAAGTGATCTGTGGCCTAGAGAAGTAAAGTGAACTTGACAAAGCTCACTTGGGTTGTGTCAGGACCAGGATTCAAGGCCAGATCTCTGACAGACCAGGGACTTCCACCTCAGTTTCCTCGCCTCTCTATGCCACCGTCACTCACTCCTGTGCTCATGTGCTTGATCGTGGCTAGTGACTGACATCAGGTGATCACTGAAGATGGTCGACTCAAGATGCCAACAGTCCCAGTGAGAGCACGTAAACTTCTTTAGGGCAAAAGGTGACCCCAAATATGGAGACATCCTGATGTGTTCCAGCTGCTAGTGGCTTCCATACCTGGCAGAGACCTCCCTCCATGTGGGTGGGAGTCAGCCATGTGGACAGCCCAGTGTGTGCAACTCTGGGCTTCTTAACGGCACATGCCAGGTATTCCCTGCCTTATGTGGACACCTGGATCCCGTGTCCTCTCCCATTGACTGTGTCTGTGTGTCCTCTGCCAGTCAATCACCGTTTCACAGGGACCATTATGCACCTGGTTGTTTAATTAGAAAAGGGCCTCAAGTCTCGATGATGAGGGGCTGGAATTCTACAACACGGATCTCTGCAAGACGTGTCACCTTCAAGCCCAGAAGGAGGCCTCGCAGTCCAGGGGAGCTGTGCTGAGACCACTTCCTGCCACGAGTCAACGAATGTCACTGAGGAGCCCCCAGGAGAGGAAAAGGCTAGCGTTTGTCTTTTGAAGCAGCCAATTATGCACATACACAGCTGCTGGTTGACCTCCGTGGCTAGGGTCTCAAGTCAGGCCATCTGAGGGGTGACAGATCGCAGAGGAACCAAAGCTGGGGAGAAAGGTGACTGTCTGCCAGGGAGAGTGAGGGTGACAGAGGCCAGGCCAGGCTGACTAGGGAGCTGTCAGTATGAGAAGGAATCACTTTCATGTCTGGGCCAAAACTGGTATCAGGGCCAGGCCAGATCCCTTTCTCTAAAGGAGCAGAATTTCCAGTTGGATAAACAGTTGGGACACAGAACAGGGAAGAAACAATGACAACGAGGGGAAGAATCATTGAATTTGGGGGGAATGATTTGCCAAGTGCTGTGGCTCGGCGAATACGTTAGCTGAAACCCATTTCTTTCACGCTGCGAAGAAACAGGGTGTGATTTCTTCGTCTGTAGAATGGGCTGATGGTATGGACTGGCCATCGTGGTTGTCAGAATGAGAAAAGGAAATTTGTTTTGTAAACTAGTGTTACAGTTTACCCCTCGATGCTAATGTTTGATTGGCGGGTTGGGCCATGGCAGAGTGTTTAGGAAGAGTTCCTGGGTTCCTAATGTTTGTTTTAGCAGGGCTATCTATTGTGTACTTGATGTGACCTGCAGCCATCCCAGGAGGTGGACCTTGAGTTTCCTGTTGCAACGCAGAAGTCTCTGAGCCTCAGGAATGTGTTCATGTGAACTCGGGCCCTCCCGAGGGCACAGCCTGTGTTGACAGCACCCGGGCCCCGCTCTCGTCCCACACTACCTGGCCCCGATGAGCCCGCTGTTTCCTGTTGGCATCCCCCAGGCTGGGTGCAAGGAAACCAGCCCCTGTCCGCTGGTTCCCGCACACAGAGGGCAGTTTTGTGCACGGGCCAGGCTGCACATGACCAGCGTAGCAATCAGGACTCAGGAAGGGCCACTCGGCCTCTTCCAGCGGATTCTCTCACCTAATCTCGGCCAGGGCCCGCTCCGAGCCCCCTTCTCCTCTTTCCCAGCCATTGTGCCCTGCGGCGGAAGACAGGCTTCCCGAGGCTCCCACAGCCTGGAATGTGTAATGAAGTCACCAGGCTGCGAAAGAAAAGGCCTCTGTGTCTGCGGGTGATGGGGCTCAGCTCTGGGATCTGCATAATGCGGCTCTGGTCCTCAGAAATAAAGTGGCGACTGTTAGGATGTCTTCTGGCCTGGCAGCTCTGAGAGGGGACGTTTCATCTCTGCTCTGTGAGCTCCTTATGCCCTCTGAATGGCTCTGTGGCTACATGACCACATGATGACTGTTGTCTTGCTGCCAGGATGGTATGTGCCACCCGGAAGGAAGAGCCCTGACTTCACTTTCCCCTCTCCCCCAGCCGTGCGAACCACAGAGCAGCAGGTGTGCGCTGTGGACAGAGGGGCTCCTGGAGGTGGTCTGGCCCCTGGTGGCCTTCACTTCAGACCCAGAAAGTGCACTGTCACTTGCAGTGAAGACCAGAGATGTCACCCTAGCTCCGGAATTGAGGACGAGGCCACAGAAGCTGTGAGCACTAAATTGGGAGCCAGTGTGGCAAGTGGTTGGGAGCCAATGCCATGCCCATCAGGCAAAGCTGTAGCCGGGGCCAGCCAACTCTCGGGTTAGCACAGAATAGACAGCAAACCCTGGGCCAAGAGTGGCTCAGAACCCACAGGCCAAACCAAGGCTACCTACTCCCAACCCCTCCCAACCCCTCCTCACCCATACACACCCCCCAGTAGTGAGCACGGAGAGGAAGGGTCCAGGCCAGAAAGCCTGGGGTCTGTCCTGCTCAGTTTCGCAAATGGACCAAGGGTCACCTCTGTCAGAACCACAAGAGTCTGTCCATTCAGAATCCTGGTTCCCATCCCAAAACAATAGGAAAACAAGCTCCAAACTCTGGCCCAGGAACCTGCATTGTGAAAAGAGCTCTGAGCTCACTTGGGCTTTCACAAAAGAAGTCAAAACAAGTTCCCAGGTTGCTTTTCCTGGGTAGTGGGAAGACCAGAACTTTATAAATTACCCAAAAATGACCTCCCTCCTCTCGTTGTACTTATTTATCTAGTCCTCCTTTGCACCCCTATATCAACCATTCCCCTGAAGGCAACCATGCCAAAGGATGAGTGTGTCTTTTAATTTAGATGCATCCTTAAAAAGTGTGTATTTTTTAGTGTGTGCTTGCATTTTTGAATTCTGTCAATAGGACTGCCTATAGCACTCCCGCTGGTTGTCCTGCCGCAAGAAGTGGTGACAATACACCCATGTGTTGGTAAGTGAGCACCTCCTCCTGGTTCTTAGGTACCGCGCAGAGCTCCTAGTATGTTTGTGCCACCCATCAAATGATGGGTGCTCCGATGGGCTTCATCCTCCACATGGCAGACACACGCAGGCGCGCACACACTGCCCACAATCTCCTACCTGTCCATAGGACATAATCAAAATGGGTGTGTGTGTCTGTATGTGTGTGTACCCAGAGGCAGGAATGAACCAAGTTCACCAGTTGATGAATCTAGAATGAGGATGACCCGAGAGCACATTCATTGAACTCTGCCAGGCTGCTCCCAGCAGATGCAGCCATCTACACTCCCACAAGCAATGCAGCGGGGTTCCATACCCCACAGTCCAGCTTCGATTTCTTTATTTTTTGCCAGCCTCATAGATTTAAAGTGAGAGAGATCTCACTGTGATTTTAATTTGCATTTCTCTTTTCACCAAAGAGCCAAAATGTCTCTTCCTATGATTGCTTTCCTTCATTTTTCTCTTTTGTAAGTTACCAATTCAAATATTTCCCTTGTTAATTAGCAACATTGCCTTATGTATTCTAAATATTATTTTCTTTCCTGTTTTAGACATTACAAATGTCTTCTCTTCCTTTTATGTATTTTCTTTAACTTTACAGCATACTTTTAAAAACTTAATTCAGATATAAATCACAAATTGTACAATTCACCCACTTAAAGCACATCATTCAATGGTTTTTAGTATATACATGGAGTTGTGTAATCATCACCAGAGTTAATTTTAATAACATTTCCATCACCTCCAAGAGAAGTTAGATACCCTTTAGCAGTCACTCCCCATCATCTACCCCCAGGCTCCTCATCCCAAACACACCAGCCCTAAGCAGCCACTAATCTACCCTGTCTCAATAGCTTTGCCCATTTTGGACATTTCATAGAAATGGAATTAAACCATATGGAGTCTTTTGTGGCCGGCTTCTTTCACTTAGCCCAAGGTATTCAATGACTTGTGTTGTGACATGTCAGTGTTTCACTCGTTATTGGTATGCCTATGCCACATGTGCTTATTCACTTACCACTTGATGAACACTTGGGTCGTTTCCACATATTGGCTATTATGAGTAATGTTACTATGAACATTTATGTGTCCCCACATTTATGCAGTCATATGTTTTCATTTCTCCTGGGTATATATCTAAGAGTGGAATTCAGTGGTAATTTTATGGTCACATTCAGGACCTGCCACATGTTTTTCCCCAATGGCTTCACCATTTGGCATTCCCACCAGCAATACATGACAGTTCTGATTTCTCCACATTCTCACCCGGTTATGGCTTTCCCTTTTGTTATAGCCATCCTAGTGGGTGTGAAGTGGCATCTAGCTGTATTTCAATTTGCATTTACCTAATAGCCACTGATGTTGACTGTCTTTTCATGTGCTTATTGCCACGGTATATCTTTTTGGAAAATGTCTATTTGGAGTTATTGTCACTTTAAAGTGGGTTATTTATCTTTTTATCACTGAGATGTACAAGTTCAGTGTACTCTTTTAAACAACAAAAGAGAAATCCTTAATTAGGTGTAATCACATCAGTCTTGTCTTGCTATGTTTTTGCCTTATGGTTTGTGATGCTGAGGTTTGTATAAGAAGTCCTTCCCCTCACCCAGCTGGCGTGGCTCAGCATCCACCTATGAACCAGGAGATCACATGCGTGAGTGCGCGCACGCGCACACATACACACACACACACACACACACACACACACACACACGCACACAATTAATACTTTGCCTTTCATACTTAGGTCTGGCCAAAGTTCATTTTTTGTGTGTGATTCCAGGCAGGAACCTGGTTCTTTTCTTCTCCAGATGACCAGTTTTCCCAACCCCATTTACCAAGCAACCTATCTCCCCACGCTAATGAATGGCACCACCTTTCTCATATATTGGGTTTCCATACACACCTATGTCTGCTCTGAGCTCTTTGTTTCTTTATTCGTTTATTTTTGTCTATTTGTCTGCCCTCACATCTGCACCACACTATAGTAACCAGCCAGACCTCTCTTGAAGAACCGGGCTCTGTCCCCATGGACCTCCCAGTCTTAAAGGTGCAGTCCTCTGGTCCCTGGAAAGTGTCTCCTCGCTGCCATCTGTGCCTCTCTAATTATTTGTTTTGGAGTTCCCCTAGGACTTTGATCATTTGGGTGCCCTCCAATTTTCTAGGTACCCCATAATATAGCCCAGGAGAAACTTCTGTGAGTTTATGGCTCATGCTCTCCTAATAAGAGGCCTTTTGACTGGGCTAATTATTTTAATAAGCCAAATCTGCCTTCACATAGACAGGTTCCTAAGTCATTCTTATGGATGTCTGTAAAGTGTGATGTTAATGACCAGTGTCTTGAGATGGCAACTCCAGTTTCATCATCACAAATATCCATATGCTTCTCCCACAGACCTGACACTGTGTCCTGTTCTGGAGCCACGGGTATGCCCTGTGCTGTGGATAATGAAGAGTGTGCTGAGTATGTACAGTCTTCATGGAGATGGGCCCTGGGGAGAGCTCTGGTGTCATCTTCTTATAGATGTGATCTCCCATCTATACTGGGAAATCCCTGCACCAGCTGTTCAGTACAACACACATCCTCTCCAGCATGAAGCTTACAAAAATAGTAGAGGCCCAATGCATGAAATTCATCAGATGTTTCATAAGATGGTTGTTCTGCTGTTTGGTCTAATTAGCATATTAGCTCTTTATTATATAGAACTAGTGACCTGCCACACATTAAAAGGGGATTAATTACCCGAGAAACTAGAAACACCAATCAGAAAGGATATATGCACCCCTATGTTCATAGCAACACAAATTACCATAGCTAAGATTTGAAAACAGCCTAAGTGCCCATCAGCAGATGAGGGATTAAAAAACTGTGGTACATCTACACAATGGAATACTATGCTGTGGTAAAAAAAAAAAAAAAGAAGGGATTCTTACCATTTGCAACAGCATGGATGGAACTGGAGAGCATTATGCTAAGTGAAATAAGCCACTCAGAGAAAGGTAAATATCACATGATCTCACTCATTTGTGGAATATAGTGAACAATATAAACTGATGAACAAAAACAGATCCAGAGACAGAGAAGCACTGATCAGACCATCAAACCTCAGAGGGAAGGTAGGGGAGGGTGGGAGGAAAGGGGAGAGATCAACCAAAGAACTTGTATGCATACATATAAGCATCACCAATGGACACAGACAACAGGGGGGTGAGGGCATAAGTCAGGGGGGAAGGTGAGGGTGACAATGGGGGGATAAGGACACATATGTAATACCTTAAGCAATAAAGAGATAAAATAAAAATAAATAAAAATAATAAATAAAAAATAAAATAAAAGGGGATTAATTAAAGGAAATAATTTAATATTGCTATTTGCCCTTTCTCTATAATAGAAGTGTCAGAGATGAAAGAAAATTAGTAAAATGTATATGAAAACCTTCCTCCTGTCAGAGTCTGGGGTGCACCGGACCCAGAGTCAAGTTCCTACCCACCCACATGCACCTCAAAATTGTGTGAGACCCAGACCTGGCCACCCTCCCCTCCATTGAGCTAGATCCAGACTGGCCAGTCCCAACCTTGTCAAGCCCTGCTGGACAGGGGGCATAGCCTCAGGTCCCCTGGCCCAGCTCCAGGATGGGGGGCATGGTCTGGGGTCTCCCAGCCCAGCCCAGGGTGGTGGAGCATGCCTTTAGGTCCTCTGTCAAGCCCCACCAGGTGGGGGGTGCAGCCTGAGGTTCCCCAGCCTGGTGCTGGAGTAGGGGGAGCAGCCTGAGGTCCCCTAGCACAGCACCAGAATGGGAAGCATATATTGAGTTCCCCCATGGGCATGGCCTGAAGTCCCCTGTCAAGCCCCACAGGTGTGGGGGAAGGTGTAGCCTCAGGTCCCTGCTGATTGCTCGTTAAGGCTCCTTATGGGAACTTGGCCTCAGCTGTGGGTGCAGCCATCTTTGTGATGGAGTGATGGTCAATTAGCATATTCCCTCTTTATTAGATAGGACTAAAGGTCTGATGCACAAAGATTTGTGCAAGAATAGGCCTTCCTTCCTCTGGCTGCTGGCACTGGCTTCTCTGGCAACCAGGACCTGGGCCTTTGCTCTGGCTGCCACCTTCTGCTCTGGCTCCAGCCCTACCACCCTCCTATAGCTCCCTCCACCCTACCCTCATAGCAGGCATCTGCCCCAGCCCAGCTGCTCCACACCTGTGAAGCCTGCCCCGAGGCCTAGAGCAGTGAGGGTGGGGTGGAATGCCTGTATCCCAGCCCAGCTGCCACCATCTTTGTCACAGCAATTTGCATATTTCCTCCTTATTGGCTGTGGGCACTGCCATCTTTGTCAGAGTGATGGTCAATTTGCATATTTTGTCTTTATTAGATAGGACTGGAAGCCTGATGCACAAAATTCATGCAAGAGTAGATCTTCCTTTCCCTACCTACCAGCACTGGCTTCCCTCTGACACCCGGGACCCGGGCTTCCCTCACAGCCCCAGCTTCGTCCAGAAGAATGTATGGTCTAATTAGCATATTACACTTTTATTATTATAGATTGCACTTTACATTTTTCCAACCCTATACAATGTTTTCAAAAATCATTCAGTTCTTACTTTAGACCTGTAGTACCTTCTGATGAAATATTCAAGGCCCCATGGTGTTAGCACTCTTTGAAGGTGGAGAAGCTAGGTGCAGAGGTGACACGATTGCCCTGATCGCACGGCCCCTGAGTGATGGACAGGCTGGGGAAAGGCCTCTGCTTTGCTCACACACACAGCATGCCCTTGTCAGTCTGCCAGAGTGGCCACGACAAAACACCACAGGCTGGTGGCTTAAACAACAGAAGTGTATTTCTCAGTCTGGAGGCTGGAAACTGCAGCTCGAGGTTCAAGTAAGACCTCTCTTCCTGGCTTGCAGGTGCCATCTTGTCCTCACATGGCCTTTCTTCCTACAGGCTGAGGAGAGGGAGAGAGATGGGGAGAAACAGAAAGTATGCCCATAGCCTCTCTTCTTATAAGGACGCATTCTATCGGATCCAGGGCTGCACCATGTGACCTCATTTCATCTAAATTACTGCCTAAGATTCCATCTCCCAGTCACTCTGGGTTGAGGGCTTCCCTCTGAATGGGGGGACACAATGTAGCCCATAACACTGTGACACAAATGACCCCAAACTTGAAGCTTAAAACAACAAAATCTAACATCTCAAACTCGGGAACGTCCAAGTCTAACATCAAGATTCTGACAGGACTGCGACCCTTCCAGAGGCTCCCGACTTTTCCAGCTCCCTGGGGTGGCCTGCGTCCCCTGGCTGATGGCTTCTGCCTGGAACCCCTTCAACCTCTACTTCCATCCTATCCCTGACTCCTGACTCTGAACTCCTGCCACCCTCCTATAATGACCTTGTGATGACCTTGAGCCCACTCAGCTGATCCAGGATGATACTTCCATTGCAGGATCCCGACCTTAATCATACCTGCGCCACAGGTTCCAGGGATGAAGGCGGGGACCTCTTTGGGGGGCATTGTTTTCAGTTTACTCCTCCATAGATGTCGTTCCTGTAAAACAAGGAAGCAGGTCACTGTGGGTTTTGTGCCTGGTCTTTCTACTTTCTTAGATCATCTCTGTGTCGACACTGTTGCTCTTCAACATTATTTTCCAATTTGAGATAAACTTCCAAATGAATACATGTGCTCAAATATTAGGCAACAATCCATTTTTGGGGGGCGGGGGATTTATGATTTTTTTCTGCAGGCATTGATTCAAGTGTATGCACATTGATTAATCCAATCCATGCATTGTTGCTAATATTTGTGTACCAACCAACATACGGGGATACACAGATGTCCACAAGTCAACTGGGGAAAGGAGAAAAAACTGGGTGGGGATTCAGAGCAGCTGGCATCTCCATTGGGGACCTGGCAGGAAACTGTTCAAATGAAGTCTCTGGTGACAGGATTCCTTGTCTAGTCCAGGGCTGTGCACAGAGCTAGGGGACCCATCAGTGATAGTGGGGGACTAAGACTTACCCCAGTAGTGGTTTTACCATCACCAGGGCCAAGGAGAAAGGGAGGACAGGTGAGAGCTGGAGCCCGAGAGGAGGGAGCTGTCAGTGTGAAGGGGCAGAGCTACTGTCAGAGTCAGGTTGTCTCCCCACCCCTCTCTCCTGTCCTCTCACCTTAGACTAGTGCCTCCCATTGGCTGACCCAAGCAGAAGCCAGCAGGGAGGAGAGCTTAGATGATGCAACTACAGGGTTGGTCTGGCGGGCAGGGTATGCAGAGGAGCAGAGAGAAAAGCAAAGAGAGGATTTGCTAGGATGGGGGAGGGAACCAAGAAGACCAGCTCTCCTGCCTTCTAGCTGCCTCAGCCACCAAATTGCTTGCTTCCTTGGTTTTATTTTCCTCACCTGAAAATGAACCAGAGAACTGAAATCTGTCATTTAACGGATGAGCTCTACCGTCTACATCTCTTTCAACTATAAAAATCTAGGGTTTAAGATGTAGACATAAAAATAGCAACATATAGATGTATAACATAGAGTCAACACACCACCAAGCCATATGTCTGTTTTCTGTAAATACACGAACTAGTGACGATGTGGCTTTCTAGGCACCCGTGCAGAAATATACCCGTTGGCTTTCCCTCGGTGCACATGATTCCAAGCCAGCTGCATGGAGTTGGGGGGAAAACCACAAACGAGAGTGTGTTCTAACACTGGTCTGGCCCCATTTGTGGGGCAAGGGTCGAGGTGTAACTGCTCGAACTTCCTTGGGATTTGAGTCTTCATGGGCACCACTGTCATGAAAAATAAAGAAGCTTAGATGCAGATGTACCCTTCTCTTCTAACAAGCTGTAATTCACATGCAACGTGCACATGAGGAGGAGTTTTGCAAAGATCTCCCAGGGGAAAGGGAATGGTACTGAAGCTTCTCCATTCTTGTCCTGGATAGGACAGCAGACCTGACAGTCACTAGCACAAACGCTATTTCAGTCTGGGTGGCAAATTGATAATACTTTTGAACAGAGCTGGACATTGGCAACGAATAAAAACACTGTGATGCATTTGGAGAGCGTAACAGCAGCCAGTGTTCCGTTGCTAGGTGACATCCTCAGCAGTTAACCCTCTGCCCCTTAGCTCCCAGCTGCTGGCCTCCTGCCACTGGGACATTTCCTTTCTTGTCATTGCAACAGCGATATCTTCACCCCTCTACGGCTGCCATGGCCAGGTTTTGAGAGCAAAAGTAACCAGAAGGGGAAAATGACACCTGGTTGCAAGAGGTTGGTTGTTAATTCAAAAATGAATGAATGCATAAAAATTTCTGGAAGGACTCACAGGCAACAGCGGATGCCCTGGAAAATAACAGAAGTGCCCCGTGGGAAAGAGAATTGAGCCCCTGCCGTAGCAAGAAGAATTTCGCCTTCGTTATAGATCCTTTAGTTCTGTCTAAATTTGTGACATGTGCGTGTCTGACTTTTTTTAAGAAAAACACTCTTCTAAGACCTTCAGCCCCTCACAAGCTCTGACCTGCAGGTTTTCGGTGAGAAGGTATTTGCCACAGAGCGGTTTGCCGAGAATCTGTGTTGTATTCGCACTTATCGCACAGCCCTGGAGAAGGAAGGGATGATGAATGAGTTTACTTAGAATTCATAGAATCAAAATACATAAAGGCAAAAGGTTATAAAACATCCAAAGAAGGGTCATCTCCAAGTGCACTGACAGGCACAGCTGCAGTGACCTGAGATTGCTCAGCTTGTAGCGGTAAGTGATGCATCCGAATGGAGTGGGAGGGCCTGCACTCAGGTAGCTGGACAGGAGAGCCAGTGTTTGTCAGGCAGAGAGGACGATGTGTGGGCAGCCTGGCCTCGGCCAGCTCCTCCTACTTACGTGGCATTTCTGCTGATAGGTCCTTTCAGCTTCAAGGCCTTCCATCAGCCCCAACTTTTCCCCAAGAACAGCAGGAGCAGAGGTGACCTCTGGAACCTGCACAGAACTTGGGTTTGGATATTGCCTCTCATTCTCTCCCCTGCCTCATCACTCAGGGACGCTTCCACTGGGGTGGTGGAACGTAAGGCTTCCACAAGCAATGGATCTGGAGGTATTCCCCTCTGACCATTTAAGCTGTGGTTCCCAGCCCACACTGACCTCTGTGAGGAGGTTCGTCTTGGTCTTCAGGTTCAGGTCCCAATGACCCTCTGTGTGTTTCATTCCCATTCCAACAGCCTGGCCATACCGCCTAAGTTTCATTGGTCAGTACTTCTACACTGTCGTGAAACAATTGCAAGCCCATTATGCAGACAGAGATTAAAATGTGTCTCTGTGATTTAATCCTTTCTTTTATTAAAAATGTAAATATATTGGGGTGCCATTGGTTAATAGGATCATATAGGATACAAGTGTTCATTTCTCTGATACAAGATCTGTATATTGCACTGTGTGGCCATCACCCAAGATTTAATTCTTTCTTAAATCCAATGCTACAGGCTAACCGGGGCTTTGTCATATCAAAAGGGATTAACAATTTTTAAAAAGTTTAATGCTGGCTGAGTATGAAGATTTCAGTTCATTTTTGCAACTGCTCTCCTTTGCCACTTTTATCAGAAGTCCTTCCCCCAACAATTTTGCATTTTGGTGGTGACTGACAGGCTCGTGAGGGTTTGCCTGGCACCAGGCTCTGTGCCACATACGTTTTCATATGGCATCTAGTTTACTCCCCCTCCATCGTCACTATCCCCTCTCATGGCTTTCCAAGAGACAAAGTGAACATTCTCTCCTTCCGTGGTGACCATGAACTTCGGCGGGATCGCTTCCAGTCAGAAGGGAAGAGTGTTCTCCCGCCAGTTGTCCATCACTGCTCCGTATCTTTCTCTTAGAAACTTGCAGTTCCTTAGCAACTCCTTAGCAACAGAAGCTTACCTGAAATTGTATATGGCTTTCCAGAAATTATTTTCTAAAAGGACTGATTCCTTCCTAACATTTTTTACCCTTGAGGCAATAATTTCTCTTTATTGCTTTTCCTGATCATAAAAATAATACAAACTTGCTTGAGAAAATTCAAGCAATATACAGATATGAAAGTAAAAATCCCTGACTGGTCCTGCTCTTCTCCCTGCCCCAATCCGACCAAGAATACTTTCCAACAAACATTATTAAACAAGGTTAGCTTGTTATTGTCGTTGTTCATAAATAGAGCTGACGCTACTTTCATGGGCAATAAGTAACACATCTCTTTTTGGGTTTCAAAAACAGAAAATGACTTCCTTTCTTTTTCTTTCTTTTTTTTTTTTTTTTAAGGAAAGTTATTTACTAGACTGCTTGAATTCTAGAATGTTTTGCTGTTTCATTTCCTCCCCCCCCACCCCGCTGCCAGACATTAAATGTTCCCTTTATCCTGAATTACCCTCAGAAATCTTACTTAACAAGAGTAGATCAGGATGAGACCGATGGAGGGTAGACTAGGTGGGAAGACTGAGTGAGTTTGCTTGACCCAGTAAGCTGTGTTACAGTGTGAGGTTGAAAGACCAAACCAAATTCACATGAAGGACAAAGATGATGTGGTTACTTGGCAGCAATCACACCAATGAGATGAGCTGGAGACTTCTGAACCTGAAGAGAACCGAGCTGCTTTTTAAACCTGAAAGAGGCCTTAACCTGTGCAATGAAAGCTGGAAGGAAAAATAAGATATCATGTACCAAACAGTCCTGAGTTGTTCTCTCTCTCACTGTGGGAAGTCTGAGCTGGCACAATTTCATACTAACTGGCACTGAGGGAGTTTGGATAATGTACTGGGACCCGGCCTCTAACCTTAGAAAGCTTAGCATCTTCACTCTAGTTTTCAGTATCTAAAATAAGTCAATGTCATAAAACAAGGTCATTTATCCTACACGGTGTAGACATGATTGAAATAGTGCTTAAATTATCACGAAGAGCTCAGAAGAACTATAAAGCACCTGCTGTCTTACAGTTATTCATTTATTCAAGAAATATTATTAAGGATAAATTCTCATATCAAATCTGTCATCCAGATGTATGAGAATAATATGTTCATAAAATATGGATCTTGGAAGAAAAGAAAAAGGAAGAGGGAACAAATCCTAGATCAAACACGTTGCTAGACTTTGAAGATTCCAGGTTTAATAAGACAAGTAAACAAATAACAATACCACCCAATGCGTGCCATGACCATTGAGACCATTTGCCAGGGCAGTGCGCAGTAAACCAGAAGGAGGGTGTGAATCTCAACTATGCCAAGGAACTGGCCATTCGAACAGCTACAAGTTCTCTATCCTCTTAGCTATTTTTCATTTTAAAAAAGGAAGAATTTGCCCTAACCGGTTTGGCTCAGTGAATAGAGAATCAGCTCATGAGTGGAAGGGTCCTGGGTTCAACTCCAGTCAAGGGCACATACCTTACTTGCAGGCTCAATCCCTGGGCCGGATCAGGGCAGTGGGGAGGAAACCAATCAATGTGTCTCTGTCACATAATGTTTTTCTCTGTGTATCTCCCTCTCCCTTCCACTCTTTCTAAAAATCAATGAAAAAAAATCTTCATGTGAGGATTAACAAAAAAATAATAAAAGAACTTGATTTATGCATTAGTTTCCCAGGAATGCTGTGACAAATTACCACAAGTCTAGTAATAAAAGAACAGAGGGAATAAATATGAACCAAAACAAAACAAAAGGCAGGGGGTTGTTAGCTTTTGAAAAGTCTAAATATTGTGTGCCAGATGGTCATTCCTGCACATGGTATAAGTTGATGCCCCCAAAGAAGATATTCCCCACTACTCTGGGCTTTCATGGCCTCCCACACTTATTCTCAGAACAATTATCAAAGAAAATTATTTACATCTATCTCCCCTGCTACACTGTCACCCCCATCAGGACAAGGGTCACCTCTGTTTTCCTCAACATGGTATTCCACAGGTCACTTGATACATAAAAGGCAACTTAGTAAATATTATGTTGATTAACTGACCCATTAATTGATTGCTTGAATTAATTAATTAAAGCATGCAGGCATAAATAAATACATCAATTCGCTTTTCTTGGGAGTGTAAACGGGTGTTGCATTTTTAGAAATATGTTTTTATTGATTTGAGAGAGAGAGAAAGGGAGAGATAGAAATATCAATGAGAAATATCAACATCGATCAGCTGCCTCCTCCAGGCCCCCTGCTAGGGATTGAGCCAGCAATCCAGGCATGTGACCTGATGGGAACTGAACCAGTGACCTCTCCATGCATGGGTCAATGCCCAACCACTGGGTCACACTGGCCGGTTGGTGTTGCATTTTTGAAGCACAATTTAGCAAAAGCTATCAGCATTTCCAAAGCTGACTCAGAAATTCCCCTTCCAGAAATGTAGGGTGCAGAGAAACCCCCACAAATGTGCAAAAAGTAAACATGGATGCCTATGGCAGCATTATTTGCAACTGTAAAGTTCTAAAAGCCATATATTAAATTAAGTCAATTTTGTTTACAAGACAAAATATATCGGAACCACAAAGTCATTTGCTATTTTTTAAATAATTGCCTTCCACTGTCTGGCATTCTGAATTCCTAGCAGAATCTTACAGCCTTTCCGTCTCCGCTGAGGGTGGCTGAGTCTCCAGTTGCCTCACTTTCAAACCTGGGTTTGTTTGTTTAAGCACAATGGGAACACAGACACCTGATCATTAGCCCAAAATATAAGAGGAAGGAGAAAACTACCTAAAAATAACCTGACTGAACTCTCCTTTTCTTTCCCCAGGGTGTGTGTGTTTATGGAAGGTGTTTGTGTGGACACCTGCAGTTTCACTCCACACCTATTCACCTCACCCCCACCATCTGCCAGGTCTGTGCCAGCTCCTGAGAACTCGAGCTTAAACGCCAAGGTGCCTGATCCTCTGGAAGCCTCACAGAGTCATCAGGAAGAGGCATGGTTGGCCAGGAACATCAGACCCTGTGACAGGGCCAAAAGGAGATCGGTCCTTGGGTTCACAGAGCAGAGTCAGGCGAACCGCCAGGTTGATCCAGGAAAACCACAGAGAAGTGTGGGCGTGGGGAGCGGGGCCATGATGGTGGAATAGTAGATTTGCCAAGCAGACAGGAGTGGGAGGCCATTCCAGGAAGATGAAAGGATGAATGGAGGCATGGAGCTGAGAAGGAACCTGGGGGCTTAAGATACCCCTGGTAGACCAGTCCCCTGAATGAACCAGACCACCGTGTCCTACAAGGACAGGAAGTAGAAATACTTTTTTCCCTTTCTTTTTCATTCTTTCTCTCACTATTTTTTTCCTTTCACCATCCTTTCTTTTTTATTTAGTAATAGCTTCATTGATACATTATTCAGATATCACAGAATTCACCTATTTAAGTGTACCATTCAATAGGTTTTAGGGCATTCACAGTCTTGTACAAACAACTTCACTATCTAATTTTAAAATATTTTTTCGCCCCAATAAGAAATTTCCTGCTCATTAGAAGTTACTCCCTCTCTTCTCCAGCCCCTAGAAATCACTAATCTGCTTCCTATTTCCATAGATTTGCCTATTTTGGACATTTTTAAAATAAATGGTATTATACAATATGTGGTCTTTTATGACTAGCTTGTTTTATTTTGCACAATGTTTGCAAAGTTTATCCCTGTTGTAGTATGAATAAGTCCTTCTTATTGTCAAACTAGTGACCCAGTGCATGAAATTCATGCACGGGAGAGGGGGGTTGTCCCTCAGCCCAGCCTGCACACTCTCCAATCTGAGACCTCTCAGGGAATGTCCGACTGCCAGTTTAGGACCAATCCCTGGGAGATCAGGCCTAAACTGGCAGTCAGACATCCTTCTCACAATCCAGGACAACTGGCTCCTAATCACTCACCTGCCTGCCTGCCTGCCTGATTGCCCCTAACCACTCTGCCTGCTGGCCTGCTTGCCCCCAACTACCCCCCTGCTGGCCTAATCACCTTCAACTGCCCTCCACCACCATGGCTTTGTCCGGAAAAATGTCTGTAAGGTCTTCCTAAAGATCTCCCAGTCTAATTAGCATATTACCCTTTTATTAATATAGATAGTATTCCATTGTATGGATATAGCATTTTTAATCTATTCATCTGTTGATGGATATTTAGATTATTTTCATTTTTAGGCTATTGTGAATAATTCTTCTATGAACAGTTTTTGTGTGAACATACATTTCATTTTTATTTCTCCTGGGTACATACCTAGAAGTGAATTACTGAGTCAAGTGGTAATTCTATGTATGACATTTTGAGGACTTGCCAGACTACTTTCCAAAGTGGATGTACCATTTTCCATGCCCACCAGCAGAGTATAAAGGTTCTAATTTCTCCATATATGTGTCAACACTTAGGATTTTGGGTTTTTTATTACAGCCATTCTATTGGGTGCAATATGCTATCTTGTTTTAGTTTAGGTTTGTATTTCCCTGATGGCTAATGATGTTGAGCATCTTTTCATGTTTTCTTTCTCTTTTAAACTTCCTTCTTGGAGCTCAATAAATGCCTGGCTCTTCTTTAAAAAATAATTATTTATTGTTTAAAGTATTACATATGTCCCCTTTTTTCCTCCCAATAAACCTCTCTAGCCCACCCCCAACCCCAGCCCCAGGCCTTCAGCACCCTATTGTCTGGGTCCATGAGTTATGCATATATGCATACAAGGTCTTTGGTTGATTACTTCCCACCCACCCACCCTCCCCTGCCTTTCCTTTAAGATCTGCACTCTGTTCCAAGCTTCCATGTCTCTGAATCCACTCCATTCATCAGTTTATTTTGTTACTTAGATTCCACATATGAGTGAGATCTTGTGCTATTTGTCGTTCTCTGACTGACTTATCAGTAAACACCTGACTTCTTGACTTAAGAAGTCACATGAAGAAGCCAATTGCATACGATGAAGTAGTGCCTATCCCAGAAAGGACCTGGGCGCTGGTCACAGCTATGGACTGAGAAAAGACCCACCTGTACAATGTACAGGAGAAAGCACTGAGAACACATTGCTATGCTAAGAGGATGTTCTAATCTGAAATTTACCTTAGTTAAACATACTTGTATGTGTGCGATGTGTGAGAAGGCTGTTCAACATATGACTTACAAATCAGACAAACCTAACTTTTCTCCTCTATTCTGTCACTCATTATGTGTATGGCTTTAGGTGAGTTACGTACCTCAGTTTCCTGAATCCCAAATCTAGAATCTAGCTTCTGGTCATGCAGATTACCTAAGGCCCAGCTTGCCTGTATGTAATGTGAGAAAATGAATCCTTAACTCATAGACATGTTGCAAAAATTAAGTTAAATAATATATACATTCTAAGAGCCTGTCACTCGATGGCCACCTAATAAATTCTGGTTCCTTTCTCTTTCTTCTAATACTCGCCTGGAGACATTCTCTCAGTAGCACATTGTCATAAACTCACTAACTATTCATGTTTCATAACAACAAAGTGCACCCTGGTCCGGGAAGGAGTGGCTGGCCGCATTTGCTCTGTTGTTTGGCAAGAGTTGAGCTCCAGGGCATGCACGCACCCCTGCACCCCCTCCCAGCCTGGGCAAGTTCAAACAAGGGTCTGATTGTACTTTCTCCTGACCGTAAGGACCTCAGACTCTCAGTGTTGACCACTTGAGGAACTGGCGAGATGGTTCAAATGGTACAGAGAAATTGTGCTGCATACCCAGGAGAAAATCTCCCGGAAGCCGAAGGTTTCTGGGAAGGTTATGGAGAAGCTGATCCTGAATCAAGTGCAGCAAGAGGAAGAAGAATTAGATGGTTAAAGAGGAAGGACATCACTTTCCACCAAAGAGGAACTGATGTGTGAGCGAGGCCTAGGCTTGGAAGATGTCTGGGTATTGGGGGAAGTGAGCAGAACCCATGTGGGGATGAAGCAGGAAATCCAGTGGTGAGAACAGCTGTCCCACATATGGCTTCGTTTGGTTCAATGTGACCATCAGAGGTCCCCTCGATGGCTGCCATTGGCATTCTCAACGACTGCATCATGCTCTGTGTGACTTTTCTCATCCACAGTCAACTCATGCACAAATTAAAAGAGTATATGTTGCCAATACTACCCACCCGCCCCACGCAAGCGTCCTGAGCAGGGTTGGGGGCTAAGGCAGAGCCCCTGCAGAACTGGTCCTGGAACCAGTGTCTGCCTATATCCTTCTACCCGGCCGGCCTGCTGGAGACTATGTCCCTTTGTCCTCTCTGGCCACCTCCTCTCTGGCAGCTCTTGGCACTGGCTGGGTGTTTCTGACTTTCCTGGCTGCTGGCTCTCAAGGCAGCAGTCTAAAAGATGTATACCTTTCAAAACTATATATATACCAAGTCTATATGTTTATACTATGTATACAGGCTGGTCCGACCCTCCCCCAACATGCCTGACTTTGGAATCTCTGTCTTGTTCATGGTTCTGCTCTCTCAGTGGGAGGATGTTAGAACCCAGAGAGATCACAGACTCAAATGTCAGCGATGAGAATGTTGAATTGTGGAGATGTGCCAAGGTCATCCAGTGAGATGGAGGCTGAGCAGGCTACCTCTGGTCTCCTGACTTGCAGGATAGGCCCTTCCTCACCCAGGCGGCCTCCTGGTGACTTGCATGGATACTGGGCTGCCCTCCCTGTTCCAGTGCTTGTGTTACTGTCACTTTTCTGAGCAGCCGCCCAGCTGGGGCATCCGCTGCAGGGAGCTCCCTACAGCCAAGAACTGCGTTAGTCACTTAATTAAATGGGAAGACCCAGCCGCCACCCTTGCCCTTCAATTATGTTAATGTATCCTGTTCCGGTGGTGTTTTAACACCTGCTCCCTACCGCCTGCACCACACCCACCGCTTCCTAGAGGAATTAACGTACAAATGTGAGCTGTTTGCCCAGCGAGAAGGCAAGTTTCAGACCAGGAGGTGCAATAATGGAAAAAAGAAAACAATGTTTTTGGGATCCCGGTGTCCAGCGATGACACTGAGCAGCCCAGGAAGGAGATGCAGAGAGGAAGGACAGCTATCGTGAGGAAAGAGGGCATTTCCCTGGCATCCAGTTTCAGTCATCACTCAGTTAGCACCTACTGTGTGCACAGCCCAGTTGTGATGGGAAATAAAGGTGACGCTATCTTATCTCTGGCTTTAAAAGACCATGTAGTGCCCTAACCAGTTTGACTCAGTGGATAGAGCATCAGCCTGCAGACTGGAGGGTTCCAGGTTCAATTCCGGTCAAGGGCATGTACCTTGGTTGTGGGCATATCCCCAGTAGAGGGTGTGCAGGAGGCAGCTGATCGATGTTTCTCTCTCATCGATGTTTCTAACTCTCTAAACCTCTCCCTTCCTCTCTGTAAAAAATCAATAAGATGTATATTTTAAATAAGACTATATAGTTTTGAAAAGAAAAAAAAAACATGTATTCAAATAATTGTGGGTATTTGTGAAAGGCAGGAAGCATCCTCATGCAAGGCCAGTGACAGAGCCTAAGTTTTACGTGCTGGACGAGATCCGTGTCTGCGGGAAGCAGGACGAGGCTCCAATTCCCTGGAACACACAGGATCTCTGTGCCAGAGCTGGCCTGTGTGGGGCACCCTTGCCTGCTGTTCACCTGTGGTTTTGATATAATGTGGGGCTCCCCAGTGGGGTCAGGCTCAGGAGGCTCTGGAATGTCCAGAAGCCCCATGTGCAGAGGAAGCCTTAACTCCACAGAGAGGGCCTTCGAGAAGGACCCGGAGCTCAGGTTTGAGCAGCTGCTTTTGGGTGAAGACACTCCGGATGCACAGGCCAGCAGGAGGGGACAGGCCCTCACAGCAAGGCCTGGGCGGGACACTTCGGGAAAGAAGGGACAGTCTGAGCAGAGGGAGAGCCAGAGAGGTGAGTCCTGAGGAGCTGAGGCCAGATGGCGGCGAGCAGCCTGCCAGCTAACCTCGCCCACAAGCTCCCTCCAGATATCCAGTCTGTCCCTGCCCACCCACGGCGTCCAGGGCCACCTGAAATGGCCTCTGATTTTCTCCTCCTACTCACAGATCCCATCTCTGTTCCTCCTTTGCTGACTTGCAGGGCACACCTATCTTTCTCCAAATCTCTCAATGTCTGTCTGGTGATTCAGTTCCTCGTGTGTGAGCCCAATCAGACGTCCAGTCCCTCATGAACCAGGATCCCACCCCACCCCCCACTGCCCCATCTGGCCCAGATCCCAGACCCCCGCCTCTAAAGGCACTCATTGAATTGAGTCAGCAGCAACCCAGAATGACCAGCTGGAACTGAGCAGAAGTGGAGGCAGCTGCCAACAGGTGAGACCAGAGTCTTAGAAGAGTAGACAAAGCTGCCTCATCAGGGGAAGGGCAGCAAGGTGTCCTGATGGCAGTAGCTGTGGCCGTGGGGCGTGAGGTCTGGGCCAAAGTGGGAGCAGCAGGGTTACAATGAACTGCACCCCAACAGAATAGGACAGGAGTCAACTAGCCCTGTCCTAAAGAGGAGGGAGGGACAGCCAGGTCACCCCAAAGGTGGGGTGGGGTGACCTCAGAGGGGATTGTTCTGGGATAGCTTGAAGTCACATCTTCAACCCATCTCCGTAGTCAGAATCACTTCAGCATAAGAGGAAGAGAGAGATTCTGGGACTCATACGACCATTGTTTCTCAAACATTATTTTGTCCAGGACCCATAAATAAAAAATACATTTTACATGGTTGTCCACTATATACACATACACACACATACTAGTGCACAACCACATACACAAATGAAAGAAGAGTTTCATAAAACATTAGTTACTCTTAGTATAGTGCGTTCTGATATTGTCTCTATTCTATTTTATTTCTAAAATAATGCAGATCTTAATCCTCAAAACTGATGTCATGATCCCCTAGAGCAGGGGTGGAGAATGTCCGGCCCATGTTCTGTATAGGCCCAAGAAGTCATTTTGTCTGGCCCTGCCAAGGCGTTAGGGGTGAGTTCATTAAATGCTTGACTAAAATTAGCAGATTAATTTTTAAAATATATTTTTATTGATTTCAGAGAGGAAGGGAGAGGGAGATAGAGATAGAAATGTCAATGATTAGAGAGAAACATTGATCAGGTGCCTCCTACTGGGGATCGAGCCCGCAACCCAAGCATGTGCCCTTAGACTGGAATCGAACCCAGGACCCTCCAATCTACAGGCCAATGCTCTATCCACTGAGCCAAACCAGTGAAGGCAGCAGGTTGATTTTTAAGGTGATAATTCTGTATGGCCCAGGAATGATGTTATAAATATCCAAATGGCCCTTGGAAGAAAAAAGGTTCCCCACCCCTCTCCTAGACAGTCAGGACCTATACCTTGAAAGCATAGGTCAAGTATCAGGTGCCTTTTGGGAGAAAAGAACAAATAATTGAGGCCAAGTGGAGGTCAAGTTTGGGGGGTGGGGACTGTAGGCCTGGAAGGAGGCTTAGGCCTAACCTAGATGTTATGGTGTGTAGGTTCTTGATGGCTCAGAAAGAGTGGGAGCCTTTCCTTCAGGGAAGAAGGGTGTGTGTGTATGTGTGTGTGTATACTAGTATATATATATATATATATATATATATATATATATATGGAGAGAGAGAGGTTAATCACTGTTATTAATAAACAAGATTTTTACGTGTTGTTCCATTATAAAGAAATGGTCTATAAACTACACACAAATGAGAAATTTTAGTATACTATTCTTATAAGTGTGTTGCAGATTATTTCAATATCACACATTCATGAATATTTGCAGAATATGGACACATCTGACTTGGCAAGATGAATAGGGATAATCCACACCTACTGAGATGCACACATGTTTAAAATGATTGGAAAACTCAGGGGCAAAAAAAAAATGGCCCAGCAAATACATCTCACTACCCAGAAAGAATAACCAAACAGCCCACAACTTTCTAAATGTAGAAGGACAATGCTCAAAAGACTGTAATGTATAATTTACAAGTGTGAGTGGCTGTAATTATAATGAGAAAGAAACTTCTGATAATTACAACAACCTGAATACAAATGGCAGGTGCTGCGCTGAGGAAAGAAGCTGGATGCTGACTGCATAACCACAGTGCATGCAGGATGGTCTCTGAAATCTGGAGAAGCCAGAACAGGCCAGTGGTGATGAACACCAGGTCTGTGGTTACCTGACGGGTGGGAGTGAGGCAGAGATTGATGGCAAAGGGGTACAATGGAACCTTCTGGGTGATGGAAATAGTCTTATGCTCTGCTGAGGATGGATGGTGGTTATATGGATAAAACAGTTACCAAAATTCACCACATTGTGCATTAAAAATGAATGCATTTGTTGTATGTACATTAAACATTAATACAGTTGACTTTTGAAAAATAACTAAAATTAATCACCATGCTCAATTGAAGATGATAACATAAGAGTGTATTGATAAAAAAAAAAAAAGAAAAGAAAAGAAAAGAAAAGAAACCCCTCCCCTCGAATAAGAATCTTGCTAATCCACATGTGTATGGCTTGGTAGAAATTTCTAACTCACGTGGCAGCCAGTTATTTTTAGAAGGCAGCTCAATGAGCCTCAGCACATCGGTGTTCATTTATAAACACTCCATTCAGAAGTTGGTGAGCTGATTAGTAAGAGCATTGGGTCATAAATTAAATGCCAGTCCTTGGATTTGTGCACCTCAGCTCACAAGATATCAAGAGCAACTTGCCTCATCCCTGTACTGGCAACTGGAATTCCACATCCACCCATCAAAAATTAAAGCCGAATTCTCAACCTTTTAAAAAAAAGGCCAAAACTGGTTTGGCTCAGTGCATAGAGCCTCGGCCTGCAGACTGGAAGGTCCAAAGTTCAATTCCAGTCAAGGGCATGTACCTTGGTTGTGGGCACAAACCCAGTAGATGTGCAAGAGGCAGCTGATTGATGTTTCTCTCCCATTGATGTTTCTGACTATCTATCCCTCTCCCTTCCTCTCTGTGAAAAATCAATAAAATATATATATTTTTAAAAAGTAACTTGCCACTGGGAACCCATCCAAGGCCCACATTGCACCTTCTGACCAGCCGGAGTTGAGCCTCACTAGAGACAGTAACCATGATCCCACACAACGAACACGAAGATGGCACTTCGGGCCATTCACACATCTGGTGTCTCCATGATGCATGGCCCCCTTAGTCTGACCCTGTGCCTGGCCTGCCTCCCACCCCACAGAGTGAGCAAACGATTTGCTGTGAGGCCTCGCGTCCATCCAGGGCTGTCGTCACCAGATACCCACTACCCGCTGTGACCTGCCCTCATGTAACCTGGCCAGCACCCACTTTCTATCTCACCTGAAGGCTATTGCTCCGCCCACAGAGGAGTGTGGCAAGGGGACCGGCTCTCCAGCGGGCTGTTTGCTCCTAAGCAGGTGCTGCCCCTTTCATTCCACCAGGAAGGTGCAAGCCCAGGCCCTCAGACAGCCACAGCCCTGCCCCTCCCCTGCCTTCTCTCTGCAATAGCAGCCCTGGACGCAGCGGAGGACGGACTGGGTGTCCCAAGTCAGCACCGACAGAAAAGGGGAATTAGCCGGAACACAGAAAATCGGGCAACTCTGGTACCCAGGCCCCACCCTGTCACCCTATGTGGACGCACAGGTAGGAATAGGTGGCCACAGACCACAGGTCTAAATACTTACAAGTTATACCTTAGGCTGCATTTGAAGTCTGACCTCATCCCTTGGCCCACTCTCCCTCCCAACCTTCGGCTCACCCCTGAATCAACCTTGTGACCTGGAAGCTAAACCATGCCTCAGTCAAAGCACAGAACAGCTGGACCGAGCCCAGGAGTCCTGGGTGATAGTGGGACCTGCTCAGCCACATGCTCTGGGGAATTAATCAAACCCAAGCAGGGAGTCCTTGGAACCTTCAATAGCCAGTGGGTCAGAAGCACGGCTGAGTGACAGCCTGGAGTCTCCATTGGTACCTGAAGATGGGGGAGGGGAGGAGGGCAGGATGTGGAACTGAGTCCTCAACCTGTGGAATCTGATGCTCTCCAGGCAGATCAGGTCAGAACCGAGTCGTCAGTGTCTGAGAGCTGCGTAGATGTTGGGGGGTGAGGGGGAACTCATACCTGGAATTGGAGTCAGAATCATAGCTACAGAAAGAATCAATATGGAAAGTTACTCATGATGCATGGATAAGGGAAAAAGCAGATTATAAAATAGTTTGTATGCCCTAACTGGTTTGGCTCAGTGAATAGAGCATCAGCCTATGGACTGAAGGGTCCTGGGTTTGATTCCGGTCAAGGGCACATGCCTGGGCTGTGGACTTGATCCCCAGTAGGGGGCTTGCAAGAGGCAGCTGATCAATGATTCTCTCTCATCATTGATGTTTCTCTCTCTCCCTCTGCCTTCCTCTCTGAAATCAATAAAAAGCAAACAAAACCTAAGGTTTTTTAAAAATTAGTTTGTATGATGGATTCATACAAAACAGACAACGCTCTTAAGGAATGTACAGCAAATCTTTCCATGTGGTTACTCTGGGGTTATAAGTATTTTCCCACTTTTCCTCCTGGTTAATTTGTGTCTTCTGATAGCTCAACAACTGACATATGTTTCTACTGATAAAGAACTATAACATTTTAAAGCTGAATCTTATTTAGTAAGAAATTCTGACTCACGTGATCTCTCAAGCATGACGCCCCTTCGCCCCCTTAATATGTTTTACTGGTTGCAAGGGTCAGACTATTTTTGTGTCATATAGCCTATCAAGCCCCTCCCTCCCCCTGGTGTTGATTTCTGGAGGGAAAAAAAAACACAACAAAAACGACCAGCACCTTGCCATAGAGGATGAGTGACCCGCAGGTGTTTCCCTGGATGGAGGAAAAGCCTAAATATAGACACTCAGCTGGAGAATGAGCTCGCCCAGCTCTATGATGTGACCGGCACAGGTTTGCTCCTAGGTGCTACGTGTGGAGCCGTTTGGTGGCTGTCCGGATGGAAGGTGGTTCCCCTCTCTGCGCTCAGCTGGCCGCCTGTTTCTGGGTCACTTGGCACCCGCTTGCCCACATCATCCTGTTGGAAGGGGCCCAAGGGAAAGACCACAGTGGTGAAGGGCACAAGAGCTGGCCTCTGCCAAGAACAACACACAGGCCGCTCTGACTTCACAGGATGGGACTCGGCCCAAGGAGCAGGCTCTCCCCTGGTAGAGAACACACCGAGAAAAGGGAAACGTGCCCAGACTCACTAAGATGTTCCTGGAACTTATAAAAATAGCTTCCAAAGTTAGGAGGGACCTACTTCAATGGTGTGCCCTACTCCCGATTGAAAATCCCATCGCAGCCCAGACCACGACCTCCAAGGTGACTCTGATATGCTTCCTTGAACATCGTGACCATTTTGCAAGTTTATACACTCACAGGGCAAATAGTTTTTGCAATCGTCAAAAAAGATTTAAGTTCAGCCCTAAATATTCCATCATTCAATAAAGAAGAATTCTCACTTTCCATTCCAAGGGGAGAGGGTCTAATTTGCATTGAACCCTGGCTACCTTAGGCAGGACTGAAGCGGTCAGGTTTCCCTGTAGAAAAAGGCTTATGGTGTGAGCAGCATGACCTGGTTGAAGAGACCATTGGCTGGCTCCCAGTGACAGCCTCACAAACAAGTCTTTAACAGTAAATCTCACTTTTAAAATTTTCTATAATGGTATATCCCTTCTGTTCTACATGCCACTTGGTAAGTAGCCACTGTCCTCATCTCTTTGCCTGAACTCCTATGTCAACTCTTCCCGCCCCTCTGCCTATGCTCTCCCCACTTTCCACAACTGAAGGGTTTGTGCCTGGTACCTCAGCCCACCTCAGGGACTCAGCTTGATCACCAGGGCAAGTCTATTGTTGCCCCGTCATTGCTGGTGCCCTAATAAGGTTGAATGGCTGAATGATTTGAACAGTCTGTCTCATGGAGTCATGGGCATAGTCGGGGGATAATGCACAGGAATCACCTGGCACCTGGTGTAAATGAGCATTGGTCGGCAATAGGGGCTACGGTAGAAACCAAACTATGAGTGTGGAACAAGCATGCTCAGCCTCCCCTCCCCTGGCTTCCTGGGGGAAATAATTCCTGTTTGTTGTGCCTTGAAGAGAGAAAAACAAAGGAAGCCAATGAGGCAAAGGTAACCCCATAATGTGGGACTGGAAAACAGGAGCGGAGGGGGGGACCAGGAGAAACAGAGGCAGAAAGACTTCCTGGCCAGATGTCTGGAAGGGGCCAGGATTTGACTGCTGGAGGAAGCCAAGGTTTCAGGAAAGGTGTGGAAGCTTTGGGGGCTGTTCAGTTGCAGGGGCCCAGGGAGGGGCCTACTAACAGGTGGCCCAAGTAAGATGTCTTAACAGCAGTTGGTTCTGACCACTCTCTGCTCTCCTTCCCCTCCATCAACTTCCCTTCATGTTTGTGGCATTAGAGCAGAATGGGCAATTTGGGGATTTGACTGGGACTTTGCCTGATGATTTATTTAGTTGGGGTTTAATGGATGTTTGGACCCAGTTTGTGGTTTTGTACATAGTTTAGGGTGTCTCACCCATCCCTGTGTAGGAATGGCTACCAGGAATAATCTTATCAGTCGCTCTGTTACCCCTTGATAGAAGGACCCCATGGCCACTGCAGGGTGACATGAAGGTCTCCTTAGGTACAAGCACGAGTGCAGAGCAGCAAAAATAAGTTTAAAAATAAGTTTAAATAAGTTTAAAGTAAGAAGCCAGTAGCTAGACTGTGGAAAATCCTTCCAATCGTTACATATGTAAAATTACAGGTTGAGGATTTAGTTCCCATGAATACCTAGTAACATACAAGTTCTCTCCCGTCAGGGATAAAGCCTATAGCTGCAAATGAGCCAGGTCTCACTCGAAGCTGCCATACACCTAAGCCATGAGAGGCTTTAGTGAGAACAGGCCTTGCAGCTTGGGAATATTGAGAGTTTCAAACATATTTAAGACAGTCCAAGTAAGATTGGACCTTGCTCAGATTTCTGATCAAATCAGCTTTGGGCTGTTTTATTTTTCAGTAGGAAGGGCAGCAGGCCCTGACCTTGACAAAGCCCTGGCCAGTCACACCTTAGCAAATGCTCTCAGACCATGACAACCATAGCAAAGTCATGGGGGTTGGGGGTAACAAGCCACAAGGAGTTTGCAGGGCCTGATCCTCGGCAAAGGTGAGTGTCACCAGGGTCAAGCAGGTGCGTTAGCCAAACATGAGCTGTGTGGGTGGACATGGCATGCTGGCTGCTGCAGCTTGACCTTGAGCTCTGCAGACACAGCTGACATGCACATACCTGTGTTGCAGGTGAGACCAAGGCTAGAAGAGACTCACTTTGATCTCGAAGGGCACAACCTTTTCTGCTTTTACACTGGGAGCAGCTGGGTTCTGCATTCACTGTGAGAGTTCTAGCTTTAGAAGGTGGGGCCAAGCCTGGGGATCTGGCAGTGATAGGCACATGCCACACCCCGGGTCCACCAGGAAGCTGGAGAGACTGAGCCTGAATCATGTGGTTCCCCAGGGTTCAACCTGGCTCTAGCTCTGGTCATTCCCAAAGCTCCGGTGCTGGCTTCAGACCTCAGAGGCCCCACGTGACTTGCCTTCAGGAGGTGGTGGAGTTTTACTAATGAACAAATAGAACGAAACTGGAATCTCTTATGAAACAAAACTGCCACTGAAGGTTCAAGGTAAGCAACTCCGTGAAATTGTTGCAAGTTCAAAAGCTAGAAATGCCTGTGCCTCTATAAATCATCTTTGCTCAGAAAATCAAGAAAGCATTCGGCTTATAGTCAGAACAGGAGCCCGAAAAAAAATAAGTCAGACAAGGGGAATTAAGTTGGACGGGGGTTGGGGGGGGGGGTGTAAGAGACAGGAGGAAGAAAGACAGATATGAACAGGAAAGGGGATGTGTCCAGGTCCGACTGCTCTTTCGGTGGCAACGGGGAAGAGGTGGTCAGCGTGACCTTGGTTTCTGGCAGATGAGAGATGATGGAGTCGGAAATCTAACAGATCTTCCCCTCCCGGCAGCTCTTCGGGGAGGACAGCCTTTCCCAGGGGCAGGGCTCACAGAGCATTGGAGTCCATGGCCCAATCAATTGGGAAACCACCTTTCATGGTCGGACAGACACTCCAAGTGGCTGCAGAAAATCAAACAGATTTTAGAGAAGGCCCCCCAGGCCAGTGTGAAACATTCAAAGCAGCCTCCTGAGGTGCCTGTCAAGTTGACACGGAGCATCCTGCCCCGTAAAGACAAGTGTCAGAAACCAGGACTCTCCAAGAAGGCACAGCCAAGCTGCCCTGAGCCAGCGGGACAATAACAGACCAAGGCCAGGCCTGAAACGCCCGTCTGATGAGTGGGGAGCCCACTCAGAGGGGAGGAGAAATCTGAGCAGCGGTGGCTGTTATAGGCCTAGAGCGTTTCCATTTCATGTCTTTCTCTTTGGCAGCCTCACCAGGCAGTGAGTGGAGGAGTATGGCCACCAAACGCTGCGAGAATAGGCCTGGTGAAGAGAGTGCTCTCAGTCAGCAGCCTAGAGCCAGGGCTCAAAGTACGGAAGCCCCAAATCAGAGGTTTCCTATGTAGATGGGGAAAGACCTCTGACAGGCCCAGGCATGGGTCTCGCACGATCACAGTCGAGAAGACAGCAGCGTAGCCTGTACAGGTGAATCCTCCCTCGACGAGGTGAGCGCAGCACCGTGAAAATGAGAATAATCTCCCGGTGGCAGACTTCTCCTAATTGAGCTTAACTCAGTGGTCAAAGTCTTGAGTCAAGCGTCACAGACTGAGGGACATCCCGGAAGTGAAAGCCAGGTTGCCTCCACCCTTGGTTCCCATGTCCCGAGTCACCACAAGTTGGACACTGGCCTGCATCACTAAGGGCGGGGGGGGGGGGGGGGGGGAGGAAGTGGAGGGGGTGTCATGGGGGCTCTGACATGCCTGTCCTCCTAACTCTTGCACACTTAAAAGAGGCACCCATGCAAGAGATCCCCACAACCTGCAGAGGCCTAACTCAGCTTCTCTGAGTGGATGCACATTTGAATCACCTGAGGAGCCTTGAAGAGTACTCATGCACATGCTCAGCCTGGAGATTCTGAACTCATGGACATGGGGTATGGCCTGGGTGCTGGATGTCATGGAACAAAAACTCACATCCACCCAGAACTTCAGAATGTGACTTATTTGGAAATAGGGTCTGTACAGATGAAATTAGTTAAAAATCAAGATGAGAGCACACTTGATGAGGGTGGGCCCTCTGTCCAGTGAGAGTGTTCTTATAAGAGACAGAGAAGGATACAGAGAGACACAGAGAAGCCCACGTGAAGATAAGGCAGAAACTGGAGGAATGGGTCCACAAGCCAAGGGGTGCAGGATTCACCCAGCATTCGCTCCTCCTTCTAAAGCTAGAACTCTCACAGTGAATATAGAACCCAGCTGCTCCCAGTGTAAAAGCAGAAAAGGTTGTGCCCTTCGAAATCAAAGTGGGTCTCCTCCAACCTTGGTCTCACCTGCAACACAGGTGTGCATGTCAGCTGTGTCTGCAGAGCTCAAGGTCAAGCTGTAGCAGCCAGCATGCCATGTCCATCCACACAGCTCATGTTTAGCTGTTGCACCTGCTCAGTCCTGGTGGCACTCACCTTTGCCAAGGCCCAGCCTCTGCAAAATCCTTATGGCTGTTACCCCCAGGAGGAGCCAACCCCAAGGACATTTGATTTCGAACTTCTAGCCCCCAAAGCTGTGAGAGAATGAGTTTCCATTGTTGGAAGCCCCTCCCCCTGTAGTATTTTGTTATGGCAGCCCCAAGGACCCAGTGTGGCAGCTGGCTATCCGGGTGGCGAGGTTTGCCCTTTCCAGTGGGAGAGAGCCCGGCTGCATGAAGAACACTTGGTCTGCCCACACATCCGTCCAGCAAGTCTGTGACTGAGCCAAATAGGAATTAGAAACCGGGAGCTTGATTTTCAGTCCTTTATTTCTTTGACTTTTAACTCACAAGGGCAAAAAGAAATTTAATTCCAACTTTGATTCCTTTGGACTTACACTTCTTTGAAGTGTAACTTGCAAGGGACCTAATCTTCTGATTTTATTTTATCCCCAGAAACTTCTTAGTGAAGAAAGGGTTTCTATTCAACCATGTGGCAACTCATTACTGCCTCTAACTTGTTGGAGGAGCTTTAGGATGTCACGTGATTACAGTGCAGCGCCTCTGCTAGACAATGTCAAATAACAGGGAGCAAGAGAATCTGAGATAGAAACAGAAGAAGTGTGAGTGGGTGGCCTTCCGGAAAATGTGACCTTGAGTTGATTTAACTCGTGCGGTATTCCAACTGCTTTCCAATCTGCTTGGGATCAAAGTCCTTACTGCTCTCCAAGCTCCTCAGAGGATCCAGAAAAGACCAGTGGCTGGCTGGGAGTGGCTTCATGCCAAGTGGGGAGCAGTCCTGACAAACTGCTGGTCTCCTCCTGAGATTTGGGGCTTGTCTTTGGCCTAACAGGTAAGCCCAGTGGATACAGAGGATAGTCAGACGGCCCCCTAGTGAAGACAGGGGTTCTGACACCCCTTACCTTTCCTCTAGCAGTGCCCAGGCACAGCCTTCGGGACCTGGCAGGATGCTGGCGGTGTCTGCTCTGGAAAAGGCCTAGAGACAACATCGGAACTCCATCCCAAAAGCCCAGTCCCTGGGAGAGACGGACAAGGTCAAGAATGGAGTGTAGTGCTGAAAAGGGAGAGAAAAGGAAACCCCAGAGGGGAAGCTCCTGGCCCATCTGTGTGGCTCTTGGGTCACATCTGTCACCCTGACCACCAACATTTGCTAGTGTGAAGTCCCCAAACTGAACCCCATTGGACCCCGATGAAGGAGACGAGACAGAGGGAATGTTTAACAGGGGTGGAAATGACACCATATCTGGGGATGTCACGCTGCCCGGGAGCGGAGTGAGGCCGTTGGTCTGTCAGTACAGGAAACAGCATGGGTGTTAGTGACGACGCATCATACTTAAAGGGACCGGATTCTGAGGAAACATAGCCGTGTGTGCTTTTGCCAGGAAATTCCTTCCATGTTGCAGAGGGAAGTGAAGACACCAAGGGAGCAAGTACCAGGACTCAGGGGGACCCAGACCAGGGGTTAGAAAGAATGGGATATTTGTGGAGAAAAGATGGTAAAACGTTCTTACTAGTTCACTTATGAGCTATGAGAAAAGATGGTAAAACGTTCTTACTAGTTCACTTATGAGCTCCATGTTTGTTTTTTATGCAACAGTGGGGGAGGTTTGGGAGCAAATGAAGAGCACTGATTACAGTCATTGGTTGGCCATCAGGACCCAGGGATGCATGCACAAACTCACTAGACATCACCAGAAGAGCTGGCCAAGCAGGGCTTGGCACCATCGACCCTCCCCAGGTCTCTCCCAGGAAGTATTCAAACAGCAAAAGCCAGGGTTGGAGAGCGTTGTGGGTTGAATTGTGCCCCCAAAATAGGTTGACTGTCCTGATCCTCGGTTGCTGTGAATTCAACTTGATGTGGAAGCAGGGTCTTTGCAGGTGAGATGAAGATGTAAGGAGTAGGGTGGCCCTTTATGCTATGTGACTAGTGTTGTTTTTTTAAAAATGTATTTTATTGATTCTTTTACAGAGAGGAAGGGAGAGATACAGAGAATTAGAAACAGTCCGCCGGCCGACGTTCTATCCACTGAGTCAAACCGGTTTCAGTGGTGACTAATATTTTTATAAAAAGAGGACCAGAGGCACAGAGACACGTGGGAGAACATGATGTGTGAAGAGGCAGAAATGAGAGTGATAAGGCTGTGCTCACTGTGGTTCAATACAGGACGATTGGGCCCCTGAGGGCGGTGTGGTCCCTACATAGCCGTGCACTGTGGAATTTGTGCACTGCGGAGCCCAAACCGCATCTCCTCTAAATTTCTTATTCATTAAATATCGCTTATCTGAACACAGCGCAATTTCCGCCTGTCCCCCTGGAAGGCCCTATAGCTAAGCTAAGCATGGCAAGCCTTCTCTGCCACCTGTGCCTGGACTCCACAGGCTGGCTTCCCCGAAGCTGCCACGCTAGCCAGGTGGGATTCTGCTGTCACCTGTGTGTCTCCGTGCTCAGGAGCTGGAACAGAGGGTGCTAAGTTGGCCTGTGCCAGAGGGAAAGGCCTTCCCAGTAGCCAAAAAGGACTTCAAAATGGATCCTAGTACCTGCCAACGTTTTCATTTCTCTTTTTATTTTACTGTTGTCCTAGTACTTTGTTCTAAATTAATCTTGGAAGCTTAAGTTCTTGAGAAAGAACTGGCTGAAAGGCTGAGAGGGAGGAGGGGCATGGAATTCGAAAATTCAAAAGCAGTGGACGGAGGTGCTACTTGCCACATATATATGACCCTTGTCTCTGTCATCTAAGAATTTCAGGGGCGGTGTCCTTCCTGAGGATAGGAAATAGGTAACCCTAGGTTCTAATGCAGAGCTTTAGGACATACCCCCACGGGCTGATTCTGAGCTGACGAGTGGGTCCTGCCATCCTCAAACCCCCACCATAGGTAGTCAAGCAAACAAGGCAGAGATGAGAGCTAATTGGAGATGACTGATAGAAATAGAGAATTGCCAAACTGTGGGGGTGTGGCAGGGTGCTAGTGTGATCCCTATGACCCCCACTTCCAACAGGCTCCAAAAGAACCCTCCTTAGAGATGTGGGTGCCTGTGTCTCCTCACACCTGAACGGTGGCTGCGCTGCTCTGGGCTGTAGCTTCACCAGGAGGCTGGGGGACTGTAACCTGCCCCCGTGGGAAGGCTGTGAGATGGGACTGACTGAGTAGCTGTGCTGGTGGGGCTGGGACAGGGGCGGACACACCGCTGCGCAGACCCCCAACACGGGATGTGTTTTGAATGCCTGACTTATCTTTGGGCTAAGTGGTTGTTGAAAAGATTACTGATAGAGCCAACTTTATGGGGACCCACCTTCGAAGGCCATAGGAACCTCAGCTGTAAGTGGCTGTAAGGTGGACCCCAGGGCCAGGAGCTGAGGATGGTAGCAATAAATCAGCAGAGAGCAGGCCCTCTGAAGAGTGGGTATCTCAAGTGCCACAGAGAACCAGCCTTTGGCAGCTGTCACAAGCTTTGACGGCCATGAGTGAATGGCAGAAAATACCTGCTCCTCTCTGCTTGTCCCTTCCACCCGACCCTGGACGTCTCAGACAGATGGGCTGAGCGGAAGAACCTCTCCCTCCAGCTTGAGCTAGAGGATCGAGGCAAACCCTGGTTATGAGGTAGAATTTTCAGTATTAGACTGGTCTGCATCATTTAATCCTAGAAAGCAAGTCTGCGACAGGTGACACCAACAGGGGGGCAGGGAGGGTGCTGCGTGAGCTGGTTGGAGGGGAGAAAAGTTCCAGATTGTTCCCCTTGGAGCTCACCCACCCAACATACTGGGTACAAATCTAAGAAACCAAAGTTCCAGCACCCCCAATGACTGGCCCCTTCTGAATGGTGGTATCAGAAATCCCACAACAACTTGTCTTTTATTAAGCAGACAAGAGGGAACTGCAGAGAGGGAACTGCACACCTTCTGGGTGAGAACCCTCGGGCTCTGTGCCAGGAGGTTGCCCCGTCCTCCCTGCAGTGGTGGGGAGGGAAGGGAGCTCCGGCTGGTGAGGAATAACTGCTGATGGGATGGGAAGCCTGGGATGTCAAGCTGAAGATCCTGAGGCTGAACTTCAGCCCCACCCCATTTGCCTTGGGCTGGTTTCCCAAGAGATCTTGGGGAAATCTGTGTGTGCGTGCATGTGTGTGCTGTGCATTTCAGTTCTTAAAATTGCACATATTAACCCCTTAACTGCTTCTCTATGTTCTCTGCCATAATACTAAATGTTAAATATTAAAGGTAAAATAGAATGGGGTGGAAAACGTAGGAAATAGCAAGAAACAAATTTCCACCTTCCATGTGAAGGCTAAGGAATGCACTGAGATGCTGTAACCAGAGAAGCTCTGAAAGCTCTGCAGACACGAAGGTTCTAGGTAATCGATGGGGCCCAGCGGGGTGTCCAAAAATAGACCCCAGTGCACACAGCAGTGGAGCAGATGACAATGGGGACATCTCAAACCAAGGGGAAAGGAGCTGATATTGGGACAACTGATGAGGCATTTAGGCGGACAGGGGAAGTGATCCTTACGGCTATCAGAACACCAAAATAAATTCTGGATGTGTGGTTTGCAATGCAGTAGTCACTAGCCATGTTCGGCTACTTAATCTATATTAGTTAAAATTAAATAAGAGTAAACATAGGCATATTTCAAATGCTAGCAGCTACCCTATGGGTCAACATGAAACATACCATCATCACAGAAATTTATATTAAACAGGCTACTCTAAATGGTCCACATGTCTAGCTGTAAACACCCAATTAAAGCACCAGGAGAAAAACAAACACAAATTTTAAAATCTTGGCACGTAGAAGTATCTAAAAAGAACTAGTAACCAGAGAAAAATGGTTCAAATCACAAAGTAAAAATGAAAAATTCTCTCTGTATCAAAAAATAACCTCATAACCAAAGTTTCACATTATGAAAACCCAGGGGAAGATTTATAATCCACCCGCAGATAAAGAGCTAAGCTTCTTAATAAAATGATAAGAGAGAGTTCACGCCAGAGCCCAGCGAGGCAATGTCTCGGTCGTACCCGGCCGCTCGGCGGGACTCTGAGGAACACCTACCACCAGACCTGCCGAAAAGGGCACAAGAAGAAACACCCCGACTCTTCCGTCAATTTTTCCGAGTTCTCCAAGAAATGTTCCGAGAGATGGAAGACCGTGTCTGCAAAGGAAAGGTCAAAGGTTGAATATATGGCAAAGAGTGACAAAGCTCACTATGACCGGGAGATGAAAAATTAGATTCCTCCCAAAGGTGACAAGAAAGGAAAGAGAAAAGATCCCAATGCTCCTAAAAGACCTCCGTCTGCCTTCTTCCTGTTTTGCTCTGAACATCGCCCAAAGATCAAACGTGAACACCCTGGTTTATCCATTGGGGATACTGAAAAAAAAAATGGGTAAACAATGGGTCTGAACAATCAAAGATAAGCAGCCATATGAACAAAAAGCAGCTAAGCTAAAGGAGAAATATGAAAAGGATATTGCTGCATACCGTGCCAAGAGCAAAAGTGAAGTGGGAAAGAAGGGCCCTGGTAGGCCAACTGGCTCCAAGAAGAAAACGAACCAGAAGACGAGGAGGAGGAGGAAAAGGAAGATGATGATGACGAAGAAGAGGATGAAGACGAAGAATAAAGACTGTCCTGTAATGATGTGTGCAGAGTGTGTGTGTGCTCTCAGGCAATTGTGTGTTGCTAAGAATGTGAATTCAAGTGCAGCTCAATATTAGCTTCAGTATAAAAACTGTACAGATTTTTGTATAGCTGATAAGATTCTTTGTAGAGAAACTTTTATAACAAAATGCAGGTTGTAGCTTTTTGAGGGGCTACTACATACAGTTAGATTTTAAGGCTTCTGATGTTAAATGTTTCTAAATATTTAATGGTTTCTTTAATTTCTTGTGTATGGTAGCACAGCAAACTCATAGGAATTAGTATCAATAGTAAATTTTGGGTTTTCTAGACTTGTTGCATTTTGTTCTTTTAAAAAATTTGTAATAAAATTATGTACATTAAAAAGTAAAATAAGAGAAAGATGAATGCAGTACAGAAAAATGAGACGGGGCAGACATTTCATAAAACCAAAGATGTAAATGGCCCACAAATACATGAAATGATGTTTAACCTCACTCATCATTAAGTAAACACCAATGAAATAATGATAATACCATCATTAAATAATGGAAGAGGCCACTCTTCAATGATCACTGGCAAAAATGTAAAGTTATCATGCATTTTGGGGCATAGTATGGAAAAGCTGGTCGGATACTATATCATCGGCAGTTTGTCAGCAGAAATCTAAACTTGTAATGCACATCACCTTTGACCCAGTATTTCTGTCATTAAGAACAAATTTGCTTGCAACTGCACACAAAGATATAGGCACTAATGATCACTTGCAGCTTTATATTTTACAGGAAAACAAGTTTAAAACATTTGAATGTCTATGAAAATGTCTGTTGAAATAAATCATGCTGCAGTCATACAGCGAGGTACCATGCCCCCATTAAAAACATATGTGGGAGCCCTGGCTGGTTTGGCTCAGTGGATAGAGCGTCCATCTCCAGACTGAAGGGTCCCAGGTTCGATTTCGGCCAAGGGCACATGCCTGGGTTTCGGGCTTGATGCCCAGTAGGGGATGTGCAGGAGACAACCAATTGATGATTCTCTCTCATCATTGATGTTTCTATCTTTCTCTCCGTCTTCCTTCCTCTCTGAAATCAATAAAAAATATATTAAAAAAAACATTTGTGGGATAAGTAAAGGTCCCAAAGATATGTAATTAAGTGAAAAATGTTAGGCTAGAACCATGCTCTGCATGATCCTAACGAGTTTGTTTTGAGATGTAAAGATTCTGCCACCTATATGCAAATATGCAGACACATGGTACACACACCTGCCAGTAATTCCTCCCAATGAGCGGAACTGGTGGGTGGGGCCTTGTTTATTTTTCTCTTTAGACCTTTTTATGCTTGTTGTTTTCCATATATGCATTCATTTGTTTATATTAGAAAGGAAGTAGTATCAAACATTGGTAAAAGTGCTATGTAAATGGAAAATAGTCATCACTTCTTACCTAAATTTAATTCCAAAGTACAGTATGTGCCCATGTGAGGTAGACAGAGGGACTAGGATGAGTTCAGAGGCTATGAAGTGAAACTGCCAGGCACACATTGAAAGCAGGCCAGGGGACGCCAGAGCACCCGGTTCCCCAGTCTCAATGTCAAAACGCCAGGCCAGGTGTCACCTAACTCCAGCCACCGGATACTTGGCGAGGGGATCCAGCTCTGACTCACAGAAGGATCTGGTTCCAGGGAATGTTGTCATCAAGGGCAAATCATGTGACACCCGGTGAGAGAGCAGCCGGCGGGTGGGCAGCCCCGGAAAACTGAAGCTGGTCTTGGGGCTTCACGGAGGTGTTTCTATTAACCAGAGGTGAGCTCAAGTGAGGCTTATGGAACGGTGTGCAGAGCAGACTGCCGGGCTGCGGGGCAGTCACCTGCTGGGCAGGATGCGGTGCCTGTGAAAAGTGCGCGTGCTCTTCTGTTTTAAAGTCCAGGCCCTGGGACCATGGCATGGAAGGTCTGCGGACAGTGGGCCGGGGCAGCTACAGACTGTGGCTGGTGAGGACGTAAGCTGACAAGCACAAGCCTTGTTTTGTTCTCTGTGGAAACAATGGGACGTCAAAGATGAGGGAAAATGTTCACATTTTTCAAATTCCCTAACATCCCACCACCTTAAGCGAACTCCTTTCATTTGGGCATATTTTCTTCCTGACTTCCTTCACATAGATATATATTTTTCTCATTTTGAATGAAAACATACTAACATGTAGCATTTTGCCTTTTTAAACCACATGATAGAAAATGTATTTTCCATATCTCTGCATGCTTATAACGTGTAGTTGTAATGCCTCAGGTTTGCAGCGTTGACCACTGTTCCTGCTGTTGGCTTGCTTCACTTTGTCAGATACTTCTAACTTATGACCTGAATGTAATTACTCCAATGAGTGTCTTCAATGTGTACAGTTTGTCCTCTTGTAAAATTACTCCCTACACGTACACAGGATGGAAGTCACCAGACCAAAGATATGAACATTGGGGAACAGGTTGCCACCTCGCTTTCTGGCAGGTTGTAATAGTATTCTGTGCCTGGGAGTTGCTGAGAGGAATAAATCAGACGAGGGTGAAGCCACAAAGCTGGGAAGACAGTGGCTGTCTCAGCTTGGCTGCGAAACTCGTGTCATGGACTGGGTGGCTGAAACACAGAAACGTATCTCTCCCAGTTCTAGAGGCTGGGCGTCCGAGATCAGAGTATTGATTAGCATAGTTGGGTTGTGATGAGAGTTCTCTTCCTGGCTCGTAGATGGTCACCTTCTCACTATGTTCTCACATGGCACAGGGAGAGAGAGAAAAAGAGAGAGAGGGAGAGGGAAAGAGAGAGATCACCCTCTTCTCTTAAGGACACCAATCCTATCAGATTAGGACCCCACCGTTATGACCGAATTTAACCTTTACTACCTCCTAAAATCCCCATCTCTAAACACAGTCACACTGGGGGGTTAGGGCTTCAACATAAGAACTGGAGGGGACACATCTCAGTCCATAGCAGCAGCCTTGCCCAGTAGGGAAGCTCCTGGACCATCAGAGCCCGAGGACCACACCAGCCACTTCTCTAGAGAAAAGCCAGCATGGTGTGTGGGAAGCACACATGAGCTGTGTAAGTTAAAAAGAGTGTTTTTTTGGGGGGGTGAGGGTGGGGGAGTCAACAGAACAGAATGTTAGGAGAGGCTAGATTTCCAAAGCACGGCCTGGAAACATCCCAGCCTGCTCTGTGGGTCATCGGTAACCGCCACTGAATATGAGCTCCGCTGAAGCGAATTGGGAACAAGGCTCTTCCATTCTAGACCTTCACCTGCTACCCAACAGTCCCCTCTCAGGTTCTCCCACCTCCAACCTCAGGTTGACTAATGCCACCACCAGGAGGACCTTCCTAGTGTCCTTGGGACTCTGGGGTGGCATCATGAAGGCAGGTTTGTTCAGTTAGGGAATCTCTAAGAGCATTTTTTGCCTCCTGACATCTCCAGCACCTTGGCAACAAGTGATGCAAGAGCTCAGGCTGAGCTCAAAGAAGCCAGCTTCACCACATTAGTTCACATTGCATCACTTTCCCCACACCCGCCCAGTTAGGTCCCCATTGCCCACCCCACCCCCAGGATAAAACACCTCACACACACAGGGGCTGATCCTTCTGAAGCAAGATGGAGAAGTGTGCCTGCAAAGGTGCTTCTTGCCACATCTGTCCTCTGTAGAGCCTTCGATATTTCCTAGCCAGGCAGTGCGGACAGCCCTGTGCAGCCATAGGGATTTTTCTTGAGAGGACACTTGGTGCCTCGGAGACCAGATCTTGGTGTGTGTGTGTAGAGGGGTCGGGGTGGGGTGGGGCTGCTCCAGCAAGCATGGCAAGACTAGGAACCCACTTGTACCCCACCTGCACACCTGTACCTGAGCTTTGCTGCTTACCTCCTGCCCCCCATCCCCATCTCAGCATCTTCTATACCCCCGCCTCCCAAAGTCTGTATCTAGAATTTTGTGCAAGTAGTATTGATTTTACTGATTTTTTCCATGGGAAAAAATGTCATATAGTTTTTAAAAACCACTTCATGTACTAAAATTTAATGAGATGTTCCCATTAGTCATGTTGATTTTTCTCTCTAGGTTTCAGGTCTGACTATTTATCATGGGATCTTACTCTTCCCTTCTCTTCCCACAGAGCCTTGAAGGGATTCTTCTATAAATATTTACTTCCTCTCTTCAAAACAAACAAATGGCCCTGCTATTTGCCAACACTTGACCAGCTTCAGCTCCTTGGGCCTGTTTCTGGAGCATCAGCTCATCTTGCCCATTAAGGTCAAGGTCAAAGGTAAGTTCAGGTGCTACAGGGCAATAAACTCATGAGGCAAGGGGAAGGGAAAACAGGAATCTGGCCCAGATCCTCGGGCTGAAGACACCGAAGCTGAAGCCTCGGCAAAGTGTTAACTTAGCTCAAGTCCACTGTAGCACACACACTTGAAATGAGTTAATTAATGATGAGAAAGTATTTACTTACTCTCCGCCCACCCTGATGGTTCTGAGAAGGAAGTGGCTTTCCTGTTTCATTAACTGCAGCCCCAAATCTCTAGTGCACTGCCTTGCATACAGCAGGTGCTCAATAAACATTTGTTGACTAGGTAATGGGCCCTATTATTATGCTAAACCTGACATAGCCTATGAATGTATATCTAGTGAAAAATAAAATGATTGCTTGAGAACAAATGTAAAAGGGCATTAAACATTGTAATTGCATGTGTGTACGTTAAATTAGTAACTGCTGTGACTAATAAGATTGCGGGTGGGGCCAATATCTGGAAACATAATCATAATACTGTATCAGTAGGCGTTTTAGTGGCTCATCTTTACAGATGAGCAAACCAAGGCCTGAAGAGTTTGTCCTACAGCTACCTCCGCCATTGACCTTTGGGTGACTCCAGGCGAGCTTTGAGCCTCTGTTATCTGATCCATGAAGAAGGCCATCTGGAGGTGCTGGGCGCAGGTCTGGCGTGCTGGCGTCACAAGCACAAGACCGGTTGGGCCGATCATCGCTTCCAGAATTGTGGTTTGGCCAAGGGCAAGCCAGGCCATGGTCCAGTCTGCTGGCAAGCGGAGAAGGGTGACCTGCCCAGGGCTGGAGTTGCTGCCAGAAGTGAAGGACCACTTCATGTTCTGCTCCAGGTCTTGGGGAGAAAAATTGGCTAGAGCATCCACTTCACCCCACGAGGCCATTCTACCCTGGGAGTGACAAGGCAGGGCCGGATAATGGCACAAGCTTTGGAGTCCCAGAGCAATGCCTTTTACAGGGAAAGAAATGGGGATTGCACCCATGTCTAAGGAACTTCTAGAAACTGCCTTGGTTTTCATAAACTGTTTTAGGCCACGGCCCTGCTTTGGTTGTCAGTAAAAGAGCAAGGTCAGGGCGGGAAAAGTGCCCTTCAGTCACACGGGAAGCAGCACAAGACCACGCACGGGGACCTGAACATGTTTTGTGATGGGCTTGTCTTCTGTGTCGGAGAAATGTGTCCGGGATCACGCTGATGAAATGTGCTATTGTGTTTTTGAAGTTAGGATGTGCTTAGAATGGAAGGCATGCCTGCTTACACTGGGGAAATAGAAAATTGGGCTTTGAATTCTGGGTGTGTCGCTTCTGGCAGTAGCCTTGGGCGAATCACTGCCTCCCAAACCTGCTGAGCAAGGTCTCCAAGGTTAAATGAGATAAGGTCAAAAGGTGCCTAGCATTTGTATTTGGCAGCGATTTGATAAATATTTAAACTGAATCTATATTTGGAAACCAAGTGACAACTGAAGAACAGAACAGCAGTTTTGAGTTGCTGTCATTCTGTGTACATTGAGAGGGAATATCAAAAGCAACAGCTTCCCAAAGGTAGTAAATTATGAAGTTTAACAAAACTCCCCAAGATATTGCAGCAGATCATCTATAAAACAAACAAAAAAGCTCGAGGGTAACGACGCTTTCAAAAATATATGCCAAATATGACGAGAGAAAATAAAGTGGGAAAGCTTTCCAGAAGCCCTCCTTCCGAATGCCTCCATCAATCCATTCAAATTCATCACTTGGTTTTTACATGATGTGGGAGATAATTATATAATTTCAAAAGTGTCTGTAAACTCCTCATTTGCATCTTATTTCTCAATGCCTAATTTGTTCATCAGCCAGAGCTATGTGTATAAAACTAGCTTTTTCATCAGCTTACAGAATGTGTATAAGCAAATCAATCTTCCATTTTACGAGAGAAGAATTCATACACTCGGTATTAATCGTGCATTTTGCACTTGATACACAGAGGAAATGATTTATATGATCATGTTAGCGTGTGTCTGTATAAAACTCGGTGTGTGGATTACCAATGTATTTTCGCACCCCCAGAAGCTGACATGAAGGTGGACCAGTGCCTCCATGGCTCTGGAAGACGGCTTGAGGAGATTGCTAGGAGCAGAAGGCATCTCTACCTGTTAGCTTCACTTGGAAAAAATGAACAATTGCTGTGTGGCTACTCCTATCAGGCAAGGGTGGGGCTGTGGCCACTAAGCAGTGGAATTTCTGCACTGGAGTGGCTACCACCCCTGCTCTGGGTTCCCTGACACCCCCAACCTGGTAGGTCTGTGACCATATTGAGATCCACCCCTGTGTGAGTCCAGGACTTGGGAGCTTTCACAGACTCAGTTCTGTTCCTGGGTCTCTTTCTACCACACACTGCCAGACGGGAAAGTGACTTCACCTTGGGTCTCCATTGTCTCAGTGGTGAGTGAAAGGTCTCCAAGGTTCCTTTCATAGTGTTAATTCTGTGACCCTCTGAGGCTGCAGCCTTCTAATTACTGTGCTCCAGCACAAATCTTAGGAGCTATGACCCTGGCCTGGAAGCAGACGGCTCAGGAGAGTTGAGCTTCACACTGACGTGCCACTGACAGGGCCTGCCTAGTCCAGCAGCCCCACTCCTGGGCAGCAAATAGCCAGGAGATGTTTGCACACCCAGGTTTGAAATGTCCATCAACAGATGAATGGGTAAACAAAATGTGATCTATAATTCAGCCCTAAAAATGAAGGGAAGTCTGACACATGCTGCAATATGGATAAACCCTGAAGACTCTATGGTGAGTGAAAAAAGCCAGTCCCACTTAAGAGGTACCTAGAGTAGTCAAATTCACAGAGATGGAAAGGAGAAGGGAGACTGCCAGGGCTGGGGGAGGGGAGGTATTGTTTAATGGAGGGATGAACTTGGCTTAATGTGTCAGGGACCCTGCTGGGACTTGGCAGTGGGGAGGAGGGCACAAGGCCCAGAATGCTGAAGATGTTTCTAACATTTGTATGGGGAATTCTGAGCCCAGAGACTGTAACCCAAAGAGGAGGGGTACCTGGGTGCCTAGGGCTACACTCAGGCTGCACGTGGAGCAGGGGAAGCCTGAGCTGGCTTTAATGGGGATGCCAGAGCTGCTGACTTCTCTTTCCAAAGAGGAGTGGAGGCAGGATCTGGGCTGGTGCGCACAAACTAGGCACATCTACCAAGGTCTCATTTGCCTCAAACCCGTGGGCGAGCCCTCTGCGCGCTGGGGCAACTGCTGCAGTGTGGTCTAGCTCCGCGGGGTCCGCGGGGTCCCTGGGGCTGAGCCATGCTGGGAACGGGGTGGGAACCCACTCGGAGCAGAAGGCAGCGCTGAAGAAGCTGCAGCTTGAGTTCTATGTCACATATACCTTTTTTTTTTTTTTTTTTTTTTAAGGAAAAGGATGCCTAGGAAGCCTTCGTAGCATTTCATGGCACCTAGCTCTCATCCTTGTTTAAACTTCGGTTCACTCCTGGAGTGCGAACACCTAGGACCCCCAGGGAGCACGAAGGTCAATTTCGGGAAGGAAGGCCAAAAGTTTTTAAAAAATGGGGGGGTGGGGGGGGGGGCGGGGGCCGCCAAGGACCACAAACTGCCATTGGGATACACTGGCGTGTGGCGAGTCGCAGAGACTCCTCTTAACTGCCGCTTGGAAACAAACAAAAAAAAAAAAGCGGGGGGCGGGGTCGCGTAGTGCCTCCCGAGTGCCCCGGCTCGGGGAACCGCGGGGCAGGTCAGGGCCCGCAGGGAAGGCTGGGCGGGAGCTGGGCCGCGCCGGAGGTCAGCGGGCTAAAAGGTCCAGCGCACTCGGTCCCCAGGCCCCAGCTGCGTACCGGATCTCGATGGCCTCACGCCCCCTCTCCGTGCTCCCCGCGGGGCACCGACGCGGCAATGACTACAAGTCCCAGAAGCCCAGAGACCGGCGCGGGGCGGAGCCTGGCGCAATTCCCCGGGATCCGGCGCGCTGGGAAGCGCCGCTTGAGGACGCAGTGGATGCGGCAGCGGCGGCCGGAGGGCGGCGAGCGCACTGGCTGGCGGGCGGGGCGGAGGCGGGGCCGACGTGGGCTGGAGCGCTGCGTGCCAGGGAGGGGGCTGGCCGGGCAGGCGGCTGGCGGCATTGGGAGCTGGCTTCGCAGCTGGTTCGGCGTTTGCGGCTCGGTCCCGACTGGGCGAGCGACGCACAGAGGGCTCGGCGCGGGGGCTCCGGCGCGCCGGGTGGCGCAGCACACAGCGCGCAGACCCACGCCGCCGTGCGGCGCTCTCATCCGCGGGGCCGCTGCCCGGGGGCCGGCCCTCGGCCGCGGCAGTAGGAGCGCGGCGGCTGCCTGGCTTTAATGGCTGCTCGGCGGGGCAGTGTCTAGAGGTGGAAAGCGGCTGCGGCACAGGAAGGCGCCGGAGCGAGCCTCCTCCGGGCCGGCCGCGCCCGCCACGGAGCGCTCCATGGGGGCCCGCTGACCTGGGCGCCGTGGCCCGCTCGCTCGCCGGCCGCACGTCCCGGCCATGAACTGAGTCCGCGGGTCGGCCCCGCGCCTACTCCGCCCGCTCCTTTCTTCTCGTGCCTCCTCCGCCCGCCGCCGGCGGGCCCGGGTCCCCGGGGGCTGCGGCGCCCCGGGCTCGGCGGCCCGCGGGCCCCGGGGCGCGGGGCGGCGGCGGCGGCGGCGGCGGGGGGCGCGCGGCTCCGGGCGGGGCGCCTGCACCATGAACTACCAGCAGCAGCTGGCCAACTCGGCTGCCATCCGGGCCGAGATCCAGCGCTTCGAGTCGGTCCATCCCAACATTTACTCCATCTATGAGCTGCTGGAGCGCGTGGAGGAACCAGTGCTGCAGAACCAGATCCGGGAGCATGTCATCGCTATCGAAGGTGAGGGCTGGCTGTCGCGGGGCTTCTGGAAAGCGCGGGGGAGCGGGCTCCGCCGGCGCGGCGTGCGCGCATGTGTGTGTGCTTGAGTGTATATGTACACACGCGCCGGGCCGTGGCACGCGGCTGCCCGGCCGAGTGAGCACTGCAGTGCTTCTCACTCTGCAGGCCGGGCGAGAGCTCAGGGGAGGCCGAGGGCCGAGCTCTGCCTGGGAAGATGGGTAGTAGAGTCTCTCCTGTGAAGAAGTGGCTGGATGAGGTTGTGTCCTGCGTCGCCCCAGTAACCCGACCGGCCCAGCTGATGCCTAGAGGTAGCTGGAGGGATTGGCGCCACCGGGACCGTGACAGGTTACCAGATCGGCCCAACGTCTTGCTGGACGTTGAAGATGTGTTTTGAGAAGTGATGCTGTGGGGCGTGAGGCTCTACAAGCGTGTCTTTGCTTCGTTCAGGGGTACCGAGGAGGCAGATGAGCGGAGCTCTTGCAGAGTCAGCTCCGTTGAAGGCAGCATTGTGTCCCGTCCATCTGTCCCTGTGCCTCCAAAGGATGTTTCCTGTCGAAGTCCTGGGCTATATGAGAAGGTCCCTACTAGGAGGATAGGGGGTTCCTCAGTCTCTGGGTCTCAAGTTCCTATTCCTGGAAGCCAGCCACACTTACTGCAAGTCAGGCAAGGCTGTGATCCTGCAGGAACGGTGAGGCAACGGGGCCTCTCCTGGCCCCGTGCTCTCTTTGGATGACTGGTGGCTCTTATTACCCTGCTGCTTGGCTTCTGATTGTCTCCCCTATTCATTTGGTCCTGCCAGAGTTCGCCTGGGAGACCAGTTGAGATGTCAATGTGGAATGTGGGGTTATATCATAGCCACACTCAATCAGCCAGCAGCCTTTCCCCTTTCATCCCTGTGGGTCAGTGTCCACAATACAGAACTGTCCTGATGGGAGGCCAGTAGGGACGCTGTTGAGGGAGCCCTGCAGGAATGTGTTTGAGAGCCTGGGCGGCAGGCCGTCACTCACCATCTCCTCTCCATCTTCAAGGGAGCAGGCATGGGCCATAGGAGGGCTTGCTTTGGCACCATGCAATCTGCACCACTAACCCCAGGTGGTTTTGTTTTGACGTTTGGCCACTTAGGTGGAGAAGATGAATGTTGTGGTGCTGATCCTCTTGGAATTTGGCATCCCCGGGGACTTGAACCGTGGCTGGGCCAGGCTGCAGATTGGCTGGACATGTACCTTAGAAGGCTGGCTAATTCCCCTGGAGCAGTGGTTCTCAACCTTTCTCTTGCTGTGATCCTGTAATACAGTTCCTCATGTTGTGGTGACCCCCAACCATAAAATTATTTTCGTTGCTACTTCATAACTGATTTTGCTACTGTTATGAATCGTAATGTAAATATCTGTGTTTTCTGATGGTCTTAGGCTCTACAGCAGCGGTTCTCAACCTGTGGGTCGCTAGCAGGGTCGCCTAAGACCAATGGAAAGCACAGATATTTACATTATGATTCATAACAGTAGCAAAATTACAGTTTTGAAATAGCAACGAAAATAATTTTATGGTTGGGGGTCACCACAACATGAGGAACTGTATTAGAGGGTTGTGGCATTAAAAAGCTTGGGAACCACTGCCCTAGAGGACCTGAGCAGTGCTCCAGTCTTCTGTGGGGCCTGGCTCTCAGTGCCCCTGGCCACTCTCCTGGCAATTTGAGATGCTACCAGATTCCTCGAGAGGCAGGGGCTGCGGGTGGCCTTGGGACCTGCCCAGAATGCTGGTCAGGCGGTGGGGCAGTAGTGCTCCTCTGGAGCCCGAGCTCTGTTCTGTTGCTGTCAAGTGAGGGGGCACTGTGCCTGTGTGCCTGTGTCGCTGTCTCCCTGCAGCTCTCGGGCATCCACCAGAGTCTGATGAAATACTTTGAAAGTCAGTGCCAAACCCTGATCGCACCTGGCTGCCAGCACCTCCTGGCTGTGTGGAGCCCTCCAGCCTAGGGTGATTCATGACACCTCATTTTCGTTCACCGTTCTTGAAGCCCAGCTCCAGGGAGGAGGGGGAGAAGGAGGGTCTCCGAGCACTTCCAGCAAAGCTATTGATTGGGCTTTCTAGAAAGAGGATGTGGTTTTCTTTTTCTTTTTTTAAGAAAACACTGTGGTTCCTGGGCGATACTTTTGATAGCTTAATGTCTGCCTTTATGATGTGAGACCTGAGTTTCCTTCTTGGCTGAATCCTTGTCATTTTTAATGAGACTCAGAATCAGAGGGCGAGTCCTGCTTGGGGCTCTGATGGTGGTGGTATTTTTCTGTCAGAAAAGGAATGTCTGTATTGTGTCAGAGCTATTGTTCATTTACTGGGGCCTCAGGATCACTCAAACATGCTTTTCATTATTATCAGCAATGTCGCCTTCATTTGTATAGAACTTTATCGAAAATCCTCTCGTACGCGTGATCTCACGGTGTCCGGGGAACGTGGGCAAGCTTTGTGTTGGTCAGTTTGTAGAAGATGGACGTTCAGGGAGATAGAGTGGCCTCCTGAACATTCGGATGGGGTCATTCAAAGTGTGGTGCGAACCAAAGGGCCATCTGAATAGGGAGCCTGGATCAGCAGCCTCCACAAACTCCTAAGTAAACGTGAGTTCCTGTGTTGTAATGAAATAAATGTTCTCCCACCCTCTGCCAGTTGTTTGATATGGCTGTGATTTATGTCTGTATCCTTGATGTTCCAGAAATGGAGAAGCTTACTCAATTGGGCTGGAAAACTTTTTTTTTTTTTGGTTTGAGAAGAGAACTGTGCACAACAGTTTTGTCCAGTGGTGTAGGGCAATGGTCGGCAAACCGTGGCTCGTGAGCCACATGCGTGCGGCTCGAGAGCCGTGGTTTGCTGCTCTGTTGACTAATGAGTTTGCCGTGTAGGGTGTGGGTTGCCCACTGGAGCAGAGGCTGAGAGCGGTGCTGTGGGGTCCGGAGACTGCGGATGCCTTTGGAGGAGCCTGTGGGGTCACTGCCGTGCACCGGACGGAGCATCACTGGGAACTTCAGACACTCAGGCAGGTCTGCCTCTCTGCGAGCCTTGCAGGATGCTACAGCGGCAAAACGTACATCTTTTCCAATCAGGAATGTGTATGTGTATCATAGCACATAGTTTAAAAATAGCTTGTCCCACCCTAGGGAGACAACTGCCTGTTAGAGGCTGTCCAGCGAGGCTGTCCCCGCCTGTGTGCACGTACACAACTTTAGAGTCACACTTACCGAGTTCCCTGGTTAGCATAACGTGAGTATGTTTCAGTGTTAAGAAAAGTTTTGAACATGTGATTTCTCATGTTGGCATGCTCTTGTAACATTTGGCTGTGCCACGATTTCTTTGAAATTTCTCTTTTTCTTTGGCAGCCTCGGGAATTTTTGCTGTTGGAATGGGGAGTGGCCTTGTCAAAGGGAAGGATGTTTTGGCTAAAGCTCATTTAAAAGTGATTCTAGTGGGCCTGGATTGGAAAATCTCTAATCAGATGGACTGAATCGTATATATGGTGGTTGCAAAAACTCACGAGGATTCCCAGATACAAGTGGATTTGTGACTCTGTGTGTAGGCACACAGAGTTTTATTATCCATCTTGTTTTATTATCCATCTTGTTTTAAAACATTACCTTTCTCCCTACCCCCAAACTGTTTTGTTTTTTTCATATCTTTATTTCAATCTTTGAGAGGTCTGTGTCTCCCTCCCCACACCCAGTTCTCTGGAGTCAGAGGAGCATTGCTGATGGTTTTCAGATTGATCTGATCAGATTTCTGGGGTGTCCCACAGGGCTGTGGCATGCTGTGAAATGTTAACCCTGCAGCTTGGGTACTCTCCGTGCCCAGAAAAGCGCCTGGGAGTGGCCTGCCTCCAGTGTGAGCAGCCTGGCTAAGTCTCTCCTGGTTCTTCTTTTAAAAGCCCTACTGGGGATGATGGGGTTGAGGTAAATGAGTCAACTGCCTTTCTTGTTAAAGAAAGCTCGTTCTTTTCGGGATAAAGTCTCTGTTTGCAATTGCACATTGTAATCCAGCTTGCCAGCAACAGAACTGCGATGCCTGATAACCCAACTAGCTCATTCAGCCAGGGCCCTGCTCGGACCCCCAACCAGCTTTCCAGGCGGCAGATCAGCAGGGACCAAGTCTCCCTCTGGCCCTGCTAGCGCTTTGTATGGCTTCCTTGGAGGGGGCCTGAGAGGTCATGATGGCCCGGCCCTTGGTGGGAGACCTCTGCCTGGATGCCTGGTGAGGGCAATAGCACACGGGGATTCCAGGGCTGGGCCGGGGGATGGTGGAGAAGGGGTCCCCTTAATCCCATGAAACAGCTCCTTTGTTCAGCATCTGTGCTCAGCAGAATGCTAAGTGCTTAACCTGCATGATGTCATTTCATCCTGGGCAATTTTGTGACCTGGACGGCACCTCTGAGGCCCAGACAGTGCAGCAAACTTGCCCGAGAGATGGACTGGACTGCGCTGGCTCTTCAGCTCCGTGTGAGATAGAAATGGAGCTCTTGGCTTCCACAGCTCCCAGAAGTCCTGTGTGCAGGCCACCCAGGCATGTATCCTGTGTTGGAGAGGGTTTGAGAATGTTGCAAATAACCAGAAGTATCATGTTCTCTGCAAAGTTGCTACCACGGCAACACTTGAGGAGGAGTTTGTTCTCCTATAGAGTTTGTTCTATAGAGATGTGTTTAACACGTTTGTAGCAGGTGTGTGCATTTGGGAACAAACATCTTCCCGCCATGAATGAGCATAATTTGTTCTTTGCCACTATCGAGTGCATTTGTAATTTTTCAAGTTTAATCAAGTGGCGCAGGTTTGGGCCTTTTAGTTGTTGACATAAATGTCATAGTTTTCTTCTTAAAAATAATTCTCACTTGGCTGTTCGTCGCTTCCAGGTTAAATCACATGCCGATGGGCAGTGACCAGCCCCTTCCCGTCCAGGTGTCCCCTCCAGCGTGATGTCAGCGTCCGTTCCCCCTCTCCCTGTCACAGCGAAGGCCTGGCCCGTTAGCTCCCGTTGGCTTATGTCCTCACACTGCTCCAGCCTGAAGGACTGGGAGCTCTTTGAGGGCAGAAGTCAGTTGTGTTCATTTTTTAGAATTTTAAAAAAATATTTTACTGATTTTTTTTACAGAAAGGAAGGGAGAGGGATAGAGACTTAGAAACATCAGTGAGAGAGAAACATCGATTAGCTGCCTCTTGCACACCTCCTGTTGGGGATGTGCCCGCAACCAAGGTACATGCCCTTGACCGGAATCGAAATGGACCTTTCAGTCTGCTGGCCAATGGTCTATCCACTGAACCACACCAGCTAGGGCTGTGTTCATTTTTTATCTCCTCAGTGACTTACTGTGTTAGGTTTTGCCCTTGGAAGCAGCCTAGGAATTGTTGGTTGACTGGGGTGACTTGCCAGAGGAGCTAACATTTTCTCTGAAGTGTGGGTCCTTCTGCTCCTCATTGTTAGTATAAACAGTGTTTGTCCAGTGGCCGGGGTGAGGGCATTTGAAACATCTTGGAGCACAGATGTTAGGACTGTGCACCTTTGGGATCTGGTGGGTAGCTTGGGTGAAAAGGAGACTTTTCTTTGGTGTACGAAGGGTAAGAAAAAGATCTGCTTGCTGAATCCTGGCAGCTGGTGCAAAAGGTTGGTGTTTCTTTATGTTGGTGTGAGTTTTAGATGTAGGACCAGTTTTGTCCTTAGGGGCAAATGAGGGACAGGCCAGGCGACCGACCTAATGTGGGATCTTCAGTGAAGTACTGAGAGCCATGCGTCTCAAAGTTGAGCATGCAGTCAAATCACCCGGAGGCCTTGCGGAAACAGATCGCTGCCCCCTTCCCAGAGTTTCTAGTTCTGTAGGTCCGGAGTCCCCGAGAATGTGCGGTGCTAACCCGATTCCCAAGGATGCTGGTGCTGCTGGCCCAGACACACTTGGAGAGGCATTGCTGTGGTGGTAGGGGTGCCAGGGAACCAGGCATCTCTGGGCCAGCTCTCCAGCACTCACTCCCAGGCGGCCTTCCTCTCCCCCTCCCTGCAGGTTACAAGGGAGGCCCTAGCCCAGGGACCACACAGCTTGGATGAGTAGAAGAGGGATTTCAACCCAGGTCCCAGGAGCTTCAAGTCTGTGTCCACTCTTCTTCCACAATGCTGAGCGCCCCGGGAGGGGATGGACATTGTCAAGGGAATCCTGTAGGGGACCAGCTCTTGTCCCATTTCCTTCTAAGTCCCGGCCTGTGGGTCCGAGGCTTTTCCGTCTGGTCTTTAGAGATTGTGATTTGTAGTGTCCTCTTTGGCCTGCTCCCACAGGGGTTGTTCAGAATTCACGTGCAAAGCAGACCATGCACTTTGTTGCTGCTGTTTCAGAGCTGAAGGAGCATTCCTGTGAAAAGGGGGAGCAATGTGTTACTAGCATCCAAACAGGGCTGCTGGGGGAGCCTGAAGGAAGTGAGTCAGGAGGAGAAGCAGTGACAGCAGCTGCAGGGACCTGCAAAACAAAACCTAAGGCGCTGTTCCTCTCACCTCTGGGTTTTTTTTTTTTTTTTTTTTTTTTTTTTTTTTGTCTAAACCAGACTTTTATTTTGTTAAGACCCAAATCTCTCATTTTGCATCCTTCTTTTTTTTCCTGTGTCCCCTGCAGGTGTTTATAGTGTGTCAGTCTGGCTCTGGCTTGTTTTTAACTACTGATTTGGCCTTGTCTTGCATTTTTTAACATTCAAACAAACCCGTGTCCCCACCCCCCATCCCTCCCAAGCACACCAGGTCCTGTGAGTCTTTCTCTTAAGTGATTGAGTTTGGCAGAGCGGATCAGGCTTAGTTATTTTTAAAATCCAGGGTTCGGGGTTCTGATCCGGTGCTTAGCTACATAATTCCTTCCCTTTGTTAAGTACCTTTCTCCGAGGAACAAAATGCAGTCTACAGATGTCTGTCTCTAATCTCTGTAGCATCTGTTATTTTTGTACGGCCGTGAGTGCGAGGCCTTGTGTGCTCCGGGAGCCCAGCCTTCCGGGTGCTCGGAAGGGCCCGGGATTTGTGGCGCCCGTTTTATGTGTGGGGAGCCTGCCTGTACACAGGGCTCTGTGTGGAGTGACTTTCCCAAGACCACACCGATGACCCATCCAGGGGCAAGGCTGGCCCTGCAGTTTGGGTCCAGTCCCCCCACCTCCCTGCGTTCCTCACTCACAACTGACCAGGGCCAAAAGGGGTCTTGGTTAGGTCTGCGGGCTGGGGGGTGGGGAAGGAGAGGGAAGGAGGGCAAACACTATCCCTGCCAGAAAAGGTTGTTAATGGACCCTTTGAATAACCAGCCTAATAGCTTGTCTGTGTTTGAGGTCGGGAGATTTTCCATAAAGGCAGACTAAATATAGGCTGGAGGGTGGGGACCAGGGCCCACGGGGGGCTGTCATCACTCCGATATTGTTTCTTCCACTGGTCATCGGAACTCGCCGCCGGCCTGAACAGGTGCCGCCCTGCGCCTGGGAACAGACTGGCGGTGGTGTTTAAGCCTGGGCTCATCCGCACATTTCACACTTTTCCCTGTGCGGTGGCGATGGTCTTTTTTGGGCTGCAGTGTTGGAGTATTTGTACAGTGTTTCTACACAAGCAACTGTCTGATCTTTAAAATCGCTCATGCCGTCTGGTTGTCATTAGCTTCATGGTTAGAAGCTGCCTTTTTTTTTTTTTTTTTTTTTTTAAATGGTGGGAAACACTTTTCATGGCTCTGGGAGAAGAATTCCAACTAATTCCCAGCTATGTTCACCAACGATTTATGTTTGGTCTTAGAAATGTCAACATGGAAGAGGCTCTAGCAAATAGAACCACGCTGATTTCTAGTGTAGGAAGTGCCTTGCAGAAGAAGCTACTATCACCGAATCCTCAGATAACGGTCTTGAGGGGAGAACAGTGTCTTTAGGAAGTGAATTTAGTTTTGGTCCCATGAGTTTTAGTTTATACAGACATACTAACTGTGTTGAGGATACTTGAAGGAATTAGAATTAAAAAAAAAAAAAAAGAATGCCTACAACACCTGCCTTCGTTTTCTGAGTCTTTACTTCTTCCATGGGCTTGTGTGGGGCCGATGGGGGTCTTTGGCAAGGTGTGGTGTTCCAGGCTAGGTAAGAAGCATGTATAGTGAGTAGAAATGGATTGGGGAGAGCTGATTGCACTGGCGTTCAGCTGTTCATGTTTCCACCTGTCCTCTTCTGTGAGGGGAGCATCCAAAAGTCTGCCTGTCCCCCTTGGTTGTTTTCAGAGATCTGGGGTGCTGCTGTGGGCAGTGATTCAGTCTCCTTGTGTTCTGACAGGTCCTGCTAGCACAGGCTGGCCAACCTGACTTTTTCCAAACAAACAAACAGAAACCAAACAAGAGCACTGCTTCAGTTTTAGCCCCGACAACCAAGCCTGAGTCTGATTTCCCACATATTCTTACTTGGAATTGGGGATTGGCGGGATTGAGATCCACTTCAGTCTTCCTCATTGTTTTGGACCCTTTGTTGACATATAACTTAAATAAAGAAGGCGAGGAAGTTTCCACTGACCGTCCCCTGTGTGTACCCAGCATCCAGGTCAAGAACCAGAGGAGGCCAGCCAGGGAGACCCAGCCCCACGGTGTGTCGCAGGGACCACGGCTTTCGTTGACGGATCTGTTCTACTGTCGATGGGCACGTGGGTAGTTTCCTATTTGGGCTGGTATGAATAGTGTGACTGTGTGTATTCTCGTGCGTGCCTTTTGGTACCCCAATGTCCCGTTCCTGTCTGTGTCTGCTGGGAGCAGAGTGCTGGGGTTTCCTCAGCTGGACACAGCCATCCTGAAACCTCATCTTCCAGCGGGCGGCCCCAGTCTGGAGGGGGGACCTTTCATTGCTGTTCAAGATCCAGCATGTGACACACAGGATGAGGTTCAGGGGCTGTCCCCTTCCTTGGATTTCCATCGTTAAAAAGCAGATATTTAGGTGGCTGATGCGTTTCTGGCACTGTCTTAGATGTTAGGTTTTAAAATTTTCGGTTGTCTACAGACTGCTATTTCCTTGTTAGTTGAATAGTTACAGTTCCCTACGTGGAGCTGGGTGAGGGAAATCATTCATCAGGAAGGACTTCCCTTTAAAATGTGGAAGGTACCATTCCGCTGACTGACTCAGACCTCTGCGCTCAGCTGGGGTCCTCTTTCTGGCTGAGCCCAGGCCTCCGGAATCCATCTCACCACAGCGGCCCTGGGCTTTAGTATTTAGTACCCTTTGGATCTGTGCTGGTATTTGAAAGGAAACTCATTGACTACTTTGGGCTTGAACTGTCCTGTGATCTTAATATGTACATGCTAGCACTATTCGGTTTCTGTTGTTTGTAGCAATTATGCAAAAACACGAAAGAAAAAAAAAAAGAAAAGCCAAGTGTTGCCAACTCTGCTATTCTCAAGGGGCTATTTTCTTTGTTCCTGCACATCCTGGGAACTGCCATTCCCACCCCCTCCCCCCGCACCCCTTTCCCCAAGGCCACACTCACCACTGAGGCCAAATCTGGGAGCTTTTATAAGAACCCCAGGACACAGATGAACACAGATCCAGGCGTGTGTGCCTGTGTGAACTACACCAGTTGCTTTACAAATGCAAATATTTATTTTGAGGGATGGGAGTGGGAGGGCCATGTTTATCTTCACTTTGTTTAGTATGGGAAGTGGCTAAGGGAGAATCAATAGGCGAGATGTTATCAAGCACCTACACTGGGCATAGCACAGTGTTTGAATCTGGCAGGATAGGCAGATGTGTGGAAGCTGAGCCCTTCTGCCCGAGCACTGGAGGCCACAGCAATATAGATAACCAGGCAGCCTGGGAGAGGGAGGGCTGGCGGGATGGAGTAACAGAATGGAATGGGTAGGAATCAGGCAGGGGAGGGCTTTCTAGGCTCTTGTGGAATGGGAGTGGCGCATCCAGACTGCAGAGACCTCTGGATGGGGAGGGGCAGAATGAGGGAGAGGAGCCTTGTGAGCCCCAGAGAGCCGGCTGGGAGAGCCTTTCTGGGCAGCAGGAAACTATTGATTATGGATTTCTTTTGGGCAGGGGTGCACTGGGACTTGCAGTGGTTGCCATGCAGGGTAGGACTGTGGTGGGGGCTGTGGGAGTGGGAGTGGCAGGCTGGGTTCAAACCAAAGCTCATGTAAGGGAAGGTGGGGGCCTGGGCAAGGGAGTGGGGAAGCAGAGAGGAGTCCCAAAAGGTGCACACAGAGGTTAGGCCTGAGGTTGCCTGTGAGTTTCAGGGTGGAGGGAAGCAGGTTTGGGGACTCAGGTTTGAGCCTGGAAACACACAGGGAGTGGAGGGCGCTTTAGGAGGGGGGATTCCTAGATGCCCCAGGATTTGGGTGGTGGGGAGGTGTTCAGCCACACAGGGAAGAGACCCAGGATTTATAGAGGGGGGCCTTGTTCCTGTGGGATGAGCTTGGGTGTGTAGGTTCAGGAGCGTATGTCACACAGGCTGAGGCAGGAATCGGGAGCGTACTGCTGTCTCTCCTCGGCAGATGCTTTAACGGGTGTCTGAGGTTTACATCCATTTCGGGAGCTGTCTAGTGTGTCTCTCTCCAGGAGCTGAATCAATCCCAGAGCGGGTGTGGAGGGTGGGGAGAGGGTTATGTGTGACTAAGCTGCAGCTCACAGACCCTGGGCCCTGAGGTCCTGCTTGTCTAGCCAGGCAGTCTCCTAGCTAACTGTGCCTTTTCGAGAACAATACAGAGTACATGCCACAGACGCTTGATTGATGTGTCTTCTGTATCTGTATATCTGTATCTAAATCTGTAGCCTTGTTACCTGTCTGGCAGGTGTGGGCATTTCTCACTCCATGGGTTTAGCTGGTAGAGCCAGATGCTGGGCCAGAGTGGTGAACAGGCCATATGCTGTGCAGGGGCAGGGCAGGGCAGGTGCACACGGGTCAGGAGAGTGGAGACTGTGCTGCCGGGAGGAAACCCTGTTTGAGAAGACAGGAAGCTGATGACATTTGGGCGGTCATTGATCTTGCCTCTGCAGGAGGCCTTGGGAAACTCATCTCTCCCCAAAGAAACCCCACTGTGTTCACACCAAAAAGCTAATTTCCACTAAGATAATTTCATTTCTGTTCAGGTATCTTAATCTGTATTTGTCTTTCTGATCATCTATGTTGGGGAATAAAACAATTATATATATATGTGGAGCCTTTGAGTTTTGCCGAATGGGAGCTGGTCTGGACTCTGTTCTGGTGCTGCTTTTCCTGACAGCGGTTCAGAGTTCCACACTTCGAGGAGGGAGCCTGTGTTTTTTTTCTAGAATCCCAGCTCCCACTTGTGATGGAACAGGGTGAAGTGGCACACTCAGATTTTTGGATTTGCAGAGCTCCCGCCTGGAGATCAGAGGCACTCAGTCTTCTGGGGAGACCAGCTGTCCTCCATCCACTTTGGAGACATTGGGGTGGTTGTGTTGAGTGGGGCATGCACGGTAAGAGTGCCAATGGAGCCCTCCCCACCTGAGGATTTGGATCCTGGTGGGTCCACCCAGGTAAAGGAATGTGCCACAGTCTAAGGCCTGGGAGGAGACATTTTGCTATGAAAAGGGATGAAATTTGCTTACAACTCAAGGAAGGTCTCTTTTTCTCAACATTTTGTGATCAAGTTTTCAAGCCCAGAGAAGAGTTGAAAGAATGTTTAGAGTGAACTCTTACATACGCATCACCTTGATTCTCCACTTGTGAAATCTCCCCATCCACCCAGCAGGTTATTTAGCCAGCATTTCTGTGGGATGCAAAGTTCTCCGAGGCTGATCTGGTTTTGTCTTAGAATCGGAAAGATTTCTGGAAACAGTTCCCATCAGTCTTGTGGCTCAGACTCCAGGTGCCATGCTGGGCCAGCGCGGGCAGGGTGCTCATTAAGTATGGACCGAATGTGAGGTGTCTCATCCTGCAGGGGATGTGGGTTTAGCGTGCGCTTGGGAAAGAAGAACAGCTTTCTGTTGTGTTAATCTTGATATAGTTCGAACTTGAACTCTGAGTAGAATTCTACTGCCATGTGCATGTGTGTATTTGTGTGTCTGAGTGCGCGCACGCGCGCATGTTTTGGGAGGGCAGCCCCTCTTTGGGCCTTGGCGGTTTTGGAAATAGGGTGGCCCAAAGTCCTCTGTGTCCCAGAACTTGGGTTTTGGGAGTAGCTGATGTATTGACATGGAACTGACATGTTAACTATGCCCACTGCCCCAAAGTAGAATGATGTCATGGAATATCATAGCCTTAGTGACTCTATGTGGCTTGTGAGGGACAGACCCATAGCCTGGGGCATCCAGGACAGGCTCTTGCCTCAGGGACGTGCTGTGGAACCCTGGGAAAATGCATGTGACCACTTGGGCCTCAGTTTCAGAGGCTGGAATTCCCTGGGTTAAACGTTTATTTCAAGATTCCTCCTGTCTTGGAAGTGACTGCCACTGTCTCAGCTATTGCTCCTGGGTCCCTGAACTGACCTGGTCTGGTGCAGGTGGGGCCGGAAGGGTGAGGAGAGGTTTTGGTCGGAAGAGGCCAGATTGCCCCAGGGCTGTATGTTGAATTGTTTCACCTGCAGTTCTCATTCCCCAACTGACAGTGAAATTCCACTCAGTAGAGTAATATCCCAAAATGGGGAAGAAGCATTGTGTGTGCATGTGTAATCCATGAAGTCTGTGGACAGTCCTGCACCGTATCCCTCCTGTAATGTGCACACATGTTGAAGGCCTCCTTATAACATCCGAGTGTGCAGGGTCTTCTGGGGGAACCTGTGTCCCTGCAGTGTCCTCTTGCCATCGTAGGGAGAGACAGTACATGGAACTGTGTAACCCTGTCATCGTCACTGTCAGCAGCAGGTAGTAATGTGGGAGGGATGATTAAGGAGTCTGGACAATGGAGGTCTAATGGGAAGTGTTAAGGCAGATCCTGGAAGTCTAGTTCAGCTCTCAATCCCCTGTTAGGAAGGAGCTTCCAGAATTGTAGTTATCTCCAGGCTGAACTGGGAGCTGAATAATAGTGAATGATAGTGCGATTCCTAGCTCTGCAGTGTCAATTACAATGTTAATTACAGAACCTGATTAGGCCCATATTCCTGTTTCCCAGGCTGGGCCCAAATAGAAAATTCACTTCTGAATTTTCTGGGTTGCTGGTGCCAGTGATGACCTCACAGTGGGCTGGTAGTCCCCCGCCGCCTCCTCAGCCGACCCTCTGCCACTCTCCCCACATCCTGCCCAGAACTGGCCCCTGTCCATAGGGCCTTTTGGGGGACTGAGTCAGCAGATTCCTTCTCAGCATGGTCTCTCGAAGTCTTCACCACAGCGCTCTGCAGATGTCCGCATGTCACGGGGCATCTCCCGGACATGCCAGGTTCTGCTAGACAGCCGGCACAGTTTTCTCCTGGACTTCAAGTGGGCGTGGCTCTCAGCTTCCACCCCAGATTTCCATGTGAATGAGCCATTGGGTCTCAAATCTCCTGCTAGAACCTGACTTTTAATTTCCATTTTGTCATGATCATCTCTTCAAACTCCAAGCAAGCTTTTAGGTGAGGGGAATTTATGTCAAAATATATTTCACTTGTCACCTCTTTAAGTGCAACTAGAGGTTGAGTTTCTAAAAGCTTGGAGGCTCTGAGGGTCCTTCCCTTTCCCCCACATTCTCACTTTCTCACGATTACCAACCCTTCCCCAGAGTGGAGAAAGCTTAACTTTTGAACCTGCCCCCCTGCTGATGAGACAAGGATGCTTTTGCTCCAACAGGTTAGTTTATAAAGACTACTCTAGCCTCAGGCATGTTGTCAAGGTAGAAGGGATTTTCAGATGACTTGCCTGCCCAAGGATAATTTCAACAGGAGGCAACCGCAGTTCTCCTTATGGCTTGACTGTCTCCATGTGTTAAAGGCCTCTTGTTCCTGAGTTTTATCTTAGATCAGAGATGTATGCCTTGTCCACCACCACTAGCTGGACTCCCTGTTCATATCTCTTCATATCTCTCCCTCCCCCCCCCCCCCCCGTCTCTCTCCTTCCCCCCTCCCTTCTTTCCTCCCTTACCTCCTTCCCTCCCTCCCTCTCTTCCCCTCCCTCTCTCAGAACCTTAATACCATTTATAATTACCTGTGTGCATGTGTATCTCCCCCCCCCTCCCCCAAGCTCCCCTTCCCCAGAGAGCAGGAGCAGGCAGACTCCTCTGTCCTGTCCCTAGACCAGAGGCCTGGGCTTGGCTTGTGAATGGGATGGGGATGGAGACATGCGTGGACGTCTTGGCCCATAGTGCTAGAGGGCAGAATTCTCCAACCTGCCCAGGCACACGCTGGTTCTTACAAGCCCTGCCTGAGGATTCTGTAGGAAGGTACCGTGCACCGCTAATTGCAGTGAACTTTCCTGGAGACTTGTGTTGGAAAGATCCATTTCCCATGGTTACTGTTACCTTGGCTCTTGTTACATAACTGCTGTTGGATTCAGATGCAGGGCTTTTAAAGCTTGGGTTCCAACATTTACACACACACACACGACTTAAACTGTGATGACTGTGATAGTGCCTTTTGGGGACTTTCTGGACAGAAAAAGACATTTGATCAGAAACTTGAGTTTATTTGACCAAGAATTTCTATGGGTTTGAAACGTGGTGCCTTTGAGAACATTCTTGGTTGGGAGCTGTCTGTCATAAGCTGCATCCACATGAGCGGGGCCACCCAGACTGGAAGCCACTTCAGGAAGCCCGGCCCTTACTCCTGCTTTCCTCCACCCTAATCCAAAATGATCTTTATTTCCCGAAAACATGGGGAGATGAGTGGGGGCCAGGGGGCTGAATGGACAGAGCCACTTGGACAGCGACCCCAGCCACCTGTCTGATCAGGGAGCTCAGTGGGTAGTCTCAGCGAGGTTCTAGCCTTTCCCCCCAAGTGTGAAGGGCTCTGGAGCAGCCTCTCTCTCCCTCCCCCCCCCCCCACACCCCCACTCTCTCTCCCTCTCTTTCTTTCTTCTCTTAATATATTTTTATTGATTTCAGAGAGGAAGGGAGAGGGACAGAGAGACAGAAACATCAATGATGAGAATCATTGATGAGAATCCTGCAGGCCTCCTACTGGGAATTGAGTCTGGAACCCAGGCATGTGTCCTTGACCGAAATCCAACCTGGGACCCGTCGGCTGATGCTCTATCCACTGAGCCAAACTGGCTGGGGCTGGAGCAGCCTTTCTGATCTCTCTCCTGAAAGCCCCCAGGCAGCCAGGACACTGGCACTGGGCCGACTCCTAGAGGCTGATTCCCTCCTCACATCTTCCAGCTCTTTAATTGGGGATTATTTGCAATCACTTGTGGTGTTTTATGCCGAGCGTCTGTACCTCAAAAGGCTCAGTGAAGCAGCTGTTTGGAATCCATCCTGTGGTCAGAAGGTGGCCAGTCACCGGGGTCCTGTGTGCCAGGCCCAGTGCTCCGCGCTGATGGGCGCGGAGCTGTGCGCCCTCCTCCCTGCAGGGGCCCGTCTCCGATTTTAGTTACGAATTCCTTTTTAGGAAGAGAGGACATAAGCAGCTACTTACAAATGCCAGGCACTGTGAGGACGGTCAGGGAGAGGCCTGCCCGAGGCGGTGCATGCGGACGAGGCATGCTGGCAGGAGTCTGCTCCCCCCCCGCCCCCCCAGCTCGTTATGATTCTTTAATGAAGCAGGAAGGAAGCAATCTCTGATCGCCCAGGTCTGCAGAGGGGCTGGGGAAGTCTCTGTGGTCTGCACCCGCTGTGGGTTCCAGTCTGAGATTTGAAGCCATATTCCCTGTCTTCTTTTTCTCTGAGCTTAGAAAGCTCAGGGCAGCTGCTGGCTTCCTCCTGCTCCGCAGCTCAGGTTGGCGGTCCAGGGACCCTAACGGGCGGTCTGAGGAGGAGACACAATGGCAGGCTCGTGTCTGGGAGCGGGGAGCCTTCCCAAACAGCCTTTCCCGAAAATCTGCAACACCTTTAATCCAGGTTGGTTGACACTTAAATATAAGCAATAGAAATCATGGGACAATTTCATAATGGAGATGATAGCAAGTGGTTAATGTTTAACTCGTACACATAGAAGTGACTTCCTCTGAGCTATAATCACCACAGTGGGGAGAGACGGATGCCCTGGTAGTGAAAGTGAGTCCCCTGAGGTGACCCAGAGCCAGGTGGCTGAGCTGAGTGGCAGAGTCCAGGCGGCCTGACACTGCTGAGGGGTGCGGGGTGCCCACAGCCAGTGCTTTGCTGTCCATCACCTGGGTGGATCGGGCGGGTCCGATGGCACCACTCTTTCCAGATAGGGCCACCAGGGATGAAGAGAAAGGCATGATCTTGTACTTTGCCAGGACGGAGGTTTCCTGATGCCTGGCCAGTGCTCACAGCATTCCTTCCAAAGGCATTGGGGGGCGGTCTTCCTTCAGGGTGTGGGTTGGTCATGCTCCCTCACCTGTGGGGGGAGCTCACCACGGCACCTTGCTGTCTTCAGGTTAGTGAGGAGCAATGAGGCCTCGTACCTGGGTGGCTGGGGAGGAGTGGGAAGCGTAGGTGGTGGCTGTGCCCCGTTTCCAACCTGGCATTGAACAATGTACGAGGTGTGCAGTGCTGCTACCTGCAGGTTCCCACCGGAATGGTCCTCCCAGCTCCGGCAGGACTCACCGGGGCCGGGTGGCCTCCTGCGTGGGTCTGTGGCTGGCAGTGCCGGCAGGGTTGTTGGTGAATTCCATAGCGGCACTGCTCTTTCTGCACTCGTCTTGTTTTATTCGACACCTTTGCCGAGTCGTGAGTGAGTTCTCAGATCGGAAGTCTGCAGTTTAATGGGTTTTGGCTGAGGCGTACACCTACCTGTGAGGCGGCGGTCAGGACGCTGAGCCTACCCATCTCCCAACGTCTCCGGCCCCGTGACCAGCGCGATCTGCTCTGTCCCTGCGGGGAATTGAACAGAAGTGGATTCACACAGTGACAGGCCCTTTGTGGCCTGTGGTCTGTGTGGCTTCCTTTGGTCTGTGTGCTGATTCTGAGGTTCATCATGTCCTGTCGTGTTCTCTCACCGCTGAATGGTGATCTGCTGTGGGGACTTCCCGCCATTGATTCTGTTGATGGGTGTCGAGTTGTGTTCAGGGCCTGGCTTTTATGTAAAGCTGCTGTGCATGTCTGCGTACAGTTTTTTTTTTTTTTTTTGGTCTGGGTGGGTGCTCCCCTTTCTCTTGGGAGACGACCCACAGAGCAGTGTCTGGGTGCACAACATGATGAAAACTGCCAGGCTCTTCTCGACGCTCGGGGTTTGGTTTTACAGTCCTGCCTGCTGTGTGAGGTCTCCCTTTTGGGTTTAAGGTCAGCAGGCTGCTGGCAGCGATGATGGGGATAGCACCTGTCCTTTAGAAAGAGGGCTTGGTAGTGGATCTCATGGGCAGTGAGGTGTCTTGTACTGATGGATTGGGGTAGAGGCCGGAGGAGGCCAAGTGGGAAAGAGGTGTGACCTCCTCAGGTGTCCAGGAGCCCAAGGGGGAGGGGCTGTGTGTTCACGTTTCTGAAAATCAGACTTCCCAGGCTCTTATGAAACGACTAAGAATGAGCACCGTGTGGGTGAAGTCAGCATTTGGAGTGGTGGGCACAGGAAGCGGACATTGGGGTGCGGCCGGCAGAAGGCCAAGGTGGATGTCCAGAGTCAGGTCGTGGCTCCTCCGCATCACTGTGACCCAGCCTCAGCTTCCCTGCTTGTCCGTCCAAGTGTTTGGCCACGACCAGTGACTCTTAATGAAGGGTGGGGGCTGGAGAAGCTGTGTTTGTCACACTTTGGGGAGGTAGGTGTCAGGGCATCTAGTGAGAAGGAGCCAGAATGCTGCTGAGCAGCTCGGGAGGCACTGGGCAGCCAGGCTCCCCGAAGTGTTGCCCCCGCCTCTGTGGCCCTTTCCAGTCCCTGCCCTGCAGCTCAGTCTGCGGGTTCCTCGGCACAGGTTTCCTTCCCAGGTGGGACCAGGGGGCATTGTGCGAAGGCACATGCCCCTGCCTGCTCCCTGGGACTGAGTCCTTGGTGAAGGACAGCCCGTTCCCAGATCCAACCTCGGCCCTGGGTACAGGGAAGCCAGAGTCTGCATGAGCTTCATCAGTTCTTTCTCCCCTAAGTTTTCTAGAAAGAGGCTCCCTAGTGGGGATGCCACTTTCTCTTCATCTCCTCCAGGTGTCAAGGAGGCAGCACTGCCCCCCAGCTCTTGATGACTCACAGCTGCCTGGCAGCCTCGCACAGGGCAGTCCGGAATCTGCTCTGATGGTTCACCTCCAAGAGGCTCCGGGAAGGTACTCACTGGTCTCTGCCAGGAGCACAGTGGAAACTTTGCCATGCAAATCTTGTTGGGGACTCTACTGCATGGAGCGGTCCCTCCACAGCCTGTTACTTACGGGGTGGGGAGCAAGCCCTGCAGTGTCCTCCTTTTCAAAGATGTGCTCACAGCGGGGTTCAGGGTGTGGGGGGAGAAGGCACATGCTGCATCAACAGAGTGCTGGGAGCCAGCTTGTATCTTGTTGGGAGTTGAGTGTCAGTTGTCTTACTTTGGGGGAAAATAGCAAGGATGGGAAATGCTGGTTTTGTAGCCATGGAAATAGGAAGCTCAGCCAGGCTCCCCCATTTCTGCCTTCCCTGTGGACGAGCCCTGGTCCTGCTGCTGTACAGAATCCTCTGAACCGGTCCTGCCGAGGTTCAGCTCTTCCTCAGGGCCACCTCCCTTTTCCTTCTCGCCTCCCAGAGAATGTGCCCTGTGCCCCCCTCTTCAGGGAGTTCAGACACAGGAGTGAAAACCCTCCTGTTGAGTGCTTTGGATGCTGTCAGAGGCATGCATTGTGACCTAGGGAAGAATGAGGGGTTCGTGGCTGGGCTGGCCCTGCTGCCAAGTCGTGGGTTCTCGGGGACGGCACCGCTAGGAGCCGGGCCCTCCCGGGTCTGCTCAGGCCCTCCCACGCAGTTGCGGTCATGCGTCTTCAAATCCGGTTTGCAGTCTTATGGAGCCTGTGTATACTTTTCCAGTGCCAATGGGCTTTCACCAGCTTTTCCTCGGCACCAAACCATCTTAAAGGTTTGAGATCATGAGATGTGAACATGTATCTTGTACCATCCCTTCCCCCATGTTCACAGGGCTGCTTTGATTAGGCAGCTGGTGTGTGAGGAGTGGCCTTCCCAGTTCCACACGTAGAGGTACAGGTGTGTTCTCTTCCTGTTCCCAGCACCTGTCCGTGGCTCGGATCTGACCTTCGGGCTGGAAGCCTTTAGCATGGTGGTTCTTGACCATGTCCCTGCCTCAGGGTCACCTGAACAGCATGTCAGAACTGGCTGCTAGCCCTGCCCCAGAGGTTCTGAGTCAGGAGGTCCCCTGCGGCCTGGGATGTTGCCTCCCTAACATTCCCAGTGCTGCTGCCGCCACTGGGTTCCCACTTTGGGAACCGCTGCTCCAGAGTCTCCCAGACCTGGTGTCCTGGTAGGACCACAGCAGCATACCTGACGGGGTCCAGCAGCCTCAGGGGCATTGCTGTCCTATCCTGCCCCTGCATCTGGACCAGCCAGTAGGCCTTTCTCAGTTAAAAGACCAGACGCCCAGTAGCATACAACCTCCCACGCTGATCCTGCCTGAGAATTGTACTCCTCCAAGTACATAATGATTTTACAGCTTTTCAAGTGCTGACAGTGGACGGCCCCTTGGATTCTGTCCAGGTGCCCTACGATCGGCCCGCGCAGGTTGCACTTCCCCTGCCTCTTTGGCTTGCGTGTGACATATTCATGTTCACGTGATGAAACACAAGTGGTCCTCGCAGGTCTCACCTCTCTGTGAGCATCTGTGCTCAGATGTCCCTGGATGCTGACCTGGTGATTCATGCTCCACAGCTTCCTAACCCATAAATAGATTCCAAAACAAATCTGGCCAGGCTGTGCCCTGCTTAAAAGCCTTTAATGGCTCACCAGGGCTTTCAGAATGAAGTTGAAATTCCTGGCCTCACCCCTAAGCCCTTTTAGAACAAGTCATGGGGTAAATAAAGACTTGAACAGGGAGCTGCCTTGCTCCCCTCCCCCTCCCCCGGGGGTGGGGGTGGGGGCAGGGGATAAGGAGGGCTCCTTGTGATGAGCCTGCCTGGTCTTGCCTCTCCCCGAGGGCACCTTCTCAGCAGGTAGTTCCTGGGTGGGGGCACCTGAACTGCCAGTTTGGGTCCTGCCTCTTTTCCGGACTCTATTGATGGAGATAGCAGTTCAAGTGTCACTCTCCCTGGAGGCCAATCAGATGGCTGCTGACGGAGAAGTCAGGTGTCTGCCTGTGCATGTTGTGTAATGGTGGGTCATTCGTTTCTCCTCAGTATGGGCCCTGAGCACTCAGGGACTGTGGCTGTGGCGCCCCCCCCCCCCCCCCACACCAGTATCACCCAGGCCACCTGTGTGATAAGAGGGCCATGGACCCTAACCGGTGAGGGTGGAGGGATTAAGCGGTGGCCTTGAAGATGTCTTCCCTCAAAGGGCCCCTGTGTCACAAGGACCATGACTAGTGTATAGCACACACATTCAAGGTCAGTCCCGGAAGAAGCTCAGGGTGGCGGGTGATCAGTCAGCTAGGCTGTGTGCCAGGACTTTGGGTGGGGTGGGGGGCGGGGGTTGCCGCAGCTGCCATTTTAGAAATTGCCTTCAGAGTTTAGGACACACACACAAAAACTTTTCCTCCACAGTTCACATGATCTCTGCCTTAAGCAGACATTCTTTCCATTGGAATAGTCAGAATTTGTTTACTCCCTGAGTTGGAGAGTATGGTTAATTAGGGTCTGTTTGGGACCGTGGTTGAAAACATCGGAATCCCATACTGGGTTAGACAGGTTGACATGGAATTTACAGAAGGATGTGGGGTGACTCTGAGCAGGGCAGACCAGCCTGAGAACCAGGTCAGGGGATGGACTGAACCAGGGCCATTGGAGTGGTCCAGGGAGCAGGCACGCATCGCTATCTTCAGGGCCACGCACTTTTCCTCGCCACCTCGTAGATTCCTGTTTCTAACGAGTACCTGGTTGGCTCACATTCAGCCGCCTTGACTGACAGTCCCCTCAGGAGGTCCACAGAGAGAAGAGGGGCCGGTCGTCAGAGGCTAGTTGAGAAGCTGTCTCCAGAAGCCAGGGATGTGGACCGGTGTCAGGGCGACCCACAGGCGAATGGGCACAGGCTGCCCTGTCAGCACCAGACGCCCTTTGTGAGCCATGACTTGTGCGCCTGCCCAAGTCCACCATTTCCTGAATTCTGCATGCAACTATTGGGTTGCTGTGGCAACGGGCGTTTTGCGGGATTTAAAAGAAAATGTGATGGGTTCCTTGATCACTTTTGACACAGATGCTAATCTTTCAGGTGTGCAAACTGATAAGCAGCTTCCAGCATTTGGATTACTCTCTACACATTGAAAGGGTAGACACGCAGCATATGGGAGATGGGAAGAAGCCCGAGGACAGTGCTGCCGTGAGTCTCCGTGGAAGTGAGATACTTTTTAGAGTGGAGGTGGCTGAGTCATAGGCGACTCCAGGGCCTCCCAGGTGCTGGGAGCGCTGCCGGGCTGTGTGCGGACTTGGCAGACATCTGCCCTGCTCACGACAGTAAATGCTGGGCCACCAGCGCTGAGGCTGGGGTTCACGCGCCTGCCCTGTGGCTCTGCTGCTGCTCACGCCAACAGGGTGGTTCCCACAGGCACACACCTGCCCGCCCGCCCTTCCTCTGCCAGCCTTTGCCTTCGCAGCACCCATCTTCTGTCCCCCCAGGCCACTCGGCACCCCATTTACATTCCTGTGTGGCAGTGCATGCTTGTGGGAGGTACGCCTCGCCCGATGTTCTAGTCTGCTCCCCAACCTGGAAATAGACCCGACCCTCTCTTCCCCAGAATATGTCACTCGAACCTTCCTTGTGGTGTTGCCTGCTTCTGCCCAAGGTGCGACTACTGATTGAGGGGCATGTACTGTGGCATTTAAGGAGCATCTTTAAATGAAGTCCGGCGCTGCTGCTTCTGAGCTGTGTGCACATATGGGTACCAGGCTTTTGGGTTAGCGTCCCTCCCGAATGACCTTAACTTTATCTCCTCAGAGATCCTATGTCCGCATACAACCATATTGGGGGTTAGGGCTTCATATGAGATTGGGGGTCGGGAGGACACAATTCAGTCCGCTACACTGTCCTTCCTTGCCCCTGCCTTGTCCATCACCATAGCCTTTGCTGATGCAGCATCGGGGTGTTGTCATCACTGTGATGGGGTGTTGCAGGGCTGGGTCAGATGCTGCCCCTGAGCGGGTGGTTCAGCGTCAAATTCCAGAGCAAGTGAACCAGGGAACAGCCAACTTCTGAACCTGAACTGAACTGTGTCCTTTCTATTTTTATTATAAGTTATTCTTATATACGTTATATGTGGTGGTATATCTACTTATGCCTACCTCATGTAATTTATATGTTTATCTTAATTGAGGTTGCAGAGACTGATTTTTGTGGGGAAAGAGTAACAAGTGATTTTACATCTTTAAAATGTGTTTAAAGCAAAGCAATGTGTTTTTAAAAACAATATGTAGATTATGAAAAAGATACAATTCTGTTAAAAAGAGAAGCCTAGTCACTGATCTCCAAACCCTCCCTCCCTCCCTGGGTTCTCAGCATTGCTGCCTGCTATGCCTCGCACTCCGCCCAGAAAGGACGTCCAGAGGCCGGGGCGGGCTGACCGGCTTACCCTCCCCTGGCCTCGGACCACTGTCCTGCGTTCCTTTCACCGTGGTCTGCCCTTTCTGTCCTCTGGCATTTGATCCCAGGGAAGCCCACCTGCGTGTTTGCGGCAATCCCCAAGCCCAGCTATTGGGCAGTCTGTACTCCTTCACCCGCCCACAGTGATCTTTGAATGCTTTTTTTTTTTTTAATTCTCACCTGAGGATATTTTTTCCACTTATTTTATTATTATTTTTTTTAGAGAGAATGGTGGAAGGGAAGAAAAGGGAGGGGAGAGAGAAACATTGATGTGAGAGAGACATTATTTCCTCCTGTTCACACCCATTCTGGGGCCAGGGACTGGGAATTGAACTGGTAACCCTTTGGTGACGCTCTAACCACTGAGCAACCAAGTCAGGGCTTGATAAGCATTTTAAAGGAGACATACAGTTGGCTGTCAGCCCAAGTCCCATGCCCCCCCACATGGTGTCTTCGGAGACCTTCTGGGATCATCCCTGGCCTCTGGCACAGACTTTGATCTCCTGTTGTCCCACACTGAGTGGTGGCTGTTGCAGGCCAGCCTGTGTCAGCTGTCCCTGCACTTGCCCGGGGAGTGACTCAGCCTCCAGGACATCTCTTTAGCTGCTGTTCCCGCTGCAGCCCACAGAGAAAGAAGAGCAGGTTCAGCATTGAACGCTTTAACAGGAAAACAACCTCCAGCCCACACACAACCGAAGTAGAAAAACGAATGATGATTCGCTTTTTAACCCCTGAACGTAGCATTCCTGCCATTCTGTTTCCTATGGCTGGATTGCTGCTGGGTGTGGGGGCTTCAGGGGGACACACCTGGCTGTAGCTCTGTTGGTGTGAGCAGCACCTGGTGGGCGTCATCTGGACCCCTGCCTGCCCAGGGGTCGAAGGGCAGCCTTTGTCCTTCTGTCACTCATCGTTTCCACTTGATGAGAAGCTCTCAGGAAGAGAGCCCTCCTTTCCCTGGCTGGTCTGGTCTCTGCCCACCTGGGAGCAGCGTGATTGCCAGCCATCTCGGGAAGGGAGCAGTTTCCTCCCAGCCCAGTTTATCGGTGCCTGAGACAAGATCCAGACTCGGGGTGGGACCCCTGGAGCCATTCCTGGGAGGATGGGCGGGCTCCCTCCTGGCCTTCAGTCTCCCTCCCTCCCATGAGCCAGTGTTGAGGAGTGTTTTATGCCCCCAATGAAGAAACAGAAGTGTTTATGCGGTTGCAGAGCAGGCTGGACTGGGGTCTGCAGGGAAGGGACCACTGTGGATATAGAGGAGGTGGTGGCTCTTAGTGGTCAGATGGCCTTGGTTTGAATGTCCCACTGGCTGTGGTGCGGTGGCGTGACCTCAGAGTCGAGCTCAGCCTGTGTTCCCATCCACCCATTGCCTCTGAGTTGTGTGGTGTGTGTTGAAAGGGGTGAGTCACACACGCTCTGAACTCAGGGCCTGGCTCAGTGTAGACATTACTTACTCGGTGCTTTTGATTTGCACTGTGATCTTGGTTGTCACAGGGGCATCATTGTCAGGTGCAAACTAGCTGAACTTGAGCCACTGAGGCTTGTGCAGTGGACCCTGAACCCAACGACACCCACAGACATTGTTCTGATGACAAGTCCTGCTTAGAACCAGTGGGTCTGCCTGGGTGAGGCGGGATGCTGCCCGGAGATGGAAGCTTTTGTCTTGCTTCCCTGTGGGGTTTGGCAGTAAAAGCTACAGGGTGGTTAGGAAACTGCAGGCTTGTGGGGATAAAAGTATACATTTGTATCCAGGCTACTACAGGGCGGGAAGCCTAGAGCCTTTGAATTGAGAATCTGGAGAGAAGAGAGGATGCAGGCAGATGGTTGCTTCTAGCGGATGTGCCTCCGCCACTGTGGTTGTCACCCAGGTAGGTCTAACCATCCCCCCCCCCCCCCCCCCCCCCCGTATCCCCGGACCTTCTCCCAGAGGATGGGTGGCTGCGCATGTTCACCTTTTCCTTCCTGTCGCTCCAAGTAGGAAAGTAGAAGGTTGTAACTGAAAAGCTTGCCTGGCAAGGTCCTGCCCCCTGAGCGAGGGAGAGAACGGGCCTCCAAGAGAAGGCCACGGGCATGTGTAACCTTCCTTTTCTCACTCGGCCTTAGCTGGCTTGTCTTGGATCCAGCATAATAAACTCCAGGCTTCAGGTGTCTCCTTGGGTCGATTCTTGGATATTGCTGGCTAACTGAGTATGAAATTCTAGATAAACCAATTCTGTGTTCAGACTCCAGGGAAAATGTCTCCATTGCAGAGGAGGATTTTTCATCTAGGAAAAAAAAAAAAGCTTTAAAATATATCCTGTATTTCCTCCTGGCTCTCTGAAATATGAGTGTCACCTTAAAATGTTAGGGTTAAATTTCTTAAGGTGAGTGGGTGGGGCAGGCATGAACTTTAGCAAATAAAAATTGAATTGATCACTTTTGTTTATTTCCCTTTATTTTTGGGTGGTAACTGCTTCATGTTAAATTTTATTTTTTATCGATGTCTCCTTGGAAACTTGAGATATCGATGTGATTTTAGGCAGATGTCTCCATTACAAGAGAGAGAGGACTGGTGTGTAAAGTGGGAAGACAGAGCTGGAGCTGTAACAGGGTGGCTGTTTGTCAAAGGCAAGGCCACTCAGGCACATGAACACAGAGACATATTCTCCAGGTTGATGCAAACCTGTACCCCAGCTCTGACGGGCGTCCAGGAGGTAGCACCGGCGTCCTGGCCCGTCTCTGCCCCGGGAACCGCTTGCGCATGGCTGTTGTCTTTGCTTCTAAGTAATCTCTGTTCACTTGGAAACCGCGAGTTTGATTTTTATTTCTGCAGTGAGAAAACCATTGCTTGATGATGTAGAATGTTGCTCTTGTAATCTTATTACATAAAACAATTTACATTTTTTTAAAAAGCCTCTTGCGAGTAAGTTAGGGAAGCAAGAAATGAATTCTTTGGAGAAGAGAAAGAAACCCTAAAAAAATAAAGCTTGTAAGCAATGGGAGCCTTATCAAGATTACTGTGCATACGTTAAGATTGGAAGGAGGTGCTATGAGGACGTGAACTAAAGGGGATGTGCACAAGGCCATTGCCTCCCTGGGATTGGAAATTTGAGGCGCTTGTTGCTTTTCGAGGCTGAGAGTAGTTCTAATACAAAATGCACCTAAAGGTTGAAAGAAGGCTTTTTCTCTCAGACCATTGGTGAATGTGGGTGAATTCTGGTAGTGTTTGTTCTGGCAGCATTTTCTTCAATGAAAACAATGCATGATTGCATTGACTCCAGAAAGATTGTCCCTTGTAATGGAGACATCTGCCTAAAACACATCAATACCTCAAGTTTCCAAGGAGACATCAATATAAAATAAAAATTTAACGTTAAGCAGTTACCACCCAAGGTGGAGAACGACCCCCTCCCCCACCCCGGCACGCAGGGCTTTTCATGATAGAGGGAAGCGTTGGACTGGGATGGCCTTTCCCAGGCCCGGGGCAGACTGCCACCCGCACCCGAGGTTCCCGCCCACACCACCGCCCCCGGCACAGGTGTTTTTTCTTTCTTTGCTTCGTAAGGATATGAATGTGGCCGACCTCAGGTCTGGACTTAGCAGCAGGGTGTGCGGGAGGAGCTGGGAGAGGTGGTGAGACTGTCATTTTCTGGTCGGCATTGAACACATTCTGTTCGCCCCATGCTTCATGGAGGCACTTCATGGCGCGCTGTGCTGTGCTGTGTGCAGGCGTGCTCGTGTGTGATCACTAGCTTTGATCATGGTTTGGCTATTGCTTATTTGATTGTCCTACCATGTATTTCTTTTCCTTCCTAGTCTGTAGTGCCGACTGTTTCCAAGGGCCACAGAACCCCCATTTCCCTTGCTGGGGAATCTGACTTAGGGGTGCGATTTCTACCTGCACCAGGAGAAAGCCCCTGGGACTCTCCAGGTTGCCTTGTCATCATTAGGACACGGGTCCTTTTCTGCTGGTTGAAGAAGATTGTCCTAAGTGCTCTCCAGGGAACTGGTATTTCTGACCGCATGGGAGGTTGCTCTGTGCTGCTGGTTGTATAGTTACCCTTGAGCCTCTACTGTGTGCCAAGAATTTCATATACATTGGTTCCTCTTAAAATATCTGTGAATCCATGTTATGTCATTGTGGAAATTAAGAGACTCAGAGACTATGTGCACCTCACATAAGGCCCCTCGGGCGGCGAATCTCCAACCGGGTTTGGTGGCCAGGTGAGCCCAATTCCAGAGCCCACGAGTGGGGATTGAAATGGCAGGTGCTGTCGAAGGTGTGAGCTTGTGCATGGGGTGGGGCAGAGATGCACAGCCTGCATCCAGCCGTTCTGCTTCGGGGGTTAGTACCAATGCCCGGGAGCTCCTGCCGAAAGCTTTAGCTCCCACGGCATAAAATCCGAGAGCTGGAAAGGAAAAGGACACTCTGCACTCAAGGTGATTTTCTTACTGTGCTGATCTGTCCCCACCTGTGTGATCCTCTGTGCGCCCCACACCTTTGCAGGCGAATCTTCTTTGGGACCATGATGCATTTCATCCCTCATGCTGCCCTGTTTGGAGTTCCTGGGATGGATCATCAGTTGTTTCATGGACCTTTTTTCTACAAAGTCATGAAGAAGCCAGCCTCCAGGGAGTAACCAGGGTGCTTTTCCTAACTGACTCCCCATCCTTCTCTGCTAGGATTCAGGCGTTGTGTCTGGAGATGGACAAGGGCCAGCCACCCAGGGGAACGGATTTCTGCCCGGGCACACGGATTTCTGCCCAGGCACACGGATTTCTGCCCGGGCACATGGCTTTCTGGGGAGTGGAGGCTTCGCTCCGATTCCAGGCCCTGGCAGGAGAGAGTACACATGGCAAGGCGATTTGGGCGCTTCCGTGCTTGCTCCCTGTTTCATCTGCGTCAGCCTTTTCACCGCGCACACGTGAGCTGCCAGGTAGAACTAGTTCAAGAAAAGGAAGGTCTGTGTGGGACGGCAAGTGCGTTGAAGAGGGGGTGAGGTCGCGGTGCCGACCCTCATTATGTCAGTTACTCCTAAATGCAATTAGGAGTTGGCCGGCCCTGCCCCGTGGAGGCGCGGGAGGAATTGATCTCAGGACAGCATTTGGGTTTCAGCAGCACATGAAATGACTGCTTCTCCTCTTGATCCTCCCCTCTCTCTGTTCCTCATGGCGGGTAGTAAGGCGCAGTGTCCTGGCAAAAGGTTTGCTCAAAGACCCCGGGGGCTGGGGCTGGGCTGGGCCAGGCGCCCCTTGGCGAGGCCTCGGTCGGGAGCTCCAGCCCCTTTTATGCTTTGTGTGTTCCAGGCTCACACTTTCATTTCTGTAGAAAAGGCTTTCTGCTGCCTTTAACAAAACTTGTATTTTCATGCTTAATAAGGGAGCGAGTGCGACACACAATGAGCTCGAGGACTCGGACGTGGAGGCAGGTTCAGAAGAGGGACAGTGCTCACGCCTGTCTGCCTAGCTGGCGGGCTGCTTCCCAGAACTTCCTCCGAGTAGGGCTTTGCTTGCAACCCAAGGCCCTGCTCCTTGGACCTCTCCAGGGTCTGGCCATAGAGGCCTGGCTTGTCCCGCAGGACTCAGGCCTTTGCTTCATCCCTGCTACAGGCTTGTCCCCCAAAGAGCCTCGCCTTTAAAGCTTAAGTTGTGAAGCCACTGCGTTTCCCCTGGCTGGTGGCTTTTTACCCGTGGAGGATAAGTAATCTCCATTTTCTCTAGGGAAAGTCCTAAGAATCTTTCAAGGACAAATCAAATATTTAATGTTCTATGAACAGGGTCTCCCGTTGGCCCTCTGGGGAAGGGAGTATCTGCCTTCTTAGAGGCCCCAGCTTGTTTTCTTTTTTAAAAAAAATATTTTTAATTTCAGAGAGGAAGGGAGAGGGGGAGAGAGAGAAACATCGATGATGAGAGAGAATCATTGATCAGCTGCCTCCTGCGGCCCCACACTGGGTGTCGAGTCCGCAACTCAGGCATGTGCCCCACTGGGAATTGAACCATGACCTCCTGGTTCACAGCCACTGAGCCACACCAGCTGGGCCCCAGCGTGTTTTCTTTTTTCTTTTTTTTAATATATATTTTCTTTTTTAAAAAATCTTTATTGTTGAGTTTATTAATTACATTGTTCCCTTTTTTTCCCCCTATAGCTCCCCTCCACCTGGTACCCATCCCACCCTCCGCCCTCACCTCACCCCTCCACTGTCCTCTCCCATAGTTGCATGATTTTTGTCAAGTCTCTTGCTGCACTTCCCACACCCCTTTTCTCCCCAAGAATTGTCAGTCCATTCCCTCTCTATGTCCGTGATTCTGTTACATTCACCAGTTTATCCTGTTCATCAGCTTATTAATTCACTTGATTTTTAGATTCATTTGTTGATAGATGTGTATTTGTTGTTCATAATTTACACTTTTATCTTTTTCTTCTTCCTCTTCTTAAAGAATATCTTTTAGCATTTCATATAATATTGGTTTGGTGGTGATGAATTCCTTCCTTTAGCTTTTCCTTATCTGCGAAGCACTTTATATGACCTTCAATTCTGAATGATAGCTTTGCTGGATAGAATAATCTTGGTTGTAGATTCTTGCTGATCATCACTTTGAATATTTCTTGCCACTCCCGTCTGGCCTGCATCGTTTCTGTTGAGATATCTGCTGACAATCGTATGGGTGCTCCCTTATAGGTAACTAACTGTTTTTCTCTTGCTGCTTTTAATATTCTCTCTTTGTCTTTTGCTCTTGGCATTTTAATTATGATGTGCCTTGGTGTGGTCCTCTTAGGGTTCCTATATATTGGGGTTCGGTGTGCTTCTTGGACTCCTAAGTCAATTTCTTTCACCAGGTGTGGGAAGTTTTCGGTCACTATTTCTTTGAATAGGTTTTCATTGTCTTGCTCTCTCTCTTTTTCTGGCACCCCTATAATTCGGATGTTGGTATGCTTGAGGTTGTCCCAGAGGCCCCTTACACTGTCTTCAATTTTTTGGATTCTTTTGGTTTCTTGCTTTTTCAGCTGGGGGGATTTTACCTCTTTGTATTTCAAATCTTTAACTTGGTTCTTGGGGTGCTCTGGAGTACTTTTAGGTCTTTGTATAATATTTTTTATTTCAGACAGTGTATGCTTAATTTCTGGTTGGTCCTTTTTCATATCCTTGAGAGTGTGTTCATATCCTTGAGGGTCTCGTTCATTTCCTTGTATGACTCATTCATTTCCAAGTTGGTTTTGTTCATTTCCTTGCAGGTCTCATTCATATTCTTGAGGATCTCGTTCATTTCCTTGTAGGTCTTGCTTATTTCCTTATAGGTCTCAAACTTTTCTAGGAGCCTCTTGAAAAGCCCTATAACCGTGGTTTTGAATTCCATTTCCAGTCTTTTTTCCCTCCATTTCTTTCACATCTGATTTCTTTCCATGTCTCTGCATGGTGGCTGCTTCCCTGAGTTGGTCAATTAGCTTTGTGTGGTAGATGTCCTACAAGGGACAGTGGCTCAGCCTCCCCAGTTTCCTGAGGTGGATATGGGTTGCACAGTCTTGCTGAAGTTAAGCTCAAGTTAATTGTTGTTAGCACTTGGAGGGGTTGACCTCCAGGCCAACTGTCTGTGAAGTTCAGCTGTGCTCAAGTTGGATGGGCAGTCTCCCGGGCCAAGCAGACAGCGTTAGCTCTGCCCTATGCAGCCCCAGGGTCTCTGAGAGAGAGCTGCTGCTGAGCTCCACTGGCTGCCAGAGAATTCAGATTCCCCCAAGTGAGTCTGCACACCCAACGTCTCACCCAGGGTCACAAAACAATCCAGTCTGACGGTTTCCCGAATGAATGAGCAAGTCACGAGTGCTCTCTGCGCTGTTCCCAAGTTCATGTGCACTCTGCACAAGCCCGCCTTCTCCACAAGCCCGCAGACCTCTGCAGCACCCGAGCTTCGGTGTGCCCTTCCACTGTCCAGTTTTTACCCTGTATGATAGTGGGTTCCCTGGACTTCGCCCAGAGCTGGAGAATCAGTCCAGTGGGTGGTCTTTGTCTCCCCCGTTCAAGAAAACTGGCTGGTTTTCAGCCGCCCGCCCTATCCGCTGGTGCGCGCGCTCCTCCAAACCTCTGACTCCACGCGTATCTTCAACGCTGTCCGCCGCCGCTCCTCCGAGTCACAGTGTCTTATCTTTACTTTTATTTGTGGAATTTTCACTTAGCTAGCTTTCTGGTGATTCTGGATGGTGTTTGTTCTTTTGTTAAGTTGTAGTTTTGAAATTGCTGTGTATGGTGGCAAGATAGGTGTTTTACCTATGCCGCCATCTTGGTTCGCTCTCCAGCTTGTTTTCTTATAGTACAGTCAATTGTCACTTGGTGTGTGTGTGCACAGGTGTATGGCTGTGTGTGTGTCTGAGTGTGCACCATGTGGGCATTGGTGTATGGGGGTGTGTGGGTATATATGTGGGGGTGTGTCCTCAGGCACTGGCACCATGCCCAGTCCGTCTTGTACCCCACACTGTGCATCTTGGGGCTCGGTCCATGCATCACTTAGTGGATGCATGTGCCACACTCCATCCAGGGGAGAGCTTCCCTTGAGTCCCACACATGGTGCCGGTTGAGACAGTGTGTCCTTTTTTCTCAGCTCCTGGTGCTTTGTTTTCCTACCCGTTCTGCTTCTCTGTACCTCCCAACATGACAACTCATAGTTCCCTGCTTTTCAGCTGGGGCAGGCACTGGAACCTAACTCATTTGTTCATTCATTCACTCTCTCAGGCATTGTTCAGCAGGTTGAGTGGCTCCCATGTGCTGGAGCCTTGCCAGGTACTGGGGGAGGAGGGCCAACACAGGTACAAGTTCACCTTCCCAGAGCCAGCAGGTGTGTGGTAGAAGGATACCAGCTAACAGGATTCAGTAAAACTCTAGTAAAATGTATAACTAGTAAAACATGACAAAAGAAGGTAGCAAGGAAGGGGTGTGAGCGTGTGTGGAGAGTGTGCTGCAGGTGGAGTGGATCGCAGGTGGCATGCTGAGGAGGGGCACCTGACTACATGCCTGCTCGCCCAAGGCCGGAGGAAGGGAGAGTTGAAGGATGGCATATCCACATGGGGTGCGTGGAGCCCTGAGGTGGAAGGGGTTTGAAGTTTTTTAGGAATAGAGGGTGCTGGGGGCAAGGGCTGATGTGCACTCAGAGAAAGGGGCTGTGTCCCATCCCGGAGCAAATGGGCTCTGGTGGCTGTGGGGCGGCTTCAAGAGGGCTGCACTACAGTCACAGCCCAGCTCGGTTCCTCCGTCAGCTCCCGTTGCTGGCCACGTGGAAAGCGTGAGAAATCGTAGGACCTCATAGCTCTCCATATGACAGCTGTCACTTTGATTCTGATGATCATGTCTGACGTTAGAATTGCTGAACCTGTGAGAGATTTCAGGTTCAAGTGATTAACTCTGATTCCTTCCAGTAGCATTGGCTGCGGGTCATGGTTGTTTATTTTTATTTATTTATTAAAGTTATTGGGGTGACACTGGTCAACATGAACATACAGGTTTCAGGTGTGAGGTCATAGATGTTTTAAAGTCAATCACTGAGTGAGTGATCCAGGGACTTAGAACTGAAAGTCACTAGAATTTTTTTTTCTTTTCCCCTTTTTTATTTGTACGGCATCACGTCAGCCACATTTAAAATTTTGCACCTTTGTCGCCAGGAAAACTGCCTTGCTTCCCCCTACATCGCAGGCCCAAAGACTTTTTCTAGTGTTTGTACCAGCCACACTCAGTGGTTTCAGGTTAGCTCTTAATTCATGTTTTCTGCGGCTGCTAATATGCCCAATATAGTCATAATTACTGCACATTCAATATACAAACTAAATCTCAGCTTATGCTCTATTCTCCTGGGGTAAATTCAGAGGACAGCCAGAAAGCCTAATCCTTGTTGGGGTGTTGTTGAAAAGAAAATAGGTTTATCGGCTTATTTGGAGCCTTTGAGTATTTATGGTTGTATTGATCTGAGTGTTCCTGACCTGTGTGGACCCTGTGTGGACCTTTAATAGATACCTATTAGGAAGGGCTCCTGGCAACTAACTTTGCTTAAATTAAAACAAACAAACAATAAGCAAACAAAAACCAGAGTCTAGCAGTTATTTCTACGCAGGGTCCTCCTACAGTGGAGAAGCCTGCACTGAACTGCCTGCTTGCCCTGTGTCTCTGCCATGGGAGCCTGCCCTTCCTTATAAAGGAGTTCCTGGAATCCTGTGTTAGTTAACCAGTAGGATTTAGGGAGTCCCCCTCCAATTGGAGCTGTGCATCCATAGCCCCAGCATCATCTTCACTGACCTGTCAGAGTGGCTTCCTATTCACCAATCAGGACTGTGCTTTTTGGACCAATAAAATTTCCAGGATTTGGAGTCCTCATTGACATGAGGATGAACCAATTAGGGCCCCAGGAGGGGACTTTGTCAGTATAAGCCAGCTCCCTCTGGCTCTGAGAGCACTTTTCTTCTCCAGAAGACTGTACTTTCTTGGCTAGAGATGAAATACTGAAGATGTTGCTGCAGGCCAGAGCACAGTGCAGGGTAGAGCCTGGCATAGAGCAGAACAGAGCGGTCTGGCCATAAAGGGACCTCCTCACAGCTGCCTATTCTCACAGCCATGCAGTATCACAAGTGAGCTGTTTGCACTGAATAAAGTTTCCTTGTTCACTGCACCCCAACTTGGGGATTTCCTGTTGGTGTTGAATCAATGTCAACGACCATTGGTAATATAAAATCTGGATTTCCAGGGAAGGGACAAGATCAGTTTTTCGTGGAGGCAGATTGTGCCGTATATTTATGTGATAAGCGTTCCTCAGTCCTAGAATGCAATGGACTACACTCAGCTGCCTGAGATTGTGCAGGCCTCTTGCAGGCTTGGGAGGAAGAGCCTCAGCTGTGTGTGTGTGTGTGTGTGTGTGTGTGTGTACACTTACGCACCTCTGCACAGGGTTTTATAGGCCTTGCTATCACTTTGTGGATGGAGCAAATTGTTACCTCCTGGTCCTTCCCACTGTGGAGCCACCTCCCGCCTCTTTGGTCCGTTTCAGGCCATTAATCCCCCATGTCCAGCTTCCTTTCCCACCTCGTCAGACGGTCCCCTCCTCCAGATGCCCTTTTCTTGGAAAGGACATTTTTGAAGTGTGTCGTCCAAGACAGGACTCAACTCAGAGCAGGGTGGAATACTCAGTGGGAGAGAACTGGGTTACTGTAAGGGAAAAATAAGAAGGTCTTTAAAGGTTACTATTGTCTCATTATAGCACTTAAACACCACTTTTAAAAAGTGGAAAACTGTTTTTGTTTTTGTTTTAACCTACAGTTACTTGACTGTAGCATTTTAAACCATTTTCCCCAGTGGGAGGCAGAAAGAAAACGTTGGTTGTGTCTCATCGACTACTTCTTACATTATTTATTGTTCACAGCAAAGTGGGAACTGTGTTCTTAAATCTAAACTTTCAGCTATGGTAAGAAAGCACAGCGAACCAGCACTTCCACCGCCTTTTGCCAATTGGGATGGGGATCTCTGGTCTGGAAGACCTGTGTGTGATGACTTCCTCTGTGCACTGCTCCCAGGAGGAAGTGTTCTGAGTGTCTCCTCTCTGCCCGACATCTGTGATGTTCTGCATTGTCTCTGTCTAGCAGGTGACTTTGGGAGCAGAGAGCACTGGTAGTGCCACACAGCTGACTTCGCAGGGGTTGTTCTCCTGTAACCCCAGGCTCACTCTGAGATATGGGGGTAGGAGGTGAATCTTGTCTCTGCCCATGGCTGCCTGGTGAGGGGAGGGGCCTGGGTCTCTTGCCTCCTGTTCTTGGTCCTTTTTAGGATTCCTAGCTGCCTCCTTGTTGCACACACATTTGTCATTTTTCCTCCACCCTCCTTGCCCTGTTTCTCTATCCCAGTGGCAGGGAGGAGATGGAGGTGTAAAATCTGAATGGATACCTCAGGAATCGAACTGGTGACCTCTCAGTGCTTGGGACGAAGCTCAGTCAACTGAGCCACACGGGCCAGGGCCACAGTTACTCTGTTTAACGGTAACTGTGGGGCATGGTCCTGCCTCTGGAGATGCAGAGTGACCTCAAACTGATGAACACAGTGACATACACAGATGAAGGAATACTAAGTGAAGGCCAGCATTCCTCATGCAGCTCTTCAGGGACCTTTCAAGTTCCTACATTCCTCTCCTCTGCCGAATCCTCCTGCCCTCACCCCAGCTAACTATGATCCTAAGTTTTCTGTTCTTAATTCCCTTTCATTTCCAGTTTTACCTCTTATACAGGTATCATCAAAATATGTATGGCTTAGCTGCACCTGTTTTTGTTAACTTTACATGAGTTTAATTTATCTGTAGGACTGGCTTTTTTTTTTTTTTGGCTAAGCATTGCTTTTGTTACTGGTTTCTTCCTTTGCATTGCTGCATAGTATTCTGTTTTAGGAACCACACAGTATGAGCACCATTGTGGTTCTTAATCTTTCCAGTGGCTTCCCTTTTTTTTTCTGTTATGGATGATATTTGGCATTTTTAATGGTCAAGAACCCAGGTTGTGAATGATCAATTTGTTCCAGGGATGCGAAGTTGATATTCTTTGCGAAAGCAGACTTAATTGCTCTTCAGGGTGGAACTGTTTGCATGCCTCATATCTTTTAGTTTCATTTTTGCAACCATTCCTCAGAGCAAGACCCGGGGAACAAAGTGCAGTTCAGATAGCGAGTCCCTGTGGGCCAGTTGTCAGAGAGCCTGAGGTCCGGTGTTTGAAGCCAGAGGGCAAGGATCCATCCTGAGCACCAGGACCAGGCCTAGGGTCACGGCCTTGGCCTTGGACATATGGGAACGGAACTGAACGCTTAGATGAAAAGGAAGCAATTGATGGAGCGAGTTTCCTCCTGTGCTCTGCAGCTCTGTCTGTCAGATCTGAAGCACTCATCAGCTCCCAGCCTCCACTACCACCAAAACAAAACAAAACAAAACAAACCACACTTTTTCTTTGATAATACCTGATTAGTGTTTAAAAAAAAGCAAAAATTAACAATACCAGGAAAACCCCAAGTCTGTAAATTTTTCTCACTCGACTAATACTGTGGTCGGCAAACTGCGGCTCGGGAGCCACATGCGGCTCTTTGGCCTCTTGAGGGTGGCTCTTCCACAAAATACCATGGCCTGGGCGAGTCTATTTTGAAGAAGTGGCATTAGAAGAAGTTCAAGTTTAAAAAATTTGGCTCTCAAAAGAAATTTTAATTGTTGTGCTGTTGATATTTGGCTCTGTTGACTAATGAGTTTGCCGACTACTGCACTAATACATCAAGCCTGAGGTGTCCATTCAGATTTTAAAAAATGCTTATAAAACTGTATGTTTGATTCCTGACATGGCCATAAAAAGGAGGTGGATTTCCTTTGAGGCTTTTAAAGAGCAGTCTGCCTGTTGGCTCTGTCTGTGTGCACCTGCACATTTTCACTGCCCCCTGTGAGGATGCTCTGCAGGCGTCACGGGGCCTCAGCACCATGTGCATCTCCTGAAAAGCGAGATTGTTCTCCTGAGTGACCCCTGGCCGTGGACCATCCATCCAAGAGCACATTTATACTGTGCTGGCCTCACTTACCCCTCCAGTTGACCCAGCCATGGCCCAAGTGGCTTTTTAAACGCTCCTGGCATTTTACTTTCCCCTGTGTGAGCTGGACCACCAGAAGAGCGCTACCAAAGTACACTTGGGATTTTGTGCTTCATTTTTGGGATTTGGGGATGTTCTGATGGAGTCCTCCCTGTTCACCTGTTGACAGAGGGCTGGCTTTTCTCTGGGACCTGGTGGGCAGGTTGAGGCACTGTCATGCCCTGTGTGTATGGCCTTCCTCGGCCCCATCCGGACCCGCCGTGGCCACTCCCAGGGCAGCTGGGCTCTGAAGAGGAGGCTGTTTGTCACTGCAGCCAGAAGAGCTCAGTGACACCTGCAGGTTCTGAGTAAGGAGGTGGCTGAGCAGAGACGGCCATGTGCTGAAGCCTCGGTCAGAAATACAGCAGATCTCAGAGATACTAGGGGTTCGGTTTTAGACCACAGCAATAATGCGATTATCATATTTCAATAAAAGCCATGTGAATTTTGTGGTTCCTCAATGACACAAAAGTTATGTTTACACTGTATTGTGGTCTGTTGATGGACTAGCATTATGTCAGAAAACAATGTACAGCCCGGCTGGTGTTGCTCAGTGGTTGAGCTTCGGTCAGGGCACATGCCCAGGTTTCGGGCTCAATCTCCAGTGTGGGGTATGCAGGAGATGGCCGATCAGTGATTCTCTCTCATCATTGATGTTTCTCTCTCTCTCTCCCTCTCTGAAATCCATAAAAATATATTTTAAAAAATGATGTACGTGCTTTAATTAAAAAGATATTTTATTGCTAAAAATGTTAACCATCATCTAAGCCTATTGGAAAAATGTCGATGACAGACTTGCTTGATGCAGGGTTGCCCAAACCTTCAGTTTGTTTAGAAGAGCAGTGTCTTCGTAGAGCAGTAAACAAAGCACAATACAAGCAGGTGTGCTTGTACCTCTAGTTAGAATGTAGCTGTTCAGGATACAAAGTATCGACTTCATTGCTATTAAGTTTCCCTCCTGTGGTGCATACTCAGTAGATTATTAAATCCTAGTCTGGAATTTTGGCCACATTCCCTGTCACTGTCGGCTTTGCATCTTAACCTGGAGGTGAAGGGCCTGTCTGAGCATCCAGGTGAGAAGTTGGAGAAAGGTGTTGGACCGAGCTGCAGGGCAGAGGTTGTGGCTGTCTGGGGGTGTGTTGGAGCTGTCCCCCGCTGTCTCACAGACATCCGTGAAGGGATGAGCTTCAGTCCCTTCATTGAAGGGATGAGCACTGCTGTCCCTTTGGGGACCTTTGTGCCACCTGGAGCTCTGCCCTGTAGGGTGGGGGCTGGGATGAAAACATACCCTTTGCTGGAAGCCTTCTCCAGGCGGACCTGGCCCTGGCCGCCCTCCTATTGTTCTCCCGTAAAGCCGAACTTCTCCCTCCTGCAGAGATCTCCAAGTTTGAAGTGCCTCCGGGCTTTGCTTGCAAAGGTCACTTTTCCTGCTTTGGAAACAGTATATCTGACCATCTCCAGAAGGTGCAGGCCAAGTAACAACAGAGGAGGGCCCAGAGCGTGGCTGCCCTGGAGGAGGGGAGGGCCAGCTTGTGTTCCTGCACCCCCCACTCCTCCCACTCCTTCCACACCTCCCACAGGGAGTCCCCCACTCCTCTGGGCATGGCTTCCTCTTGGGGAGGTCAGTCGGGACCAATTGACATTTTGCTCCAAGCAGAGTGAGCAGAAGACAGTGGCCGTTTCCCATGCGTTATTCCAGGAGCCGGAGTGAGTGCCTTTCAGCTGTAGGGACTCCGGAAGAGAAAGAACTGCCCGGGAAGTGTCCGTTCCTCTGCCGGTGATGACAGGAAGTTTTTCTCTGACCAACTCCTGTTTGGATCCTCTAGGCTAGTGGTTCTCAACCTTTCTAATGCTCCGACCCTTTAATACAGTTCCTCGTGTTGTGGTGACCCCCAACCATACAATTACTTTCACTGCTACTTCATAACCGTAATTTTGCTATTGTTATTAATCGTAATGTAAATATCTGTGTTTTCCTGTGGTCTTAGGCGACCCTGCTACCGATTCTCAACCTGTGGGTGCTGTAGAGCCTAAGACCATCGGAAAACACAGATATTTACATTACGATTCATTACAGTTATGAAGTAGCAGTGAAAATAATTTTACGGTTGGCGGTCACCACAACATGAGGAACTGTATTAAAGGGCCACAGCATTAGAAAGGTGGAGAACCAACAGTTACTGTCAATTCATTTCCTGCCTGGCCCTCTGGCAGAAGAATCAGAGATGTGATCACAGCCACGGGCACCTGCAGTGAGCTCCTCCTGGCCTGTATTTGCAGGAACCAGGGTGGAAGGTGCACGGTACGGAAGTGGCGCCCTCCGAGCCTGCCCCTGCCCTACCAGGTCAGGTGCTTGCGGGGAGCCAGTGGCACCCTGTGTCCTTTCAGACACAGCTTTGGAGGGAGAGCCCAGGATGGCTCTAAGTCTGTATTTCCCTAAGGACACAGGTGTGATGATTCATGTGTCTGCTGTCCATGCTTGTGGCACTCTTGTGGCCTAAATTAGGCCGGCTCTGGTCATGCTCCATTCCTCGTGCGCTGGCTGTCCTATCACCTCCCTGTCCCCCATTCAAGGAACCACATTTGAACACAGGGTGATGGGGGTCACTTTTTATAAGGGTGACCTTGAATGTACTCAGATGCGTAATAAACATTTAACTTGTGACTGGCCATCCGTCATTGCCGGCATTTTTGCACCCTTACACTGTTTTGACGTGAGAAGGACGAGAGAGCCAAATGGTTTTAACCAACTGCTCTGTTATTAACCAGCCCTTTGAACCTGGATGGGTCCTTGGGAGCAGCTTTGGGAATGTCCGCATCTTTGATCGAATGGACAGAATGGCCCTGACCAGGGTAAGAGAGGGACGGGGTGGGGGGAGGTTGTGTACTTAACCGTGTACTTCTCAGGTGACTGATTGCTCAGCTGGGGCATTCTCTGGCTTCAGGAACCAGAAGTTCCGGACGGGAGTGGGTGGCAGAGAACAGCAGTCCAGGGCCCACACAGGGGTCGTAGGCTGGCCTGTGGGCAGGCCGAGGCCAGCAGACACAGGATGCTGCAGTTTGCTTTGGGGAAAAATGTGTGAGAACCATGGGGGTTGGTGCCGCTTGGCTTTCCTCCTGCCCGAGTTCTCCAGGGACTGGATTGACTTCCCCCCTGGATGGGTCTGTGTTCAGACTGCCTTACGTCAGCTCTGGGGGGACAGGCTGCTCCCTGGGGCTTCCCCGGCCTCCCTGGGGGTGGGAACAGCATCCTCCCTGCAGTCCCTGTGGCTGGAAATAGGCTTTGTTCCCTGAAGTCAAGTTGTCAAAGGAGAAGGCTGTCCTGGGGAGCCCACCCTCCAGAAACGACCAAGGATGTGACCCAGATGGGCAGGTCTGCCGCCCCCCAGGGTGCGGCCTGTGTGCCAGGCTGGGCGGAGGTGGAGGGGCCTGCCGGCCACCCCACCTGCCCCGCAGACGCCTGGAAGGGAACACAGTGCTCCTCATCACTGGCGGCCCTGCACGGAAGGCCCTCCCCTGTCGAACTTGAATTTCCAGTTGATTAAACTGGGAAGCGTGTCTTCGCACTGGAATGTTGACTTTAGGGAACCTTTTGTCTCAGGTTTCAGAATTGCTCTGGCCCAGGGTCATGTTATCTTCCCAGCGGTCCTGTATTCCGGGAGTGGAACTTTTCCATCGTTCAGTGTTAGAATTTCGATTTGAGTTAAACAATATTCTAGTGAGATAAGCGATCACTTGAACATCTGAAGTATCTTTTAATACCCGGTGTGGTAGAATTAGACTGCTTTTCTCCCCTGTCCCTGTCTCACCCTGGTTATGGCTGTTCTGTGTTTGGATCACAGTCTTTAGGGGAAATACGACTCTCTGATCTCAGCGAGGTGGACACTCCCAAGCTGATCCAGTGCCCCACCTGGTTCAAAGGGCTTCTTAATGACAGTGCAGTTGGTTAAAACCGTTCGGTCCTCACTTCCTTCTCATGTCAAAAATAGTGTAAGTGGCCGAAAACTGGTTTGGCTCAATGGATAGTGTTGGCCTGTCCCAGGTTCGATTCCGGGCATGTACCTTGATTGCAGGCACATCCCCAGTGGGGGGTGTGCAGGAGGCAGCTGATTGATGTTTCTGACTTTCTGTCCCTCTCCCTCTCTGTAAGAAAATCAATAAAATATATATATTTTAAAAATAGTGTGAGTGTGCAAGAATGCTGTCAGGGACACACACCGTCACCCATCAATCCAGCCGTGCAGTCCACATGTGAACATCTTTCTTCCGAAAGGAAGGGACGCTGGTTGCAGGCGCTGGGCTTCCCCAGCCGCAGGGGGCAGGCATCTTCCCTGCTGTGACTCTGCAGGGGCATCTGCAGCCATAGGCAGAGGTTTCGGTGGAGAAAACATGAGACCGAGCTGAAACCTGTCTGGCTCTCTTGCAACTGCAGATAATGAAGCGGAGGAATAGCAGTTGATGGTTTTCTGCTTCTAACACACGGTCAGGGTAGGCAGACCCAGGAACTGTCTGCTGAAGCTACAGACTTCCTGAAGACTGGCTAGAGCCAGGTGTGAGCCACTGGTGGTTGGGCTCCCTCACCCCATCTCTCCCTGACATTGTCCTTATGGAAATCTGGAAATCAGGGCAAGTGTATGGGCTCTGGTGTCCCACCCCTGCTCCCAGGGGGCCCTTCTCTCCCCAGCAGTAACACTCTGACTCAGCCCCCATGGATGCTGCCTTTGGGTGGACAGACTGGCCCTGCTTTGCTCTCCAGATGCGGAAAGCGTGGAGGCCCAGGCCCACCTTTTACATACCCGGGATTTGCCGAAGCACCAAGCGTTGGAATCACCAAGCCTTGGAAGCACCAAGCGCTGGCCGGCATTTGCTGAGTACTTGTGGGACACAGCATGAAGGAGGCCGGGGTTCTGCTATGGGTGGGGCAGGCGGGGCCCAGAAGGAGACACCCTGTCCCACTCTCCCAGCCCTGGGGACAGGTGGGCACAGATGGCAGAGCTTGTGGCTTCTGTGATTCCAGCCGCCTGTCATCCCTAAACCCCATGCGTTCTCCCTGCGGGTGGAAGTGGCCGTCAGGAGGTGAACCGATCCTAGCTACTACAAAAGTCCTAAACGTTACTGAAGGACCGATTACACAGACAGACGTACATATTCCTATTCCATTAAAATTTCACGGGGAGAGTGACCAGGAAACATATTCTGAAGACGGTAATAATGAGAACTAGCGTGAGAAACACGGCTTTATACTAAGATTCTCGCCGCCAGGCCCCTGTGCACGGACGGGGTTTCCTCTGCCTGGATGGCCACTCTCTCCTCCCCAAGGTTTTGACCTCACTGACCTCTTGACCTGCCTCTTTCTTCAGGATTCAGCCCAGGCTGGGCCTTCTGTGGGGAGCGATTTCTACACTGGACTGCAGTGGTCTGCCTGTGACGGGGTGTCAGAGGGCAGAAGTCCAGGGATATGGGAACAGCTGTCCCCATTGCAGGACCAGCCGATCCAGGCTGTCCCCCTTTAACTCAGTTATTTGTGCCCCAGGGTGTGATTTCAATCATTGAGCCCCACTGCTGTGCCTGGCAGCTCTCTGCCTCCCTGGTCCCCCACGATGGCCTTCCTGCTTTGTCAGGGCCCGCCGGACCAGGGAAGAGAAAGCAGGTGGCTTCTCACTCTTTTTCAGGGACAGAGAGGACAGAAGTGGAGGTTGTGCTCTGGAAGGAGCCTGGTTCATCAGCCAGGCCGAACTCGGGTGGTTCCTGGCATCCTATCAGGAGAAGGAATTGTGGTCCAAGAATCGTGTGTGGGATCCACATGTCTGGCCCGTTTTCTGCTGGGATTCAGGCCTGGGTCCCTCCTTGGTGACTTCTGTTTCCATGTAAGGTTCAGGTTATTGAGCATCCCATGGTGATGAATAGGTGGGACTTAGGGTGATGGTGATGGTGGGAGGTCTTCGGGGTGAGACCAGTGCTTGAGCCCAGCAGCACCAGCCTGGTATAGGCCAGAAGTGGGCTGGTCCCAGCCATCTTGCTGTGCGCCCCTTGCCAAGCATATCACTTTACCTTCACGGTCTTCAGTTTCTTCTTTCACAGTGGGGAGATTTTATATCGATGCTCTGTGAATTGTGAAGCAGAGTGAGAAAGCAGGCCACCTGACCCAGCCACGTGACCTAGCTCATGGCCTGTGTGGACCTGCCAGGTTAGCCTTGAGCTGAGCAGAGGCAACTCACTGAAGGAAAAAGATATCTATGCAGATATCTGGGAGCCTTTGACATTGACCAGAAAACACATGTTTTGGGGATGGTGGTGTAAGGTGCCACGCAGAGCTCTACCCTCTAATGAGAGAGGAGAGGTGATGGAGACTGGACTTGGGATTGGACCCCATGTCATCAGCACCATGGCTTAGCTGTTTGGAACCCACTGCCAAAGTTACCTAGTTTCTCTTGTGATTCTAGAAGCTTTAAGAAATCTTTTAGCCTATCTGATATATTTTCCCCTTCCAACAGCTGAATAAAACTCTGGGCAGTACTGTGCTTACATTGAGTGGCCAGATTATGATCTCTGAACACATAATAATCTAGCCACTCTGTGCATATCCTATCTAATAAAAGAGTAATATGTAAATTTGACCATGCCTTCACCACACCCACAAGCCACGCCCACAGCCACACCCACCATCCAATAAGGAACAAATTATGCAAATAAATCCCAACCAAGATGGCTGCCACCACTGAGAGCAGGAAGAAGGCTTGGGTTTCCCTGGCAACAGAGGAAGCCAAGCTTTCCACCTGCCATTGCCTGCCTAAGCCTCCACTCAATGTTACAAAGTTTCAATTATAAAAGATACAGAAATGGCGGCAGCCACTTAGCTGGAGAGAGCAGAGGCTTGGGTTTCCCTGGCAATGGAGGAAGCCAAGCTTTCTGACTGCCATTGCTGGCCTAGGCCTCCACTCTAGGCTACAATGTTTCAAACAGAAATGGCTGCCACCAGTGAGCGAGCAGAAGGCTTGGCTCCGCTCCAGGGTACAAAGTTTCAATTGTAGACATAGATTAATCCCAGATCCCAGGGCCTCCACTTGGGTCCCTGGGGGTGTGTGGCCGGCCTGCAAACCTCCATAGGCCCCTCGCCTAGGCTACCCCTTACCCCAAGGGAACCCCCACCCTGATCAGGACACTCTTCAGGGCAAACCAACTGGCCCCCACCCATGCACCAGGCCTCTATCCTATCTAATAAGAGTAATTTGCAGATTGACCATCACTCCAACACACAAGAGGGCTGCCCCCATGTGGTGAAGATCCTGCCTCCATGTGGACACAAGATGGCTACCACAAGATGGCCAGCAGGGGAGGGCCTTTGGGAGTTTCCAGGCCCTGCAAGGGAGGGCAGTTGTGGGCAATCAGGCCAGCAGAGGAGGGCAATTGAGGGACCAGGCCTACAAGGAGGGCAGTTGGGGGCAATCAAGCCTGTAGGGGAGGGCAGTTAGGGGTGACCAGGTCAGCAGAGGAGTGAAGTTGGGGGCAAACAGGCTAGCAGGGGAGCAGTTAGACATAAGTTAGGCTGGCAGGGTAGTGGTTAGTGGGTGGTCAGGCTGGCAGGCAGAAGTGGTTAGGGGCAATCAGGGAGGCAGGCAGGTGAGCAGTTTGGAGCCAGCAGTCCTAGATTGTGAGAAGGATGTCCGACTGCCCGTTTAGGCCCAATCCTACTGGGATCGGGCCTAAACGGGCAGTCAGACATTCCTCGAGGGGTCCCAGATTGAAGAGGGTGCAGGCTCCCCCCCTCCCATGCACAAATTTTGTGTACCGGGTCTCTAGTCCTATGAAATAAGCTAATTTGCAAATTGTCCCCTCGACCAGGAGTTTGACCAGCAGCAGGCAGGCTGGCCAACTGCCCATGTCCCCTCCCCTTGGCCAGGCTGGCCTGACCCCACCCATGCATGAATTCATGCATCGGGCCTCTAATACACACACACACACACACACACACACACACACATGCACGCACGCACACACACACTCTGAGTGGCCAGAGATCATAATAATCTGGCCACTCAGTGTATATCAATTGCTCGGATGGGTCTCAAACTCCTGTTGCTCAGGAGAATCGAGCCTCTTGGTCCTGTTATGTGGACATTGGTTTACTGCTCAGAGCATCTATAACATACTGAAAGAAACAAGCTACATTCTCCCAGCGATTTCCATCAACCTCCCCAAAGCCCCCAGAAAACTAAACAGAGAAACAGAGATGTGTGAGATTTCAGGCGCTCGAGGTCAGGTTTTTAGCCTGAAATCCATCCACACAAACACAAGTGCACCATCTGATTGAAGGGGCAGCCTTCTGTGTTTCTGCCCGCCAGTGGTCCCTTAGCCTGTCTTGATATGATTTATGTGGCACCTCCCCTTTCCCTCCTCTCCCCCGCCTCCTCTGCAAAATGCCTGCTCTGCCTGAGATTCAACGTGGGCTCCTGTGGAGTCGAAGGGAGATGCAGCTCTCATGTCTGATTTGGAAAGGATTCTGCTTCTCCCAGAAATACTCGGGTCCCTCTGATGCTGACCTCCCACTAGCTGCTATAAATCCTTTCAACCATGGCGATGGCCTCCTTCACCTTGAACTTGGGAGTGGAAGTGACAGGAAAATCCCATGCCAATCCGTGGTGAACAACACGTCTTGAAATCGTTTTGTGAAAATAATGTGTACAGTGGTACAGTCACTGTCCTTGGGGACATTAGCCATGACTGCTAATCTGTTTCTGCCTAGATGTCATGAGCAACACTTACGTTTCTTCTAGAGCAGGAGAGAGAGAAGTTTGTTTCCTGCTGGTGGTGGAGCAAAGAGCAGAGTCCAGCGCTTTGGGCACCAGTTCACAGCCCACCTCCACTTCCCCTCCCGTAATGGTAGATGTAACGGGGCTGCCCTGGGTCGGGTGTGCCTACCCCCACATCATTCTCACCTTTCAGTAGCGGGACTCACGGGGTCAGTGCTCTGAAAGGAGGTGCTGCTTGGGCTTGTTTCCTGTTTTCGACTCCTTCACTTCTCCCCATGGACTTGCAGAAAAGCTGGGGCCATGGAGGCCGAGACGCTTAGCCGGAGTTGGGAAATGCTTCCACTCCTGGGGCCTGAGCTGTTCAGCAGGAGGCTGTTCATGGGCTCCACGTCAGTGCACACTACGGAATGTTCATGGGCTCCACCTCTGTCCACACATGTGAGGGTGCACACTACAGAATGTTTATGGGCTCCATGTCTGTCCACACATGTGAGGGTGCACACTACAGAATGTTCATGGGCTCCACCTCTGTCCACACATGTGAGGGTGCACACTACAGAATAACCCGTATGTGTGAGGGGTGATTTGGAGCTGGGGTCAGCAAACTAGGCCCAGAGGCCAAGTCCAGCCCTGCTTTTGAAAACAAAGTTTTAACCCAGCTAGTGTAGCTCAGTGGTGAGCATCAACCTGTAAATCAGGAGGTCATGGTCTATTCCCAGTCATAGGCTTGAACCTCAGTGGGAGGAGGGGGGCATGCAGGAGGCAGCCAATCAATGATTCTCTCTCATCCTTGTTTTTTCTATTTCCCACTTTCTCTCCCTTCCTCTCTGAAACCAATAAAGATATATTTTTAAAAAGATAAAAAAGAAAATAAAGTTTTATTAGAACACCCACACCCTTTTGTTTGTACGTTGCCTCTGGCTGCTTTTTGCTTTTTTCCATCTTGCTCTCTACAAGAAAAGTGCCTCACCCCACCCCAGAGGGGAGCTCAGCTGTTTGCATGCTGGTCCAGGTGGGCGGGGGAAGTACCATGTGACCAGCTGGTGCTCTCTGGAGAAATAGCCTCCAGGTGTTTGGAACTACTCAGGTGACTGAGGAGTTGAGGGCTTCCCTTCCCTCTGGCATCGTGCACCAACGGAAGGGGTGCTGCATTAATGAACTGCTCCAGACCTTTCACACTTAAGGAGTGGTGAGGAGAGACTCCTGTAGATAGCCGAGTGGGGAGGACCAAGGGCGTTGGGGAGAGTCGGGGTGCAGCCTGGCGGGACGGTACTGGTCGATGTCCCATCTGCCTCCCTCTGAAAGGACACTCTCTAGGTTTGCAGACTGCCCACCCTTCTGCCTGAGAGCACCCGGAGCCACCTGTTCTGAGAGCTGCTGCTGAGGTTTAAGAAGACTCCGGACCCGCCCCCGCCAGCATGAACCTCTCCCATCAGCCTCTGTGTTCTGCCCGCCTGTCCTGGCTTTGAGTCAGATTTGCCCTTTAATCCTCCACATACCTGTGGGCAACATTTGTTCCTTTGGATTAAGTTTTTTTTAAAGTCCCATTTCACAATCCAATCTTAAAAAACGAGCCTAAAACTGTTTACATTTAGCACCTGATGAGTAAGGTGAAGCTATTGACCCTTCTGAGCACTCAATGACCTGGTTTATGAGCCTGCCCGCCCGGGAGCCTCGTCCTATAGAGGAGAGCCCTCTAAACCACTGGGAATGGTTAGTTCCAGAAACCAGGTAGTTCGTGTGCATGGCACCTTGTTGCCATGTTAGGAATGAGGGGTAGGGTCCCTCCACAGTGCCAGGGTTGTGGAAAGCTTTGGACCCTCACATGATGGACAGACTGCTCGGTTTGAGAAGCCCTGGGCTGCTCCTTAGTCCCTCGTCTTTGTGTGTTTTGTGTGTGGCTCATGGCGTGCAGCAAGAGGGGGCATGAGCTTAGCAGCCCCATGGTATTCTCTGGCCCATGTGAGGTCACCCTACCACTGTGGTACCACAGTGTAGCATTCCATGCGGGGTTCGTCCCAAGGAGGCCTTTGGTGCCCAGGAGGGCGCAGCTCCTCTGCACCCTGGGGGCAGCATTGCCAGGCTGGTGACGTGACAGCTGCTGATCTGCCTCATCGGAGAGATTCCCGGCAGCCAGGGAGGCCCGTTGAACCTGGGCGTGTGCTGGCCACTCCCTGCCGCCTCTGCAGAGAGTGCTCTGGTAGTGCCATGTGAGTGTGCACTGTGGATCCCGTCATCCAAACTGCACCGAGGCCCGGCTGGTGTGGCTCAGTGGTTGAGCGTGACCTCTGAGGTCACGGTTTTATTCCGGGTCAGGGCACATGCTCGGGTTGTGGGCTTGGTCCCTGGTGAGGGGTGTGCAAGAGGCAGCCTATCAGTTTGTATTTCTTTCTCATTATTGATGTTTCTCTCTCTCCCTCGACCTTCCTGTCTGAAATCAATAAAAATATATTTAAAAAAATAAAGGCACCTGGTACAGTGGTAACGGTGCTCAGGCTCGCTCGCTGCAGGCTGTACCGGGTGGGATTTTTTGTGACAGGTGGACAGGGCAGCTGTGGTTGTCCCCCCACTCTGCAGTAGAGGAAAGACAGAACAGCTGCTGTGGTGAATGGGAGGGCGTCTCTGCCCAGGTGAGGGCAGTGAGAGGTTCTCGGGCGATGGCAGGTGAGCTGTTTGGGCCTCAGTGATGTAGGAAGGGTGGCCGGGGTCAGTCCTTGGCTCTTGTGGACTAAGCTTACCCTTTCGGTGGTTCACCATTGTGTCAAATGATGAACATCTGTGTGTTCGTCTTCATGACGCTGGGTGCATGTTTAGGGAGGTCAGGTAGGGTTGGTGCTTTATAGAGATCTGTGTCCAGGGTAGAAGAAGGAATAGCACTTCAAGAGTGCTGGACAGGAAGTGGGCAGGGCCAGGTCGGGCTGGGCCAGCATCGCGATCTTCAGACTGTAGCCCCAGTCGTGGCCAACTTTATGAGTGGGCTGTTACCAAGTGCACAGGGGGCTGAGGCTGCTACTCCTGTCTGGGCACTTCCCTCAGTCAAGCAGGCTCGTCCCCACCTTGATGCCCCAACGCTGGGGTCTTCCTCTGGTAGCTTCTGACCATTCATCCTACCAAGCTCAGTGTTGTGCTGAGCGACTTCTCAGCTCATGGCCCGGCTCTGCCTTCTTTGTCCTAGGTGCCATTGACAGCAGCATCGAGTCCCCAGGCAACTCTCGGGAATGCCAGTTCCCAGGCCTCACTTCTCCCTGCTGACTCAGGAGGTCAGGGTGCTGTCCACAGGCGCAGTGGTGCTGAGGGTCAGCATGGCCTTCAATGAGAGCAACCTCCTTCCTACACCTGAGACATTGGGACCCAAGACAGGACGCTGAGGTGGCGGTGAGCCTGGGTCCTTCCTGTGGCTGAAGATGGAGCTCTCTGTGCACTGCTAACTGTGTCTCAGAGGTGAGTCTGCCTCAGGAAGGGGCAGCAGGCTCAGGGGGAATGGACACCATGGGGCCGGAAGCATTGTGCACCCCTCCCCCCAGCCCACCTCCGGTAGGGGTGCCACCCACTGGGCAAGGTTGGGCTCTGTCCTTGAATCTCATTCCCAGCAGCTTATCTGCTTTTCTCTTGCCTGCCTTGGCCAACTTCTGCGGACAGATTTCCAGGCTCTGCATCTGGTGCTAAGCCAGTGAGGCCCCTGTGCTTGTCCTTTGACTATTAGATCTGGAAGGCGGAGAAGGGGTCACCCTCTGTTAGAACACACAGTGTGCATTGCTGTGCCCCGGGCCTGCAGTGATGCTGAAGCGGCGCAGCTGCCCTTCGTCAGCTGGGAGCAAGCACGTTGACCAAGGAGGAGTTCTGGGAGGGGTGCTTACGTCCTGCCTCTCCTGACTTATTTTACCCTCCTTTTAAAGGACAAGAGTTTGCAGTTTCTTAAAGACCTGGAGTGAGGAGGTCCAGTCCTCATGGTTGAATCTGGGCCCTGCTGCCCCTTGAGCAGGACTACAGGGAAGTGTTAAGCGGGTGAAATTGAGCCTCATCTGAATGGCCGTTAAGCCTGCCCTCTGGTCACATTCATCTGGACCGTCTCAGACCCACTTTCGGTTCTGTGTGTTGCTGGCACCGAAACATACAGTTACTGCAGCGAGGAGAGGGCCGGCGCCAGGAAATTCTATCAAGAGACATCTTAGCATTGGAAATGGTTTAGGAAACCAGGTTTGGAATGCTTCCCTCCTGTGCTGATGATGCAAGTGGGAGTTGTTGTGTGTTTAATGCTGGCCATGGCCGGAGGCCAGGGAGACCACTGAGTGGCTTGGTCAAGGAGAACCAGTAGCTGTTTGGATGCAGTGCTGAGCCCTGGGGAATGGAGTTCCTGGCAAGGATGAAGCTCTTTCCATCGCTTCATTCTCCGCCGTGGGAATGTGGGGTTGAGGCAGGGCTGTGCGATGCTCCTCCACCGGCAGAGGTGATGGGCAGGTGTGCACAGCTGCTGCGGGCCTGGAGACAGGTGTGGCGGAGGTGTGTGCGCAGAGCTGCTGAGGATGCAGAGAGGCTCAGGCCCTGAGGACAGAGTCAGAGGCGACAGGAGGGGCCATAGAGGTGGGGAAGAACCGGAGGGGGAAATTTCAGGAACCCAACTATAGAACGTAGTGCCTGAAGGTGACAGCGATGGGCTGCACCCCTCTCACCTGAGCCAGGTCCCTATCTGGATAGCAGTGGGGTCTTGCTGTAGGCTCAGGTAGTGCAGAGACACAGTGCCTCCCCCTTCACACACACACACACACACACACACACACACACACACATACACACACACACACACACAGCTTATATGGGTATGACACCCCCTAGTTGACTAGCTCCTCTGAGCCTCAGCTTTCCCATCTGCAAGCATTAATACTTGTCTTGCACTGATGTTAGGATTAGTCAAGAAAACAGGAGTGAAGGACGCTAGCACAGGATGAGGCATGATGGGTACTCAGTGTTGCTGGTCCTACCATCCCTGTCATCACCTGGATGAAAAGGACAGGCTGAGTCTTGGGTGTTCAGCACGTCTGCTGCCCGGTTGCTGACATTTGGTGGCAGTGGGGTCTGTGTGTGAAATGCATCCTGGTCCCAGAGACACTAGTTAACACTTTCCATCTGGAGCCACAGCAAGACTTTGGGCGGTGACCCCCCTGGGCTGTGGATTTGGAGGGAGGACCTCTAGCAGGTATGGATGGGCTGCAGGGGGAGGAGCCATTCAGGACACCTAGGAGTGCAGGTGACATTCCCAAGTGGTGCTCCCCGAATTCCGCAACAGAAGTAGCGTGTTCTGTTGAACATGGCTCCACTGAGGTTCACTTGATATGTGAAGAACCTCAGCTTAGGGATCAGAGAGCCACCATCCGTCTGCCTCCCACCCCAAGTGGTGGGGCCCTAGCCAAGGTCAGACCCCCAGGCCCGTTACTGGGTGGACAGAGGCGTTTTGCCACTGAATCAACTCTGGCCAGCAATTCAGGAAAACTCATTTGTAACTAACTTCAAGCCACTGCAAGAGAGAGAGCTGCATGACTCCAGGGAAAGTGGTCTTTTAAAAATAGCAAGGTTTATTGCTGGCAGGCTTTAGGGAGAAGGAGGAGAGAGCCTGCAGGATAGCACATTAATTTGGCAGGTAATTGGGAACTCTGACCGTGGGCATCTTGTTTTAATTAGCGTGGGTCTGTCTGGTGGTGGTGGTGCCCGAGCACAGAGTGGTCTGCTTAGCGGCTCCTCACCATTTATTTGGGTTTCGTGTGCAGGGAAGTTTGCCTGCACCTGGCTGGGGCTCGGCATCACAGCTCTGGGGGCAGGGCAGTGGGGCCCCATCTCCAGGGTTCCCTGGAGCTTTCCTGGCGAGGAAGTAAAACCGGGACTCAGAAGCCCTTTAACCAGAGCCCCTCACTGTGCCTGGGAGGCCCCAGCTGTGGAGGGAGAGCAGAGCCAGGCTTTTGGTTGGAGGGTCCAATGGCCTCCCCAAGCCTTGGTGCCAGTTGGAATTGTGTTCTGAGTTTGCCAAACAAACTTTCTCTCCAGGTGATAAAGTTGTAGAGAGGTCTGGGGAGGGGCTCCCATGGAGGGGGCAGTCGTTTTCCCAGCATCTGGAACCCAGGGGAGCCCAGGCCAGGTCACACGGTGCCCCCAGAGAGCCCTACCATTTCCAGATGGGCCATGTTCTTAGGATCCTGGGTTTCTTAGAGAAGTGTTTCTCCTTGAGGGAGCCAGAGGCTTGTATGTCTGTCATGCAGCCGTGGTGACCCCACCCTCGTGTAATGCGAGGATCTGCTGTCCTGCTCTGCGGGCCTTACTGCGGCTGGCACGGCCTCGAGGAATGGGCTCCTGACTTACGTGTGCCCAGCGGCCTCTACCTCCCATCTCTGCATAAAGCGATCTTCCCATCCACGTGTCTGAAGTTGGCCAAGTGCACAGGGAGATGCTGTGTCTCCCGCTTCCCCAGTGCTTCTAATGCATGTGATGGATTCCGAGAATAAAATAAGATCAGGAACACCAGTGTGTTGAAATCTGACCTCTCAAGACCTTGAACATACTGAGCCCTTCCGGAATGTTCTCACATCTTCATCAACTTCCGTTCTCGTCCCGAGTCACCCAGCCACCCTCCAGCTTGGCCTTGAGGAGAGATAAAGGACCCCGGAGAGTGTGGCCCACTTTCCTCCCCTTGAGTTCCAGGAAGCCTGGTTGGGTTTTCCCATGGGAACCCTGCTGATGGATGGATCGGGCACATTCCTCATCATCAGTGCAGCCTCTGCAAGCCCGGTTAGAAGATGCAACAACTTGCTACCGCTGTAACTCAAATAAAAGGACTCTCTTGGCCGTACATTCACAGAGTAAATTGATCTCATGAGGACCCCCAAGGGACTGGCGGTACAAGTTGAGCATTTACAAGACTGAGCTCCATGAAATCATTACTGTGGCCTTTAACAGGTCTGCTTGTAACTAGAAAAAAAATTTATTACACATTTCACCAAAGTTTTTTTAATTTTATTTTTAAAATATTTTTTTTTATTGATTTGAGAGAGAGAGGAAAAGAGAGGCTGGGAGGCAGGGAGGAAGGGAAAAAGAGAAACAGTGATGAGAAAGAAACATGGATTGGCTGCCTCCTGCACACCTCCTGGGCATGTTTCCTGAGGGGAATTGAACCGTGACCTCACCAGCCAGGGATCACTGAAGTCTTTTTAAAAAATTATTTGCCAGTTTAGGATTAATGAGACCAGGTGATGTGAGTCCTGAGACTGAAGGTTGCCAGGCAGGTGAGCACCCTTCTCCATGGCCAGCGGACGGGCCTCCGCCGACAGCTTCGTGCGGCTGGTGCGCTGGCCTCATGGGGTGCATGCCGTGACAGTGGGATGTCTCTGGTGCGGCTCTCTGAGAACGAACCTGTTTTTCATTGTGAGAGCAACGTGTACTTAGTGTAGAAAACAGCTAAAGGATATCCCTCACATGAATACCCAGAGGTAACTTGCGTTTCTTAGCAATCCTTCCAGAAATTTTCTATGCCCGTGGAATCCAATCTATAACTTTTTACTTTTTACAAATAACAGCTTTATTGAAATACCATAAACCCAGCCCTTTAAAGGGTATAATGTAGTGGTTTTCAGTATAGACAGAGTTGTGTGACTGTTACCACTATCTCATCTCAACATTTTTTTCACCTCAAAATGAACCCTGTACCTGTTGTCAGATACTATCAGTTTCTCCTCCTCCCTGGCAGTTTTTATTTTAATTGCCGTCCCCATGGATTTGCTTATTCTTGATATTTCACATAAACAAATAGACTGTGGTGATCTTTCGTGACTGGCTTCTTTTAGCATAATGGTTTCAAGTTTCATTCATGTCGTACATGTGTTCGGCCCCCCCCCCCCCTTTTAAGACTGAATTTACATGTCTTTATGTGTCTCTCACATTTTGTTCATCCATCCATCCATCCACGGATGAGCACCAGGGTTGTTTCCACGTTTGACTGTTGCACATGAGTTCCCACCAGCAGTGCCTGAGGTCCTCAGGGTCTCCACGTCCTGTCAGTCCTGTTACCGCCTGTCGACGTGGTCAGAGCCATCTCAGTGGCTGTGCAGTGGTCTCTCCTTGTGGCTTGATTGCCCGATGGCTGGGGGTGCCGAGCAATGTTTCAGGTGTGTGCTGGCCATTTATATATCTTCCTAGGAGAAATGCCTGCTCAAACATTTTGCCTGTGTTATATTTGGGTGGTTTTTTTAGTGAGTGGTAAAGAGTTCTTTGTATATTCTGGATATTAGACCCATATTGGATACATGATTTCCAAATACAGCCAACCCTTTTTGTGATATTGTTCTTTGATATACTAAAGTTTTAATTGAACTCCACCAGTCTTTCTGCCGTTCTATTTGCATGTTAGGCTTTTATTATATAGGACGTCATTCCAATAAGTTTAATAAGAAATACTTACTTTCCCTGTTTTTAGTGATAAGGAAAAAAAAGAAAAGTTGAACCCTGTAAATGCCATAGTGCAGTTTGCTTCCTCTCTTCACAGTGTGCCAGTCTCCCCACCAGCACGTTCAGGTCTCTGTTTTTCACAGAACCCGTCCTTCGCTTTATGGCTGTGGCATCACTTGCTTCTTGGGCTCGGCCTCCTTCCCCACTTCTGAGCAGGGCTGAGGGCGCTGTCTGTGATCAAGTGTGAGAAGCAGTTTTAGGCCTAACGGTTTAACCTGCCTCATCATCTTCCTTTACTGTGGTAGCAAATAATGACTCTCCCTGCCTCCCCCCCCCCCCCCCCCCAGATGGCCATGCCCTGACCCTGGAACCTGTGATTAGGTTACCTTGGGTGGCAAAAAGGGACTTTGCAGGTGTGATTCAGGTTCACAAGCTCCAGGAGGGTCATCCTGGGTCACCCTCTGAGCCCCACGCAGTCTCCGGGTGCTGAAGAGTAGGCCGCAGGAGAGGAGCTTTTAGGGCAGTGGTTCTCAACCTTTCTTTCTTTCTTTTTAAAAAAATATATTTTATTGATTTTTTACAGAGAGGAAGAGAGAGGGATAGAAAGTCAGAAACATCGATTAGAGAGAAACATCGATCAGCTGCCTCTTGCACACCCCCTACTGGAGATGTGCCTGCAGCCAAGGTACATGCCCTTGACCGGAATCGAACCTGGGACCTTTCAGTCCAAAGGCTGACGCTCTACCATTGAGCCAAACCAGTTTCGGCCTCAACCTTTCTAATGCCGGAACCTTTAATACAGTTCCTCATGTTGTGGTAACCCCCAGCCATCAAATTATTTTCGTTGCTACTTCATAACTGTAATTTTGCTGCTGTTATGAATCATAATGTAAATATCTGTGTTTTCCGATGGTCTTAGGCGACCCTGATAGTGGTTCTCAACCTGTGGGTCGCGTCTGCTGTAGAGCCTGCTTCCTTTGTGTGATTACAGTCCGTGGGCTTTGCTGTGGGTCAGAGAGGCCTGGGTGTGCTGGCGAGACCTCTGTCACTGCTGAATCCTAAACAGAGCGACCTTCAGAAATCATGTGAATGGAGGGCTGCTAGGCTCTTCTGATTTGGGTGTGTGTGTGTGTGTGTGTGTGTGTGTCTGGGTGTGTGTGGCGGGAGCGAATACAGGGTTCCCCGAACACGTTGGCGTTGTCCTGACTTCCTGCCAGTTGATCAGGCCCCTTTATCTCTGTCTTCCTGTGGCTGCTCCCCTTGGGGATTCGGGGGCTTGGCTGGGCCATGGCGCCCCCTCCGATGCATGGCCGACCCTCCTCACGGCCCCGGGCCAGTGTTCCACAGGCTCTTGCCATCAGCTTATCTGGTGAGGATGTCGAGAGGATTAAGTAGCTAATACAGTATTTAGAAAAAATATCTGTGAACTTAAATAAAGGCCCATTAAATGCCTTTTTTCGGATTAGGACTGTAATTGACTTAGTGTTTAAGGCAGAAATGAAGGCCTTTGATTTTAAAACTGTTGACAGATACGAGCCTAAGCGGCTTCTGTGTGCGGAGCAGCGCTGCCGCCTTCCAGGCGAGTTGGAACATACCCTCCTCCGCGCCCTCCCGGGTCGGCTCGTCTCATATTTTATAAAACACTGGGCTTTCCGCCTTAACTCATCTTTATGGCTCTGCCACGGGGACTAGTGTGAGGTTTTTCTACAAACTAGCTAATACCGCGACATTGTCAAAGCAAGCAGACACACCACACTCAACCAACGATGAAACAAACATATATTGGAGGCTGGAGGTTGAGGGGTGCGTAATATTAAATGTTTGCACATAAAAATGATGTCAAGCGAATTTCTGAGAAGAAATTGGTGTTTAGTTGACTCTGAAGGCCGTGGTTGAAAGTGATCCCTTTGTTCATCGGTTAGGCTGGGCTGAACTGAAATGGCTCCTTTATTTTTTGATTTAATAATAAGCAAACAGTGTAGTCAGATCGTAGCATCATATGGCTTCAATCAGGTGACTGCATATGAGTGTACTTTTTGCCCCCGCAGGGTTGAGTAACGAGGGAGGGATGGTAGGTCTTTTTTACATGGCTGATCACTGACTGTGGGAAGGGGCGCTTGACCTTGACTCTTTCTGTGTATTTTGGCTCACATCACCCTGTTCTTGAATAGCATGGCTTCCATGTACCCTCCCACCCCACCCAGCCAATGTTTGCTTCTCTGATCCCCCCAGAACCAACCAGTTCACTCCTCACTCCCCATCCAGTGACACTTCCTGGGCCTGGAGCTTCCAGGGGCCCGACCTGGGGCTGTCTTTTACCAGTAGTCCTTCCTTCTTCTCCATACCCTCCTCCCCTATAGCTTCCATTATGGAAATCCTCAGTCCTGGCTCTGTTCTTCTCAGCCTGAAAAACTTGAACAAGACACCCTGCCTCTATGTCCCCATCTGTAAAGTGGGAGTGGAAACAGCACATTTCTTCAGCTATCGGGGTTGCTGTAGGGATTCCATACATGAGCCTGTGTCTCTGCGTACCTTGAAGGTTGCAGGCCCAGGTGTTTCCTAACTGCCCACCCCTGGCCACGCGCTCCGAAGGCTGCCTGGCCCACACAATGTCCCTGGACCTCAGGATGGCAGTTCCCTCTGTCCTGCCCCTTTTCTTCTGTGTGGTTCTGGTGTTGCATGGCCTCCCACCCTCTGGAATCTGACCCACACCCCCTTCCTAGGCGGTGGCCACCGCCCCCACTAGCTCTCACTCTTGCCCAGACTGTCGCTGTGGGCCCCCGGAGGCGTCCTGAACCGGAGAGCCCAGCTAATCATCCCGATCTCCTTCTCCGCGTGGGCTCAGACTAGGATGCGCTGGCTCCCGTGGAGGAAATTAATGCATTAATTGGAGCCAGGGTCTTCGGCAAATGCCGTTCTATTTTTATAGTCAGATGGAAGTTGTGTTGTATAACTAACTCTGTAAATTGCACCCCGTGGGCCTTGAGTTGTATAATCAAATTATTCTGTTGGTGAGCTGATTTTTTTTATTTCTGGGTAACTTCAAGGAATTTGCCATAGTCTCTCTCTCTTTCTTTAAAAATATATTTTTATTGATTTCAGAGAGGAAGGGAAAAGGAGAGAGAGATAGAAACATCAATGATGTGTTTTTTCAGCCCACACAACCTTTTCAAATCAGATGATCATGTCCTTGGCCCATATCCATCGCATCTGAGAGTGGTCCAGCTGTGATGTCACAAGATGCCTCTCTCAGACTGAGGACCTGGCTTTAAGTTACAGCCTTGAGCCTTGCTTTTGAGCAGTCAGAACCCCCGGGAGTGGAGAGTGGGAGGAAGAGGTGAGGAGGTGGTGATGCTGTTACTCATTTGTTTTTTACAGAAATCCATCTTGTCTGACATACAGTAGATGGAGGAGGCTGCCATTAAAATAGGCAAAGCTTTTTAATCCAGTTGCTCTGGCCAAAATACCTGAGAACAGTGTCTGCCAGTTCTGCAAAAATTTGGGGTGCTTTCAAGGGTGCCTGTGAGTACTGCTCCTAAACGTGGGGTTCTTGCATCATTCACGCAGTTAACACGTCCAGGGCCTGCCTGTTGTGAGGAGACCCAGGGCAGGTGCCAACCTGGATCCTCACCCAGCGCCGGGCATCAGCCCCCTGCCTGGGAGCTGGGTGCCCCTTGCCAGCATTTAAGCCGAGGTGAGGAACCCCGCTTAGCTTTGCTGTGTCTGTTGTGAAGGATTAGGGCATGCTTGGGGATGGTCCACCTCTTTAGCATTCTTTCACCGTTTCACGTGCCCAGCTTGTGCCTGCCCAGCACACCTGAGGGGCAGCACGTAGAAGGGACCTTGGAAGGAACTAACCAGCATTCATGTTTTCAAATATTATGATGAAGCCACACTTTTCTTAGATGTTCGTGACAAACATGGTCTTAACAGGCTATTGGGGAGCATAAATATGTTTAACTGATACTTAAACACTTTCCTAGGATGTGTGGCCCAGCGCTGTTTATTTTAACATTTCATTCTGAAAGTTTTCAAACACAGAAGGATTTTGCAACTTGTGCTCAGATACGACTACCTGAATTCTAGCATTAACTCTGCTTTGTCCCGTCTCTCCCAGCCTTCGATTGTTTTAGTTTTTGATTCATTTCACAGTCAGTCGCAGGTGTCGGGGCCCGCGCCTCTGTGTACTGCCGCGCGCATGTCTGCTGTTCCTAACTGGAGTTCAGTATTGTTCCCGGTTGATTTTCCTTCTGAGATAAGCCTTGATAAACAAGCGTGCCATTCGGTGCAATCTGACCACCTGCCGAATGAAACAGCAAGCTCCTCAGTGTTGCAGGAGAGGACGTGCCATTGTCCAGTGAACCCAGCGGGCCTTGGGGAGAGTCCGCCGGAGGAAGCCATGGCTGGACACAGGTCCAGGCGGGAAGTGGGGCTGGTCAGCACGAGTGGACTGGGAATTCCCTGCCCAAAGGGCCCTGTGTGCATTTCCTGTGGCTGCCATGACAACGTGCCGCAAACTGGGTGGCTTCAAACAACAGAAACTTATTCTCTCATAGTTCTGGGGCCAGAAATCTAAAATCCAGGTGTGTGCTCCCTCCGGAAGCTCCGGGAGGGTCCTTCCTGCTCCCGGCGCCGGTGTGGCTGGCACTCTGTGGCGTGCCTGGCTGGCAGCTGCGCCTCTGCAGGTCTGTGCCACCTGCCTTCTTCCCCGTGTGTCTCCCCGTGTGAGACAGAACAAAAGGCCTTATGATGAAAAGCAGGAGTTCCTGTCCTCCCTCCCCTCCCCAGTTCTGCTCCGCTGGAGTAGCCTTGTGCCGGGTCCTGCGTTTTGCTCCTCCGGTGGGTGACCTCCAAGGATTAAATCAGGGGCCCTGATAGTTATCAATGGCTTATGGCATTAGTGGGTGTAAGAAGAAGCAGATCTCCTCCTCTTTGTCCCCAGTTCCTGGCACAGAGCCCCTAAGACTCTTGGAATTTCCTGAGTGGCAGGATGGCTTGTTGTTCATATGGAGCCCCTTTTGCTCACACAGGAGTTCAAGCTGATAAGGTCACATAGAGAGGCCCCCTACCCCCCATAGTCTTAGGAGGGGGCCTGTCACCAGAGTAATTAGAGAGTTGGACCGTTCATTCCCATCCCTGACATCCCAGTGCTGATGGCCCATCCTGCAGATACCACTAGGGGCACACGCTCCAGGACCCCCCTGGGGCTGGTCCAGCTGCCATTGGGCCTCCCCTCCGTCTGTTTGCCTCCTGCCCTCCTCCCACTGGTCTCCATCTCCCATTCTTGCCCAGAACGCCAGGCTCTACCCCTGTCTTCCCCAAGGATTTCAATTGTCTTGAAATCTAGGACGTTCCTGAGGTCCCTTTAGTATTCCCGTCCAATGGAAATAGAAGGCTTTAAAGTTCTCTAGTAGCTACATAAAAGTGAAAAGAAGCAGGTGTAATTAGTTTCACTAATACATTCTGTTTACTAGGAATCCAACATACCCAAAGTGTTTGGCTTCGGATCTGCCCTGACCTGGCATTCCTTACACAGGTGTGTCACCTTCCATCTTGGTGCTAGCCTTTGGGTTGCAGTGGGCAGGGCAGATGCCTGGGTTGTGGCCTCAATCCCAAGAGTGGGGCTTGCAGGAAGCAGCTGATCAATGATTCTCATCATGTCATCACTGATGTTTCTCTCTCGCTTCCTCTCCCTTCCTCTCTAAAATAAATAAAAGAAATTATATTAAACCCCTCCTCCCCCAAAACTCAAAAGCAACAGGTATAATCATATTGTACTGTATACAGCAGGTTTTCACCACTGGCTTCCACCCTTGTCTTAATTTCTGCTGTGGGATCAGCTCACTGATTTGTATGGTGAGTGCACACACCCACACATGCACAAGCTGGCGTGGGTGAGCCCTCAGGCTACTGATAGGGGTGTATCATCGGGAAGAGAGCAGCAGAGCCTGCTGCTCTCACCCCGGCCCTGCTCGGCCACCACATGTGCGTTGCATACTCACGTGCAGAAGGGTGTGGCGGGCACTGAGAGGCTGGGCTGGGTGCATACTGACCGTCCAAATATTGAGACTCCTGTGGGAGACACCGTGGAGGGCAGGCTCTGGGTGCTGTCTGGGCTGTGCCCTGGATTCACACGAGAACAGCTCCAGCAGTCACAGCCACCTGACTCGGAGATGGAGCCAGCTCTCCATGTGCCCCCCAAGGGTGGGCACCACAGGGCGCTGTGCATAGGATGACAGGACCCAAGCCCTTCCAGGCTGAGGTTTGTAGGTGATAGAGAGCCTGTGTGTACCCCCAGCCCTGGCCTCACAGCCCTTCTGGTTTCTGTTGTCACAGGAGGCATGTGTTCTCCAAATAGGTTTTATAGGTGAGTGGAGAGACAGCTGGTTCCCTCTGAGAAAATGTAGCTTGGGGGCAGGTGACGGCCTTCCCATCAGGAAAGGAGGGGACGGTTGGCCAGGGAGGACCCGCGGGCAGCAGCTTCTTGGGCACCCGGTTAGCCGAAGTGTGATTTACACACAGTGCCCAGCTTCCCCGTGTGCCGTGTGAAGAAGTCCCACGAGATGGCTCACGTGTGTTCACTGGCAGCTGGATCGAGATGCTGAACGTTGCCAGAGGAGCCCGCTGCTCTCAACACGGCCGGCATGGCTCAGTGGTTGAGCGTCGACCTATGAACCAGGAAGTCATGGTTTGATTCCTCGCCAGGGCACATGCCCAGGTTGTGAGCTTAATCCCCAGGGTGGGGGGTGCAGAAGGCAAGCCGATCAATGATTCTCTCTCATTGATGTTTCTATCTCCCTTTTCCTTCCTCTCTGAAATCAGTACAAATCTATTTTTTAAAATGGCCAGAACGCTAGCTCGGTGGGGGCTTTGGTTCTGGGAAAACAGACCCATGGACTCTGCCTAGGTTTCGTTAGCTAGTTCTTACTCGGTTTAATGCGGAAATGCTCCCTAAATCCTCGTTTGAATGGATGAGTGAAGTGCTTGAATGGAGTAATTTTTGAACCGTTTAACGACGAGAAGGTCTTGCCCAAGTATAAACATGGTGGTAATACCAGAATCACTTTATTCCACGTGTTGACTGAGCAAACAGCTCTTATATCCTCGTTGTGTGCAGAGTTCCGCTAGGGGCCACAGGTGGGGGGGGGGGGGAGAGGGGAGAGTTAGGACAGTTTCCAGTTGAAGGAGCACCGCATCTTGTCTTTTCAAGCAGATGGAGCTACAAACAGCAGGTGAGTGAGAGAAAATGAATGTGAATGTAGCCACCAGGCAAGGCAGCTGACGTCAATACTTAGCTACCTGGTCATAACCGCAGGTGTAAGGTGGAGATTCCAAGCTCACCGCAGGCCTGACTTCCTTGGAAGGACTGGAACCCTGTCATTTCCCTTCTCACACAATGATCTGTGTGACTGAAGAGGGTGCTGAGGGCTGGCGGTGGTGAATGCATCTGCCTGAGGCCACCGTGCCAAGTGGGGGAGCCCGCCAGAAACCCCAGGTCCTGGTGTCCACCCCCCCTCCCCGCCCTCCTGCAGGAACAGGGGTGCAGTCATTTGCTAGGGGGAAGGGAGAAGGTATCAGAAACTTCCGTTTGGTTGGGAGATTTTTGCCCCCGACCATTTATTTAATGAAAATTGTTACAGGGAAGGGACGAAATGACCATTGGCTCTCAGTAGAGCCATCAGTAGTCCTCCAGCTTAAGTTATACTCTATCCATTCAAATGTCTAAATTCTTTTTTGGGGAAATCTCTGGATTTCCTTAAATTCACATTGTTCACAGTAGCTATTTTTTTGTTTCTTTTCAGTCCGTCTGTACTTGGAGATTATTAGTGTAACTTATACGTCGGGAATACCATAAATGTCACTGCTAACTGAAATTTATCTGTGAGCTCTGGGAAGGGAGCTGGGCTCCCAGGACGCAGCCTTTTGGGGGTTGTTCTTCCGAAGGGACCCTCACAGAATCTTCCTGCAGAGGGGATCCCTCGTGGCTCATTGTCCTCGCTTAATTCAGAATTTTCACCAGCCCCTGGGTGATCGGCAGTTTGGATTTCCTGCTGTTCCTCCTGCTTGGGCTTATGTGTTTGTTTCCATATGAAATACAGCTGTGTTTCCTTTCGCTGGAATATATCTGTCTTAGTCTGTTCGGGCTGCTATAACAGAAATACCACAGACTGGGTGGCTTAAACCACAAGCATTGACTTTTCCTGGTTCTGGAGGCTTCGCTGGGGAGTGAAGGAGGTGTGTCCTCCCAGACCCCTGGGAGTTGCATTGAATCCAGATGCCACACTCTGGAAGGAGACAGATCATAGCTTATCGAATGAGCGGGATGTCACAGGAAGAGCCAGGGGCCTTTACTGTGGGGAAGACCCCCATGTTAGGATGATTTTGGAGGGTCGGCTCCAGCAGAGGCTGGTTCGAGGCTGATGGCGGTAAATAGGACCAGGGTGCGTGTATGGCTTGGCCCATGGCGCAGACTCCAGTGGGTTCTCCAGATGGAATCTGCCTGAGGGCCCTTCTCCATACTGGGTGTGGCCAGGGAATCCCAGCACCCTCACCAGACACAGGGTGACATGCCTGGATGAGGGGTGCGGTGGGGGGTTAAATTCTAGTCATCCCATCAGAGTTGCGATGGGGGAGGCAAGAACCTCGGCACAGGCGGAACAGGGAGCAGGTCTGGGTTGGGTGTTGATGGAACGGCTTGGGTTTGGCTGAGGTGGTGCAGGGAGGTGATGGCCAGAAAGCTGTCCTCCCACTCCTGGTGAAGCTGCTGGTGGGCCGGTTTTCTGGAGAAGGGAAGCGCAGGTGGGAAGTGGAAGGGGGTGGGTGTAGCTTATGATGCAGTCTCCAAGAGTCTTGGTTGTCCCAGAAAGGCATATTTTGTCCCAGAACAGGAAGAGACTGTTCTTCAGTCAGTGTGGCTGGGAACTTCTGGAGGCACCTGTGCTTCTAGGACAGTGGTGGGCAAACTGCGGCTCGTGAGCCACATGCGGCTCACGAGCCATGGTTTGCTGCTCTGTTGACTAATGTGTTTGCCAACCACTGACCTAGACTCTCGATTCCAATAATTACAGGTTGTTGTTGTTCCTTGTAATTAAGCCCCTATCCCAGTGGTCGGCAAACTCAGTCAACAGAGCGGCAAACCGCGTCTCGCAAGCTGCATGTGGCTCACGAGCCGAAGTTTGCCGACCACTCTTCTAGGACAAACCTTTGGGGATTCCATCTGCATAAGGCCCCTCTTCAGCCCTGGGCAGGTGTGAGGTGGCTGGGAAACGCTGGCCGACAGGTGCTGGGTCTGTGGCTCTGTATTGATGTCAGCTGCCTTCACCTTCAAACTGCAGTACATTCAAACTGCAGAGGCTCCGCCCAGCGGTGCAGACTGCCTGCCCCTCCGGCTTTCCAGGGGACCCCTATGCAGCTGATGGAAATCATTCACTGGGCGAGCATGGGCCCCCCCTACACTGATGTAGGCTCTCCCCAAAACGTTCTTCCAAAACCGAGGCCCCGACAGGAGACTGAAAAGTCAAAAAAACAGCCTCATTGCAAAAGCAACCTTTAAAAATTTCTTTTAGAATAAATGACAATGCAATTAATAAATATCCATTGGGCAGATGGAGGATTTATTTGTAATTGCTTTATATGACATTTTTCCTGCTTGATTGACAGTTTAAATGTTTGTGATGAACTTGGAATTTTGAGGAATTTTTTTCTGTGTTTAAGCAAATTATGTCTGCTAACTAGACAACAACTGCTTTCTTGCGTATATAGTAATATACCTATATATATACTCCATGGGCTTTGACTTCGAGATTAAAAAATATGTATATTCAAATAATGTAAAACAGCACTGCAGCTAAGTAAGAAAAAAGATGAACCAATATCTAGGTTAATTTATAATACACCATAAATATATAAAATTATATTTAAGTTTTAATTTTAATTGTAGACTCACATACAATAAAAATATACACGTTAAAGCGATATAAAGAGGTGCAGATTGAGATACTTAAATGGAAACCGTATTTTTTTAGGCTTTTAGTATTTGAGTTCTCACTGGAGAGACAGAATAAGTACTTACATAATCTTTAAGATGCTGCCCCCTTCTGGTGATTCAAATGATTCTAATACTGGGTGTTAATAGCACATAGGCATTCCCAGTTTCCCCCTGGTTTAAATATTTTTTATTAGCGTTAGTTGGTTTGGCTCAGTGGATAGAGTGTCAGCATGTGGACTGAAGGGTCCCAGGCTCGATTCTGGCCAAGGGCACATGCCCGAGTTGCCAGCTCGATTCCCAGAGGGGGTGTGTAGAGGGCAGCTGATCAATGATTGTCTTTCATCATTGATGTTTCTGTCTCTCTCCCCTCTCCCTTCCTCTCTGAAATAAAAATATATATATATATTTAAAAAGTATTTTTATTATTAAATCTGAAAAAACCAAAGTGGAGTCAGTGGTGGTCTCTCTTCCTCTGCCCCTCTCCTACTCCATGAGATGCAGGAGTCACTTTCCAGTGTCTTTGCTGACTCTTTAAAGAGAATATTTCCTCTCTAGCCTATTTTCTCCTGTGCTGCCTTCACCCAGTACCTGAAGCACCTCGGTGGGGTGGCATTGTATGACACTTAGCACTTCGGCTTTTTCAATGAAAAATTGAGAATCTGATGCGGAGTTTTTCAGATTACTATTTTTTTTATGATATAAGCATGATTATAAGAACATTAAAATAATTTTGAAAGAAATTTAGTCTCACCTGAATCCACAGGAGGTGGATGGAGTCAAGACCTCAGGCTGACCATTGACGAGGAGGAAGAGGGACATCTGTGTGTCCGGGCTCCTGGGCATTGGGTGATGGTGGCTCAGGTGAGACAGGTGTGGAACCTGGAGGAGCCTCTTTCTGGCCTGAGGAACTGGTCAGACCTCCCCAGGAAGGGGCAACTGTGAGGAAGTGAAAGGAAGTGAAAGTGCCGCTCAGGCTCCTGGGGGGAGTGGGGAGGAAGTGGGGAGGAAGCCAAGCATTTTTTTTTTTTAAAATCAACCAGCTTGGTTTATGACTCATGACGCCTTGTGAGCACATGCTGGGCTCTTCACGAATTCTTAGGGCTGACACTTCTTCGAAAATCTGGCTTCCCTGGGGAGCTTTCCCTGGGGAGGGCAGAAAGGGTGACATTAACCTCAGCACCCCGTGTCCAGTGTACACAGAAATACGTCTCAGAACGGAAATGGTTCGGAAGTATGGAAGTCAGGTTCACTACTGCCTTAATTTGCCTGCCCAGATTGTGTCAATTTTGTTAAACACATAGAGCATTATTTATAACTGATGAAGCAATGCTCTGTAGATTCATCAGTTCCTATTAATATTTTAAAACAGAAGTCTGGACTTTTTGGGACTCGTTTTCAGCAGCCACCGGTAGGTGGAGGGAGTGAGACGTGTAAGCAAAGGCCAGCGTGGTGTTGGTGTAAACCCGTCTCTCACAGACCTCACTCATAAATCCCTGCCGATTCAGCTGTGATGTCTGTAGGCGGTGATTTATGTGCAGTTCACCTGCCTCAGCTCTGAGTCATTGCAGACAGCTGGTGGAGGAAATAGCGCTCCTCGCTCCACAACTTCATTCTTACGTATTTTGTACATTCACGTTAAAGTAGCTTTTACCTTCTCATTGCTCTTGGATTGCCTGGCGAGAGATTCAAAATTAGTAAGTTAAATGCAATGGCATGAGAAGGCATACTTGACTTTATACACGGCAGGTACTTTTACTGTCCCTGGCTGCCCCCCCGGTGTGACTGGTGCAGCGAACGGGTGGCCGGGCTCCGTGTGTTTGCTGTACCCCTTCCTTGGGCTGTGAGACATCTGAGTTCCCCAGCTGCCTCTATTGGATTCATGGCGAAGTCTTCGGTTTTTAGGCAAAGTAATTGTTTCTTCAGTTTTAATCACAATGCAAACACATGTATCCCCTGAAAGTTGCTGAGAACGGGTCCGTTGGTGGCCTTTGGGGAACTGGTTGGGTGCTTCCTCCTGAGTATTGATCAGCCTTCACTTTTCATGCATTGCCCATTATGATCAAGACACCATGTTTAAGAAGTAAAGTTGTAGGGCCTGGCCACATGGCTCAGTGGTTGAGCATCGACCTCTGAATCACAAGGTCATGGTTCGATTCCCAACCAGGGCACATGCCTGGGTTGCAGGCTCGATCCCCAGTGTGGGTCGTGCAGGTCAATCAATGATTCTCTCTCATCATTGATGTTTCTCTCTCTCTCTCTCTCTCTCTCTCTCTCTCTCTCTCTCTCCCTCCCTCCCTCTCTCTCCCTCCCTCTCCTTCCTCTCTGAAATCAATAAAAAATATATTTAAAAAAAGAAGTAAAGTTATAGGAAACCTGGATTCCGCAGAAACCTTGCATTTGAGCAGATAGAACCTTATATAGGCAAAGAAGCCCTTGACAAATGATGTCAGAGACCTGGAAGATGAGCGGGATAGGGTATTGGGAAGGTGTTGCTACTGCAGACAAGACACAGGGAGCCCTCTGCCTCATTCCAGGAGCAAGAGCCCAGGCAATTGTGTGATGCCTCAGGCAGGCGGGCCTGGAGGCCCAGGAGGAGGGAGAGACTCTCCGAGGACCTCGTTGTCCCTAGAAAGTTGCTCCCTCTTCGTGAGTTTCAGGTCCCCATGGAGGGACGGGAGATTTGGTTTTCTCATTTATAGGCAGAGAGATGAACCATGGTCCCATTCCCCCCTCACTGGCTGTGTGCGCCAGAGGAGTGTTTTTATTTTAGAAGCACGTGAAAAACGAATTCTTCACTCCCTGGTCTAAATATTTGGGGCTGTGGATGGGCTCAGTCGCTCTAAATATTTGGCTGGTGTTGATCTCTCTCTGTGTGGAGTTTACACAGATGAGCTCACTGTTTTCTTCCAGCAGGTAAAAGTACACTCACTAAGATGCCTTTGGATGCCAGAGCAAATCAGTTTGAGATGCTCTCTCTGTTTGCACCTGTGGATAACTTACTTAAAGCCAAAATGGAAACTTCTCGCTGCTTCAGGCAGGCACTCCAGTTTATTGCAATTGTCGTTCCTCATGTGCAGGTGTCTGTGTTGTACAGGTGTCTGTTGTGCAGGTGTCTGTTGTGCAGGTGTCTGTGTTGTGCAGGTGTCTGTGTTGTGCAGGTGTCTGCTGTGCAGGTGTCTGCTGTGCAGGTGTCTGTTGTGCAGGTGTCTGTGTTGTACAGGTGTCTGTTGTGCAGGTGTCTGTTGTGCAGGTGTCTGTTGTGCAGGTGTCTGTTGTGCAGGTGTCTGTTGTGCAGGTGTCTGTGTTGTACAGGTGTCTATTGTGCAGGTGTCCGTTGTGCAGGTGTCTGTGTTGTACAGGTGTCTGCTATGCAGGTGTCTGTTGTGCAGGTGTCCGTTGTGCAGGTGTCTGTTGTGCAGGTGTCTGTGTTGTACAGGTGTCTGTTGTGCAGGTGTCCGTTGTGCAGGTGTCTGTGTTGTGCAGGTGTCTGTGTTGTACAGGTGTCTGTTGTGCAGGTGTCTGTTGTGCAGGTGTCTGCTGTGCAGGTGTCTGTTGTGCAGGTGCCTGTTGTGCAGGTGTCTGTGTTGTGCAGGTGTCTGTGTTGCGCAGGTGTCTGTGTTGTGAAGGTGTTTATGTTTTGCAGGTGTCTAGTTGTATAAGTGTATATTTTGTGCAGGTGTCTACTTTTAGCTGCTGAAGGTGTGTGAGCTGGAGGAAGTTACCCTGGGTGGCAGGTGTGTATATTCTCTCCCTGTCTCAGTGGTGCCCCGGAGGAACTGGAGGGCAGGGAAGTGGTCCCTGCTTTTTGCTGTACTGGGTAGAGTGGGTGGGGGTACCACTGAGTGAACTGTGCGCTTTTAATTGGCCAGACAGGTGACTACAAAGTCACATGAGGCTTTGCTCCAGGACTACAAAAACAAATGAAATAAAAAATCCCCACCAAGTCAGGATCTGTGCAAAGTGGTCCTTCAGCTTTGGGAAACTATCGTGACTTTGAGTCCCCTGATTGCATGCTTCCAGAAGCTCTGGAAATGGCTTCGAGAGCATGTTCAGCACCCCTAAGACAGAAACCTCCAAACAGTTGATTAAAAAATGGGCAGAGGGCTTGACTAAACATTTTCCCAAAGAAGACATACAAATGAATGGTTAATAGGTGCACGAAAAGATGCTCCACAGGGAAATGCCAACCAAAACACTTCCCTGGGCCACAGTCATGCCATGTGCTTACATCCTCTGTGGCTGCTTTCAGCAGGTGACTTCGGCAGAGGTGAGGAGCTGTGACAGAAACCTGTATGACGTGGTTGTGTCTCTTGGCCTGAGAAACCTAAACTGTTTACTCTCTGTGCTTGCCAACCCTGCCGCGCCCCCTTCCCATCTCCTCCCCCGCCAGCTCCCCCGCTTCCTGCTGCTCCAGCCACACTGACCTCTTCACTCTTCCCACAGTGTGCCAGCTCACGGCTTTCCTGCAGCTCTGCCCTCTGCCAGGAGTGCCCTTCCTCTCCAGTTCTCTCTCCCTCTCATTGGGCCACGGTCAGTGCTGTGACGGGTACTCCATCCCCCTCCAGGCCCTCATGTTCTCTGTTTTCCAGCGCAAACCGACATGGAACACGCTTCTTCCTGTGTGTGGCCAGCCTGTGAGCTCACAGGGACGGGGGCTCGGTCTCTGTGGGCCCTGATGTGTACCGAACGGTTCGTCCTGCTCAACTCATGTTTGTGGAATGACTTCATGTAGAATAGGTATTATGCAGTTTAAGTGCTTAGGGAGGCATGGGTCACATCGTCAGCTCGTAAAACCTGTCTGTCTTACGGGGTAGTTAGTTCGTACCCCACAAGGCAGTTATGATTACTGATGACCCTTGTGTGTATGAAAAACAAACCAACCATGGATTCTGCAAGTATGGAACGGTCAGTGATTTTTTTCCCTTAAGGAGGTAAAAAAGTATCTTTAGTTGACAATGAAAAAAGTATATCTTCCTATTCATGTGCATGAAGTATTTTCTCAGAACTTCGAAGTCCTGCCTGTAAACGTTTTGGCTGTGAGATGGGAGCACTAGAATTCTTGCTTCTTTTTAAAAAAAATATATTTTTATTGATTTTTTACAGAGCGGAAGGGAGAGGGATAGAAAGTCAGAAACATCGACCAGCTGCCTCTTGCACGCCCCCTACTGGGGATGTGCCCGCAGCCAAGGTACCTGCCCGTGACTGGTATCGAACCCGGGACCCTTCAGTCCGCAGTCCGAGACACTCTATCCACTGAGCCAAACCGGTTTCGGCGAATTCTTGCTTCTTTGAATGTGTTCAGTTTTATCCCACGTGTGGGGAAGGAGGCGCGTTGAGTAGCTGCCCAGGTCTAGGTGGGGCCGGCTGCACGCGTCCCGCACATGTTTCTGTGGGAACACCACACGGCTCCCTCTGCCCTCCTCCCGCTTTCACAGGACGGGGGCCACATTCCAGCCCTCGCTCCCCATGTCCCTGTTCCTGTTGTTTTTGGAAAATTTACTAATAATAGATCCCTTATCTAAGAATCTGGATAAAAAAATCTGCTTAGCAGTTGGATCTCGTTAAAAGCTCTCTAGCCATGCAATTCGGTTGTTTGTTCATTTTTTAACAATTTTTATTTTAAGATAAGTAGAATCATTGCCCTCAGAACTGAGGTCACCTCCAGCTGCAGAACTTGGCATTCGGAACAGAACTGAAAACGTTTGGTTCAGATTTATCGTTCCTTCTGGAATTGGTATATACAAGGAGTGCTCGTCACTTCACTCTTTATGCTCGTTTCTTTTGTTTTGGGGTCAGGTTGCTCATTTCTCTTTCTTCTGGCAAATAATGTTACGTAATAAAAACGATCAGTGGGGCTGACATTGCCTGAGCGCCTTCCGGGTTTTGGGAGCTGCGCAGTGCGTTTCGCGTTTGCCATCCTCGTTCACGCCATTGTGGTTAGCCCCGTTCTACAGATGAGGAAAGTCGCGCGCGGGGACTCTGTCACTGTCCCATGGCTGCACAGCGCACACAGATAGAGGACGGAGCTGAATTTCGCTGCACGCCTCTAATCCCAGAGCCTGTGCGTAACCTCTTTGTGCTCATCATTTCACACCCTCTCATTTTTAGCACTGCTCATTGTTTCCTTAGCGCAGTGTTGCCAAGTGCAAATAGTCAAGACACCCCAAGGGAGAACATAAGGGAAGCAGCCTTGGAAAGATAGAAGCACATTTACGAAAAATTAAAAATTTCACATTTATTCTGCATCAGTAATTGGGAGGCTGGGAAGATGTCGCTTTCTAAAAATTACCAGCTCTGTGCAGTCAGCACATTCTTGTGCAACAATTCTTCTCAACCAGCAATCAGTCCGTGACGGTAGGGTTTCAGCCACAGATCTCCGGAGCGGAGGAAGCCGCGCACACCCTCCTGGTCCGGGTTACCATGGTAACACGCACGCAGCAGCATCTTCCTCCCGTGGTGGTTCATGGCGCTCCAGTGGTTTAAACACTGCAGACACAGCGATGTGTTTGCCTGCTGGAATTCTGTTTGTTTTCTTGCCATTTTTAATTTTCCAGACTTTCTCTAGTAAGCATGTGTTTTAGAATTAAAATAATAAAAACAGGCAAGTATGTTTATGTGTCTGCAGAGAAGAATTCTTTGTACACTGGTAACTATTCCTTGTTTTCCCAAATTGGCCTATTTTCCAAGCCTTTTGTAGGTGCTAAGTGAGGCTGCTGCTGTGGCCAGTTGCTTGCCAGCCGTCAGTCACACTTGGCACATGGTCCAGATGTGTTTGCAGCTGCTCAACCAACGCCCTTTTTTTAACCTCTTGGCAGATCTGGTGCGGGAGGCAGGAGAGGGGCTGGGGTATCTCAGAGAGCTGATAATGTGTCAGTTTTCAGTGAAGGCAGAGCTGGTTTGTACAAGGTGGATGTAATTTACCTTTTAGCCCTCTCTCCTTTAATGGGTTTGGGGTGTGGGGGACAGAGCAGTGTCACTGATGGGGACACAGTTACTGGCGCCATGCAGTTTTAAACTTAGAAATAGTGCTTCTTGTAAGTTAAAATTAGTTATAAACTGGAGTCATATGCATTATCTCATTTGTCCAGCGAGCCTGGGAAGTCAGAAGAACAGTGTTAAATTCTTGTTTGCATCATGTGGGTGACACAACAGGGTCAGGTGTCTTTTCCCAGGTTCTCAAGTGCAGAGTTGGGACCAGAGTGAGTTCCCGTGTCTCTAAGCACAGAGCCACCTCTCCCCGAACCCTAGGCTGTCCCTAGCCATGCAGGAGAGGATCCCAGGCGAGAAATGGGAGGTTTCATAGAATTGAAGACCAAGGCATGATTTAGCCCAGTGGTTGGCAAACTGTGTCTCGCGGGCCATGGTTTGCCACTCTGTTGACTAATGAGTTTGCCAACCACCGATTTAGCCAATGGATATTTGGGTTCCAGTTATTCCACTGTATTCCTAGAACAGTGTGCTGGGATCAAGTTTATCTTCTTCCTCCTGGAGTCCAGCTTGTTATATGGAAATCTGGCTGCTGTTCTATGGAATTGCATTTGTCTGTATTTAGTGCTCCCTGCAGGCAAAAGGTGACACACACAGCCCATGGCAGGAGGAACCCCTTCTAGGGGCCACAGGGGGACTTGCTGAGAGCCTGCAGGCCTGGCTGTTGACTGATGGAAGCTTCACTGTTCCCTGAAGGGGCTGGTCTCCAAGCCTTGTGAGGACCCTTCAGCTGGCAGGCATGCTGTGGGGGCAGATTTGAGTCTCCCCCAGAACTCTGTGTAGGTCCAGCTCCCGGGCGGTGTCCTGGAGGCTTGCTTGCCTCCCAGGCTTGAGGACGTGGTGGTGGGAACATTCTTTGTGGTTGTATTAATATTTTAGAATTTTAAAAGAATAGATACCATCTAGATGTTGTGCTTCAACAAAACAAATATTGTTCTTTTAAAAATATGTTAGACAAAAAATGCACCTAGATGTTCTCAGCACAGAGGTGCCTTGAGGTGAAGGCCCCTGTGTCCCGGGTGCAGGGTGGCCGGTGCAGACCGGCCCTGCGCTTTGTAGGGCGCCCTAGTGTAGGAGTTGTGCGGCGGGTCAGGCTTTGGACTGGGTCACCCACACACACCGATGGTGAGGCTCTTAGTTTCAGCCCTTGTATTTTGGGCGTCATGGTGGACTTCTCTGGAGCACCCCTGTTTTGACCTCAGGGTTATTGCTCTGTCTGGTGCACATCTAGGCCCCTTCTTACTCTCACTGCCGTGCTGGAGACCTTCGTAACTAGAGCTGGCTGGCTGTGTTCTGGAAAATTCCATGGTGTGTGTTTTTCCCTTGTAATCCGACTCTGGGAAGAGACCCACTGGTTGGAGTTTCCAGCTAAGAGGCTTGGCCAGGATTCGCTGGGCGTGACCCTCGGGAGGTGGCACTGTCCCAGGGCACGGGGATGCTCAGGGAGGGCACAGTCAGGCCGCCGCCTTGCCTGCCGCTCACTGTGGGGCAGGTCTCAGGTGCCCTCCCAGTGTGCCAGGCCGGCCATCTGGATGAGTTGGCCGGGGCGGGGGGTATTGGGGGGAAGAATGGGGAGTCATGGTGCTCTGAGAGGTTACATGGTTAGGTGGCTCCTCCAAGGCCACAGACTCAGAAACAGTGGTGCTGGGACAGGAAAGGGGGTCCTTGATTCCTGAGGCTCTGCTGCTTGTCACCATTTTACTCATTTATTTACTTTTCGTGGGATAGAGGGGAGCAATTTTCCATGAGCTGTAACTGACGGGAGACCTTGAGGGCAATGTTATGAAGGCCTGGGAGAAACGGGACAAAACAAAAGCCCGGTTAGGACGTCAGCGAAGGTACCCTTTCTCGTCACTCTCCAGACAGCTCCTGACCACGCACATTGACAGTAATCACAGGAACTGTAGTAGATGCCGAAAAGCAGTAATAATAATAACAATAGCCACCATAGCCCTGCCGGTGTGTGTGGCTCAGTAGTTGAGCATCCCTATGAACAGTGGTCGGCAAACTGCAGCTCGAGAGCCACACGCAGCTCTTTGGCCCCTTGAGTGTGGCTCTTCCACAAAATACCATGTGTGGGCGCACATGTACAGTGCGATTGAAACTTTGTGGCCCATGTGCAGAAGTCGGTTTTCGGCTCTCAAAAGAAATTTCAATCGTTGTACTGTTGATATTTGGCTCTGTTGATTAATGAGTTTGCCAACCACTGCCTATGAACCAGCAGGTCACAGTTTGATTCCTGGTCAGGGCGCATGCCTGGGTAGCAGTCTTGATCCCCAGTGTGGGCATGCTGATTGATGATTCTCTCTCTCATCATTGATGTTTCTGTCTCTCTCCCTTGCTCTCTGAAATCAATAAAATTATATCTAAAAATAACAACAATAGTAGTAATAGAAATACAAGAGCCGATGTAAAGGACCACAGAGAAAGGAAGTGGTGGTGAGTTCTGCTTAGAAGTGACTGCACAGGGCTGTGTCGTTTTGAAGCATGCTTATTACAGAGCACTGGTGGTTTCTTTCCCTTCTTTCTTATTTCTGGTGGTTCTCTTTCTTGATGTGTGGGGAGATTTGTGGTCATGTCCTAGTGAGGCAGCCGTCTGAGCCATTTTCCTTGATCCTGATTATAATCCTAAACAGGCCGTGGGAACATAGAAGAGGAAGAGAAAAGTCCGAGTGGGAGCGACTGGTGAGGAAGTTGTACACCTGGACCCTGAGCCTCCTCCTGTCCTGGCTGGGACCCTGGGCCAGCCCCGCACCTGGGCTCAGCCCCATCTCTGCAGCTGGAAGCAGACCCAGCGAGGGCCGTGTTCCCTCCAGCTGTGGGCACCGTGGTTCCTGATGCGCTTCTGTTTATCCTTCTGTTGCTAAGCCTTGGTTTCCTCTTAGCCAATGGCATCTGCTGCTTTTTATATGACGTAAAAAGCCAGTCTTTTTCCTGTTATAGAATACTATGTAATCAAAATTCAAACAGGCTTGTAAACATAGACACACATCTCCATTTAGCCAGGGTGTGCTCACTGTGCAGGCCCTTCCTGCATTCCATCTGCTGGTGTTCACCAGAGCCCCCGACCCTGTTCAGGGGTGACACCGTGGAGCCCATGGCCACAGACAGAGTGCCCAGCTGTCACCACCTTTGGCATCAGCTCCGGCCCAGCTCCCATTCCTCATCTGTGTTGATGCTACTAGCTGATGAGCCACAGCCGTGCTCTGTGCCCTGTTCCTCATGTCACTGAACATAGCCCAGGCTTGCTAGCTGGTTGAGAGGGTCTGCCGTGCTCTGGTGCCTAAGCGTCTGAGTCCACCGTGTCTCAGCTATGGCTGCAGTGAGAAAGTGCCACAGGTGGAGGCTTAACCAATAGACACTGGCCTCACAGTTTCAGAGGCCCAGGAAGAGGGTGCCAGCATGGTCAGGTCTGGTGAGGCCTCTCGTTCTGGCCTGCAGAGGGCGCCTTCTCACTGTGTCCTCCTGGTGTCTCACCTGGTAAGGGGACTGATCCCATCTTGGGGCTCCACTCTCATGACCACACCTAACACACTGCCAAAGGCCCTTCTCCAAATACCACCACTCTGTGGGGTTAGGGCTCCCACAAATGGATTTGGGGGGACACTACTTCCTCTCATATTCTGTCTGCAATCTGCTGTCCTCAGATGCATGCTCTGCTCCTGGGGTTCCCTGCTCTATATCGGAGACCTCCTGAACTCTCTAAAATGCCTGCAGGGATCTGCTGGGCCAGAGCATTCTTGCAGGCCTCACTTCCTGCCTACCCCCTTCCCCCCAATCTTCTTGTCCTGTTCCCCAGTTTCTTTCCTGCCGTCTCCTGCCTGGTCTCCTCTCTCAACATCTCAGAGGGCTGCTCAGTAGGAATAGTTGACTGACCCCAGCTTGGGATTCTTCCCAAGAGCTGCTTCATGGATCCTAAAGCCAGCACCATCCTGTGCAGCCTGCAGGCCACTTCTTCCAGGCCCCGTGGCCACGCCAGCTCCCCTGAGGCTGTGCCCCTGCTGGGCTGGGGCGATGACCGTCTGCTGCTCTGAGGGGAGGACTCTGCCCTTCCTTGGGCCTCTGTCCTCTTCTTATGGCCCAGCTTAGGGGCCACACCTTCAAGCTCTTCCCAGAGCCCCTTTTCAGCAGCTAAAAGGTCACTTTGGTTTGGTGCCCTGGTGACCCATGTAACACTTTGGGATCAGAGTCTCCCTTTCTGATGGCAACGTCTTTGAGAGCAGGACCCTGCAACTGACTGAAGGACCAAAACCCCATTCATGTTTTCCGTGCCCTGGTCATTCTCTGTCCAGCCTCAGGCCTTCCGTGATGGAGTGTGTTTATGGAGCTGACCTTTGCAGGAGGAGTTTGCTCAGAGCTGCATGCAGCGGTGAGAGCTCAGGGTAGGGGTGGGGGTGGGTCGAAGTCGTGGTTTGCATGCTGTGTAGGTAACGGTGTGAAGCCTCAGATATGGATTGAGATGTAACCAGAGAACTCGTCTGCAAGTGTTTCTTGAGCAGAAGTCAAAGGCTGGCCTGGCGGCTCAGTGACAAACAGGGACTGGACCAGTAGTAAGGAGCGGTGTCCATACCCAACAGCTAGAGCCCAAAGTACAGAATTGAGTTTCTGTTGGAACCTAGAGTTGGTGGACACGTCTTCATTTCTTTAAAGAGCTTTCACCGGTCATAAATGTGATTTGAATTTCTTACCTCTGTCGTCATTATCACATAAATACGGTTGTGCGTTAGACAAAGAAACCATCCCTCTTCTGTCCCAGCGTCAGAACACATGGTCACTGTTCCGTCACATGTTTGTGGGTCAGTCCTTCAGGGCCAAAACCACATCCCCAGCCGATGGCCAGAAACCCAGGCACCATGGGCCTGCCCCTCGGACTTCATCGGTGTTGATGTTAATGGTAATAATTATGCGAGATTATTCTGGTCTGCGCCTGCAGTCTCCCTGGAGAGCAGACACGCTTTGTTTATCTTCTCCTCGTAACCCTAATCCGAGCGCCATTTCAGGACTTTGTTTTCCAAATTGCTTGTTGTTTCATATTTTCTCTGCGAGGCCTGTCCGTCTGTTGCTGTGTTGGGGGGACTTTTGTGCTGAAGGGGAGGCCTATACAGATGTGTTCTCCCATCTCGGCGGGACTTCAGGGTGCTGGCTAATTGATTGCACCTCTCACAGCCCCACGCTGGTGCCTCTGGGTGGTGGCCTGTGTCAAGGGGGGCTCAGATGCCCCTTCTTACATATGATGCCTGTGAACGCAGGAGCTGCAGTAAATAATTTATGTCGCTGGGGCTCCTGCCTCTGGTAATGAGCTCTCCGGGGCCAGGCCTCGAGTGCCAGCCCTCCAGACGATCTGCAAATTGGTCTTTGCATTGGTGCTTATTCACACTGACAGATACACACTTCCTCACTAATTGCGTTCAGGTGCGGAGGGAGCCAGCTCGACTTTGTGTGGGTTTCCCTTCCAGTCCTGAGAACCTACACTCCGGACATTGGTGTAAGAGGCCTCATGGTTCAGGTGGGCAGAATTTGGGAATTCTCAGCCTCACATCCGGGGTCACTTGGGATGTGGTGGCCGTGCTGCCTGGGGTGGACACACACAGAGCCATTGGCCACACTGCTTCTGCCTCGGGCTCGCCCTGCCGGCCACTGGGCTCTGGGGACGTATGAGCCCACGTCTGGGCCCAGCTTCTGCCTCCACCTGAGATCTGGGCTCAGGTGGCTTTGGTGTCCTTTCATCTTACGAACATCCTGCCTTCTTGTTGGTGGGCAGGTGCGTGGCATTGGCCCTGCTTCCCAAGGCGAGATGTGCTGATGACACTAAGTTGCATTTTGAATCGTTTCACATTTAATACTCTTCCTATGGGATTTTGAGGCCAACAGTTTTAGCAATGTAAGGCCGTTCATTGGACAACTCGTTTTACAAGAAAATGGGTTCTGCCTCGTAACCCAAACTTGTTCGCATTTAATGTGTGTCGCAGTCCCTGTCCCCCAGACCTTTCAACTTCCTTTAATGGGACGTATTACGCCTGTTTTCATCAAAGCCGGGGGTTCATAGCCAACAGAACGCCTCGTTCCCCCTAAGGAGGTGAAGGCTGGCAAATGAATTCTTAGCTAAACAAGAAAGCATGCCCCTGGATGGTCCTTTCCCCCCGATTCTTCCTTAAGAACTACCAGAAACCGCAAGGAAAGGAAAAAAGGAGACTATATGGTGTGATCGCATGATTAAAGACACATTTAAAATAAACTAGTAATTACTTTAAAATATTCCTTTGTGAATGTCTCTAATTGGTGCAACCCTCCCTATAGGACCTCCAGTTCAAGGCATTGGTGAGTAGAGGTAGTAATTAAGAGTGAATTATCATATCACATCACTGTGTGTCTGCAGGGGTCCTTACCCATCTGCTGCAGGGAACTAGGGTGACACCTGGCCAGCAGCAAGAGTTCTTTGTCCTTTAGGAATGTACGGATGAGTCAGAATCTTCCCTGTGATTTTCTTTCATATAAGTAAGTAAGTAAGTAAGTAAATAAATAAATAAATAACAAATAAATACAATATTAAAAATATATATATAATATATACTCTGGTTAAATAATCATGAAAGCCCCTAAGTCCCTTGCCTTGGTGTCTGTTTATTCATCCATCAAATATTTATTAACATCCGAGTCTGTGCTGGTGAGTCAAAGCAAGCAAGGTCTTTGGTCTTGGGGTATTTGGAGTCTAGAAGGAAAGGTAACAATGGCCAGGGTCACTCCAGGAACCATAAGTTAGCAGTGTGCTCAGTGCTACTTAGGAGGAGGAGGCTGGTGCTGGCCTAGGTGCTAGGAATGGGCTCAGGGAAGGACTGAGCAGGTGGGAGCTGGCCCCAGGCCTGTCCTGCTTTAAGGTCTCAATGGGGGTGGCAGTTCCTGCATCCCAGAGGGGAACAGCCAAGCAAGGCCCTGTGGTGGGAGGGGTGTATTGAGGAAGTGGAGGAAGGCTGTTGCTCAGGGGGTAGAGAATGTAAGAAGCATGGGGCGGGGTTGGGGGCTTTGCTCTTTATAAAGCCTGGGAGACTGGAGAACACTTTCACTTACAGTGGGAGCACTGAAGGTCCCTTCAGGAATGTGAGTCCCCTGCCCCTGTCATGTGCAACCTGGCTTGGGATTTGGGATGTGCCAGGCATGGGGGTAGACACAACTGTCCACAGGGTTGGGGAAGAGGCTAGATCAGCTACCTCAGTGTTCACCATGAGGTGTTTTTTGTTTTGTTTTGTTTTGTGTTTTCTTTTAAATGTGAAATAGAACAAAACATTGGTTGCTGTGATGTGTCTTTTTCCATTTTCTTGGCCTCCTAAGGTTAAATTTGGTTCTGTAGCTGTTAATTGTCTAGCTCAGATGTTTTCTCTATTTAGAGCACGTGCCATATGTGATATCCTCGTAACAAATTCAGTTCACTGGGCCTCAGCAACCCTGGGGCCCACTGCCAGGTAGCCAAAGCCACGTAAGCGGCTGCCTGTGGGTGGCGTGCTCATACAGAACTCCGTGCGAGGCGAGTGGCTGTTCTGTTGAATTATCATTCTAATAAAATGTAAATAAATGGTATTCTTCTCCTATGTGAAGAGGACCAGAAGGTGAGGCGTGGCCTCTGCTACTTCATTTGGTCACAAGCAGGTGTTGTCACATCTACAATCCAGCTGTGGGGAGCCCAGTCCAGGGGTCAGTTCAGTCATCCAGGGTCACATGGCTGAGTCCGTGAACAGACTGCACAGGGCGTCCTGACCACAACACCCATCCTCCTTCTGTTCTGCCGCAGACTGCATTTAACTGACCCTGCCGAGGAGCTGGCCGGGATCGTTAAAATGTGAAGCATCTAAAATGAACTAAAATTGGAAGGATCCCTTTCTTTACTCACAGCCTGAGATGTGTTTTCAAAGCATTATCTCTCTAGTGGTTCTAGGCAGAGAGTTTATTACATTTTGCCTAAATTTATCCATGAAAGTGACTAAAACCTGTGTCTGGCATTGCTCTCATCTCTGAGCCATTGTAACCTATTTTTTATGCCAAGAGAAAGTCTTTTAAGGCAGCTGGGTCAGCTGTACTCTGGTCTCCTGACTTCACAGGATAGCTATGCATTCCGCCTCTCAGGAGCTGGGTTATTGTGAAATTAGGTCAAATTATTGTTTTTCTCTTTTTTGCCTATAGCCATTCCAAAGATAGACTCCTTTCCTCAAAAACAGATTTTGAAAGCCCTATAGTCTTGGGATGCCGTCAAAGACTGAAAATGAAACAATGAGGTTGCACTTGACAACATCTTTTGAACATCACAAACACTTTAAACAAAACTAAAAGGCAGGTAAATAAACGGGGGAAATATTTACAGTATAGGACAAAGGATTGTCTTTTATATGTAAAGAGTTCTTATAAAACAATAAGAAAAAGAAATTCTCCAACCAAAGGAAAGGCACAGATTCATAAAATAAATAAAGGGACAACTAGAAGAACAAATAAAATAATGAGGTGACTTTAGTTCTACAGACTGGGTGGCCTATAAGTAACAGAAATTTGTAGCTCATATTTTAGCCCTGTGAGGCCTGTCTTCCAGGTCTCAGACAGAGAGGGGAGTGAGGGTGAGAGAGAGAGAGAGAGAACATCAACATCAATTGGCTGCCTCCTGCATGTGCCTACACTGGGAATCGAGCCTGAAACCCAGGCATGAACCCTCATGGGGAATCAAACCAGTGACCTCTTGGTGCTTGGGGAGACCTTCAACAACTGAGCCACACCAGCCAGGGCTTTTAGGTCCTGTTATAAGACCACTGATCCCATTCATGAGGGCTTTGCCCTAATGAACTAATCACCCCAAAGGCCCCACCTTGAGAATTACACTTCAACCCAGGAATTTGGGGGTACACAAACTGTTTCATTAGTGGAAAGAATAGAAATTGAAACAGCCTCTCTGGAAGAAAAATTTGACAAAATGTAATAAAAGCCTTAAAAATGTATGTGGCCTTTGATCTAGCAATTCCACCTCTGTACCAGCCTTCACCCCTGGATTAATTCCACTGACTACCACACACCTGTGAGGGTGTAGAACCCTTAGAGGGAATGGCTTCCACTGGGGGCTCTCCTTGCCCAGCTGTGGGCAGCTGGAGTAGACCTTTAACAAATGCTTTTGCCCTGAACAGAGTTTTCAAAATTAATGGTGAAAAGAAAAATTCTGAACATAAAACTTTAAAGAAAAAAAGATGCCTTTGCTGCTTAAGAAAAGCTGGAGAAAGAAGCCCTAGTGTGCATCATTGAAGCGAGGGGTGTGTATTGTGTGCTTTTTAAATGCCGTATCAACTTCCCTAGAGATCCTTGTAAAGCGAACAAATGTGAATCGTTATGTATTTTTTTTTTTAACTTTGAATGAATTAAAAACTCACAGTCACACCAGCTCTCCAGAGATTGGGCAGGGCTCCCGTTTACGAATTTGTAATAAAAAAGGGAAACGTGCTCTCATTTTTGGACTGCTGAAGTGACCCGAGCAGGGGATTACAGCTTAAATTTAAGGATTAATTGCAATAGAGGAAAAAACCATTCTTAAAACCCAGAACAAATAAGTGTGAGTAGATGAGGAACAGCAGTCGAAAGAATATAATTCTTAAAAACTAGGTTAAAATGTCCAGAGAATTAAATTTGTTCTGTTCAAGGCACAGAGAGTTGTTCATTGTACAAACATTTTTGAAATGCCCCCGTGTAAGAGGAAGGGGAGTAAGATTTAGTGGCTGAAATGATGAGGCCCCCGGTCAGCAGTGGGGTTGTTTGTAACATTGGCTTTTGAGTTATAATACTAATGGTGATATGGCTAAAGGTTTTGGTAGAAACACAGTATACCTTTAAGAGGGATTTCTTTTTTTATTCTCTGAAACCACACTTGTTTTAGTAAGTGAATAAATACAATGGTGATTTTTAGGATCCCCCTGAACCCACTTTTGAATTTAAATAGCAAAACAGTGGTTTGGAAATCTGGGTCTCCTAAGTGGTGTGGGGGCTTGAGGCTGGAGAGGGAGTTCAGTTACCCTGAGTTAAGGAACTGCCATTTCTTGGAGCATCAACCAAATGTATGCGTTTGTCTAATTTTGGAGAAAATCGGTACTTGGAAGGCTCACGTCTTGATTGACTCACACATGCTCGGTTGCAGGGCTGCATTCATTGCCTTGTTGATGCACCCCTTTTGCTTGCCTTTTGCCCCTAGTGCCGTTGCGTATGGACCTGTCAGTAATGTGTTCTCGGTGGGACCCAGAGCCTCAGGGTCACGGGGTGCTGGTCATTTCTGTCTGCTCAGGCCCAAGCCACAGTGGCTGCAACATTCCAGGGGACTCTTGTGGGTGATTTTCTGGAGCAGATGGCTTTTGTGGACTCCACTCTTTCTCTCTGCCCAGGGAACACATTCTGTTATCAGGCACGTGGTCTGCTTTAGTCATCAAAGCCCCAACCTGCCTGGCTTAATCGCCTCTTTTCTAACATTTTCTTGCCTGTGGACACATTGTACACTGATGCAGAGCGTCCCAGGCACACATCCGGCAAAACCAACCAGCCTCAATTAAGGATTTATAGACTAAAAAGGCCTTAATTATCTTATCATTTCTTTTCATTAATAAGATTCATCATTAAGCTTATATTTAGATAATGTACCATAAAAGCTTGAAATTAGAAGACTTTGAAGAGTGGCAGTCACTACGATTAATAAGCTCTTAATAGTAATGTTTACATGTTATCAAGCCCTGGGTGAGTGGCATGTGTAATCTTATTTAATCCTCATTAACAAAACCTGGGAGGGTAAACATGACAGGCAGTAAAGGCGCCCAAAGATGTCTGAATCCTAATCCCTGAAACCCTCGAATAGCTGGCTTCCTGCAGTAAATGGGGCCGTGCAGGTGTGATCAAGGTAAGGCCTCACCGGGGGTTATTCTGGATGACCCAGGTGAGCACATTGTCATCACAGGGGCCTTTGCAGAGGGAGGCAGGAAGGTCAGAGTCAGACAAGGAGACCTGAGAACAAAGCCAGAAGCTGGAGTGAAGGAATGCGGGCGGCCAGCTAGAAAGGACCCGAAAAGGTTTGAACTCACTACACAGAGCCCAGTGAGCGTGATCTGCAGCAGCTCTGGACAGCACAGTGCTGGCCCTTAAGTCCTGTGGTCCAGTGCTTCTGTTCATGGACAAACCAAAATCAGCCTTGAACCTTTGAAAACCAAACCTGGACTACTGGGAGTCTTGGGCAGAGTGGACTCAGTTATGCTCACTCACATGGCTTTTGGGTTGTTTGGACCATAATCCTCTATAATAGAAGCCTAATATGCTAAGTGTCCGACCGTTCAACCAGTTGCTATGATGTGCACTGACTACCAGAGTATTCTGATGAGTAGGTTAGGTTGCTGCTGGGGTTCAGCTGATCAATCGGAACTGGGAGCGACAGGCTGGACACGCCCTGGAGCCCTCCCGCAGTTTCTCCCTGGCTAGCCTTGATCATGCACTGATGGGGTCCTTCAGCCTGGCCTGTGCCCTCTGACAATCCAGGACCCTTCAGGGGAAGTCGGAGAGCTGGTTTCAGCCCGATCCCCGGAGGCCAGGCCGAGGGACCCCACTGGTGCATGTATCCGTGCACCAAGTCTCTGGTAGTTAATGTTTATTGAACATTTATGTGAGCCAGGCTCTGTTCTTAGCACTAACCTGTTTACCCCAAACCTGCTACAGGTGAGATTCAGGAATTGCACACTGTTGCTTCTGGCAAATACGCATTGGACAGTCACTGTAGGAAGTAAATTGTGGTGTTTCTAGTCTCTTCTGTTGGCCAGTATTGCTTTAAGGAAGGGGCATAGGTCTGGGTATGCTGGGACCCATGCTCTCGGCCCTTCCCACCTGCACCCTAGAGGGAGGGGGAGAACAGGGAGTCAACAGCAGTGCCCATCAGGTTGAGTTTGAGTTTGAGTACAGGCAAATTCACATAGTGTGGGCTTAGTGCCAGGCCACCACCACTGCAGTGAAGCATATAATAGAGCTCGTCACACGGATGTTCTGGTTTCGCAGTGCACATAAAAGTTACATTAACACCATGCTGTATTCTATTAAGTATGCAATAACATGCCTAAGAAAACAAAGGACATACCTTAATTTAAAAATACCTTCCTGTTAAAAAATATTATGAGCCTTCAGCATGTCATGATCTTTTTACCTTCACTTTGTAAAAAAAAAAAAAAAAAGTATCTGTGAAGCACAGCAAAATGTCAGCCTGTGTATAGTAGGGTCGAGCTCATTTTCCTGTTGATCACCGATGTTCTCCAGGCTGCCAGAATCATGGTATTTTTACACAAATGGGCCTTTCCTTTGGAACTTCTGACGCAGCTGCAGAAGCCGGCATCTGCACGGGCGGAGCGCTGTGGGGACCCGTGCACGCTCTGTGGGCTGACCTCTGCCCGTCCATGTGGACTGTTGCGCACAACACAGAAATAAATCCACGGGCAGCAGCCACAGAGCAGGCTCTGCTTCGCCTCGTGCCAACTTTTGTAAACATTAGCAAAACATATTTTGGGGATGGAAAATTAGTTAATTTGGAAATGACGGGTAATTAGACTGCACTTGCTCTGCATGTGTCGGCTTCCAGAGTTGCCGCTTGGAAGTTTCAAGGCACCCTGAGCCATCCTGGGCCTTCGTCTCAACCCCTTCTTGGGGCTGCTGGGCTGGCTCTGGTGCCTGGGCCTTCCCGCAAGGCCAGTGGGAAGGGGAGGTTAGGATGCTGTGCTGTAGACCTGTGATGATACATCTGGGGTGTATTTCTTCACCACGTTCTGTGAATGAATGACAGTGTCTGCCTTTAGCCACCTCAGTCATTACCTTCTGTATCAATTTTTGTTAGCATGGTGGTGTTTTCCACTGTTTATGGAACACTTGTAATATGACAAAAGGTCATATTTAATAAAGGATAGTCCCCAAGAGGAATGTTTTGTTTCCGTTTGGAAGATGATTCCAGTGGGAGCTGCCTCATGGGTAAGTTAGATCACACTGAGCGTGTCCATGAGCGGGGCCTCGGGCTGTACCGCTGCTAATTACTAACAGAAGAACTCAGAGAGGTGGCCAGCGCACTCTGGAGCTCTCGGCCAGATCTCAGCTCTACAGCTGCCACGCCCAGGGACCCGTTGCTGGAAGGCAACTTCTTAACTGTTGAGAGAACCTTATTGTCTTCATGGTTAAAGTATTAAATGGTTCAAATCCACAGAGAAGACCCATGATGGACGATCATGCAACTCCCTGATTTAACGGTTTACCTTATTTGCTTTTCCTATAAAGGGTGTGTGTGTGTGTGTGTGTGTGTGTGTGTGTGTGTGTGTGTGTGTGGTATTATTACCTGGTGGGGGAGCGAAGGAGGATGGTGGCTTTGATTGTCCAAAGGAGAGAGAAAAGTGTGCTTTGACAGTGTGCTATCATTCATGCAAACAGCTAGTTTTTCCATTACAAACCAACATTTCATTCTTTATAAACCTCCACTTGAAAGGGAATTAAAAGGTAACATAAATACGGATGAGCATGCTAAGGTTGTTGGCTGTGCTATGCTATGTTAGAGATAAAGCCTATAATCCGTAAGACAAAATGACCCATGTTTAGTTTCAGCAAGGACTTCTCATTGGAATCGTGGTTTAAGGAGGTTTCTAATAGAAGATTAAAGTACCACGAGTTCGGATGTTGCCAGGCAGTAGAGGTAGGAGTATGCATTTGCCAAACCTTCTGGAAGGCCATGTGACACCATGTGACAGAAGCCTTAAACATGTTCCATTTGATCTAGCAGTCCTGCATGGAGAAAGGCAGTACAGTAAAGGAGAATATTAGCAGAGATGTTCGTAAAAAGAACACACAGGGATTGGTTCTGTTTTCTGAGCGTGAAAAATTGGGACAATGAAAATGTCCAGGTGTGTTTCTGTATTGTGGGCAGACAGGACTGAGCAGAGCAGTGCTCTACCCGGTAAGGTTTTTGATGGGTTGATGGGGAGACTCAGGGAAGGCTCATGGGAGTGGGTGTTGTGTGTTAATGCCACCAGTTTTTAAAAGTACTACCTCTGTGTAGGTCTTGGCCAGGGAGCTCAGTTAGTGAGAGAGTTATCCCAAGGTTGCAGGTTTGATCCTCGATCAGGGCACATACAAGAATCAACCAAGGAATGTGTAAATAAGTGGAACAACAAATTGATGTCTCTGTCTGTCTGTCTATCTCTTTCTCCCTTCTTCTCTCTCAAATCAATTAAGAAATGTATGTGTATATAAATAGGGAAGGACACAGACAAGAATGTTAGTGGTAGTGATGGTGAGGTTATTTATTAAATTATTAAATTTATTGGGTGGCATTGGTTAACATACAGGTTTTAGGTGTGGGTTTCTAAGTTACAAGATCTGTAGGTAGCATCATGTGCTCCATGCCCAAAATCAGATCATCTCCTGTCACCTGATGGTGAGTTTTATGGGTGTCTGTTTCCACTTTAATATTTTTCTTAAATATGTATTCCTATTTTTCTCAATGAGCATGTATCACTTACATTGACAGAGTTATTTAGAGAAGAGTAATTTGAATGATATTACATTTTTTCCCTAAGGGGCAAAACAGAGTTGATGTGAGAATTTCCAGTGTGGAAGCCACCAGACACTTCCCGGAAGGGGCGGCTGGTGAATGTTTCAGGCTTCATGGTTGGATGTCCTGTGGTAGCTCCTTAGCTGCTGTTGTAGCCTCCACACGCCAACAGGTGGGCGTGGCTGGGCCGCAGTAAAACGTCACTCACAGAAGCAGGAGTCAGGCTGCAGGTGGCCCACTGGCCGGTTCGTTGACCTGGCTGGGTTCTGAGAGCTTCTAGCAGATTTAATATTTGAAATCCAGTCATATTGGGTCAAACCACCACGTAGCCATATTTGGTTTATTTTCATTGTTTTCATAAAGCAAAAATCTCACAGTAGTCTGTGTGAGGCTCAGTGTCAGGTGGCTGGAAGGAGAAGGGAAGCTGGAGGTGGGTCTGGGAGTGCAGGGCCTCAGGCAGATGGAGATGGGAATGTGCTGGGAGGTGGGTGTGCCACGAGGGTGTCCTGAGTGAGGTCTGAGGTGTGAGGTGTGATGAGCTCAGGAGCCGGGAGGAGTGGGGCTGGTTAGGGGGCTGTGGACACAGCCAGGAGCTCTAGACTACGCGAGGAGGACTGACAGGTAAGTGGGAGGAGAGTCTCCAGATTGGGGACCAAGTATCCGGCATGAGGACCATCATTGAGGAGCTGCCGTGAACAGACGTCATGGGCGGCAGGAAATGACCATTACTGGGGGGTTATAATGACACAGTAGTAATCAGATTACCTCTTAAAGAGATAAACACCATTTCACTTTATGTGGACTCTTTCATTGTATTTTTTCCGTCAGAAAAGTAATTCACGAATAAGAACTTTAAAGCAGAAAACTGTGGAGAGATTTTTGTGCCAAATGAAACTCACCTATTGAAAGATAAGTTACTTTTGTAAAATCCGGAGTCCTGTCATACCTCCTTGTTTGGATTTGGTGGAGTTTCTCCTAAACATTTCTCTGTACGTTACTTCGTTAAAGATGTTTGCGCAGGGTTCTGTAGTCCACGGCGTGTGTTTTCCGTGAGCTGTGGGGGCCCAGCAGCCGTTAGGTGGGCTCAAATTTGATACAGGATACGGGCGGGTTGGGGGGATTTGCAGGACGCATTGTGCCTCAGTGTTCACAGTAGGGCATTGTGCTCATCACTGTGGTTGAGGCCCTGTGGCTTGCCACCGGCTCAGGTGGAGGCACATTTGTCCTTCATCCCAGTGCGACCACCTTGCCCCGCCTGGCCGCCATGGCAACGCTCAGCCCCACAGCCTCCAACCTGGGTCCTCCTAATTACTGGAACCAGGCCTGTGCTGCGCGGCTCGGTGCCGGGTCTGCATAATGCATGAACCCCAGTGACAGCACGCACGCCGCCTGATCAAAGCAGAGAGCCGCCCCAGGAGACGGGCAGATTGTGGGGACATATTGTGAACACACTCTGCTCACCGAGAATCATGCCCTGAAATGCGTCATGGCCTATCAGAAAATATTGTGACAGGGCCTGCAGTCTAGCTCCTACATGTGCCGGCAGTGCCTAGATACAACGGGGCCACAGTCAAAGGAAAACCCACAGATGGGACGACTGACATCGGCGTCAGGGTTCCACACGCCTACAAACAAACACATCCTACTGCGTACGTGGCCCGTGTGGTGATTGTAATGCAGTCAGATCCTGGCGGCCATGCAAGGGGATCCCCGAGACTTGGAAAGGCTGCTTTACACTAAAGAGAACAAGACGGGGTGGGGTGGGCGCGGGTGATGGATTGGCCAACCATGAATGGCCAGGCTATGGAAATGGCCAAGGAGAGGCTGGGCGTAGGGGGAGCCGGGGAGGAAGGTCCAGCGAGTCCCGTGTTCAAGGGCCAAACCACGTGGTCCCAGTGGTGCCTGTTGCTGGCTGTACAGCGAAGGCTGGGGAGGTCTTAGAGCACCCTTCCTGGTGGCTGTGCCTCCGGGAGGGGCCGAGGTTCTAGGTTGGGCCCTTGTAGCCAGCCTCCCTGGGCTGGGCTTCTTTGGGAGTGTGGACAGGTGACTTAACCTCTCTGTGGTGTGGAGTCCTCAGCTGGAAAGGGGGTAGTAATATCTACGAAATGTGATTGCATGAAAAGTCAGGGGAGGTTGTGTGGAAAGTGCTTAGAAATGCTTGTGGCAGATGGAAAATGCTAATTAGGTTCGGGTGGTTGTTAGTATCTTTCCTCAGTTGGGGTGCCCAGAATAAAGACCCTGGCTGTTAGGTGGCCGAGCCTGAGGCGCTCCGGGAGGTGCAATGTGGTGGTTCTGGAAATGGCATCCACGAGAGCAGGTGGGTCCCTCCGCCCCGTCCTCCCACTTCCCCCTCTTGTGCCTGCGTGCATTCATCTCGACCCCCAATGGCTACGGACTAGAAGGGGCCCAGTTATATGGAGCCATCAGACCCTGGGACAGCCCAGCTGGAGGTTTCATGCACGTGCGAGAGAAGTACCTCCGTCTTGGGAAACCCTCAGGCATTTGAGGTTTTCAGTTACATGTGGCCAAGTGACCTGAATGAATACACAGGCTGAGAGTGTTACCTGCAAGGTCCCGCAGGTTAGCTGCCCCGCAGTTACACGTCTTCAGGTGAATTCCCCGACTGGCTTCTCACTTCAGATCTCAGCGCCTGAACATCCTTCCTAGGAGACGGCCCGGTTGCAGGGAGCCACCCACAAGCCCTGCTCTGGACATGGGGAGTTAGGAGCACCCTGGGGAATCCTGCGGCCCAAGGCTTGCCTCGGCCTGGGCTCCCCTGTGGTGCACCTGCTTAACCATCTCCATGACAGTTGCAGCGGCTTGAGCTTTGCTTACGTGACGGGCTTTGGTGAACTGGCAAATCCTCACTGCATACACCCGCACTGTCCCGAGACCGCCTGCCGATGGGCAGGCTTGTTTTCTGAGCTGGAATCACAGAGGCCCGGATGGGTTGTGGTGGCAAACGACAATCTTCAGAGGCTCTCGGCTTTCTAGTTGGTTCCATCAGGCTTCTCTCTGAGGATCCAGGGTCTGTCGTCTCTCCAGACATTCAGGTGTTGGTGTTTCTGATGCAAAACAGTGTCTGCCTGTGTCACCCGGGGCCAGGGAGGCCAGCGTGACCTGCTCATCCATCCGTGGGTCCCTTTTGTGGCGCACAGTGGCGTGTTGGTATTGGTCTATGAATCGTGCCCTGTTGCTTTGACTTTCCTGATTAGACAGACATGTTTTAGAGGAAGGTGCGGGAGCGTACCTGCTGGAGAATGGAGACGCCGCTTTGGAAGGCCTGACTGGCCCTAACTGGGCAGGAGGGTATCTGCTTCCTTAAAATCAGAAGCCTGCCCCAGCCGGTTGGTTGAGCGTTGTTGCCCAGTGCACCAAAGGGATGCTGGTTTGATTTTTGGTCAGGGCACATGCCTAAATCGCAGGCTTGATTTCCCGGTAGGGGGTATACAGGAGGCAACCAATCAATATTTTGCTTTCCAATTGATGTTTCTCTCTCTCCCTTTCTCTCTTCTAAATAATCAGTTAAAATATATTTGAATCAGAAACCCATTGTGCAGTTGTAGTCCTTCACTGTGGGCCCGCTTGGTGGGGTTGGAGCTCTGTTTGCTGGAGCCCCTCGCGGAAGGCCTGCCTTCCCGATGTTCTCCTCGTGGACCCTGTGTATGTGCGGAGGCCGGGATCGAAAGAAGCAGTTGTGGCTTTAAGACGAACGGTGGGGGTTTTCACTTGATTTTCCCACAGTCTCTCCTGAATTTCCTCTCCCAGTCCTGATTATAATGTTTTATACGTGTTCCGGAATACATGCTTGAGTTTGCATTGGCGCGTTGCTAGATGAAAGCTGGCTTTTGAGAGCTCTGGGTATAAACAGGGTGACTGTGTTTGCATTTTATCTGCACATCCTTAGGGGTCTTAGCCGAAAGCAGCAGCCACATCTTTGCGGTAATTACACACCTCGTGTCAGCGCTGTTTAAAACAATAGGGAGCCTTGACTTTGGACGGTCCCCTAGCTGTTTACAACTTCTCACGGGAACGGGAGCCCAGAAACTGCCCATCAGAAAGTTACTTCTTGTGTGGAAACAGATTCTGAGTCTCAGGCTGTGAACTAAATGTGTCCTTAATGGATCCCACCACCTTGACACTGTGGGTGGCCACCAAGAGTGTCCCCAGACAATTTAGATCAGATGTCCCCTTCGGGCACAGTGGCTCCTTGAGCATCACTGGCCTGAGATGATGGTGGTGGAGGCGGTGGGAATGGAGGAGGGGCCAGACTGCAGAGCTCTGAGAGGGAGCTCGGCCGCATTTGCTGGCGGCAGGACAAAGGGTGGGAGTGAGGTATGGGGACGGATGGATGGATGGATGGATGGTGGCATTCAGGTTGGAGAGGGACCGGGGTGAGTCCCCCTTTGGCCGGGCCATCTTGAGGGTGACGTCCGTGTGGAATTGTTGTGTGGGGCTGTTTGGAAGGCTGTTGGGCCAGTGGCCATCGAACTCTGCTCTGAGCAGGCCCAGCTGCATGATGGAGGGGTGAGCACGTCCAGGGTGATTGTGTGAGTGAGAGGTCGACCTGGGACAGGGCTGGGGAACTCCAGGGTTTCCAGCGTGGGCAGAGGAGGCTGCGAAGGGAATTTACTTCTCCAGCCGGAGCTGCTGCGTGGGGACTGCCGGGCGAGCAGACGAGGCTCCCAGGCAGACGTGGGAACCTCTCGGATGATCTCATGCGGGAGGGATGTTCCCCGTCACCCACGCAGTACCCCCACTTGACTGGCTAAGCTGTCTGCTGTGCTTCTGGAGGTGTCCAGGGGGCCTTTCTGTTTGAGGAGGAACCACCAGGAGTCTCTGTCGTTGTTAGAAAGTACAGAGCTGGGCTCCCTCCGTCTCTGCCTGTGTGTCTTGTCCTGTGCTGCCCAGCCGCCCTTTCCACTTCTCAGCTGTGAAAGCACTTCCGGGGCAGGTTAACTGTGCCGGGATGTGTTTTTGGATAATTGCTGTGGTCTTGAGGGATTGACTGTTTCCTTCTGGGAGATCGGCGTTGTCATAGCTGTGATGTGTCGATTATGGAGTTCGGAGACCCACGGTTGCTCAAAGCATTACTAGTTTTCCTAGAGGATCTCCACTGGCTTGTGGTGGCCCTGCAGGAAGTGATCAACCTACTGGGCAGTCTATAGACGTGTCTCTGTTCATGGCACTTAAACCTTCCTCCCCATCCCCCTCTCCCTTCTTATCCCCCTCCCCCAGGTGGCCAGTTGTGGAGAGCCGGGCAGTCAGGACTCCAGTGGACACGGTGGACATGGATATCGTGCTTGAACTCTTCTGCCTCTGTGTGATTCACCCTGGCACATCTCCCGAGAGTCTGGCTGGTTTGCTGGTGTAGTTTAGAAAGAGAAATGATTCCTAATGGCTGTTGTGGCACCAGGCCAGAAGGGAGGGGTCAGGACAGGCCGGCCCTGTGCTGGGCAGAGGATTGTCTTCCAGAAAAGGAGTGAACTGTGTGTTACCTCCCAAGTCCCGAGTCCCCAACTCCGAACTCAGAAGCAAGGAAGCCCTAAAGCGGCACACACCATCTCCCCACTGGCGGGCGACGGCCCGGCTTAATTAGAGAGCAGCTCGGAGTTTGTGTTTCCTGCTTGTTTGCTGGCTGTTCAGTCCGTGAAGAGCCAGGGTCTGTAATCAAGCCGCCTAATTGGGAATGGCTGCAGCGAGGGAGGGCTGGGAAGGGGGCAGGCCGACATCTTTAACCCATTTGTCAGCCCCCTCCCACCTGCCACTGTTTGTATTCTCCTGTCATCTTTTAAGAGTGTCGGGGCAGATTCTAAAGAGCAGTGGCAGGCGGACCCTTTGAACTCCGGGTTGGTGAGCCTGCTTGCTAGGGTGAGGCGAAGGCAGGTTCTCGTCCTCCCGCCTGAAGGAGAGCCTGTCGGGAGTTTGGTGGGGTGGGAGGTGCAGAGGAGCCCCCATCCGTTTCAGGGAAGCAGGTCCGCCTGTCTCCAGTGAGGCCTTTCTGTAATGCCCGGCCTTCTGCATTTATCTGCCTGTATCTTCTTGCCTAATCACAGTGTCTACGGCTAGGCCTTCCTGACGCCTGTGCACAATGGCTCTTTTTCCTCCGGGAGCTTAGTCCAGGCTGTGATTGGAGGGTATTTCCCATAGATCACCCAAACCACATGTTCTTCCCACCCACCCGTCACAGACATGAAGTCAGGCAGACCTACACATCACCCGAAACAATGTATCCTGGGAGCTTTGCATTTCAAAGAACAAAAACCCTCTAATCTTTTAGTTCAGGCAAATGAAACTCTACAGAAGTATGTGCATGTCCTGGTTGTGTTTTAGGGAAACTTGTAATCAGAAAAGACGTTCTGTGCTCGTGTGTGTGTGTGTGTGTGTGTGTGTGTGTGAGAGAGAGAGAGAGAGAGAGAGAGAGAGAGAGAGAGAGAGAGAAAGAGAGAGAGAGAGGCCTTCCTTCGCATTCTGGGGCAGCCGTGGAAGCAGCTCTTTGGTGAATGTCAAAAAGTTGGAGCCCAGGAGGTGCTTGTGTCACTTTCTTGGGCGAGTCCTGGGGCTCCTTCCCTGCCCACGTAGCTGCGGGCTAGTCTTCCTCACAAGCTTTCTGCCCAAAGTCTTTGATTGTCTCCCTTACTCTTTCAGCCGCGTCGTGGTTTAAATTAAAAAACACATTTATTTCACAAACAATAGTATTGCCTTAAGGATACGATGCTACTGCACTGTAGGAAATGATCACTGAGGGCCAATTCTCCGGGTCTGATTTCACCAGCCTGCCGGCTCCCTGAGTTTATTTTTCCCATGTCCTCCTCCAGACTTGCTTTTTTTGTGCGGAGATGACCAATGTGGTGTTTCTTAGAAATTAGCATTGGCATTTCCTCCATGGCTATTTGGCCTTCACAGTTGCCATCATAACGGTGGCCGAAGACCCTCTCGACCTCTGTCTGTCTCCACCCCCTTTTGTGAGCATTGAGGTTGCTCTTCAATGATGGACCATTTTCTCAGTCATCTTCCTGCACCTCGCATTTTTACTCTGCATGAAGCCCCGTGTTCCTGTGTTCACATTCATTCCCAGAGGGTCGTCCCACATGTCCCAGCGGCCCAGGGCTCTCCCCTCCCAGCCCAGCCTTCCTCACACCAGGGAGCCATCTCCAGTGCGGTGGCTCCTTACAGGTAAAATGGGATTTCCTTCCCAGGGTGCCTTTCTTTCATGCCTGAGGGTAGGGCATCGGTGGGAGGATTTACAAAGAAACCCCAGGCTGGGCCTCCGGGCCTTGGGGCTGTGGCTGCTCCCAGGGACTAACCCAGGACTCCCGGCCTGCCAGCCCTTGTGGATCCTTCTGCGTTTATCAGCAAAAGACCGGCCCCAGGAGGCCTTCCCGCAGCCAAGGCATCTGGACAGGGCCGCGGTCCTGCTTTTGCCAAGACTGCAGTGGACATGCCTGAACTCGTCCTTCTCACCCTCCATGTGTCCGCACAGCTGTCGGCAGCGGCGTCCACGGGCCCAGCTGTACAAAGGCAGACCCGCCCCGGGTGGCGGGTGGGCCGGCCTCAGTGCTTGGGCAGTCAGGGTCCAGGCCAGGGGAAGTCTCTCGTGGTGAAGTCACGTGCGGTGGGCGGGGGGCTCTGGTCAGGAGGACGCACAGGCATCACTCTTGCTTTTAGAAGGAGAAAAATGTGCTCTGAGGATCAGTTTCAGCTTCCCAGCAGAGCTCCTCCGGAGGGCGGGGAAGAGGCAGAGTTGGACCAGACGGTGGCAGCCACCTTTCCCATCCCCTTCCTGCTGCAGGGGAGGAAGCCCAGGCCCAGGCGGGGTGGCCATGTGGGTTCGGGAACATAGAAAGGGCATTAAGGAATTTCCCACATTATCTTTAATGGTGTTTGTCAAGGTGGAGTGGTCTTAGTGTCACGGGGGAAAGGAGGGAACTGGAAAACCCTCTCGTCTACCTGTTCGGTGTTGCTGAGTGACATCCAAGCATCTCCCTGGGGACCATCACCTGGTCCACCTGCAGCGCCGGAGGCCGGTTCTCCCGCGTGTCTATCATAGCACAGTCCCATTTCCTTTTCTTTAACTCGGAAGCCAGACCACGAGATGGTACCGTGTTGAAGCATAGCTTAGAGAGAGATCTGTACAAATCTACTCACCTTCCCCATTGTGCTATCTCTTAATAAGGCCCCCAATATCTGCGTCAGCATGCACCTCGGTTTTCCTGCATCCTGTGATCTTCCTCCGGGAGAAAACTGATGATCTAATCAAAAGCAGCAGCCGGCAGGGCCTGGGTCTGGGATGAGGGGGAAGATGGCACCCCAGCCACACAGGGCTCTGCAAGTGGGGAGTGCCGTGAGCCTCGGAGGCCAGCCTCGCAGATGTCATAGCATTATTTGAGCGGTTTCCGCTGCAGGTGGGCGGGGAGTGCTGGACGGAGTCCTTGGGGGCCCGGCGAGAGGATGGGAGAAGGAGGTCTGGAAGGGCAGTTAGATTTCTTCCCGATTAGATAATACCGAGGAGGAGCGGGCGGAGGGAACCGAGCCAGTTGCCAGTGGTTCTCCTTCCATTGCTTTGTCATGTGGCGTGCTCACAGCTCTGTGGGTCCCCGTGGGGACTTCTCGGAGAGTTCACTGTTGATGTTTATCTCTTGTCTATGCCGGTGCTTACATCGGCGTTTCCAAGGAGTCAACACCGGAAACCACAGAGAGTAGCCTGTCATCCTTGTGCTCGGGGATAAACAGTCTGCCTGCGGAACCCGAACCCCCAGCTGGTCAGAGAGTCTCTACGGGGAGGGGATTGTGCAGACGGCCTTCAGAATGACTCGTGAGAAGAAGGTGGCCGCGGCGGCCTGGGGTCACACAGTACAGTGAGGTGGATTGTGGTGACCTCATATCTGATGGCTCTATAGTGTTTCAGCTTTGCTGTCTTTAAGAATGACTGTTGTAAGGGTAATGGGGCAACACTGATTGAGGAGGAGTAGGTTCTAAACCTTATGCCAAGCCAAGCAGAATTAGAGCCAGGCTTGCCGTGTTTTGGAGTCGCCCAGGAAGAGAGATTTAGGGCAGGAGGTAAGAAGGGCAATCTCATTCTTCACCTGGCAGTCCGCTGGAGTTGGTGTCAGACAGGGACTGTTGCCCTGTCACCCCAAGGGCAGGGCAACCTTTTGTCTGCTTTTTTTTTTTTTAGCTTCTGGTGAAGTGTTTGGTCATCACTGTGTGCAAGTGATATTGTAATCTTGACTAGGTCACTGTCTTCTGACCATGAGCATATGGGATGATTTGTTGAGCAGAGAGGAAATGTTTTCCCTTGGGCCCCAAGTACATGCGTGTCTCAGCCCACAGAGGCCTTGAACTTGCTCTGTGAACATCTTCAGTCTAGGGATTGCATTTAGGAGCCCACAAAGTAAATCCTGGTATGAACATGCTAGCATTTTAGTCCTGGAATGACCTTCAGTATGGTTTCAGTCTGATTTTATTACTTCGTGTTCAGAGGGGCCCAGGTAGAGCCTGGGGTCCCCCTCCCAGTCCTCACCATGTCCAGTGCAGCTACTTGCTTCCCAATTCAGTTTGGAAGACTGAAGTAGATGGTTGCTACCTCAGAAAAATTTAATTTTCTAGTTAATGCAGCCCCCAACCTCCATACAAGAATAAGGTCAGGAGTCCTGGGGTGATGACATAACAAGTGATTTAAAAAAAATTGATTTCAGAGAGGAAGAAAGAGGGAGATAGAAATATCAATGATGAGAGAGAATCACTGATCAGCTGCCTCCTGCATGCCCCCTACCTGGGGTCAAACCCACAATCTGGGCATGTGCCCTAACCTCCTGGTTCATAGGTGAGTCACACCGGCCAGGCACAGGTGACTTCTCATCTGGATGAGACCCCCCATTCTTAAAAAGTGGGACACAGTTGTAGCTAATCTTTAGGGAGACTGCTGTGGGCATGTCACCATGTCTGTACCATGCCACCTGCACCTTTTTTTTTTTTTGTCTTCTAGCTACTTCCGGGCCACTCCCAGCCCCACTCCACTCCCATCTCTTGGGCAGTGACCCTAAGTTTCTTTCTGTCCTCTGCCCACGCCCCCATGCTGCTTAGGGAGGGTTCTGAAGCTGACAGTGCATCAGGGCCAGTGAAGGGCCACCCAAGGGCCAGCTGGATCCCTCCGCAGGAGGAAGCTGCGCGATACGGCCCCACGAAGGGTCTGCAGAGGGCAGTTCCAAACTTGCTTCAGTAAAGTGCCTTCCTCAGAGGTTCCCAGGTCAGCAGTGAGGTCACTCCTCCTTCCTGATGGTTCTCCCCTGGAGCGAGGGTTGCATTCCTACTGTGAGCTCAGCCCGAGCCTGAGAAACGCCTCCTCTTCAGGATCATACCCTCAGATCACACCCTCGTCACTGTGATTGCCTTAGAGCTGCAGACACCCTCAGACAGGAACGCGGGTGTTAGCTTTCTCTCGGGACCTGAGAGGAGGGCACCCCTCCTGTGCCAGTGCCAAAGCCAGTGAGCCGGAAGGCTGCATTGGTCTGTGCCAGGTAGCACTGTCCGGGACATCCTCCCCTCTCACTGGCTGTCCATCTCCTGGGTCAGGAGCAGGGGAGCCAGTCTGACCTGGGTGCAGATTTCTGCCTCCCTCTACCACTGCTTTGTGGCCCTTTATTTAAAAAAGGAGAGGAGACATGGTACCCACCTGGGAAAGGCTGCTGGGGACTAAATGCAGACAGCTAACACGCACGTGTGGGTGCCTGCAGTGTTCTGAGCACCGGCCAGCCTTCACTGGCATTAGGGTTATTTTTTATCCCATCTGTGGTCATCTTGCTGACAGGAAGCCCCTACAGTGTCCCCTCTGATGGGATCTTGGAGGACACTGGACAGTGTGGCTTCTGTAGGGGCCCCAAAGGAGGTGTAGACATTTCTGGAGGCCTATTTAAGACCCTCAATTTGACATGCCTTGGAATTCAGTTGTGTTGCAGTTTAGGGATGGGTGGTGGATGGAGGTGGGCTCCCCAGTGGAGGTGGGTCCCTGATGGAGGTGGGCTTCTGTAGAGGTGGGCTCCCCGTAGGGGTGGGCTCCCCAGTGGAGGTGGTGGTGGTCCCGGACAGAGAGCCCTGCCTGAGGATTTTGAGGGGTGGAGGGAATGCCAGTCTGCCTTAACCCAGGGGGTGAGTCTGGAGGAGACATTTATTTCTGTATTACAAAGTAAGTCCTAGTGGCATTCTAGGTGCAGCTCTGCCTCTATTTCCAGAAGATTGTAATCTTTCCATTATTCCATCATTGACTTGATCACACTTTAAAAGCATCTCACCCTTGTATACATCTTCTAAGAAAATGTTATTTTGATGATTTTTTAAAATAGTGCACCATTCTTCCACAATTGGGCAGAAATATGAAAGGTGGGGGAAAAGAGAGCCTTTTTTTTTTTTTTTTTTTTACTAAATCAGTCATTTGAAGATATTTGAAAAAAGTGTAGCTTTTATATCTGAAATGTCAAAAACGATACAACACTCCGTGCCCTGGAGCAGAAGAGCTCTGTGTGCTGTTGCAGAAATGCAGAGACACCTGGAAGCTTTAGGGGGTGGGCTCCTGGGCCCCAGGCACAGAATCAGCGCCAGTGGGTGGGTGGTGGGCCAGAGAGGCTGCATTTCCATCACCTGTGCCTCATTCTGTGCTGATGCAGCCCGTTCTTTGACCAGGTGGGGAGGAGCCGCCCCGTTGACATGGAAGGGAGCTAGGGAACAGACAGTGCACCAGGTGTCACTCACCCAGGGACCTGGGATGAGCCTAGGTGTCATGGGGGTGATGAAAATGGAATCGATTAGAAAAACTTTGCTTCTTCCATTATGAGATCATAGACTGGCTTCTCTTATTATTTACTCTGGAGAGCCTTTTGCATCCAAGTAGTGGCTTTTTAGTTTCCAGCTCCTGTTAATTTATGGAGTTTCCAAGGCAACAAATCTCAGTAAATCAAACTGGGTGACCATGCTGGGGGCCTGTCAGAAAAATGTCTTTTTGATTGGAAAGTGATCTGTAGATGGAAAAGATGAAAATAGGCTTTACCAGGCCTACAGGGAGTGATGTGAGGGAGCCCTTTGCTGCTCTGGGTGCCTGGGTGTTTTTGTGGGCTCATGCATCACTCACTCCCCTCTGGCTTTCCCTTCCAGCCTCCCTGTCTCCCCATTCTATCATCTCCCCATCCATCCATCCATCCATCCATCCATCCCATGTTAGCTGTTCTCCATGGCATCTCTAGGTCCTGAAGATACAGCAGAAAAGAACATAAGCATCTGCAGGCTTATGCTGGGCCAGGCAGTGCCCGCTGCAGTCCTAGGGGTCCTTGCAAATGAGCTTGTTCCCCACCTTCTTGCTCTGAAGAATGCCTGGCAAACAGAACATGACAAACTCAAGCTGAGAAAAGGTACCGACTTTCAGAATAGAAAAAGTGTAGTTTCTGCATATTAAAAAGCTGTGAGCGTCGCTTCAACTGCGGGAAGAAGTCTGGTAATACTCAGTAAAGAAATGTTTTGTGGAAAGAGCTGGCGTGTGCCTCGGAAGAATTCCAGCCTCCGGGACTGTGGGCAGTGTGAAGGGCCGTCCCTTCCCATCACCCCCATGACAGACACCTCTCGTCAGTGGACAGGTGGGACCACTCGATGGGTAATACCAGCTGGCAGAGAGGTATGGTATCATTCAGAAAACTGTGCTCCAGAAAATGCACTTGTCTTAAAATTCTTTGTTTTTCATGTACTCTGATCCCCATTTGACAGGTGAAAGGGAGCCTCTTGTAGAGAATGGTACACACCAATGGCTCTTGCTGATATCTGAAAAGTTCAGACAAATAGATGGCAAAAACATGAAGATTCCCACAGGTAAAGGGACAAACGCCAATTAGTCTGAGATGCCATTATTTGAACAAATAAGCAAAGGGTAAACCCACTGATGACAGTGACATGGAACTGTCCATCTGACCACTGTGTGTGTGTGTGTGTGTGTGTGTGTGTGTGTGTGTGTGGAGGGGGGATGTGACCAGAGGATGCTTGTGTGTCTGTGTGTAGAGAGGGGAAGAGCAACACTTAAGTCTCCAAAATAATGATGGTGGGAGTTGAAATCATTCATTCTTTCTAGAAAGCAGTTTGAAAATGTGAATGGATAAAATATTTGTACACTTTGACCCACAAAGTATGCTTCTAGGAATCTAAGGTAAAGAAATGGCGATTTTCAGGGGGATGGATGGGTTGATTTGTGTTCCCATCCAGAGAGGAAGTAAAGCAGCCTGCAGACACAGGCAGGTGTTGAAAGGCCAGGTTCCGCCTAGGAGAAGGCCTCCCTCCTCTCCAGGACGCTGTCTAAATCACAGTGTTTTCTAGTATAAGAAGCTATGGTTTGGGTACCTGTTTTCGGAACTGTTTTGTAATGGTTGTTTAATTGGAAGAGAAATACAGAATGATGCGCTCTGTGGGTACTAAGAGGGTCCATTTACCTTCATTTTAAAACATACCTGGACTGGGCAGGAGACCAGGTGACCGGCTTCCCAGATGGCACAGAGAAGGGTCTGTGGTAAGCTCCCTGATTGACACGCATTAGCTTGTCCCTCAAGGAGCAGCCCATCCAACCTGTGGGGCATCACCCAGGCATCTGGTCACCCTCCAGCCTCTGTCCATCACAGATTAAGGCTCTACCCTCCCAGCAAGGCCTCCCCTGGGTTCCTGGGTCTCTGAGATCCTGTCTCCTACACTCTCCTGGCTGGTTCACGCAACCCCGAGGAACTGCCCTAAGCAGGTTACCTGGTCACACATGTGTGGGGTGACAACATGGATTACACCTTCAGAGAACAGCGCTCTCCTGCAGGCTCGGGGAGCCCTGTGCATGTGAACTTGCCCCACCCATCCCAAAGCCGCAGGGAAGAGGGCTCAGCGCTGGAGAGGAACAGAAGTGGGAAAGATATCATATCCATGCTCTACTGCCCAGGAACAGCCTGGCTTTGCTCAGCAGCTCGCCAGCCTTGGGCAAGTCACATGACCTCTCAAAGCCTGCCTTCTCCTCTGTGAAAAGGATATAAGACCCAGCTGCCATGTGGGTCACCCCTTGCTGCTACTTAAGGGAAAGGGGTGTAGATTCACTGGGCTCTTCTTCTGGATTGCACCAACTTTGTTCACTCTTTGATGGATTAAGTTAGTAAAGGGGAAACTCTCCAAGAAGGATTTAAAGGCCCGAGCAGACCACGAGATAGACATAAAGATAGAATTTAAGAACCTTTTCTAGTTTGCTCAGAGCGTCAACAAAGTTGTGGAAAAGGAAGCCTACACCCAAGTGTAAAAATAAACACAGCCTTTCTCATGTAAAGCGACACACATCTGTGTTAGAGAGTAAGATAAAGGACCCCCGGAGAAGCCTGACGGTTGCCCAGCGGAGATTGTCATCAGTGTTCTTAGCTGCTTATTCTGGGCTGGAGTGTGATGAGTGATAAAAGGCAGTGGAAGGATTTTAATCATAACAATATTTAGTGCAATGCACACTCCCCTCTGTCTCTTTGCAACATGTGAAATGTGACAGGAACGTGAATTGCTTTTTCTCTGCCCAGTGATGTTTTCATTGTGGTGGTATTTCCTGGACAGCTGAGGTTGCTTAGCTGTGTAACTGCAATAGTGCGATGAAGGAAGCAGCTTTCCCAATTGAGTGTTTTAACGCATGATGGGTTTGAAAAGGGGCATCGGAGTCTCTGTCACGTACAGAGTTGGCCGAATGATGACAAGAAGAGTTTTCATAGGTACGTCACTGTCTCCACACAGGATGGGAGTACCGAGTGGTTTCTCCACTTGAAGGTCATCCTCAAGGACCTTGGGTGGGTTTAGTGAAGATGAAGTGATCTCAGGACAGTGACACATTGGAAGTGACATGACCTCGATGCTAGTAGTCAGTCGACCCCCCTGGCCAGTCCTAAAATTGGTGTGCTCTAATCCTGACCCACGGGACTTTTTAAAGACCTTCTCTTCTGTTCCCTCGTGATCGTGCTTGATGATAATGCCATCTGAAAAGTGTCCATCACGGGTCTCAGCTTTATTTTCCTGGAGGCAGAGGGGCTCCAGAAGATTAGAATGAGAATATCCAACCTATTCTATGAGAATGTCTGAATCGCCCTCCTGGATACCTTTGACCATAGTTAAACATTTATAAGGTGCAAGCAGTGTGTTTCAATGTCAATGTGTGGTGTCTTTGCCACTATGATTACATTCATATGGGAAGCCCAGCACACTCGGAAATAAAATGACTTTCAGATTGAAACGTTTCATTAAAAAAAAAAAAGCTCTTTCGTGAATAAAGAATATTAATTTCCTCTACCCTGAGCGTCCCCAGCTTCTCTCCTTTTCTTGAGGTGTGTGCTAACAGAAACATTAGTTGTTTACTACAAGGTCAGCATAGATGTAAAAGCAGACTTGTGCTTTGGGAATGTGTTCATGCTGTTATTGAGAACATGGCATTGATTATGTATACAGAAGCTGGAAGACAGGGTCACTGGCTTCACCTTTGACCCTAAAGCTCTTTCTTCCGTTTGGAGATCATGCTTCGCTGATGTGACACATGCATTTTTCAGGTGTGTATTAATAATCCGAGTGGGTGAGAACCACAATAGGTGTAAAGCTGGGAAATGATGTCTTAACTTTGTTGCTGGGTGAGTTGAATGCTAATGAGGCCCAGGGACCTGTTTCAGAGTCCCAGCATCATACCTTTGCAGCCTGGGCTCCCCACCCTTGGTCACATCAGGGTCTCACTTCTCTGTTACTTTTCCTTTATGTCCCCCAGGGTTGTTACCCCCCCCCCCCCCCCACACACACACCCCTCGCCAATTCCAAAGTGAAAATAGTGGAGGTAACACACCTGGGCCGAGAGAGCGTTTCTCTGATACCTAATAGCAACTGCATTGTTTCTGAGGCTGGGCTGTGGTTGAAGCAGAGAGCAGATATTTGAAGGAGCAGGTGGATCCTATGTTGCTTTTCGAATCACCTTGGAGCTGGACGCTTTACTTTGTGGGGATGCCACCTACAGGACCATATACATAGAATATAACACATCTCAAAAGTATGCTATTCATGCTTAATCTGTTCAGTGGAGATTTCAAAGGACCCCCCTTCCCAGCCACACACACTCCCATCCCCCTAGTGCAGTGGTCAGCAAACTCATTAGTCAACGGAGCCAAATATCAAGAATACAATTGAAATTTCTTTTGAGAGCCAAATTTTTAAAACTTCTTCTAACGCCACTTCTTCAAAATAGACTCGCCCAGGCCATGGTATTTTGTGGAAGAGTCACACTCAAGGGGCCAAAGAGCTGCTTGTGGCTCACGAGCCGCAGTTTGCTGACCACGGTCCTAGTGCATCTCTGAATGCTTGGGTGGGGGTGGGGGGCTCTGTTGGAATAAGATCCTGGGTTTCAATCTGGAGATTTTTGGAAAAGGAAGGGTGATGCAGAGTGAGGCCAGGCCTTTGAAACTTTGAGAATTCCAGTAAGTGATGAGAGAGAGCTGGAGGGGTAAGCTTGCCCTAAGACTGTGGTCCATTCCCACTGGCCTGGGGATGGGGGAGAGGGACATTTATCTGGAAATGGACATTTGGGTTTGAAGAACACCTCTTTTGCAGAGTGGTCATGATATATGTGTGTTATGTGTACATTAAAGTAAAAATGTAAGAAACAATAGAATCTTACACCTCAAGTCTTCTGTGAAGTTAAGGATACAGTCTTTACTATAACAGCTCACAGGAGAAGCAGCATTCATGCAGGTCAGAGCTGGGGGCCTTGGGTTGAAATTGCTGACCTCAAGCACACAAATTCTGTTTGAGCGAGAAATGCATCCTTCAATGTATTCCATGGAAAGGTGGGACAGAGTCCAGGGTGGTCCAGCCCACCGTGCCTTACTCTTCCTAGCTTCCCGCACAGGATGGCCTTGACACTGGGGGTGGGGACTCTGCTTCCTCCTGAGGAAGCTCTTCTCCCAGGCCTTCCTTTGTCACCTGCTGGTAACTGTTACTCCATTAGGGGTGCCGCCGAGACACCAGGAGCCCAGCTGTGCCTAGCAGGGCCTGGTTGATGTCCAGCTGCTTTGAGTTTTCACTGAGAACAATGCCTTTTGTAAATCCAGACGTGACTGTCACACATTGAACCACTCCCCTTACTTTAAGAATGGTGGCTATTATTTGCTAGTCATGATGGCCTCTGTTTGAGCTGAATTGTATTCTCCCTGAACTTGTATGTGGGAGTCCTAGCCCCTCTGTGCCTCAGGAGGGCGCTGTTCTGGGAGACGGGGTGTTTACAGAGGTCACTGGTTAAATTGAGATCACTAGCAAGGACCCTGATCTCTATGACTGGAATCCCTGTAAGAAGGGGAGATTAGGACATGGGCAGGCACGGAGGGAAGACTCTGTGAGGACATGGGGGGAAGAGGACATCTTACAAGCCACGGAGAGAGGCCTTGGAAGAATCCAAGTCTGCCCACACCACGATCTCAGATTCCAACCCCCGGAACTGTGGAGAAGTAAATTCTGTTATTGAAACTCCTTGGTCTGAGGTATTGTTATAGCAGCCCCAGCTGGGTTTCAAACAGTGTTACTAGTCTGAACTTTATCATGTTTGTCTGGATAGTCAAGGTCATCACAACCTCAGGAGCTGGTTCAATCAATATTAATGGAAATTTTTCCTTTACACTTCACCCCATTTATAAAATGTTTTTGCTTGTTTGAACACCTTTTTCTGTTTTATAAATATACTAGAAGTTCGTTGCATGAAATTTGTGCACTGGGAGGGGGGGGGGTGTCACTCAGCCCAGCCTGCACCCTCTCCAATCTGGGACCCATCGGGGCATGTCTGACTGCCGCTTTAGGTTCCATCTCTGCACCCTTTCACAATCTGGGACTGCTGGCTACCAACTGCTCTCTTGCCTGCTGCCTGATTGCCCCTAACCGCTTTTGCCTGTCAGCATGATCACCCCCTAACCACTTTTCTGCCGGTCTGGTCACCCCTAACTGCCCTTCCCTGCCAGCCTGGTTGCCCACAACTACCCTCCCCTGCGGGGCATCTTGTGCGAGGACATGAGGGTCAATTTATATGTTACCACTTTATTATATAGGATTTTTATTCAGAAAGGAAGGGAAAGGAAGAAATAGAAACACCAATGATTAGAGAGAATCATTATTGGTTGCCTCCTGCATGCCCCCCCCCCCCCCCCCCCCCCGGGATGGAGCCCCTAACCTGCCTGGAATCAAACCTGGGACCCTTCAGTCTGTAGGCCAACACTCTATCCACTAAGTCAAAACAGCTAGGGCTGAACACCTCCTTTTCTATCAGCAAAATGTCTTGTTTCTAGAAATGAGATATTGCTTCAGAAATAACATTGCTAACACCCTGTGAGGGCCTGGGTAGCTGACCCGTGGAAGTCTGCTGTCTTCTCAGAAATGTGTGGTTTTCCTTATGATGGAATTGTATCTGGAATGTGTCTGAGGGTAAGAATGTATGGCTTTATAAGTGAGTATTTCCGTCTTAGGGAAGGAGGATTACAATGGATTGTCTTTCCTGCTCCCTTTCAGGGTTAAGGTCAAGGTCTGGGGCGGGGGGCGCGGAGGAGGAGTGACAGGGCACTGGGGGCACCCTGGGTGGGGGGCAGCAGAGGCAGGAGTGGGTTCCCAGGGGCTCAGGGCTCTCTGGAGGGGGTGGGTTACTGGTAGATTGGGCAGTGAGTGTGGCTATGTGGCGCCACTTGGCTTTCAGGGAGGCCTGCCCTGGAGTCGCAGGAGGAGGCGGAAGCCAGCCTGCAGCCTGTGCAGTCAGTCGGTGGAGAGGCGAGGCCTCTCGGCGGGGAGGAGACGGGCTGAGGGTTTTGCTCAGCCTTTCCAGGAACTCTAGAAGGGAAGTGGAGTCTCAAGAGTGGGTTTGGCATTGTCCCTGGAGATTGAAATGAGATGGGAGCTTGTTTGACCCCAATGTGCCTTGAACTTCCAGCACCGATTCCTGGGAATTTAGGTGAGGAGCACCTGTGTATTGAACCACCATACCTGCCTACCTGCTCCCCAAATCTTTACCATCTGGCTTCCATCTTTTCCTTCCCCTTCCCCTTCCTTTCCCCGCACTGGGTCAGAAGCTGAGTGGAGTGCAGAACTCTGGCTGTCTTTTGCAAAGCATTTTCGTTGCTCCCCCCAGGCCAGCCGCCCTTTGCTTACCCCTGCAGGGCTCCCCTTGGTCGGTCCCCGCTTTCCTGAGAGTGGAGTAAGGTTGGGGAGGTTGGAGGAGGCGGCGGCACAGATTGCTGGACCCTTTACTGTGAGGTTGGGCACCTTTTCAAATTCCCTGTGACTTGCTTTCCCGGCATAAAATAGCGATTATAATAGCACCTGCCTCATCCTCACAGGCATTTGGGGCAGAAAAGGGAAGAACTGAGGAACATCTGTGAAGTGCTGCAGCTGAGCCCGCCTTCCCCAGCACTGCGGAGGGAAGGGCATGCTTTCTCAGAGATGGCCACCCAAGATCAGTTCCTTTTTTTTTTTTTTTTTTTGTGGCCAGGGAAGAAATGACTCACCCTCTTTTTTGTCTTTCCCTAATCTTTGGAGCTTCATAGATACACTTAAGGGGGAAGAAGTGTGTGTGGGGGGGATACTATGGTGTAGCCTTGTAAATAGGGTGTTAAAGCGGGGGGCGGGTCAAGCAAGTCAGCCGACCTCTGCTGTTATTTGCAACTTGACCCAGGCACTGCTGAGCCCTTTCAGAATTAATGTCGGACCCCCCCCGCCCCCCCGGGTTGACAACACTAACCATCAAGCAGTATTTATTAAGGGGTGATATTCAGAGATAAAGTTGGGTCCTGTGTCAAGGACTCTGGTCTTCTGGTGTGTGTGTGGTGGGGGAGGGTGGCTATGTAAATTCCAGGTGTCAGGTCAGCAAAACAAGGTGATGGATACTGATAAGGGGTGCGCTCAGGCTGCACAGATGTGTGTGGGGAAGGGGCATTCCTGAGCCCAGGCTCCTGTGATGAGTAGGATTAGCTGGTCCTGCAGTCAGCCGCCAGCAGGAGGCGGTGGGGAGGCTGGGTATGGTGAGTTCAGGACCAGTTCAGGATCACCTGATGTGATCGAGTGAAGAATTCAGAGAAGCAGCAGACAACGCACATTGGTTCTGAGCACCAGGGCAAATGCTTGTGTACACCGTCGTGTTTCTTTCTGAAGTTGCCGAGCTTGATTTAGATGGTGATGGTTACAGATTCCACCTCTGACCCTGTATCCTGCCCTGCTACATGGTCACATTTGATTGTCACCTCTTCCCTGTATTGTCATCACCTTACTGCACACGGGCGCCTGGTCACAGAGACTCGGTAGTTTTCCGGAGGTCACGCAGGGCTGGGATCACCCTGGCCTGCTGTGGAGCCCAGCCCCTTGCCACTCCCTGCAGCGGGTGGGCGGGATGGGGCGGGGCCTGGGATGCCAGTGAAGGAGTGACAGGGCGTCTCATGGTCTGAGCAGAATTGTGCCTTTTGCTCTGGGAACCCAGAGAAGGATGAAGAGGGTGGGCAATGGAGGGAGATCGGGCTGTTGAGAGGTGACTGGTAAAGGCCGGAGGGCATGCAGATGGAGGAGAGACTTCTGCTTCTGTTTGTTGTTGTTTGTAGTATTAAATAGAAGATAATGGAGTATTTTTCTGTGCTGGCCCAAGGAGAGATGATGGTGACTGATGGCACCAGGTGTGTTTGCCAACTGCGAGCAGGAGAGATATGTGGTCGGAGGCCCCAGGGAAGCCGAGCTGAACGCATCTTTGCCGTGATGTTCTCAGGGAAGGCAGCAAGCTTGGATAGCTGGTTAGGTCCCAGGGGCACCAGGGCTGCAGTGGGCCTGCAGGGTGCCAGCACCCAGCCCCTCAGGTGGGGCTTGTGAAGTAGACCGGGGACCTCCCACACTTTCCTCAAGATATGGCGGGCCAGTCAGGGGCCAGGTTCCCAGCTGGTGCTGCTGGTCCATGGACACATTCTGAGGAGCACCTGTCTGTTGGTCTGGAGTTGCCGGGGGGGGGGGGGGTGGTCTTAGAGACAGCAGGGGTCTGCAGAATAGTGGCCGGACTAGACAGTGTCATGCCCCCTGCTGGTTAGGGATGCACCCGAAGGATTGGGAAGGAGAGGCATGTGTTAAACGGGTCTCCTGACAGGTGTAGTGGAGTCTGGGCAGAAAGGATGGCCAGTGTGGAAGGTTGTGGGCAGAGAAGGGGTGGTTGGAGCCCTAGATTGCAGGGTAGACAAGTCAAGGGTGTGTCTATGGGAGGAAGACCTAAGAGCTAAAGGAACGGAAAGACCCTTGGAGCTGGGGAGGCAGGTGACCTGGGTCCCATGGATGCTGAGCATCCCTTTGGGTGGAGCGCCTGTGAGGGAGTGTCAGCAGGAAGCAGGGGGCCCAGGGGGTGGCACGTGAATCCTGGCTCTGTGTTCACTCACTGCCAGGCCAACTCGTAATGCCAGATGGTTATGGGACTGACTCACGGATGGTAGTTCCCAAACCTGGAAGGATGAGGCTCATGAATCTTCTTTCCAGACCAGGGAAGTCTTGTGTTGGTTTGTCACAGCCAGATCCCTCCCCCAGACAGAGATGGCATTGGAGGAGAGTAAAGACTGAGGAGGGGAAATTGTTTGGCCATGGCAAATGTATCTATCACCCCTACTTCCTCCATGGATGATTCTGATGTTGGTGGTGAGTTTTTTAAAGGAGGGAAGCAGAGCAGAACGTCATGACCAGGGGAAGGAGCCCAGGAACCGTCCAGCCTCTCTATGTGTGGCCACCCAGCATTCTTCCCCTGCAGGAACACCTCTCCTGCTCCCCGCAGGCTGGTCGCCCATAAGAAGACACGCATGTTTTATTCCTCTTTATTGTGTCAGATCTGATCCCCGTGACCCACTTCCCCTGTCTCTTCAGATGCTAACACCGATTGTAACTAAAGTGAAGTAGGAAGCCTGCTGCCTCCAGCCACCACGAGGTTACCCTCCGAGCCTGGGCTACTGAGCTGGTGACAGTGGCTCCAAAGAGCAGGAGGTGGTCACCTGATTGGGGTAGGGAGGACGGTGGCAGAACTTGGTCTTTGAACAGGCACCTTAGACATGTTGCTTTCGACATTTAGAGAAAAACGTATCAAACCTTCAAGTCCGCTGGGCACAGATAGGGTCCCAGATACCTCTGCAGCCAACCCCAAATGGGATGCAGAGGTGATAACTGATGCCGTTGGCTTTTCCTGATCGAGGTTCCCAGGGCATTCTTTGTGACCTCAATTTTTATTTTCATAGAAATCCAGGACTTGGCAAATCTTGGGGGTGAGTGACTCTGAAGACAAGCCTGGTAGACACCAGATGTCACGCACATTTAATTGGCAGTGTCCGAAGTGGGGCTCCAGGCCTGCTTTGAGGGGCCGGGCAGACTCTTCCCTGTGTTTTGATGTTCGAGTGTCTGGAAGACGCTACTGCAGATGTTGTTATTAGAGGCGGCCCTTCCAGTGGGTCCCGAAGAGGAAAATGTGACCAGGTCGGCCCTGCATGCCCTCAAAGACTGGGAAGCTTAGGCAATGGGTAGGAATTTCTTGGTTTTTCTCCACACAGATTCCAGAGCTTCCTTGCAGCTGTCCAAGGGACAGGTGCAAAGTGTGTGTTGCTCTCGATTAAATCCCTCTGACTCCTTAGCTGAATCTCCGCAGAGAGCTGGGAAGGACAGAAGAGAGAAGAGGACCCCGGGCAGTTCGTATTTATTTCCATAATGTGACGGTTTATAGGTTTGGTTTTAACTTTATCTTCAGACACCTTTGTCTGACACTTAGCAAGAAAGGCCAGCAAGAAATTGCTGACATTTTCCTTTGTTTGGGAGTGAGGATCTACTCATAAGTGATACTTATGGGCACATCTTAAAAAAATTAAGACATCTATCTGCCCAGCTGGTGTAGCTCAGTGGTTGAGCATCAACCTATGAACTAGGAGGTCACAAATTCGATTCTCCGTCAGGGCACGTGCCCAGGTTGTGGGCTCGATCCCCGGTTTGGGGCGTGCAGGAGGCAGTTAATTGATGATTATCTTACATCATTGATGTTTCTATCTCTGTCTCCCTCTCCTTTCCTCTCTGAAATAAAAGATATTTTTTAAAAAATCAGGAGTCCTCATTGGCATACTTAAGTGGGTTATGAGCTTTCAGTATGGGTGTAGATGCTGCCTATTGGCTCACTGTACCAGGTGTGTGCAGGAAAGAACACGGGGGTGGAATCTCTCCGATCCCAACTGTGGCCTTGCCAGGTAGTCAGCTTCTTTATCTGAAAACTAGAGGCCTGGCATACGATATTATGCCTGACTCCCCCCCCCCCCCCCCCCGGCCCCGCCTCTCTGCCTCCTCCTTCCCTCGCTCCCTCAACACCTCGCCACTGCCACTGGTTGCCCGTGCCACTCTCTGGTGGTCGAGTGATTGAACTCCTGCTCTCCTGGTCGAACTCCCGACTGGACAGTTAGCACATAGATGGATTTTGTTAAACCCTTGCTTGCAGTAATTTCCATGGCTGTTCACATTTGCAGAGGATGGAGTCATGCTTCTGACCTAGTGCAGGAGTGACATGGGGGGCGGGAATGGGGTGATAGGCAGCTCCAGCCCTGGCTCCATTGACTTATCCATACCGGACAGAGCCCAGGTCCCTGCAGAGGCTCCTGGAGCGCGACCCAGCGAGCTTAGCTGAGGTCACACGTGTCCTCGGCGCTTTGTCTCCTCCACAGGGACCTCATGCTCAAAACCTTCATGCACCTTGCATAGGACATTTCCTAATTCAAGGTAATATGCTGTTTTAGATTTTAAAGATGTAGTGTTGGCAAAACTTAATGTTTCCCCCCTTCCAGCATTTTAATCATGTCCGTGAGACTCTCATGCTAAATATCATTGGTAACGTGTCTGTCATGGAGTGAGGACCCGCAGGGTTCTCAGCTGTCACGATGGCTGTTCTTCCTGTTTGGGAAGACCTTTGGGAGCTTTTTATGAAGATATTCAGAGTCAAGGATTCAAGGAATGGTTGCACTAAAAAATGAAGAAGCGGAAAGTCAATGGAAGGACGAGGAAACGGCTCCCCCCTTTCCATGGGTGTCTTGCCTATCCCTTTGAGGTAGTGCTTCTCTACTGGAGGCAGCTCCCCCACCCCCACCCCAAGCTATTTGGTAATGGCCACACATTTTTGAAACAGAACAACCCCCTGACAAGGCGTGATCCAGCTGTGAGGATGTCCACAGCGTGAGGTAGAGATGAAGGCCAAATCCCACCTCCCTTTCTGAAGACATTTTTGAGTATTTTGGTGAGAAATAATAATTTTCTGTCTGCCTCTTACCTACCTCTTTTCTCCATAACACTCTTTCCTAGGTGTTGTTTATTTGTGACCAGTGCCCCACCCCCACCCCCACCCCAACACCCTGTCATTGTGCAGAGTGCTGTGGGTGGGGTCAGGGCAGTTCACAGCACTGGCTACCTGCTGGGCAATGGGAGACTGTGGAAGCAGATGGGCTGTGGCTGAGATATTGCCAGTCCACTGGCTGTTGGGGCAGCATTCCCCATCGGTCTGGTCTGGCGGGTGAAGTCCTCTGCGAGGACCTTGTGAGGACCCCAGTTGGTGCACGGGGTCAGCACCTTGTAGTGCAGTCTGTCCTCTAGGAATCCCTGGGAAGACAGCCCAGAGATGACTGTTGTGGGCGGGACACTGAGCTGGGCACCAGGTACCGCTGCGGGTGGATCTCTGATTCCCTCGCCCACCCCACCAGCACTCACCCAGCGCCCCTGGCCTCTCTACAAAACTGCCTGATCCTCAGATGCAGGGAAGCCTTTGGACAGGAAGTGTTTTCTTTCTTCTAATTTAGGTCAACCCAGATTGCATTTTGACAAATAGTGCTGACCTGCTGTTAGTCTCACTTGCGCCCAGGGCACACCGTGGGGCCTCCTGTTAGAATGAAGAAGGTGTGGAGGGTGGGTGCTGCCTGTGATGTCTGTGTGTCTGTACACCTCATGCAGCCCCGTGGCCCGGTGGGTGGAGACTGCACTGCTGTCCTGGAGGAAAAGGAGGAGGGATGTGGGTGCTCAGAGGATTGCCCAGCGTTCCTTCCTGCTGGATCAGCATGTCCTGGCCCGAGACCCACACTTGTCCTCTTGTGACTCAGAGACCAGGGTCAAGTCCTTTCCTCTTTTACTCTTCTACTTGTGGCTTCCAGTTTATGGAAGGAGAAAAATGGGCCCCCAGTGAGTTCAGCTCAAGGCAGGGTGATTGCAGAGCTGAGCTCAGAAACTTTCCTTCCTGAAATGATCCAACTGAGTCTCAGGCCAAGAAGTAACACATGAAACTGCTCGTGAAACATAAATAAAATTCTTTTTCCTTTTAAAAAAATCCTCACCCGAGGATACTTTTCCATTAATTTTTAGATAGAGTAGAAGGGAGGGAGGGAGGGAGGGAGGGAGGGAGAGAGAGAGTGAGAGAGAGAGAGAGAGAGAGAGAGAGAGAAAATTGATGTGAGAGAGACACGTTGATTGGTTGCCTCCTGCACATGCCGTGGACGAGGCCAGGGATCGGACCTGTGAACCTTCGCCGAATGGGCTGATGCTCCAACCACTAAGCAACACCTGGAAGGGCTCTTTGCTTCTTAGAGTATCTGTCAGTCATCTCAGTGCAGAAAAGTAACCTTTCTGGGGCCCCCTGACCTGGAGAAGAAGGTCTTTGCTGGTTCCTAGATGGACCTGCAGGGGCCAGGGCAAAGCCACTGCTTGGCAGCTCTCTGTTGCCCATGGACTGGATTCTGCTAATACTGCAAGCATGATTATTAACTGGCGAGATCTGTTACTGGGAAAGCCAGGTTGAGTTGCATTTGACTCTGCTGACTACCCGTGGTTTCCTTTAAATAAGGCTTGCAAGTCATGGAATGGTGGCCAAAGGATCTCATAAACTTGGAACTGGGAGAGCGAAGCCAGCTGCCAGGGTGGTGAATGGGTGGAGACAGGTCTGATCCCTGCGCTGGACCCCTCTGCAGCCCTTCCTCCCCTCCACCCTGGGGTCCCAGCAGCACTGAGGTCTGCCTACCTGCTCTTTGGTGTGAATGAGGCAGGGAGACCAACTACAGGCTTTTTTTTTTTTTTTTTTTTGCCAACATGGTGATATATTCCATCATGTGGAAAAATTAGATAGTCTAGAGGGTACCGTTTAAAAGGCAGCAGAGAAATAAAACATAATGCCGTCTGAACATAGATAGTAGGATTATTTTTATTTAAAGGCAGGTCTGGCTGCGTAAAGGGGATTTGGAGTGACAGGTTCTGTCTGAGCCTCTGATTCTGTGCATTGGAAGAGCCCATGTATCCAGGGCAGCAGGGAGAGGCGGTTCTTCAGGATTATCAGTCTAGACACTAGGGTCTCATGTGAAATTATTACTATTGGGCGAGAAAAATCAGTGCTTCTTTGCAAGGTGGGAGACACTAAAAAATAGTGACCAGACACATTGAGCTATGGCTGAAAGAGGTTCCCTCCTTCAGTGTCTTCTAAGATTCAGTGTCATCTAAGGTGGATGGAATGGAATCTCCTACTCTGCAGGCTGCATCGTCCTACGGCTAAGTGCAAAACCTGGGCTGGATTTTAGACAACCAGCACTAATTGGAAGACACTAGCAGCGGTTCATTATTTGGGCTCTGAAGGAATACTACTTTATTTATTTACCTTGGGCTCTGAATGACTCACATAAGAAGATGTTTTAAATATCTTGCTATGGGCCAACTAATTTCATATTAAAATTATCCAATAGTTGAAAGTTACTGTGGTCTCCTAGTGGGAATGGGCCCCAGGACATGTGGGAACTCTTAATTCTGGTCCCACCATTGCCCCTCACAGAGCTCTCTGCCTCTCCTGCCTCTCCAAGATGTGAGCTGGCCGCACACCATCAGTTATTCTGCTTACAAACAGGGTTGGCCTTTAAATCTATACAGCTGCAGTTGTAACATGGCTTTTGCCAATCTTAGTGGTGCTCGTCTGTTAGAGTGCCGGGTACTGTATCCTCACCTAATCAATGTCCTCCTCTGTATTTTTTTTTTTTTCATGTTAAATCACTTGGCCTTGAAAACTGCATCATTTTTCATAAGTTTGTGAATTCTTTTAGGGGCAGAGATCCCTCCTTCTTACTGCTTTAGTGTTGCAATTATGAATAAATGAACACACAGAAGAATGAGTAAACAAATGAAAACTTACTGAGATGCTGGTCTCATTTGTTTCATTAATATCAAGTTCAGTAATAGTCACGCATTTGTTCCTCTCTTCATTGCCAAGAAGGCAGAATTCTGACACTCAGACCACAGAAAAGACATCGTAGCATGGGAATGGGACAGGCAGTGCAGCCCCAGCTCTGAGCGAATAGCTAACTCTGTAGCCTGGGGGAAAGTGCCCACCCTCTCTGAGCCTCCACATCCCCCTAACTTGATGGGCTCTAGAAACCTCATTCTACCTGACTCCTACTCTTGAAGTTGGTGGTTCTTGGGTCTAAACAAAGAGGGCTTTTTATTGAAGCTTAAAAGGTAAGACCTAGGGTCCCCACTTTGCATTGAGGACATGTTAGAGGCATTTCTCCTGAACCTTTGGGTGCCGGAAGCTGGTGGACAGAGCTTAAGACCCTATGGGTAGGAATCATGTTGAGGTACAGCCACAGAGGGTGATCAGATGAGCTTTAGAATGTTGTGGTGTGTGATGTGTGTTGTTAACAGACTTTATTTTTAAGAGCATTTTTAGGTTCGCAGCAATAGTGCACAAAAGGTACACAGATTTCCCATATTCCCCCGGCCTCCACACATACATGGCCTCCCCATCATCAACATCCTCCTCCAGAGTGCTGCATTTGTTACCATGAATGAAAGCACATGGACTCATCACAATCACCCAGAACCCATAGGGTACATTAGGGTTCACTATTTTTTTTAAAAATACATCTTTATTTCAGAGAGTAAGGTAGAGGGAAAGAGATATAGAAACATCAATGATGAGAGAGGATCATTGATTGTTTGCCACCTGCATGTCCCCTACTGGTGATTGAGCCCGCAACCCAGGCACGTGCCCATGCCCAGAATCAAACCCAGGACCCTTCAATCTGCATGGCGACACTCTATCCCCCAAACCAAACCAGTGAGGGCTGGGGTTCCCTCTTGGTGGTGTACATTCTGTGGGTTTGGACAAATGCATAATAGCACATACCCATCATTAGGTGTCATACAGAGTCTTCTCCTTGCTCCTTTAAGTAAATAAATTGAATCAGCTCACAGTCTTTCTGATTTATCTCATTAAATCTGAATATTGCATTTCACTCTGAGATGAAACCCAGGTTTCCTAGGTTATACCCTCCTTCATGAGAGACCTCAGGACTCACCTCTGTTCTTTCAGTGCAGGGAGCATGACAGGTGCCTCATACTCATAGGCTGATGAGAGAAGGGGCAAGCAGCACCTGCAGAGGGTCCTGGAGCCTGGAGGACCACCTGGCCAGGAGCACTGTCCCTAGAAACAGCCCCTGTACCACCTTTCGCTTGTCCCAGCCCAGAGAAGGCTGTGGAGCCTCCGGTCTGATTGGTGAAAATTGTATTTATGACATTTTCCTTCTGAAACTTAAGCAACCTGAAATATCTCTGTTCAAGACATCATGAAGAACTAAGACTGATCAACTATGTTTGAACCCTGTGCTGCATCGGGTAGTGTCAGGAACCATGATTATAGAGCCAAGAGGTGGCAAGTGGGGGATCTGGTGAGAGTAACACAGCATTCCTGTTAATGATAAATTAACGTGTGCCCAGCACACAGTTTCTTAGCAAAGTTAGTTCTCACAAGAGTGCTCAGATTTAGGCACGTTTTCTTCATTTTACGGGTGTAAAAACGGAGGTGGCCAGGAAGTGGACAGATCTGGCCAGGACAGGCAAGGCTTCTTCCTGCTCTTAACCAGTGTATTCTCCTGCCTGTTGTCCAGGTGGCAAGTGCCTACCTGTCCAGAGCCTTTCCCCAACACATTGGGAAACACTAGGAGTGAAGCACAGCCATCTGAGAGCTGCCATCACCACCCCTCTTTGTTCTCTCCTTCCTGGGAGTGCATGTGTTCCAGTGCAAAATTAGGGGGTACCTAAAATACCTTTTTAAACAAGTAAATTGAATCAACTATCAGTTTTTCTGATTTGAGTCACGATCTTTTTAAAAAAATATATTTTATTGATTTTTAACAGCGGAAGGGAAAGGGATAGAAAATCAGAAACATCCATGAGAGAGAAACATTGATCAGCTGCCTCTTGCACGCCCCCTACTGGGGATGTGCCCGCAGCCAAGGTACATGCCCTTGACTGGAATGGAACCCGGAACCCTTCAGTCCCCAGTCCGATGCTCTATCCACTGAGCCAAACCGGTCTCGGCTTGAGTCACGATCTTGTCAAACACCCAGGTTAGAGGAGATGCTTCATAAACCAGCAGCAGGTGAGAGAGGATCCATTTTTGCAACCATGTCCAGAGTTTTGGTGTCAGGTTAGTGTTCAGGCGGGGCATCAGGTGGACCCCCCTGGAGGCTCCCGTCCGCGAGGCCTAATCCACCCCAGTGCTTCGGCCTGCCCGCCGAGCCGCGCTCCCGCCGCCGCCGCCGCGCTCCCGGGACCTGGCGGCCGGCTGAGCGCGCGGCCCACAGTCGCTGCACATCGGCCCCCGCCCGCCGGCCCCGCCCGGGAGCTCGTTTCCATTTTAAACCGCCGCCCTCCCGCCCCTAGGCCGCGGCGGCGCAGCTGCTTGCGCGTCTCAGGCCCTGGGAGTGGCGCAGGCTCCGGAGTCGACGAACTGTGCAAAAAAGCCCGAAGATGCGAGCCGGCCGCAGTCTTAGACAATGAAGCCTCGGGCGCCGCCGCCCGCCCCGGGCCCTTCGCGCCGCGGCCGCACCTGCCGGCCAGACCCTCCCCGCTCCTGACTGCCCGCCCTCCCGCCGCTCCGCCCACCCGCCCCGCGGGCCCATGGCTGGGCGCCTGGGACCCGGGACCCCCGCACTCGTGTCGCGCGGCGCATGGGCCGGCGGGCGCCAGGGGCGCCATCCCTGCATCTTGAGCGCGGCCCTCTCGGCGAGCAGGGGGCGTGGGCCCTCTCCCGGCGCGCTCGCTCGCTCCGCCTCGCCCGGCCACTGCCTGATCGCGCGTCCCGGCCCGCGGCGCTGGATGCAGAGGAGCCCCGGCGGGCGGCGCGGCGGCTGCGGCCCCGGGCGACATGTACCTGCTGGACGTCAGCGGCGAGCCCGCGTCTCCGCCCGCGGACACGATGCCGCGCGGGACGCCCCCCAGGAAGACCGTTTACCGCATCTCCGTGACCATGGTCAGAAAGGAGCAGTTGGCCGCACCGGGCCAAGGTTGCCCCGATGCACGTCCCGCTCGGAAGCTCCGGCCCGGGCGCTCCCCGGATGCGCCCGGGCGGCTGGTGGAGGAGGAGGAGGCAGAGGAGGTTGTGGCGGGCACTGAGGACCCAGAGGACCGCCGGCCGCGCGCCTGGGACGTCCGCACCTTCCGCACTCGCAGCACCGGGCAGCTGGAGCTTGGGCGGCTTCGGCCGTGCACACGCGGCATGGAGCCCACGGACCTGGCCGGCAGTCCCCCGGCGGTGGAGCAGGAACCCAGCTCGCCTACGCCCGGCAGCCCAGACGTAGAGGGGGTCCGGGCCGCGCCCCTGCGGCGGAGCCTCAGCTTCAGGCACTGGAGGAGCGGGCCCGACGCTCCGCGGGAACGGGCCCCGGGCCGCGGGAGGCGCCACAGCAGCTCTGCGAGCCTGGCCTGGGCGCCGGGCGGCGAGACCGTGGCCGACCCCGGGGTCGTCCCCGAGCCCGCGACCGCCGCGCAGCCCGCCTCGGAGAAACGCAACACCCTGGACGTGGGCGAGGTGCTCAGCAAAAACGATGCGCTCTCGGACTTGGAGCGCTGGGAGCGCAGCAAGAGCAAGAACCGCACGCTGGACAACAGCGACCTGCAGCGGCTGGAGCGCGCGCGGGCCGCGGCCGCCGGCCCCAGCGCCGTCTCGGAGCACAGGCTGCTGCGCTTTTTCAGCGGCATCTTCGCGCGCAGGGACGGCGCATCCGGCGGCGGGCCCTCCCCGAGGAGCGGCGCCTTGCGACCCCGTGGCTACTTCAGCCTGCGACGCGCCCCGGCCGACGCGCACTCATCCAGCGCAGAGAGCATCGAGGGGTCCCCGCGCAGAGGTGGGCAGCGCGGCCGGGGTGGGAGGGCAGTGGTGGGAACCTTCGGGTCCCCGCGGCGGGCCTGCTCAGCAGAGTGCCCTGGGACTGGAGGGCAGCTAAGGGATCTGCCCTCTCATGTCCCCCGTCGCACGTGGTTGTGCAGGATGTGGACCCGGGTACTGCAGTGTCCCCCACTAATAATTCTGCGGCGTCTGGACATTCTTGACTGGCCTTGCTTCCAGCAGCGTGTGGTGGCGCCTTTCAGGGCTTGTGGTCTAAGCCCCTGGGAGCCTGTCTCAGGAGAGATCACCTTGCCAAGCGGTGCCTTTCTCCGGCGGTGCTGGCTCAGGCCTCTCCGCCCGCAGGCTCAGGGAGCTGGCAGCTGGCTGCCACCTGGGATACCTGTGGGTTGCTCCAGGAGGCCAGGCCTTGGGTCCAGGCTGCCACACAGGTGGCGCCCTCGTGGGAAGAAGCAGCTTTCCTCTCAGTTGACGTCTTACTCCACCACCAAGCTTAGTGTCCTCATCAGGGCTACCTGGAGGTGGCATTGTGGGTCCTGTGCTATGGCCTCGGCTGTTGGCGGGCTCCACCTGTTGTGCTTGGTCAGGGATGTAGGCCCTTCTCCCTGGCCTCCCCACCAGTAGGTATGTTAGGGGGAGAGCTTCTGGGCCACAGGATTCTCCTTCCTGGTTATGATGTCTGGTGTGCCCGCAGGGAAATCACAGCCTGGAAGCCTGGCCTGAGAATTTAATCCTCTGCTCTCTCAGGCCCCCTGATTAGGACTTGCAGGGAAGGTTCCCAGGAGGTGTGATAATATTCTGATGCAAGAATCAATTGGGTAGCGTCTGATAGTGTTGGGGGTCAAAACACTCCAGAACCTGAAAAAACACAGACCCCTTCTTTCCACATGCCTGGGCATCACCCTGCAGGAGGAGGCGGGGTGGGCCGAGGAGCCTCTCAGGAGGGTGGGGGTGGGGAGATCTCAAGATGCGGTCACCCGTGCATTTTCCCTCTGAAAGCTCAGGAGGCCGTCAGTACAGCTCTGCTGCTGCTGCAGGTAAGGCTGGTAAAACGCTGCAGTGTGGGAGCCTTTGGTTAGAGACTCAGCTGCCAATTCACCTTCCTCCTGGAGGTCACCTGTTACCTGACTGCCTGGGGGTGTAGTAAAACCAGCCAATGCAAAGAAATGTCTGCTCTCAGTTAGTATTCTTAAGTGAAGACAAATAATGTCAGCTTCTGGTGACCCTCCAAATGTGAGAATATTTGAAACCAAGAAGTTGAATGTGCAATTGTGTTAAAGTCTGATATTGTTCTTAGTGAGGATACAGTATAATGTACCTGTTTCCAGACTGGCATTAGTTTAGCTTGCCGGGGCTTTTTTTTAAGCAGTATTACTTTATTATTTTTCCCAACAATTTGAAGCATGGCGCATGAATCGTTCACCCACCTGTGGTCGTGTAGTCCACACCACCAATGTCCATACATACCAGGAATCTTGCCTTGAAGAGTTATTTGTCTGTAGATGAAGCTGGGTGAATGATGGCCTTATCAAATGATCAGTGTCAGTGGTGTGGCCCATACGTTTCACCCCGAAGTCTCTCTTCAATTACAGTTGACAATCAGTATTATTTTATACTAGAGGCCTGATGCACAAAATTTGTACAAGGGACTTGTCCCCCTGAAATCCCCGCTGCCACCACTCTCTGCGGGGTGATGGATCTCATGTCCCGTCCCCCCCCCCCCCCCCCCCTTACACCCACACACACTGGTGGTTCCGGAAGGTCTTGCTGCCACTGTCTGGTCTATTTAGCATATTAGCTCTTTATTGTATAGGATTAGTTTCAGGTGTGCAACATAGTGGTCAGACATCCATATAATTTGCCAAGCGATCCCCTCAATACTTCTAGAACCCACCTGGCACCAACTATAGTTATTACAATATTATTCACTATGTTCGTGGAAAACTTGTGTTAGGAGGCACCATGTTTGACTCCCAACCATTATCCCATCCCTTCCCACATGCTCTGAAAATATTTAAAAACCCTATGAGTTACTTTGGTCTGTATAAAGTTGCTACTTCCCTTTGCATTCAGTGGAAGTGGAGGCACGCAGCCTAGTCCCCCTCTAATAGTAGGCTTGCATCTTTGCTCTCATGAGCTTTGTAGAAAATAGTAATTACCGCCTGGGTTCCAGACAAGTATGCATCATTGAGGGAGAGGACGAGGGAGAAGCACAAAGGATATAGAATAAAGGTGGTCCTTGTGGTATCTATTGATTCCAGGTAAAAGCACTGGCATTTGGGTGTTGCTTTTTGTTCACATGGATATAGATAGTAGATTTGAAATACTAAAGGTGTGAAGTTTGTTGGAATTTTTCCCTCCAGAGCAGTAGAAGATAACAATGGTGATAATTGGAATAGTGCTTGGTTTGTTTGTACTTGTGGCCAATCCTTCTCAGGGTGGAGTTCCTTTGGTTTGAGGCTAGGGTTGTGGGTTGTGGAGAAAAGCCGAATGTTAATGAACTAGGTCACAGCACACACAGTCAGAACTGCAGGACCTTATTTTATTCTTAATTTCTAGGTAACGACAGAAAGGCCACCTTTTCTACCTGCCTTTGGATAGCATGCCTGAAATGTCATGGTTCTTAAAGATACTTATAATACCAGTGTCCTTTCAAGTAAAAGCTACATCCCCCACAGCTTTCAGGTCTCATTTTATTATATACTTGCCCACATTTTATATGTCGGCCTCCTATGACACAGTTTTTCATAATTTAGGTGCTAGTTAAGTGAGGTTATGACTTTAGGGTAAAATGTCTAAGGCGACAGTCAGACACAGTGACACAGGCCCATTTCTCTGGGAATGTCAGGAGGCTGCAGGTGCCCAAGGCCTTGCCCACAGCCGGGCCAGGTGGGTTTGCAGGGCTCGGAAGATGTGGATTTTAGGGAGGTACTGTGGTGCAGACTCCAGAACTCGGCCTGTGTGGTCGGCAGCACTCTGCCACAGGCACTGATCATTTGTAGCAAAGTTTGAGATATTCACATTCAGTATGATAAATGTTTTGCCACCAAGAGTCTGCTAAACACTTTTTTGGGGGTCTTTTTGGATTTCAGAGTAGCAGATCAGCTATTGTAGACTCATGTGAGATACACACACACACACACACACACACACACACACACACACACTAGAGGCCCGTTGCATGAAGATTCATGCAATAGGCTTTCCTTCCCCTGGCTGCCAGGACCAGTTTTCCTCTGGAACCTGGGACCTAGGCCTTCCCTCTGGCTGGTGCCTTCTTTTTTGCTTTGGCCGCTGGAGGCTTCACTCCAGCCTGAGCCTTCAGTCTTTTCTGGTCTGGCTGGAGTGCTGCCTCTTCTCTGAGCCCCAGGCCAGGGGCTGGCTGCCACCACTGCTGCAGCTTTGTCTCCGCCCCCAGGGCCAGGCGCTAGCGTCGCTTGGCCCTGCCCCCCACTCCTGATTGGCTGGTAGCATAGCCAATCAGGAGCCAAGGTATGGACATATTTGCATGTTACTCTTTTATTAGATAGGATATACTGTGTGAGATACACACACACACACACACACACACACACACACACACACCCCTTGGGTTTCACTAGTTTCTTTAAATCTTGGCCACAATATTAAAATTTGAAGTTTTTTCAAGTCTAAAGGAAATTAGAGAAGATTGCCATCAGGCAGGATTTCCTTTTGTTAGACTTTCAGCTAGGGAAGCAAGATGGCTGGAGTCTTGTTTTAAGTCACACACAGGCTTCCACATCACATACCTGGGATTTTCCTGTGTTCTTAACTGGGCATCAGGGTGGAAGGTTCGAAGCTCCTGCCTGCTCAGAATGATTCTCTTGTCCTTTGGTTCACATCTGTTTGGGCTCTTTCTCTCCTTGCCCCTCCCCCCATGTATGACAGTCACTGCCCAGAGAGACCCCGGGCAACTTGTTCTCTGAGGTTTGCAACTATTCCCGAGCCCAGGAGGTTTCCAAGAGCCCCTGTGTCAGGCCAAGGGCAGTTTCCTGTCACCTGACACACATGTATTAGGGCAGTCTGTTGACAACAAGTGTCATTTAATATAAAGAAGGATGGAATGGTAAGTGACTAATTACATTGTAGGTGTCACTTTCTGTATCCCAGGCAGCCTGCTAACACTTGGAACCCGCCAAAGGCAATGCCAGTCCAGAGCTGCACGTGTGTTTAGGGTGTTCTGTTGCTGTCTGGGAGGATTGATTACAGCAATAAAATGATTCGTTGATAGCCCCGACTGAGTTTATTAGCATTTTAGATTACTAATTTACAGCTGATATTTGATAGCATATTTTTTTATGAGAGGCTTTGTTCTTTCATTTCTGATTCCCTTGATTTGTATCCATTTCTGTAACATGATCGACTATTTTATACAGTTTAAAAGAAGAAAAAACTTCAGTGGAGAAAGAGAGGAAGCAGCAATTAAATGAAACCAAATTACTGAAATAACTGGAAACATTTTAACTTTTAAACTTGTCTTGTTACAGAAAAGGAGTTGCAGGTTTTAAAGAAACAGTGTAATTCAGCTTCTCATTTGAAACATTTTGAATTAATTACATACTCAGTATTTAAGGATTTACTTGCTAGTTTACGAATTCACTTGCTTTTTATAAATGACTGCAGATAGCAGCTTAGGGCACCCAGTTTTGCTGTTGTTGCTATAAAGTTGAATTGCTCCCCTGGTGACGGAGAGCCTGCTTGGGGGAGAGGCAGAGCGGCTGAAGGTCAGCCACACCACACCCTCTGAGCAGACACTGGAAGTAGGGGCTGAGTCTTGCTGTGCTTATTTCCTCTAATCAGAGAACGTGTTACAGCGTCATCACCTGTTAGCATCTCTCTTCATGTCACCCTGGACTTAGATTATCCTGCCACTAAAGGAGTGCTTAAAATTGCATCTGCTAAAGGTCTTCTCTGGGTTTAGCCAATGTCTGGCTAGCTATACAATTAACAAATATTTTTGTTATGAACTAAGTATAAAGTACCCACACTGCTTTTATTGTTAAATTTTTGTTTGGTTCAGCCCAAATTGGAGTCCACCGTGATATTGATATTGACTTGTTTTTAGGTGCCTGCCTTCGAAATTATGTCTCATCTATTGCAGTTGATGGAGGCATTCACATTTGCTCTCTTTTCTCCTGTTAATTCACTTAAGACATTACTGTAGATGCCCCTATAATTTAAAGAATGTTAGTGCATGCCTCTTCATTTAGCTGGTCTAAATTCAAGGATAGGTCTTGGCACCTTGCTTTCCATAATCAGTTATTTTTATTTTTGTAGTTGGCTTTGGTACTTACATCACTAGTAGATGTGAAGTCTCAAAGCTTATACAAATACGCCTCCTCCCATATGTCAGAAGATAGGAAGGTTCTTCATTCACTGGGGACCAGGGTGTGCCAGCCAGAGGCCTGTTGAGGGGTCACATGGCTGTCCTTATCTAATGGCGGTAGTTGGAAGAGGCACATTTCAGTCGGCAGGAGTGAGAGGAAGATGAGGGCTACGCTCGCACACAGCCTGCTATTGAGATAGTGCACAGCTTCCGATCTCTTTCTGCTGTGATCCTTGGGCTCCAGGTTTTGCATGACATAGTGACCGTTTGTTTCAGAGGACGGTCTCTGCCTACCCGCGTATGCACATTTCTTTGAGGGGATGTCCCTTCGTTTGAGATGGTTCACAGGGAGTCTTGTGTTCCCTCGCCCTCTGGGCCTGTCATTGCAAGGACTCCTTTCAGCCTTCCTGCTACTGTCGGACACTTGAGAATTGACTCTGAGAACAGTGTCCCCAGCCCCTGCCTTCTCTGGACACTAGATCGGAATTACTCTGACAGGACTTCTTCAGCTGTGAGGTGGGGGATGGCGGGTATTTATCCAGTTTGTACATTCCTGCTGCAACCAGCAAGGGCCCTGAAACAATAGAAATCCCAGGTGGACTTAGGGATGCTCATTTGTAACTTGCTTTCATGCAACTCCAGTCCTGCTACCTGAGAACCTGGCGCAGTCCCAAGGGGTGTGGCAGACCTGAGCAAGGCGGGCCTTCCGTGCCACAGCTCACCCATAGCTCCAGGATACTTGGATCTTATCGCTCCGCTTATTGTAGTTGCCAAGCAAGAATCCCAAGCTTCTGAGAATCTGATTGCACTTGCATTGAAGAGTAGATGCCTGATTGGCTTTCCTCATCTGGTTCGTTTAATGTTCTGGAAACCAGCTTCCTTGTTTTAAACCTGGAGTATCAAGACTTGTCTCCCAGTCTTTGAGCGGCAGATATAAGAAGGACCAGGATCGGCTTAGCACTGATTTGTGCAGTGTCTGGGGAGAGGGATGTTTGGACGGCACCTCTCACCAGCAGAGCTGTCCCACTCTGCAACACCTGCCCTCCTCCCCGGGGAGTTCCCTGTCGCTGGAGCTTTCAGACGAGGGCAGGCAGGGACTCTGGGAAGGGGGTCCTGTGTTGTTAGTGTGGAGGCTTAGAATTGATGGGCTCAAAGCCCACCTGCTTTTAAACTCACAAGTCCTTTCAGGGTCTAGATGTGTGATGATTTTTATCCCTGCCTTCACCCCACATGTGGCTTTCTCCCAAACTGGGGAAGCGAGATGCTTCTGTCCGTAATATCCTGGCCCGGCCTGCGGCCCCCACCGTGGCTCCAGCTTTGTTCTGCTGCTTTGAGACCTCAGTTCTGTCTGCCAGCCAGAAGCCGCCCGCCCCACCTCCCCCCTGCCACCTGAACCCCGGGGCTGGCCGTCGCTATCCTCAGGGCACTGATGCCACTTGTCCTGTGGGCACGGGGGATGATGTCTGAGTGCGGCCTCCCTCTGGTTCCCTCACAGCCTCTGCCTCTTTCCCGCCTTCTCCCAGCGCCTCGACTCAAAGCTGACTCCGGGTGTGTGAGCGATGCTTGGGTGGTGGCGGGAGGAAAGAGCGCTCTGTTTGTGGGAGCCGGTCATTGCCACGTGGAGGAGGCAGGGTCTGAGACAATGGAGGAGGCTGAGTCTTGGCTGCAACACTCAGGCCGGTGAGGTGCTGGGCAGGTCACTCACCGCCGAGCCCCCTCTGTCCCATGCGTTCCTGTAAATCCCAGTCTCCTGCCACCCTGGCTGGGCCTCGGCGGGGGGAGGCAAGATGACCATGCGGCAGGCGCTGTGCTCTGCAGCCCAGCAGCGTCTGCTTTTGAATGATGACCTGGCATGGCCTGCAGAGGACCTAAAGATAGAAAACGTCAGCTACATGGACACCTGAAGGTACACCTGCTGAGAGCTGCACACCTGTCCAGGTGGGCCAGATGCGTGCCCAAAGCTGCCACAGGTGTCAGCTAACCTGGTTGTTTGTTTTGTTTTGTTTTTAATTCCCACCCAAGGATATTTTTCCATTGATGTTTAGAGAGAGGGAAAGAGAGAAACATCGATGAGTATCGGAATGAAACGAGAGAAACACATTGATTGGTTGCCTCCTGCATGAGCCCCAACTAGGGCCCGGGCCGGGGAGGAGCCTGCAACCAGGTACGTGCCCTTGATTGGAATTGAACCTGGGACCCTTTGGTTTGCAGGCTGACACCTGTCCAGGGCTAACCTGACTTCTTGTTTTTGCTGCATCATCCTTTGTTTTCCCATGATCTTCAGTTCTTTTTATTTTAAATTGTTTTTTATTTTCCAGTATCGGATTAGTTTCAGGTGTTCAGCTAGTGGTCAGACATTGATAATAGCTATGAAGTCATCCCTCCTGTAAGTCCAGGTGCGTGGTTCCTGCACTGTTTCTGACTATTCCTGATGCGGTACATCCCCGGGCTGTTCTGTAACTGCCAAAGCTACCAGTTCCTTTTAAGTTGTTCACCATTGTATCTCAAAATTGCACATGGGGAGAACAGGCCATCCCTTTTCTTTGGCTTAACCTCTGCTCCCCCCGCCCCCCCCCCCCCCCTTATTCATGTAACTAGAAAGGTGACTGTTGCTTATGGATTCATTTCCATCCTGATGGAGCCAGATACATGTCTATTTCCAGCAGCTCTGAGCACTGTGTGCACGTCCTCCATCACAACCTGTGCTGGCTTCTGGGAGGAGCCTGTCCCTGCAGAAGCCTTTGCCTGTGGGAGCAGTGACTGCTCCCCCCCCCCCAGGGCAGCTTGCAGCCTCTGGAGCAGGGAGCATCCACACGCTATATTTATCAAGTTTGTTCAGTGCAATAGAGTGGAATAGAGGTTGTTTGGAACTTTCCATGTTACCTTTAGGTATTGAGGTTTTCTAGTGTATATAACGGTACAAAAGGGGGCATTGGACCTGTGTTGGTCTCAGGCTGCCCTTTTGACCCTTCTGTATAGGAAGTACAGTCTCCCCCCTTGATCCACGGGGATACAACCGCCATGGGTGCCTGGAGCCTCAGAGAGTACCGAACCCTGTGTGCTCTGTTTGTCCCAGGCATGCATACCTACGATAAAGTTTAATGTGTAAACCAGTCACAGTCACAGATTAACATTGACTAGTGATAAAATGGAACAGTTATGACACTATACTGTAATAAAGGTAAGTGATTATGGCTTTTCTCCCTCCTCCCCCCACCCCCATCCTATGGATGGTAGCATTTACAGCATGGAGACGCCAGGCAAAGGATGACTCCTGCGCCCGAATGAGATTTCATTACGATACTCAGAACACCGTGCAGTTTAAAGCTTATGAATTATTTACTTCTGAATGTTTCCCCAAAACACATTCAGACCATGGCTGGCCACTGGTAACTGAAACCTGGGAAAGCGAAACCGTGGTTAAGGAGGGATGACTGTCCTGCCACGTCAGGCACAAGCACTTGGTCGTTGCCGGCTCGTCCTAGAGCCACTGACGGTCCATTAGTGCCAGGAAGTGACCAGGGGAGCACCAAGTCCTCCTGGCTGCGGGGCCCCATGTCCAGTGCAGGGCGAACCCAGCCTCGAAGAGTGAACATTACTTTCAGTACAGGAACCTGGGTATTCGCAGTCAAACTTGCACTCATAGGGCAGTTAAATGTTCTCTATGGGAGATTTTTGTGGCATTTTCCTTTTCTTTCAAGTCTTAAGACAGATACTGGTCCGTACAGAACGAGACGGTGTCTCAGGTCCCGTCGGTGGAGACCTGAGCACTAGCTTTCCTGGGTGGCATGCCCTCACCAACACCTGCATCCCCAGGAAGTTCGTCCTCAGGCCGGTTGCGGAAACGTGACTTTGATATGTAGTAAATGTGATAATGTGATGTCCGTATCTAGTGCCACATAAGTTCTAGAAAGGTCATTTAGGTACCAGGTTAAAAAATTGTTGCTGTAAGTGGCATCCAAATCTGTAGAGCACCCGTATGAGTTTACTCAAACCACACTGTCGGCATTGCCTGGAAGCAAGCTCCTCGGTGCTCCCTATCGGGACGGTTTCACAGCTGCTTTTACACATTTGGGATGAAGGGCGGAGCAAGGGAGATTACCGGAGGTAGGAGGAAGGAAGGCGGGTATTGGATCCTTGCTGTTAACAAGATTATGTGCTTTCTTGGGTGGGTATAGCTCATTTCAAAGCTGTGTTCACCTAGATGCACAAAGCTTGCTTAGGGCAAAGATCAACCTTTTACTAAAGTTATGAGTCTGGGACCTCCCATCAAGACCTGCCCAGTTAGGCCATTGATGATCAGATCACCCTGGGAGGGGACTTCCCACAGAACTTCTTTTCTCATCCACAAAATCTATTCCGGGGTGAGGTTCTGAACTTAGATGCATTTGCTGCCTGTTAGTTATAGTTTGAGAAAGCATGCCGATAAAATTGCTTTATGCCTGGTGCCCAGTGCTGGGAACAGTTTGTTTATATGATCTGTCAGTTTTTCATGTGGTCATTCACAGGAAGTAGGGATTTACTGTGACATTTGCAGGCCAATGTTTGCAGAGTGACTGGAATCACCGAGGGAAGCACAGGCTCCGGGAAGGTAGCGGCCTGTGGCAGGGGGCGGGCCTCTGCTCAGACCAGAGGCCTGACCGCCAGGGTCTGTAGCTGTGGGCCCGGTGGTCTCTGTGTCAGAGTCCTGGGTGTGCCTGTTGGCGTTTGGGCTCCTGGGCAGATACTGGAGAGCACTTTCCTCCAGTCTCCAGTTTGTTCCTGGAGTCCAGGAGGGTCCCACCAGCTCAGTCAGCTTTCTCCTTGCCAGCCCTGTGCCTGGCACACACTCCTGGCCCGTCTGCCTCCCCGGTCCCTGCAGGTCAGGCTGCTCTCAGAAGGATCAGGTCCCACGAGCCGGGCTGTGCTCGGGCTGTCGTTTGAGCATGCCCGGTTTCCGGGAGGCATGGAAGTGGGCACCGGAATTCTTTTCTCTTGTTGAGGTTGTCGTCACACAGGTGTGTATTAGGACATCAGCCCCGCTGGAGTCCCCCAGTCCTTTCAGTCCCGCTGGGGGCTTTGCTGCTGTTGAAATGAAATTCAGTCTGTATTTCTTATCTTTTTAAAAAGTATATTCCTATTGACTGCAGAGAGGAAGGGAGAGGAAGAGATAGGAACATCAATGATGAGAGAAAATAATTGATCAGCTGCCTCCTGCACGCCCCCTACTGGGGATCGAGCCCACAACCCCGGGCATGTGCCCTGACTAGGAATTAAACCATAACCTCCTGGGTCAGAGGTCGATGCTCCACCTCTGAGCCACGCAGGTAGCAGGTAACAGGTAACGTTCCTCCAGAGGGCCAGGCAGTGAGTCACAGCCTTTTTGGGGGGAGGGAATGAGCTCTGGTGACTGATTGCTGGGGGTGGGGGTGGGGTGCCAGAGGGCGTGCACAGCAGGGTGTGGCCGAAGCCCTGGGCCCTGTTCAGAAGTCTGGTGCTCCTGCCACCAAACTGCTATTTGAGGAATAGGCCATTGGTGCCTATTTTTAGGCTGGTTTTGTTGCTGTGTCACAATAAGGCAGGAACAGCCAGGGCACCACACCTACGTGAAGCCAGCAAGGCGGGGCGCCCTCGGAAGCACGTTGCATGCGTCCATCCCGTGGTTGCCGCAGCAGCCCTGCGGAGCAGCCTCTCGTCCCCTGATCAGCAGGATGGACCGGCCTCTCTGGAGAGGTGCCTAATATAGATGTGCGGACAGGTGGAGTGGATGGAGAGCGTAAGCGCTAAGCCCCAGGCTGCCTCCCCAGTCACCAGCTCCAGGGCCTTGCTGTCAGCTGGCAGGCTGCTGTTGAGGTTTCCTCAGACCTCTGCCTCCCTCTCAACCCTGTCACGAAGGATCCGCACCATTTCCCAGAGGGTGGTTCCTCCGGCTCAGACCCGGGCGGGGTGTCGGTGGACTCTTCTGCATGCCTGTACCAGGTGTGAGTGGGTCAGAGCTCCCCTGGGGAGACTTGGCCAGCAGGGCTGAGCCTGGGCTCTCAGAGCAGGTGGGTCATGAGCTCAGTTCTGCACCCCTCCCCTGCCCGGGAGGTGGAGGTCAGCTGTTGGCTGGACACTTTGCTTTCTGGAATGTACTGCACATTTAAGGGCATTTAGTGGCATTGACACTGTTTATAAAAATGTTTTTTCTACTTTCCCTGGGCTAATTTTATCTGGTGGTAAATTTTTCTAATGGCTGTATATGTTTTATTATAGCGAACTAGAGGCCCTGTGCATGAAAATTCATGTACTGGAGGTGTGCGGGGACCCTCAGCCTGGCCCGCCACCTCTCACAGTCCAGGAGCGCTCAGGGGTGGGAGGCAACCTGGCGATCAGGGGAAGGCGACGCCCCCATCACACCTTTGCTGCTGCCACTGCCTGCAGCGCAAGCCTTGGCTGGCCCTGGTTACCGTGAGCCTTGGGCGGCCCTGGGCAGCTGGGCAATTACCATCTGAGGCTTGCCTGAGCCTCAGACCCACTCTGGGCAGCTAGGAGGCCTGCCACTACCACCCCGCCCTCCCCGCCCCCAGTGGGACTGAAAGGCCTGGGGGACTCCATCTTGTGGCTAAGGGCACTGCCAGCTTTGTGATGTGTGACAAGTCAATTTGCATATTCCCTCTTTATTAGACAGGATGCGCGATTGGCTGTGGCTCCTCACGGTGTTTGTGCACTGTTGACACGAGTCCCTTCTCCCCAGTCACCCATGGGCCCAGAAGTGCACCTCTTACCTCTTCCTCGGAGGGGGATCTCTTCCTGGCTCACACTTGGGGCCAGTGCGGAGGCCTTGCTGTGCAGGGGACACATTTTTAAATCCAGTGGCCTTGGAGAGCTAGACTAGAAGGGACTTTGACCCCAACCTCCACACCATCCCACCCCATCCTTTTGAAGGTGAAGGCAGCACCTGACCTTTTAAGGGCATCCCGGACACTGTGCCTCCCTCCCTCCCTCCCTCCCTGTCAGCCACAGGCCTGGCTCCAAAGGATACATCGTGTCACAGGCCAAGCCCAAATTGGAGTACTCGGTATTATACACTCGAAACACTTTGGCACAGGTTTTAGTTTAAAATAAAAGTGATAACCAAGAAGCAAAACGTGTTTTATTCTTAGCCCGAGACTAGGCGGGTGGGCGGCATGTGCCTCTACCTTAGCTGGCAGATTCGGTCAGCACTCCTGTCACGGGGAGCTGTGCTTGGCGGGCAGCCTTCCCCTCCTGGGAGACCCCAGTCGACTTGGGGTGGGTGCATTGGTTTTGTATTTTTGTTGCTCTTGCCATATCTTCGGGTGAAGTGATGTGTTTTTCCTTTGCTCCTGATTTTTCCCCTTCAGTCCAGTCCAAATAAGTGGTTGTATTTTCAGAGTTCTAAATGCAGCCGCGCAAACACACTGGGCCTGGGCCTGAGGGTTTGGCGCGGGTTCCGGCTGCTATTTACATGTGCCAGAGCCTTCTTGGAAGTCACTCCGGTTTCTCTCTGCAGAGGTGGTGAGCCTGGGATCTCGGAGCACTGGGGAGGGGCTGCTGTTCACTAGGAAATTCTCCCCTCCCCCCAGCTCCCTTCTTCGGAGCCAGGCAGGGCCCAGGGAAGTCCCCTGTCTGGAGGGACCCTGGCTCTGCCCTGCTGAGGGCTGGGACCTCTACCTCCCTGCAGTGTCTGCGCAGATGGGCGCTTCCCAGTTCCCCCAGGGCGGGAAAGGTGCATGCTATGACAGGCTCTCGGGCAGGGATGTTCGCACTTTGCCAGTGAGATAAGCAAAAGTAAATCCAGCGCAGCCTCAGAATCTGTTTACGGCCTATACGGAAAGATCATCATCTGAGAGGGGGCCCCCAGGAGGCTGTGCCTGGCTTTGGCCCACCTTTTCCTTCTTCTCCCCTGACATAGCCACACCAAGGTCAAAAGAGAACCATGGTCATTTGTGGATGTGGCCACGGCAGGGTCCTTGTTGCAAGGACTGCACAGTGGAGCCAGGGGATGGCTCAGAGGCCTGAGCGGGGACATCCTCAGAAGCCCCAAGGGGAGAGCTTGGCCTCTTGCTCTTGGGACCTGCACCTGCTGCCTGGCTCCATCCTGCTGCCCCTCTCCCACACTGCCCAGCTCACCCACTGGGCTGTGGCACTGACCAAGCTTGGGGACAGCGGCTGATGAGATCCAGGAAACTCCAAGGGGAGGTGGAGATGCAAAATTGAATTTCCTAGAAACAGATGTGCCATGTATGTGAAACTGTTCCAAGGAAGGAACACTATCCTGATGAGTCCCAGCCAGTTCCCCAGTTGCAGGATAGACAGAGCGCCCGAAATCACACCCATCTCTCCAGAGGACATCAGTCACCAAGGACGCATAATGAGTTTGGTTTCGAATATCCACCCCAGGGCTTTTGTATTCACAGCCAGAAAAGGTTGAGGGGGGACTTCCTGGCAGGTACCACATGGGGAGCGGCCCCCATGTGCCTAGTGACCGTTAAAGGTAGGCGTAGACACGGCTATGGAGGTCCACCACACCCCGCATCCCGCTCCTGAGAGATGGCCGCCGCTATTGGGTTAGTTGGGTATGAGTTCAGACAACCTCCTCTGCAGTCGCCTGCATGCTGTCTAATAGCTAGTTAATTACCTGGTGTTCAGCTGCGGGCTCTGGCGACTCGTGCCATTACCAGCGTCGATACTCAGTGTGTTGTCTGTCACTCAGTGTGGGACTTTTCTACGCACGGCCAGATTTTGTGCAGGGTGTGTGTCCTGGGGGGGTCTGCGCCCGCAGCAGTGTCCGTTCTGTGTTTGTCTGAGCGGCTCAGGGCCAGCGTCAGGTGTGTGAGGGCAGCTTGCAGGGGAAAGAGGAGAGGTTGTAGGAGGTGAAGCAGGCCCCAGAGCGCACGTGTGTGCACAAGACGAGGGAGCATCTAGCCCAGAGGACAAAGGGGACTGTCCTGCCCCAGGAGCTGTGTGGGGAGTGAGCCAGGAGTGCTCTCAGACGCCCGGCTGAGGTGCTGTGATGCCTGCATACTCCACCCCTCTAGTGGATGGCAGGCTTTCATCCCTGTCTTTGCAGCTGCTGGGAATTCTGTGGAGATCAGCGGGCCATTGAGAGGTGCAGGTGTGGAGGGGGGCAGGATGGCAGGACTGGCAGTGAGATGGTAGGTGCTGCCCTGACCAGTAGGGAGGTCATTTGCATGTTTGTTTTATTTTCCAACTACTTTTTATGTAAATAGTAGAGGCCCAATGCACGGAATTCGGGCAAGGCGCTCGGCACTCCCCCACCGCCACAGCTTCGTTCTGAAGGTCATCCCAAAGGACATCTGTTCTAATGAGCAAATTATGCTTTTATTATTATAGACTAGGGGTCCGGTGCATGAAATTCATGCACTGGTGGGGAGGGGTCCCCTCAGCCCAGCCTGCCCCCTCTCACATACTGGGAGCCCTCAGGGGATGTCCTACTGATGGCTTAGGCCCGCTCCCCACAGGGAGCGGGCCTAAGCCACAGTCTGGCCTCCCTTTGTGGGAGGCGACTGGGCTGATCAGGGAAAGGCACCAGCCCCATCACCCCACTGCTGCAGCCACTGCCAGTCACCACAGCCACCAAGGTGTTTTCATCACTCCAGACTGTGGTCCCTTCACCATGAAAAAAAATGACAACTTTCTTTAGGCATTTTCAAGATGTGTCTTTCATAGGATATAACATTTCTTTATTTTTCTTTTTTTATCCTTACCTGAGGATATGTTTCCATTGATTTTTAGAGAGTGTGGAAGAGAAAGGGAAAGACAGAGAGAAACATCAAAGTGAGAGGAACACTTTGATTGGTTGCCTCCGGCATGAGCCCTGACCTGGGCCCTAGCCAGGGAGGAGCCTGCAACCTAGGTACATGCCCTTGATCAGAATATAGCCCGGACCCTGAGGTTGGCAAACCTAGGCATTTTCCACTGAGCCAAACTGCCTAGGGAAAGGATATGATATTTCTTAGTCCTCCAGCAGCAGATCTTTGTTTTTTTCCTCCAGCAGTGGAAGAACCCTAGATTACTTTTTTGGATTCTTATACCCAAGTTACTAAGAATATTACCAGTGGTGTACAGGGAGCTTAGCCAATGAGCGGTCAGAAAAGGTGTTTCCTCTACAGTTCACATCTATCTCCTCTGATCTCTGGCTCCACCCTGGCCAAGACCCCAAGCTTCTGGCCAAGGATCCGAGGCTCAGGTCTGGGGCAGGGGACCCCCGGTGCGCTTGATCGCTCTGCTCCAAGGATGGGGCCCTGGGCGGTTGACCCCCAGCTCGAGCGATTGCCCTGCTCCGCCCCCAGTCAAAGCCTCAAGCCTCTGTTTGAGGCTCGGTCCCTGGGCGGGGAACCCCCAGCACATAGGATCGCCCTGCTCCACCCAAGGCCAAGGCTGCAAGCTTCTGGCTGATGCTCTGAGGATGGGACCCTGGGAGGTTGACCTCCAGTGTGGGCACTGTGCCGCGCCCCCCCCCCCCCATCCTTTCAGGTAGCGTAGCAAAGGTATGGTAATTTGCATGTTTCTCTTTTATTAGATAGGACATTTTTATTGATTTCAGAGTGGAAGGGAGAGAGAGAGAAATGTCAATGATGAGAACCATTGACCAGCTGCCTCCTGCATGCCTCCACTGGGGATTGAGCCCGCAACCCGGGCACGTGCCCTGACCAGAAATCAACGTGTGACCTCCTGGTTCATAGCTCCGCTCTCAACCACTGAGCCACACCAGCTAGAATGTTTTCCAACATCTAATCCATAGCTTGTGACTCGTGCTAACCCCAAATGTCAGTTACATGGGGGGCCCCCAAATCACATGGGGTGTGGAGTACACAGTGACCATGAGGCAGGCCCTCGGCCTCTGCACTCTGCCGCCTGGGGGGATGGGGGAGTGCTGGGTCCCTGTGTGTCAGTCGGCCCAGCAGACCCGCAGCTGGGACCGTGATTAGGTTTGCTGAGCATCACAGCTAATGGGCAGTTTGTTGTCATCCTGCAGCGCAGCCACAGAAAGCAGTAGCCTTGGGATCTTGCCTGCTTCCTGGGCTTGCCCTCAGCCTTGTTTGCGGAGAAAGATCGTTTGGCCGACTCTCAACCTGACCCTGAGCTTCTCCGCCCTACACTGAGAGATAGCCCACCTTTTGTTGTTGTTCCAAAGCCTCATCTGAGGACATTTTTCCATTGATTCTATAGAGAGAATGGAAGGGAGGAGGATAGACAGAGAGAAACATTGATTGGTTGCCTCCCTATGAGGGCCGGGGATCCAGCCTGCAACAGAGGTACATGCCCTTGACCAGAATGGAATCCTGGTCCCTTAGTCCAAGGTTTGATGCTCTGTCCACTAAGCCCAACGGCGAGGGCGCACCCTCTTTCCTTTTGATGCTGTTGTCTGTAGTAGGCCAGGGGCTGTTCTAGCCAAAGGCCATGCCCAGGCCTGTTCAGCTGGGAGAAGCGGAGAGCACCCAGGCACCAGCTGGTGCAGGTCTGCAGGGAAGGCAGTTTCTAAGGCAGAGAAGATTCTGGGGCCTGAGAGCACCGAGGGGCCAGGTTTTACAGATAAGTGATTGAGACAAGTAGAGCCTGGAGTCTAAGTAGGCAGCCCCACCTCCATCTGGGGGATTTGTAGGTTAGTAACAGGTGTGGACGAAAGGGGCCACGTGCTGACCTGACAAGCTCAGGGGAGGCCTGCATGGCGGTCTTGCAAACTCAGAGACCTAAAGTAACCACAAAGGGTGGTCTGAAATTACACTTTTAACTAAAAGCAGTTATGGTGGGTAGTATCTTCATTGACAAGGTCAACCTTTACCTTAACTGAGCCTGTGTCTTTTTGCATCTATAATAACTTGAAATGTCTGGTATTATGCCCAGATTTCAAGATCCCCAAAGACCACCAGGGAGCTGAGCCTGATGCAATAGCATAGAGTCTTTATTACAAGCCTGGGCTTGGCCCCCTGCCCTCACCAACACAGCAGCAAGACGCAGAGGAGGAAAAATACTCAAAAACATGATGATTTTATAGGGAGGTGGGGACAGACTCGAACCACTGTTGGCCGACTCTAATTGGTTGGGTGAGGGCTGGGGCTAGTGACACAAATAATCCCTAATACACGTGACCTGTCCTGTCCTTTGCTCTTGATTGGAGCGCAAACGCTCAGTCTTTTGCGATTGGCTAATTCAAAGGGAGAGGTTGGTCTTTGTGATTTCAAGATAGCAGCCCCCAGGTAAGTTTACATATCACTCGGCCTACAGTCCAAAATGGCAGCTGTCTTTGCAGTCCCGCTCTGCCCTTTCACTGGTAACTTGTAACTTCCCTTTCTCTGGAGCCCCTGGGACACAACCTAATGTGCCTGGGCACCAGGACTGAGACCACACATTCCTTCATTGTTATCATGTTAATTGTTCCTGTACCCACCTAAGTGTGTGTCTGTCATTTTACTTCTTATCCAATCCCAGGAGTTTCCCTGATTTGCTTTCTCCCGCCTCTCTAGTCTAGCACCATGTAACCCACCTATGTCCCTCCTTTAATTGCAACATATAAATATAGATGTAACCCGCCATTCTCCGAGCATTATCTCAATTCGTTGAGATTCTGCTTCCCGGCATATGTTGACAGTTTGGCTCAAATAAACTCATAGGCATTCTTTACAGGTTTCAATGTTTTTTACATTAACGTGGTGTTTCCTGTCATTGTTCCTCATGAAGCACCTTCGGGAGAGGTTGACACGTTGGCACCCACCCAGCCCCGTGACTCCCAGATGGAGTGATGGGCCAGTGATGGTGAGGGCACAGAGTGAGCACGAATAATCCTGGGTCCTTGGGACCACCCTGCCCCTCGCCCCTGCCACCCTCTCCATCGGGCGTTGTGGCCGACATTCAGGGCCATGGGAAAGAGTTAATCCTGATGGCTTGTTTGCATTTGTCCTCTGGACTCATTGTCCTCTCCTATCCAGACATCTCATTATCAACAGCAATTGCTCTGTGAATTAAACAACATTACTGACTGTCTGCAATTCTTTATGGAGCTAATACTGTCGGGTGCAATTATATCCATCACAGGACTGACAGGAGGCCAGTGTATGACTGAATAGCCCAGTTTCTCTCCTGTTTTTCATCAGCGTTTATTCGAAGCAGGAGAATTTTTCTTGCCTGTTTCGGCATCGTCTTAACTTTCACAAATAAGGTGGGTGCCTCCAGCCGGCGTCGAAGCTGCACCGTGGAGATTACGTTCCTGTTGGGGGTCCACTCAGAGCCCACAAAGAGGAACCACTTCCCCATCTCACAGTGATGGCTTTGTCTCCAGCCTGGCGACTTGTTCTCTCTGCCAAGTTCTGACTCGTACCTTTTCCTAAAACGTCCCCACCGCAGCATTTTTACTTTCAAAATCTTTGCACTTTCACTTCAGGTGTTAACAGTGTTTTACAGAATCCTTAAAGTCCTGGGCCGCAGACTGTAAGGGGCATCTCTTCATATTTGAAGGAGGAAGGGAACATTTTCTTCCTCTCCACTCTGATTCCCCAGTCCTCTACCCTCTACTTTCCTAATCCTCAGACAGGAATCTCTCTTTTTTTTTTAATTTACCTTTATTGTTGAAAGTATTACAGATACTTCCCTTTGTGGTCCCCCCCCTTGACTCCCACCTGCCCCCCCCCCCCCTCTCCAGGTCTGTGCCCAAGGGCTCTGCTTCTAAGTTCCCTGGTTAGTCTCTTCCCACCTCAGATAGGAATCTGTTAAGCCTTTACTCACACACCTGGCACCGCAGTGGTCTCCGGGCGTTCTGGAGCCAGGCTTGTTACGAAGTGCACTTGGAGGAAAGTGTAGGGTAAAGGGGCATCGATCCTCTGAGAAGTTAAAAGCTTGCAGCTCTCCAGAGCTCCTCCTGGCTCGAGACATGTCCTTTGGGGGCTCCTCTGGAGACGAGAGAAAAGGATAGGGCAGACGCTGGTAGGGGTTGTGAAGGATTCTGAGCTGCATCAGGCCTCCAGAGAGATGCTTGGGGCTCTCAGCCAGGGCATGGCTAGTCTGCAGCAGTGATTTGGGGGTGTCTTGATGGTCTGGTACACGTCACCCTGTACTCAGAAGGCCTTATGAAATGGGGGTGGGGGGGCGGAGTAATTGTGGTGGGAAACTGTCTTGATTGTGGATCTTTGAGGCCACTGAACTTCCTGGGAAGCCTTAAATGAATCTGGTATCCCAAGACTGTGTGCTTTATTCTATTTTCAAGGATCTGAGGGTTTTCAAGTTGGAAATTAAATCATATCGCAGAAAACAGTGCAGTGGGCATCTGCTAGGCCCTGCGTTTGACAGTCACCGGGCATCGTGCACGAACCAGTGTGCAGGGCGCCACCAGCTCTTTCCTGCTGCCTTGAAATGGACTTTATTTCATTACGGACACGCACTTCCTCCCTCCGCACAGACACGGCCGCTGTGGGAGGCTCGGTCTCGTTTCCTGTGGACGGGCTTGGTTTTCCCATCGTGGTTCTCATTTATATTTTGGGTTTTTACGAGTGCTTTATACTAAAAATAAACGCTCCTTCACTTTTCTGTTGCTAAAAAGAATATTTTAAAAAATTCCTGTGAAATGTAGGGTTTCACATAAACGTCTCGGTCCCCGAGATAACATGTTTTAAAAATTTCACCTGCAATTTCAGGTTCTCTTTTCGACACTCGTGTGTAATTTCCTGGGGTTTGTCTGGAGCCTGTATTTGTGGTCACCGGAGCCCAGTGGATGGAGCGGGAGGGGAGCCGATGAAGTTGCTCCCGCCGTGGCCACACACTCAGCTCTGGTTGGTAACTTGGGAGGAGAAATGAGAGTCCGTAGCTCTGCTAGGAGGCGGGCTCATTCCGTCCACAGTGTGCTAGTGTCTAGGAACTAGATGATTAAAAAAAATACATATATATATATATATATATATATATAATATGTTTATTGATTTCAAAGAGGGGGACAGAGATAGAAACATCAGTGAAGAGAGAGGATCACTGATCGGCTGCCTCCTGCACTCCCCACACTGGGTGTCAAGCCTGCAACCCAGGCTTGTGCCCTGACCGGGAATTGAACCGAGACCAGCTGGTTCATAGGTCAAAGCTCAACTACTGAGCCTCGCCAGCCAGGCGGAATTAGGTGATTAATCCGTGATCCCTGGTGGCAACAAAGAGCTAATCAAGCAGTTGGGGTTTGGGATGTGTCTCCCCGCACCCCAGGTCACATTGTGCTTCTGTTCTTTGGGCCAAGGAGGCTTCACAAACAGAAACATGTCTGGCTTTCAAATTGGGGTGCATATTTTGTGTGCCGTTTAATGATGGCCTGACATTTCCTGGTTAAATTTGCGGTTCCTCATAACAAACATTTTGGAAAACAGACCTGGAGCTGAGTCCCTCAGTTGGTGTTATTAGCAAGCAGAGGCTGAAGGGAATTTGTAGTCTGGTTGGATTGCAGAAAAGATCTGGACTGGGAAATGCAGCTTCTCCGGGGAGTTAATGTGAAAACAAACAACGGGCTGGCCTTCCTTTCGGTGTCTTTCCCTTGCTTCGTCCTGCAGCTCGCCGCCACAGATGGGCAAGGTCTGTCCTCTCATCTATCAGTGTCAGTGGGTAATTGCATTCCTTGGGATCCAGAGTCTTGTCCTTGTCATCGGGAGGTGGTGGGGACCTGGGGGTCAGAGGTGGCCTTGGAAGGGGAGGCTGGGAAAAAGCAACTGTGTGTTTAGAGATGAGCTTTTATCTGAAACCAGCCTTGAATCCTTGTAGCTGCATTTTTTGAAAAAACGGGGAGAGACTTGGGGATGTCTGAGGGCCAGCGCCTAAGCCGCTTTCCTGAGACCCATCAAGGGTCCAGTCTGCATGTCCTCTATGGAGGGTCCCATCTGTTCAGAGACCGACTTTGCTGTGTGATTCAGGGGTGCACCCAGGGACCCCTAGCCGCCAGGGGTGGGGCCAGCGGGGCGGGGCAGCTTCAGAACCTGGGCTCCTGTGGCTGACATGTGGACGATGACTCCCAGCCCCTCTCCCCAGTGGCTGCCTTGCCCATACCCTGCCATCCGCAGACCCAGCACGGAGCTGGCCATGGTTCTCGGCAGCCAGGAGCCGAGTTGGCCCAAGCGCAAGGGTGCCTTGGCCTCCACACGTGGATGCAGACGGCAGAAAATGGGGAGGTGTGTTGGTTGTGGTAAACATAATCTTTTGGTGGTGTGTGTTTAAAAATTGGTGCATCAGTGAATTGAGCTCATTTGAATTCCCACTTACTTTTGTTTTATTACTAAGGTGATTTTTTTCATGGTAGAGTATAAAATCTGAAAGGTACCAAAACGTAACAATGAGGAGAAAGTCTCTTCACTCCCCTTGTTCCTAAGCCATCTGGTTCCCTAACTCTTAGTCACCAACTGTTGAGTGTTTAATCCTAGCTGAAATGTTCTCAGCCTGGACAAGCTCACGCCTGTATTTTATACATGATGTGTGCATGTGCGAGCTTGTGCGTGTGTACGTGTGTGCTCACACACTTCTGTGTGCTGAGGCTTTGAGCATTTTTTCAGCTGCCTAGTATTCTATTATGTGGACACTAGAAGCCGGGTACACAAATTCGTGCATGGGTGGGGTCCCTTGGCCTGGCTGGCGATTGAGCCCATTGGGCTGGCCAGCCAAGGGGAAGGACTGCAGGAGGTTGGCTGGCTGTGGGAGGTTGACTATAGGAGTGTACTGACCACTAAGGGGCAGCTTCTGCATTGAGCATCTTCCACCTGGTGGTCAGTATGCATCATAGCTACCAGTCTTTTGGTCACTTAGGCTTTTATATATATAGATTAGAGGCCCGGTGCACGAAATTCATGCATGGGAGGCTGGGGATGTCCCTCAGCCCACCCAGCACCCTCTCCAATCTGGAACCCCAGTAGGATCGGGCCTAAACGGGCAGTTGGACATCCTTCTCACAATCCAGGACTGCTGGCTCCAAACTGCTCAACTGCCTGCCTCCCTGATTGCCCCTAACCGCTTCTGCCTGACAGCCTGATCATCCCCTAACCACTACCCTGCCAGCCTAATTGATATCTAACTGCTTCCCTGCCAGCCTGTTTGCCCCAACTTCCCTCCTCTGACAGCCTGGTCACTCCTAACTGCCCTCCCCTGCAGGCTTGATTGCCCCCAACTGCCCTCCCTTGCAGGCCTGGAATCTCCCAACAGCCCTTCCCTGCTGGCCATCTTGTGGTGGTCATCTTGTGTCCACATGGGGGCAGGATCTTTGACCATATAGGGGTAGCCTCTTGTGTGTTGGAGTGATGGTCAATCTGTAAATTACTCTTTTTATCAGATAGACTAGAGGCTTGGTGCATGGGTGGGGGCCAACTGGTTTGCCCTGAAGAGCATCCCAGATCAGGGTGGGGATTTCCTTGGGGTGTGGGGTGGCCTGGGCAAGGGGCCTGTGGTGGTTTGCAGGCTGGCCACGCCCCTCAGCAACCCAAGTGGAGACACTGAGATCTGGGATTAATCTATGTCTACAGTTGAAACTTTTAGCCTGGAGCTGCCAAGCCTTCTGCTCCCTCCTTGGTGACAGCCATTTCTGTTTGGGTTCATTTAAATTCTATAATTGAAACTTTGTAGCCTATAGTGGAGGCCTAGGCGCTAGGGCTGCAGAAGGTATGCTTCCTCCATCGCCCGGGCAACCCTAGCCTCTGCTCTCCAGCTCTGTAGCTGCCACCATTTCTGTTGGGATATATCTTCTATAATTGAAACTTTGTAGCACTGAGTGGAAGCCTAGGCTGGCAATGGCAGGTGGAAAGCTTGGCTTCCTCCATTGCCGGGGGAACCCAAGCCTCCCTCCTGCTCTCAGTGGCCATAGCCATCTTGGTTGGGGTTTATTTGCTCCTGATTGGCCTGTGGGCGTGGCTTGATTTGGAGGTACAGTCAGTTTGCATATTATTCTTTTATTAGCTAGGATGCCCACATTTACGTAACCAATGTTGGGAGTGTTACACACCTTCTGGGGCACCTTGGTGCCTGGATTTCATGTTGGAGAGCCCATTGGAGTCACCCTACAGGTCCTGTAACACCATATCCCTATGTTCCCGAGAGAGCAGCTCATGACAGAAAACAAGTGTTTTCAGTGTAATCAGAGATATTCACTAGTAAGGAGGAAGTTGGTTACCATTTACCAAGCATCGGCTGGTCTGGCCCAGGCTGGCACCATCCACGTTCATCCACCTGCAGGTGATGTCTTATCAGTGGCACTTCAGGGTGGTGCCTGGCAGCCCAAAGAGTGGTGGCCAAGTGCACAACTTCCTGTGCACCGTGTGCAGCCCCCAGCGTGTTCACCTCATGGGGACAGAAGCAGCCCTCATTTTCACTTTCACAGACATCTTGCCTTTAGAGCTGCCGGGACACCTCTGCCCACCTGCTCTGCCAGCTGGCCTGGCGTGCGGTTCCCCGAGAGCCCAGCATGTGATGCTGAGCACTGATCTCCACTCCTTTCAGCTAAGGTTGCAGGTTAATTGGTATCTTGCATCTTCTCCAGCTGCTTTAGCCATCCTTCCCTCTTTCCACCTGAGCACCGGCAGCCCTCCCTCCCCTCCGTCTCTTTGCAGGGCCAGGTGTCGGCTCTGTGGCATGGCCATCCACCTTATTTTGTGTCCCCATAGATTGTGTTCGCCTTGCTTCCTCTGAGTGCGCTTCCTGGCCCTCCTCGCAGACCCCAGAGGATTTGGGTTTCCTCTCCGCGTCCTTTTCATTGGAATCTTATCCATCCTTCTGAAACGGGGCGTTTCTTGACTCAGGCATTTAGCCATTTCTTTGTGGAGGTGACACAGAGTGATGAGATTTCTGAATTTGCGGAAAACACGTAGGGAGTGAATCCCCTTCGGAAGGGGAGGGCCAGAGCTGCCGCCACGCTCTGCTCCTACCCACAGACACAGAGTGTGGGTGTGCCGTGGGCCTCACGGAGGAGAAGTGGCTCGTGTGGGGCGTGGGAGATCAGGTCATTGGGGTCACCTGTGTTGCATAAGGGACAGAGGTGGCTGGCAGGGGAGGCCACCCCGAGGGTGCTAAGGGCATGGCTGTGCTGAGGGCCCACAGCGGCTGGGGACTCGTCTTTCTGACATCCCCAGGTGTGTTCCTGAGAAACAACTTCAGCAGAGTCTTCTGCACTGAGCAGTGTTACACTGCTAACATCCGTCATCATCCACGGTAACGTGGTTTTGGGGATTTCACATAAGGGACTTTGAGTAAAAACCAAAAGGCCCCAAGTTCGCTGACTGACTAACTATAGGGTCCGTTCCGGGCATCCAGGTGCCTCCCCGTCTCCACCCCTGTGAATGCGCACAGCCAGGGTGTCCTGGATGGGGTGGGGCCTGTGGGCTGGACGGGAGCCCGTGAGGTGAGGGAAGTGGAAGCCACAGAGCCCTGGAGTCTTGGGCAGAGCCGGCCTGTGGTTTAGGGGGCAGAGAACGCAGGCTTGGAACCAGAGCTGCCGCGTGGACTCGCCAGGTTACCGTCTCGGGCGGAGGTGCGTCAGGGGCTCTCTGCCCTGCGGTGTCCCGGTCTGAAACCTGGCGCGTTGGGGCGTTCTGACCTTGCGCTTCAGAGTCCCGTTCCTCACTCTGCTGCCCTCCTGTTTTGCAGATGCCTTTGTGAACAGCCAGGAATGGACGTTGAGTCGGTCTGTCCCGGAGCTCAAAGTGGTGAGTGCTTCCCTGGCCTTGGCCGTTGTCTGTGCTCAGCTGCAGGAGGGGGCTCTGCGGCAGGCGGTGACCTGATCACACGCAGGCCTGCACCCCTGGGCCTGCTTGTCCCTGGGGCCCAGAGGTGGAGCTTGCCTCTGGGTGTGTCCCTAGAAGGGCCAGGTGTAGCTGGCGGTTTTGAGCCCTGAGTGCCTGTGAGGCCGAGATGGACAGCCAGCCAGAGCAGCCTGTGTGCACAGGCAGGGACCCTCCATCATCTGCTCTTGTTTGTGTGTTTATGTCTCTCTCTCTTACACACACACACACACACACACACACACACGGCTTTATTTATCCTTTGTTGGATGTCGTGGAAAATTTCTAGAACGATTTATGAAGCTTTGGAATTCATCATTTAAAAATGTGACTGTTACTGCATTATAAAGTAGTGGCGTAAAATTAAAAGAAGAATTTTGTTTTTAGTACAAACTTTATTCTTTCAATGATATTAGTTGAAGCTTACAGTTGGCTTATGAAACATGACCTGGGTCTCTTGTAGCCACACCTTGGAGCCAGAGCCCCCTCCCTGCTTCCACTTAGGGTGAAGGAAGGGACAGACTTTATCTTGAAGTGTGATGTACTTTGTTATGAAATAATTGGCTTTGCGGGGATGTACCTGTGTGTGTATAGCTATATGTATATATGTTTGTGTATGTGTGTATGCATATTTATGTGTATATAAGTGTATGCACTTATGTATGTATTTATGCGTATGGGTGTGTGTATGTGTGTCTATGTGTGTGTGTATATATGTCCCTATATTGCCCTGGCCAGGGTGGCTCAGAGGTTGGAGTGTCGGCCTGCTCACCGGAGGGTCACAGTTTGATTCCAGGCAAGGGCATGTACCTGGGTTGCAGATTTGGTCTCTGGCCTCAGTCAAGGCATGTGAGGGAGGCAGCCAATCTATGTCTGTCTCTCACGTCAATGTTTCTCTCTGTTCCTCCCTGCCACTCGCTCTATAAATCAATGGGAAAAAAATATCCTCAGGTAATGATTAACAAAATATATGTGGGTGTATGTATGTATATGTGCGTATGCATATATATGTATTTATATATACAGGTGCTGTCAGGGGCTCTCTCTGCATAAAAATGTATGCATGCTTTGGATAATTATAAAGGCAGTGGTTATTAAAAATACATTTAATTTCAAAATGTAATAGAAATCAGCTATTAAAAGTGTGAATATATTTTTTGGGACACCCTGTATATATATATATATGTTTATGTGTGTATATTGTGTTTTTATATGCATGGCAGGTGTATGTGTGTACGTGTGTCTTTGTATGTGCTTGTGTATACATGTGTGTCTATATATGCATGTCCGTCTGTCTCTGTGTGTGTATGCACACATATACGTATACCTGGGCAGTGATGGGCTCTGACCATAATGTGGGAGCAGATGAGCTCTTCCCGTTCAGCACACGCTGATGAAGCCTGCCTCAGTTCTCCCAGGTCCCCTTTTGTTAGTGACTCCAGGCTGTCTGCCCAGTGACCCCGAAGCCGTTGGACATGCAGGGGGGCAGGATCCTTGGGTTTCTCACTTCTGAGATGAGAACACGGGTCACCCAGATTGTGAAGACAGTGTGTGTGACTTTGAGTATGACTTTCATCATCAGGAAAAGCAAGGAGGACGTGTGAGAGGGCCTCTGAATTTGGGAGGTAGGGTCACCCTGTCCCCCGTCCCTGCTGCCCTCACTGTGAGTCAGCCGGCCATCCATCGCCTTGCCTCGCTCTCCCACCAGAGCTTGACCTTCTCTGGAGCCCCTGCCAGCGGGTGTCTTCGCTTGCGGGAGACATAGGGTCTGTGACTCGTGCCTGTTTTGGAAGAAGGAGTTCCACAGGTCTGACCTGGGAGCAGCCACTCCTCCTGCACCTGGCGCTGTCAGGAAACACCTGTCAGTCGAACGCCGCAAAATTGGCATCATGGTCACCAGGAGCTTTTCAGAATGGTTGGCCGGTTTCCCGTGCACCCTCAGGACACCCACGTGCTGTGTAGGTCCTGCCATGGGAGTGAGACTCGGGGTGGGGTCTCAGTGATGACTTCATGACTGCCCTGCAGAGCCCTTCCTCTGTGCAGGCATGTTGTGGGTGCTTCACACACTGTCTCCTTTAACTCTGACCGCTCCCATTCCACAGACGGGGAGACTGAGGCTCCAAGGAGCCAGTTAGTAAGGGCGGAGCTAGGGGTGAGCCAGGAGCTGTGCTTGTCTGTCAGCCCTGCCAGGGGAACTTTGTGCACTGCAGACACATTCTGTCCTCACTGTCCAGGGGGCAGCGCTGGCCCCTGGCCCCATGTGTCTGTGGAGCACAAGTGTGGCTCGTGCAACTGAGGGGTTGAATTTGAAATTTTTATTTGTTTAAATTGGAATAATTACAGACTGACTGTACTCGCCGAGTGTTGAACCCTCTGGCGTAGCCTCGGTTTTGAGAGTTAAAGGTGTACAGGGTTCCGCCAGCCCATAGTGAGGCTGCTTACCGCCACAGATGTGTTTTCTGCCAGTTAACAGCACGTAAATGTCTGTAAGAAGTGGCAGAGGGTGCAGGGTGTTGCATCAAGGGGAGCGTGGACTCCTCTTCTCCACAGGTAACTGCCCCAGGGTTTGTTGGAGTTCTCTGAAGGCTTGACTCCATCCTGGATAAGGAAATGTGAGTGGTTCTGCAGGTCCTTAGGGGAGGTTCTTTTCCTCCTGCCCGGGACCCCTGTGGAAGGCTGGCTCTGCTCCCGGCGGGCGCCCCCTGGTGGAGGCCGCAGGCAGCTCGTCCTCTCAGGCCTCCTGTGCAGATCCATTCTGTGCTAAGGAGTCTCAGCATCTACAGAAAGTGCTCCTTTGTTCGGGGGCAGCCTCTGTGTATCCACAGGGCCGCGATTGTCTCCCGCCTAGTCCAACACCCCAAGACAGGTGGCCCCTTAGGTCAGCGCCTTCAGAACCCCTGACTCTGTTTCACAAACAGAATTAAATGACATAATAGCAAGCTTCAGATGGACTCTTTATGTGACATTTTGCAATCAATCTTCTGGAATCTGTCAGAGAAAACAGCTCAGTGATTGCTCTGTTTTCAAGAGTGGTGGTACCATGCTGTGTCCCGAGGTTGTGTTAGGGTTAGATAGTCGATGACGGTTGCTCCAGAGGGTCCCTGTAGGCCAGGCGCAGGCGTGGTGCTTTTGTCCGGGCAGGAAGGGGGAGCCAGGGTAGACATCTTGCCTGTAGAGGGAGGGACCTGTTCACTAGCCTCTAGTCCCGGCTGACTTCTCTGTTTTCGTTGAATTCCCAACTGGGATTTTTACTAAGAGCCTAGATTTCCTTTTCAGCAAACCTCGTGTTCAGCAGGTGAGTGGTGGAGTTTGGGAGGCAGGGAAGTCACTGTGGGGAGACGGTGCTCTCTTTCCTTCGTGATCGGCGATGTGGAGCGCAGAGTCCTGAGGGCTCGTGGCCCTGCCCTGAGACAAAGGGCCGGGGTGACTACCTCGGCCACCCCACCACGGCAGGTCTGTCATAGCCAGGACGCCGACCCCACGGAGCCAGCAGGCCCGGGCGGCTGCCTGTACCGTCTCCTGTGGTACTTGCAGCGGTTCCTGGGCCCGGGGCAGCTCTGCCCCGAACAAGCCTTGTCCTTCGTTCTTCTACCCCCCCCCACAACCCCCCCCACACACACACAGTTGGCTGCTGTATCCTGCAGTGTTTCAGGTTAGGATGATGTCCGGGGTGGTGAATGTAGGTCTATGAAATGGCCATCCCCACTCACTAACACCTCCCCAAGCCCCCCCCCGGACTGACCGATTAGCTCCTCCTGGTGGGTCAGCCAGTTCTTGGCCTGTCGTGGGCACGTCAGAAGGAAGGACTGTTGCCACGTGCAGAAAGCTCCGGGTGACACAGCGTTTGATTCTGAGCCTTTTCCTCCTCGGGAAAGAGGCACTCTGCCTCGTCTCTAATCTTAATTAAAAATTTAATTATGTGGCACGCTGTTTTAAATTTTCTCAGCATGAAGCTGACAAACAGCAGGTGCCCTGGAGCAAAAGAATAATTAATAGGTAGAAATTCTCGGCTTATGGAGGCCTCAGGTGAAAGGAAGACATAAGAAAGCAGGATGGGAGACAGCTTTATTTAGGCTCTTCTGCAAAGTCTGGCTTTCAGCCACTGCAAGAGTAGCTCATTTGTACTCACTGGTGTTGGTCAGTCATTCACTCGTTCATTCATTTATTCACTCATTCAGCCAGTGGTGCTGGGAGGCAGAGGACCAGGGACAAGTGAGACATGGTCCTGCCCTGAGGGAGTGGTCAGTCCTGGGGAGTCAGACCTCATAGTGATGCTGGGAAGATGAAGAGGGGAGTCCCACCTGGCATGTGAGGAGGCACCAAGGAGCACGGAGGAGCCCTGCTCCCTGAGGCTGTGGCTTTAGGAAGGCTTCCCAGAGGAGGTGACATCTGAACTGCTTGCTGGCAGAGCAGGAGGAGTTTTTCGGGCGGCAGTGGATGTGCGAAGGTCTAGGAGTCTGGGGATGCGGTTTGGAAACTGGGGAAGGTGAGAAACTGAAGGGCTGTAACTGGGGAGTACAGGATGGGTAACAGGATACAGAAAGGTCAGATTTTAACTTATTTTCCACAGTTTCATGCCAGGTGTGTTTACTCCTGTGTTTGTTCTTCTAGTTATTGGCTTCAACATTCATTTATCCAACCAGCTATTCTCTTTTCCCTCCATCTATCCTTCCTTTCTTCCATCCACCCATCCATCCACCCATCCATCCCTCCTCCCATCCATAACTTCCTCTACCCCTCCATCCATTTCTTTATCCCTTTCTTCCTCCCTCCATCCCTCTCTTCATTCCTCCTCCTCCCATCCCGTATTTACCAGGCACTTTGTTGGGGCCAGAAACTGGTGAGTGTAGGGATGTGGAGTCGGTGTCCTTGCCAGTGTCCAGAGACATAGTTCTTGGTCTTTGGGGACCTCAGGGTAGTGGGGGACCGAGCCACAAACATCCCCAGCAGTCACGGTGTGCAGAGGAGGAGCAGAAGACCATCCCAAACTGGTCAGGTGAAGAAGGCGGGAGGGCCATGGATCTGCTGCTGGCCTGTGTGCCTGCAGATGGGGTGTGCGAGCTTTCAGAGGGAGACTGTTTGCTGCTGCTCCTGGAGCGTGGGCTCTGGCCACAGGCAGTGGGCAGGGGGGTCCCAGGCTTGTGAAACGACTGAGAACACCTGTGCTGCAGCCGCACCCGTGTTCCAAAGAAGCAGGCTTGCCCTTGTCCTCTGCCTCGTACCAGCCTTGTCCCTCCACTCCCCACCCTTGTCCCCACATCGCCAGTACCCACTTGGCTCATTTCACCCAGTCGGACCCAGCTCCAAACTCCTACCCCCAAATCGGGTTCAGGTAACCGTGCACTTTCTTGTTGACGGAATGCACCAGAATGTCCTCCTCATGCCCAGTGCTCTGCATGCCACCATGGCCCACAGCGCCCCTCGCTCAGCTCCTCGCTCAGGATGCAGAGGGTTCACGGTGCATGAGGCCCCGACTCACCCCCTTCCTGGTGGACCCACCGCACGTGGTGTGCAGGAGAGCGCCTCAGCCGCAGGTGTGGGGTGGTGTCCACGCTCTCAGGGCTGGCGAGGCGGTGAGAAGGGGGATGCTGACGAGGGAGCCGGCCCTGCCCTCCAGCAGGAAGATTCCTGAGCCCATTCCCGCCCTTCCTGCCTGTGCCGGTTGTGATTATGTGTAGCCCTGCACGTTTTAACTCCCTCCGCTTATGGATTGCCAAACAGACTGACGCCCTGGTCCTTAACGATCGTCCGTTGCTTTGTTTCAGGGAATCGTGGGCAATTTGGCCAGCGGCAAGTCGGCCCTGGTGCACCGCTACCTGACCGGCACCTACGTCCAGGAAGAATCTCCCGAAGGTACGCGGCCCGGCAGGCAGGCTCCAGCTTAGGAGAGCTTAGCTTGTAACTTTTCTGTAGCGTATCCTAAATCGTTACTTCGATGTATCACACGTCAGGAAAGTAATAGAGCACCAAGCAGTAGAAGTCCTTAGGTATATTGTTTCTTCTCCAGTATTGGTCGCTGACCCATTATGTTCTCTGTGGCATTCGGAGCAAGAGTAGAACCATGAAATACTCTTGAATTGATTTCTCCCCTAATAGTCCTGTCCTTTCCAGTTGTCAGTCCAGACTTCCTCCCGTAAATACTGCTCGGCCGTTTCTACACCGGGATGTTGGGTTTATCCATCCCGTGGACATCCTGTGACGTAGTCATAGACATGAGGCACTCAGATGCCTGCCTCCACCTGTTGGAGTATGTTCCCCCTTTACAGCGTGCGAAAAACATGGATTGGTCATTTTGCACGAGAATAAGATGTTTCGTTCGCCATTGGGCTTTTCCTCCTTCCGTTAAAACATGTCCACGCTTTATTTTCTGCTGTCCGTAAAATGCCATTAGGAGCCCAGCAGCCCCTGTGTCCCTAATCCAGGCTTAGTTCACAGGCAGTTTTTCTAAATTACATTTTCTCTCCGTGTAACCTTGTAAAATCCAACTCTGAGACACTGAATTTCTGGTTCCTTCTTTTTCTTACTGGCTGTTCCATTCTTTGCAGATATGGATGCAGGTAACTATGCCCTTTCTTCATGGTAGCGCTTGTCTTGTTTGGAGAGAGGAGAGGCGGCTGTGTCCTGTAGCGTTCCCTCCCCTCCTCGTCCTGTGCTCCATCCTGTTGCCTTTGATTTTGCCTTTTCTTTTAAGTTGAACATTTCACCTGTTGCGTCTCTTAGATGTGTTTTTAGCAGTAGTCTAGCTTCCTGTGTCTCCTGTAACACCTGTTTAGTGTCTAACTCCTGTCCTGGGGCCTGAGGAACCTTCGGATAGCGCGGAGGGATGGGCGCTGGGGCCGCCTCTGCCCGGGGCTCTGCTCGGGGCTCTGCCATTCATTTGCAGAACATTACAAACACATAAAAGCCCCGTGGGGGTGCCCAGGGAGAGGCCGGCTTTTTGCATGAACCAGACTGAGAGGAAGATTTAGAAAGACTGGAGGTGAACTCCAAGGCTTGAAGGTGGGAATCTGTGCTCAGACGTGGGCCCTCGTGGAGAGTGTGTGCAGGTGCATGGTTGCGAGAGCTTAGGGAGGCTTTCTGACGCCTGGGGTCTGCACCTGGTCGGGCTGCTGCGTTTGCTCCTTTGTGTCTGAGTGCGGCTCTGATTTTCCTACACTGGGTTCACTGGTTCCTCAGGTGTAGCTACTGTATAGGTTGGTGACCCCAGCCGCCCAGGATCTGGGTACCTGATAGCAGGCGTGATGATCACCTCTCCAGGTAAAGCTGCCTACACCACCCACCACGCCCCTCAGGCACTCGGATGCGAGCCCTGCCCCTGGGGGTGCTCTGGCTGCTCTCCTTGGGCTCTGGTGTCTGCCCGGCTGGTACTGTGGCTGGTAGCGGAGTCTCCGGCCCTCTCACTCAGGGACGCCTCTCCCTCCCCCTGTGTTGTCTTCGCTGTGCTGCTCTCTTGTCCCTGTGTCCGGTCACAATTTGTTCTGTCACATTTGGGCCTGACTGTGGATGTCTTTGCAACTGGCCTTATATTTTTATTAGCATGAAGGCACTTCTCTTAAATGTTCATTCATTAAAAGTAAAAATCATACCCAAACTATGACCCCTAATAGCCCCGATTCTTTGGTTTTTCAAGTAACACGTTCTACTCTACTGGATTTCATGGAATTGCATGCAGTTTTCTAACAGACTTAAAAGGGTGGAACTGCGTGCGTTTGTACATGCAAGGACATTCCTTCCTCAGCTGCCCGGTGGAAACATCTCTTCCCTCTGGCCCGCACCCGAGGCCCCTGCATCAGGAGGAGGACAGTCCCCGGTCTTCTCCCTCCATATCAGGAGCTCACCCGGGCACCGGGCCACAGGGCCTCTCACTGACTGCCCCCAGGTCAAGGGTGTGGGGGTGCTGGGAGCTTGGAGGTGCACCCAGTGGTCATGCATGGGGGCCTCTGGGTGCTGTCTTGTGCTGGAAGCCTCTTAGTCCCTGAACCCCTGTTTCTCAGAGCCTGGCCACGCACGCCTGCCTGAACCAGGCCGGTGGCCATGTCTCCCGAGACCAGGAAACACTCCCACAGCCTGTCCATGTGTCCTCGGCGGGTCTCCAAAGGGCAGCAGGAAGGGACCTTGGTTGTTTCAGAAAGAAAATGAATGAGAAAAGCCTTGATTTCTCCCTGTCTCACCATGGAAGTTCTCTCTCACAGCCAGGGTGCCCGTAACCACGACGTGGTTGCCATTCTTGTCGAGGGCATTCCTGTGGCTCAGTGCCCGTGCATGCTCTACTGGGAAGCTGCATGCGGAATGTTCTGGAGTTGGAATGGACTGTGTCTCTGCACAGGTTTATGGAGAGCATTGGAGCTGTGGCAACCCCCCCGGGGGCGGGGTGCAGGAGGTAGAAGCCAATTATGGCTCAGCCCCAGCCATGAGTCGCTCGGTCTGCCTGTGGAGACCAAGGGTCAGGTTAGACCACAGCTGATGGTGGCGTTGTGGGCACCGGGCCAAGGGGGCTTGGCTTTGAGCTGGCAGATCTTTCCATTTCCTGGTGTTTTTTCTACCTCCTAACGGATGCTCCTTCCTCTTATAATGCAGGAGTGGCCACCTGCCTCCAGCCACCCGTGGGCAGTGACTCTAAGTGAAAAACATGTTGCTGGTGGTGGGGCTGTGTGACCCGTCCTTCCACAGAGCTCATTGGCGCTCCCTGGGGCTTCTCGCGCCTGCACAGGGCTGTTCTTTTGATTTATTTAATGTGTAAAGGCCATAGCCTTCCTCTGACCAGGGCCCTTTAGATTGGCGGGAGGGGTAGTGAAGGCCTTCCTGTTTCAGGGTTCTCTCTCGTGACCTCCCGACCTTTGCGAGCACACTTTCATCAGATGGAGTTCAGCGGGATCTCGGGGGATGATATTTGCTGTGTTGTCGTGGTGTGATTTTGGTTGGTGTTTTATTCCTGTGGCAAAGAGAGCTCATTCACACAATTCGGGTCATTCTAAAGATAAAATTTAAATGACAACAGGTTTAAAATTATGTGTGTTTTTTTAACTACTTAGGCAAAAGTAGGGAACTCAGTAGGGAGCTTTTGAGTCCATGAATGAAATCCAAAGAGTAAAGTTTTGGTACAGGCAAGTATGTTTTTAATTGTGTGTGTGTGTGTGTGGAAGACGTGTATACGGATGGAGTCCTGGAGCTGCCACAACAAATGACCACAATCCAGCGGCTTAAAGCAATGGGATTCGCTCACAGCGGCGGGGCCGGGAGTCTCGGGGAAGGTGGACGGGGTCTGAAGGAGAATCTGTTCCGGGTCTCCCTCCTCGATTCTCATGTTGCCAGCAACTCTTGGTGTTCTTGGTGTGTACACACATCACTCCAGCCTCGGCCTCAGTCGCCAGCGGGCCTTCACTCTGTGTCCATATGTCCCTCTTCTCACCAGGACACCAGTCCTGGAGGTAGAGCCCCCCTCCTCGAACAGGGCGTCATCTTAGCTTGATGACATCTGCAAAGACCCTGTTTCTAAATGAGGTTACATCAGGGGTTTGGACTGGAACATAACTTTCTTGTGGCGAAGTTCAACAACCCGCACCGCGAGCGTGTCGTACGCACGCAGAGGTCGCACACGCCTCCCGCGCTCACAGCTGCGGACTGCCGTTCCCGCTCGCTGCCGGCCTCTGGACGGCCACACGCACTCGGCTCGTGACGCGTGACCTTCACACCCCGATGGGATTTCACAGCTGCCACTCACTCCTCGGCCATTAGGGCCCTGTTCATGGCTGCTGATTAGAATTGTGAGTGGCGTTTGGCGTGTAATCCGTTTCTACCTCACGTGCTTAATATCCACCCTGTTACGGACCCCAGGCGGCCGCCACTCAGCTTTTAACTCTCTCCCTCGAAAGAGGAACCAAAGGCAGGCCGTTCAGCGCTATGCGGGAATTTGAACAAGGACCCCCCTGAGACACTTCTCCCCCCTGCACCCCCTGTTCCCCACCCCCCACTCCCCGCAGGCCAGGAGGCTGTGTGCCTGTCCCAGGGACATGTCTCTGTGATTGCTCTTTGGATGCAGCCAAGCTCAGCATCGCAGAGCCGCTGGTGTGGAAGGACCTGCGGCCCAGGAGGTGGAGCCTCCCTGTTGGTGGGGAAGGGGGAGGCCCACGTGCCCCCTGGTGGGTGGAGCGGAAGGTTTTAAGGTTGGTAGTAGCAAACTTGAGAACGTCCGTAGAGCTTGCTTCCTGTGGTTGTAGAATTAACTGCTGTCGGCCACTTTTGCAAGGAGCCTGGGGCTATGGAGTGGGTACAGTGCCAGGATGAAGTCAGGCTCGATGAGAAAGTTCATTGGGATCTGGAGCAAACCCTCCTCAGGGGTGGGCGGGGTGGGCGGAGCCCCGTGGGAGGGTCAGCGGGGTCGCTGCTGCTGCTGCTGCTGCTGCTGCTGCCACAGGAAGGGCTTTGCTGAGGGGCTTTCGCCAGGTATGACCGAGGAGCACTTGTCCCTGACTTTCCAGGTCCTGTGAGCCTAACCCAGCAGGGTTCCTTCTGCAGTGAATGGATCTTCAGCTTCTCGTAGGCTCTTAACCCACCCACATTTGTGAGCAAAAATCTCCCTGCCCCCGAACCTGTCTCGGCCCGAGGCCAGCAGGCTCCTGGCTGAGAGCCTGGGAACCGGTGACGTGCCAGCTGAACACCTCCTCCCACCTCCAGGCGGCGGTCCTTCATCTCACGGACCTGTGAGCTGTCTCCTTCACTCCGGCTCTTCCCAGCAGTGACCACACAGATGAGGCAGCGACCTGGAGCTTCCTACATGCACCCCCCCCCCCCAAAAAAAAACACAAAACAAAACAAAACAAAAAAAACGGAAAACACTACCTGACAGCTGGGAACCTCAGCCCTGCACCACCCATTTGACAAACATCACAGGCTGAGTCCAAAGAGCTGCAGGCGAGGAGTGGAAGCTGGTCTTTCACGTGGAGTGGACGGAAGTGGAGGGAGCAGAGGCCAGCGTCCTTCCCACATGGGAGATGCCTGGGCAGTTCTCCCCACAGAATTATTGGGGACAGTTTGGGGGAAACCCGAATGCCTGCTCTTTGGGAATAGTTTTAGGGGAAAAGGAAACGTTAGATACTAAGACTAATTATTACTGTCAGGTGAGGAAAGAGAAAACAGATGAGTCGGTAACAGGACCCCTCTTTCTGTAAAGGTTTTCCGTTAGGAGCCCCCCAATCCTGGCGAGCAGTCACTGCATGGCGACATGTCCTCGAGGTGTGCCTGTCGTTGCTGACCGGACACGCCACACGCCAGTCACTGTCATTACACAGGCGCCTGGCTGTCACTCGTGAGAAGGTGGCATGTGTCAGGGTGCCGGTCTGAGGCTTAAACGGCCGGCGGGAGCTGCCAGCTCCCCGGTTCCAGAAGGCGGTTCTGGTTTCCACAGCGTGTGCCTGACTCGGCCACATCCCACGTGCTCGTCCCTCAGTGGGTGTGTCACACACTTGCCAGTGCCCGCTGGTTGTTACTGCGATACAGGTTCAGAAACCCTGCTGCCGCTCTTTCCAAACCCCCCGGGTCCTCTGGGGACGCGCCCCTTGGAGGAGTCTCTGACGCCCGCACGCGGCTGGGAGAGAAGGTGCACCTGGACCAGCCCAATTCCAGTCTGTCACCGGGGCCTCGCCTCTTCGTCGCTAAAGCCATGTTGAGCCTGTGGCTTTTCTCTGGAACGTCGTTTTGATCGGCAGATTCAGATCTTTCTGCCTTTTAGGAAAATGCATTTTATTTTCTCTCTGAGTAGTCTTTCAGTTCTCTTGTAGGGGATTTGTTGGCAGAAATACCATGTGTCCTTTTGCTAGGTACATTTTTCTGTCTTCTTGTGAGTTAACTGCTCTCCAAATACTTTATTTCTGTCTTTTTAATCTCAGTATGTTTATTTCAAGCCATTTCTCTGTGTTGGCAACTCAGTTTTTAGCGGTGTCTCCTCTTTTCCTTTTCCACATTTTATTTCTTCCCTGCAAAGCGGTTTTGGTCCTTGTGGAGCAGAAAGGGCCCAGCCATCAGTGCTGCTGAGCCAAACACGAGAGAGACAAGGAGAACCACAGCTGAGAAACCTTGGCCGTTTTATCGCGAATGGCGCCACCTAGGAGAGCAGGAAGCTGATGCGCCAAAGCCTGAGCTTCAATGACATGTAGGGGATGGATTCTGTAGGCAAAGTCACCAGGCTCCAGGGTGAGGGGTCCAGGGGCTGCTGGGAGCTGAGTGTGGGATGGATTCTGTAGGCAAAGTCACCAGGCTCCAGGGTGAGGGGTCCAGGGGCTGCTGGGAGCTGAGTGTGGGACGTGAGGGGCTGATGAGTCATTTATTCAGGTCTGAGGACACTCTGAGGTCTGGCCCCGGGTCCCTCTGTCTGGTTTTGTGGGAAAATAACCAGAGGGTCGTTCCACCTGAGGGCTCAGGAGCTGGAATGGAACTCAGGTGAAGAGGTGATCCTTAGCCTGCAGAGGGCCTGACCTGGGATGAGTCAGGTGCTGTCTTCTGCTGCCTCGGTGGTTGCTGGGTATCAGGGTGGGGGCGCTAGGTCTCTGAGGAGTAGAGAGAATTTCCATAGCTAGGATTCAAAGCCAAATTGAATCAAAGCCATAAGGACCCTCAGTTTCCTCTTCGGTTCTTTTCCATTTCATCTCCTGTGGTTTCAAGCTCTCATCCCTGGAGGCCTTGCCTTTCTGAATGCCCGTCCATCCCTGAATGCCCGTCCATCCCTGAATGCCCGTCCATCCCTGAATGCCCGTCCATCCCTGAATGCCCGTCCTTAAGTGGAGTTCCGGAGGGAGCACTCGTAGGGGTTTCCTTCTGCTTTTGGGGCTTTGTGTTTTTCTCTCTCCTCCTTTAGCTGTTCTGTTTGCTCTCTCCCGCCCCTCCTCCCCACCTCCCTGTTCCCTCCTTAGCTCTGCGCATGACGTCCTCCCATTTCTCCAGCTTCCTCCTCTTGGCTGTCAGCCCAGGCCTCTGCTGAGACGGATGCCATCTCGGCTCTGCTCAGGGACACGGGCACGGCTCAGGGTCACCCACACGGCCCGGGGCCACCGGCATCTCAGCGTGGCTGCCGGGAAGGGACGGTTTCTCTCCCTCAGTCCCCATCAGACGTGGGGTGTGGGGAGCTCCCTGCCTTCTTGTTTCCTGTGCAGGAGGAGGGGCTGGAGGAGTTGCCCCATGGGGGGTGTGCCTGAGAAGGGTTGGGCCACTCTGCCACATTCCCGTTTGCCGGCTGTCAGTCACCGGCTGGGTTGGGCTTGGGCCGCACACCGGGGCTGGGTGTTGCTTTCCCGAGTTACAGTATAAAATGCCTCGTGTGCCCTCGCTATGTTGTCTGTTGGCAACTTAATGTCTTCCTTCCACACCGGGGTCTGTGTGGCTGTGAGACTGGGCGCCCGTCCACCAGCTCTGGAATATTTTTCTCTTTCTTAGGCCAGTGTTTGGGAAGCCACATCCCTTTTCTTGGTGGATGGTGCCCTTTCTTCTTTTTGGTTTTGTTCTTTCTTCCCCGTCTCCCTTTTTATTTTGCTTAGCTGGGGGTTAGTGACGTCCTCGGAGACCCTGGCCTGCTCAGGAAGTCCCCACGTCACCACACACTGTAGCTCACGGAGTCACTTAAAAAAAAAAATCGATGTAAAAAAACAAACAAAAAAAACTGGCAGAGGAAATGAAATCTGATTCAGTTAAATTTTATAAACTAAAATGTTACCAATGTAAATCCTCCCCAGGGCAAAAACAACAAAACTAAAACGTTACCAATGTAAATCCTCCCCAGGGCAAAAACAACAAAACTAAAACGTTACCAATGTGAATCCTCCCCAGGGCAAAAACAACATGCTGCCCAACATGGCTCTTAAATGTCACCACGCAGACTGTCTCCAGGATCTCAGTGTTCGTAAGTTACCGACTTCAGTGTATTTGTCAAAGCCGAAGGAGTAAAATTAATTTTAAGAAGTTTCTGGCACGTGGGTAATTAGGATTTTTTGATATTCTGTTAGGGAGAAATGAAAGAGATTCTGGGCTCCTCTCCGTGTAGCCCTCTCCACTCATCTTAAACAATTAGGAAGCAGTACATTTTGCAGGCGTTCCTTCCGTTTCACCGTGGGGCTGCGTCCGGAAGAAGAGCATTTTAGGCAAATGTTGGAAATGTTTTTGTGGACGGGAATCTAACCTGCGAGGTAGGAGGCCCAGTCCCGGAGCCCGGCGACTGGAGGCCTCTGTGCGCCTGAGGGAGGACTGCGGCTGGCTGACCACGTCTGATCAGACGCTGGAAGAATGCTCCTCCCATTTTTTAGGGAAAAGGGAAATAGTACCAGGGTTTGAAACACCATGCAAATTTGCTTTTGCATGGAAAGGTAAAGTTGAATGGTTAAAAAAAAGTGCCATAAAGTGACAGGCGGGTGGATTTCTTTATACTTCCCTAAGCACCGGGATGAGCTTGGAGCTGGAGGCGGCCAGCCCCCTGCTGGGCTGTGAGTGGAGGAAGGAGAAGAGGGGCCCTTCGTTCTCCAGGTCACCCTCGGGGCACTGGGCGGCCACAAGCAGGCTGTGGGGCTCCGCAGGCTGACTGTCCTGTGCAGAAACCACAGGAGAGGCGGGCAGGCAGCAGCCCTGTGGACCTGCCCTTCCCGCTGTGAGTGGCGCGGGGACCTGGGCCCGTGTCCCACCGGGAGCCTGAGCCCACGGGTCTGCGTGGTCTGCCCAGGAGACTGGGTGGTGATGGCACCCCGGGTGACGGGTGACGGGGAAGAAATGCAAATTAGTGGAGGCTCGCTGTTACCATATCCGTCTGTTGCGTGCAGAACATGAATGATACGTTAATAGCTTTCAGTCCAATTAGCCGAAACGATAGAAGCAGAAATGTCAAACATCTGTGGCAGTGTTTACTCTAAGCTTTTCCCCTCTTTGGAAAAGGAAAATTCTGTCTCCTCCCCCTGCCCCCACCCCGAAAGCAGAATGACAACACAGATGGGGCGCCGATGCCTCTGTGCAGACGTCCTTCATACAGGGCTCCGTGCAGCCCTGCCGTCTCCTGCGAGCTCCGGGGGCCGGGAACCCAGCCGTTTCCTTCACCCCAGCCCCCCAAACTCCACGCTGGCTCCCAGGGCAGGAGGCCCGGAATTGGGACAGTGACCTTGGAACGTTTAGGGTAATTGGTTATGGTAGATTATAAGGGACACCCCTGATTTAAGTCTTTCTAAAAGATGTTCCTACCCTTCCTGTGTGCTGGTCACAACACACGTGTGTCCGCAGCCCCCTTCTTGGTAGTGTGTTCAGTTTCACCTCTCACCCGAAGAAATGGAGACCATGGCTCACGTCAAAGTGAGTTCAAGGGCATCCACAGTGACCAGGGCAGTTGTCTGGGGTCCCCGACAACTTACCTTTAGGTGAAGCAGAAATGCAACACGCTGAGTGTGAGGCGGAGTTCAGACAGGGGCGCACTCTGTTCTCAGGGAGGTGGCGAGTGGCTTCCTCTGCCTGCTCGCCTCGGGGACCTCCCCACGCCTTTGGTAGGAATAGACCTAAGTGAAAGGGGGTCTCCCTTGTCCCTTCTCATGGAGGTGCATCACCGGGACAGAGCCCTGCGCACCTGCACGCAGGTGTGTGAGCCAGATGCATCGATGTCTGCTGGAGCGGAGGTGAGGGGGACACTTTCTAACATACAATCACCCCTGCAGGCACCTAGTGTTAGGTGATGGCATGTGGCCGTCAGAGCAGGGGGAACACCATTATGTAACATAGGGTGGGCCCTGGGCCAGCCTGCGCCTCCATGCTGGGAATGCAAAGTTGGGTGCAAGAGCCTACAGGAAGGCAACTGGAATTTGGGCTATTTACAGGCAGCTGTCAGATCTACCTTAAAAACGAAACTGGGTGTCGAGTCGCACGGTGCCCTCTAAACTAGAAAGTGATGGGTTGGCTGGGGCGCGACGCAGGGGTTGAGTTCGCAACGCCGGCAGGGATGGCCCTGCCTGCGAGGACCCCCTGGCGCCCGCCCGCTGCCCCTGAGGCTTTCCCTCTGCGGCTCTGAGGTCGGCTGCAGGAAACGAAGTGTAAATTCTCTCCCTCTCCGGTGAGACCACGTTTCTCCGGGCCCAGCTGCCACGTTCCGGTGAGCCCGCCTCAGTCTCCCCTGTCACAGCCGTAACTTCCCTGGTCACATCCTCACTTCCTCACAGCCTGGGTGCTGCAGCACCGGCTGACTTTCACCTGATTACTCACCTTTTGGGTTCGTGGCAAATGCATCTGAGTGTTTCATTTTAGTTTTTTGAGGCACATATAATACCTGAAAAAATTGCACAAGCCAATAGAAAGTGGCTGATGTTTGTGAGTGTAAAATATTGGAACGATACGCTATACCGTCCGGGGAGGGTGGTGAAGAGGGGCTTTTAGAATTGGAAGGGGCCTTACAGATGTCAAAAAGAATGACCACTTCTTAGAGAGGCGAGGAAAATCAGGTCTGAAGTTCTTGGCTGAAGGTTGCAAAGCCAGAGACCATAGCAAGCACAAGGGGAGAGAAAGAGAGAGGGAGGGAGAGGAGAGAGGGAGCGAGAGAGCGTCCTGGGTGAATGCACAGAGGGCAGACATTTGGAATCAATCTGAGGATAGTTTCCCGGGGCTGCTGTGACAAAGGGCCACCGGCTGGGGGCGCTAAAACAGCATCGTATCCTCTCAGTCCTGGAGGCCAGAAGCCCAGGGACTAGGAGTGGGCAGCACCAGGTCCTTGCAGAGCTGGTCCAGCGTCAGGGTCTTGTGGCTATGAGGCCGGGGTGTGGAGGAGGAGGGGGCGTGGAGTGGGGGCTTCTGTCCTGTGCCAGGTGCCTCCTAGCTCGTTCTGTAGTCACAGCAGCCTAGCCAGGAGAGCATGCTATCTCCTTTCCCCTCGAGGAGCCGCAATTTGAGGGTGCTGATCTGCTTCCAGGTGCAGACAGTCTGCTCCACCCCCCAGATGTGCCTTGTTCTGGCTCCTTTGCGCAGACTGCCCTTGTTCGGTGTTGGTGAAGGAGAGCAACGTGAGGTCCTGTGTTGTCTCTGAATGTTGGGAGTTGTCTTCGGGTTTTCTTACTGAGCAAACCGACCCCGTAAAGCACGTGTGTTGCCCTGTCGCGCGGTGCCCCCCCGCCCCCCCGGGGTGTGTGGGGTGGAGCGTGTGTGCTGGCGCCCAGACCCCCACAGACCCCTGACCGTGGGGAGGAAGGACTCTCTTTGGGCCACTGGCGGAGCGAGATGTGGCTCCGGGCGGCAGAGGACCCGGCGCGCAGGCTCTGGGTCGGTGGGAGGTCCCGCCAGGTGGCTCTCCAGCGTGCGGTTACTGGGGTTTCGATGCAGTACGAGGTGCGGGACTGATGCGTTCCCCGCTCAGAAACAATGCAGAGCCGGCGAGGGCCACCTGGAGCGGACTCGCTCAGAGTCTCAGAAGGCGGATTGTCTTTGGAGGTGCAGAGGGGCCCAGAGTGGCAGTCTCTCCCGCTGTCCAGGGGGCGCCTGGCACCCCAGCCTGGGGCGGTGCTGGGAGGTGCTGGTGGCAGTGGTGTGCCCCCCACCTGGGTGTTCGAGGGGCCCAGATGTTAGGGGCAGCCCTTGCCACCTCTGTGTGCCGCCCCCCCCCCCCTTTCCAGCAGGGGTTCCTGGAGGCTTCTCACTAACCCGTGTGGCCCTAACCCTCTGTCCCGCTGCCGTGCAGAGCTGCCGTCAGTAGTTGCTGTCTAACCGTGTGTGGTCGTCGGCACCCCTCACCTGTGAACTGTGACTGCGGAAGCACCATCCCCGTGATGTTCTGTGTTCCCACCAAGAACTGGGTTTCTCTTGAGGAGAATACAGCCCTCAGCCCTCAAATTTGTCAGCATGCTGTACACGAGGCACCGGGAGGCCTCACAGATTTGCTTGTTTGGCAAACTGAACAAGCGGAGCACAATTTCGGTGCTCTCTTCCGAACGCTGCCCCAGCGTCCCCCGCCAGCGAGAACCCCTGGGTTTCCACACAGAGCCTGCACCTAATCCCACCTCCTCGGCCCGAGTCCTCCGGCCCAGCACGCACGGCTGTGCACTCCAGCCGGAAGGAACGCGGCTCTTCACGACAAACACCTAATCTGAGCTCAGGTCCGGAGAACCGGCGGCTGCTGGAGGCAGACCCGAACCCACTCCCCAAGGCTCAGCGTTGCCTCCAGGGCAGCAGCCTCGAGTGTATTTTCCCACAAGCGAAGCCCACGTCTGTCTGCCCCTGCGCGCTCTGTCTTTCTCGCATAACGAGGTTTTTTGTGTGTGTGGCAGGTGGCAGATTCAAGAAAGAGATTGTTGTTGACGGACAGAGCTATCTGCTGCTGATTAGAGATGAAGGGGGCCCCCCCGAGGCACAGGTGAGTATTACACGCCCGCGGCTCACCCGCCCTTCACCTGTTTCTGGCTACGGTTCTGATTCCCGGACCTGGAACTGGACTGAGATCTCTCCGGTGAGCTCAGGAAAAGGGGGCGAGAGGCCCGTGAGGATGTGTTCTGCGATGGAGGTTCTTCTCGTCTCTAAGACACTCAGGCTGTTCTCCCTTCAGATCAGATCCCAGAGGGGGGCTCATTCTGTTCTCCCTTCAGATCAGATCCCAGAGGGGGGCTCATTCTGTTCTCCCTTCAGATCAGATCCCAGAAGGGCTCGTTCTGTTCTCCCTTCAGATCAGATCCCAGAGGGGGGCTCATTCTGTTCTCCCTTCAGATCAGATCCCAGAGGGGGGCTCATTCTGTTCTCCCTTCAGATCAGATCCCAGAGGGGCTCGTTCTGTTCTCCCTTCAGATCAGATCCCAGAGGGGCTCGTTCTGTTCTCCCTTCAGATCAGATCCCAGAGGGGCTCAGGCTGTTCTCCCTTCAGATCAGATCCCAGAGGGGCTCAGGCTGTTCTCCCTTCAGATCAGATCCCAGAGGGGCTCAGGCTGTTCTCCCTTCAGATCAGATCCCAGAGGGGGGCTCATTCTGTTCTCCCTTCAGATCAGATCCCAGAGGGGCTCGTTCTGTTCTCCCTTCAGATCAGATCCCAGAGGGGGGCTCAGGCTGTTCTCCCTTCAGATCAGATCCCAGAGGGGGGCTCGTTCTGTTCTCCCTTCAGATCAGATCCCAGAGGGGGGCTCATTCTGTTCTCCCTTCAGATCAGATCCCAGAGGGGCTCGTTCTGTTCTCCCTTCAGATCAGATCCCAGAGGGGCTCAGGCTGTTCTCCCTTCAGATCAGATCCCAGAGGGGCTCAGGCTGTTCTCCTTTCAGATCAGATCCCAGAGGGGCTCGTTCTGTTCTCCCTTCAGATCAGATCCCAGAGGGGTTCGTTCTGTTCTCCCTTCAGATCAGATCCCAGAGGGGCTCAGGCTGTTCTCCCTTCAGATCAGATCCCAGAGGGGCTCAGGCTGTTCTCCCTTCAGATCAGATCCCAGAGGGGCTCGTTCTGTTCTCCCTTCAGATCAGATCCCAGAGGGGCTCAGGCTGTTCTCCCTTCAGATCAGATCCCAGAGGGGCTCGTTCTGTTCTCCCTTCAGATCAGATCCCAGAGGGGCTCAGGCTGTTCTTCCTTCAGATCAGATCCCAGAGGGGGGCTCAGGCTGTTCTCCCTTCAGATCAGATCCCAGAGGGGCTCATTCTGTTCTCCCTTCAGATCAGATCCCAGAGGGGCTCATTCTGTTCTCCCTTCAGATCAGATCCCAGAGGGGGGCTCAGGCTGTTCTTCCTTCAGATCAGATCCCAGAGGGGGGCTCGTTCTGTTCTTCCTTCAGATCAGATCCCAGAGGGGCTCATTCTGTTCTCCCTTCAGATCAGATCCCAGAGGGGGGCTCAGGCTGTTCTCCTTCAGATCAGATCCCAGAGGGGGGCTCATTCTGTTCTCCCTTCAGATCAGATCCCAGAGGGGGGCTCGTTCTGTTCTCCCTTCAGATCAGATCCCAGAGGGGGGCTCGTTCTGTTCTCCCTTCAGATCAGATCCCAGAGGGGCTCATTCTGTTCTCCCTTCAGATCAGATCCCAGAGGGGCTCAGTCTGTTCTCCCTTCAGATCAGATCCCAGAGGGGCTCGTTCTGTTCTCCCTTCAGATCAGATCCCAGAGGGGCTCATGCTGTTCTCCCTTCAGATCAGATCCCAGAGGGGCTCTTTCTGTTCTCCCTTCAGATCAGATCCCAGAGGGGCTCATTCTGTTCTCCCTTCAGATCAGATCCCAGAGGGGCTCAGTCTGTTCTCCCTTCAGATCAGATCCCAGAGGGGCTCATTCTGTTCTCCCTTCAGATCAGATCCCAGAGGGGCTCGTTCTGTTCTCCCTTCAGATCAGATCCCAGAGGGGCTCGTTCTGTTCTCCCTTCAGATCAGATCCCAGAGGGGCTCGTTCTGTTCTCCCTTCAGATCAGATCCCAGAGGGGATCAGACTGTTCTCCCTTCAGATCAGATCCCAGAGGGGCTCGTTCTGTTCTCCCTTCAGATCAGATCCCAGAGGGGCTCGTTCTGTTCTCCCTTCAGATCAGATCCCAGAGGGGCTCAGTCTGTTCTCGGTCTTCTCCCTTCAGATCAGATCCCAGAGGGGGGCTCGTTCTGTTCTCCCTTCAGATCAGATCCCAGAGGGGATCAGACTGTTCTCCCTTCAGATCAGATCCCAGAGGGGGGCTCGTTCTGTTCTTCCTTCAGATCAGATCCCAGAGTGGGGCTCGTTCTGTTCTCCCTTCAGATCAGATCCCAGAGGGGGGCTCGTTCTGTTCTCCCTTCAGATCAGATCCCAGAGGGGCTCATTCTGTTCTTCCTTCAGATCAGATCCCAGAGGGGGGCTCAGACTGTTCTTCCTTCAGATCAGATCCCAGAGGGGCTCAGGCTGTTCTCCCTTCAGATCAGATCCCAGAGGGGCTCAGGCTGTTCTCCCTTCAGATCAGATCCCAGAGGGGGGCTCAGGCTGTTCTTCCTTCAGATCAGATCCCAGAGGGGGGCTCGTGCTGTTCTCCCTTCATATCAGATCCCAGAGGGGGGCTCGTTCTGTTCTCCCTTCAGATCAGATCCCAGAGGGGGGCTCAGGCTGCGCAGCCAGTGGTCACCCTCCATGTTGCTAAGAAGGAAGAAGCACACTGTGTGCTGACCTGCCGGCGCAGTTGGACCTATGGAAATGTCTGTGTTCTCCGCCACTCCCACCCCCACCCAAGGCAGCCCCCTGGCAACCTGGGTGCAGGCGGAAAGTTCCTTGAACGCTGGGTGTCATATAAATAAGAAAGCCCGTGTGTGGAACACCTCTTTTTCCCACTTTCTTCCTGTCCAGTGTAGCGTTTTACTTACATACTTTATGAACTGAGCGCATACTGTGAGCTGAATCTGGTGACTGGTGGGGCGGGAGGGTTCCCCACCCCCCAGGTGCCCAGTGAGGCTGCCCGAGCATTCCCATCCGCTGCCCCGAGATACCGCCCGCGGCCAGACCTGGTTATGGGGCACAGCTCCCGGGGGTCTGCCTGCCGATGGCGCCAGCACCGGATGGGGAGGACCAGGACCATGAGGTCTCCGTCTTCAGCTCTGGCCACTAGAATGTGTCCAGTCAGTTTCCCCAGGGTTCAGTCCTCAAATGAGAGCACGCTCCCGTCAGAAACCTGAGCCTAGAACAGTGGTGGGCAAACTGCGGCTCGTGAGCCACATGCGCTCTTTAGCCCCTTGAGTGTGGCTCTTCCACAAAATACCATGGCCTGGGCAAGTCTGTTTTGAAGAAGTGGCGTTAGAAGAAGTTTAAGTTTAAAAAATTTGGCTCTCAAAAGAAATTTCACTTGTACTTTTGATATTTGGCTCTGTTGACGAATGAGTTTGCCGACTGCTGGCCTAGCACTGACCCTAAAGATTTCTACTCTGGGGGATATCACAGTGGAGCCTTTCAAAGTTACGGCCAGAGTTTTGTTCAAGATGGGGCAGAGGGTATGTGAGTACTGGAGGGAGAAAACTGTCCTCTGGCTCCCGTTCCTAGGCTGTGTGAGCTGTGTGAGCACGGGTTCCTGTCCTTGGTTTCACGGCGCTTACATTGTCTGCCCACTGACCACGGCGTCGTGAATGGACTCCCGAGGCTGAGTCCATCAGCGGCACCTGGGGGTGGTGTGGAAGCCAAGCTCTTGTTGGTAGTTGGTGGGGGAAGCTGTGTGGTGTCCTGGAACAGCGCCACCTGCTGGTGCTGAGCAGTCGGGACGCACCTGGAGAGAAGGGGGTGTGATCTGCACTTCCTCTGCAGGGAGGTCCGACCGTGGCGGCTTAGGTCTTGGGGTGGAGGCTGGTCCCAGGGACTTGAGGCACTGAGGTGCTCCTGCGGTGCGGAAGCTGACGGCCCTACCCCTTTCCACACCGGGAAAGGGAAATGTTCTCAAGGTAGAGAAGGGCGGGCGGGACTCTGTCCAGTCCTGGGGGCTCCTCAGGCCCGTCTCAGAATTCTTTGTTCCTAAGGTCGTGTGCTCACTTAATTTTATATTTATTATTTGAAGAGGAAGAGGACACGGTGCAGACCCAGCCCTTCTTCCCCTACCTCTCCTCACTCAGCTCCTGTGCCCGCTCCCCTTCTTCTCTCCCTAGTTCGCCATGTGGGTGGACGCTGTCATATTTGTCTTCAGCTTGGAGGACGAGATCAGCTTCCAGACGGTTTACCACTATTACAGCCGGATGGCCAGCTACCGGAGCACGAGCGAGATCCCGCTGGTGCTGGTGGGCACCCAGGGTGAGTGGCGCCGGCGCAGGTCGTGGTTAAAGCCCTGGGCAGGGGCCTGGCCGCTGGGACTCCGTTGGTGGGCACTGTCCCACGTACCAAAACGTCATGGTTTCGGTTCCCAGTCAAGGCACACCCAGGTTATGGGTTTGAGGCCGCCCATCAGTGTTTCTCTCTCCCTCGCTCCCTCTCTCTAAAACCAATAAAAACATATTTTAAAAAAGTAAGGATTTCAGCAGTGGAGCAGTGAGCGGATTCATGGTCTGTGTGTTTGGTGTGGAGCAATTTCACAAGTGGATTAAAGAAGAAATAACTTCCTGCTGAAGGCTCACTTTTTACAGCTTTCATGGAGAGCACACCTCACCCCTGCTCTTTTGTGTGTGTGTGTGTGTGTGTGTGTGTGTGTGTGTGTGTGTGTGTTTTTAAGCATATTTTTAAATGGCAGATGGTCAAATAAGCAAAACCTTCAGAGGAGGAAGATTTAACCTAAAAACCAAATAGGAGAGAAATTCTTTAGCATAGAGTGCCCTCTAGTGGTCAACAGGAAACAGGGCATGCCGGTTAAAAATCCTTGGTCCTTATGTACAGAATTGGCACATTTGAGTTGATGGCTTGATGATTCTTAATGTTTTAGGGTGAGTAGTTCATCTAAAGCAGATCCTGCTTAAAGCTTTTTAAAGACGAAGCGATTCATTTCCAATGAGCGCCCCTTTCTGCAGCCTGCGCAGGGTATTTCTGAGTAGTCGGGCTCGGCGGGCGTCTCTCACCGGCTGCCTGAGTTCAGGGCGTTGTGTTGAGGACTCACATGCCTTTTTGCTGGAGGCTCACTAGGATAGGGAGTGGGTGAGCTTTCAGGGAGGCCAAGGTTCAATGTGAGTGCTGTGTTTCCTCACACATCGGTGTTTACGGTGTCAGGAGCAGAGGGGAGTGTCTGAGCCCCAGCATCTGGCCCCTCCGGTCTGGAGGTTGGGGGGTGGAGGAAGATGAGTTAAGTTTCTTCCTTCAGGGCACCCAGGCTGCTACGGGGCTCGGCCGGCATGGGAGGAGACTGGAGAACGGAGTCCCCTGTCCGGGACAGTGGGGCATGTGGACGCTCATTTCTGCATGAGATGATTGTGAAGTTTGCTAAGCAGGTCCGTGTTCAAGGCTTGCAGATTAAACGGGTCTGAGGGAGAAGCAGGAGCTATAAAAAGATGCAGTTACAAATGGACGGAAACGGGAGAGCGTTGCACTGTGGTGCTGAGGGCAGGCGGCCAGGCCCCTTTCTGTCAGTGACAGCACATCTGGAAGACGAGTGGGGACCTCCTCACCCCACCCCGTCTCGCTGGCTCCCAGCAGCAACGCCCTGCATTTGTCTCATTCCTCATCTTCATTACTTCCTGCCTCCCTCCCCAGCCGACTTGGATACCCCGTGGGCGTGTGGGGTTTTGCCTTCTGTGTAAACTGGGGCGCCTGTGCCTGGAACCGGACCAGACTCCCAGCGAGGCTCCAAGCGTGGAGCTGGGTGGGCACCGAGGGCCCTGCTGGGGTGCAGCATGCTTTCAGCACGTGCTTTGTGCATCGGCAGGTCACCCGCAGGCAGCACCCCTGGGGTTTTTCCTGTTTAAGCTCTTTTCCTCTGGGGCCACATTTAACTCCTACTCCCTCTCCTGGTCTTTCTGGACAGTCTTTTATCCCATTTCAGAAGCAGGAGCCCCTGAAACAGACTTCTAGTGACTAGTCTAGTGTGTGAGATGATGCTTGGATGCGGGGGGGGGCAGGAAGGGGGCTAGACTGTGTTGTAAAAACTCCAGGTTCAGAAAAGAACCTGTCCCCACAGGTGAGGTGTAGGTCTTGGCTTCTCTGTGGTCTCAGGCTGTGGCAGGAAGTGCAGCAGGAAGTGTGTGGTCACCGTGTCGCCTTCTGCGTGTCTGTTCCAGATGCCATCAGCTCCACTAACCCGCGGGTCATCGACGACTCCCGGGCGCGGAAGCTGTCCAGCGACCTGAAGCGGTGCACGTACTACGAGACGTGCGCCACGTACGGCCTGAACGTGGAGCGGGTCTTCCAGGACGGTGAGTGCCCGCCGCGCCCGCCGCGCTCCCCACACCGCCGGCCCGCGTCCGCGCAGGGCAGGGCCCTCTGACGTGGGCACCGGGGATGAGTTTGAGCTCCGCATCCCGCGATGCCAGTTCTGTGCTGCTCAAAGTGGCACCTCCGGAGGAGGACGGGACAAGGCCCCTCCGAAGCAATGCTGCAGCCGGTTCTGTGTCCATCACAGGCCGCTTTGCGTTGGGGGTGAGACGCTTCTCCAGCTGTTACTTGTGCGCACAGTTACACGTGACCGTTTCTCCCGCACCGGGGCTCCCATTCCCAATTCAAGCCCATCTCTTTAAGAGGTTTAGATAGCTGATGTCAGTCTTTGAGGAAAATAAGCTGAAAGAAATGAGTCCAGTTTGGGCAAAAAGGAAAAAAAAAAACACCCACACACACACTTGGGCTCAGGGTGGGGGCGGCATGACGGTTAGGAATTGTCTCTGTGACTTGGGTCGTTGTCAGACTCCGGCCTTCGGGGACAGCCGCAGGGCAGAGAGGACGGTGTCCTGCGGGAGGCAGCGTGCCGTGCCCGAGGGGGGGCTGCTCACGTAGATCAGTGTGAGGCACTTGTGAGGTGGGAGAGGGGGCAGATGGGAGGAGGGAAGGCTGGTCTGTAGCCTGGAGGCTCTGGACGGTCGGGGTCAGGTGGCTGACTCACGGCTGAAGACCTGGGAGAAAGATGTTCCATCATTTCTCCTGTACCTTTTCCCCCCTTCCTTTTAATACTGATTTCAGAGAGAGGGAGGGAGAGGGATGGGACCATCAGTGATGAGAGAGAAGCGTTGATCAGCTGCCTCCTGCACGCCCCCTACTGGGGATGGAACCCACCCCCCGGGGATGTGCTTTGACTGGGAACCCAGCCGGGGCCTCCTGGTTCACAGGTCTCCCTCCGCTCCTCCTCCGAGCAGCACCGGCCAGGCCACTGTCCCGTTCCAGACGGGGCTCCTGGGAAACAAAGCCCGGGTCCCCTCCCTTCTGGTTTAAAACCTCCCTGTGGTGCTACGGGGCTGGGGCAGAGCCCGCAGCCACGCGTGGTGTCCTCAGAGGCTGCCCGAGCCGCCCAGAGTCCCAGAGGCCTTCTTCTGCACCAGCCCTAATGTTAGTCACAGAGGCCTGCTAATGTTAGTAACGTCAGTGGTGACTCCCCCAAACTGGGAATGTATGCGTTCCTTTTCAGTGTCCAAATTAGTTTTCAGATGCAATTGAAGGAATATCACTCTGTAGCATTTTATTAAATTTCGAAGATCGAGTCCCTCCTCAGGCCATTCTCAGAGGCCACCGTGGGGCAAACCCCCACCTGAAACCCGCAGCCGCGCCTGCAGGGCCGCACTGCACTGTGGCTCCGAGAACGCCAGCCAGCGGGCAGCCTGGGCACGAGGCACGCAGGGCTTCCTCAGGTCTCGACAGGCAGGGTCACTGTTCACATAGAGGAGTCCACACTCCCTGGAAGTTCAGGTGAAGTGTCAGTGAAGGGTCCCCACTATGCCCCAGGGCCAGACCCGCCAGCTGCCTGCCTCTGTCCACAGACTTCTCTCTGAGTCAGTGATCGCTGTCTCCTGCACGCCCTACACTGGGGATCGAGCCCACGACCCACGCGTGTGCCTGCCCAGGGATTGAGCCACGTTCGGCTCAGATCGGTGCTCAACCACTGAGCCATGCCCGCCAAGCAGTAAGTTTTAAAAACAAAATTGAGGTTACTTAGCACATTTCATACGGTAATTATGTAGTATACTAGAGGCTCAGTGCACAAATTCATGCATGGGTGGGGTCTGGCTGGCCTGCCCCATGGAGGCCCATTGGGGCTGGGGCCAGCCAGGGGCAGAGGTCATGGGAGGGCTCCAGGGAGTGTCTGGCCTGTCTTGCTCAGTCCCGATCCCGATTGGCCAGACTCCAGCAGCAAGCTAACCTGCCAGTCAGAGTGTCTGCCCCTTGGTAGTCAGTGCACCCTCATAGCAAGCAGTTGAGTGGTCTTATATCATTACCATATTACGTTTTCATTGGTTGAACAGACAACCAGGCACTTAGCATATTAGACTCTTATTATATAGTAGAGGCCTGGTGCACAAAATTCGTGCATGGGAGGGGGGTATCCCTTTGCCCAATCTGCACCCTCTCCAATCTGGGACCCCTCAAGGGATGTCTGACTGCCCATTTAAGCCTGATCCCAGTAGGTCAGGCCTAAACGGGCAGTCAGACATCCTTCTCACAATCCAGGACTGTTAGCTCCAAACTGCTCACCTACCTGCTTCCCTGATTGCCCCTAACTGCTTCTGCCTGCCACCTGATCACCCCCTAACCACTACCCTGCCAGCCTAATTGAGGTCTAATTGCTCCCCTGCCAGCCTGTTTGCCCCCAACTTCCCTCCTCTGCCGCCCTGGTCACCCCTAACTGCCCTCCCCTGCAGGCTTGATTGCCCTCAACTGCCCTCTCTTACAGGTCTGGTCTCTCCCAACTGCCCTCCCCTGCTGGTCTGATCACCCACAACTGCCCTCCCTTGCAGGCCTGGAACCTCCCACTGTCCTCCCCTGCTGACCATCTTGTGGTGGCCATCTTGTGTCCACATGGGGGCAGGATCTTGTGTGTTGGAGTGATGGTCAATCTGCAAATTACTCTTTTATTAGATAGTGTGTGTGTATACACACACACACACACACACACACACACATATTTAAATCATGGATTCTGTAACTGTTAGTGGTCGAAGTAGTTTCTAACCAAGTGGGGACCGTCCTCAGCCCTTCACTTCATTAACAGGAACTGTCCATTTTCATCCTCAAGGAGAAAACTTGTAAAGTTTAGAGCTAGACGTCGAGGCTCAGAAAAGTGACCTTGCTTCATCAAAGGTGCTCCACCTGGATCGGTCCCGTCTCGGGACGCGGAGCCCGCAGCCTTAACCGGGCAGTGGTCAGCGGCCACACCGGCCCCGCCGCAGGGGCGGCCCGGCCGGGAGGCCGTGCGCTGGCTCACTGCCCCCCGCCCCTGCAGGACGTGGATCTCTCTTCGGACTTCCTGGCCTCCCTCCTTCCTGGCACTTCTGTTTATTCACATTTTATGTGTTTGCGCTGCAGAAAGAGAAAATACAGAAAAATGTATTATTCCTATGGAACATTTGGCTTATCAATAGGAGAAGGAAACAGGCCCGGGGCGTCACATACTCAGTCCCAGCGCCCTGCAGGCTGGCCACCCGGGTTTGTTTTTTAAGTGACCAGGAACTTGATTCTGTGCCTCTTTAATCTTTGACTTCCTGTGTCCTGAAACAGAAAGTAAATTGTGAAAATAATAGGAAAACAGAACATCTGTTTCCTTTGCTTCAGTCGTGTGGTGGTCAGATGGCTGCTGGGAGGTGGCTCGGGGGGGGGAGGCCCTCCGTCAGCAGTAGGCATGTCAGGAGGCAGGGAAGTAGGTTGGTTGGTTGGTTGGTTCGTTCATTCATTCATTCATTCATTCATTCCCAGTTTGAGCACCAGCCTTCCAGTCCCTATTTAGGGATGGAGATACATGGGAAGCATGGTGGGCCCTGCCTTGGTGACTTGGACGCCCCGTAGGGGATGAACCTGGGACAGTCACCCAGGACTGTAGAGCGCCCCCTGGCTGGGGAAGGGAGAGCTGGGCTGGGGCAGGGGTACACAGGCCCCTGGGAGCCTCAGGGGCTCTCTCTGGGAGGAGGATGGCGGACTCTGGCCGTGGTCGTGGTGACGAACGTGCGGGATTTCAGTCCCTGCAGCTGGGTTTCGGGAATTGTGAATTTAAATCTTTTCACATGCTGCTACCTGACAGCGCTGTGTTTGTAGCCTGTGCTGCCGCGGGGGACAGTGGGCATCAGTGAGTGTGGTGACCTTTCAGGGTGTCCTTGTCTCATTCTGTCTGAGGAGGAGGGCGAGTCCCTATTTTTGTTTGTTTGTTTTGACATTTTATTGAAGATACCCAGTCATCCCCCTATGTTCTGAGGGGTATTTTTAAACAGATGTTTAACTATAGTGTCTGACTTCCATGTGATAGTTTAATAAAGATCCTGGGTAAGGAGGACTGGTTTCCTCTCAGACAGAATGAGCACAGACAGTTGGTGCACAAACAGTTTGTTAAATTTCCGACCAAGGATACTGTACCCCCTTCCTCCGTCCCTCTCTCCCTCTCTCCTTCCCTCCCTCTCCCAGAAGGAGCTAATACAGATCTAACTGAATTGCAGACAGTTTCATTTTATGTGTGGATTGTTCTATTCATCCCAGTGTGAGTTGTTTTGTATGCATAATTTAACACTCTTGTATGCATATTCTGAAATTCTAATCATTTGTTAAATTTCAAGTCAAAGCATCCTGTTAAATGAAGGCAACCCCCCACGAAAGCGTTAATTTGTTACCTTCCGAGCTTGAGCTTGTATTCATTGGATGTAAGAAAACGTGCATGCAAAATTTTGCTCTGATATCAGTTATTAGAACAGGTCAAGCAAGATCGGAGCAAGACGCTCTGGCCGTGGTTGGCTTAGTTGGTTGGAGTGTTGTCCTGTATATATAAGGGCTGTGGGTTCAGTTCCCAATCAGGACACATTCCTGAGCTGAGGGTTCAATACCCATGGGAGTATGTACAGGAGGCAGCCAATCGATTCTCTCTCTCTCTCTCTCTCTCTCTCTCTCTCTCTCTCTCTCTCAAATCAATAAGCATATCCTCAGGTAAGGATTTTAAAAAAAAATTCTGTATAAGCCAAGATCTACATAAATTACAAATTTCTGTGTCCCCTTAATTCTCCCCAAACCTGCAGGTTTCAGTCACTTGTTTGTCAGGGATGCCTGGATAGCCTGGGGTCTCCTTTAGGAGACCATTCTGTCTCAGGTACACTTGGGTGGAAGCTGGGCCGTGGCATTTGAAGGGCCCTGTCTGCTGATTGCTAATGCTGTGTGCGTGGTCCTGGGGGGTGGGCGTCGCCGACAGTCCTCCAGTTCTAGCCCAAGCCCCGCTCTTCACGTGCTGCAGTTAACATTCTGGAGAACACTTTTCTCGGGAAGCCATTCACCCCTGCCTGGGGACAGCTCACCCGGGCAGGGACCCCCCATGCTGGGGGTTGAGCCAGGATAGGTCTCGTGACTTGCCAAAGATCATGTGGTGCTTGCCCAAGGTCATGCAGTGCATCAGGAGCCTGAGTTAGCTTTCCAGCCTCTGCTCCCGCAGATTGAAATCCCGATGTACAGAGTCTCGTTTCACATACACCGTCTGCGGCTCTCGGTCCTAATCACAGAGTGTCCGGGATGAGGGTGGCTGTGCTGATGAGCCCGGTTTGTGCAGCCTAATTGCGTGTGTGAGCGCATCATTAAGTGGAAGCCGTCTCCTGGGATTTCTCCCTGTCGCACGCGCTTGCGTGCTGCTTGCTGACACCGCAGCCTTTTGTCTGTGCTGGTCGGGGGTCTGTCAGTCACCCCATCCCTTCCCTCCTGGGTCTGGCTTCATTTTAAGTGTTGGGGTGGCCTGTTTCATTTTTTGCTCTTGTGTTGTATTTCTCTTCATTGTGTTAGAGATTAGATTGGAGCCAATTTATTTTTATACTTACATGTATGTATTTTTTCCCAAAGGAGTGCTTCCAAAAATCAGATTTTTCACGTTTAAAAGTGTGTACATTGGGCATTTAATATGTGCTGAAAAGTGAGCCAGTGAGCCCAGTGTCTGTTATACTTTTGTTTGTTTGTTTGTTTTTGCTGCCAAAAGCTTTATTGTTTCATTTGATCCAGTGCATGGCAGAGGGCTGCAGGGTGGTTAAAAGAATGGCAGGCAGTTTCAGGGAGAGGCTCAGGCAAAAGCCAGACACTAGGGGATGCAGAGGGGACTTCTCAGAGGCCTCTGGGCCCCCGAGGCTCCTAGTCCTGCTTGAGGGTGAGCCTTTGGAAGAGAAACTCGCCCAGCCCAGCCTGGGGGCCTGCTGCTTGCGGAGGTGAGTCAGGCGTGGCCCATCTTCTTGACTGGGAGACCTGTTCTTCTAGCCGTTTGCTTCCTGACGTCACATCACACCACTGGTGCCAGGCCAGCGTGTCCTTTTCCTACAGCTGTCTGTGCCCATCTCGTCACCCTGCCCAGCTCCGGCCTCTGTGCTGAAAAGTCACTCATGTGGGACCTCACGGACAGATAGTTGGAATGACTGGGTAACAGGCTAGGCTGCCTAAATCAGACCTCATTGAGGGGGTTAACATTTCAGCTCTTTCTAAGAACAGTACTGAGCCAAGGCTCCCTTAGCGTCTGGGAGGAGCTGCTAATGGGGGGGGGGGGGGGGGGGGGAGGAGACTCGTTCTGTTCCCTGAAGTTTACTGGTTGAGTCCGCAAGGCAGCCATGACCCCAGCCAGGGGGCGGCCCTGCTGTGGTCAGTAACCTCAGTGTCGCTGCCCGTCCTCGCCTGGTGGCTTCTGACAAGGTCACATCCCATGAGATTAGGTTTGCAGGCGCCGCCTCAGGTGGACCCCACCTGTCAGGTGCTCGAGCTTCCTGAGAAGGGATGTGGAGGCTCAGGCGGCTCTTTCTGTTTGTGCCGGAGCCCTGGGTTGTGTTTGGGCGGGAGAGTGCGTGACTGATTTATGGTGATGATGTTTATGAAAGAGGGTGTCAGTGCCCTTGTTACTATGCATTCCCAAATTCGCTTTGTTTCTTGACCTGAGAAGCTTGACCTGTAATGGGGTTAAATCACAAAGTAAAACAATGACTTAATACCAGAACTAAAATATAAACTTTTGGTGTAGTAAGCCATATTTTCAGAGGGTTAAAAAGGGGGGGTGGGGGTGCGCACGCAAAAAACTATTGAGTTAATTTTTTTGTTTAATTAGTTTGAGTTCAGCCCTAACCAGTTTGGCTCAGTGGATAGAGCATCGACCCGCTGACTGAAGGGTCCCAGGTTCAATTCCAGTCAAGGGCATGTACCTTGGTTGTGGGCACATCCCCAGTAGGAGGTGTGCCGGAGGCAGCTGATCGATGTTTCTCATCAATATTTCTAACTCTATCCCTCTCCCTTCCTCTCTGTAAAAAAATCAATAAAATATATTTTTTAAAAATTAGTTTGAATTCAGAAATTCTTGCCGTGGGGAGCTGCAAACACACGTGTTACTTACGTGCCGAGCACCTGGCACGTTCCCTGTGCTCGGACTTGTCAGGCCCGCAACACGTCGGGAACAGGCATGGGGACGGGACAGGGCGGCCACAGCGCGTTTCGGGGTGGACGTTGGAGTTGGTTTGAGGTGAGGGTCCTGCCGTGATCCAGGTGGTTTCAATATCATTCATCCGTCCGTCACAAGTAAGAAACCGGCCTGTTTCTTCGTCGGAGCCCTTTGTCCGGAAGTTGCCCCTTTCACACTTTATTTGTTGCCCTTTCAACTGCTCGGTGGACCCAGAGGCTGGACTTGCAAAGACGAATTGCCTCCTTCGGACCACAGTGGATTTGTTTGAAATCACCATCCCAAGTGCACCCTGTCGGTAAAGGGGTTACCAGTGACCAGGGCCTGTGTTCCACGGCCTGCGGCTGCCGCCTTGGCAGCGAAAGTGGATCTTCGCTCACCAGCGGATGGTCCTGGGGAAGGAACCATTGCAAGCAAAGGCCTTTTGATTCTTCCAGAATTAGCGTGGGAAGAGGTCTTCTAACAGCTGGATAAAGATGGATGCTGTTACGGACAACGGGGCAAGCGGGAGTGGCCTGTTTCGCGTGCAGAGGAAGAGGCTGTTAGCAGCAGCTTTGATGCTCCCGGGCATCTCTGGCCCCAAGTCGGGGTTCGCTGCTGTGCGGCTCTCAAGGAAACAGCCCAGTGCCGCTGCCTGGGCTGAGCGGGCCGAGTTGAGGCTCACGCTGCCCCACTGCCGACGGGACGCCAGGTCATCAGGCACCCTGTGGGTACGTGCCCTCGGTTTCGATTTGCATGTTGACTCCTATCTTTGGCTGAGAATTAATTTTATTGATGACATAGAAAATGGTTATTTTAGCACTTTCCTGCGCGCGGCCTCCTCGCCGTGTTTGGCCCCAGGACTCCTCCTAACGACGTTAGCCAGCTTGAATTAGCTCCACGTGTCATTAATGCATACAAATGGCTTTTATTTTGTTCATAATCTGCTCATAATGCCACGGCATTGTGCTCTCGCTAATGTTTTTAAAATGATGAAACGGCTGTGTACTCTCTGACCTGTTTAACCCTTCACAGAGTTTCCGACAAAAAGAATGTGCAAATGTGACTTAAGTAGGATAGAAGTTGTTATCCCCTCTCGCTGTTGGTTTCAAAGTCTTCTCTTTATTTTATTAACTTTCCCCCCTTATAGAATGTGGACATAGCCAGAATGAGACCTTTACTCATTGAGGAAGTTCTCCTACCTACTGGGCCAGCACCAGGAGCTGTCGGTGGGAGGTCGGGACAGTAACCCTCAAGGAGGCTGGCTTCCTAGTTTTGAGATTCTTTGGTGCGAGGAAGGTAGCTTTACCTCACGGACTCTGATATTCACACACACACACACACACACACACACACAACACAGAGACACACACACAGACACACACACATACACACACACACACACACACACACACGACACTAACAGCCTTATCAGCTCTGAATCAGGGAAAAGTAAACTATAAAGAGTATTTTGCAAACTTGTTTGTTCAAAAGAAAAATAGACTGTAAAAACTTAGGCGAGTAAGTTGGATTTTGTGAGATTTGCCAAAGAAAAGAGTGAAAGGATATGAAATGTGGAAGTAAAAGCCTCCCAGTGGCTGTGAAGGCCCCGCGTGCGTGCGCCCGTGTGTTTTAAGACATGGATTGCTGGGCCCTGGAATGTTTACAGCCTGCTTTTTCAGACAGTGTTTCTACAGCGTAATGGCTGCTTTTTGCTCTGCATTCCGTTGAGTGAGCATAATAATTCTGGGCACAGTCTTCTAGACAGCGGATGTTTCCCCCCTGTTTGTTTGTTTTAGGAAGAGTGCTGTATGGATGGCTCTTTACCTAAAGCTGGTCTTCAGGGTACATCTGGGGAAGGGGCGGGGGCCTGGCCGGTGAAGGACACAGCCTCACCACATTCGGTCCTTGCCCAGCGCCTTCCGGGGAGCAGGGGGCTGGTAGCCTCCTGTACCCTGGCCTCCCTGGATGTTTTCATTTTGTATGTTTAGGTGCTCCTGTATTGGGTGCATATGTGTTTACCAGGGTTATATCCTGCTGTTGGATCGATCCCTTTCGTATGTAGTGACCTTTGTTGTCTCCTGAGATGGCCTTCATTTTGAAGCCTGTTTTGTCGGATGTGAGTATTGCTCCTCCAACTTTTTTTTCTTTCTCATTTGCATGGAAAAAGTTTTTTCCATCCTTTCCCTCTCATTCTGTGTGTGTCTTTTGTTTGAGGTGGGTCTCTTATAGACAGCATATTGTTGGGTCATGTTTTTGTATCCATTCAGCTACCCTATGCCTTTTGATTGGAGCATTTAATCCGTTTACATTTAGGGTTATTAATAGGTACTTATTTATTGCCATTTTAATTCTGTATGCCTAAGTTTTTCTCTGTTTCTGTTTCTCATTACAGCAGTCCCTTTAGCATTTCTTGTAATGCTGGGTTGATATTTTCATTTTAAAGCGTGGCTCCGTGGTTGAGCTTTGACCTAAGAACCAGAAGGTCATGGTTCAATTCCCGGTCAGGGCCCATGCCCAGGTTGTGGGCTCGAACCCCAGTTGGGGCCTGCAGGAGGCAGCCAGTCAGTGATTCCCTCTCATCATTGATGTTCTCTCTCTCCTCCTTCCTCTCAGAAATCAATAAAAATATATTAAAAAAATAAAATAAAACCTGATAGTGAATGAAAGTGCTCCTTTAAGCCACAATTATTTTTAATAAAATATAAGGCACCTCAGTACTTAGTGTTTGGGGGTGAAATGTAACCCTGTAATCAACGTAAAATTATTTCCAAAGGGCTGTTTTATAATGACGCATTTCCCAGGCTGTTCTCTTCATGCAGCAGCCTGTGTGGGAAATAGACCTGAGGTTTAGTTAGGTTTGAGGTACCTGAGTTTGTAAGCTAGTGAGCTGCCACCAGGGGGCACTGGAAGTGCGCGTAAGGATGATTCTCACTGCCATGTTTTTTCCTTTGGCTGTCGCTACGGGGAACACACACATGAGAAACCTCCCTGGTTGAGGAGATCCTGTAGACCTGTAATAAGATGCGGCCCACAAAGCGGGTGAAGTTCCTGGAGCAGCAGTACATGAATGCAGAGGTGAAGAAGCTTCATTCATTGGAATAGAGAGAACACAGTAAAAAGAGATGAAATGACATGTTCTGTTTAACTACCTGTCCCTTCCTCCTGTTTGCTTTGCATGTAACTTTACAGCGGAATCCCAGGAAATTTGGCAAAAGATACGCTTTTAAAAAATGGAATATAATAACCAGGTTCATTAGGTAGTCTGTCCTCTTTTAAATGAATCCACCGAGAGTCCTGTTGGCCCTAGCAACAGCCCAGGCTCCTCACTTCACGGTCTGCGTCTTTGCTCCGACGGCGCGGGGGGGGGGGGGGGGGGGGGGGGGCACAAGCCTCCTGTGACAACACCTGGGCTGTGTGGGGTGGCTGTGTGGGTCTGGGTGAAGGCATTGCCACAGCCTCTCTGCCCCAGCTGTACCCCTTCCTGTGTGGGGGTTCCCAGGTGCCTTTTGGTAGTTAGAGACCAGGCGGTAAATGAGGAATCAGGGCAGAGGGAAGGGAGCAGATCAGGTCTGCAATGGCCTGGGGGTGTTCAGGGCCCTCCAGACAGTTAGCGGCTGCCCCTCCGTGAACTCGGGTGGGTGAGGCCGGGCGCAGACAGGAGCCTCTGACACACATGCATTCGCCAGACTCCGTCTCCCAGCTTCCAGAGGGGTTGTTCCTTCGATTCTTTCTACCCCTACGGCGGAGGGCTGCTTTCTGCTGCTGTTCATTGGTTTGTTTCTGGCTTTTACCTGTAATTTTCTCCTCCTAACTAGTTTCCCTTAGAAATTGTAGCGTCTCAGACCAGAAAATCTTCTATTTCTTTCATTGGAAAAGGGGACTAATTACATGTTTGTACCTCAGGAGAAACAGCAAATCACAGGCCATTCTACACAAATTGTCTCTCTTGTCAGAGTATGCAAACACCGTTTGGGGAGTTCTCCCGTTTCCAGTCCTCGGAACAGCGGAAAGGCGGCGGAATATTGCAAGCGAGGAGGGGAGTTAAGCGCAAATGGGACCGTTTCATCAGAAGGGAGGCCCGTCTGCCTGGAGGACGGCTTCCTGGGGCTGGGCTTTGGGAGCCAACAAGGGTCCCCAGCCCCTGAGAGGGAGAGCGTGGATAGAGCCTGTGTGGGTAGGGCAGTGGCCCAAGTTCCAGATGTTTCTCTCGGACTCAGTACGTGTCACTGAATTGAGCCTCCTGCAGGTGGGCCCCCGGCTGGGACAGCGACCACAGCTGGGTCTTTAGGGGCAGAGTTTCCCGGTGAGTTTTTTTATGGGAGAAGAAGAGCCTGCTGCTGAAATACTTGGGGCTGATTTTCACGGTGAGGGAACATTTCCGCAAAGTCGGATGAGTAACGTTGGACCTTTTCCCGGGTGCTTCTCTCCTCTGGGCTCTTGGCCCGTCTGCCCTGGTTCCTGCCAGTGCAGCAGGCCAGCAGGTCAGTAGGTCGTGTGAGGGTGGCATTGGGATGGGAGGCTGGCAGGGGACGTGGCCACGGCAATGGACTGAAGTCACCCCTCCAGAGGCTACCCAAGGTCTTATTTCAGCCCTGATGTTGGGCTGCTTCCCCCGACCATAATTACCCAACGCACTTCCAGCCAGAGCTAAAGGGGGCTTCTTCTGTTTTTAAGGCATCGCCATATCCAGTGCCTGCCAGGCCCCTGTGAAAGCACTACTCCTTAGGTCTGGGGTGCTGGGAGCTGAAGCAGAGAGGCTGTGAGGCCCAGCTCACCCAGGATGCTGGCCCCCCATTACCCTCTCCCAATTATCCTGGCCCAGCCTTCCCTATACATACCTGCTCACGGAAAGCTTGAGGTGGTCTTGGCAGCGGGACAGGAGGCCGGCGGGGGGCGTGGCCACAGTGTGTAGGACGGGAGGCCTGCACCCTCCCCCAATCCAGAGGGGCTTGACAGGGGACCTCAGACCTCGATCCCCGTACCCCCCACCCCCCGGCACCAGGCCAGGGGGCCTGAGGCCATGTCCTTCACCCAGTGGGGCTTGATGGGGGACCTCAAAGTGTACTTCCCATCCTGGTGCTGGGCTAGGGGACCTCCGCTGCTCCCCCTGCCCAGCAGGCCTTGACAGGGGACCTCAGGCTGTGCCCCCACTTGGCGGGGCTCTTCAGGGGACCTCAAGCTGGGGGACTTCAGACCATACCCTCCACCCCAGCATCAGGCCAGGGGACTTGAGGTTGTGCCCCTCCTGCCTGGCTGGGCTTGACAGGGGAACTCATGCTGTGCCTCCCACCCAGCGGGGCTTCACGGGGACCTGAGGCTGCACCTCCCTCCCGGTGCTGGGCCAGCGGACCTGAGACTGTGCTCCTCTGCCTGGTAGGGCTTGATGGGGGACCTCAGGCCACACCCCCCGTCCTGGTGCCGGGCCAGGGGACCTGAGAACGCCCCCTGCCCTACGGGGCTTGACAAGGGGGGGACTGGCCGGGTCTGGATCTACCCCAATGCGCGGGGGGTAGGGGGGAACGGCTGGGTCTGAGTCTCACGTGATTTTGAGGCACATGTGAGTGAGTGGGGACTTGACTCTGGATCCCGTGGTGCACCCCAGACTCTGACAGGAGGAAGTTTTCATATACATTTTACTAATTTTCTTTAGTCTCTGATACTTCTATTACAGAGAAAGAGCAAATAGCAATATTAACTTATTTCCTCTAATTAATACCCTTTTAATGTGCATGAATTTCGTGCACCGGTCACTAGTTTTTAATAATCCTCTTTCAAAAGGCCCAAGAATAGTGGTTGTTCTTTAAGTTTCTCTGAAGTCGTGTTTTTATGAGTCTTCTGAGCTAGCATCGGCCTGCCTGAACTTGCCCACTATGGAGAGCCCCTGCCCTGGGTTCATCCTGCAGCTGTGTCCTGAGGTCCAGCGGGAGGCACACGTGCTCACCTGCTCACAGCATCTTAGGGGTCAGGCACCCTCAGCTCTGCAGTTCCTGGGCCTGCCTGGAGTACCCAGTGCATGGAAGAGGAGGTGGCAAGGATGAGTTCCCCGGTGGGTGGCTTGTCTCCCCAGTGTGTGTGCTCTCGGGGACATTGTCCTGCCAGGCCAGCCCCCTGCATCCCTAATCACCAGTGAACTGGGTCCATAATGGGCTTCTGGGTAGACTTGGGCACAAGAACAGAGGTCTGGAGTCTGTCTCCTTGGTGCATAGATTTCTCGTGGGAAATGAAGGCATTGACATCATTAAGTTCCTACATTGGGAAAACATTGCAAAGGACCAGATAGGCTCTTTATTATTAATATTTTTAAATATATTTTTTATTTATATTTTACTGAGGAAAGGAGAAGGTTAGAGAGTCAGAAACATTGATGAGAAAGAAACATCGATCAACAGCCTCCTGCACCCCATCCCCCTACCTGGGATGTGCCCGCAACCAAGGTACATGCCCTTGACCAGAATTGAACCTGGGACCCCTCAGTCCACAGGCCGACGCTCTATCCACCAAACCAAACTGGTTTCGGCCAGATAGGCTCTTTTAGACCCCCGTTTTTGCTAGCAAATTACCAAAACTAAGCCAGATTTTATAAAGATCCACTCTCAAATCTTGTGTGAATTTATCCAAATATAAACTTCCAAGAGACTTACATACTAGTAGAAGCTCAAGTGAAGGACAAGTTTTAAGACACTCAGAGTAGTTACAGAAGCTGGTGGGTGTGGGGGGAATGCCTTTGGTAGGATGCTATGGTCAGTGCTAGGAAGGTAGTCTCGAAGTCACAGCTGCAGAGCTTAGAGATAGCTGAGCCATGGCCTGAGAGGCTCGGGGCGCTGAAAAGTGGTCCTCCAGAGACGTGCACATCCTCATCCCAGAAACAAAACAGTGCCTTTCATTGGAAAAGAGGGTCTTTGCAGACACGTTAAATTCACGCTCCTCCGATGGGCTCTGATGCAGCCACATGGACCCTTGTAAGGGGCAGAGATTTGACCACACAGTCGAAAGAGCGATACAAGAGATGGACGATTGGAGTGATGTGGCCACAAGCCAAGGAATGCCGGCTGCCACCAGATGCTGGTCAAAGCAGGACACGTACCTTCCCTCAGGCCTCAGGAGAGAGCACAGCCCTGCCCGCAGCTGATGTCAGCAGATTGTGGAATGATGCCCTGAAGGACTGAGAGAATAAGTTTCTGGTGTTTCAAGTCACCAAGTTTGTGGGAACTTGTTGGAACAGCCCCAGGAAGCTCCTACGGATGGAAAGGGGCAAGGAAGACCCGGGGAGAAACTCAGTGCCCCCGCTGTGCCTGAGGTGGAGGTTGCAGGAGGAGATGGGGTTCAGACTGCAACTGCACAGGGGCACGCCTGGACGGGCCGTGCCACCAGGAGAGCGTGGACCCACCACAGACCCCGGCAGAGTGACCTCAGCCTTGTGAGGGGTGTGCACAAGTCGGGCTGTGGGCAAGGAGGAAGCAGGCCTGGGGTCAGTGGCTTGGGTGACCGTGGGTTCCGTGGCGACCAGGGGCATATGGAGAGCTGGGAGCTCTGTGTTGTCTTCCTGGAGGAATGACCCGGCCTGGAGGGGCTCACACCCAGCAAGGTCAGGGCTAGTGGAGGGGGCGCAAGCTGCCGGCTGTCTTGGCAGTTCCAGAATTCTGGTTCCACATCCGGGTGACTTTCGTCTTGTGCAACCTCGGAGGCTCCTCAAACCTGCTTCCCACACACTCCTTCCTCCACTTTGTCCTTCCCTCCCTCACCAGCCTCACCAGAGACCTTGTCTAAATCCAGTGGCTGCATTTTGTCCTCTTCTTGCCCTCACCTTTTGACCTTGACACAGGCCCTTTCCTCCACTTGTCCTCCCTTGGCAGGCATCACAAACAGGATGCAGAGCCCTGTCATTGACGAAACAGGTGCTTTATGCTCAGCATTAGTGCTTCGCCATGCGGCGGAGAGAATCTGGTGGTTGGACCGGCATTGGCCGTATTCCCCGTAGCCAGTATCATTGAGTGCCTGCTTGCTCTGGGCTGGGTTCCTGTCCACAGCCCGGGAGTGCCCATCGAGGTATTTACCCTCAGGGCCCTGTGGCCTGACCAGCTGCCTTGGAATCTGGCCTTCATCCACCATCAGCCTCACATCTGGGTGTCTGCCCCAGCTAGCCTGAGGACAGGAAAAACATGGTTCAATCAGCATCAGCGCAGCTGAAATGGGAAAGTTTGTAGGTCGTAGGCCATTAGAAAGATATTTGCATACCACTGGAGTCAGAACACTTCCTCACTTTAGCCCCCTTGTATGTTGTACTTTATTGTTCAACCTTTCTGCCTGTTTAAAAACAAGTGCAACGGAAGGAAAGCAGAATCACCCAAGGTTTCCAAAACCGACCCAAGACTCAGGTGGAATTATTTAACGGTCCTGTTGAGAAGGGAGCTGAAGAAAACGGAAACCCCAAAGCCCAGATGTTTCTTCGAAGCTTGCTAATGACAAGACAAGCCGAGCCCCTGGAAATGACAGACGTGCTGGGACGCTGCCGCTTCTCCTGGCGCACTTGCTCGATTCCGCCAAGACGCTGTTCCTGACCCAATAAATACCAAAGCTTCACCTTGGATGTTGCTGAGTTCATTACCAAGACACCATGGCTCCTGGGTAACCTGGGTCCGTCTCAGCTTCTCATCACACGCGATTCAGCACCGCACTTCCTCAGTTTGAGTGCCCGTTACCACCTCCTCCTAAGGGTGCTGGTAACTGGGTGTAGCTTGGAGGGTTTCAGAGTAAGCAACCACCTGTTGTAAAGGTCATGGAAAGCCTCAGAGGTGGTGACACCCACGTCGGGCACAGCTGGAGACAGCCCTGAGGGGTGGGCAGGGCCACCCTCAGGCCCTGGCCTCCCGGGGCTGTGAACTGGTCCGACTGCGCGTAGGGAGGCCACACTGCCCTCTGGGCCTCTGGCTCCTGCCCTCTGCAGTAAAGGTGTTGAAATGGCTCTGTCCTCGCAGGTTTTATCCGATGTAGGAGAAATAGCACTAAGTCTCTTTTAATCCTCACCCAGGGATACCTTTATTTTAGAGTGAAGAAGGGAGAGAAATACCAGTGTGAGAGAGAAACGCCGATCCGTTGCCTCCCACATGCAGTGTGACCAGGGATCAAACCCGCAATCTCTCGGTTCCCGGGACGACACTCCAACCGGCCGAGCCACCCGGCCAGGGCAGCACAGTCGTCGTTCGTAGCCCCTTTCCCTCTGTGCTCTGGAAGCACACCTGCTCACGGTCAGTTCTCACACTTTTTAAATAACACCGACTCATCAGACACGATTCTCAGCCCAGGAAGTGAAGTGCAGGCTCCTCACAGGGCCTCAGTTGGAATCCCCGAGATGACCGGGGGGTGTCCGGTAGTTTATTACCAGTTAACTGAGCACCCCTCTGTGACGTACTAAATCCCTCTTTAAACATGACCGCAGCCCACGGGAGTGGTTTTGTCTTGTTCCGTTCCTCCTGTGTGAAGATGTGTATCTGTCACCTCCTGGCCAGTTCAGCCCATCTTCCCCCCAGGCTCCTTATCGGAAACTGGCAGCCTGGGCAGGCAGTGGCTCCCAGGCACTCCTGATTGCCTCCTTCCTTCTCGTCACGCCGTCACGCCGTCACGCCGTCCTGCAGGGAAATGGCCGATTCAGGAGCTGCTGTGGATTGACTTGAAAACAAACTCCAAATGAGAGGCACTGCCCTAACCGGTTTGGCTCAGTGGATAGAGCATCAGCCTGCGGACTGAAAGGTCCCGGGTTCGATTCCGGTCAAGGGCATGTACCTTGGTTGCGGGCATGTACCTTGGTTGTGGGGGGTGTGCAGGAGGCAGCTGATCCATTTCTCTCATCGATGTTTCTAACTCTCTATCCCTCTCTCTCTGTAGAAAAAATCAGTAAATATTTTTTAAAAAACAAAGCAAAACAAAATGATGGGCACCTCTTCTCTAGACCCTGCTTTTCCCCTCGCTATATGGCGCACGTCTGGTTAAGAACCCGCGTTCAGGAAGCAGAAGCAGCAGCTGCCCCGTCACCCACCACGGTGCCCGAGGCCTGGGGTGCGCTCGGGTGGACCCGTGACAGGGTGTCCCTCGAGGACACCAAGGCCGGCCACAGTGGGAAGCCCGCCCAGACCCGGGGGCACTTCCTTCCCGTTTTTAGAAAGGACGGTGTCCGCAGGACCCAGTGCTTCCCCCCATCCCTTTGGTCATTCTCCCCGGATTAGCATGGTTTTTTGGCACAAGCAGGCTAATGGGAACTTAAAGACTCCAAAGTCAAAACCTGCAAGAGTACAGCCTAAATGTTGCTGCTTGTCAAGCGATTGAGGTTTAAGAGATGTAACGTTTCAATGGAAATAACACAGATTTGATTCCCAGTCAAGGGCACATACCTGGGTTGTAGGTTCGATTCCCGGTCACAGCGCAGGTGCATGTGCAAGGCTACCAACTGATGTGTCTCTTTCCCATGGATGTTTCTCTCTCTCTCCCCTTCCCTCCCTCTCTTCCACTCTCTCTAGGAAATCAATGGGGAAAAAACATGGTTGGGGGAGGATTAACCAGAAGATTGGTGGGTGGGTAAAATCCCCCACTGTTTCACGTCACCCCAGAACCCACCGTTGGCCGAGAAGAGCTCTCATGAGTCTTGGTGTGCGTGAGCCTCTCCCGCATCTGGGCATGAACACGCGGCCCTGAGTGTTGCCGGGGGCATAGTGGCCGGTGGATATCGTTGGGCTGGAAGTGAACGATGGCTGTGACTTGGTTCCATTACCAAATACAGAAATAAAACCAGTCTGGCAAAGCATTTGCACTTGTCGGATGTAGGTGCTGCAGCTTCAGGTGCTCGTTGATTCGTCAGGTTCCTCTGCATGCTGGACAGTTCACAGTGAAGTGGTTTGGGGGAGGCCTATCTGGCTCTGCCCAGCTGGCTTTCTCCCCCATGCTGTCCCCTCTGACCTGGACAGCGTCACCGCAGGCTTCCCTGGGGCTTCGGACGTCTGCCGGTGGGACCCCTTCTCTGAGCCCCAAACGATCCATCGCCATCTACTTGCCATCTCCTCTTGGGTGTCCCATGGCTGTCCCCTCCATCCCGGGCCCCGAGAATCTCTGTTACTCACTCGGGCCAGACAGCGGGGGCACGTGCTGATCTCACGCCTCCTACCTGAGTCCCCGTCACTAGGTTCTGTTGGTTCAGCTACACGTCTCTGGTCACGTGACCACCACCAGGGCTCTGGCCCGGCGAGGGCTCCCTTCTGCAGCTTCTTGGCAGGTGCCCCCGTCTCCTCGTCCTTCCCCAGCGCAGCCAGGAGGTCTTTCTTAGATGCACATCTGCACCTCCTGCTCTGAGGCTGTGTCCAGACTGCTGTGCCTGCCCCTGTGCCCGCCCAGCCCCTCTCAGTTCTCAGCTGTCCTTCCTCCTGAGGACGGTGTCCGCTGCCCTCTGACACCTGTCCTCGACTCCTTACTCTCTTTTTAACCTCGAGATCCACTCCAGTGGTACTTTCTCGGGAAATTGTTCTTCCTTCCTCTCCTCTCAAGTTCAGTTCTTAGATTGGGGTCCTTCCATCTGCAGCCACAGTGCCTGGTCAGCTTGGTCAGCTGCCTGCCAACCGCTGTGCTGCCTCGCGACCTGGGTGAGGTGCCAGCCTCCTCAGCTGGGAAGCTGTTGAGAGTAGAGCAGCCGCAGGGACAAAAAGTGGGGTTCAGCAGCTTGGCGAGGATGTCCTGTCTAATGTCCTGCCGGGACTAGACCCCCAAGATCAGGGACCGTGTCAGTGTCCCAGCATTGTCGTCTTCCTCGTCACTGGCACTCTGGGCTCCTCCAAGCGCTTCCTGTCAATCAAATGACGCACAGGCAGACCTCACTTCGTTGTACTTCACAGATTTTTTTTCCCTTTTACAAACTGAAGGCAGAATCCTCCACCAGCAAAAAGGTGTGGCTGGCTTTATTGTGGTGGCCTGGAACGGAGACGAAGCCTGCAGTATGTTCGAGGTATGCCTGCACTCCTCACACCCCTGCCCCCCTCCGCCATGAGGCACGAGCAGATCAGGAAACTGAGGCACAGAACAGCCAGGCCACTTGCCAACAGTCTCACAGGTCATAAGTCACAGAGCTGAGATGGGGACCCCTGTTGTAGAGACCGCTTTTGTCGTGTAGCCAGTCAGTGAACGTCTCAAAAGTCTACGTGGTGTCAGCAAAAGGCCACGGGAACGTGAGGTGTTAGCGCCGGAGGATGTGAATCCTTACAGGAACACTGATGAGTCGAGTTGTTTATCCTATCTAATAAAAGAGTAATGTGCAAATTTGACCAGACCTTCGCCACACCCACAAGCCATGCCCACCAGCCAATCAGGAGCAGATTATGCAAATAAACCCCAATCAAGATGGCTGCCACCACTGAGAGCAGGAGGAAGGCTTGGGTTTCCCCAGCAACAGAGGAAGCCAAGCTTTCCGCCTGTCCACTCAATATTACAAAGTTTCAATTTTAAAAGATACAGAAATGGTCACAGCCACTGAGCTGGAGAGAAGAGAGGCTTGGGTTTCCCTGGCAACGGAGGAAGCCAAGCTTTCAGCCTGCCGTTGCCTGCCTAGGCCTCCACTCTGAAGTTTCAAACAGAAATGGCTGCTGCCCTGGAGCGAGCAGAAGGCTTGGCTCTGCTCCAGGCTACAAAGTTTCAATTGTAGACATAGATTATTCCCAGATCCCAGGGTCTCCACTTGGGTTGCTGGGGGGCATGGCTGGCCTGCAAACCTCTACAGGCCCCTGCCCAGGCCACCCCTCACCCCAAGGGAACCCCTACCCTGATCTGGGACACTCTTCAGGGCAAACCAGCTGGCCCCCACCCATGTACCAGGCCTCTAGCCTATTTAATAAGAGTAATTTGCAGATTGACCATCACTCCAACACACAGGAGGGCTGCCCCATGTGGTCAAAGATCCTGCCCCCATGTGGACACAAGATGGCCACCACAAGATGGCCAGCAGGGGAGGGCCAATGGGAAGGACCAGGTCCTGCAAGGGAGGGCAGTTGTGGGTGATCAGGCCAGCAGGGGAGGGCAATTGGGAGGGGCCAGGCCTGTAAGGGAGGGCAGTTGGGGGTGATCAAGCCTGCAGGAGAGGGCAGTTTAGGGTGACCAGGCTGTCAGAGGAGGGAAGTTGGGGGCAAACAGACTGGCAGGGGAGCAATTAGACATCAATCAGGCTGGCAAGGTAGTGGTTAGGGGGTGATCAGGCTGGCAGGCAGAAGCAGTTAGGGCAATCAGGGGGGCAGGCAGGTGAGCAGTTTGGAGCCAGCAGTCCTGGATTGTGAGAAGGATGTCTGACTACCCATTAAACGGGCATTCAGACATCCCTCAGGGAGCCCCAGATTGCAGAGGGTGCAGGCCGGGCTAAGGGACATCCCTCCCCTCGCCTCCCCCCCCACCCCACGCACCCTGTGCATGAATTTCGTGCACCGGGCCTCTAGTCTGTATCATAAAAGACAGCATGACCAAACTAGCAGAGGCGGGTGGGGAGGGGTGTGAGATGGGTAGGGCGGCCAGCTGAGGCAAGCGGAAGTGAGCTACTCACGAACCATTTTGTCCACACTGGGCCTCTAGTTTTTAAATAAAAGCCTTCCTGCGATACAATTCACATACCATCAGAATTACCTTTTTTTAAAATTTTTTATTTTGAGGCTTGTTTTTGGCTTGATTGTTTCCCTCACCTCCTGGTGGGGTTTATAATCTGAAAACAGTTTGTGATGAATATTGTCTGCATTTCATACCGTATTAAGTAAACAGTTCTCATCGAGGCGTATTCTGAAACCCCTTCCATAGCACATCTGACTGCCCTTGAATGTGTCAAACCAGGCAGGCATTTCTCAGAAATGTCAGGCAAGTCACCATAGGGCCACTAGGTGGCAGTGTGGTCACAGCTGGAGACACCCTGCCCCTGGCTTCCTTTGCAGACTGCAAGTGTATAGTGTGTTAATGTGCTCCATCCATTTTCATTTGAAAGGTACAATGAATTAAGTTAGGCTTGCAGGGGATGTGGCGGGAAACTGGAAGCTCATGGCAGAAGCTTGGTCAGCAGTCGAAACAGCGCAGCCCACGTTGTCTGACCCCTCAGCTGCTTAGTAAGTTCGTACCTTACGGAAAACTACTCTTAAAGGCTTGTTTCCATAAAGGCCCGGACGGCACCGTGTCATCAGAGAAAACTGTTCACGTGAGGCTCAGAAAATTGTCATCAAGTCAGCCTGACGAGGTTTCTGAGAAAGCAGCCGTCCTGCCCCCCCTTCCCCCCCCAGGTCTGCATGCAAGTCACTTGTCCCTGATTTTATTTCAAGATGAGAGTTTTGTGGGGCTTTATTTTTTACAGCTTTAAAAAATAAGTTGAGGAATTTAGGTCTAAAAAAAAATGAATAGCTAAAGGTAACCGCAAAAGATATTATTGGCAGATGCAGCAAAAAATATATTTCCACAGAAAATTGGATTTTGCACATAAAACTTAGTAATACTAATAAAGATGCGTCATTACGGGTTTTAAGGCAAATAAGCAAACTCAAGGAGCTGTGCTGTCAGGGTGACTGGCGGCGGCGGTGATTTTTCCGAGACGTGTAAATCAGCTTTAGTTGGGCCATCGCACCTCAGGTTTGCTCAGATTATTCTTGTGCCTCCTGACGGCGGGTAGAGCGCTCCTGACGCATAATTTACGGTCCCGTGCAAGGTGTGTTTATATTTAAGCCGTGCAGCGGTGCAGCTAATGAGAAAGATAAGAAATTTATAGTCCTCGGTGATTGATAGGCTTACTGCTTCGACATTAATTGAAATCCAAGGGATCACAGCTGTGTGGGCTTAAGTTGGGGGGAAAATTACTTCAAGTGCCCTGAAAACTTTCAGATTCACTTCCGGGCACCTGAAAGATCGCTTGCCTGCTGTCATTCTGGCCGGTGGTGGGAACAGTTGCTGCCTGCCGGGGCCTGGGTAATTACGCGGAGGTAATTGTGGCATTTGCTCTGTAACCTCCCTGTGGTGGGTAGCTGTACGTGTGGGGGAGAAATTAAATACTGTGGCGTTTCTTAAATGGCTTTAAAATTTTACATGTATAATAATAAAATTCTCCATGGCTACTCTGTTAAATATCCTCTGGACTGTTTAAGACGTTAGGGGGGAAATAGTAATGGTTGAGGCAAGCCTGTGATATTCGTCATGTCTTACAATTTGCACTGGTTGTATTTAATCTGGGTGCCTCTAAAGTAATCTTAGAGACCTTTCCCTACCTGTCATCTTTTAATGTACCGTTCTTGTTGAAGCTCAGTCTTGTGAAAACGTCTAAATTTCTCCATTAAGTGCTTAAAAAGTAATAAAACTAAAGTCATTAGACTTCACTCATCAGAACCGTATCAGGAGAAAAATTCTTGGGCGCCATAAATCTGGCCAAGGGTGCGACATTCATATCCCCGGATTCATTCCCTGGAAATGGACATTTGAAGGTAAATTGCTTAAGTAGGACCATTTAAATTTTTAATACAATCTTATTGTAACGTTGGCAAATGATTAAAGTGCAAAGGGGCCTTATGTGTTTTGTGGGATTTATAATAAATGCCCTGTGACGCCTTCCCTGTGTTGAATTCAGGTAAATGCTGAGTCTTCCCTGGAGACGTGGTCATGCCTCCCGAACGCAGGCGTCTTTCCTGTGGGCACTCACTCCTGCACTCCCGGTCTGTAGCACCCAGGAGCTTCGGTGGCAGGGGGTGGCCAGTGCTCCCCTGAGCCACGACCTCACCAGCTGAAGCTGTTTTGAAAACTACACAAATAGATGGACTATATATTAGCAATACCAGTTTGCTATTGGGGGACGCATATCTTCTCATAGCTCTTTCTTTCTCCTGCTAGAGGGCCTCTGGTTTTAAGGAATTCCTGGCAGCCAGTGGCACAGTGTGGGCCCCTTGACCACTGGTAAGCTGCTCATGACTGGATTGTTGTTCAGGCCTGTGATTGGACAGCGGGACCAGCCCTTTGAGGGACACAGGTGGGGTTGGCGGGCACCCTCTGGGCAGAGGCTGTAGCTGAAGGTGCAGACCATGGACAGCGTCATCTTCTGCACGGACTCAGCATCCCTGTTGGATGGAGTTGAGCACATTTGAGGGATGGCTGTGGCTGCTGTCCCAGCAGACTGCGTTTCGTTGCACTTAGAGTTCTTGCGCTTCACAGGTGTGTTTTATTGCAAATTGAAGATGAAGTGCACGTGGTGGAAAATTACTTCAAATGCCCCGAAAACTTTCAGATTCACTTCCGAGCACCTGAAAGATCGCTTGTCTGCTGTCAGTCTGGCCTTTTATGACGTCACATACTATGACTCGCTTGATTGTGACACTCGTTTTGTTGTGTGGGCTGGACCCCAGCCTGCAGCAGCTCCGTGGCCTGCGTGCAGGTTGTCCTCTCCCTCGCGCTGTGTGTTTTGACCATCAAAGATGAGTCTGTTACAAAGGCAATACCTTTATCAAATTTTCATATGTATGTATGTGTGTGTATGTGTGTGTGTGTGTATATATATATATATATATATATATATATATACACCCAGATTTTCTAAGCTGTCTTCAGCATATTAAATTTCCTGGGCTTAATTTGCCTTTTACTGAAGTGTCGCACCCACAGACATACATCCTTAGAGGGTTCCTTTAAAATGCTTCCTCTGATTCTTGAAATAGATACTAATGATTTGGATTATTAGCTAGCACAAACTTGAGTTCTTTTCATCTCTCCATCTTGGAGTTTTTCCCTCAAATTGAATTTCCAAAGCTTAACCAGGAGAGCTTATATGTGGACAGATAATGCCGTCAGTACCTAAAGCATGATGGTGGCAGTATCAGTGGGAGAACTACAGACACCCCCCCCCAAAAAATGTGCCTTGTTTGAATAACTTAATGAAACTCACCATCGGGTCCTTCTTTCTCTTTCAGCATCACCCTTGACTGGTGTTGAAGTGCAGTGTGTGGTGTGATTAATTGTCACAGTTTTGACACAGGCAAACCTTGTCAGGTGTTGGGGTGAGGTGCCTTTTGCTCAGTTGCGTGGGGAGCTGTGCACGTGCAGGGCTGGGATTGACCTCACAGGGAGGTGCTATCTGCTGCTGCCAAGTCTAATAAAGTGTGTGTGAGAGTGTGTATGGAGTGTGTACGCTTTTAAATAGTTGGGACACACATAACTTTTGTGACCTGCTGGTGTGTATGTAAGTTGAGGTGTGAGAATCCACTCTGCTATTCTGTGACTTATTTGTAAAGTGTCCATCAGGGCTTTTTTTTTTTTAATGCCACTTAAAAATATATATGTTTTTATTGATTTTAGAGAGAGGGAGAGAGAGAGAGAGAGAGAGAGAGAGAGAGAGAGAGAGAGAGAGGCATCAATGTGAGAAAGAAACACCAATCAGCTGCCTCCTGCAGGTCCCCTCCCAGGGATCAAGCCTGCAACTGGGATGTGCCCTGCCTGGGAACCCTGCTGGCGACGTCTTGTGTGGAAAGATGCTCAACCACTGCACACCGGCTAGGGCTTAATGCATTTTTTTCTGGTGAGTTTGAGCCATGATGTCACCAAGGACAACATTGCTCAGTGCTTTGTTCATGAAGGACATTGTCTTAGGGTTGATTAAAGTGAGACTTCTGGGTAAAGAGGAAATGGTTTTGAACTTGTGGTCTATAGAGTCATAACCTTTCACTTATCTCAGTCAGATACATTCAAAGATAGGCTTCCTGTTCTAAAACTCGGGGCCCTTCCTCATCCGCCAGTGATAATGAGGAGGGGAAGCACATCTTCCCCAGGGATTTGGGGGAAAGGCGTGAAGGCCCGCTGTCTCCTTGGGAAGAGAGGCGCTGACTGTCCTTCTGGCCTCTTCCTCTCCACCTCGCCGTGCATTCGAGAGCTCCTTACTATGGGGGCGCCTACACACGTGATGGTGAACCCAGCCAGGGGGCTCAGGGGTTGAGCGTCGACCTATGAACCAGGAGGTCATGTTCGATCCCCAGTGTGGGGAGTGCAGGAGGCAGCGGATCAGTGATTCTCTCTCATCATTGATGTTTCTGTCTCTCCCTCTCCCTTCCTCTCTGAAGTCAATAAGAATTTATTAAAAAAAAAACCAATAGCAACATGATGTTGAGGGGAAAGAGGCACATGCAAAAGAGTACAAAATGAACGCTTCCGTCTACCTGAGGTTCTACAGGCAAAGGTAATCTGTGGCTTTAAAAAACAAATCAGTGGCTGTGAGGCAGTTAGGGGAAGTGTCGGGGGAGAGGAGCGTGAGGGACGCCCTGAGGGGCGGACATAATCTGAGTCTTCATGGGGACCTGAGTTAGGTGTCATGTGTTGAAACTCATGAAAGGATACAACTCAGATTTTTAAATTTCATGATTTGGACATTTATTCTCAAAAAAGGGACCTTGAACAGTTAGTGAATGTCAGTTATTTGTGCCCAGGCTGAACTGTGTAGGGGGAGTATGAACTGATGTCCCCAACATTTAAAATGCAACAAAAAAATAAGGTGAGGGGCCGATGGTTGTATATCTCATGTAACAAGATTAGCAGCACGGCACAACGATAAAGTCCAGGTGGTGTGGAAATGGGTGTCCACTCAGACCCTTTCAACTTTCGTGCATGTTTAAATTTGCATGTTGCCCAAGCTGGATAGAGCATCGATTTGCAGACCCAAGGGTCCCAGGTTCGATTCCAGTCAAGGGCAAGTTCCTTGGGTACAGGCTCCTCCCCAGCCCGGGTCCTGGTCAGACTCACGCAGGAGGCAACCAATCAATGTGTTTCTCTCACATCAGTGTTTCTCTCTGTTTTCCCCTCTCTCCTCCACTCTTCCTGAAAATCAATGGAAAAATACCCTCAGGTGATAGCAACAACAAAATAAATAACATTTTGCACGTTAATAATTTAGGGGAAATCAAAATAGTTGTTAATCCATTTAAAGTATTACTGTAGGTATTTTATGTTAAGATGGGTTCATATAGTCCTGGCTGGTTTGCTCAGTGGTGAGTGTGTCTGCCCACATACTGAAGGGTCACAGGTTTATCCCCAGCTCCGGGACACATGTAGGGTGCAACCAATTGATGTGTGTCTCTGCCCCCCAACTCTCCCTAAGAAATCAGTGGAAAAAATATCCTAGAGTGGGTATTATTAAAAAAAAAAAAAAGATTGGCTCATATAAACTGACTTTAATGTGAAGAGCTTTCTCACTGTAGAGATGTACAGTATTATTATGAACTCTATTTTTTTTTAATGAGGCTTTCCAAAATTGAAATGCATCCTTGATTCTTTTAAGAATTTCAATAATTCATAGAAATTGGAGGTAACCGATAGGGATAGTATGACTTCGTCACTGTTACTAAATCACAGCAGATTACAAATTCAAAAATCAATCAGTATTCTCTGCTGAAGTCTAATTAACACTTAAACATTATTAGTCACAAACGTGAAATCTTGATCAGCAATGACCTCAGGTATTCTAAATGTAAATAAAATTAGATTTAGATCCCTTTTAATTACCTGAGGTACTGTGAGTAATTACCGTGGCAATTGATAAACTTAATTTCTTTTTAGAGGAAAAAGAAACTTACTGGAAGTTTCTCTGCGCTGTACACTTAACTCTTCCGTAACCGTGACCCGCGGGAAGAACTGGCTCGGGTCCTATGTTAGTTCTGTAGAACGCTGCGCCGTTTCTGTCTTCGGGCTCTCGCGCTCACCTGACACACATGCCCGCCGTCTCTGTGAGATCGTGAAAGGCAAAACTCACCCCAAGGAATGTTCTGCGTGGAAGGGCGGGCCGGGGACGGTGCCGGCGAGGCAGTAATTGGTGGGTGTGGGGAGCGTGTTCCTGTGACTCCGTGCACAAAGGCCGTGAAGAGCGAGTGGGAATCTGTTCTGTCACCTCATCCTTCTTCCTAATTGCATCACAATGCAGGGCCTGATCCCGCCCCCGTCACTGTCACCTCTGAGGCTCTGCGCGGGGCCTCTGGGGGCTCCCTGTTCACACAGCCAGGAGGAGAGGGCTCCAGCCGAGACCTCGCCTCCCCCACTTCAGGAAGAAAATGTCTTGCTTATGGAGATGGTTGTAAGGGTAGTTATTTTTGGAAAAAGGAAAACAGCGTTGTGGGAAGATATCTGAAGGGGACCATTCCTGTGACAAGTGCGGGGAGGGGTTCACGCCATGTCTGAACGCCTTTCTCTGGGGAGCTTGCGTATCTTAAAACAGGAGGGAAATTAGACGGATGTTTGGTTAAATGGGTATTAAACTGTATCAATTTTTTAAAATAAAAAACAGTTATTATACTTGACTGTGTGTATCTCAAGGTTCCTGTTTTCAGCATACTCTTACCGCCTTGTTAGGGCTGATGCAGTCTCTTATTTTGGACCCTTTCTGTCTCCTATTCTTACTAGCATCTCCTCATTTTCCTTTACGTTCACGTGCCATTTCTTCTGCTTGGATAATTTTTCACCATCAGTTTTGTGTGCTCCTCGGTTTTTTGTGGCATCTCTTCCTTTTTCACGTTTTAAATCCCTTTCCGCAGCCCCTTTCCTCGGCAGCCCCGCCTGTGCACCCGGGCGTCACTCAGAAGCCCTGTGAGCATATCTTGTGACCCGTCTTTGGCCCTTTCAAGACCTCGTGGGTCCGAAAAGGGAGTCCTGAGCCTCCCTGGTGCAGGAAGTCTAGGGGGCCCTGTGCGGTCTGATGTGCCCCAGGGTGAGCCTTCGCCTGCGGGGTGTCAGAAGCCTTCGCTCGGCAGCCCTCAGCCCGCTCTGCCAGACGGCTTGATGAGTCGAGGAGAAGTGACAGGTTCATTTTTCCCCTCTGTGTTTCAGCCATTTATCTTTCGGGTCCTCGCCTGCCATCTAATTGTATTGCCAATTTATTGGGGGCCGCGCCGCCTCGTCTGGAAAGTGCTGATTTGCATCCAGCGTGAGAACGAGTGAGAGAGGAAGTTAATCCCCGCTGGGCCTGGAAGCCAGGTCCGCCCTGGGCCCTGTCTCAGCCCGACAGATGCTTTCTGGCCGGTGTCTGTCTCCGTGCTGACCCGGGCTTTGGCGAGAACCTCATCTCACCCTCGTCCAGAAAGCTCCGCTTTATAGACTGCATTTATATTGATTTCAGAGAGGAAGGGAGAGGGAGAGAGAAACATTGATGAGAGAGAAACATTGACCTGCTGCCTCCTGCATGCCCCCTATGGGGGGTTAAGCCCTCAACTCAGGCATGTGCCCTGACAGCAATTAAACTGGTGACGGCCGGACACGGGGCCTTGCTCAACCACTGACCCACACCGGCCGGCTGCTCCGCTCTCTGAAAGGTCTGTACTGTGTGCTTTTTGCACACTTTCTACATTTCAGATCACCCTGAGCTGTGCTAGCTGCTTTCATCTCTGTGTGCTGTGTTCAGGATCATTCGGCGACATGGAGTAACCATGCTGCAGGGGAGGGGGCTGGGCGAGGTGCCACGTCCCCTCTACGGTCACAGGGTCTTCTCCTTTTAATTCCATAGCACTGCTGTCAGCCCTGTGTCCCACTGCAGTGTGAAGAGGAGAGACGAGCTGTCCTACCCTGAGCTGGTGGGGTCCTGAGGGAGAAGCCATTGGTCCATGAGGTCCAAGGAACCAACTGGCAGAGCTGGGTGCCTCCTGAGGGGCACTGCTTGGGCACCAAGCAGCATGAGCTGGCACAAGGGTACCTGGGGCCAGGACTGGTCAGAACCGCAGGCCCGTTCCAGCGTGGTGTCTTGCTTCTCTGGGCAATCACCAAGCATCATTTTTTAAAAATATATTTTATTGATTTTTTACAGAGCGGAAGGGAGAGGGATAGAAAGTCAGAAACATCAATGAGAGAGACATCGAGTAGCTGCCTCTTGCACGCCCCCTACTGGGGATGTGCCCGCAGCCAAGGTACATGCCCTTGACCGGAATCAAACCCAGAACCTTTCAGTCCGCAGTCCGACGCTCTATCCACTGAGCCAGACCGGTTTCGGCACCAAGCATTTTTATGCCCAGTCCAGGCACGACTGTGTTCTTTCTCTGGTCTCAGGGTCCTGGACAAGGAGCCAGACACACAGAACAAGTCCCTTAGGCTGGGCTGGATCTGGGTGAAGAACCCCTCCATCCCTGAGATAGCGAGGGCCTGGGGGAGTGACAGATCTTGAATTCGGGTGGCACGCAGAAAGGGAAACCCACCAGGGCTCCACGGGGAAGGGGGGTTGGTGTGGCAAGGTCTCGGACGAGGGTGCTGGATTCAGGCAGTGAGTGTGGTGCTGAGGAAGGCCGGACAGCGTGTGTGAGTGGACGGTTAGGCTTGGAGGGTCCCTGGAATGTCCGGGGCTGACGGTGCACTGGGCGTGCTATTGACGGGAGATATGGAGTCTTGGAACCTCCAGGCCGTGCCCTGCACAGCACCTCCCTTTTCTCCAAGGGGAGAAATGCTGATTGAGGGTGGGGCCCAGCAGCCGGTTCCCAGACTGACTAAAGGGCATTTGACAACATGGTCTTGGGATGAACTGAAACTTCATTTTCAGAGGAGTGGATGTTTGCAGGCCGATGGGTCTGGACACGGTCCCTGTGTCCTCGCAGGCTTGAAACCCCAGCAGGGTCAGCACCTTGGTTCCCACTGCCTGTCAGCCCAGTGCGTGGGACCCGGGCACCCCAGGGCAATTGCACTCTGGGACTCCATTTTAAGGGACATTTGTGCTGTGAAGAAGAGGGTTGTGCAGCTCCTGGGATATAATTTGACGTCCTTGTTGCCACAAATAATAACATCATCATTGAATTCACATATAAAAAACGTCAGATTGCCCGGCTGGCGTGGCTCAGGGGTTCAGCGTCATCCCATGTTCCAGGGGGTCACTTCCTGGTCAGGGCACAGGCCCCTGTTCCAAACTCGATCCCCCGTGTGGGGCCTGCAGGAGGCAGCTGATCGATGCTTCTCTCTCATCATTGATGTTTCTTTCTCTCTCTCCCTTCCTCTCTCTCTCTCTCTTAAAAAAAAAAAATCAATAAAAACATACTTTAAAAAACTTAAAAGACCAGCTTTTTTTTTTTTAGTTTTATGTTCTTTCACTTTCTCTGAAAAGATGCGGGAACTGCAGCTGCGCAGACACGGGAGACGTTTCCCCTCGTTCTCAGATTTTGAAATTCCTGTCTGCACCCGTGACTTTGCCCGTCCTGAAGGTAACTGTTTATTACAGCCGGCGTTTCAGTCCCAGTTAATAGGAGCAATTAAACAATAGCTTCATTTCCAGCAAATTAACAACCGTAATAGGTAATTGTGACATAAATGAAGATAAATTTGTTTTAATACACGAGATAAAAAGAATACAGACAAGAACTGAATCTCAGATTAAGAATCCGGACTTCATTGCTTTGTGGAAGTTGAACGCTTTGCTGGAAGGAATTAAAGGGACCTGGGTTTTGTGCCACGTCCCCTCTACGGTCACAGGGTTTTCTCCTCTCAATTCCATAGCACTGTTGTCAGAGTGTGTGCAGGTGCTCAGAAGGTGAGTCCTCCAGGATTTCCCCACCAAACCCTTTCTCCTAAAGGCCTGCCCGAGGCCTGGGGGCCATCGGGTCACTGATCCTTGGCCGGAGCCTCTCAGATGCCCACTGACAAGGACCCAGAGATGCACACAAGAGCCTTTCCCGTGACCTCCGTGACCTGTCCAGGTGTAGGACACCTGTCCTTCCGGGTTAGTAGCAGCTGTTAAGTAGGAGCTGTTCTGGTGGCTGATTGTTTTGTGGAAACGTGCACGTGCTCAGGCCAGACCCGTTCTGAGAACCGTAGACGTGGTGTCTGTGGGAACGGGGCTTTCGAGGGGCGAGGAGGCTGCGAGAGGCGGCTGGGCGGGTTTGAAGGCGTGGCGGGACGCTGGCCGCCTTGCCGGACCAGGGTCTGCGTTTCTCTGCGGGTCACTGTGCCTGAGTGAAGGTCTAACTGCTGTTGAAGGACAAGGTCCCGGCACTTTCTCGGGTTTCAGGAACCATAGTTCAGTGTGGGTTACATGTCCAAATCGGCTTTGACGGGCTGTAAACGGGGGGTCAGCCAAACGACTTCTCTCACCTTAGAACTTCTTTTGGTTGTTTCTGCATCATCAATAAAACAGGTGTAAGGGCAGAGTCAGAGCAGTTTCGGGTCTGAGAGTCTCAAAGTAAAATATCGCCGTGCCGCTAAGCCCTGGGAGCCAGGCTCCTGGCCCAGGCCCTGCCGCAGAGCACACCCCCAGCCCCACTCTTTTCTCCAGAGTCCAGACAGGGATGGCCTGCGTCTTCCAAGCCAACCATGTGTCCTTCCAGAGCATCTTGTCTCTTGTTCTGGGATAGTTTTAATGGCTTCCTGGTGCCTTAAGGATTGGGCCCACACTTGTTACTCTTCTTTGCATATGAGATTCTAAACATGTATTTCTAGTTCCCCTGTGAATCTTCTCCCTCGCCTTCTCATACGTTCTCGCCCATCCCCACTGGGGAGTCTGCATTCCTCCCTTTCTCCAGGTGGCTAGGGCTTGATGAGGGCCAGGTACATGTTGGCCCTGGGAGTGCAGGCAAAGCGGAGTCAGTGGCCAGTCACATTGGCTCCTTGCCTTGGCACGGGAACCGACTATTCTCCCACGGGCAGCACCGTCTGGCAGGATATACAGGTGTGTCGGTGCCAGGGTCCCCGAGTGTGGGTCCCGGTGGTTCACTAATTGTCATAAGGCATCAAACAACCCAAGAGACCTTAAAGCGCGTACACACACACACACACACACACACACACACACACACACACACAGTTTTCGTTTTGTTAGTGTTTGGGCACAGCCTCTATACTTGAAACACAGACCATATGGGAATAAACAAGGAAATAGGTTACCACCATACAGAACACACCCTTTAACATTCATTAACTTTGAGAAAAAATCCACTTCACATTTCTTTTCACTCCTAACTCACAAATTCAGAACTATGTAGATAATTTGGTAATTAATTTCTTCTTAATTAATAAGATAGTTTAATGATCACTCAACTGTAATTTAAAACTGAGTTGAGACGTTAGGGGATATTTTATTTGTTGCTGGAGATTTACAGTCCGCGGTGGTTTCATTATTTCTGGGTGTTCTCCTCGCAGCCCTGCCCCCGCCCTGGCGCTGAGGGAGGGGCCCGGTGGAGGGTGCAGGGCACGCTGCCTTTGGGTGCTGGCACCGGTGGAGGTGGGCCAGGCGCACCCGGTGCCCTAAAATGGAGTGAAGTTTCTGTGGAGTAAAGTTGGAGTCTCAAGCCAGTTGATTTTCACAAGTGTGTCTGTTATAAACATCAAAAATATTTTTATTAGATTTATCATTCATACTTAAGTTCCTGCCTAACATTGCTTACTCAGAACTATGGATCTCCCCACTCCCACCCGGACTGGCCTCCGGTGCCGCCTACAGCTGTTCTTGGTAACGGGAACCATCCTTCCCCTCACAATGGCTTCGCTTACACTGTGTCCTCTTGGCTTATAGTTGTGGCTCTTCAAGTCTCCCCAGGGCCACCCTCAGCTAGGCTGCCCCTCCCCACCCCACTCCCACAAGGCATCTGCCTCCAGGACAGCCCGAGGGGTCCTTGGGACTCACGGAGAGCCCCACTTGGAGAGAGAGCCCTGCAGAGTCCCAAAGACGCTGCGAAACTCATGGAACAGAAGTTGATGTTGGAAAGCACAGAATCGTGTAGAATGTTTAGAAGGAGATTATCACAAAGCTACTTGATCACTTAAATCTCCAAGGTCCAGTGGACTGGGGGGGTAGGGAGGAGGGAGGACTGGCCTGATTGGGGCCCTGGGGACCTGCACGGGGAGCGGGTTGGCTGGAGGAGCCGAGTAAATGATGAGTGAAGAAAGGGGATGAGGGACAAGGGTCCCCGCCTTGGCCCATCTCTGGAGAAGGGGAGCTCCTGATGGAGGGGTGAGAATTTTGCTCCTGCAGTGGAAGCTGCTGAGATTAGAGGGTAAGTGGTGCCCCCTTTTTCCTGCCTCCTCCCCTACCTTTCCCGGCTCACAGGTGGCCCTGCAGAAGTCCTTGTGAATTAATTTGAGTCAGTCATTTAATCCACAGAGGATGTTTTGCTGATTAAATTCACTAACATTTATTGGACTATGCCAAAAATGTCATATCATTAATGAAATGGAAAAGCTTGATTTGTGCTTAATTTTGGATGGTGTGGGTGCCAGCTGGTGCCATGCACAAGGAGTCTCAGAGGCGACCCTGCCCTGGTCCAGAGCAGGAGGCAGAACCTCGTGTGAGAGGTCACAGGGCGAGTCGTTTACTAAGCAGTTTCTATTCACCAGAATCTGAGGATTCAGGGCGAGGGCATACCCCTCTCCGTGTGTGTGGGACGTGTGTGCGCACATGTATACACACGTATGTGTCTATATACATGTCCATGTACACACAGCTATACCTGGTCCAGGTACAGGTGAGATGTAGAGTTGGCCACATTTGCACCTGTGAGGAGTGGGGTTTGGGGCCTCCACGGAGCAGTCTGGATGGTAGGAGAGGAGGGCTCCCAGGGCGGTGGTGCTGAGGTGGGGCTCTGTGAGGCTTGGCCATGGGGAGATAGAAGGCATGTTCTGGGCGGGAGTGGCAGCTTGAGGTGCAGGCGTTAAGAGGGCCAGTGGCTGTGGCAATTGTGGGACTTGTATGTAAGCTGTGAGCTGGGAATGTGGGGGATGTGGGGTTTTGAAGGCCTCCTTGGCCACCATGGGGTTCCAAACCAGTTAAGAAATGAGACAAGAGACTTGGGCCCCAGGACGATCCCATCATTACGAATGAATTGGCAAATGGCCCTGGGAGGTGAAGCTTGACTGGGCTTCCTGTACTGGAAACCAGGGTCCCACAGACTGTCTGTCAGGTCATGGGCCACGAGGAGCCCACACTGTCCCCTGAGGTGCGGGCACTGGGAAGGGATAGGCTGCTCCTCCCACGCCTGCTGGGCATGCCACCCCTCCCATTGACAGGAGGACCTATGATGGGCAGGAGTGTCCGGGTCATGGGCATCCCGCTGCGTGAAAGGCAGGGCGCTCACCTCACAACTGTGGGCGCCCCTTGTGTGAGGAGGTTCAGGGTGTCTGCAGGATGGAGAGCTGTTATATAAGCAGGACATATTGGCCTTATAAGAGGTCACCTGCAGCGTATTCCTTTGGGCGGCTGTGGAGGGGACTGCTTTTGGTAACCAGCGTGGAAAGATGAGGTCTTTGTTGGAGGCAGTGGCAGTGACAATGAACTTGAAAGAGATTCTGGTGGTAGAGTCTACCATCTGTCATGTCTCCTACTGAGTGTGTGAAGGGAAGGCTGGTCAGTGGCCGGGAATCTGGAGAAGCAGGTCTGGTGGCCAATGGGAGACTTGGACTGGGCCCTGTGGATGTCGAGACATCTCGTCTCTCTCCGTTCTTCCCAGGAGCTGCGGGTGGTGCTTGGAGACACCGTTCTAGAATGCAGGAGGGCCAGGCTATTATGTGGACATGCAGCCACGGGCCTCGAGGTGGAGAGGCTGCGGGGGGGGGGGGCATGGAGACCAAACCGGGTGAGAGAGGGGAACCTGGAGTCCCCCACATGGCAGACCAGGGAAGGAGGAGGAGCTGCCGGCGGGGGAGGAAACAGGAATGTCGGGGTCACGGAAGGAGGGAGGAAGGCAGGACAGGAGGGTTCCTGGAGCGACACCCACTGCTGCCCAGAGCTCAAGTGAGATGCCCTCTCCCAACCATCACCAGTGACCGGGCTGAGGGGGTCAGGAGAGTGGGAGGAACCTCGGGGACAGCCCAGCTGCTTTCAGGAAGGCAGATTGTGGAAATGGAGTTTAACCGGCGTTGGCTGAGTCCCTCGTGGGCCTCTTTTATCTGTTCCCCAAACAGAATTGAAGGATCATGGAGTGAGAGGTCAGAGCAAAGGTCAGAACAAAGGGACACGTGGTCCCTGTCCTGGACGTGCTAAGATCTCATGGGGAAATAGGGTGTCTCCTGGCCCCAAGGCAGTGTCCAGCAGTGGGGGGTACAAGCCACGTGACAGAGCCCCCGCTCTGCTGTGGTCCCCTCTGCCTTGTTGTTGGCATCTGTGGCCTGGCTCAGCGTCAGAGGTAAAGGAGGGAAGAGGCCGGGCACTGTGTGTGGGTGATCAGGCACGGCGGGCCTGCTTCCTGGTGTAGCCGGCCTGTTCTTTCCCTCTCGGTGGGAATGACGGGAAAAACAGAGCGGAAGCAGGCGCTGGGCACCACGCCAGGGTTTAATGAGGTCTGATTTGGGAGCTGAGTCTCAGTCTTACCACTAATTAAAGGGTGCCATTTGTCATCTATCTGATGGGAAATTGAAAATTTGTGGAGATAGTAAATGTCTAACTCACTTTTCTTGTTGCTTACATTTAAATTGAAGAATGGAAATACATACATGAAAGTATACTTAAGGGATTGGCTTTAAAAGGGGTCTCAAGCTCATGACCCAGGTCAAGTGGGGGCCTTTGCCAGCCCCTAGCAACCCCTCCACTCTCCCTTCGGGCGTTGGCGATCTCCTTGCTTGGTTTTGAAGCTTATACAGTGTATATAGATACAATTGGAGGGGTTAATTAAGGGTATCTGTTATGGATTACCTAATCAAATTCAAAATGGTGGGAGGAAGTGACCTGAAACAGCAGTGAGCATTAGTGTGGAAATGCCAGGGGGTTTGAGAAGTTGGCTGGTATCAACAAAACTGAGAACATTTGCAGTGGATGCTGCTGACACCGTGGCCACTTCGCTTCCCTGGCGACTGTGTAGGGACACGGGTCACCAGAATCAAGGAAACATCACTTCTCAGTGGTAAGGGTTTCCTCTTCCTCTAAGAAACCTCCGTGCTTGTGTTCAGTTTGATTCCCTCATCCACACATCTATGTATATAAAAGCCAAGCGACTGGAACAATGCAACAACCGGACGACTGGTCGCTATGATGTCTGCCATGGCAGCCTACTGGCCCTTTCAGGCCTGAATTGGCCCCCGCAAACTTCCTGTGGCCCCTCTCCCAGGCCAGCCCCACTCCTGATTAGACCCCCACCACCACCCTGATTGGGGGTAGGACCGGCCAACCCTGTCTCCATTAAGCCCCCCCCTCCCCAGGGTGGGGCTAGCTGACTTCTCGTGGCACCCCCCCCTCTCGGCCAGCCTGGCCCTGATAGGCCCAGATAGGGGGTGGGGCCTGTAGCCAACTCCCAAAGCCCCTCCTTCTGGCTGCCCTGGCCCTGATCAGCCCCCATTGGGGCAGGCCAACCGGACTCCACTAGAGGCCCAGCACCAGGCCTCTAGTGTTTCTATAAAATGTGTAACATCCTCATTTGTTGAAAGATCTAATGTAGACAGAACTCAGAGGTTATTAAAATGGCCCAGTCAGTATAATCTGGGGCAATATTATGTTTTAAATGTCCTGAATATGACTAGTTAATGATTCTAGTTATAATAGAACAAGGCCCCACCCCACCTCCAACCCCAGGTGACAGGAGTTCCCTTTCCTTGGCTTCGGTTTTGGGGGAGGGGCCCACCGACTCACACAGACCATCTCACCTCTCACGTACTGTGATTCACCCCGACTTTAGCAAGATCTTTTGAGGGATGGGCCGTGGTCTCTGCAGGTGGTAGAGCCGGCAGGCAGCGTGTGGGGATCCCATCCACGTCCGTCCTCATGTGGAGAGGGTGCCACGCCTTACACAACAGCTGCTTCATCCTCCCCTTTCCTCTTACTAGTCCTCTTCTTTTAAATTTATTGATTTTTAAAGGAAGAGGCGGGAGAGGGAGAGAAACGTTGACATGTGAGAGGCACATTCATCTGCTGCCTCCTGCATGCCCCCTGCCGGCATCAGACCCACAGCCCAGGCCTGTGCCCTGGCAGGGAGCTGACCGGCCGCTGCTGGTGCACGGACGATGCCCAAACAGCCGAGCCTCGTTGGCCAGGGCCTTTCCTCATCTTCTTCCTTCTTAAGTCAGGTACTTGCATTGCCCTCCGTTGAGTTTTCCCGACTTTCGTGGGCTAACCTGTATTTTTGGGACAGTCTATTTTAGAACAACATACTTGTAAATAATCTCATTTCTTCCGTTTGGGTATGGATACAACAATATGGGGAAATAGAACAAATGTGAGTAAAGCTAAAAAAAAAAAAAAAAAAAAAAAACGCTACAAGTTATGAGCGTGAATTTACCAAAAGCATTACAGAAAAACACTACCAGTGTTTGTAGTAAGTGTGGTAGGACAGTAATTAAGTGAACAGGATTTTAACACTTGTCCTCCGGCTCGCGCTCTGTACCGCCCTGTCCGTGTTCGAGGGGGGGGGGGGGGTGTCTCAGGTAAAGGTGTTCTTGTGGCTGGTGAACTGCTCTCGCTGGCCTCCACGGAGGAAGGATGGGACGTTCATGTGACTTACCTTAGAAAGCTCTGCGGACGCCCAGCCCAGTTAATTCGGCCCTGTGTGCTTTGTAATGAGCTTTCAGGTCAAAGTCACTCTGGCCTTCCAGCTGCAGAGTGGCTCTGAGGCTGCAGTCAAATAAAATGCATTCGGGTTGATAATCAGAAACCCCCTTCTGCTCTCCTCCCTCCTCCGAAAAGAAGTAAACGGGCAATCCCGCAAACAGTCATGATTTTAACTTAATTCACTCCTGGTCTCTGGGATTTCAGTTCACTGGCACGACACATGCTTTGCAGCTGTTGGAATCTGATCTTAAATTTTATTTTTGAGGTCACACAATGATTTATAAAATCCTCTAATATACGTCTTCAAAGACCCCAGATCAATACGCCGATGGTTTTGAAATGACAGAGTGCCGCACTGTTCCTCTGTAATTTAAACATGATTAGCTGATGAAGGTTATGATCAATACACTACGGGAAGATAAATTAATTGATATCATCCTTTCAGGATGATAAGAGGCCTATTGGAGGTGGGCTGTACCTAATGAGGCTGGCTCTCATCTCTGGGAGCCATTTTTTACATATTGCGTTTTCACTTAATCATATTTATGCTATCATTCATTTACATGGAGGCCATAAGCTCCGGACACACCGGTTCCTTATTACAATTGTGTTCATTTGGAGAAGAAATGGCCTGCGGATGCTGTGTGCTCCCTTCTGTGTTGTAACCCCTTGCTGGGGGCAGTGATGAGCTCCTTCGCGTGGGTGTCCGCAAAAAACAGAGCAGCTCTCTGGGCAAACACAAGGATTGAATATCATTGAACTTAATTACAGCTCGTCCCCAAAGACACACATCCATTCAAATAAAAGCTGTAGTTATTCTCCTGCAGTGACACCTATGGGTGTAGGAAGAGCTTCGTAATCGTTGACTTCCTTTCCAATTAAATCCAATATGCTTTATCAGCGAGCCTATTTGCCGGGACAAGTTATGGCTGGTTGAATTTAGATTCATATTGATTAAGATAAACTTCCGATGTGTGTAGCAATATATTTAAATAAAAAGAAGTCTTTGATATCATTACATGTCCTTGAGAATAATTCTGTGAGGCAGCTTGCAAAGATGAGTGATTCTTTGGGCTATGCAAGAAAAACAACAACAACAGATTTTTGATTTTTCAAGATTTGGTTGCATTGTCCTGTCTTACTTGGGATTATTTTTGCCACAAGTAACTGAGGGTGGGGGCGGAACCCAATTATTAGAATAATTTAAACAAGATGGGAGTGTATTTTCCTGTCTTACACTCAAGGTTTCTGAGGTGGTCTGTGTAGGGCTCCTCCTGTCTCACCTGTCACCCGTGTGGCTTTTGTCCCCAAGGGGCCCCCCCAGGACCAGAGCTAATATGTGCTTTTTAAGCTGCAGGAAGGAAAGACACAGGGAAGGCATGGCCCAGGGGCAGCTCTCCCGAGAAAGATTCCCGGGCACAGCCACGTGCCCCTTGTTGTCGGAACCTGTGCTCGGGGCCTCGCTCAGCCGGGGTGCAGGGAACAGAGGAGGCTCCGGGAAATGTCACGTCCATGTCAGGCACCCACCTAACAATCAGGAATCGCTCCGGTCCCCGCCTCACGCTCTGCCTTTGGAAACCAGCCTCATGTGGACTTCTTTCCTCTCCCTGCCCACTAGTTGCCCAGAAGATTGTCGCCACGAGGAAGAAGCAGCAGCTGTCCATAGGGCCCTGCAAGTCGCTCCCCAACTCCCCGAGCCACTCCTCCGTCTGCTCCGCGCAGGTGTCCGCCGTGCACATCAGCCAGGTACGTGGGACACGGGAGGCTGGGCCCGAAGGCTCGCCTGAGCCACGAGACCGTGCCTGCCCGGGGGCTCGTCCGCCAGCCGTAAGATGGACTTTCTTTTTCTTTTCAGCTTTCTGAGTAACAGCAAGTTGGTAATTGGCTTAACATTTCCCTGTGGAAACTGCTGTGGCCAAGTGGCTTTTATGGGAAGTATTCCTGAACATTTCCCGCCACGGCCAGTGGGCTGAGGCGAGCTGGCCCGGGGGGTGTGTGTGTGGGGGGAGCTGTGCTCGCTGTCTTTGCTGTCTTGGCTGTTGGTTTAAATTTCCCCGTGTTGGCCCTGCTTGGGTAGGTCAGTTGGTTAGAGCATTGTCCCAGTACGCCAAGGTTGCAGGTTCAATCCCTGCTCAGGACACATACGAGAATTAACCAATGAATAAATAAGTGGAACAACCAATCAGTGTCTCTCTCTCTCTCTTTCTCTTTCCCCCCCTTCTCTCTCTCAAATCAATCCATTACAACATTTTCTTAATGACCCTGTGTTGGCCCTCCCTCCGCCTGCCTGCAGGTGGGACAGTTGTGGACGGATGTCGGCCACGCATCTCCCTGCGCGCCTAGGTTGGGTAGCCGCCCTCCGTCACAGTGACCACTGCCCTGAGCCCCCGTGGAAACAATCTTTCCATGCTGCGTTTCTCAATTGTTCACTCAGAAGTAAATGAAGTAATTGTCACTAGGAAGAACCTAACCAAAATCCTGTAAGAGAACGTGGCTTCTTTTTCCTGCGCTCACGGTTTTGATGGACAGCTGTCAGTCACAGGGGCGCCTGTCGAGGTGCAGCGAGAAGGCTTCCAGTCTCACGGGCTTCCTGGGGCGCCCCTTGGGGACAAAAGCCACATGGGTGATGGGGAGTCGGGAAGCGACCGCTTCTGCAGTCGAGGCCTGTGGAGGTTCTGTCGCGAATGTTCGCTCCTCCACTGTAGGCAGCTTTAGTTTCCTATGAATCTTGAAGTGTCTCCCAAAAGGTGTCACGTTTTCATGATGTCATCTTCAAACTGTGAGTGGTGGGCAACACGGTGCTTCCCACGTGGAGCCTAGAGCAGTGAAGTGACCACCGACCCCACAGAGTTCCACCAGCGCCTTCCTTTCAGCAGCAAGAGAAAGTGGCCACATATCAAAAGTTAAGTGATAGAGGCTTGTTTTTCTGAAGTCACTTCTTAGACCAAGGACTCCGTGAAGGGTGGGTGTGTCCGGAAGGAAACCGCCTGTGCCTGACGCGACACCGGCTGCGCAGCGAGGCGCGCCCAGCCCGGCGCGGGCGTCTCCGGGGTGCCTCGCCGAGGAGGTGGCGTCCGGTTTCCGGAGTGTGTCCTTAACCCAGCGTTGGTTTTGAATCATTGCAGACAAGCAACGGAGGCGGGAGTTTGAGCGACTACTCCTCCTCCGTCCCGTCGACACCCAGCACCAGCCAGAAGGAGCTGCGCATCGACGTCCCTCCCACCGCCAACACCCCGACGCCCGTCCGGAAGCAGTCCAAGCGCCGGTCCAACCTTTTCACCGTGAGTGTGACTTCACAGACCCCCGTTAGCGTCGTCTGCCCCCCGGCTGGTTCGGTGGTAGCTGAGGAATCCAAACTAAAGCACCGAGACGAACTGATTTCCGTGGGAGACAGAAAATTATGGGATGCACGGGTTTAGAGAGTGAGCACAATGGGGATTTCTTGGTGTTCTGGTCCACGTGTCAAAGTGACAGCTGAGCCCAGGCCTGGCTGGTGTGGCTCAGTGGGTGGGAGCGCTGTCCCGGACACCGCAGGGTTCCGGGTTCAGTCCCGGTCAGGCCAGGGTGTGAACAGAAGATAGTGTTCTCTCTCACATTGAGGCCTGCCCCTCTCCCCCCCCTCTCTCTTTCTCTCTCTCTCTCTCTCCCTCTCACTTTCCCTTCCTCCCTCCCATCCTTCTTCCCTCCCCTCCCTTTCCGTCTCTCTAAAATCAGTAAGAATATTTAAAAAGAGAAAAGATGGGTTTCTGTAAAGATTACCTGTGATCCTGTGACTCTCGGTCTCTAGCCAGAGACCGGTCACATTGGGAGAAGAGAGATGACAGAACTGCCCGAGTCCCCAGAGGGGTGTGCTGGCCTGTCCGGGGAGATAGAAAAGCCACACCAGCCCCAGCCCCTCCTCGGCCTGCAGTGCCCGAGGACTCGCCTCTCCTGGGTTGGAGGTTGGTGGCCATCAAGGCTGTCCACCTGGGCTTGTGGTCGGCAAACTGCGGCTCTCGAGCCACATGCAGCATTTTGGCCCCTTGAGTGTGGCTCTTCCACAAAATACCACGGCCTGGACGAGTCTATTCTGAAGAAGTGGCATTAGATGAAGTTCAAGTGTAAAGGATTTGGCTCTCAAAAGAAATTTCAGCCGTTGTACTGTTGATATTTGGCTCTGTTGGGTAATGAGTTTGCCGACCGCTGGCCTGGGCCTTTCTTCAGGTCCCTGTGGAGCCTTTAAAAACTGTAGCTCAGCTCTGGCACTAAGGCTTCGGAAGGCGGACTCTGCTGCTCTATCTTTCAGAAGCTCCCGGGGTGGTTGGGGTGCAGAGGACCCCTAACTGCAGAAGCACTCCTGCCTGTCCCTCACACACCCTGCCTGTCCTTCACACACCCACCCCTCAGGCTCTGTGGGACGGTCCCAGGGCTGGAGGAGAACTTGTCTTTCCAGTACTGGTCTGGGCATGCGTTACATGTGCTTATCCACCACGAGTCCCAACCCGAGGCTTTGCTCCCCGGGGCGTTTGGAAATTCTTGGGGAAATTTTGAGTTGTCACCGCATGGGGGCTAGGACAGGGTTCCACGCTGCAGGCAGCTGCTCCTGGGTGTGGCGGTGACCAGGATGCGGCTGAACGGCCTCCACTGCACAGGCCGACCCACAGCCAAGGGGCCGGCCGGCTCAGTGTCCACGGTGCCCTGTAGCAGCCTGACCTCCTTTGATTGGTCACTAGTGACTTGGGTGCAGAGAAGCTCAACGTTCAGTGTTCCCGGTCTCGAGCTAAAGGAGGCCTCTGCTGGGGTGGCCGGAGGCCTGTCGTCTGGCCTGTGGCCTGTGTGGAAGGGGCACTGATGTGTAAACCGCCCCCCATGTGGGCGGTGCTTTTCCCACTGGACAGTGGTTACCGCCACAGCCGTCGCTGGCAGCACACCTTTTCTTTGCTGTGCCCTGTGCCACGTGAGTTCTGACAGACGCTGCTGCGGGGGGACAGAGAGGACCAGACACAGTGGGCTCGGATGCCAGCCTCCACTGCCAGCAGCTGTGTGACCTGGGGCAGGTTGCTTACCCTCTCTGAGCTGGAAGCAGCAGCAGTTGTGTGTGCGGTGGGTCTGCTGGGAAGATGCAGAGACTTTGGGCATTGCTTTCACTTTTTTCTCACGCCACTGACGTCATGAAGTGACTTCTGAGCGTGGAAAGCAGAGGTGGTTGTGGGACAGGTGAAGGGGGGGGTGGCTAGGTGTCGGCGGAAAACCGGTGACTGACACGTGTTGCTGTGAGCGCGTGAGTGATCAGGTTCACTGTGAACTCAGGCACGCGGAGAGCGACGGTGGCGGCCGGCAGCCCCCCCACCCCCCTCCGGCTCTGCCGTGCACCCACAGCACTGCGGACACCAGGTCGGGGACCTGGGGCTGAGAAGGAGCCACCTTACAGAGCAGGCTGTGTTCCATCTCAGCTCGGTGCACTTGAGGGTCCTCCCCTGCTGAAGATGCGGAGCGGGTGGGCTTTGGGCGTGGACCAGAGCGTCTGCTGCACTTCTGCCCTCCCGTGAGGGCGGGGCGGGCGGAGAGACCGTCCTCCCAGCACAGGACAGAGTCCAGGGGCTGCGTTTACTGGCCGCTGGCTTTAGTGTCTGTTCTAAGAAAGACGAGGAGCCGGGCAGTATCTTTGCAAACTGGGCTGCGTGAGGAGAGCTCCAGCAGCCCCGTCCCCACAGGTGAAGGGTGGCCCTGGGATGTGCCCAAACATAGTGTCCCGACCCTGTCCACAGGGAACTGACAAGAGGAAACCTGGAGGCGGGAAGATAATAGTAACTCCGTGAAGGAAAAGTTAACAATAGCGTCTCAATGAATGAACATTTCCTTACCCTGTGCTGTCGGCAGAGCCTGCTGGTGCCTGGGGTCTGCAGAGTCTGCCCACATTGGAGAGAGAGTGGTTTAGAGAGGGGGCGTTGCTCGGTGAGAGTCCATGGACACGCTACACACATGTAGGCCCTGCACACAGGCACCCTGGACGGGCCAGGTGCCCCAGTGCCAAAGCCCATGAAAACTGCTGCTTACCTGGAAGTCCCCGTTGGGTCCCAGGGGAAGTCCGACACTGCAGAGGCCTGGCCCTGAAGCTGTGCTCACCATTGCTATTCCCTCCCTCGCTGAATGCTGGAGAGCCGTTTGCGTGTAACCATCAGACACGGAACCCGGCCGCACAGCGCGGTTCGCGGGCCCGGGAGCGAGGTCAGAAGGGAGCGGCGATGGCTGTGCCTCGCAGCCCTTACGGAAGCCGCAGCTTCCGTAATCCCGGGTTTGACGTTGGGCAGAGCGATGGCGATGACGGCCATGGTGACAGTGACGCGTCCCTATTTTTAAGGTGAAGCGCTCAGGAATGTTAACTCCACTAGATGTCAGTGTCAGCCAGGGAAAGAAGGAGGCAGGTTATTTTGAAATTGCAGCAGTGAAGCCACTAAACGCATTGTTGCCAGTCTACACCTGTCCGTAAACTTAGGCGACGTCTCAGAGACTCTTCTCCCCTGGTAATTGTTGGTAATTATCGGCAAAAAAAAAAAAAAAAAAGTGTTGACATGATGGTGTATAGTAGAATACATGTGCCATATGCTGAACACTCTCAGCAAAAAGCCGTGCAGGCCGGGAGGGCAGTTCCCAGGCGAAGGGGCCCTGTCCACCTTCATCAGAGCGTTGGGACAGGCCGAGGGAATGAAGGGGTGCAGACTGCATTCCGCAGACACCGTGCCTATAAATTTGACAGCGCGGGCCTGTCATGCATCACGCCGAGCTGGACCATTTTAAATGAAAATAAATCCTATGCAGAAACTGAAAACCTCTGCTGTGGTAGGAGATCACATGTGTTATTTGTGGTCGGAATTGTACTTTACTAATCAGAAAATAAATTAATATTATTTTGCTTAATTTTTTAAAGAAGAAATTACTGCTTTGAGAAAAGGAAGGTTAAAAAGGCTGTAGTCATTCAATTTCTGATCCTGTATGAGGGGTTCTTAGAATAATTAGGGTAATGTAGTAGCCCTGATGTATGTGTGGATAAGATGTCTTATTAGCAAGCATGTTGAGGTGTGTAGGATGGAAAGCATACACACACTCTCACCGTGCTGTGTGCTCCTCCAGGCAAGCTGCTGCTTCGAGAAGTAAGCCAGTCGTGAAAGTCGCAGCCCGCGCATGTGTCCCCGCCTCCCTGACCGGGGAGCAGCCCGCCTTGAACTCAGTGTTTGCCGTCCGTGTGCATGTTGTCATCTCACTTTACTGTGTCTGTCATCGTACACAGCATTGCTTTGCCTCTCCTCGAACATTGTAACAACCGTGTTACTCACATGGTATTTTTAAAAGCTCCCTGTGTCACGCCAACACCGTTCCACAGGGCCTCGCACGCCCCGTGACCAAGGATGGTGAGTACACACTGCCCAGCTCATAGAAACTCACCGTAAAAATGAGGCGGCAGAACTGACCATGTGAGGAGGACGGTGTGGATGGGCCCCCACAGAGTCCCCGAGCCTCTGGCTCACTCCTGGGGCTCGAGGGGGAGGAGGTTTCTGCTGGGCTGGAGGGCTCTGCCCCGGAGCTCCTGTCCCTGTGGCAGGCGGCTGATGGGGTTTCCGTGTCCTGGCTCCTTCCATCCCAGGGGAGAAAGTTGAATATTTCTCTCTCCCCTGTGTTCAGTGTCTGCCCAGGCTCAGCAGTCACTCTGGGCGTGTTGCCGGCCTTCCGCGGTGGGCGCAGAAACCCCTGTTGGGTGTCTCCTTGTGCGAGTCCAGCAGGCGCACCGCAGTCCGCCCAGCACAGGCGGTGGGACCGCGCTGCCGCGTAGCTGGCGATCTCCCAGAGCCGTTTCAGCCGGAAGGCGGGCTGTGCCCCTGGGGCTGTCTTCCCCGAGTTGGCGGCCAAGCCGGGGCGTCCTGGGGATGTGTGTGTGTGGCGGTGTTCCTCTCCAGCGGGTCTGTGTTAGTTTCGTGGTCGGGCTTGTGCTCAGCATGCTGTAGCAGACGTGATGCTGGGCTGAGATTCAGCAGACCCTCCGCCTGACCGCGCGCCACCACTCTCTCCTGGAAATGTTAGTGTGAGGGCTCCCCAAAATGTTAGCTGTGGGGTAATTTAATGCCCGCTGTGTATTGGCCGTGCTTCACTCTCACGCCTCCCGGGGAGTGTGATCAAACACAGGCCCGGTGTGTCTCCTCGGCCCCCGGAACCTGAGCGTCCTGCTCCGAGCAGCTGGGGCAGATGTGCTGCCTCGAGGGAGACGTTAATGTTTTCGTGTTTGTTTTGTTAATCATTCTGGTTAATAGTGAGTAATGAAGATGGATTTCCAAATTTATAAACTTCCCAAAGCACCTTTAATGATCTCTGTTGGTTTAAAATTTTTAAAAATTATCCCTGTGAGCATTGAGCCTTTATACCAGGAAACCTCGCGTTCCAGCTCCCCCGTGAATTGAGGTCTGGGGAGAAGAGAATGTAGGATTATTGCATGGCTCTTACTGCACATTATCAATTAGAGGAAAGTGAGGCAAGGAATCGACAAATAACTCCGTTTCCCTTCTTGCCCACAGGGATAGGCCTTCCGTTTTTGGTTCTCCTGCAGCTTTCTGTGTGTTGCTTGTTTCATTTCCTGTCCTGTCATCCCGGGCTTCGCCGTCCCCGGGAAACCAGTGTGCAGCGCCTGGCACGTGGGTTCCCTGCGTGTCCTCGGGAAGCACGCTCTCTGATGGCACCTCTGAGCTTACATCAGGGGAGCCTTCCCCACGTCCCATGGCAGCACCCCTGACGCAGAATCAGCACCCCCACACCCCCCTGTGAAAGTGTGTGTCATTCCCTGTCCCGGCAGCACCGGTCACCACCGCGCCTGCTCATTTCATACATCATCTCAGATTTGAAAAGCACACGAAAATGTTTCTCCATTTTCAATATTGCGTGAGTAATGTTCCCATTGAAAAGTAATGGAGTGAAGTTGTCACTTGTCAGCACAGTTATTAAGGAGGACGAGTCTCAGATCTTTCTTTCATAATGAAATAAATCTGTCAGGGAACCATCGAGCTCCGACTTCCCCGTGCGGCCGAGAGCCGGAGACGTAGCCGAGGTGGTCCCCAGTGTCCCTAAGTCCCGGCCACTTCTGGTGCGGCTCCCGGATTGGGCTGGTGGCCAGCTCCCCAGCTGTTTACGCCACGGCGGGGAAACTGTCCCAGGAGCTCGGCAAACCAAGCCACTTGTTTCCCCCCCAAGTACTGATGTCTCGTCAAAAAAGATATTTTCAACTTTCTCTTCCCACTTGTTATTTTTTTTTGGAGGGGGGTGCAGGGGATCATACACGAGTTTGACTTTGAATTTGCCGTTTCCTAACCATGCCGAGGCAATAGAAAGCAGTAACGACACCTCGATACGAATCGAGCGTGTACCGTCACATTGCACAGCTGAGCCGTTAATAGAATTTTTTCAATGCTTCCGACGTTAATTAAATGTGTGCATTTATGTCGCAGGGTTCCCCAACAAGCAGCCAGGAGCCCCTGTCTCCCCGGCTGGATTAGCGGCAGCTTCGGAATGTGTTTTCCTGTTGGGCGTTACTTTTCTGTATGGTCCATTGGTTTCTAGTAATTGAATTTTGAACTCTTTAAAAAAGAATTAAAAGATAATTTTGCCGGGGAAAAGTTTAGAAAATTCTCCCTGAGATGACGCATCCACGGAGACGAAAGGATCCACAGCCCGCTTCCGTGGCGCGTGTGCCGACGTCTGCGCACATACCCCCTCCCTGGCCTCCCCGTACGTGTTTGCAGAAAGTGCGCAATTTGGGGCAGACCTGGTGCCATCTGTGAGCCGCAGCCCGGCCAAACGCTAACTTTGTTTTCGTTTTGCAGTCTCGGAAAGGGAGTGACCCAGACAAAGAGAAGAAAGGCCTGGAGAGCCGTGCAGACAGCATCGGGAGCGGCCGAGCCATCCCAATTAAACAGGTACGCCGCCGCCCGTCCTCCCTCCCCTGCCGCGGAGACACACCTCCGTCCCTCCCGGCCCCAACGCTGGCTCGCGCGCTGAGGTTGGTTTGATGTGCTCTGTTGATGAATGTGGAAGTCACTCACTTGACATCAATTAGGAGAGGTTCCTGTGTGTATTAAAATAGGATCATTAGAATAAGAAGAGGGAAAATGTGACAACAGACCTAATGAAGTGCGGTCTGCCCGCCCGCATATGGAGCGCGTCCCCGGGCTGAGCTGGCTTCAAACGCCGCCTTTGTAGCGGGGCTTTGATTGGGCCGCCGGCCGCCGGCCGCCGGGGGTAAATCAGATCTCCGCACAAGAGCCCCTTGTGAGCCCGGGAATCGCCCGGCGTGGCCCTAATTTGCTCTCGCAGACGGACATCTGAACACCGTTTCAGGCTAGTTTGTAACAACGAGGCAATTAGTTGTGATAATCATAGCCGGTGTGTCAGCTGTGCGCTCTTGTTTGTAATTTGCTAATGAAGGAATTGTAACTTTGATTAGGTTCGGTTTCATTTAGACCTTATTATATAAAGGAACATTTACAGCTGTAATGGGGGGCCTTAATTAAACTTCCTCATTACACAGGAGGACTGAATGCGCGCATTTGTTTTGGCCCAGGTTGCTAGCCGGGATAGGTTTTCATTAGCCCAGAAACCAGACACCAAATCGCTTTATGTCGCAAGCAGAACGGGCCTTCACGTGACATCTTTTGCTGCTGTATGTTTCCAAGGAAAATGAAGAGTTTAACCCAGCACTGTGGCTTCTGGAAATGCCATCTTTCAGTTGGTTAAAGAAGGCCAATCGGTTTTCAGTGCATTCCCCCCCGAACGAGGGGAAACCCGTGGGCAGGATGCCGGCTCTGCCTGTTAGGGACTTTGCTGTGGCCGCGATGACCCTCTGGGCGGCCGTTCTCCGCCATCCCCTTCTGCCCGCACCTCGGCGGTTCTCCGCAGCTGTAGGACCCTGTGTTGGCACTGGCCACCCTGGAAGGGCCGGAGCCTTTGGTGGGAATGTAGCCGTAGCTGCGATGGACGAGGAACAGGCGAGATGTGGTGGCAGGTGGAGGGGAAGTCGTACCGTGTCATGGGGGGGCCAGAGCAGGGAGGCCGCAGGGATCCTCACAAGACACGGTCACAGCGTGGCCGACAACGGTGTGGACTGGCACGGGGCCCCGTTAAGAAAAACCCGCTTCCATCCCCTCTGCTGGTGGGTGTGTTCCCGCTCGCCGTTCCCTCCCTGGGAGGTCCACACACACTTACTCTTTCTCTGTGTGTTCGTTATAAACCCAGCTCTCTGCGTGACGTAATGGGAATGTGTGATTTTTATGCTGTTGATACTGTTTTAGCTAGAATTATAAAAACCTTTTGCTCTCTTACTCTCATTCAGTAATTGGTTCTGGGGACATTAGAACTTAATACTAGACTGTCCCCTTCATTCACGCCTGCTTTCGACGAGGGCGGCTGCTCAGGCCGGGCAAGTCCTGGGTCCCGGAGTCGCTCAGTGGGACCTGCTTCTCCTCGGAGGCTCGCTGTCCAGTCTCTGTGAGGAAGAACGTCAGCTCTGAAGTGTAAACTGAGCTGATCCTTGGAAGCCTTTTGAGTGTGAATTTTCAGAGTACCCTTGTGGACATCTAAGTCAGGTCTGCATTCCCGGTGAGTCTCGCACAGGATTCCTTGTTCTTTGCAGCCACCACCCCTCTCCCCCCTCACACACACACAGTCCCCCCACATGCTGTGTCTGCGGGTGAGCTCGTCCTGGAAACCCACACCTGGTGGGACGTCCAGCCTCAGGGTCCGCATCTGTGACATGGGGCGCTGGACCAGATCCCAGGCCCTTGAAACACTGGCACGTGGGGATTCCAAAGAGAATTTTTGCATTCCAGCAAGTCTGGATCTTCGAATCATCGTGCTCGGCCCCTGCCGGCGCCTCTCTGTGGGCCCCCCAGGTGTGGGTGTGGGTGGGGGGGGGGTGGACAGTTGTGTAGATTTATCTCACACACTTGTGTGTCCATGTTTATAAAGGCACTGAGATCATTAGCAAAAGTCTGATTTCCTACTCTGCTTCCCTCCCCCACCCAGCGATGACTTCAGCTGGCCGAAAGGAAGGGAGAGGGTTGAGAGGAAGGAGCCTGAGGGGCATTGCCAACACCAGCGTGTTTCAGACACCTGTCAGACCTGTTTGTTGAATAAAGGACAGTTAAATTAATGTTTATTATTATCCTACTAGAGGCCCAGAGCATGAAATTCATGCATTGGAGGGGCAGGTTCCTCAGCCCAGCCTGTGCCCTCTCAGTATAGGACCCCTTGCAGGATGTCCGCCTGCCAGCTTAGGTCTGATCTTCCCAGGGATCGGGCCTAAGTCAGCAGGCGGACATCCCTCTCACAGGCCTGGATCTCTCGCTCTTTATCACCTGCCTGCAGCAGAGGCAGGAAAAGCTCCCGCCTCTGCTGCTGTGCTCACCAGCCTTGAGCCCAGCTTCTGAGCAGCACTCCTTCTGTGGAAGCTCACTGACCACCAGGGGGCAGCTCCTGCATTGAGCATCTGCCCTCTGGTGGTCAGTGCACGTCATAGCGACTGGTCGTTCTGCTGGTCCTTCCACTGGTCGGTTTATTTGCATATTAGGGTTTTATTATATAGGATGCAGCACTTTGCATACAGCATCCCATTGAACTCCAAACATGGCAATGCTGGAGTGGTTGTGTTTTCCTTATTTTACATTAAACCCAGGGAGGGTAAGATGGGGTCAGGATGGGGCCCGGCCCTTCCATCCTCTCCACTGTCTCTCAAGGAGCCTTCAGAAAGCAACCTGGTGTATAACATATGTGACCCTGACCTCGGACAGAATACCTGTGCTTGCATAGGAGAAACTTCTCACACTGTGCCAGCAGGGTCGAGTTTCTCCAGGGGCAGCACAGGGGTGCTCGTTACTCTCGGGAGGGAGCAGCCATTCACCCATTGGGAAGCTTCTGCCATAGGCAATGCTCTGTTCTTCTCACGAGAGCATGGTGCTTTGTCTCTGCACTCAGCCCTCGCTCCAGCCCTGCCCTGCGTGCTGGGCACCCCCTCCCCTGCGTGCTGGGCACCCCCTCCCCCTCCTCATGCCCTTTGGAACCTTCTTGGGGCCAATCATCAATCATGGTACTGGCTGGGGCAGGCCAGTGTCTGATGGTCTGATCTCGGCCGTCTTTGTGCCCCTCCCCACGGGGACCTTGTGCCAATGGGTTGGGACACAGACGAGGCCTCCTTGAGCAGGCTCCCACCTGACTCATGCTAAAGACGTTCACGTTCTGGTGGGTTACATCACTCACGCCTCAGGCCTGTTCACTGTAAGGATGGAGCCTCTTCCCCAGGAGGCAGCCAGCAGGGTCACCGCAGGCAGGGATCTCCCCTCTCTCTCCCTTGTTCCCGGGGAAGGGCTGCTCAACAAGAATATGACTTGTTTTCTGCAAAACAACTTCATTTCCTGAGGACCTGAGCCCACCTCCCCCTTTTTGTCCTTCCTGAGGCCTTAGAGGAGATTTGGTTCAGAGAGTGTCTTCTTCCTTTCCTAATAAGATAAGTCTTCTGGAATAAAAATTAGAAAGCAAAGCAAGAAAAAGAGAAAGCCAGAGGCCCGGCTCAGCGGCGAGTGGCCTGTCACGTATGAATTTTTCATTGCTGTGGAGAGTTGTACATACATAATCACTTGATTGCAGTGGGAGTTGGGGAGCTCCTATGGTGTCATTTGCATAAATCTTGTTAAGTCAATGGCAGTTAATGAAGTACAAATGAGCCCGGAGAAGGTGACATGCAAATCATGGGTGGCAGATGGGAGGTCTGTTTGGGGGACGGCAGCTGTGTGCTCTCCTTTCTTTCCTTCCCTTTCGAGTTTTTTAATCTCTATATTACAGGCCAGATCCGCAGCCTGGGCCCCGGCCTCACCCCCTACCCCGCAGACTCCCGGCCAAGCCAGGCCCTGTGACGCTCCCTCCCTCCTTCCCTCCGGAAAACAGACCCAGCGGCTCGCCGCCCCTCGCCCGCACTCACGAACATGCACCCCAGTGTATTTGCATTTCTAAGATCTTGGTCTGCGTGTGTTGTCATGCTTACGCAACGGAAAAAAAAACAATCTATAGTTCAGATTTGCTGGGGACAAGGAAACACCACTGAACCTCGAGGCAGGATGTTGTCCCATGAGATTTGAGTGGAAATGAGTAAAAAATAAATATATTTTTATTGATTTCAGAGAAGAAGGAGAGGAAGAGATAGTTAGAAATATCCATGACAAGAGGGAATCACTGATCAGCTGCCTCCTGTCTGCCCACAACTCCGGGCATGTGTCCTGACCTGGAATCAAACGTGACCTCCTGGGTCATCGGTGGACACTCAGTCACTGAGCCACGCTGCCAGGATCTTTGCTTTGTTGTGGGTCTGTTATTGTGTTTCTGTTTGGGAGCCACGTTCCTAGTGGGGCCACGCGGGGTGGTCCTGCCCAGGGTGGGTGCGGCACGGGGGCACGGGAGGGGCCTGGGCCGCCCAGTGGAGGAGCTGCAGCCGAAGACCCTCCCGAGTGCGGCCCCTCAGAAGCCCTCAGAGGCCTGATGGGCACGGCTAGTGCGTCCCGTGGCCGGCAGCTTGTTTTTTAAAGATTTAAGTGCTAACGGGACCCACAGAGAACTTTTAGAGATTTATGGACAAAACACTGTACCGGCTTACTGCTTCGGGAAAAATTTAAATTTATTTCACGTATTCGTCGATAATTCGAGAGAAGCCTGTCTGCATTGCCTTTGACAACATTCAGGTGAAGAGGTGTGTGTGGCCAGACTTGAGCTGTGCTGTCAATCAGGATGGTCACGTGGGCCACCTGCTCTTCGGTTCTGGCTTTGCTGAGTCAAGCCAGGGCATACTTCCTGGGTCCTGGGGCCCCGAGGTTCTGTGGGGACCTGGTGAGCATCTCATATTCATGATGCCCTATGATACAGTCCAGGCACCCACCGGCTTCCCAAGGTTTGTCAGAGTCTTAATTTTGACCTTGAACTCCGGTGTTGTGGCCACCTCCAGTGATGGTCCACGAGAGCAAAGGTTTTCAGCAGCCGCCTGCGTCCCCGGGAAAGCCCTTCCCCGGCCGGGGGCGAGGGGGGGGGGGGGTGGCGGAAGAGCAGCGGGTGCCGCTTCCCGAAGCACTCGCCACCCACCGTCCTGCGAACTGTTTTGAAGTCGAGCGCAGTTTTGATTCTCAGCTGAGCAGAAAGAAGCAATTGTCGATTAAGTGAAAGGAGCCTCTGGAGTTAATCCCCTCGGCCGGCCTGCCGCAGGCCGCTGACCTGCGCGGTCTGGAACCAGGGCTCACGGCGAGGGCTGGATTGTGTGGCGTCGGCAGAAGAAAAGCCACCTGATGACACTCACTCGCACGTCTCCTCAAAGTTTGACGCTGCTCGCAGCCGGTTGGTCGACTGCTCAGTGTCATGTGCTTTCATGCAAGAAACAAATTCGAGTACCCAGCTGAAACTTGGAGATGGGGAGAGAAAGACGGGGCGGGCTGCTCTTCTTTGTCTGGGGAGCACGGAAGAGTTCATGCTGCAGGTACCGTGCCTTCTGCCCCGCATCTGTGGAGGGATCATGACGAGGGCCCCTGTGTACTGAGCCTGAGCTCAGAGGAACCCAGGTGAGCAGAATAGGCTGTCCACCCCTGTGGCAAATCAGCTCCGCCCGGGCACCGGGGCCCATCGAGAGCCCCAGAAGCAGGTAATTTGCCGACGTGGCCCCTGGTGCCCTGAGAGCTCATTTACCTCACTTGGGTGCGCAACTCCCCGAGAGCATTGTGGCCGGCCTGGTGCAGGCCACTCGGCCAATTACGATTATTAATTGAATGGGTCAGGTGGGTGCCCCACACACCTTTAATTCGATTCCTCAAATCTCCAGCTGTCATTGGCAAAACAGTAGAGGATATCTGGATGCTTCCATGGGAATTTACAGTCATCCGTCTATGAACCAGGAGGGCACAGCCTCCCCCATCCTCTGACCCGCTTGGCAATGTAGGTGTAGGGCTCTGTGGTCCTGGTGAGCCGTGTCTACAAAACACTTACAGACATGACATGAATGAAAATACATAATCCATCCTATAAAGATAAACCTGAAGAGTAATTTAAAATGTTACTTCCCTTGGTCCCGAGGTCTGCCGGCGAGAGATACAAAGTAACGTATGCTGCAGTGCTTGATACGCTATACACTGCCAGCAAACATGGTGTTATTTCCAAGAGTGGAAGTTCACTTTAAAACTCAATGTGTCCTCCATGTATCCATAATCCAGAAGCAGCAGTGTCTGACTAGGTGATGCATTTCAGCAAAATGTTTGTTTTCTTTAAAAGTTCAATGATGATGAAGATGATGATACCCAACTCCTTATGAGCTCAGAAATAACAAACTCACTAACAGAGGATCGTTTCTAAAAGCTAGCATTGGCACATATCGACGGAATTTATTTCTGTCTTGTGGAGTCAGTAAGATGTTAGGTTTGGGCATTATTTCTCATCAGACTCAATAAGCTTGTAACAGCCATACCCCTGCCCTGTGCAGACACGCCTGGTGCTCTGCCAGGGCCCGGGACAGAGTAGATAAGATGTCTGTAACTCAGACCAGCAGTGAAGACCCCAACCCCGGCCTCCAGTACTGGGGGGTAGGGTTGCATGGAGGTATGTTGGAAGGACCCTAGGAGTCCCAGGAGCTCAGCAGTGGTGTAGTCTAAGCTGGAAGGCTGAGGGCAAGGGTGATGGCAAGGGAAATGGAAGTGGGGTGCAATTCCACTGGACTTGGAGGTACAAGTGGGTGTCACCAGAGGTGAGGGGCAGAATGAGCACAGCAGTGAAAAAGGATGGGGCAGAGGAGCCTGAGAGGAGAGACTGGGGCGTCCTGTTGCCAAGATCTGTGGCTGCCTGTTGGAGAACTTCCCGATGGGTGGTTATCGCCCCACATCAGCTGATGTGTTCCCACACAGCGGCAGTGTGTCGAGGGGAGACCCCGTGGCAGCTCAGGGCTCTAGGCTCCCCAGGAAGGGACACCTGCAGACAGTGGCCCGAGGGCTGGTCAGAGTGGCCTTTTTCTTTCCGAGCGACTGTCCCGTGTTCTTCCTAAATCTGAGGTGTCTTCACTCATTTCTTCATCCCTGCAGGGTTCGCGATGCTGAGTAATAAATAATCCGTCGGAGGGTTTGTGGTAAACTATGTTTATGAACAACCTACTGAGTGGCAGGACTGCCGGACTTCATGCTGTCATCCCCCTGAGCCAGGAAGTAGTAGGCACGATGGTCCCCGTCTCACAGAGGAGAAAAGTCAGGCTCGGGGAGACGATGTCAGTTGCCCAGCACCTCAGTGTGTGGGTCTGCTAGGGCCGCCACCACACACACCACAGACTCAGAACGTTTCATGGTTCTGGGGGCTGGGTGTTGGTCCTGGTCAGGCTCCCTTTCCCCACTGTAGACTGGGGCTTTCTTCCTGTGTCCTCTGTGTGGACACTCCTGGCGTCTCCTCCTCTTCTTGTAAGGCCACCAGTCACTGGATTAGGGTCCCACCCAAATGACCTTATTTAACCTTAATCACCTTCCAGGTTAGGGCTTCAACATAGGGATTTGGCAGGGGCCACAAATCTGCCTGTCACACAGCTGGCGACTAGTGAGCTGGGACAGGAGTTCGGGTCTGTGACCCCAAGAGTGATCCACCTCTCCAGGCAGATGTTCGTCTGCCTTAGGCCTTCCAGGTTGTGCGAGGTCAGGCCCGAGATTCCTGTCGGCGTGTTGGAGAGTCGGAAGAACCTGCGTCATGGGGCTTGTTGTATTCAATAGGAAACACACAAGATTCAAAACACTCTGGTTTGAGGCTTTCGACTCAAATCCTTTGAAGTTGCACTAACCCCGTGGTCAGCAAACTGCAGCTCGCCACATGCGGCTCTTTGGCCCCTTGAGTGTGGCTCTTCCACAAAATACCACGGCCTGGGCGAGTCTATTTTGAAGAAGTGGGGTTAGAAGAAGTTTAAGTTTAAAAAACCTGGCTCTCAAAAGAAATTTTAATCATTGTACTGTTGATATTTGGCTCTGTTGACTAATGAGTTTGCCGACCACTACACTAACCTGTTACTTGGAATAAGACTGTTGCTGGACCCATCTTGCTAGAACAGGGGTGGGGAACCTTTTCTCTGCCAAGGGCCACTTGGATATTTATGTCATTCCAGGACCATACAAAATTATCCACTTAAAAGTCACCTTTTATGAATAAAGCTCCTGGATTTATTGAATTTCACGTCCCATGGGCCAGACGTTCCCCATCCCCACTTCCCTGCACTAGAAGCATCTAACATCCCCCTTATGCCATGCTGTGTACTCTTAAGATACCTTACTCCTGGTCGGTGGAGACCATTAAGGTTGTTTTTTAAAGGAAAAATGAAGCACCAATCATCAGCCAAAGTGACCTCACTGTATCTTCTCCATTGGGCAAACTATCTTCTATGGTTGTGTCACTGTAGTCATTTGGCCTCATTTAATTCTTTGTCAACCAAAGACACTGCCACCCGAAGACACAACTTACTGCCAGCCGGTGTCCGAGGCTTGGGGAGGTGAGTCACGTCGCCAAGGTGAGTGAGCTAATCAGGGCGTGGAGCTGGGATTCAACTCCAGGAGTTCTCTCTACATTATGTTTCTAGGCAGTCCTTGCTGTCCGTTCATCCCTGATCTAACCTGTGCGTACAATGACCATCGTTTCTAAACCAGATCAGAAATCAAGTAGCTGGTCTTCTCCTCATAGGGTCCCAGCCCGACACCCGGTCTTATGTGGGGGCTGTCTCTGAAATCACGTGCTGTCTGACACCTGGACAGCGTGGTCCTCCCGCCATGGCCTGGCTCATCAGAGATTTCAGCTCCTGACTAGAAACCGAGTCACCTGGGGCTCTTTGCTCTTTACATACACATGGCTCCCCGGTTTTGGAGGGTACTGGTCCCTTTAATCTGGTCTTGTCACATCTGCCTCTTCTGGGCCCATGTCAACGGGCTCCTGTTCCAGGAAATTTACCTTGTCCCTGAGGCAACATGGTGTCTTCCCCTCCTCCCTGCCCTGACGCCTGGGCTCTGGCTGCCACCTTCCCTGATGCATGGACGGTGGATCTTCCCACGCCTCTGTGCCCCCCTGCTTCCTGAGAGAGCACGGGAGGGGGCGGGGTCCCTCTCCCACGGTGTCTGTGGGCAGGACAGGAAGGTGGGAAGTAGTGATGGCAATAGATTGGTGAGTGTGTAAAGTATTTGGTTGGCTGTTTTTTTTTGTTGTTGTTGTTATTTTTTTCCCCCAAAATAAAGTTTATGTTTGTTTAAAAAAGTAAATGTAGCCCTGGCTGGGTAGCTCAGTTGGTTAGAGCATCATCCCTATTCAGCCTTATGGGTTCAATCTCCCTCCACTCAGAGCACATACAACAAAGAATCAACCAATGAATATATAAATAAGTGGAACAGCAGTTCAATTTTTCTCTCTCTCCGTTCCTCTCTAAAGTCAATGAAAATATATTTGTTTAAATTTAGACACACACACACACACACACACACACATAAAGATATATTTGAAGAGAATAATTTTTAATTCCATTTTCTCTAAATGTACCTGTTTCATGTAATACATAGGAGACTGTATTTTGGTGAAACACAAGAAGTACATCTTTTAATTTTCAAAGAATAAAACCTTTGTCAAGACCAAGAAAACTGGTTTCTTCTTAGACTTCTCTGCTGCTTTTCAGTGTCACGCATACGAAGTTTCATCTAAACAAATATTTTCACGATGTAATTTTTTTGTAAGAATTGTTTATATCAAACTCATAAATTTTAGTAACTCTGGCCTGTTTTTACAGTAACCAGATTTTTACCCCATTCAGTCTACATCAACAACAGCCTTCTTGATCCTAACTAAGCTAAAAACAAGACTGTGATAATCGTCAGAACTTCTGTAGCCCTGGGCTAGTGTTGCTCAGCTGGTTGGAGTGTTGTCCCATACAAGGTCGCAGGTTCGATTGCTGGCCAGGGCACAGACCGGGTTGTGGATTCAGTCTTTAGTCGGGGCATGTATGGGGGGTGGAGGGCAACCAATTAATGTTTCTCTCTCACATTGATGTTTTTCTCTTTCTCTCCCACCACTCCCTCCCTTCCGCTCTCTAAAATAAATTTATAAAAAATTCTTCTATAGAAAAATAATGTATATTGTTTTTAATAATGCATAAAATTAAGTTTGTAGAAAAGTATGAATGTACCAGCTATACAAACATATGAGTAACAGAAGAGGTTGGAAATAAGAAGCAAGTAGACATGGATGGATATTTGGCCTTTCTTTGCTCATACCTAAAGTACTAGAAATTTAAAACAGAGAGAAATCATTTTATACTTTGTTTTATAATTGACAACATGATAAAATCCTACTCTTAGCTGAAATTAGGAAAAAACAGCTTAGGGAATGCACTGCTTTGTTGCTAGCAGTACATGCAAGACATAAAACATTTTATTCCCTTTGTCCCAATAATTTCTTTCCTAGAAATTTACCCCTAGGGAATAATTCTTCAAGAGAAAGGGGAAAAAATGTCAGTGTACAAAAACGTTCCTAGCAGAATTACTTATCATATTAAAACCTGGGAACTACAAATGTCCAGCAACAAGGAGTGAAGTTAGTGATTGTCAGCTAAATATTCCTTGGTAGACAGCCACTAAGATGGTCCATTTAAGATTTGTGGAGGTGCACATGTGTTTATACACAAGTAGAGGCCCGGTGCATGAAATTCGTGCACAGGGGGCAGGGGATGTCCCTCACTCAGCACAGCCTGCACCCTCTCCAATCTGGGACCCCTTGAAGGGATGTCCAACTGCCTGTTTAGGCTTGATATCAGTAGGATCAGGCCTAAATGGCAGTCATACATCCTTCTCACAATCCAGGACTGCTGGCTCCAAACTGCTCGCCTGCCTGCCTCCTTGATTGCCCCTAACCGCTTCCGCCTGCCAGCCTGATCAACACCCTAACCAATTCCCTGCCAGCCTAATTGATGTCTAACTGCTCCTCTGGCAGGCTGTTTGCCCCCAACTTCCCTCCTCTGCACCTGGTCACCCCTAACTGCCCTCCCCTGCAGGCCTGGTCCCTCCCAACTGCCCTCCCTTGCAGGTCTGGAACCTCCCAATGGCCCTCCCCTGCTGGCCATCTAGTTGTGGCCATCGTGTCCACATGGGGGCAGGATCTTTGACCACATGAGGGCAGCTGCACCCATCTTGTGCATTGGAGTGATGGTCAATCTGTAAATTACTCTTTTATTTGATAGAATAGAGACCTGGTGCATGGGTGGGGGCCAGCTGGTTTGCCCTGAAGAGTGTCCCGGATCAGGGTGGGGGTTCCCTTGGGGTGTGGGGCAGCCTGGGCAAGGGGCCTATGGAGGTTTGCAGGCCGGCCTCACCCTCCAGCAACCCAAGCAGAGGCCCTGGGATCTGGGATTAATTTATGTTCTACAATTGAAACTTTGTAGCCTGGAGCAGAGCCAAGCTTTCTGCTTGCTCTGAGGCAACAGCCATTTCTGTTTGGGTTTATTTAAATTCTATAATTGAAACTTTGTAGCTTAGAGTGGAGGCCTAGGCGCTAGGGCTGCAGAAGCTTGGCTTCCTCCATTGCCCAGACAACCCTAGTTTCTGCTCTCTCCAGCTCTGTGACTGCCGCCATTTCTGTTGGGATTATGTATCTTCTGTAATTGAAACTTTGTAGCATTGAGTGGAGGCCTAGGCCAGCAAGGCTTCCTTCATTCCTGGGGGAACCCAAGCCTCCCTCCTGCTCAGTGGCCACAGCCATCTTGGGTTGGGGCTTATTTGCTCCTGATTGGCTGGTGGGCATGGCTTGTGGATGTGGCTTGATTGAAGGTAGAGTCAATTTGCATATTACTCTTTTTATTAGATAGGATAGTGAAAGCATAAAACGGGGTCTTACAATTAGAACATGAAAATATTTGTGCATTTGGTTTAAAACTGGACGAATTGAGCACAAGTGAATGGGGGGAGGAATTATTGGAGAATTTAAAGAATTTAACATTTGTGAGCTAAGTTTTAACTTGAAGAGAAGTTGTACAAATAGTACGGAGTTGCCATATGCCCTTCTCCTGGCTTTCCCTAGTGGTGACAGATTTCTGTCACCAGGCACCATTTTGATTCCCGGGCGTTGGCAGAGAGGCAGCTGCGCTCACCGGCAGACCTCAGTCCACGCTCATCTCGGGATCCAGGCCAGGAACCGACTGGCATGGGTTGGTTTCTCTGCTTGCTCACCTCCACTCCGAGACAGCTCCTCAGTCTCCGACCTCTCACGACCTCTCACTAATATGGAGTCCTGACCAGTTACCCGAAGAGGGAGTTGGCGCTGCACCATATTGTCTCTTGGGTAGGGGTTATGCGTTTTTGGCAGGAACACTCCAAGCTGTTGCGCCCCCCTGCGTGCCCTCAGCAGGGGGCACGGGTCGTCCATATTAGCTTATTATTGGTGGCATTCACCTGGTTGGTTGGTTGAGGGGGGCCTGCAGAGTTTCTCATTGCAAGTGACCATTTTTCCCTTTGAAGATATTGATGAGTAACTGAGGGGAGATACGTTGAGACTGTGCTGAGATTTTCTAAAGACATTGATAACAATATGAATTGTATTCAATAAAAAGTAGGTTTAGAAAATGAAAACACTTTTTTTTTTAACAAATGTGCACAGTCTTAAGAATAAAGTGCTCTGGGGACTGTGTGTGTGCATGTGCGTCCATGTGCATGTGAGGGGAGCACAGTCTGTTTGCCCCCCGTACCATGTGAATTAGGAGTCCAAGTGCCAGGAAATGCCTTCCCACAAAAAAACTTCAAGGGCAATTGTTCCTTTAAACCTGTACATTTAAGTACTTCTCGTCCTTTACATAGTAACGTGCAACTCCAATCCATTTCACAGCCTAGGAGAAAGGACAGCTAAGATTGTTCTGTGTGACTTGTATTTTCAATGTTCATTGATTTGTCATCTGAGAATAGGCAGGTAAGGTTTGTTTAGCCTTCCTGTGTTGGAGGAAGGGACAAGCGGGGGCAATTTTGGAATTTACTGAGGAGGAGGAGGAGCAGCAGCCCTGGGTAAGGAGGAGGGGGAGCCCTGGGTGAGAATGAGGAGGAGGAGGGGAGAGGAAGGGGAGGGCCCTAGATGAGGAGGAGGAGCCTGGTGAATTGGGGTGAGGAGGAGGAGCCCTGGGTGAGGCAGAGCAGAGGAGGTGGTAAGGAGGAGCCTTTGGGAGTGAGTGGACCTGCTGAGCTAGATCCAGTGAGAATAGGGGGCGGTCCCCAAACTCAGGGGTGAGCGGAAACTCTGGGCCCTGGAGGGTGGGCACATGGTAGGCTGTCAGTGAACTCTAGGGACTGAGAAGAGCTATTGGTTTTTCCCTTTAAAAGCGTGTCAGTTCGTTCCCGAACAGCAGGAGCGGCTCGGTGCTGCTTTGGTGGAGCTTGTGTGGCTGGCGGGGAGTAGGACCGGAGTCAGGATGCCCGCCACCCTCCCGTCTGCCTGGGTTTGGTCTCCGGTCAGTTTTTGCATGAAAATTGTAATTCTTCTGGGGAATTTATATGGTTTTCTTCAGTAATTTATCTCAGAATAAAGAACATACATTTCTGCAGTATATTGACATATAGTAATTCTTTATATATTAACCATCTTTTTCCCCGGGATCTTCCCTTTTTTACCCAAATGGCCAAATACTTCCCTCGTGTTTGTTGTGGAATTACAGTGCCCTGGCACAAAACATGCTGTCTTTAAAGTTGGCAAGTAGCCTCACTTTACATGAGGGAAACTGAGTCCCAGGAAGGTTAGCGACTTGCCCGGGGTTACACATTTTTGTGTGCAGGGGCCCGGACCCATCTTTTTTTACTCCAATGCTCTTCCCACTATTAACGCCGACATCACTGGCATTTTCTTCATCCTCCGGCTTTAATAAAAGTAGAAATAACGAGTAACGATTGAAGATATTTTGATTGTATTATAGCCAGACATTTTTTTCTAAGTTTTGTGCTGTTTGGTCTGACTGTTTACAGATGAGGGAGAGAACATAAAGGTCATGACATTTGGAAAGGTCTGGCTCCTAAGGGTGGGGAGGGGCAGTTTGGGTGCTTCCTTTACCCAGCAGGCTCTGAGCCACCGCCAGCCCTGCGAGGCTTTGTGGCGGCAGTCTTTCCGTTTCCCAGACGAGAAAGCTGAGGCTCTGCTCACGGGCGTTTATAAGCCAGTATAATACGAAGACAAGATTGAAACACAGGCCTGCTTCTCTGCAAAACCTGCGGTCGTCTGGTCCGCTGCTGAGCTTCCAGTGTGATTTCATCGGGTAGATTAGAGTCTCGGGCACAGGGCACACCCAGGGCCTGCTCAGAGCAGACGGGTGCCGACACCGCACCAGGGCTGAGGGGCCTTGGGTTGGTGTGTGTCTGTATGTGTGTGTGGAAGGGCATCAAAGCTTGTTTTCCCCTCCTGTACGGGGTGAAGGAGAAGGTCTGGCCCCACGGTGCAGCCAGACCTCCCCGACCTCCTTCCCCTGGATGCAGAAATCGCTAAGTGGATTCCACAGCAGTTGCTTGTAATTGGAGTATCTGGAATTCACTGTGGTTTTAATTAGTTGATTACTAGTTCTTTCAAATGTACTGTACTCACTGTGGGTCTTGCAAATTGGTAACTGGTAGCTACCGGTATAATTAAATATCGTGGAGCACTTGGCTGCGGCCGCACTGAACTGTGAAGAAATAATGCGTGTAGCCAATCAAAAAGAGATCCTTGTAAACTCATTTGCAGCGGCAGCGCGTGTGAGGGCCATCACCAAGATGCTTATTGCAGGAGAAATTAAAGATACAATTCTGTGCGAAGAGGCAATATAGAAATTAGTTCCCGAATTACTCGTTAATTGATTTGGTAATTCCCTGGGGTCCGCGTGCTCTTTTTTCCCCTCCCTTTTTTGTTGTTGCATTCAGTTAACAGCGACTATTCCCAGAGCAGTAAAAATGTTTTTCACACTTAGATTAGATATGTGCTTACCTCGGACTGCCCACATTCATATTTGCAGAAGCAAATAAACATAGATGCCTTAAACACAGCAGGCACACTGTGGTTTTATGCGCTCTCATCAAGGTAACCAGTGCGTTCGAGGGCCTGGGTAATTTCAGCAGAGGGGGTGCATCTCCATGGCTCCTGTTTGAGGGAGGTCCTCTGATTTTTTTCCCTAATGTAAACCCTCCTTTTATTATCTACAGAGGAGGAGATGGTCGACTTGATTTATGAAAGTCTTTTCTCATTGTTTGCAATTCAGCAAGAATAACCATACAAAAGACCATTTGTAGAAACGTGCAAATTGCTCCTAGAAATGATACTGGGAGAAAATGAGGCCGGGTCCTCCGAGCTGAAATAGAGTGTGGATCCGAGGAGCACAGTGAACCGGGGCTGGCGGGAGCCGCTGGGGTCTGCTTCCCATCCCATCCCTTTCCGTTCTCCACAGCCTGGAAATGACATCGGAGTCACGCACGTCTTTGTGCTGGTTGGGGAAGGGGCTGAAATGCCCCCTCCTTTCGGGTTCCTGAAAGGGCGCTGATGCCTTCGGACGGCTGCTGGCACGGTGGCCTCGGCGTCACTGCAGGTGACACACCTGTAATGTCTTGTTGACTGTGCTTATGGCCCAAAAAGCAACATAAAAGACGTTTTGAAAAATATCATTACATTCCTTTTAGGTCAGTCTGTTATTGTTCCTGCTGCCCTCCCCTTCGATCACCTACATGCATAGCTATCATTATGCTTTTGCTACAGTTAGGGCAATTGATGTTCATTTCGGTGTCAACTTTTAAAAATAGGCGGTAATGTTTTGCTTTTTTGTCAGGAAAAGCAGAACCTGTTTGCATTTAGCATTGAATCTGTTAAGCGTAAAGTTGTGGCGAGAACTCCCTCTTTGTAGACCTAACCACACTTATTCCCTGATCTTCCACGTGCAGTCTGTGTGCATGTTGGTCAGTGCACACATGGAAGGACACGTTTAATGTAAACTGTGGACGCTGTGCAGTCACAGGTGCTGCAGGGACGGGAGAGGCAGGTGGAGGCATGAGCTGGGTGGCAAGGTGCTGGCTCCAGTAGACATACGGGAACCCTCGTGGGACCTGTACTCCAGGTGGCGCCCTCCCAGCTGCCCGGTGGCACTACCGGCCTTCCTTATTGATGGGGCTGGTCAGGGGAGGCCTTCCTCTGCCTGCTGGGAGGCATGCTCGGGGAGGCGGGGCATCTGACCAGGGTGAAAGGAGTCTCCTCACCATGCCCTTCGGGTTTCTTACTTGTAACTCCACCGTCATCAGTCCCTCAGCGTTTCTTATTTTACATGTTTTTACATGTCCTGAAAGTTACTTCACAAAATGTACTTCTCCTGTCCTCCCACCCCCAGGGATGTCCCTGCTCGGTCTCATCTGCTCTGGTTTCCATTAGGGAAGAAGTCTTGACTCTTGGTGACAGTTGTTGTCCTAATAAGTAGTATTTCTTTAGGGAATGGATGAATGAATGAATGAATGAATGAATGAATGGAACAATAACTGGTTTGTCTTTTAATGTACTTGTAGAATGGGATCGCATGACACAAGCCATTCGGAACCTGCTCTGGTTCCAGCCTGGGCCCCGGGGACACCATTGAAGTCTCCTCCCCACAGATCCACATCAGCCCCTGGTTCCTGCCTCTGAGGGCAGCAGGTGCAGGGGACCCGGACTTGGTGCTCCTTCCTGATGTCCCAGCATAAGCTTCTAGCAGTAGATCTGCTTAGCTAGAGGGCACAGGGATTTTAAGGCTTTAGATCTATCTTTCCGAGTAGTTTTCTAGGAAAAACATACAAATTCACTTTACGAGAGCTATTTCTACATACTTAAGTCTACATTAAGTCTACTCGTATGCATGTGTTGTTTTAGTCTTAATGAATACTGTAGATCGGTATTGCATCCTGTTTTTTAGAAAACAAAACCTGCCATTATTTCCATTTGTTAAAAACGTTTTTAATGACTAACTATTTTTGTGTGAAGCGGCTGCTTCATGTGGCTCGTTTTCCTATCAGCGTGTTCATCACTGGCCTCATAATTAAGCGTGTTGGCATTTGCTTTGATGTACGGTACACAGTTTCCTGGGTTGCCTTTGATTTCAGTGTTATTAGCAGTGATTTCTGGCGTTGAGAAGCTGCAAGACTTTTGGAGTTGAATCTTATTCCCCTTGTTTTCCTCCTTTGTTAATCATGCCTTAAAGGTCTCTCCTCCCAAGGCCTCCGTAACTTCAGCCTTTGACTAAGCAGATAGCCAGCCTTTCGTAGGTAAGTCTGTTCATCTGCCACCATTACCATGTTCTGTCAACCCCGTTGTTTTGGGCCTGGCACTGCCCAGGCCACACCCCCGAGTCAGTTCTGCTGGTTTGAACGAAGCTTTAGAACCTGCAGGAGACGACCCAGTGGAGGAAGGGAGACTGCTCTACGGGGGTGGAGGGACTGGTTTGCAGGTGACATTGGAGTGCAGCCTGTGCTGGTCCACCCCTTCCTACTGACCCAAGGAATGCGAAGTGCCGATAATCGGGAAAGGGTGTCGGTTTTCCAAGGAGGTGAACTGAAGAGCATGTTCAGTGGGGACGGTGAGACAGTAAAAGTGACACTAACAGCCAGTGCTCATGGAGGGCTGGGGGTGGCCAGTGCTGTTGCCAGCGCACTTACATGCCCTGTGGTCCTAAGGCCTGTGGTTGGAGAAACCTGGCTGCCTGTATGGAGGAGGTGTCACTTGCCCAAGGTCCCCCAGTTCATAAGCCCTGGGTCAGGGTGCCCAGGAGCCAGCACAGTGAGCACATGCTGAGCAGTGCCCAGAGGCAGGGGATGTGTAAGCTGGGGTTATCCAGCCACAGAGTCGTCTCTGCGGCTCTACTCTCTGCGGCATGGCTGGAATGATCACGTTTAGGCAGAGGCCCTGAAACCTTGGGGTACAGGAGCTTGGTGGCCGAGCTCTGAGGGGAGACTGGCCTTGCCTAGGGAGGACCTGCAGGGGCCAGCAGACAGAGGCCCACGTGCTGACCTGCTGAGAACTGCCTGGGCAAGGCCACTCCGTTGCTGCTGCAGCAGCCTGGGCCAGGCCAGAGCATCTCCACGCACCTCTGCGGAGCCTGATGGACTGACAGCCCTGTCCTGAGGTGGCAGATGCCAGTGGCTCTGTGATGCCCCGAGGCTGAGGCTTCAGAAAGGCTGGCTTTTTAAACACATGCCTTTGCTTTTTTTCACATGAGTTCCCAGTTAGGGGACACCAGCGTCATGATTAGAGCAAGTGTCCATCTGAGCTCACTGTGGCCTTGTTTCTATGTTGTGATAGTTACAAAAGTCCTCACAAACCTTTTACTGGCTGTTTCAACGTGTTTCAGACTTTGTTAGCCACAACACATAGTAGGAAATGTCTTATGCTCTGATGTGTAGTATGTGTACATGTGTGTGCACATGTATACATACACGTGTAGTTAAAATGAAAGTTCTGTGAAATAATACTTTTTTAGTGCACCGCACTCCAATTTATTCTCTTTTATCCTTTTTTAAGAAAGTGCTCATTGCAACCCACCAAAGTGATTCCAGACCAGCTGCTTGGTGCAATTCATCCTGTAAAACACCAGCCTAGATAGCTTGGCCCCTGAGCTGGGGTCCGAGTTAGCCCAGGCTGGCCCGCTCAGGTGACTGGCCGGCTCGGCCAGTGAGCTGTTCTGTTGAGATTCACTCACCCTGAGGCCATTTTCTCCCGTCAAACGCTGAAGGGAGCTGGTTAACCTTGCTGAGTGCCCCAAGGCTGCGAGCACCAGGAAGGCAGAGGTCCCCCATCTCTCCAGGCCAGACCTGTCGTTACAAACTCCGAATTCACACATTCGGTGCTGGCCTTGAGAACATATTTTATCTGGAACGTCAGTTTTGGGGGGCGATGTCCCCTGGAGTTTTGCCCATTAGTCATTTTGCAGACCGGCATGAAGGAGGTCCTCACGAGACGATAGGAAAATGCCCTTTAAATGAAAGGTCACCCCAGCATGAAAGGCTCTGAAATCAGGCGGGCGGCTGGCGAGCGGTGTGAAGGGTGGGGACCTGGGCAGAAGCTGAGGGTCGGCTACAGGGACTAGGGTGCGGCTTCTCTGACGTGGGGGAGCCCATCGGGACCTCCGGAAACAGGTGGTCAGATTCCTTGTCCCACCTTCTAATCATTTGCGTGGTCTCACCAGAGCGTGCGATTCATTAGCCGCAGGGAATGGGGATGACTTTCAGGAAGAGACTTGCTTAAACCTTGGTGTCACCTTCCCTCCTCCCAGGCTTCAACCTCTACGGGAAGTGCCTTGCTCATCACCCCCCAGGTTCATCCCCGCCTTCTCACTCCCCTCCACCTGGGTTGCAGGGTAGCCTCCCTGGAGAGACAGCCATCCCCGCCTCCTCTGCTCCCCCTTCATCCACGTCCCACGCCGAGGCCAGAGGCTGCTTTCAGAAAATGGCACTTCTATTCTGTCACCCCTTAGCTTACTCCTCCCCCCCCCCCCCCAGTGGTTCCCCACTGCCTGCACCAAGATGTCCAAAGCCCTTGGCAGGCCCAGGAGCCGCACCCCAGCCCTGGTCTGGTTCCAGACAGCCTCCCCTTGGCTCCCAGCCACCCCATAATATTTCTCGGTTTGCAGCACATTGTGTCTGGCGCCTCCCACCTTCCACAAAGAGGTTCTTCGGAACGTCCCAGCTTCAGGTGCTGTTCATGGAGCCCCTGTCCTTCAAAGCCTGCCCTTACCTGAGGCAGGGCCCCTCCTCCCATGCCTGCTCCTTTCTTGTGTCACCTGGCCTGTCACTCAGCTTTTTCTGGGGGGAGGTGGGCGGGAACTGCTGGAGGGCTCTGGGTCCTGGGCTCCGGCTCTGCCAGCGCACAAAGTTCCGTCACATCAGATGTCCTCATCAGTGGGAGTGGAAGGTGAAGGTGGGGAGGAATGACTAAGCCACCTGCCGGCCACATGGCATCCTGGGAAGACAAAGGGGGTGGCCGAGAGCTGCCAGCCCGTGGCCGCAGAGGCCCCGCTGTCGTGTGATCATGGATACATTGTGAAGACATTTTGGGGATTCCGCCATATTTTGTGTGGTTGCCAACAAAATGTTGACAGTTGTATTGTGGTTAATAAATTCATTTAGATTTATAAGCATTGTTTACAGAACCTGTTCGCCTGCTGAAACTCTAACAGCATCTGTTCCTTCTTACTAATTAACTGCTAATTACGAATGAGCTTTGTGTGTTTGTCAGTGTAACTGGCTCATGCATTTTGTAAGGAACATTAACAAATTGATTTACATAGTGGCAGAGCAATCAAAAGAGTAAACTGAACAGCAAGCCTCGAAAGCCCTTTAGCCCCTTTCCCCCAAGGAAGCAAACTTTTGATGCTGTAAATATTGTCATCAGCTTCTGTAACCTTCATTCTCTGTTAAAGGTGCCCTGAACTGGAGCCAGGGCGTGAGTGTTAGAGCGCTGCTGACGGGGCCGGGGGGATCCACGGGGAGCGACGGGGAGGCCGCCCAAGGACACGGTGCCTGGGACACAGCCCGGCCTGTGTGGGGTGTGGGGTGTGGGAGCCCGGGCTGTGTGGGGTGTGGGAGCCCGGGCTGTGTGGGGTGTGGGGTGTGGGAGCTCGGGTTGTGTGGGGTGTGGGGTGTGGGGTGTGGGAGCCCGGGCTGTGTGGGGTCTGGGAGCCCGGGCTGTGTGGGGTGTGGGAGCCCGGGCTGTGTGGGGTGTGGGAGCCCGGGCTGTGTGGGGTGTGGGGTGTGGGAGCCCGGGCTGTGTGGGGTGTGGGGTGTGGGAGCCCGGGCTGTGTGGGGTGTGGGAGCCCGGGCTGTGTGGGGTGTGGGAGCCCGGGCTGTGTGGGGTGTGGGGTGTGGGAGCCCGGGCTGTGTGGGGTGTGGGAGCCCGGGCTGTGTGGGGTGTGGGGTGTGGGAGCCCGGGCTGTGTGGGGTGTGGGAGCCCGGGCTGTGTGGGGTGTGGGAGCCCGGGCTGTGTGGGGTGTGGGGTGTGGGAGCCCGGGCTGTGTGGGGTGTGGGAGCCCGGGCTGTGTGGGGTGTGGGAGCCCGGGCTGTGTGGGGTGTGGGGTGTGGGGTGTGGGAGCCCGGGCTGTGTGGGGTGTGGGGTGTGGGAGCCCGGGCTGTGTGGGGTGTGGGGTGTGGGAGCCCGGGCTGTGTGGGGTGTGGGGTGTGGGGTGTGGGAGCCCGGGCTGTGTGGGGTGTGGGAGCCCGGGCTGTGTGGGATGTGGGGTGTGGGGTGTGGGGTGTGGGAGCCCGGGCTGTGTGGGGTGTGGGGTGTGGGAGCCCGGGCTGTGTGGGGTGTGGGGTGTGGGGTGTGGGAGCCCGGGCTGTGTGGGGTGTGGGAGCTCGGGCTGTGTGGGGTGTGGGGTGTGTGAGCCCGGGCTGTGTGGGGTGTGGGAGCCCGGGCCGTGTGGGGTGTGGGGTGTGGGAGCCCGGGCCTGTGTGGGGTGTGGGGTGTGGGAGCCCGGGCTGTGTGGGGTGTGGGAGCTCGGGCTGTGTGGGGTGTGGGGTGTGGGAGCCCGGGCCTGTGTGGGGTGTGGGGTGTGGGAGCCAGGGTTGTGTGGGGTGTGGGAGCCCGGGCTGTGTGGGGTGTGGGAGCTCGGGCTGTGTGGGGTGTGGGGTGTGGGAGCCCGGGCTGTGTGGGGTGTGGGGTGTGGGAGCCCGGGCTGTGTGGGGTGTGGGGTGTGGGAGCCCGGGCTGTATGGGGTGTGGGAGCCCGGGCTGTATGGGGTGTGGGGTGTGGGAGCCCGGGCCTGTGTGGGGTGTGGGGTGTGGGAGCCCGGGCTGTGTGGGGTGTGGGGTGTGGGAGCCCGGGCTGTGTGGGGTGTGGGGTGTGGGAGCCCGGGCTGTGTGGGGTGTGGGGTGTGGGAGCCAGGGTTGTGTGGGGTGTGGGAGCCCGGGCTGTGTGGGGTGTGGGAGCCCGGGCTGTGTGGGGTGTGGGAGCTCGGGCTGTGTGGGGTGTGAGGTGTGGGAGCCCGGGCTGTGTGGGGTGTGGGATTGCGTCAGAGCCCTGTCACACACGCAGCGCGGCACGTCATCATGGCAGAGTGGACGTCGCCGCCTGCAGGCAGCGGTGCGCTTGTTCAGGAGCATGGGCTCCTGTGTTCCATTTTTCTCCTTGGGTTCTCGGTCTCCAACAACATGGATGCGCATCACGTTTTAAAAGCGGGCGTTTAAAATGAACCAGTTTACACGGCGCTCTCAGTTCAGGGCTCATCGACTTTGCAGGGAGATGATGGAGGCAGCCAACCCCCTGCCTGGCAGAGGCGGCCTGTTTGCATCCTAACGGCTCCGGAGAGTCGGGCCCCTGGGGTTTCCCCTGAAGCTGCCTCCTGGGTAGGAGCTGAGGGACCGAGGAACGGGACCCGGGCAGGAGAGATGCGAGCACAGAAAGGAGGGGAGCAGTGCTGCCGATGCTCGTTTTCCTGGTGACCCCTGCAAAAAGTTCAGAAGTGTCTGTTAAGCTGCAGGTCAGGAACTGGCGGGGCGGGTGATGGAGAGTGAGTTCCAGGGTTTTGAGAATAGGTTAAATATGATAGCAGTGTTACCTTAAAAAATAAATAAATAAATAAATGCCCTAGCAGGTTTTTTCAGTGGTTATAGCATCGGCCCGTGGACTGAAGAGTTGTGGGTTCTATTCTGGTTAAGGCCACATGTCTCAGTTGAAGGCTCCATCCGCAGCCCCAGTCAGAGTGTGTTCGGGAGGCAACCAATTCATGTGTCTCTCATATTGATGTTTCTCTCGCTCGCTCCCTCCCTCTCCCTTCCTTCTACTCTCTCAAAATCAATGGAAAAAATATCCGTGAGTGAGGACTAACAAAAAAAAATTTAAGTAATAGTGTTTATTAAGCTGAAATGTTTAATACAGCAGTTGGCAAATCTCGGATCACGAGCCACATGCGGCTCTTTGGCCCCTGGAGTGTGGCTCTTCCACAAAATACCACGGCCTGGGCAAGTCTATTTTGAAGAAGTGGCGTTAGAAGAAGTTGAAGCTTAAAAATTTTGGCTCTCAAAAGAAATTTCAATCTTTGTACTGTTGATATTTGGCTGTGTTGACTAATGAGTTTGCTGACCAGTGGTTTAATACAAAGACAAACACCAGTGGTCTGAAGCAGGACTACTTGGAAGGTCCACAGATCTGAGCTTTGTAGAACCAGGCTCTGCTTACCAGCTGTGCGCCTCAGGCAAGCCCCTCCTCACCTCTCAGTTAGCTCATCTGTAGGATAGGAATGATCAGATAGCCCTTTTTCAACATCATAGATACCCTCTGTAAAGCAGGCGGCAGGTAGTAACAGCTCAGGAAATGGCAGGTACCCCATCATTAGCTCTGCATTCTATAAAGATAAACATATGTAAACACACATTCAACATCATTCCATCACAATGATTACATATGGGAGAAGAGTCTTCTTTCTCATCAATAAGTTTATTAGACATAAAAAGTTTCTGTGAGCATGAAAATGTAGCTGGGGAGCACATGCAGGGAGTGTTTGGCGCGTGCAGAGTGGCAGAGTCGTTTTACAAAGTTGTACTGTTTATGTGACATGTTCAGCTGATGGCAGAGATATCCGATGAGTGTCATGGAATGTCATTGATGAAGAAGAGGTAACCACTGATGACTATTATTATTTTTTTTTATTTCGGAGAGAAAGGGAGAAGGGAAGAGAGACAGACGTCAACGATGAGAGAGAATCATTGATCGACTGCCTCCTGCATTCCCTCCTACTGGGGATCGAGTCCTCAACCCAGGCATGTGCCCTTGACCAGAATCGAAACCAGGACCCTTTAGTCCACGGCCAACGCTCTATCCACTGAGCCAAACCAGCCAGGACCATGACTATTTACCTGACGTCAAACTAATTTTGTGAAGAGTGACAAAGGAATTATTTGCTGTAAGTTTCATAGGTAGGAGAAAGAATAGGAGCCAGGCTTTCTGGTATATTCATTCTTTCTTGCAGTTTTCCCTGTGCATGAGTGTTTAGAATACTTAATTCAAAATAGTTTGCTCCAAAATATTGAGAAATGATTTAATTAACTACAAATAAATTCCCAGCAGCATTTGCTGACTGTGTATATCTGTGTTAGACACCATCACTCATCACAGAAGGAAGGGCACATGCCTGGGTTGGAAAGAGAGACAGTCTGTACTCCAGGAACTTGAAACCTAGCAAGAAAGTCGCTTAGTAACTGTAGTGTGTGCCCAGCTCTGCTGGCTGCTGAGACAGAGGGTCCCAGGGGAACCCGAGGGGACCAGCACTCTGGCCCTGTGTGTTACACGCTCCGACCTCAGCTTTTCAGTGTTTGCCAGAGATGACCTTTCACGAACAGAAGGCTCTTGGAACTAAGCTGATTAAAGACTTAAAACAGCAACAATAATGCATAACTTAGTGAACATAGTGTTTTGGACATAGAATGAAAATCCAGTTTCGTAGACTTTCTAGTAAAATGTGCTACTCAGGAATTCCAGTTGGAAATATAAAGCTACTCTCCAAGCTACCCTCAGTAAGCAAAATTTCTTCCAGGAGACACATTGTTAATATCTCCGCATCTAGCAGATGAACCCCGTTGGATAGTTAATGTAACAGAGGTCTAGATGTCAAAAGACTCCACTGCGGTATGTTCCTCCCCGGGGACTTTGGTCCACACTGCGAATGAGGCAGTCTTTGGCAGGAAAAGCTTACACATCACAGGATGAGTTTGAAATAAAGTGTCCAAGAGCACAAGGCAGTTCTTTCTCATTTCAATATTCACAGTGACTTTCAATCTCGGAGGTATGTCTTTGGGTGTCTCCAGGTGATTCTCAGCCTAAGATTGTTCCCCAGAGTCCCCTGGAGTGTCCAGACCAGCAAAACCTAGTGTTGGCGGAGCCAGACCCCGTGCTGGTGAACGGGGAGGTTTCTTGGAAACAGTTCTCCAGCCAGTTCCCTCCCACCCCCTTGAGAGCCAGCCCTTTAGGGGAACCTCAGGCGAAGATGGAGGAGGCCTCGGTGGCCACCTGCCCGCCAGTCCCAGGAAGAGGCGTGCGTTCGCACACGACATGCTTCCTTATTTGCAGATGATCATCATTTGAGAGATGCTTTTTGTAGCTTGATTTGCACTCGGAAATAGATGTCACCAGCGCAGGATGAGAGAAACTTAGAAAGAATTATGAACTTCTCTTTAAAATGAGAAAGTCAATGAAGGGAGGCAGCATAACCAGAAAAGGGGAAAATTAAAATCTGAAATAATTTATGAGCAAAATAATTTTCCAGCCAAGAGTATATTAGCTGTTTACTCAAAACATTGGAGAGGCACGTTTGTAATCAGATCCTGTTGTGATCTTCGGGGAACTCGGCCCCCGCGGCCCCTGGTTTTCCGTTTTCTCCTCTTCGTCGCAGGCAGGCCCCCCGCGAGCACGCCCCACAGAGGCCGCACCCCGGTTGGCACCAGCCTCGAGCCACTGTCCAGTGGCAGCAATTCCCATGGCTTCAGACACCATTTCAGCCTAGGAAATGGTTAGGAAACGGCTGAGAGACGCAGCATGGCACCAGTGTGCGCAGGGAGAGAGGAGACGCTGTCACGTGTCGCCTTTGCGCAGAAGGAGTTGGAAACATCCCCTCTCTTTGGCCTCTTTCTCAGCTCCTTCACCTTGTTGGCCATGGGAGGGATCGGATCTCAACACTCAACGGCCCAGGTTTCACTAGCAGTTTCCCAGCATGCGGGACATCGGCACTGTTGTCATGGCTGCTGCATGGCGGCTGCTCAGGGGCCCGGGGCCGGTTAGGAAAAGTGGGCAGGACAGGGACCCGAGTGAGAGCCTGGTGGGCTCGGGACGGCTGTGGCTGCCAGAGTGGAGAGCAGACTGAATGGGGTGGGATGGACAGGACTGAATGGCTGGTTGGATGTGGAGGATGAGGGAGAAAGGAAGAAGGAATGATGCTGAGATTTCGAGCTTGGTCATGTTCATAGAAGTGGGACCTGTTGCGAGGTGAGAAGCAGGACAGGGAGGAATGGGGACCACGGGAAAAGCAGTGAGTGCAGTTTTCAACATCCTGAGTTTGAGGAGCCCCTGGAATAGCCACAGCGAGCCCTCCTGTGGGTGCTTTTGCAGGTGGGGGACGCCTGGGCTGTGGGGATCATCAGTGCAGAGGCGGCAGCCGAAGGCATGCGCGTCTAGGACATGGAGGAGCTGCACAGAGGGGAGAGGGACGTCAGGGCCCGAGGAACGCCGTCTCACAAGAAAGGGCCAGGGAAGACAAGCCCGTGGAGGAAACCGAGAGACAGACCAGGAGAGCGAGAGAAACGCTGAGAGATGCCGTCATGGGGAAAGAAAGCACTTGTTATAGAGGGGCATAAAGTAGAAAGAGGACTAGACAGTGTGCACGGGTGTCAGGGGACAGTGAGGTCACAGCTGATAGTGGTGATGGAGGAGCCAGGGGCCAGGCCGTCGAGCAGAGAGCAGGAGGGACGCTGCCGGACGGTGAGTGTAGACAGCACTTGGGGCCCTGACTCTGATGGAAAGAGAGAAAAGGGTCGGAGTTGTTGACTAACATGGGATAAGTGACACAGTAAGTATGGTGAGTTCCTGTTCAAAAAAAGAGTTACCAACAGTCTCACTCATTAAGAAAACCTCGAATAGACATACATTTGTTTTGAGAGGTGCTACCTGCTTATCGTTAGGCAGTGTCTCGGTCACCACCCGTGTTTCTTTACGCCTTTAGGTTGAAGAGACTGCCCTTCCACCAAGGGCTGGTGGCTGCCAGGTGCCCTGGATTTTTCTTTCTTCTGTTATTGTTAAAAGACAGAGCTATTTGAGCATGCCTCCCTCCTCACACACTCATCCCTGTGTCACTTCCTGGCGATCCCCCCTTTCCTCACCCCCTTCCTCCCTCAGAACCTCTCCCGCTTCCTTCCGTTACTGTTGGTAGGAATGATGCTGAGATTTCGAGCTTGGTCATGTTCATAGAAGTGGGACCTGTTGCGAGGTGAGAAGCAGGACAGGGGGAATGGGGACCACGGGAAAAGCAGTGAGTGCAGTTTTCAACATCCTGAGTTTGAGGAGCCCCTGGAATAGCCACAGCGAGCCCTCTGGTGGGTGCTTTTGTAGGTGAGGGACGCCTCCATCATTGATACCTGAAGGAGCATTGACCCTGAAGTGGGAAGTGCCCCCATATTTAAGATAAACGTGCAGTCCCCACTCAGATGGTGATGACACCTGGTACCTTCTACAAGCTGGACGCTGGTGCTTGCTCCCCCACAGCCCCCTGGGATTGGACTCTCCCCTCCATTCTCTCTCTCTCCTGCGTGTTTTAGAGCAGGAAGTCCCACCCGCTCGCAAGCAGCTGCCACTGACAACGCCCAGCCCAGAGCCATCTCCTTGGTCCCGGCACAGACCAGCCGCTCTGGAGCTCATGGTTAGGTTCGGAATTCGAGAATGTGGAGGGAGGTCGTCTTATTTCTACTCACCTCCTGAGAGTTCCCGTTTCCTTCCGTTGGAATGGCGGCAATAGCCAAGCCTGCTGGCCACTCACCTGCACGTGGCGTGGGTGGGTGGTATTCAGGAGTTAGATCTTCCCTGAGGGGCGTGGTTACCACTGACATGTCTTTAAGATGCTTTGATTCCAGCGTTTGGCTCTGTGGGTTCCTTCTTAGAAGGGGCCCTGTGGGAAGCACCAGCAAAGACACTCCCTGGCAAGCCTCCCCTGGATTCGTGGTTTCCTACCGATCAGCTCTGTAAACTGACAGGGTTCCCATCTCAGGGGTAAACCTGCGTGCAGATTGAGGCTGCGGATCTTCATATTGGAACGACATGTCTATCGTCCTCATAGTCTCATTGTCAGTTTTCCTTATGGAGCCAGTCAAGACCCAATGGATCTGGAGGTGCCTGTGGTGCCCCAGGCCCCCACCCTTGGGACCCAGCCCAGTAGCTCCTCTTCCGCCCCTGCTGCCCCCTCCCCCTCATCCAGACTGTCTCCCTTTTGTCCTCCCCTCTGCACCCTCCTGCTCCCCTGGGCTCGCCCTTCCTCTCCTCTAGGACATTGTAGAACCTCTCCTCCAGCCTCGGCAGCGCCTCGTGTCCCTGCTTCTCCACACTGTGCCATCTCCATGGGGCCCACCCCTGGCAGAGCTGTGCTTCTGGGCCCAAGGTGTGGCATTCCCACTTCCACAAAAGCAACGCCTCTTCTCCCTGGCACAGCCTGACGCCTCTCCAGCTCCTTCCCTTTCTCCTTTGGAATCCTGCACGCCCACCACCACTGTCACCCCCGCCCCCTCCGCAGACACACACTCACACACTCTCCTCTCATAACCTCTGGTGTCTCCCTCCCCTCACCCAGCACGTCCCCAGCTCTGGACTTCCAGCTCTTGGCACCTCTCTTTCCAAAAGTAAGGTGATGACTCTCCTAGAACCATAACCTCTGGGATCTTCTAATCTCGTAAGGACCGTCGCCTCTGCGACCTTCCACCTGATCCCTGATGTCAGCAGGCAGCTGTGGACAGGGCTGCCTGTGGCCAGATTAGAAAAAATAAATGAATGAATGAATGAATCGTTTAATGCAAATTATGAACACAGTGCATTAGAGAGGCCTAGCATTCACTGGATGAGTGTTATGGTTTGAGGGTTCAGTTCATGGGGGAGGCAGCCCTCACTCGCTTCCTGACCCCTCTTACTCTGGTGCGTGTTCCCAGATGCTCCTAGCTTTTAAAGGAAGGCAGGAATCTGGGTTTGCATGTCAAATCTTATCATTTTTAAATGGTGGCAACTAATTCCAAAAAATATGAAATATTTGGCAGGCCAACGTAAAACACTTCTGTGGGCTAGCCCCCAGCCACCAGACCCCGGCCCCCGGCCATGAGACCCTAGCCCCTGGCCCCCAGCCACTAGCCCCCGGCCCCTGGCCCCCGGCCACCGGCCCCCGGCCACCAGACCCCAGCCACCAGCACCAGGGCCAGATCTCCACCTGGGCCCTTGCCCCGCCTTCCCCAAGATCCCACGGATCTGAGCACAGCATCCCCGGCCGGGCTGCCCCAGTTCCTGCTCCTGCCTCTGCCCCAGCCTCTGCATTCTAGAAACCTCTATTCAGTGGTGTCTGAATCTAGAGGCTGGAAGGAGGATTGTCTCTGAGACTTCAGGGTTCAAGTGGGTTCATACAAGAGTGGGGCCTTTGTCCTTGGAGTGAAAAACGGGCAGAAAACTCAGTTCCGTTCAGAAAGAAATCACTGCTTCAGAAGGGAGACTGGAACTGAGAGACGCTGGTGGTCTGTTTCTGTCTTGTCTGGCCTTTGCACTCTCCCCAAGGTCAGAGCCCTGTGTCTATCCACATGACCCCTGCTTTCGATCTCTTCGCAGGAAAACTGAGTCACGGTGGAAGGATGTTGTTGCGATAAGTCATGCGCACCTCCTCATCAATTATTTAACTCCAAGTTCATTCTGTACAGAAAATTACATCTTGGAAAAGACATGACAGGGTTACAATGAATCATATTTATCGTAAAACTGCTCTAGTCGCAGTAATTTAAACTGTCATTTTATCAAACAAGAAAAATTTCCAATATTTTTTAACACACCTGACGTAGGAATTGCAGCCAGCGCTCGGAGAGATCCTTTCTGCCCTTCCCGTTATGGTCCCAGACCTGACTCGGACCTGTCCCGGCCCGTCACCGAGACTGGCTGCCGTGCCAGACACCGTCCTCTGGTGTCTGGTGGGAAGGTGCAGCCAGGGGAGCCCCCGGGCCCCCCCACCCCATCCCCCACTGTGCTTCCTGCTGCTTCTCCCCTCAAGGGCCAAATCCATAAGAAGTTACCTTCTTCCTGCATAAACTTTACATCCTCAGAATGAGAATTGGCCCTGGCCAGTTGCTCAGTGCTCAGAGAGTCGGCCCCCACACCTAAGGGCACGTCACCGGGTTGCAGGATGGGTCCCCAGCCCCGGTCCGGGGGAGTACGGGAGGCAACCAGTCATTGTGTCTCTTTCACTTTTGATGATGTTTCTTTCTCTCTCCCTTATCCCTTTCTTCCACTCTCTGTAAACATCAACGGGAAAAACGTTCTCGGGTGCGGATTAATCTTTTAAAAAAGAGGGAGGGAGGGAGAAATTGGGCCTTTCCCGGTGGTTTTAAGTCACGCCTCACCCCGGGGTGTAAGGCTGTATAGTTCTGCGTTTGGTCAGCGCCCTGGGGACAGGAAGAGGGGCCATGCTGAACCTCTGACAAAATCATTTCTGTTCAGTCCTGAGACCTGTGCGTTCTGTTCACCTGTCATAGCTGCCCACCTGCATTGCACCTCTTCAGTGGGGGTTGGAGGGGCCGGGGGGGGGGGGGGCGGTGACCCTATCCTCACCTCACCCTTCCCCAGCACGGGCCCCGGGATGGAATCTGCACTCGGTAATGAATGACGGCTAGAGTTACACTCAGGCCCTCCTACCCCGAGAGCGGTCACGTTGCCGGGGCCCAATCAGAGGAGAAAAAGAGGGAAATCGCAGCAAAGACTTGGATTTTGCCAAAAGGGGGAGGTACTTCACAGTGGAGATAATAGTCCACCGCTGGTGGTATCGATGAGGACTGCTCACGAGGATAACGTGGTGTGGCGTTCCCTCGTCGGGAAGGTTCTGGAACGTGCCCAGAGCACGCAGGTGGTTTTCCTGGAGCTCCTCACCAGCAGAGTCAGAACCCCCAGCCACACCTGCGGATTCAGTTCTGTTTCCCGGCCCGTGCATATTCGGAGGGGTGTCTCTCCTTTGGGCGCCCGTGCTTTTCCAGCGTTGGGGAGGGTTTTACCAGTGCATCCGTGGCTGGCTCCCCCTGGTGTCCGAGGGCCTCCGTGGGCAGGAGGTACCTGGCCATGTTGCTCCTTGAAGCTGTGGGTGAAAATGACTTTGTTCCGTGGCACTATGTTAAATTGGCTGGTTAATTCTGGTGTTATTTACCCTGTAATTCATTAGTTTCACCCCACCATTGGCAGCTGACAGGCTGTAATTTCACGCCTTGCAATAAAAGATGTCTCATAATCTGCTTCATTTAGCAGCAAGAGAATTTAATGAAATTAACTGCGGTCCTAATTATGCCAGTGAATACTAAAGACCGCCATCGTGCTTCCTGGAGAAAGGACGAGGTCCACCTCGTGAAGGATTTAGCATGTAATTTCCTAGGAAAGTTGCAAATGTCTTCCCTCTCCAACAAGGGCCCATTTCGACCACACATGTGACTATCGTTAACTGTTTTTCTGAATGTCTCCCCAGTCTTCATCATTTCCACACAGGTTTGGGGGTGATTCCTCTTGGAGGGCGTGGATGACGAGAACAAGCAGACATCCAGGCTCCCGTCAGCAGCCCTTCCTCCCGTGGTGGCCCAGGTGAAGGTTGGGTGGCATGTGGTCAGTGTGGCTCTGAAGGTTTCCGCCCGAACCACACCCTCCTTGGGCCCTGTCTGTCCGGTCTCAGCCTCTGGGCCTGTGACGTAGCTCTGCTTGGAGGATGCCCGCCGCCTGCTGCTCCCTGTCGGGCTGGGTTCCTCCACACCTCATCACTCACTCCACCCTGCTTCAGACCCTGCTTCAGACTGGTCTTACCTGCTTCACCGTCCACCTCCATCTCTGCCCCAGGGTATGGGGGAGAAGGCGCTTTCGGACACCCTCGTCCATGTCCCCTCCCTCCTTGAAATACTCTCCCTTTTGAGCAGCCTTTGCGGCCTGTCCTTCACTTCACCACCACCAGTGTTCTTCCCTAGCTCTTCCTCTTGGGGACAGGATGAGGCAGGGAAAGGAAATGAGAGGTGCAAAGGCTCTGAGAAGGCCCGAGGTGGACACACACAGCTGTGTCTGCTCCCGCACACCTGTCTCCCCTCCCATTCACCCCGAGCCCTCAGCAGCACCTCTTCTCGATGCAGAGGCGACCCAAGCAAGCACAGGCTAATGTGGCCGTGCAGAAAACCCACGCTTTTTTGCACATGAGCCAAAAGGGCAGAGACTCGGGGAGGAGGGACCTCCTTCCAACCGGCACAGAGAGCAGGTCACATACCTTGTGAGGAGTTGCGTGTAACTACCTTGCTTCCTGATCACACTTCACAAATGAGCAACCTTGGTCGAATTCTGAAAAGCATCACCTGCCCAGGCTTGTGGCCTGGCATGCTCGAGCTCCCACACTGCACATTGTGGGTTCTGTGGGCTCCGTGCACACTGCACGTGCCCGTTGGCAGTGAAGTTGTTCTTGCCAGCCACAGCTTCAGAGGCTGAGTTTGAAACGCGATGATGGGACGTTTCTTCTTTATTTGAGGCTGCTGGCGGGGAGGGCTCTGTAGGAAACACTTTGGGACAGCTGGGAATAGCTGCTGTGTGTTCTTGGGGGGAAATGGCTGTTTCACAGAGTGTATTTGCGTTCATGATCACCCTGACTCTCCACTCAGCCCCTGCAGGATGATCATTGAGCCATCATGGGCGTTTTAGGCTTGAAAAGATGATTATACTGCAAAGTTGGGGGATCCCATGGATATCCCACAGCCCACTCTTGTCAATCCAGGGCATCTGTGCGTTTGCAGGTCTGCGTCCATCTGGGGACTGGCTTGCTGTGGGCTGGGGTAACTGACCTGCCTGGGGTGATTGGCAGATCTGTGTTTAGGATTTCTGGGCCCATACCCAGGGTCGTCCAGCTCACCCTGTGCCCCCACTCCCCCACCCCTGACACAGCGACAGAGGGGCTCCCGGGCAGAGTGTTGGCGTTCACATGACTCTCCTGAGTACAGGAGACCTGGTCTCTAGGCATCCTCTGCTGGGCCCGCCCATCAGCCTCTCCAGGATCTCTGAGCTTGCGGCCTGGCCTGCAGTCAGGGATGCTCAGAAGCACCGTCCAGACCTGCACTGCTGAGTATACACATCGCACCCACTGGGTGTCCTTTTGTTCTTCGCAGCATGGAGGTGCGAGGCAGGGGGCAGGGCTCCATGAGCACACAGGTTTGCACTTGGAGGACATGCAAAGGTGAACACCAGGCAGGGCCAGCTCCAGGCCCCAGTTCCCATCACTCACTTCCCATAAACTTCCCCCTTCCACAGGTGCCCCATGGGGGTGCCATGCTGCTTTCAGAGATTTTTAAAAACCTGTTTTTATTGATTTCAAAGAGGATCAGAGCGAAACATCAATGATGAGAGAGAATCATTGATTGGCTGCCTCCTGCATACTCTGCCCCACCCCCACCCCCCACCCCCGGGGATTGAGCCCGAAATCTGGGCATGTGCCCTGATGGAGAATCAAACTGTGACCTCCTGGTTCCTTGGTTGACACTCAACCACTGACCCTGGATGCTTTCTGGGGTTTTTTAAATAAGGTCTGCTGTTGTCATTGCCTCACCAGAAGTTTCCCTCAGTTTCCCCACCTGGGAGCATTTGTATCTGTGGCCAGGACTGGGGGTGGGGGGAGTGCGGGGCAGGGACAGTGTGAGAGTAACAGAAACAGAAGGGGCTGGCAAGCACTCCCCGATGGCTCTCCCTCAAAGTAAGGCCGAATGGAAGGAGAGAGCTGAGTGTTTGGATGCACCGCCAGCATCTCCTCTGCAGTAGCCGGGGGTGATCTTGGCCACGAGCAGGAAGGAAACCTGAACTGTTTCTCTCCCAGACCCTCCCAGCTTATTAAAAGAACGTATAGACATGAAAATACATTAAAGTGGGCAAAGTGAGCGGGTGAGAGAGATTAACAACCTTCCCTGAATGGAGCCCATTGATGAGAGGGGCCTGTGAGCCGCCGCCGACGCGGAGACGGTGTCGGAGCTGAAAGGGAAGGCCGGGCCTGTCCAGAGTTTCGGGGGGAAATGGAAATTGAGAGTTAAAAATCAGAAGCGCCTGCGCGTTCGTTTCCTCCTTCCTCCTGACTGGGGAGCCGGACTCGGGAAGAAGAAAGACTGTTCCCCAGCCGATACCCAGTTCCAGCCCAAATGAAAAGGTCCGCGTGGCATGCAGCCGAGACGGGGCTGTGGAGGGGCACGCAGACACAATGCCGATCGCCTGGCACCTGGGTGCCCCTTGTAACGCCAGGCCCGGCACGCAGAGGGCCCGGCTGCAGGGCGACGCCCGGGCTGGCGTGACAGGCGTCTGACAGGAGCCGGCCCTCGGAGCCCCGGGTAGGAGGTGGGTGTTCGCGCGTCTACAGTGCAGCCAGCGCCATGGCGTGCGTGTGTGCCCGGGAAAGTTAGCCGTCAGTCAGGTTTATCTCTTAATGAATAGAGACTGCTGAAGTAAGGGTTCGGTAATTGAGTTTATAATTAATTAGCCAGAACACTCATCAGATAAAGCAGTGGTGAGGGATCTTCTTTTATGTCCTTTCTCTCCCCGGGGCCTGCCCTTCTTTGTCCTTGCCCTGACTGCCAGCACTTATCTCGGGCCTGGGGCCCGGCCGTCAGCCCTCCCCCTGCCGGCCAGCGCCGAGGGGTGGCCAGCCGCGCCCGCATTGTGCTGGGAGGCCCGCAATCAGCCCAGCTGTCCGGCCGTGATGAATTAGCGGTGGGAGTGAACATGGAGCTGGACTCCAGATCGGCCGATAGCGCGCAGGCCGCTGCTGTTTGTCCCCACTTCACTGCCGCTCTGATCTTTGACACTTGCGAACAAAGAGATTTCAGAGGCAGAGAAGAAAACGGGGGGCTCCTTCAGAAAGTTGGGCAACTTACAAAAGAGCCCTCAATGTCTATAGCCCAGCAATCCACTCCACAAAGGGAGGAAATCAATGAGTTTCTAGTCTTTCTTTGAGGACCTTAAATAAAAATTTTTAAAAATCCCATGTTTCAGAGCTTTGCGTGTTTGGGGTACATGCCACGGTGAGAACCCAAGGCATCAAAATTAGCCATTGTGCAAAGGGACCTGTCTTCCCTGTGTCTCATAGGCTGTGTTGGGAGGACCTGTCCCTTCTCTGTTAAAAGACTGGAACTCTTACTCTTTGTTTTTTATTCTGAATTAGAACCAACCACTCTGGGCTTGTCATGCCAGCTTCCTTGTGGTTTGGGTTGTTCCTCTAATTAGCCCCCAGGCAGGTACGGATACATCGCTCAGTCCCGCAGCACTTTCTGCCTATCGTCCACAGCCAGGGCTGCGGTTTTGTTGCTCTGTGCCCACAAGATCAGCTGTCACTGGTCGAGACCCTTTGTAATTATGGGGACTCCCAAGCCAGAATGTTTTAACGGCGATGCAACTGAGTGATGATTTTGAATGTTAATGAAAATTTAATCAGACTGAATATATTATTCACCCTCATTGGGGGAGCAAAGTGTGCTAAGTGCCTTCACAGGTGCCAGAATTTATAGAACCAGTTGAGTTTTGGGGGGGGGGGGGTCAGTGAGATGAGAAATGCAGGGACGGGTGGATTGGGATGGGAGAAAGGATGGTGGTTAGTTTGGGGTTTGTGAAATAGTCTAGACGGCTCTTGAATTAACCTTGGAAGTAATGTGATTAAGCACAGTCCCAGTAAGTGCCGCTATCTTCGTCTGCTTCCACTGCTGAAAGGCTGGCTTCTGTGAGAGCCGTACCTAAAGACTCCGGTTTGTTACGAAGCCATATGGACAGCGCCAGTTGTGGGCTTTCTTTGGAGAAGGAGGAGGAATTAGATGGGTAGGTTCATGGAATGATTGAGACCTTGGTATGGAATTCCAATTACACAGTGAGGGAACGTGGAACTGCCCTGTTGAGCAGATATCCATCCAACCAGCCTCCTGGAACTTTCTAGAAGTCTTAAGGTCACCTCCAACAAGCCCACGACAACCACTGTGACCACGCCTTGTCAGTATAGACTGTCCCTTGTTCAGGGTCACAGACCAAGGACACCACAGAGCAGACCATGTTCCTCTCCATATCCCGTAGAACTGTGCATTGTGATCCCATCGGCAGAACCCTCAGCACAAAGCAGAGAGGATGCTTCCTACCTCCTCGCTCTGTGGGTGGCATATGAGGTCCATTCTCTAGGTGTTGTCAGATGGCCACTCCTGTCAAGTTCACCTCCCAGGTGGTGAGTCTGCCCGTCTTCTTAGGGGCAGCCCAGCTAACCTCTCATCCGACTTTCATCTGCTGTCGGCAGCACAGAGCAACCCCGGCTCTACCACAGCTGGTGTAGGTGTGGGTGTGGCCACAGACGCCTCCACGGGAGTTAGCTCGGGCCTGGACTTCTGGAGGAACAGGGGCTTGGGTCCCACCTGGTGCCTGGGCCTGCCACTGCCACTTCCTGGCCCTGGAGTGGAAGTGTCTTCACTTGGCCAGGCTTTACCTGTGTCACCTGTGAAGCTGAGGGAGCGCATACTGAGTGGGTGAAATGAGTCTAGTGGTTGGGTCTCAACAATGCCTGGTTTCCCTTCTGCTTTACTTTCTTACCATTATTTTTTGTATGTGGATGTTCATGGAGCAAATGACAAGAAACCATTCTCTCATCGTCTTTCGTTTTGGAGCCAGTGTTCTGTAAAATACCCCTGGAAGTTAGGGCACAGCCTCAGCCGAGGCCTGGGAGGGTGGGGCGGCCGAGCTTGGTGACATACTCGCCTTCAGAGGAAGACCTTGCGGTTGGTGTTCCTTTCTGTGCTCATTACTCTGAAATCTCCACATCAGTTATTTTCAACAAGGATGACTCACGGATCTGTACCTGCATGCGTGAAGGAAAAGAAAAGCAGGGAAGGTTTAAAGGGAGAAAAGATGAAGGTATTCCTGTGTGATACTCCGCAAACCATGTCTGGGGTCACCATGCAGAACGTGGTGCTGTTGCCTGAGGAGCTGCTGTCCATGGGGAAGGGGGTGAGGAAATGGGTGAGGTGTGGTCAGCTCAGTGGTAGGTAGAAGTCCACCTGGAAAATGACCACCTGATATATATCAGGGGGTCAGCAGTATGGCAGGCACTTCAGTTATCTATATGCTAAAGGCCTGGTGCACGAAATTCATGCACGGAGGAGGGATGGTGTCCCTCAGCCCAGCCTGCACCTCTCCAATCTGGGACCCCTCAAGGGATGTCCAACTGCCCATTTAGGCCTGATCCCAGGACTGCTGGCTCCCAACTGCTCGCCTGCCTGCCTTCCTAATTGCCCCTAACCGCTTCTGCCTACCAGCTTGATCACACCCTAACCACTCCCCTGCCAGCCTGATTGATGCCTAACTGTTCACCTGGTCACCCTAACTTCCCTCCCCTGAAGGCCTACTCCCCCGTAACTGTTCTCCATGCAGGCCTGAGTCCCCCACAGATGCCCTTCCTTGTAAGGACTGGTCACCCCCAACTTCCCTCCTCTGCCAGCCTGGTCACCCCTAACTGCCTTCCCCTGCAGGCTTGATCACCCCCCAACTGCCCTCCTTTGCAGGCCTGGTCCCTTCCACTGCCCTCCCCTGTTGGCCATCTTGTGGTGGCCATCTTCTGTCCACATGGGGGGAGGATCTTTGACCACATGGGGGGAGTTATCTTGTGTGTTGGAGTGATGGTCAGTCTGCATATTACTCTTTTATTAGGATAGAGGCCTGGTGCCTGGGTGGGGGGCATCTGGTTTACCCTGAAGGGTGTCCCAGATCAGGGTGGGGGTTCCCTTGGGGTGTGGGGCGGCCTGGGTGAGGGGCCTGTAGTGGTTTGCAGGGCCGGCCATGCCCCCTGGCGACCCAAGTGAAGGCCCTGGTATCTTGGATTTATTTATCTCTACAGTTGAAACTTTGTAGCCTTAAATGGAGGCCAAGACAGGCCAGAGTTGCAGAAGCTTGGCTTCCTCCATTGCCAGGGGCAACTCTAGCCTCTTGCTCTCTCTAGCTCTGTGGCTGTGGCCATTTTCGTTGGAATTTATTTATCTTCTATAATTGAAACTTTGTAGCCTTGAGTGGAGGCCTAGGCCCACCAGGGTGTGTGGAAAGCTTGGCTTTTTAATCACTGGGGAAACCCAAGCCTCCCTCCTGCTCACTCTGTAGCTGCAGCCATCTTGGTTGGGGTTAATTTCCATACTTGCTCCTGATTGGCTGGTGAGCGAGACTTGTGGGTGTAGCAGGTGATGGTTAATTTGCACATTACTTTTTTTTTTTTATTAGATAGGATATATAAAAGCCTAAGCAACCGAACAACCTGTCCACTGGTAGCTGTGACACACACTGACCACCATGGGCCAGACACTCAATGCAGGAGCTGTTCCTGGTGGTTAGTGCACTTCCATAGTGGGAGGGCCGCTCAGCTGACTGATGGGTGCCAGGTGCAGGGCTCATGGTTGGCCCCAGCAGCCGGGATGTACAGGAGCAGCAGGCAGCATTAGACTGTCGGTTTCGCCCAATCCCCTCAGGCCACACTGAGGGACCTCACTGATGCACGAATCTGTGCACTGGGCCTCTAGTTCATTTTCTTAAAAGTAAATGTCTCCTGAAATTCTCAGTTCTCTTTGCTGTCCTTCATTTACACATCACCACTATTTTCATTATTAAGTTAATCACAGATTTATCAGCTTGCAAAGTGAATACTGAGCTTATTTTACCTTGGATATATTCTAAAGTTATAAAAGTTGAGCTTTACTAAATTAAAAACAGTGATTCCAGGTTTAGATATCAATAGAGTGTCAGCCTCCCTTTCCTTCAGCTTCATTGCCCTGAGCATCTGGTTTTTAAATTGCAAATACACATATGTTCAGACCTGTCTCTTATGGCCATGATGATGGGCCCCTGGCAGGCTGAGTGTGCTCAACTCGGAGGCCGTCCAACTGAATTGGAGATGGGCTGCTGGTAGCCAGGCATCTGGGTGGGGCAGACATCCTCGCCCTTGGTCCAGTGGAGGATGGAGACAAGGCTGTGTCTCTCACGTTGGTGAGACTGGGTGTCAACTGAATATAAAGAAAGGCTTTGCAGCCGGCCGGCATGGCTCAAGGTTGAGTGTCCAACTATGAACCAAGCAGTCAGGGCACATGCCCGAGTTGTGGCCCAATCCCCATTGGGGGGTTTGCAAGAGGCAGCCAATCAGTGATTCTCTCTCATCATTGATGTTTCTATCTCTTTCCCTTCCTCTCTGAAAACAATAAAAATATATCTAAAAATAAATAAATAAAAACGTTTTAGAAAAGGAAGATTTTGCAGTTAAAGGCAGTGAAGAATTAGGAATCTGCTAAAGTTCATCCTCAAACACGCCTTTTGATCTGCGCCATGCTGTCTGCTGTGTGAGTGGATCAGGTGAGCAGAGCTGCGCTCGCCCTGCGGCCTGGGCCATCTCAAGCATTCTCGCTGTCAGGACTGAATAAATGATGACTGTGCATCCTTTCATTTTAGTGTGGCCATTTTGGGGAAATGCTGATCTTAATTGTTAAAGCCTTTAACTTTCTGTACGTTCGAATTGAAAGTAATTCCGACTGGAGCAATCTTCCTCAACGCATCCCATCATCAACATTACTGCAGAGAAGAAACTTGTGCTGGGCAGATAAAATTGTAATTCATTTAATTTTCCTTCAGTTGCTTAGCAGATTACTATGCATTGCCCCAACATGTTTTATACAGGGTTTTGGTAGCATTAGTTAAAAAATGAAAAGCTAATCTGTGGAACATGAACAGAACGTCTCTAGAGAAATATATTTATCAAATTTCCAGCAGCGGAGTTCAATTTCTACCGATTGAAAGCAGCTTTCCTTGTGAAAGATAAGGGTTGGTGTTGTTTATTATAACGACAGTGAGCCTTCCAGTTGGCAAATTGATAGGCAAAACATATACATTTAGTTGAATTTGTTAAAAAATAGTAATTGATAGAGGGAATTGTTTTAAAACTGTACAAAATTAAGAAAGCGGGCCTTTATAAGTAGTTATTATGACTCTTACCCAGAGATGATAAAAAGTAATGAATAGGAATTGCTCCGCAGTGAATTATATTTAGTGTGCACAATTATATGTGCTCATGACGCAGTGTGCACTTCCCCTTTGTCAGAAGTTATAACGTATCCATCTACCACAAGGCCCTGTAACCTGAAAGGTGGTGTCCCTTCATGCCGATGAAATTGATGAGCTGATGAGCTGGGAGAGACTTACTCATATTTTAATGCCAGCAGTAACAGTCCTCACACCCAGAGAGCGGGGGCATCAAAGTTGGTGGTAGCAAGGAGTATTTGCTGCTGTAATTGACAAATAATACCCCTCATAAATACTGCCAGTCTTTTCAATTAGTTTTCATCTAAAATTCGGGCTACAAAATGATGGCCTGTCAACTGACAATGAATGGCAAAAATTAATAAATTGTCTTCTAAATAGAATGGACACTTAAGAAAAATTGGGCAGCCAATTTAGCACAGCATGAAAGAGGGGGGGCACCTTTTGTACTGATGCCCAGCTCTAATGTTGCCTCCGTCTTTATTAATGGTGCTCGGCGGCGGCTGACAGTTTTGTTGCTACTGGCAACTTTCTTCATTAAAATTAAAGCCAGCATCAAATTCCATTAGCCTTACTCTGGGCACCTTGCATTTTCTTATACATATTGTTTCTTTTATTAACTCCCTCTCCACCCACGAGAAGTTTTAAAAGAAGTTAAAACGGGAGGGATTATTTGCCAAGGCCAGAGAATTGCGCTCTGTTCTTGGGGAAGAATGGTTGGTTGCTACTTGCCCTGTGAGCACCTCATGCTAAAGTCTGCCAGCTTCTTTTTGGTTCCCTTCCTTTTAAAAATGGGACCATATTCCCTCAATAAATACCTTCTAGTTTATTTTTTCTGAGCAGTTTGTTGTTGTTAACATTCCGGCTTCCCCCGTATTTCCAACTGTACCTTAACACAGTAGTAGCCTGAAGCTGGGTGAGTCTTGCATTTGTCAGGATTGCCTTAGCATTATTTTACCCAAAGGCGTTAGTTTTATCTGTAGAACAAATTTCAACCTTAAAGGAATAAATATCTGAGCTTTGTGCTTAAGCAACTCAAAGCCTGACATGCCTCAGCCCGGATTGGGCAGCAAGAAGTAACAGTTCAGGCCTGGCCGGGTGGCTCAGTGAGTTAGAGCTTCGTCCCACTACACCGAGATTGCAGGTTCAATCCCTGGTCAGGCCACAAACAAGAACCAACCCGTGAATGCATGAAGGGATGAAACAACAGGTCGATGTTTTTCTCTCAAATCAATTTTTAAAAACATTTGTTAAGTAACAAAACAGTTCAGATTCTAGGACAGCTCAGGTTGGCCTGTGCAGTGCACATCCACCTGTGAGTGGCGCTATGTGGCTGCATGGATGCCTCTGCAGAAGGAACTAGACTGGGATCACCAACCACATGGGACTCTCCTCCCAAACCTGCCTCTTAACTGCTTTCTTATGTTTGAGTAAAGCTACATTCAGTGGCTAACCTTTCTCTCAATTGTGTTTCATCTTTCGGGTTATATCTCACACTGCCAGAGACCCAGATACTCATTAAAATAAGGAAAAGTTTGGTGCTGTGCCACGAAGGGAAAGGCATTACACCAGAAAACCTACACTAAACTTGAGCCCCCTGGCAGTCAGGGAAAAAAGGAAAATAGAGTTGAGTTATGCTGGAAGTTGTAACGGAAGTACCTTCTGCAATTTTGTTATCCTGTTTTAACTGACTTGAAACCATGAATTTCAATGATCTTTTTGTTTTGTTTTTACTTCCAGGAGACAATTACTGAAATTGTGAGTAAATAAGAGTGAGCCTTTTCTAGTCACATAGGTTTTCATTCAGCACTGTTTCTGCATCAGAAGCCCTCTACCCTCGCATCAGAGAGAAATCTGAATAGTATCTAGGGTAGTGTTAAGTAAAAGAGAATCCAACTAGTGAATATCCTTGTCTGTCTGATTCTTAATTTTGGATTTTTTAATGGAGAAAGTGATTGACTTTACCAACGTCTCATAATGAAAGATTGTGGCTCTGTTTGCAGAGAGGTGGGAGTACTGTTTTTCTAAAAACATTTCTGACATTTCATTAGTGAATGAATCAATCGAATAATTGCAGGAAGGCTCCACTAGCCAGTCTTTGTGAATCATCTTAAATAATTAAGGGAGGCGCGACCTGTCAAATTGTCCTTCAGTTAGTTGCATTTAAAAAGATAAGTATTCACTAAGTCTTCTTTGCTAAAATGTAGATATGCAACTCTTTTTAGATTAAATTTATTGGTGTGACATTGGTGAATAAAATTATGTTTAAAGTATACAATTCTGCGGTACATCATCTATATATTGCATGTGTGTATTCGGCACCCAAAGTCGAGTCTCTTTCTTTAATATTGTTGATGTGTTGATGGGTTCATGAAATGAACAGCACAAAACCTCTGCACATGCGTCCAGCCACTGAACCTCGGAGAGGTGGCCCCACCCCCCAATATCTGAGCCTGCAAGGAGACAATTGTTACTTGATGACTGAAGCCACTAATATGTTACAGTAAATGGGGCATGAAATACAATACTTTATATATAGTATATACTAAGTGATTCTTATATTGAAACAACAAGGCCATTTTTAACTTGCTGACACAATATTTGCAGTGTTTCATCATTAAATTGTCCTGATTAACACTCAGCTTCTGGAGTGGGGCTGTTGGAGTCATTTTTTGAACATGATGAATCAGGATTTTTTTTTTTTTTAACACCACTCCATCCTCTCTTTTGTCTTAGATTTGGAAGACTTTGGAGTGAAATAAGGAATGGCCTGTTTTATACCTTCATTTTCATTGTGTGTTCTTTGACTGCTGCTAAAAATCTTACCCAGGTTTTTTATATTAGCTGGGTGACATAGGCACCCATTAAGGAAGGCGTTTTTTATTGATGGTAACAGCAGTCTGTCCCTGTCACAGCCTCTGAGTTGGAGCAGAGAAGACATTCATAGAGGATGTTTGGTAGAAAGGAGGCACATGCAAGCTGTTCCATATTCACCGTCACCTTCCCAGGGTCCCCCTGCCTGTGATTTGGGGGTGTGTGCATGCCAACGGCTGTCTTCCCTTTCCCTTGTCCAGACAGATGAGCTGACTGTGGTCTGGAGAGAGACTCTCCGGTGGCCTGGTTCCTGCTCGCCAAGGGCATGATCCCGGGAGTGACCTTGACCTTTTTTTCGCAAATCTGTGTGGAGAAGCACACGCACTCGTTTGATCCCAGTTTCAGCAGCCTGCCATTTCCTCAGAGGAAACTGATCCCCTTTGCCGTGGGGTGCAGGGTGACTGCCTGCGCAGACAGAGGATGGGAGCCCGCAGACAGCGTGGACTCCAGTTCGGGTCTTCCTTCTCCCTGCTCATATGACCGCACACAAGTATTTCATCTCCAGGGCACCCTTGATCATTCATGGCAATGGTCCGTCAATAAGCTTTTTTTAGCGCATTTGCCAGGTTACAGGAAACAAAAATGGGCAAGACAAGAGCAGTCCTGGCCCTTGTCAAGCCAGTGGCGCAGAGCTGAGGGGCGGCGGGGAGGAGCTGTGGTCTGGACGTCTGGGCAGCACCCTCACATAGAAGCAGGACGGAACCGTAGTTTTCTTTTGGAGCCACGTTACAAGGAGTAAAAACACTCGAAAGAGCAAGCGAATTAATTTTAATAATAATATTTTATTGAACCAAGTATACCCACAATTATTTTAGCATGTAATCAATATAAAAGATCATTATTTTTTCACTTAAACCTTCCATACCTGGTGTGCGATTGAGACTCACAGCAGATCTCAGAACTGACCACACATGGGCCTCGGTGGTCACGTGGGGCTCATGGCAAGTCGTGCACAGAGCAGGTCCAGTGCAAGGGGTCTAAACTGACAGGATACCCAGGGGGAAGAGGGGGAACGTGGAGGCACTAGGGGAGTAGCTGTCCTTGTTACCGGTCCACAGGCCTGGGAACCCTGCAGTGGGCCTGACCTGGAGCCTCCTGCGAGGCAGGCGGCAGGGGTCCACCGCTGTGGCTGAGGCGCTCTAGGGGAGGCTGCACCCTGAAACGGGCTCTGAGCAATGGCAGTGTTCACGAGTCGGTGGGTGAGCAGTTGGCCGGAGAATGGGAGAGAGACCAGAGGGGGGCGAGAACAGAGCGTGTTCCATGGAGGGCACATTGAAAAGTGTTGGTGAGGCCTGGCTGGCATTGCTCAGTGGTTGAGCATCGACCTGTGAACCAGGAGGTTATGGAGGTCATGGTTCAACCCCCTGTCAGGGCACATGCCTGAGTTGCAGGCTCCATCCCCAGTGTGAGATGTGAAGGAGGAAACCGATCAATGATTCTCTCATCATCAGTGTTTCTGTTTCTCCCTCTTCCTTCCTCTCTGAAATCAATAAAAAATATTTTTTTAAAGTGTTGGTGAGGGAACAGAAGCCCAGTCTCCCATGCAGAAGACCTGTGGTGGTTTAGGTAGATATAAACATCTCCATAGCTTCAACCCGACTAGCTCCGACCCCGGGTTCGAGCATACTCAGGCTCACACGCACTAGAACGAGCAGAGGTCACAGCACGTGTGATTTCGGGGATGCTGGCTGGGCTTCGGGGTCGCTTGCCTGAATGAGAAGCAGCTGCAGGATTTTTATTGTTGCTCATCCAGAAATTCCTCTCTCTCGCTGTGTCCTTGCAACGGGGTGTTTGTATTTTGTGATGTGTCCGCCATCGCATGAAGGGATTGGCTGTCCATCCCTGGCCACACTCTGGGACCCTCCTGGGCAGGTGGTTGAATTCAGTCTAATTTTCTTTTAGTACAGGAGAACTCTCCCAGGCTCAGTGAAGTCTGTCTTCAGGCCCGAATGAGAGCCCTTTGGGTGTGTCTGTGGCTCTTACCTCCAGGGCAGGACCGGGTGGGAGGCCAGGCTGCGTACCAGGAGGTGATGGAGCGGCCCGAGGCCCTGAGACGCGTTGTTGAGGGGCAGCCCGCGGAGGCGTCCCCACAGCCATTCGGTGCTGAGGCTGTCACCCCTGCAGAGGGAAGCCCGTGACAGACAGAGGCAGGGTGAAAAGGAAGAAAAACGAGGCGATCAAGAGATAATATTACCTAGAAGCATTAAGAGGGATCCCCAGCCCACTGGAAATTTGTTCTCAGTTTTCATTTTATTTCTTTTCTTTGGATGAGGGAGGTTTTTAAAAAATTCATTGTTATGGTTTTTTTGTTTGTTTTAGCATCCCAATATATTGTCGTTTCATTGTTTTGTTCTCCCCACATTTAGACTTCATTTGGTTCTGGTGGGGACTCAGTTCCAGGCCAGCCTCCCGTGAAGTGTGGCTCCCAGCAGCCTTCCTCAGAGCCACCGTGGTTTGTGAAGACGGGAGAAAAACCCAGCAAACTTCCCTCCCCACCACGGTCCTCTGGCTTGTTATTCCGTTGACTCGGTATTAAATTGCGTTCTGTGTCCATCATTATTAAAATGTGAAGTGTGTCGGTCACAAAGCATACATTTCGGGGCAGTTAGCTGAATAATTCTTTTCTTTATTATCCCAAATTACTGCTGCGCTCTGGAGAGGGGAAGAGTTTAGCCAATTATTGCCATTTGAGCTGGATTTGTGGGTGATTAGCTCCTGGTCGAATCCAGTCCCGGCCAGCGCTTTGAAGCCGGGGCCCTGTGATTTTCTCAGCGGTGAGGTAGGAAGAGACGCAGCTAATGACAGGAAGGTCGCTCGGGTCAGCTGACCTGTGTGTGGCGCGGGTTTGGGTTTCGCAAATAGGGCATCGACAATAACAAGTGTGTCACTAACCCCGCCGTGCATAATCGGGGCTTTATAGGATTGTTGGAGATGCTGACAGCTCAATTAAAGTGTAACCCTTTGTACCCTACAACCTGGCAGAATGGCAGAAATATCACTAACCAGAGAGGGGAGGGGTCGAGGGGGAGCTGGTTAAAGAGCCGGCATCATCTCCAAGTCCCCTTGCCCTCCCCCAGGCCCTCCCAGCGCAGAGCAGGCTGGAGAGAAGCCTTGTCTGTGGTGTGATGGACCCTCGAGGAGGCCAGGGAGGCAGGTAGCGCTGTGTGTGTGTGTGTGTGTGTGTGTGTTAAAGTGTTCGGTTAGGGGGACTCCCTGCTGTTGCTGTGGAATCCCTTTAAACTAGATAGAAAATTAAAAATGTACCGAAGTGGCAGAGCCCATGTGTACTGGTCCCATTGGTCCATAGACTTTTTTACCAAAGCTTACATCCAAGTGTCATGTATGTGGAATCTGCTAGAAGTTTTCCATCTAGGGAGACCAGTTAATTGGGGTAATTTTCATGCGCACAGTGAATCGAAGGTACTGGGGGTTGGGATTTCAATGTATGGATTTGGAAGGGGACACATTTCAATCCATAATTCCTTCCCTGACTGTCTGTTCTAAGTTTCAGCCCCATCCACTCCTTACCTTCCTTCTGGTGGTGGGTGTCATTTGCCCAGGAAGATAACACCACTGTCCCAGCATAGAGAACAGTCTCATGGCACGCAGTAGGTGCTCAGTAATTACCAATCGAATACCTTCACCCATTCGAATTCATTATGTCTTCTTCCTCCAGAAATGATTTCCTCCAGGACAGGAACTAAGGAGCAGTTCAGTTATGAGACCCAAAGGCCAACAATGCCAACCCTGGCTGCCCAGCTCTTTGCTATGGCTCTGCCTGCTCCAAAACCACGGGAAAACAGGGCTATGACCTTGTCCTGGGGACATGATAAACATAACACTGTCGTCGTAGCAACAGTTGCCAGGATCCTGATAATTCATTTTTTTTAATGCCTTAAAAGTATAAAAGTGACGTCATTAAAGTTAAGTTTGATGCTTTCAGTTTATATTTATGATCCTGCAAGCAGATACCTTCTCTTCATCCCTTTCTATGCATGGCATAGTTGCATTACACAGGGTTTTTTTTTAATTATTATTATTATTGTTATTGGTTACCAATAACAATAATAATAATAGGACCAAGAGGACCTGTCAGAAGGAACATTCCTGAGGTAGAATCCTGGCCTCACTTCTCTGTGCTTGGCTGGATTACCTGTAAAATGATGGGCATTCCAGAGGGCCCTTTTCTCACTTGCATTTCTCTGTTGATGGATATCAAGTCTCCGCTAGAATTATGTGGATATGCTTGGTGCTAATTTACTGACTGTTCCCGATCAACTTCTTTCCCATAAGAGTCTTTTCCGCACCTTGGCCCGTGAGCCACTGTGACCATGGTGCTCCGGGCCCGGTCATTCCTGTCACACTTGCTTCCTCGGTGACCTGCTCCCTGGACTGCCAGGCTTGGCTCAGTGGCCTGTGAATGGAGTGGCAGGATATCACTCCTTCCCCCCTTTGTTATTTTATTTTTATTGTTCTGCTTTTTACTGTTAGGTTTTCAGCGGCCTGCTTTGATATTTAGAGGTGTGTGGGCTTTTGGAGCCATTTTAGAACTAGAAATCTGTGTACATTGGGACAGTCATTGCAGGACTGACCCTGTGCCAGGTACTGCGTGGGCCTGAAGCCAGAGCACACTCAGGCACCTTGGCCCCAAGCACTCCCATTCCATGGGGGGAAGCCGGTTGTGCCTATTTGGGGTGTGCTGGATTTGAGGCGCCAATGAGTTACCCAAAAGAGGGAATGAGAAGCGAGGACTTGAGAGAGTGGGGAAGTGACAGCTGAAAATAGGAGTGTGATTCGGTGGCCTGGAGGGCCTGTGTGGTGAGACCCAGGTCTCCCACCTACTGGGCTGGGGGCCACAGGTGTGCTGAGGGAGGGGACCTCTGAGCTACAGCAGTTGCCACCTGTTCCAGCACCTCCTGTTAGTCTGTTCCAGCTGCCATAGCAACCACCATGGCCTGGAGGCTTACACCACAGAACTGAATTGTCTCACAGTCCTGGAGGTGGGAAGTGCCAGTCCTGTCTTCTCCCTGTGTCTCTACATCATCTTCCTTCTGTGTCCTTGTCTTTTCTTATAGGGACACCAGTCACACTGGATTAGGGCCTCATGTCACCATAATGAGGTGTCTTTGAAGGCACCATCTTCAAATACAGCCACATTCTGAAGTGCTAGGGGTTAGACTTCAACGTAGGAATTCAGAGGATGTAATTCAGCCCCTATCAGCCGTTATCTAAGGGTCCGACGGTGCCTGTTCAGAAAAGGCTGGGGGAGCCCCGAGCCCATGACTGCAGCTCAGGATGGCGGGCGTGAAGCATACAAGAAGGGCATTTCAGGGAGAAAGACTAGAATTTGCCAGTTTTAAATCAAGTAATGGCTGCTGGTTGCCTGTACATAGTTTCATATCCTAGAGCTGCGTCCACAGTCTTCTGTAAAGAGTCAGATAGCAAGTATTTTAAGCTTTGCAAGTCACCTGGCCTTTCCTATAACCACAGCCCCACCATGGACAGGGTGAATGCAGCCAGCCATACGTACAATGGAATGTCACAGTGTTTTGATTAAAGTTTATTTACAAAAAGAGGCAGAAGGTGAGATTTGGCCCACAGGCCAGCCGGTGCAGGCTGTGGGATCCCTGACTCTAGCGGTCTGTTGTGGAGGGCTGGGCGTGGAGAGCTGGTGAGAGGGAATGAGTGCAGCCCGGGACTCGACATCTGACATGTCCCAGGGTTGCTGACGCCAGCACTCATCCCCTGGTCCCCTGTGTAGGTGAGGGAGGCCTGCCAGGAGGCCTCTGTGCAGACTGTGCCATAGGCAGTCACTTCAGTGGTGAATTTCCACTCCCGCGGGTCCAGGCATGTTCTTGAAAACGTGGATTTGTAATGTGCAGGGCACTACTTAGTGTAATGAGGGAGTAGGTCCCAGCCTGTGCGTTTTCATCCTGCAGGAGCAGGAAGTAGGAGAGATGCCCAGATGGACCTTTTTCCACAGGAAACCGGAGACAGGGAGCATGTCCCTGCTTTGGACCAACAGCCCCTCTGCTTCCCCAGCTTCCATCCACCTACCACCCCCCAAATACGCTTTTCTTGGTGTGTGTTTTTTAAGTCAATATCAGCAAACCACAAGTTAAACACATGATATAGGGGAAATCTTGATTAGAATAAAAGTAGTAAATGCAGCCTTAGCTGGTTTTGCTCAATGGATAGAGCATTGACCTGTAGACTGAAGGGTCCCAGGTTCGAATCCAGTCAAGGACATGTACCTCGGTTGCAGGATCCATCCTCAGCCCTGGTTGGGATGTGGTGTGGGAGGCAATCAATTTATGTATCTCTCACATTGATGTTTCTCTCTGTGTATCTCTCCCCCTCTCTTCCACTCTCTCTAAAATTCAATGGAAAAATATCCTCGGGTGAGGATTAACAACAATAACAAAAAAAGTATTCAATGCAAATGTGAAAATCAGGCTGTTGGTGCTCATACTCTAGGTCTCAGTGAAAGCTGCCGGCTTTTCTCTGACGTTTTAGAAATTCGCAGACCCCTTTACCTGCTATCATGAGAATCTGGTCAAGTGTCAGCGCGAATCCGAAGGTGCTGAGGAACCACTAGCAGGTGTTCCTTACAGACCGAAGAAGGGCTCCAGCCTCAACCTCAGATGTTGTTTCTTTAGAAGGAGAAGCATTCAACATGACTGAACTCATGTGGATATTTTAGGCCATGGAAAAACCACTGTCTTTTTTCAAAATATGTTTTTATTGATTTCAGAGACAAAGGGAGAGGGCTAGAGAGATGGAAACATCAATGACGAGAGAGAATCATTGATTGGCTGCTCCTGCACAACCCACACTGGGAATCAGCCACATTGGGGATCAGCCACACTGGGGATCGGCCACATTGGGGATCAGCCACACTGGGGATCGGCCACACTGGGGATCGAGTCTGCAACACGGGCATGTGCCCTGACCAGGAATCCAACCTGGGACCCTTCAGTCCCCAGGCCGATGCTCTATCCACTGAGCCAAACAAGCCAGGGCAAAACCACTGTCTTTTGAACTTGGTAATTAGGCAGCTGTTGGCACCCCCAGCTTGGTGTCACTGCTCAGTCCCACCTACACTCCCCTTGGCTTCCCGTCAGGGCGCGTGGCCTCCAGCAGTTGTTGATCCGGAGATCGGTGCTCCCTGGATGTGCCGTTTGTGATCCCATCTTTGGGTGGAACAGCCTGTGGCCATCTTGGCTCCCTTGCCAGGCAGGACCCTGGCCATCAAATGTCCCCTCCCCGTGTCAGGATGACATCCCGGCTAGCAGATGCCAACACCACCCTGCCCCTCAAACGCCTAACAGGCTGGTTCGCCTGGTAAAGACCCTGTCCCTGATGCAGTCAGTAAGTCTTTGTTGGTAAATAATTGCTATCGAGCAGGGTTTTAATATAAATTTATGAGTGGTGTTTTATCACACCTCGGGGCTGAGCCAGCGCTGAGTGATGGATTTCAGATCGCACTTACATTCATTACATTAACTTTGTAAGTTATTTAAAGCTTGCACACTTAACATTGCTTTTGGCTTCCAGTGACCTCTTGGGACTAGGCAAGGAATACACATGACTATTAAAGAGATTGCAGCCAGAAGACAATTCTGCTCTTTGCTCTGCCATAGAAAGGGTTCCTTGAAGAAAAAATTAAATTAAATTAAAAGCCAGGATGCCTGCCTGGAATCTGGTAGTTTAGTTGTCGATCATTAAGTTACAGACTTTCCAGTGTGTGGGTGAATTAGGTGGTAGCAGTTAGATCCGCACTTGCCGTCTCCAAGTAAGATCAGGAATAATTGAGATGTCACAAAGCAAACAAGTGAAAGGTGCTAAACCTTTGAAGTTGGTCTGGAGGCGAAAGCACCTGCTCTCCTACCGCCATGTTTCCTGTCGCTGGTCATAAGCCCAGACATGTGGTTTACAATCACAGCCGTCTCGTTCTCTCTTAGGGTCGGGAGTTGGGGCCAGCACATGTCTGCCCCACAAGGTGCCTTCTAGGGCAGGGCGTCCAGGGTCACTTCCTCGCTCACATGTTTGATGTCAGCTGGTCAGCGGTAGTTCTGTGCTCCTGATGTGAGAACTCAGTGCCCTTCCGTGTATCTCGGGGTCTCTCTCGTGCCAGTCTCTGCAGCAGAACCCTCCTCCGATCTCTCACAAGCCTGCTGGGCTCCCAAGGCCTAGAAACAGGAGCAGCCAGGCCTCTTAAAGCCTTGGCCAGAGTGGTCACCGAATAATTTTACCACATCTCATTGGTTAAATGGAGTTAGGGCTTGGGACCACTCCCAAGAGCTGGGCTTTTGAGGGTCATCTTTGGAGACAGGCTACTTCAGTCTGACCTCGAACATGTACAATACCCTCACCCCATCTCCAGATTCACAAAGTCTCACCCCAGCATCCGGCTCAGACCTGGAACTCAGGGTCACCGTCTACGTCAGGTGCACGTGTGGATGAGGCTGCTCAGCTCTGACGCTTTCATCTGAAGGCCAGGAGCGTGAGAGCCGAGTTATCTTGTGCACGCGCAGGTGCATGAACACACACACACACACACACACACACACACACACAGTGCCAACACAGACAGGTGGCCTGCAGCCCACAGCACCTCTGAGCCCAGAGGTCCATGTTCTACCCCACCCTGCTCTGGGCACAGAGTGTTCTGCTTGGCTCCGGGCGAGGGCATCCTCCTTTGCCCTGGGCTCTGCTGTCTGGGCCAGCCTTCCTTTTCCATAAGGTTTGGCCTGTTTTCACATCTCTGTGGCTTTCTCGGCCTGCTTCCTGCTACATTTAGGTCCAGGGCCCAAAATGAAAAGATTCATTTTGCACGTTGTACCGTTTAGTCCTATGTGGCATATAATTCCTTTAAGTATCGATGGGTGTCCTTTGTATCAAATGTCCCTCCATTCCAGTAGACAAAAGCCAATCCACAGCTCCTTATCGCTAATATACAGATCTCTATTGGAAGGGGCCATGAGTTCCCGCCTTCAATCCTGCTGCGTTCTCACGGCACGGCGGGTCCGCCTGCCAGACCTTTGATGGGGTCTGTATTCTGAGATCACATCTACTGACATCCCCTGGATTTGATCTTCATTCTGAGGCCAGTTCTACTGGCAGGAGGAGCTGGGGATCAGAGATGATTTTTCTCATGGTTCAACCCAGCGTGGCTTTTACACTGGAAACATTTTTTCTGGTCCTGCTCGGAAACTCTGCGTGGGGTTATCGGAGCCAGCCACCAGGCTGCTGGGCATCCCCGCAGGCAGCAGGTCTGGGACCGTTCCGCTAGCTGGAGCACAGCTCGGCTCCGTCTCTGTCTCCAACCTTGGGTAGCGCTTTCCTCACGCCCCTCCACCTCCGCTGCAGCTAAGTCCTCACCAGCCTCAGCCAGCGCTGGTGCCAGGACTGTGGTTTTTATTTTTATTACAGCAATACAGGATGCTAGCTAGCTCTGTTTTTCTTATCTATTGTTGCCTAAGGATCTACCCCCAAACTTACTGATTTGAGAAAACTGTTATTTTATTACAGGCAGTCCTCGGGTAACGTCAGACTCAACATACGTCATTTCATGGTTATGTTGGCATCTCCCCTTTATTAAAAGAAAAAAAAAGTTTGTCATTTCGACGTATGTACATATATGCTTTATGTTTTTGATTATTTACCATACATAAAGGTCAGGAATTGTTATCTTTTAATTTTTTTTACTGTTTCACTTCATTACTGCTTTGTACGTGCTCCATGTGAGTGACGTAGGTGCTTATGTAGGTGGGTCCCGACTTACAGTGAAAAATCGCCATACGTTGTGCTGTAGGAACAGATCTCCGACATAACCCGAGGACCTACTGTATTTCTCTTAATTTGGTGGTTCAGGACCATGGACAGAGCACAGCAAGGCTTATCCTTCAGAGCTCCCCAGAGGGAAGCTGCCAGGATTTCTGGAGGTTCAGGCCGGGTATTGATAACACCACTCCCTCTGGTTCTGTTAATTAATGTGAGTCTGGACATTTCCAAGTTGGGATGGGATGATTTACACAGGGGCACGAATACCACAACTCATGGAGCATTGGGAGCCATCTTGAGACCAACTACCAGGCTTGCTGTGCATGCTGGGAGCTCTCTGTGCCTCAGTGGCCTTATCTGTAAAATGGGGGTACTCCTAGCCATGACCATCGGATCCACTATCAGCTTGCAGCAGGTTCATACTTAAGGCTCTTAGAGTATTCCCTGGCTCACAATGAGCCCAGTATTGTTTTGAAATTTTTAAAGTTTTAAAAACATGTGAAAGTCACATGAGAGTCAAATAAAGCACTAACTATAATTAATGTCTGCACTGTGATGGCTGGTCAGGGGCAGTCTTAAGCAGGAGATCGGCACTACATGTTCTGAAGCGGCATCTGAGGGATAGACTACAGATGTGTTGTGACATTCTGCTGTGCGGTTTTGCCCTGGGTCACTCGAGATCAAAGAGACTTAGAATCACAAGGGCCATTTCCACAGGCCGAAGGGAACTGCCCACAGTGTCTCCAACAAAGAGCCTCCTGGCCTCTGTCATCTTCTGGCTGGTGGGATGGCAGCTTCATAGCCTTTCGGAGTTTAAAATGAGCTGTTTTAGGGTTTCCGTTTTCTTGGTACTTAGAGAGAAACTGTAAGTCCAGGAGGACAGAAGCATGGGGCCTCAGTCTGGTGCGGCGAGGCCTTGTCCTGATCACATCGGTAAATATCTGTCCCAGGGCGGGCGATGGGTCACTCTCTTCCATGGCACTTTGGGGGATCTGTGTTCCAGGGAGACTACGCAGCGCAGTGGATGGAGAGGACAGGATGGCTGGGCCTGGCACTGCCCATCTGCTAGCAGTGACTTTACCTGTGTGGCTCAGTCTTGTCTGTAACGAGGAACCGCAGTAACTCTGCTACCCTGACCTGCTGCATATGGGGAGCAAGTGGGGGGGGGGGGGTTGACCATGATGTGTAGAAACACTTCAGCAGGTGTTAGCGTTCAGGCATCCAAGGAAGCGTGCCTCTGACCTGGTGCGGCTTCACACCAGCGGGCAGCAGTCACCTGGGCTCAGAGCAGCTGTGATGTTGGGGGCAGGGTGGCGGTCGCTCAGTTTCTATAGTGTTTTGGGTGGATGGGAAAGAGGTTGGGTATAAACCAGTTTGGCCAGGGGTGGAGAGCGGAAATATGGCTCCTGGGTGCCAGGCCGTTCTTCGGGCCCTGCTGACTTCTGCAGCATTTGAATAGTACACGTGATCGAGGTAACCCTCCACTGGGAAGCCATAGCATTTACTTAAGATTGTCAAGATTTGAACTGTCTTTCACTAAGACATTATGCTTCCCTGGCACCAAAACAAGGCAGCCTGCTTTAGTTCCCCTCTGACGTTACCTGCTCACATCATCTCTCGGCTGCAATGTTCCTCTTTATCCCTTAAGCCAGTGGTTGGCAAACTCATTAGTCAACAGAGCCAAATATCAGCAGTACAACGATTGGAATTTCTTTTGAGAGCCAAATTTTTTAAACTTCTTCTAATGCCACTTCTTCAAAATAGACTCGCCCAGGCCGTGGTATTTTGTGGAAGAGCCACACTCAAGGGGCCAAAGAGCCACATGTGGCTCTCGAGCCACGGTTTGCTGACCACTGCCTTAAGCAGTATGTCCTACAGGCCCTCATTGGGAAGAGGAGGCCTGTGGGTGTGGGGTTGGCTCAGGGCAGTGCCCACAGCCGGGGTGAGGCCTGCATTTCCTGGGAGTGGGAATGGCAGGCCTTTCTGAAGCCCCAGCAGCTGTCAGCCACCAGTGACACCGCAGTGACCCAGGTCCTGGTGGCGTTGGAATTCCCTCTGCACTGGGGAGGAAGGATGGAGCCCACGGCGGAACTGGGGCAGGCTTAGCGATGCTGAGTTTAAAGACCAGAGTCCCCTGGGAGGGCGGTGTAATGGTTTGAAGCAGTTGCACATTTATTATCACGTCACGAGTGTGACCGCCCCGTCCGTCCCATGGGCTCGTACTGGTTCACGCAGTGAATTGCACCCCTCAGTTTGGAGCCGGCGTTTCCTGGGGCCTGTTCACTTTGTTGGTCTCGGGGCCACATGTTCAGATTCTCGGGAATCAAGGGATACTATGTTTTGCCACATGTTTGTTTTTTAAAAATGAGAACTTGCAAAAAAACAAAGTTTTGTACCAAAGGTTCACTGTTAGTTGCTTCCAACTTTTTGATATTTCCCCCCAGAAACAATATTTAAATGGTGATCAGAGTCCCAAACCAGCTCACAACCCATTCTATTTGTAACATGTGGTATAAAAAAAGTATTGTCACAATGCTGCTAACTAGTTGGAACTTGAACTTAATTATCACATAAAGATGCTTGCTTGATTTTTTTGCCCATGTTGTGGTTGCTGGGGGAGTAACAGAATTAGGAGGCGGTACAGCTACCAAGGGCACTCAAGGGCATCTCTGCTTCCGGGTGTCAAACCCTGTTTCTTGACCCACAAGGTCCCCTCAGCCTCCATCCGGTGAGTTCATGAGTATTAGTGCTTTCTCAGTCAGAATTATGATCCTGTGAGCTCATACATGGGCAGTGAGAGGAAGAGCAAGGAAGGAGGGCCTTCTGTTCTCCTAATTGTAAGTGGACAGGAGGTAGGAGACTCCACAGATGAAAGCTCAAGCTGACGTTGCCTAAGCGAGGCAGGCATGAGAGCCCCGAAGGGAAAGAATGTGGGAAGTCAAGGTCAAGGGCCCAGCAGAGGTCGGTGCTGGCCATTGGGATTCCTAACCCAGAGAAGGGCAAAGCTTTGCTGGAAAATGACAGTTAAAACAAGAATCAATTCTCATCAGTCATCGAAGGAAAATTGGAGTAAACATGCTTCAGTGTGAGAGTGTCCAAGTTTGAATGCTTTTTAAGGGCCCCTAATATAATTTCGTTAGAAATGGGTTCAAGTAAATTACACACAATTCATCTGTTAAATGCTGTCGCGGTGTTTGCAAATGGAATTTCATTTTTAATAAATTCAAAATAAAATGTTCTCATTTGCCAATATCATAAGGTAAGAATACAGTTAATTTCTTATTTGTAGAAAAGGGTGTTTAGGTGTCCTTTTGTAAAATCTTTCTGTAGATGTTCCTGTGGGCTTATAATAAGAAAGGTACACTGTAGCGATGTGGTCGGCAAACTGCGGCTCGCAAGCCGCAGTTTGCCACTCTGTTGACTCATGAGTTTGTCGACCACTGCTGTAGCGCATCACAGCGGTTTGTGTTACGTCTGTTAGCATCAGTATCACCATGTCAACTTTGACAGGCACATCCCCACCAAAGGAATCTGGCTGAATATGTATGTTGTATGTAACAGAGGAGAAAACCAAATAAATATAATTTCCTTTTAAGATGGCAGTTAAAATGAAAGTTTAAAATTTTTTAAAGTCCACACAAGACTTATTAATTTATACGTGGCTCCCTGTTCCTCCCAGGGCATGTTGCTGAAGCGAAGTGGCAAGTCGTTGAACAAAGAGTGGAAGAAGAAGTATGTCACCCTGTGCGACAACGGCGTGCTGACCTATCACCCCAGTCTGCACGTGAGTATCGCCCCTCGGAGCACTGGTGGGCGCCACCTCAGCGTGGACATTGCACGTGGGGGAGGGGGGTGCTCACGGCACTCAAGCCCCCGTCTCTGAATTGAAGTCGGCTCTGGTCCTGCTCCACCACGAGATGAATAATGTCTCTCATGATGGCAGACCACGTGGCTCTCTCTTCCTCTCCCTGACGGCCCGACTGTGGCTCTCTAATTAATTCTATGAAGAATTTCAGTAGAAGGCACAGATGAGAGTACAAAGACAGGTGCCAGTAGTCAAAGAAGAAGCGGGAAGAGACTGTCTCTCTGAGAACCGAGAATAAGGGATACACATGCATGGGAACCTAGGGTTCGCCCTGAGCAGCTGAGGACACAAGTTAAACGCAATCTGTGACTCAGTTTTTATTGTCACATAAGAAAACATGCCCAAATTGGTTTGGCTCAATGGCTGGAGTATCAGCCTGTGGACTGAAAGGCCCCGGGTTCCATTCCAGTCAAGGGCATGTACCTCAGTTGCAGGATTGATTCCCACACTCTTGGGGCGCATGTGGGAAGCACCCAATCAGTGTTTCTCATATCCATATCTCTCTCTCTCTCTCTCTTTCTCTCTCTCTCTCTCTCTCTCTCTCTCTCTCTCTCTTTCTCTCCCCCTCCCTTCCACTCTCTAAGAAAATCAATGGAAAAATATCCTTGGGTGAGGATTAACCAAAAAAATAAAAATATAAGAACACATACCAGTTCCTGAGGCAAGAGAAGCTTTTCTCTCGTGTTAATAAAATCTGTTATATTGGTGATTTATATGCGATGAAAAACAGAATTAATCTTATTGGGGGGAAATACTGATATTCTACCCACAGTGAGTTTCTTTGGACACCCCTGATAAAGGCAGAAGATTGGGGGGTTAGTCCCATAGCAGCACATTCCATGAACCTTGCATGTGCATCTGTCTTGATACAGAAAATGTATAGAGTCTAATATACAGTGTCAGCTGGTTAATCAATTGCATCACTATGTTAAGCCTTTCATTTAAAAAGGCAAATACTTTTAAAATTGCAATTATTTATAAGAAGTTGGAAATAAACAGATTGAAGCAAATGAAAATCACCCCAAAATACCACCTGGAGAACATGACCACAAGCATTTCGGGGGCGTGCTCCCAGCTACTGTGTGCTTCTCCCTCCACGAGCATGCAGGCACCTGTGTAGGCTGCCTGGTCCCCTCTCCCAGGCAATGATAAGTCATACGTACCTCCGCATGTCAGCAAGGAAATAGGCTGTGTGCCGGTTCTTAGGGGGTATAGACTGTCCACTGTGCAGCTATGCCCTGGTTGGTTTAATACTATCTCCAAAAGGAGCATTTGGCAAATAAATTCACTTTGAATTATCTTTACCAAGTAGCTAGTCGAGGTCCATCTCGGGGCCCGCGTCTCTCTCCCTCTGACACGTGCTAGTAGCTGGCCTCCTGACTTGCGTCTTGGGCTTTGGGTGTATGTTGCCGAATTCCTGGGAAGATCTGTTTTATCTCCTCTGGCGATATATCAGCGGGGACTTGCCCACCGCACCCTCCTGAACATTAACCTTAAGAATAAATTACGTATTTCCCAACACGACCGGTAACAAGTGGCGTCCTTGCTGGGTGCACTGCCTCCCTTGTCTCGCTGCAGTGGCTTCACCTTTTAGAGCCGCGTTAGAAACCAGGAGTTCCGTCAGCATCCCTGGCATGTGTCTGATGGTACATGTTCTCAGAGATACTGAGGAAATTCCTTTGTGCTTGGTTTATTTGGGGCCAAGAGTCAGGTTGCATCTCCGGGTGGCCCGTCTCAGATCGGTGCTGCCCGCCCAGGTGTCCAGCCCCTCTGCCCCAGCCCACGCCCATCAGAACCCCACAGCAGCACAGGTCTTCTCGGGGTTCTCTCCCCAGCGCTGCTGCACTGGTTGGGGAATAGGGGAGGTCAACGGGGGGCTACCCTCTCCTGGCCGAGTTCTTCCCAAGACCTCGTGAGGGAGCAAAGGTCTAATTGTTGACCAGGTTGCTCTGTGCCATTTGGAGAGAGAAGTGTAACCAAAACATTCTTCTTGCTGGACTTACCGGGCAATAAAAGGTGAGATCTGAGTGATGATGCATTTCAAGGCCCCTGGCTGTCACCCGCTAAGCCCAGGCCTGGCCACAGGGACCTTGGCCGCTTCCTGCCAGGGACAAAAGGGGCAACAGCTGTGTGTACAGAACATGCCTGTGGGAGGGCTGCGCCTCCGTACTTTTCATCCCAGCCTCTGGCTTATGTAAGCACCATCCGTCCCTCAGAAGCCCTCCGCGCAGGCTTTGTCTTGTGCTGCCCGGCGTTTGCCAGGCCCATCCTTGCTTTTTATACGTGTGCTCGGATATTATTGGAATGTGGCAGAGGAGCACCGTGGGCTTCGTTACATAATCACATGGCAAGCAGGAGCCACGTCATTCCAAAGTGCAATCCAGTTAACACCAGGGTCGTGGGCCTGAAGTTATGGACGCAGGTACAGAGCTGCCTGAGGGGGCAGCTGAGTCCACAAATGACGGAGTCACTCAGAGGTGGGGAGAGGGTATAAATAACCTTTATTGTCACCCTCCATCGATTCTGCTTTCACCTCCTGCATTGTGGGTAGAGAGGAGGAATCATGGCACAGGAGGCAGCTGTGCTGGTGGCTTTCAACCCTGCTGTCTTAAAGGTCAGTGGTTCCCACAATGGGTGCCCACTTTAGCCACAGGGTGCGTTGGGACAGGGTCCCTGAGCATTTTAGCTGTGCTGAGTGGGGGATGTCCTCAGAGAGCCTACAAGTCCTCAGTATTGTCTCTCCCCGAATGTGCTCACCAGCTGTCTGGGGTGCACCTGACTGCCCCCTTTTCAGAAGTTGGAACCCAGGAAGTTCAGGTCGTATGTCCATCCCTCTGCACATGACGAGCCCCTCCTCCCCTTGGAGGTAATGCTCGTCAGGGACATTGAGAACCGGCTGTACAGTGTCTGCAGGTCTGGGCGAGGATCCTTTTCTGGGTGGGAAGTTGGATGGTGCTGTGTTATAAAAGGTCGCTTTGTAGTCTTACAGAGTGGACAAGTCTGAAATTTTTACCCAAAACTCTTAGCACTGAGGCTAAAGGAGTCAGTTGGGCTTTTAATAAAAAAGCCTTTCAAAGTTAGAGCTGTTGTAGGGGGACTAGTCACGTGGACAGACGAAGACTTACCAGAAACCCAAGTTCACAATGTTCGTCTCTGTCTCTCTCAAAATGCTGATGTTACGTGAAATAAAACCTAACCCCCAGTTTAGATGGCAGGTGGAAAGCTCACCCAAAATAACGAAGATGCTTTAAGCATGGGGTTGCCCAGGCCCCGGAATCTGGGTGCTGAGTCCTGGGCGGCCTGAGACAAATTGGTCACCCTCCCATTAGGATCCACCAGCTCACCTGCTCCTTCAGTTCCACTTGGGATTTTGCAAAGACAACCCGAAACGTTTAAATCAGGCTAAAGTAGTGAAAAGCCAGACTCCGAAGCGCCTCCTCGGCGTCTGTTTTTGTGTCTCCGGGAAGTTTGTCTACCGCAGACCTTGAAACAGCCCTGGGGGATACGTATGACTGTCCCAGGGTTTTGTGACACTTGGCTGGATCCCAGTGGGGCCAGCAAAGGGCAGCCTGCTCAGTGGACTTAAATACGAGCCCCAGGGAGCACCTTGATGGAAAAGTGGAGGGATAATGAGAAAGAGCTCGGACCTCGGGGCGCCACAGCTCAGCATCGCCGCCCATTCATCTTCCTTGTCACGGGAGCCGCCGTGAGGGCACGGCTTGCATTCTTGCTCACAAAGGTGTGTGCCGTGGGTGCCCAAGTGCACCTGTAAGAGTCAGGTCGTGGCCCCCGTCCAGCCAAGTCTTCCCAGTGCCCTTGTCAGGAGAGCTCGCCCGGGCTTCTGCACGAGGAGGTGTGGCAGGTGGACAGTGCCCCTCGCTGGCACACCTGCCTGGCGTGTTCTTTTCCACTGCGTGTTGCCCGAATTGGAAACAGCTGTGACCCTGTCCTTTCTCCCTGACTTTCCCTCTTACGAGACCTTCATTTCCATTCCGGCTACAGGAAGCCTTAGGTTCTGCGTGTTGTTGATGTCCGGGGGATTTTCACATCGATAGAGTGAAACTCAAACTCCACATTGTCATCAGAGTGCTGATGACAGGAAGTTTCATATCAAACAGAAAATCCACTTCGTTAGTGATGCAAAACTAACAAAAGCAATCATTTCTCAGGTCAGTATTCTGAAAATAAACAATTCTAGGAGAAAGGGGAGAGACGCCTGTGTTGTGAAAACAACTCTTGCTTGTATCCACGTCTGGTCATCATCATTCCCAGTGCACACTCCTCACATGAAACAAGGTTGTTTTACTCGAGGAAGCAGGGTTCACAAGCACCTGTGCCGAGTGCTTCGCCAGTCTTCACACCTGCTAAGGTGACCCTCGAGCCTCTTGAGGTGCTGGGCATTGAGCTGCCCTCAGAGAAAGTCTCGGTTGGTTTCCCCAGAACCTTGCACAAGTCAGACTAGCTTGAGCCCAGCCAATAAGATGGACACATTCACAGCGCCCATTTCCAGATGAGGAACCTCTGAGTCATGGAGTGACCAAGGACTCTGAGAAGACAGCCCCCCCCCTCTTCTTCCTAGGAATGATGTCAGACGTATCCCGTCTCTGACACGCGCCTGCCGTCTGCATGAGTCATTCTGTGGTGGAGGGCGATTTGATCTTGTTTCCCTTTATAAGCCACGGGGCTGGGAGCTGGGCTTGCTCTGTGAGCTCCTTTCCCGTCTGGTTTCTGGCATTTGCAGCCGCTGTCCAGGTGGGGCTCACCCTCCTCCAGGGGAGGGCCCGCCGACTCCCAGGTGCCGTTTCTGTCCCTGCTGCCCTGAAAGGCGTAGCTAATGGAGGGTTCGGACTGGCCCTGCTCCCCACTCTGCCCAGGGCTAGTGTGTGGTTGGCACACAGGTCAGGACGTGTGGGTCACATGGATCCAGTCACGTGGCGCCTGCAGTACCTTAGAACCTCACTGTGGATAGTCCAGGCTCTTGTTTAAAAATTCCAGTGATGTAGGGACCGAGAAAACTAACCACCTCCCCAGCTAGACCTCCCTAAGGATAGGTTAGCTTCCATGTGCCTGGGGGAGAGCACACCAGGCCTCCAGAGCAGCATTCCCTCCTGAAAATGCCTCCCTGCTGCCTCGATCCCGGGGGGACTCACTTCAGGATGCAGGTGCAGGGGTCCTGGTCTGAGCACCTGGAGTTGTGGTTTCCAATTTCCCCTTCTCCTCCAGGCTCTCCCCCCGCCTGCCCCGGGTGGCCTGGAGGAGGCTGTGAGCACTGCAGTTGCTGGGTTGGCTTCCCTTCTTGCATGGAAGCCCCACCTTCCCTCCTCTCAGGGAGACCTCTGAAGTCACCCTTACCAAGGTGGTTTCCCGAACCCTGCCTCTCCTGAACTCTCAGACTTGCCACTGTATAATTCAGCCAGAGCAGTGCCCCCTGCTTGTCACCTATTCCAAAGCCTGTTCACTGCACTGGGCACTGGTCCTTCCTCTGATCCCCTCTCTCTTTTTTATATATAATCTAGAGGCCCGGTGCATGAAATTCGTGCATGGGGCGAGGGGGGAGTATCTCTCAGCCCAGCCTGAACCCTCTCCAATCTGGGACCCCTCGAGAGATATCTGACTGCCCATTTAGGCCTGATTCCGGTAGGATCTGGCTAAATGGGCAGTCGGACATCTTTCTCACAATCCAGGACTGCTAGCTCCAAATTGCTTGCCTGCCTGTCTCCCTGATTGCCCCTAACTGCTTCTGCCTGCCAGCCTAATCACCCCCTAACCACTACCCTGCCAGCCTAATTGATGTCTAACTGCTCCCTTGCCAGCCTGTTTGTCCCCAACTGCCCTCCCTTGCAGGTGTGCTCCCTCCCAACTGCCCTCCCCTGCTGGCCATCTGTGGTTGCCATCTTGTGTCCACATGGGGGCAGGATCTTTGACCACGTAGGGGAAGTCCTCTTGTGTGTTAGAGTGATGGTCAATCTGCATATTACTCTTTTATTAAATAGAATAGAGGCCTGGTGCATGAGTGGGGACTGGCTGGTTTGCCCTGAAGGGTGTCCTGCATCAGGGTGGGATTTTTCTTGGGGTGTGGGGTGGCCTGGGCAAGGGGCCTGTGTTGGTTTGCAGGCTGGCCACGCCCCCCAGCAAGCCAAGCAGAAGCCCTTGGATCTTAGATTAATTTATGTTCTACAATTGAAGAGGAGCCAAGCCTTCTCCTTGCTCTGTTGTGACAGCCGTTTCTGTTTGAAACTTTGTAGCATTGAGTGGAGGCCTAGGGCAACAGCAGGCAGAAAGCTTGGCTTCCTCTGTTGCCCGAGAAACCCAAACCTCCCTCCTGCTCTCAGTGGCTGCAGCCATCTTGGTTGGGGTTTATTTGCATAATTTGCTTCTGATTGGCTGGTGGGCATGGCTGTGGGCATGGCTTGATTGGAGGTACAGTCAATTTGCATATTACTCTTTTATTAGATAGGATTTTATTGTTTTTTTGTTGTTGTTTTTGTTTTTTACAGAGAGGAAGGGAAGGGAGAGGGAGAGAGAGTTAGAAATGAGAGAGAAACATTGATCAGCTGCCTCCTGCACAACCCCTACTGGGGATGTGCCTGCAACCAAGGTATATGCCCTTGACCAGAATCGAACCTGGGACCCTTCATCCTGCAAGCCAACGCTCCATCTACTGAGCCAAACCAGCGAAGGCCCTTTCTCCGATTCTCTTACTCCACCATGTAATTCTCATTGTAGGAGAGGGTCTCTGGGGGGGAAAGGAGCTTAAGGTTGTTCCTATGGAGGGTTTTTGTGTGTTTTTTTAATTGTTGTAAAAACATATAGAATACAGTTTTACAATTGACCATCTAGATCATTTTTAAATTTTTTTTAATTTATTTTTTTAGAGAGAGAGTGGAGAAGACATAGAGAGAGAAACATCGATGTGAAAAAGACACATAAATCGGTTGCCTCCCTCACGGGATCAAGCCTGCAACTCCTACAACCAAGGTATGTGCCCTTGACCAGAAGTGAACCCAGGACCATTCAGTCCATGGACCGATACTCCATCCACTGAGCCAAACCAGCCAGGCTAGCCGATTTTTAAGTGTACACTTCAGGAGTGTTAAGTATAATCACGTTATTTATCAGCCAGTCTCCAGAACTTTAAAAAATATATTTGTGTGTGTGTGTGTGTGTGTGTGTGTGTGTGTGTGTGTGTGTGTGACACACTATTGATTTTTTACAAAAAGGAAGGGAGAGGGATAGAGAGTTAGAAACATCAATGAGAGGGAAACATGGATCAACTGCCTCTTGCACACCGTCTACTCGGGATGTGCCCGTAATCAAGGTACATGCCCTTGATCTGAATCGAACCCTGGACCCTTCAGTCTGCAGGCCGATGCTCTATCCACTGAGCCAAACTGGTTAGGGCTAGACCGTTTTTAAGTGTACGCTTCAGGAGTGTTAAGTATATTCACATTACTGATTAGCCATTCTCTAGAGTCTAGAACTTTTTAAAAAATATCTATTTTTATTGGTTTCAGAGAGGAAGGGAGAGAGAGAGGGAGATAGAAACATCAATGATTAGAGAGAATCATTGATCGCTGCTTTCTGTATGGCATACACTGGGGGATCGATTCTGCAACCTGGGCACATGATCTTCTGGTTCATAGGTCAACACTCACCAGCGCGCTAGGATTTCCTTTCTATCTAAGGCTGAAGGATATCCATGGTATGGACAGACCACATTTTGTTGACCCCTTCATCTCTGGGTGCACGGTGGCTGCCTCCTTTTCTGGGCTGTAGTGTGTGCTGCTGCTGTGAGCATCGGTGTGCAAATATCTTCTTGGAGCTCGGGATTTTCATGTGAAAATGAGAACACAGGAGAGCCGTAGAGGATGCTGGAGCTCAAAGGCATCTGCCTTGGCAGAACGCTGACCGAGAGATGTTCGGGATTTGGTCATGAATGTGCAGAATTGTGGAGTTTAATCGCCTGAATGGTGGTCCGGAGCCCATGGGAATGAAAACACCTGCTCCCGTGGCCGTTCCTGTTTGCCTAGTGCTGGTGGGGAGGCGCTGTCCGGCCTGAGCTTCGGGTCGCCAGGGAAATCATTTTGGCATTGATCCAACCAGGTTCAGAGGGTATATGATAAACTGCTTCTCCCAAACACCAGTGCCTGCAGTCCCATGGAACGATACTGCCGTGGTGGTGGAAATGTTTTCAGGTACCATCTACAAGTTTCGTTAGAAAAGTTTCTACTGAAAAGCTGATACCTATTATTGCACATATACCAAAAAGTCAGGCTCTCTATCAGAATCTTATTTCTGCTCTAGGAATTCCTTGTTGACTTTATAAAGCCCTCAGGGTTTGGGAAGTATTTAGGACTTACAGATAAAAGGGCCAAAATGCTTGTGCATTGTCTTGATAACACAGAGTGAATAGAAGTAGGGTGAGACCAGACAAAATAAAGTATTCAGATCTCTCTATAAATTAAACAACCACATAGCTCAGATTGGACCTAACCTATTTTTACTGCATTGCAAAGTTCTTCTCTCTCCTCACTTCTCTGGATTTAAAGAAAATAAAGTGTCTGTATGTATGTATGTGTCTCTAAGTGCACAGAGTTAACCATATAGCTTGTGAATTTGAGTCTTGAAATATCTAGTAGAGTCAGTGGGACATTGTCTTAGCAGCATGGTGTTTCTTCCTTTGTGTTCAGTCTGTGTCATTTTGTTTTCCAATTTTTGGGCCTTCTGAGTGTTATAATTGTTGCCGAAAATTCTTGCAAAAGGTAAGTTAATCAAAACCATCCATTTTCCCCACTGACAGTGAGTCGCTACCAAGAACTCAGTGGGAGACACTGGACGTGGGGGGTCGTGAGGGAGTGTTCTTCCACTTCTGCTAAGAAATTTAATTCTCATAATTGTATTTTATAAATATTTTCCTCTCTGCCTAGTAACCTGATTGCCCGCTCGTTGCTAAGGCCTTGCAAGGAAGGGCAAGGTGGAGGGGCCCTCTTCTCAGGTGTGCCCGTGGCCCCAAATGGAAACCAATCAAGGTGCGATTTATGTTCATTAAGTGCTTGTCAAAACTGAAAAATTTTCTAATCAACAGCAATCTAGCCTCGGCCCCCTCGATGGCAGGGAGAGCCGCCTCCTCGAGCGGCTATTTGCCTGTTACAACTCTAGGCTAAAATCCGCTGATGATTACATTAGGCTAAGCTGCGAAGTAAATGAACCGTGTCTTATTTAGGTGCCGGGAGCTGCAGTGTAGTCCTGCCCCGCAGGGCACTTGATAGCGCTTTATGGCTTTAAAATTAGTGTTGCTTCCCATTTGCTGTAGGGTGCTGCCTGTTATGCCTTTGAACTCAATAAGCAAAGGGAAGGCGCCTTTTGTTTTCCCCCTTCGTTTTCCTCCCTTGCTTCTCAGCAATTTTGTTTTGCATCTTTTCCAGACGGCATTTTGCAATAAAAATGTCTGACTGCCACATACATGCCTCCACCACAAAAGGGGGTGAGGGGGAGAAAAAGTGGAAAATGTCACGCGTCTGCAGACCATTTTCCCCCTATTCTGCGAAGTGAAAGACAGCTCTGCAGGTCATCCCTGATGGCCCCTCATGTCAGAATCTGTTCCTAGAATGGGAGCAGCATCTTCTGCTCAGGAAATGCCCACATAAGGTTGAAGGCAGCCACTCCTGGATCCCCTTTGGACGAGGGTAGTCAGAGCTAACGTTTGTAGAAAGAACTCGGCATTATTTCAAGCACTTTCTCTATTACCTCAGTTAACCGTCACAGCAGCCCCACGAGGCAAGGTCTGTTATGATCCCTTATTTTTAAAGATGTGGAAATGGGGACCGAGAGTGACTAAATGGCGTCCGTCCCCACACACGTGACTCCGAAAGGCCCGGGCTTGGACCCCTGACTCGGTCACTCGGAAGCCTAGCTCCGGCCAGGAGGAAGCTGACCGTGTTTCTGTAGACTTGCTTAGTTGAGGAAACCAGAACACTCTATTACTGAGTGAATGGACTACTGTGCATTTGAAATGACCCTGATTATATTACTGTAAAACTCCTTGGTGAGCAGTAGTGTTAGGGAAGCAGAATACTGCCTGTAAAAGCAAAGCATGAGGGGAGAGGGGATAAACAATAAGACTTCTAAATAGGCCGGTGAAGGTTTAAAGACCAGAAGAAGTATTTAAATTTTGTGCTGGGCAAGAACTGAAGTGGGCATTTTTCTGTCCTGTGTTGGGCCCCATGGCAGAAGAACGGGCCTAGTGATCATCAGTGCTCTGAAGGACAGGTGTGTATGCAGTGTCTATTTCTTCTCTTTAAAAAATCTGTCTTTAAGTGTTGCACACTCCAGCAAATTCATCCCAAGGAATCTCAAGGGGTTTTTTTGTTTTGTTTGTTTTTCAAATATTTTTTATTTTATTTTAGACAGGAAGTGAGAGGGAGAGAGACGTAGAAACATCAATGATGAGAGAGAATCATTGATTGGCTTCCTTCTGCACGACCCCTACTGGCAATCGAGCCAGGCAGGAATCTCACGTTTTAAAGAGCTTCAGACAGACCTAGTATCAGTATGGTGACAATTCCCATATAACTCAACATTTCCAAGATCCACCTGTTTCAAGCCATCTGTGACTATTAAAAGTCACCCTGCCCAGGAGAGACGCTGGCTCCTTGACATTCACGGAGGTGAAGTTCCATTCCTGCCTGTCTTTGAAATAGGCCCCGGTGGCTGAGGAGACAGGCAGTGGTGTTCGGATCCCACACATTCGTTTCGTGCAGCCTCAGTTCCAACACGAGGGCCACAGCTGGTTGTATTCACTTTAACCTACAGTGAGGACAAGCTTTCTTGCAGGGGAAAGACGGGACACTAGGTCAATCCAGACGTATAGTTAAGCAGAAGAGGCCCCGGATGGCGTGGCTCAGTGGTTGAGAGTCAACTTATGAACCAGGAGGTCACTGGTTTAATTCCTGGTCGGGGCACATGCCCAGGTTTCAGGCTTGATCCCCAGTGTGGGTCGTGCAGGAGGCAGCCGATCAATGATTCTCTCTCATCATTGATGCTTCTCCCTCCTTCCCTTCCTCCCTCCCTCCCTCTCTAAAATCAATAAAAATATATATTTTTTTAAAAGGAAACAAAAGAGATTCACAATGCAGTTGGAATTTTCTGCTCTTTTGATTTACATGATAATCTCTCTCCCCCCAGCCCCCACCTGGCTGCCGTTGGGCTTCAGCCCGTGTTGTAGGAAGCACACAGGCTGGAGGACTTGCCTTGGCTGTGGGGTCAGAGCTCTCGGTCCATGAAGCCTGCCCACTGACCCTCACGAGGCTATGCCAGCTGTCTCTCACCATGTGGCTCACCAGGCCCAGGAAAGCACTCGTTAAGTGAAGAATCAGATCTGTGCCCCACGGGAAATGGGGTTTGCCAGGCACCTTCTTCCTGTGGTGGCCACAGGTCACACTGAGTGTGTTTAGAAGCTCTGTCTTTACAGAGCCCCCTCCCAAAGGGGAGCCCTGGAATTCCGTTAGCCATCTTGTGGTTTCTCCTCTAGAGAGCGCTTCACCCGGGCGCTGCCTCCTGCCACATCCCTGGAGAGCCGGGGGAATGGGCTCCTTTGAGATACCTGATCTGAGAGGACAAAGCCGGGAGACCTGTCAGAGATTTACAATATTTTCCTAGTGTTTTCAGGACATCACTTTCCTCTGTGCCGTGGTTATGTACGAGGCCAGTGCGGGTTACAGATTCTGGGCCTGGGCATTCTCTGGGTCTTCTTGAATGGATGGTAGGTATTATGTACATCTTCACAGATTAGTTTCCTTTGGAAGCAGTATTAAATGGAATTTGGGAATAGGAGTACATCTAACAATGGTGTCTCTTGCATACCATATTTTCTGGCATATAAGACGACTTTTTAACCCAGGAAAATCTTCTCAAAAGTCAGGGGTGGAAATCAAATCTGATGAGGTTTTTTTTTAATTTTTATTTGTTGTGCGTTGGAAGAGGGATAGTCTTATATGGCGAGTATATCCCAACCTCTGTATTTTAACTGGAAAGTTGGGGGTCGTCTTATATGGTATTTTTCACCCCAGAAGTTAGGGTTTCTAAAAATAGAACTTGTACAAACTATAGCTTCATCTTTGGGTGTTCATGAAGTACAGTGAAAATAGGGAGTAAGGAGTTGCTTCTTCCCTCTGGAAGACACAGGTCTGAAGACCACTCCTGATTTCTCCACAGAGGCCCAGATCTGTGCACCCCCAGATCGGTGCACAGTGCCACGCTCAGAGCCCTGGCTATTCCGTGACAATCAGGCCACACTGCTAGTTCTCAAACCTGCTACCTCAGGACCACTTTGCTCTCCTAATCATTGAAGCACTTAAAAGAGCTTTTGTTTCTGTGCATTATATCTGTCAATATTTATCATGTTAAAAATTAAAACAAAATTTTGAGACAGTTACATAATTTAAAATTGGAATAATAAACCATCAATTGTGTAGTGCTATTCCATAAATAAGATGTTTTATGAATAATATACTTTCCAGAAGAAAATCATGAGAAGGTTACTGTCAGGTGCATTTTTCCAAAGCTCAGTGCTGTCCGGTTTAATAAAAGACAGCTGGTCGTCATGTCTGCTGGTGCCTCCTTTAATCCGTTGCGATACGTTGTTTTGGTGAAAGCGTCTGAGGAAACTCTCCTGGTTCCGTTATTTTGTTAGAAACGGGAGGAGTTTTCTGGCTGTTTGAGGCCACTGTGCATGTACTTGGAGTCTGTTAAAGCTCGGAATGCCGTGCGGACCCGAAACCGTGTCACTAAACGTTCATTCTCTGCCACGTTGGGACCCCTAGAACTGTCTTGCACTTTAAATCCTCTTTCCTCCATGCATTGGTCACCTCGGAGGTGTGTGTAACTGAGGCGTGCATGTTTCCAAAGGGTGACACTCTCGTTCAGTCATGTCCAGAAATCACATTTGTATCCCCACCACCCTTGTCAGTAAAGTCTTCCTTCCTCTGGAAGGTGTCAAGCTCCTGGTGAGACATACAGTTTTGACAATCCTCATGGTCCTGGGAAAGCTCAAATTTTATCATTGGCCATAAATGCTGTTTTCAAGAAAATACTCAACACTGAATAATTGTAGTTAAAGTCTGACCTGGTCGTTCTTCCAAGTAAAAACGTTGCCCCAGCCAAAAGGGGGGATGGTGCAGCTCACACAGCCAGGGCCGTGCTTCTCCGCGAATCGCTCGGCCTTCGGGGCGCAGCAAGGGCGCTCCGGGGGCTTTCCAGGTCACCACCCAGGAAGTTAACAATTAAAAAGACATGTACTCAAGGGTTGAAATTTTTTTAAAGTCAACTTGGGGGGTGCCTCTTTATAAATTGATTGGAGAGAGAGGGAAGGAAGGAGGAAGGAAGAAAAAAAGAGAAGATTTATAGTGCTACTTATTTATACATTCATTGGCTGATCCTTGTTTGTGCCCTGACCAGGGATTGAACCCGCAAACTTGGCATATTGGGATAATGCTCTAACCAGCTGAGCTACCCAGTCAGGGCCCTGGGGGGTTCTTAAGGACATTTTGAAGTGAGGCTGTTCTTGTTTGTCTGTATTTAAAGAGGGTGGCCATGAATACAGGGATCAGCAAAGTAGCACAGTGTGGTCCCACTGTGCTAAGGAGCCTGCAGGTTTAGCTACCATCACTTGTGCAAAGTCCAAGCAATTTTCAACACAGTGAAAAAGGCAGACAGTGTCTTGGAATTTTTTCAAAATAGTGTTTGACTTGTAACCCACCCTCCACCCCCACAGTGTTCCCAGGACCACAGTTTGAGCACTGCTAAGGTAGATAATGCAAAGAGGAAAAACCCAATTAGATTAACCATGGTAAAAAGACCAAAGCAAATGTCAGTATGTCCTAAGTTATCTAACTTAGACGAGATATTGCATATGAATGGAAAATATTAAATTTCTCACATTTATTATCGGGAAAACCTAATTGGAACTAAGATGTCCATTATTTTTTCCACCAATTAATTATGAAAAATGGGGTGTTGATTGCACCACCTGTACTTAAGAGATTATGACCTTCGGTGCATGTCTGCCTTTGAGATGCCAGTCCAGCCGTCCATACAGTTGAGTTCAGCTTTAATTCCTTGTTAACTGCCTTCGGTGCCCCTGTGCACACATCGGGCAAACCATCTTTCACCAGACAGCCACCGGTAACGTCCAGACGAGAGGCAGTGCGAATCGATGGAGTGAGAGTATTTTTAGGGACTGTTGATGGATTGCTGTATTCTGCGCTTAACTTGAAGTGCCAGATGCCCCAGAGCTGACTAAGATGAACTCGCCATTTACTGAGCACTGTATAGACTAGAGACATGTGCATCTTCCCCTGGGTGGTTTTGGAGAGGACGCCTGGGTTTTTTTAAGCAGTCTTCTGCTATCCTTCCGTGTGGACTTAGGGCCTCTCCTTGGCAGACGGAGCACAGTGTTCTACAGTTGACAATCTCCCAGTCCTGGTGATGCGTAACTGTGAGATTTTAGGACAGCCTTGGACAGCAGCCTGTCCATCAATTCTCCATGTCGGGGGACCAGGTACACCCAGGCACTGATGACCGACCCTCCTGGTGGCAGCCCCTCAGAGGTGGCAGCAAGCTGGAAGCTGTGGCTCTGGGCTCCTCGCACTTGCTAGCAGGTTTCTCTCACTGCAGCTCATTTGCATCTGGGACATCAATTAGCATGTTTGTTGAGGCTAATTGAATGAAACTCAATCATAGCTCTTAATTGCTTGACTATGTGAAAAGAAATCACATTAATGCAGCTAATTAAGTGTACGGCAATAGATGCAACATAATTAGGAGTGAAATGCAAAAAACAAGGGATGGCGAAGGTGCGGAGCTGGGTGCGGGGGGACACAGGATGGCGGCAGAGCCATCCGCACGTCTGGACGGGTCCCTCTGCTCCAGCGCCTGCTCGGAAAAAATAATCCACATGATGAGCATGGACAACTTGAGAAGAAAAATGCAAATAGGTTTGCAATTACTACTTTTTCAAGCTGTTGAGGGGCAGGAGATGGGACCTCTGGGGGGCCTGGCTCTTGAGTGGGCCCTGGGGACTTGTTAAGTGCTGTTTAAAAGTACTTGGCTTTGAATTACCCTCATGCCTTGTTAAAGGGTTTTTTCCCCTTTTATCTTCGATCAGCATTTTCTACAAGGAACATGGAGAAGGAACATGCATTTGCACATCAAAATCGAGCTTGCTGTCTTTACTTTACCCAGGGAGTCCCTGCCTCAGACCCATCCAGCTGCACCGCCCACTTCAGAGGATAGGGGACAGGGTGTCCCGGTGATGGCTTTAATTCCTCCAGTACCAGGCCCAGGAGAGATGAAAAAGATGAGTTTGTTCTTTCAGAAACAGGAAGCTCAGTGTCGTTCCTCATGGGAGAAGCTAGAAGCCATGTTCTCGCGGGTGCCTCCCGCCACCTGTTTCCAGAGCTCCGCCTGGAGAGGCCTTTGTGGCGTAGGACATGCCTTTAGTACCGTTTTTAAAAACTGTGGTGACTTGAAGTATAAAAATGGCCAGAGTTATATTCTGATTCCCCCCCCCTCCCCCCAGCTAGTTCTTGTGAAGTTTCAGCGCCTAAATAACTCAGGCACGAGAACAGATCCCCAGCCCATGCTGGGCCCAAGACAGATGTGTTCCCTGGCGCGTTCAAACCCAAGGAGCAGGCTCTGGGTAGATTTCTATAATAATTTTGAATAAAATGTCCTGGTTATTGTATGTTGAAACGTGCCCATTAAAAGAGCCCTGCTGAGGCTTAGTCACTCTCTGATTAGCCTCATTTTAGAGCCCATAAGCAATAAATGCTCAATTACACTCCTGTTATTGTATTTTAATTTGTTAAGAATTGGCATTAAAGAAGAAAGTTATAGCAAGTTGATATTTTTAAAGGAGTAACTATGCAAGAAGGAATTCATTATTTTCAAGCCTTAATTTTTGTTTTGAAACTTGGCCTTGCCTATTTTCCGCAGGTATTAATAGAAGTAAATGAAATAGGCTTAAGAATGACCTTTTTAATGACCTTAGCTCACAGCCCTACACTAACCAGAGGTCACTTTCTTCGAGGTGCTTTTGTTCCCATCTTCAACACAGGAAGCTCGACCACAAATCTGCCTACATTTCCTCCAGTCCGCCCATCCTGCAGTCTGATTTAATGATAATACCTTTCTTACATCTTTGGTCTACATCCTCTCAAAACCACAGCTTCTTTCATAGTCAATTATATTTGGGGGAATTTTCTAAGCATCTTGATCTCCATGTGAAGTTTTCAATTTTATCACTCACGAGCGGATCAGAATGTATCCCTTTCTGATGAGTGCTATTGATTTCATAATGTCTAGAGACTCGGGGCTCATTGCCCCCCAAAATGCAAGAAAGTGTTGATAACTCCTAACCTGCCATCAGGCCTCTGACCCAGGCTCTCAGTGGCCTTCTCCCCTCCAGCCCTTCCAGGCAGCTTCAGTCTCATGGAGATGTTTAACAGCATTGCCCTCTGAGACAGAAAGGTCCCTGCACAATAGTTCTGCTCCATGGAATTGTGGGTAAACCATCCAGGAGGGGCCTGGTTCCCCGTGTGCTGTCACATAAGCAACAGTTCAAACAATACAACTTTGTGTCCATGCTCTTTCTTTACGGCTGGTTCTTGTCCTCTCTGATGAGCCCATCTGCTTTGTCTCGTGTCTCCAGGACTTGGGTTGGTGCAGGACTCGGAGGCAGAGCTCCAACTTCCGTATAACGGGGAGGCCTCCTTATTTTCAGAGTGCGGGCCAAAAGGGAAAGGGCTAGGGTTACAGCTCATGACATCCACTAGACCGTCTTGTCCGAGTTGGTGGAAGGTCTGCTTTTTAATCTATCTTGGCTGTTTAACGTTTGAACAGGATTACATGCAGAACGTTCACGGGAAAGAGATCGACCTTCTGAGAACCACTGTGAAGGTCCCCGGGAAGAGGCCCCCCCGCGCCACGTCGGCCTGCGCACCCATCTCCAGCCCCAAAACCAACGGCCTGTCCAAGGACATGAGCAGTTTACACATCTCACCCAATTCAGGTAAGTTTATATATAAGGAAGACACATCAGCCAAGGCTTGCACCGGCCGCTGTCCGTGGTGCTGGCTGGGGACACTGCTGAGTTTGTGGGCGCGTGGAAGTGTTGGCCGTGATGTTGTAGATGGTGGTCTAGAAGCCTCATCTTCTCCACCAGCGACCCCGCCCTCTCCCCCATGGGTTCTGTGACTGCACATGGTGGCACTCAAAGTCCCAGCTGCACAAGGCAGCCCAGGAGGTTGTCCAGAGCCAGGTGGTTGCTAGTGCGATTATGCACACAATTGAGGATTTAAGGGCCTTCGTTAAAACACGAATGAATTGTTCAAGGATCAAGGCTTCATATTAACTAACCCATAGGGACCAAGTATATAAAAGGGAAAAGGCCGTTTGGAGAGAGGTTTAAAGGAAACCCTTGGACCCATGGAGCATTTGAATGCTCTCAGCTTTATGTCATAACTGTTATATAATTCTTTAACACAGCTTCAGTTTTCTTTACTCTCTTTTAAGGAAGAATTAGTGCCTTCTCAAAGTTAGATGTGCTGAGACTTATCTGGCAATTGCAAACCATTCAAATATCATGGTTCCTTTTTGGTTAAGAGTCTCTGCAAATGGTGGCACTGTGACTTTGAGCTTCTGCGATTATTTGTTGGAGGAAAGGTATAGGGACTGGTCCCGCCCTCCTACTGAACTGAAGAGTCCTGCAACACAGGGCCCTCTCTGTGTCTTTCTCCAGCAAAAAGCCCCTCTCTTCTCTCATCTAGTCTTCCCAGAATAAACTTCTGTTCTGTGGTGGTTTCTGCATGTGTCTCTGCTTCTTAACGACGCTGCATGTCCCTCTCTGAGCTATGAAATGCTGTGGAAGAGGAATGGTGTGCTGACCCCACAGTTCCGCAGCATAAACAGCATCGGTTGGGCAAAGCAGGGTCATAAAAAGGAGCAGAACTGGGGTTCACGAACCGGCGTTCTGCTGCTTGATGCCAATGGGCTTTGGACAGGTAACTGTCCGTGTGTCACTGCCACATCAGGCCGACCTGGTCTGGCTTCTGTGCAGTCACTGATATGGTAGCAGGTGAGGCCACGTGGAAGTGCCAGAAAACTCAGAAAGTCCAATACAGATGTCATTGTTACTACTCGTCAAAAGAACCAGGACCTTCTGCTCAGGGAGACCTTTGTTCATTCCAGAAGGGGGTTATTTTGCCTGGTCTCTGAGACCTGCGGACTCTTCAGGATGGTGTGCTCGCTTTATGGGATAAGAAGAGGGAAAAGACTGCTGTCTGTTACTTTGTATTTATTTAAAAATATTTATTGAGTACCTGGTGTGTGCCAGGGATTGGATGTGCTATGGAAAATGAGTCCCTGAGCTCTAAAATGAGGATTAGTCACCTCATCACTAGCTGGTTTTCCTTCTCCTTCTAACCATCTCATCAAATTGTCAAGATGGGTTATTCAAGTCAAGAAATATGGATAGAATTTTTAATGCGTGCTAAGCACAGTCCAGGACCCTGGGACACGGGAGACGAGGTAAGCCCTGCCCTTAAGAATGGCATTCTTTGGTGGGGGAGAGACAAGTAGACAGGTAAATACAGCAGCTCAGGGCGGGGGGGGGGGGGGGGTGTGCACCCGGAGGGGAGACCCAGTGTGTGAGCAGCTCCACCCCAAGAGGCAGGCCAGGCGGCAGGGCTGTGCTGGGAGTGAAGCAGGGGCGGGACTCCGCCAGACACCCAGGATGCAGTGCTGCTTATATGAGATTTGGAGTCTGAACTTCTTTATCTTCAGATATATGATCTCTGTTGCTCAACTGCCACTTGCATATGGAAAGTGTAATGTTGGGTAACAAATAGAAAATCCAAAATGCACGTAACCTTTATCCTATCCTGTGGAGTAGTCGGGTATGTCACGGCCTCTGCCGAGGGAGTGTAGGTCCTCCTAAGGCCACTGTTTCAGAGCCCAGGCACAGTTGAAATCCCTATGCCATGGCTGCACCCTCAGTTTATTACAACTCATCCTTTTCAAAATATATGTATTTTTGTTGATTCCAGAGAGGAAGGGAGAGGTTGAGAGAGATGGAAATATCAATGATGAGAGAGAATCATTGATCAGCTGCCTCCTTGCATGCCCCTTATGGGGGATTGAGCAAGAAACCCGGGCATGTGGCCTTGACCAGAATCGATCCCAGACCAGACCCTTCAGTCCACAAGCCAACGCTCTATCCACTGAGCCAAACCAGCTGACCCTGAGCCATGTTAATCCTCATGCAGGAAGCCTGGCCAATTTCCCTCTTATTTGGCTCACAGGCAGAGACATGGAAGTGAGGGTGGGACGTCTACAGGAGCAGGCACCGCTTCAGGGGAGAAAGTGCCTCACAGTCATTCATGGCTCGTTCCTCTTAAGCACGCAGGTGATGTCATCAGCTCGTGTGCAGGAAGAGTAAGTGACCCTTCATTCTATTGTTGAGAGGGTGTGCCCTCACATGAAAAATCCCAACAGCAAATTTAATTAGAAGTAAATGGATGCTATTTTTAAGGGATGGACTCTTAGCTAAAAATTGGCATTAATTATTTTTGTTATTTTAGAGCTATTTGCCAAAGAACTGGCATGGTACTTCCCTTTATCTTCACTCTCCACTCATTTGAGTTCTGCTGTTCTGTTTTAGAGCTCTGCGTTAACTAGAAGTATTTCTCTTTTTTTGCTTTCTTTTTTATTATTATTCATTTTTTTATCAGTGTTATTGAATTAGATCAACGTTGTGTAGCTTTCTTTCCACTAACTTTTCACGTAGACCCAATATGTGCATGTACTTAAATCTTTGTGCATAACACTTACTATTGTCTTAAAGGTACCTTGTGTGGCTCTGGCCAGTTGCTCAGTGGTTAGAGCATCAGCCTGTGCACCAGAGAGGGTCATGGATTCAATTACTGGTCAGAGGCACGTGCCTGGGCTGCAAGTCCAATCCCCACCCTGGGTCAGGGCATGTGTGGGAGGCAACCAGTCAATGCGTCTTTCTCACATCCATGGTTTCTCTTGCTCTCCTCCTCCTCCTCTCCCGTCCCTCCCACTCTCTCTAAAAATCAATGGAAAAAATAACCTCAGTGAGGATTAAAAAAAAAAAAAAAAGTCCGTATGTGAAGTAACTCAGTCAGTGAGTATAAGCATTTATAAGGCTCTTGATTCATATTTCCAAATTAATTTCTAGAAAGGTTGCGTATGCAGTAACCATCCATAAAGTGAGTGCCCATTTAACCCCCACACACTTGCTAATATTGCTATTTAAGTATCATTTTTAAACTCTCTGCTAATCTGATAAATAATAAATATTCCTCATGCTTGGTTTATTTGGATTTCTTCACTTGGTAGTGAGGTTGAACATCTCACATGTTTATTGTTGTACTTATTACTTACATTATAGTTGTTTGGAGGTATCCCTTGCCCATTTTTGCACTGGTGCTTGTTTTTCATTACTGATATGTAAGTACTCTTGGTAGAGTAAAGATAACAACACTTTATAATATTTCCCCAATTTCTTAGTTGTTTTTTATACCACCTGGTCTTACATTTAGAGGTTCCTCCTTTTTAATATATAACCAAATTATGTCTTTCACTTCTCTGGTTTCTACTTAGAAAGCCTTTAATCATCTTGAAATCAGAACATAATTCATATATATGTATTTTTTAGTTTTATCATTGTAGTGTTTTTTTTTATTGAGACATATCCAACTTTTTATTGTAAAAGTTTTCCAACGTGCTGAAGAGTTGAAATAATAGTATAATGAATGACTATACACTGAGTGGTCAGAGTATTATCTCTGAACACATAATAATCTGGCCATTCAGTATATATTTATGCACTGGGCTTCTAATTTTGTGTATGTATGTGTGTGTGTGTGTGTGTGTGTGTGTGTGTGTGTGTGTGTGTGTGTATGTGTGTATATGTATGTGTATGTATGTATGTATGTATATATATACACATACACACACACACCCAGTGCATAAATTCATGTGTGGGTAGGTCTGCCCAGCTTGATTGGGGGGAGGAGGGGGACATGGGCAGTTAGCCGGCCTGCCTGCTGGTCGAACTCCTGGTCAAGGGGACACTTTGCTTATTAGCTTTTTGTTATATAGGAGGATATACACTGTGTGGCCAGATTATTATGCGTTCAGAGATCATAATAATCTGGCCACACAGTGTATACCTTCCAGATCCTTTAAAAAAATTTTAAATTACTAATGCATCTTTAATTTGTTTGGGTCATTATATGTGATAGGACATCTAATTAAACTTAATTCAAATAGGTAGCTAACTGTTCTCTCTATTGTGAATGTTTCCCTTCCCTGTTTATTCTACTGGCCCCCTTTATTGTAAACTAACTCATTTAATCAAATGAGCTCTGTGTCTGTGCTCAAGAATGTATTTCATTCATCTGCTATTCCCACATTGTCTGACCTGATGCAATTCCACCACCCTGGCTTTATCCTCCAGTTTTTCTTGGCAATTGTCATGCGTTTGTTTTTTCTAATAAACTTCACAATAACTAGAAACCTGCTACTTCCCCTTAAAAATAATCTCATGTGACTCCAATTGTCGCTACTTTTACCCTATCAATTAATGGTGGAAAACCCGAATCTTGACCACAGTTTTCCTATCATGGAACTCAATTATTTCCTATTTTATTCATATTTATTTTCAATCCCTTAGTAAAGTTCACACTTTTCTCATTTAGCTCCTGTATCTGTCCTGTTAACCCATTCTGTTTGTAATTTTTGGTGAAGTTATAACTGCTATCGTCAGAAAGACTTAAGAGATTAGTTATTGTATACATAAAATAAAACAAAAGATTGAAAAACCAAGGAGATACTGAAAATTAAAGAAAAAAGATTGACTAGCTAAGTTAAATATTCTAAGTAACATGGCTAACGACACTGTCGGGAATCAATCAAAGATATAACAGAAGAAAATATGCTCGAGGTGAGGAGGACGTGCTGGGGCCTTCCCGCCTGAGGAGTCAGGCATTGAGACGGACGGGGAGGAAGCTCTGTAAATGTAGAGAATAAATGAGGTAGGAAAGAGCCAGGTTGCCTACAAAGGACACAGAACGATGGAATCTTCACCTCTGAAAACAATACTACTGCTAGATAATGGAAGAGTTCCCTTCTAAGGATAAATAACTTTGAACCTGGAAGCCTATGCAATGCCAAACTATCATCGATCAACTATTATAGTGTGAAGATAGGGAAAAAAAGACTTTAAAAAATTATCTTTATTGAAAGTATTTCAGATATCCCCTTTTGTTTCCTCAGTGACCCCTCCACTCTGTTCCAGCCATACACACACACACACACACACACACGCGCGCGCGCCTTCAACATGCTGTTGTCTATTCATGGGGTATTATGCACATATGCATATAAGTTCTTTGGTTAATCTCTCCCTCCCCTCTTTTTAGATGACAGAGATAGAGAACATTTTCCTCTCGATGGCTTTTTTTGAAAAAATTACTTCAGCATCTACTCCAGAGGGGTGGGGGGGGGGGTGGGGGAGAGAGAAGGAGAAGAAGAATCCAACAGATATTTATTTATTTGGGCCTATTGAATTTCCCTTCTCCATCTCGTCTTCCCCTTTCTCCAAGCTCACTCATCCAGAAAGCTCATGTAGTATCTGCTGTTTCTGTTCCTTAGGCTCAGAACTGACATTGTCTGTCTAATGGGACTCAATCAGAAGTCCCATTTTAGAGAATCTACCCACCTGTAACCTCAGGTACACTTCCAGAAAATGCAGTCAGATGTCCAGGTAGTTTCTGACGGAGTTTCTGGCTGGCCGCTCTGGTAGAATTACACCCTCATGTGACAGGAGGCTGTTGTGTTAACTCTGACAGTTATTTTGACATTTAAGTAGAGAGCAGGAACACACAAGGGCCTCAGGAGTCAGAAAAACTGAAGTCAATCCCACACCCCACATCGTGGGACCTTGTGCAGTTGTCTCTCCACACTCGGCTTCCTCATCTTTAAAATGGAAGATGGTACCTCGTCCGTTCTTGGGTGGACCACACACTGGTGCCTCTCTAAAGCTTGGCCAAGGTGAGTGAGTGAGTGTCCAGAGGTCCAGAGCTGCATCAGGCATCCATCACAGCCCGGGGGCTCATTGTTAATGAAAAGAAGGAAGGAGGACAGCAGATCAGTTTTTGAATTAATTTTTTAAATGCCATAAAGTCTGTATGTAAAGCCTTTGTGTAGACACAACAGACAGCATTCCCTCTGTGATGGCAGCGAGCGGGGCAGGCAGGAGAAGTGTTCTTGGGGCTTGCCAAGGTCTCCTCGAAGTGCTGTGCTCCAGGTCTGTGCGTCCCCTCACCTCTGTTCCCACGTCCTGATGGTGACATTGCGTTCCGAGCTGACAGACGCCTCCTTGTATCTAAAATGGGTCTTTGTTGGCTGTTTGCAACTGTGACTATGTGTTTATCCTGACCCAGTAGTCGGCAAACCGCGGCTCGCAAGCCACATGTAGCTGTTTGCCCCATGAATGTGGCTCTTCCACAAAATACCACGGCCTGAGCGAGTCTGTTTTGAAGAAGTGGCATCAAAAGAAGTTTAAGTTTAAAAAATTTAGCTCTCAAAAGAAATTTCAATCGTTGTCCTGTTGATATTTGGCTCTGTTGACTAATGAGTTTGCTGACCACTGTCCTATCCAGATGGACGCTTTGTCACAGGAAACCTTTCCTCCTTCCCACCTCCTCCCACTTCAGGCCCCCATGGTTTCAAAACAGTACAGCCTTCCCCAGGATTGAGGCTGTGTTTCCGGGGGTGGGGGCGGGATCTCGATGTGTTTTGAGTATTGAACTGCGGTTGACATCTAAAGTCTCAACCATGCTGTTTTCCTCCACACTTCAGTAATCAGGACATCCAGCAAACCCATAAAAAACCAAACTAATAGCATGAATATTCAGTGACCTAGAATACTAATTATTGTCATGAATATTAATGCGATCGGACTTGCTTTTTCCTCTCCTCTTTCTCTCCCGTCCTCTTTCTCCCTCTCTCCCTCTCTCTTTTTTTCCACTTAGCTGGCTCTAAAGATGGGTCATAATGAGAGCATTTAAGAGGGAGCGCGCTCTCCGCCGTGACAGGGACTGGGTAATAAGGAGAGCTTGATTAACGCGGTGCACTTGGGGGAGAGATGAGAGGCTTCACGTGGGCCTGTTCGGGGGAGGCGATGAGGCACCGGCGGCTCTGTTGCTGCTCCCGGAGATTAATGAGGCCTAAGAGTGCATTAGGAACAGTGACAAAGGTTTCATCTAATGGGCTCAGTCATTTTTCCTTTGAGTGACAGACGCACAGAAGTAATTGGCTGTGCAGAATGGCAGCTCATTGGCGGTACTTAAGGATACATTATCCCCGTTGTGTGGCCCGCAGAGGCTGTTTATCAAAACTGCTCACACTGCAGACGCTGTGTCGCTAAGCTGCTGTTACAGTGGTAATAGCTATTAAAAAAAAAAAAATAAGCAACATCCAAACTCGATCTGTGGTTGTCTCATAGAAACAAAGTTTTTCTTTGTTTAGTTTCAAATGGGCTAGAAAACATTTTAATAACTCCAGAGTCTGTTCGGTGTGCGGGTGGGCTGTGCGTGGCTGTGTGTGTCCCTCCTGGTTTGTGGAGCCCCAGGCCTCTAGCTCGCTCTTTAGGACCTCAGAACCTGGCCCCTCGCCCTGTTTCTGCCGCCCCCACCCCCCCCCCCCCCCCCCCCCCCCCCCGTTAACTTCCCACACTCGGAACTTTGTTTACAACATTGAATCCTCTGATGTATAAATCGGGTGTGTTTGCTAAACGCTTTTCTAGCAGCTTGGTGGGACACTTACAAAGGAAAGCCTTCCTGGTGGTGAATTATTTTGCTGCAAAATAATCCAAAAATCAGTATCATCTGATGATAATCTGCTTTCATAAACCAGGTTTTATTGGAGTAGGTTTCAGTGTCTATTTAAAAAAGTTTTTGGGGGGGGGGGCGGGGAAAATAAATGTTTTGTGAGGTCTCTCTTAGACTGAAATTTCAGGAAGTTGAAATTCAGCTGAAGAGTTGCAGCAACTGCAGCTTTTAGGAGAAATGTGTTCTTACGGTCAGCTCTATCTATGCTATATCTCTCCCACTGAGATTTAGGCAGATTCGTTTTATATTGTTCCCATCATTACATGGCAAGCTCTTTGAGGCATAGACCATTATTTCTCTTTCTTTGTTATCCTCTCCTAGTTTTGTGACCCAGCAATTATTTTTTAATTAAGTGACTATTTGTATCAGCCATCCTTTTCGACGTAAGTGATAAACACTGAGGATGAGTGCCATTTGCCTTCTTTCAGACGACAGTCCCTCCGTTGCCCCTTCTCTGGTCAGGATTGCTGGGACACGGTGTCAATGCAAATCAAAATCACACTGTCCAGTTTAAGGAAATCTTCAATTACTTGAACTCTAAATGGAGTGTTCTTTGCTGTAAGAACTGACGAAAGCAACTTGATCCTTAGTGAATTCAGTTAAATGCATAAGAGGGATGTTAGATACTGAGCTGTATGCATCTCTATGGGAACAGAGTCCCTATAAATAAATGAAAATTGCTTCAGAAACTTGTTTTTTCCTTTCAAAAATGTATGTTTGGCCCAGAAATGTATGTTTGACCCTTCTGAGTGGGTTAGAGCATTGACCCACACACCAGAGGGTTTGATTCCTGATCAAGGGCATATCCCTGGGTTTCGGGTTCACTTCCCACCCCCCTTGTTGGGGCATGTGCGGGAAGCGGTCAGTGTTTGTCTCTCACATCGATGTTTTTCTCACTCTCGGTTTCTCTCTCTCCCCCTTTTCTCCTTCCCGTTCTCTCTGAAAAAAGCAATAGTAAACATATTCTCAGGTGAGGATTAACAAACAAACAAATAAAAAGTACGGTTGGTGAAGAAATAGTGTTTCAGGTATTGGCATTATGCTTCATGGGCAGCGTGGGAAGAGCAGCCACAGGAGAGGTGGGCGCTAAGATGGGTCTTTGGGAATAGTCCCAGCCGCCTCAGGGAGGTATCCAACCGCTGCCTGGGGTCTCTGCTGGAACCTGGGCCCTGGGAAAGCCCTTCTGCATGGAGCCAAGCCTGTGATCAGTCTGCTTGCTTCGCTCCCATTCCCACATCAGTAGGAGAATTGATGGAGGAGAGCAGTCGTGGCATTCTGCTATCGCAGGCCTTGTGCCCATTGCTTTGTCGGCATCTGCCCACAGAGGAAGTCCGTCTTTCTGGGGGGCGTCTAGTAAGAGCTCACACCCAAGTGCATCCAAACCCACACACATGAAACCCACCTTCGAGTCCTCAGTATGAACACAGGCGTTCCTAGGTGCTCTCGCCCCTACATGATTTCTGAATCTGTTCCGAGAGATGATTTCATAAGGATTCGGGGAGAGATGTTGAAGCAAGCTCTTCGGAGGGTGGAGCCCTGTGACCACCTTGGCTTCCTCCCTCAAAGGGATTAGATAATTCATTGGTATCCAAGAAAGCTCCCCTCAAAACAGTGCAGTCAAATAAAAATGAATTTTGTACAAACCACGCCTAATGCATTTATCATAATAAAGGACGGACTATGTTTTAAAGATAAAATTATTATGCATGGCAAAACTAAACAATTGAATTTATTTGTTGGGAGTATATAACCAAATAAGAATCTAGAGGACAAGATCTGGGCTCCTTCGACTTCGTTTTACATAAGACATGATTACTTGAATGCCATAATCGTGTTTTATTGCTTAAAAGAAAATCCTTAGCTTTATCCTCCTTTTGTGTAATGTTGTCATACCTTATTATTACTGTATTGCATACAATTCATTCTTGCAACCCATACCAAGAAATGGACGGTACCTAAGTGCGCAGGAGTGTTGCTGAGCTGTCCCTGGGCCACATGTGTTCAAAATGCCACAGGGTGATGAATGTTTGGGCTCACACAGAGCGAGGATGACCACAACACTGAAACACAGACGTGAGGCAAACAACACAAGCAGCTTATACACGAAGAAACTCCTTCATGAGAAAAACATACATAAAACAGACTTCTTAAGTTGTAAAGTCACACAACATCACCCTTTTAAACTTCTACTAAAAAATAGACTAGAGAGAAAAGGAAAACTCACTGTTGGCAAAATTAAAAACCATGAATACCTGTAGAGCCTTTGCAATTCACAGGGTAGTTTATGTCATTGAAGCCTTATACCAACTACCTGGGCATATCCTTATCACCATTTCATTATTATCATTATTTTCCATTTTACAAATTATGAACTGAACTATTTTCCAGATGCCAGGTTCCATCTTTTTTAGTCCACTAGGCATTAAGAAAATTAATTGGAAACATATATCATGAGTCAGAAAGATGCTAATACTGTTTGACCCAATAATAACTTCTGGGATTCTATCCTAAGAAAAATATCTGAAAGTAGAAGATGTCCTTTGCAGTACTGTTTATATCAATGAGGGACTAGAAACAACCAAAACTATTCAGAAGTAAAAAAGCAGTAATATAAATTATCTACATTTAATCAGTAAGATGTTATATACTATTTAAAATTATTATGAAGATAATGGAACAACGTGAAAAGTGGAAGGAAATGGAAAATATCAAAGAAGTATAATGTAGCCCTGCCGGTGTGCTTAGTGATTTGAGCGTTGGCACATGTACCAGAGGGTCTCAGTCAAGGGCACATACCTGGACTGCAGGTTGGATAGCTGGCCCCGGTCAGGGTGGGTGCTGGAGGCAACTAATCAATGTGTCTCTCAAACATCAGTGTTTTTCTCTGCTTCCTCCTTTCCTACCACTCTCTAAAATTTAAAAAAACAATTTAAAGAAGTATAATATAAAATCACATATTTCCCATGGTTATAAGAAAAATGAGTGCTATGTTTAATGTAGAGACAACCTATTAGATGGAATTTTTGTAGACTTCTATCTCATTACTTTTATATCTGTATCATGTTGTAAGATAACCTTTAAGAAATTTATATGACAAAAGACTCCCATTTCCCCCTCTTGGCATCATAATTAGAATAGGGGCAAGTCAGAAGAAAAAAACTCTTTCCACGTTTCAGGAAATAACAGTGCACTGTCTAGTTCCAGGATTTTAATTCTGAGCATGGCTGCTATATTGTGTTTGGTAGTAATTACATTTCCCCTTACAACTGTGGCTGGAATCTGTACATCCCTTTTTTCTCTGGTAAACATGCTGTGGAAAATATTTTACCAAAAAAAAAATGCATTGTAGTCTGAGAAACATAAGATTTCTACTTCAGTAGATGTGTTGAATGGCACTTGTACAGGTCAAGTACCACATAAGGCGGAGTCCTGGATGCCTATGTCTTTAAGAAGAGATACTGAATGTGTCCTGGGAGACAGGCCTCTTGGCCTGAAGTCCTAGTGGCCAGGAGGGAGGCCGATTTCCAGAGCAAACAGTGAGGCCAGTGGGCCCTGCTCAGGGCACTTAAATCATTTGGATCTCACTTTTTATGGTAGTGTTGTGAATTATATTCTTTTTGGGGTTATAATTAGAGGATGGGACAGATGGTGAAGGCCTAGCTAGAAGTGATGTTGCGGTTAGAAAGGACTGCACCCTCCAGTCCTGATTCCGGCAAACCTGGTTTTCCCATTGCATGCAGAGCAGGGCGTGGTGCGAATGAAGGTTTGCAAGCTAACCTCACACTCTGTGCTTTCACAACATTGGAAGCTACGTGGGACTGGGAATGGACCTACAAAAGCGGTCATCTCCATATGCTCCCAAGGGTGAGGCCTCCGAGGGGAGAAGGGAGTTTCTGTGCATCACAGTCCTGTAGTTAGGATTTTTAAATGAAAGCTCCACAGGGGAAATAAATGCTTGTTCTATACTTACTTGCTCTTAGAGTCCTCATTGGGTTTTGCTCCCCAAGTATCTCACTGTAACATGAACTTCAGTTTTCACCTGTCGCTGAGAGTCCTGATCTTCAGGCAATTTAACCAATAAGTCACATGCCAGGTATTGTTTCCTAGTTCAAACCATTGACAAGGTCATGTCTGGTTTGTGAAGATGGACCCAAATCAGACGGGGCAGTGAGCAAAGTGTTGTATTTTAAAAGAAATGATTGTTGATGAGCCTTTACTTGAATGCTATGAAAAGCCTATTTCAGAGTCTTTTTTTTTTTTAAGTCAGAACAGGCTATTTTTAATATAATAATCCTATCGCTTAAAAGAGGAGCACTGGCTTTGATGTCATTTGGTGGATGAAAACATTCTTGCTCAATAGAAAACCAGCATCTTCTTCGTGCTCCTTTGAGATCAGTTCAGGCAACACACTGATGTGCATTCAGATATAAATGCCATGTTCACTTTGAAATGCAAATTGTTTAAAGGAAAATAGCATATGGTGGAGGTAAGTACCTTTTCAAATCAACTCGTACACTTCAGGGCTATGCGGAAAGCTAAAATTATTCTTTGGGAAGAATCTGGGGCTTTTGACAGAAGGAAGCGGCTAATCAGGGCGGCCCAGTGAGCAACGCGCACACCCACATCAAGGGGATGGCCCTGGGCCGGGATTAGCATGGTAATTGGGCTGCCCCCTGCGAATCCGGCCAGCAGCCCCAGCTCCATGGGGTATCTGAGGAGACACTGTTGCTGAGCTCAGGAATGGACCAGGAAGTCGGCCTGTGTATCATAGTAACACAGATGGATTTGAGAGGGAGATACTGAGACAATACCAAAGAGGGCCCATTGTGAACTGCTTCCTATGGACACCAGTGTCTCCTACTTTGTAGGGCTGGGCCATTCTTTGGTGAAACTGTCTCCTGCCCGACCCGACTCCTGACCTAACCTCTGAATTCACAAACCATTCAGATAATCTGTGGTGGGTTTTGTTTTTTTTTGGGGGGGGGGAGTTTGAGGAAGGGGGATGGATGTTATTGATATAATGTACACAAAGAAAGTGCAAAATCCTAAGTTATAGCTAAGTAAGGGTACAGGTGAGCAGCGTACAGATCAGGAAGCAGCAGGTGGCCAACAGCTCAGGAAGTCCCTGTGGACCACCTCCTTCCACAGCCCATACCTCCCTCCAAACACACATACACACACACTCAAGGGTGATGGCCATCTGATTTCTCACTCTCCAGATGAGTTTTGCCTGCTGATCTTGCACCATTGGATGCGGCCATAACGGTTGGTGCTCTCTGATTTGTCTTCTTTTGCTCCACATCCTCCCTGTGTCCTCTGTGGCCTGTGTCATAGTTCATTCTTACTGGGCGTAATATTCCATCAGATGGATACACTAAGAGGTGTCAGTGGTGGATGGACATTTCTGCCATTAAACACCACTGTGGACATTCTTGTACATATTCTCTGGTGGATGTGTTATTCATGTCTGTATGGTTTTAGTGTGGAGGATATGAAATAAAAAGAGGAATCTTGAGTCCTGGCCTAGTCACTCAGTTGGTTGGAGCGTCGTCTCTTACACCCAAAAGTTTGCCGGCTTGATTCACATACCTAGGTTGCAGGTTCGATCCCTGGGCAGGGTACATAGGGAGGCAGCTGATGAATCTCTGTCTTTCCCTTCCCCTCTTTAAAACATATCCTCAGGTAAGGATGAATAAATAAATAAAAACAGGACTCTTGAGAGAGAAACATATGGGCTGTTCTGTGAGGGCCTCCCATCAGTTGAGTCAGCTAAGAGAGCAGTGGGGCTGTCCTGGGGTAGCATCCCTCCTCCCGTGCTGTTCTGTACAGGGCGGGCCAGTTCCAAAGTCCCGAGGGATCCACGAGTTTGCTGAGCCGTCCAGCAGGCATGATCCCCTGCCTCGCACACCTCTCGGCTCCTGTGATTCTCACCTGGCATTTTGGCCACATGCAGACTTATCTGGTACTTTCTACTGGACTCGATGTGCCTGCCCAGCAGGAGTTCAACGAGGTGAGACAAGGAAGTCCAGGAAGTCACTGTGAGAGGAGGTGGCATGTACGGTGCAGGTCTGACTTACCCTCCTTGCAGGGAAGCTCCCTGCCAGTTTCTGGAACTCGGAGACTCCTGGGTAAAGACAGGTGGCAGTTCCTTGCAGCAGTGGCCAGAACATCAGCATTGCCTCGTTCTCCCACAGTGACATCAACACACTCAGCAGTTACTTCTCAGGAGAGGAGAGGACCCTGCCGTCAGGAAACCCTGCTCTTTATAATGGGACACGATTGGCATTGATGCAGGCCAGGCTGTTCCCACCTTGCAGTCCTACTGGTGTTTTGGTCTGTAACGCCAGCCCTGCTGGCCATCTGTACTTGGGATGCTAGTGTGGCTGGGTAGCAAGAGTTCAGGTCTTTTGTTAAGTGCACTTCTCACTAACCAGGTGTCAGGATTTGATTTAACTCATCAATTTAAAGCTTCCTGTCTTTATTGACTGTTGGGCCATGTGGGTTCTAGACCCCCAGCTGTTCTGCCTGGCCCACTATGGTGGCCACTGGGCATGTAAGACCACATTTAGACGCCACTGTGTTCAGGTGGCCTTGATATTGAGATGAGACCCTTCAGTCTCAGGAAGTCAGGCAAGTCGTGGACCTCTTTCACAAATGGGAACCCCAGTTCCTCTGCTTAACTAACAACTGTTCATGGGCCATGACTTTCCATTCGAGGAACAGGGTAGCCCTAGAGCAGTAGTCGGCAAACTCATTAGTCAACAGAGCCAAATATGAACAGTACAATGATTGAAATTTCTTTTGAGAACCGAAAACCAACTTCTGCACATAGGCCATGAAGTTTCAATCGCACTGTATGTGCGTGCCCACACGTGGTATTTTGTGGAAGAGCCACATTCAAGGGGCCAAAGAGCCACGTGTGGCTCACGAGCCGCAGTTTGCCAACCACTGCCTTAGAGAGCTTAGAGAATAATATGGTTTTGAAAGTAGCATCTCTCTTTTGTGCTCAAAAGTGAAAACTCCCTGGGTGGTCATATACAGGTCAGCCATTGCCAGGTGCATCTACATTTAAAAAACTGGAATTGGGGGCAGTGTTACCTGACCAGGTAATTAGTAACCTTCATTCAGGAACAGAAATGAAATTACCCATGAGCCTTTGCTGGACTGTGTGTGTGTGTGTGTGTGTGTGTGTGTGTGTGTGAAAATATGCATCAAAAATTCTGACATTAAGATACTGTAATTATATTTTAAATGTGTATAGTTTTGAAAATATTCACATGCCTAGCCATTGTGGCTCAGTGGTTGAACGTCAGCCTATGAACCCGGAGATCAGGGTTCAATTCCTGGTGAGGGCACACGCCCAGATTGCAGGCTCGATCCTCAGTGTGGGGCGATAGTCATGAAACATTGGCGGTAGTTGGTTTGACTGATGGATTTCTCAAGTCGGTAGAAATGCCTCAAAGTGTGCCCGCTGGCCTGCGGCTGCTCCCCTGGGTGGGATGCTGCCCGGGCTTCCCTGAGCCAGCACGGCTGCTTCTCCGCACCTTGCGCCCCTCCCCAGACCAGTGGTTTCCCTCAAATTTAAAACGTGTCTCTACGTATTTACATTTATAAGTACCTGGTTGTGTGTCTCCAAATGGTATATTTAAGGCAGAAACTATTTCTTTCCCCTTAACACTTTTCTGTTTTCAGTTACAGTTACAGTTCTGTGTCCTTACAGTGGCTTAGCAGTGGGTGACAGTCCGAACTCAGGGGCCTGGCTGAGCAATGGGTCCCAGCTTGCGTGTACCTCTCATTGTTGTTTCCCCAGTTCTCTTCTCTACCTTTTCATCTAATTCTCATCCGTCCTCACAGTGTTACCAGTGTCCTGACGCCTGGGTCTGGGAGGAATTCTGTGGAAACGGAAAGGGGCCTGGGTGCCCCGGAGGGATTGGGAGGTACCTCATCCCGAAATCAACGCTGATTAGTGGGTGTGGGCATCAGCACCCCCAGGGGGAAGAGAAGGCCCAAACCATAGCCTTTCGTTCCGAAGGTTTTCTTGTTTTTTCAAAACAGTTTAAAACTTAATTGGTTCTTAAATAAAACAGTTGGAGGATGGGTGATGGGCACACAGTGCAATATCCAGATCTTGTATCATAGAAATGTCACTTGAAATCTATACGATCCTGTTTACCAATGTCACCCCAATAAATCTAACAAAAATATTTTTAAAATAAAACAATTGGAGGAAAGTTTTTAAAAAGAAGCCTCATCCCTTTAAGCTCTGCACATAGAGCGAACAAGCTCACCAGCAGTGGGCGGAGCGGCAGAGATAGGCATGAGCCTCAAGTTAGTGCGACCAGAAAGTAATTCGTTTTGAAGTTGAGCAGCTAATGCAAATCCCGGAGTTACAATGGATTCTTTTTCATCACCCTCCATGTGCACCGTGGAGCGGCTAAGGTGGTTTTTCCTCTGACTCGTCTTTTCAAGGTCAAGGGTAAACTTGCCTAGTTTCCTTGCACACGTATGCAGGAGCTTTGATTTGTGTTGATTACCAAGTATATCTTTGCTGTGGACACAATTCTCTGGCACCAAAATTGACTCCCAGCTGGCGGTCATTTTCACATGGCAGCTCCTTGCTGGCTTTTTCCTCAAGGGGGTCTCCTGTCCTGCACCTTGGCTCCATCTAGAGACAGTTGTGCCGGGTGTCTTTGTGTGGGATCATTTCGGGGGCAGTCATCGGAGGCATCGGCCCCTCCCCGTGCTTTGCCAAGCACCCAAGACTCACTGCACCCTCTTGTTCCTCTCGGATATTGTTCTGTGTGAAGCTTCCGCCTTCGCATTAGCAGGACGACAGCTCTCTCGGTGCCAGGGCCCACGGTGCACAGGTGCGTAGGCCCCTTAGACTAACTGGAGCTGGCTTCTGGGGTCTCAGTCCAGAGTGTTCACCCGACTTGTTTATTCCTAGGGAGTGTCACTAGTGCGCCTGGGTCTCAGATGGCCAGCGGCATCAGCCTGGGCTCCTTCCACAGCCGACCGGATGGCATGCAGCAGCGGTCCTACTCTGTCTCCAGTGCCGACCAGTGGAGTGAGGCTACAGTCATTGCAAACTCGGCCATCAGCAGTGGTAAGAGAGGACGCGGCCCCACGGACCCGCGGCCACCTCACGGTCCTCGGTTGTAGGCCAGGGGCCGGACTCGGCACCCTGAGCTCTCCGCACTCCACTCTGTGGCGGCACGTGGGGCAACATGTCGGTCCTGCACATCTAGTCTTCCTTGATGGGCTGCGTCGCCCATGTCAGCTCATCTGTTCCTCTTTGATTCAGGGAGGTGTAGCTGTTCATATCCACTTGACAGATTGGGAGACTGGGGCTGCAGGCAGACAGGACAAGCAGCTAACTGAGGCTCACGTGACAGCAGAGCTGAGAGAGAACGGCAGATTTCATGCCTGGATCTCACTGTCTGCACGCGGCCCCCTTCATCAGTGCTCCTTTTGTATTGTTTAAGGGGGGTTCCATTAGGAAAATGCATCATTCATTCTCCAATATTCCCAGTATATCCTGGAAATTTTGGAGGGGCTCCCCCTTTTCTGTGGGGCCAGCTATTTGGGAAACAGGTGCACTGCCCCATGTGTGTGCGCCAGTCGAGTCCTGCAGCGTCGGGCTGCTGGCTTCCTGCATCCGCTCTGCCTGTGGCGTTTTGCCTGTGGCCTGTTCACTGGTGTTTAAGGAATTCCCACCGTTGTATGTCATCTATCAGACAGAGCTTTTGAGTAATTTTAGCATAATTTGTTCTAATTAAAAGATTCGGCGTCAGGTCTTCCCAGTAGACCCACCAGCTGCTGCTGCAGGTAAACACCATCCATATTCTGGGGACTCCACACCAGGCCTTAAAGGAAGACATCCCCGGACCCAGCAAGAAGGACCCGGGGAGCCCGTAAGGCCACTCCCGGGAGGCTGAGGCGGGGAGGGCCCGGATGGGCTGTGTCTTGGTGTTGGAGTGGAGCGTCCCCGAGCCAGCACCCAGCTCCGGTGCTGCGGGAGAGGACAGGGGTCACCTTCACCGTGCGCAGGGACTCTTCCCGGCTCTCTGCTTTCATCTGAAATCACGACTGTCCCCTGAGAGCCCTGATGCCGAGGATCCTCCTCATTGTAAATGACTCCCTTGTGATGCCCAGCCATCACCTACCCGAGTGGCCTGGGATCCTTCCTGTGACTCAATCAGTGCCACTGTCATTGCCCCATCTGCCGCCCAGGAGGCCTCAGGAGACCCCTCACCTCCGTGAGCCTCTGCATTCACGCCTGCTACCTGGGGGTCCTTCCTCCCTTTGCGTAGTTGTGAGGTGCACAGCACAACACCTGTTTGCATCTTCCATTCTGAGCATCTTCTATTGTTCTAGGTGTTACTTATCTTGAAAGGGAGCAGGCAATGCACGTATTTAATTATTGAATTATCAGATACTTTGAAAATGCATTGATTTTTCATTTAGTGTTAGCATTACTAGCTGATTGGGGTTATTCTGTCGCCACCTTCTGTGGAGATGGTGGCTTCTACCTTGGAGGGTGGGAGGAACTCTAAATCCACGTGTCCCCTCCTGGGCCCCACCTTCTAGTCACCGACACTGCCTGGTTGTAGAGGGACAGTTTTAGGCTCTGCTCCCCCGGTGCTGTGAGAGTCAGAAAAAATCCAGAAGTACCACAGAAGCCTTATTCTTACAGTTACTCCCCATGGGGAAAAAGGGGGGGTAGAAAAACAAATTTCTAAAAAAGGACATCACCCCCAATCTCTGCCTTTCCTACATTCAGCATATTTTTTAGAAAAGGTGTTGGAAGCAGCACATTCATCTAAAATTCAATCTGTTTGGGCTTCCGCACAGTTCTTTCCCGGACAAAGGCTCACTGGCTTGCCTTCCTCTCCATCGTAGCTCTGCGCCTGGCTGCCCCTGTATGCCATGGGCTGTGCCACCAAATCCTGAAAAGACGCTATTTCCTGACGTTAGTGTGGTTGGAAGTTTGTTTCCACAGAAGTTGATCGCACACATATTTATAAAACACCTGTAACAGAACAAGGTCATCTGTATAAGTATGCTGTTTTTAATTTGCAGAGTGATCTCTTATATATTAGTGCCCTGGGTTCACCTTCCTTAATTCATGCAGTATGTTTGCTAATGACTAGTTAGGTTCCCCAATGTTAGAGAGCAAGGAAATCCCAGTCTGTGCCTGCTGTGGGATGTGGATGGAGAACTTGGGAGAAAGCCTGTTGAAATGGTGCCAGGAGAGTTAATCAATGAAAACTTACCCAAAGAGCATCAAACTTGAGCGATGCTTCAAGAACCAGGAGGGAGGAGGGCTTTTTTGTGCAAAGCCACAGGAGGAAGTTATTATAAGCACTGAGGTCTTTTGGACAAAGACTTTGAGCAGGGGTGGGGGGTGGGGGCCGGGGGGCGGGCCAGGAGGTGGGAGAATCGAGGAGCTGCAGTAAAATTCGAGTGAGCCGGACAACAGCAGGAGAGAGCAGAGGGGTGAACAATGAGAGCCCCAGGCATCATCTTTTAACACTGACAGCTGACATGTTAAATAGCAAGATCCACTTATACCACAGTAGTAGTAATAGTAGGAGCTAATATTGATTGAGGACTTCCTGTGGATTACGTCATTTGATCCTCAGGGAGTAGACGCTGTCGTAGGCTCGTTTTATTGGTGGGTAGATAGGTATGTGAGACTTCAGTATCTCTTGTCCAAAGTCACACCCTCATAAGGGCAGGGTTGCAAATTCAGGTGGCCTCTTTCCAGGCCCTAGCTCCAAGTCTCAGAGCAACTCAAGGTGTGCTTCCTAGACAGGCGGCAGCAGCGCCCCCTGGGGGACAGGCTGGAAATGCAGGTTCTTAGGTCCCATCCAGAACCACTGAATTTAAAATGGGAGGGGCTCTCTGACCTGTGTGGAAACAAGCCCTCATGCACTGATGCTTGCTGCCTGCTAAGGTTTGAGAACCACCCTCTAAATCAGGGGTGGGGAACCTTTCTTCTGCCAGGGGCCATTTGGATATTTATAACATCATTTGTGGGCCATACCAAGTTATCAACTTAAAAATTAGCCTTCTATATTTGGTCAAACAATTAACTTACTCCTGCTGCCTTAGCAGGGCCAGACCAAAGATTTTGTAAGCCTTCTATGGCACGCAGGCTGGATGTTCCCCACCCCTGCTCTAAATCCTGCTTTTCCACTGGTCATAGGCCAGATAGTATCTGGGAGCCCCTGGACGTTGGCTTGAAAAGCAGGATCCCAGGCTCCCCCAAGATTTACTGACCAGAACCGCATGTCACCAAACCCCATGGGTGATTCCGGGACACCTGGGGGTTGAGAAGCCCTGTCTGCCTGCTATGAGGGTACCTATCGTCCTGGCCTCCTGGTGGCACCATCCCTGCCTTCGTAAGTTACCACGGGACCAGGCCGGAGCCATTGTTAATGAATGTCCAGGCACAGGGTCTGACGAACAACTTCAAGAAAACGCATTTATGAATGGACTGCGGGACCTCAACTCAGGCACCAACATTCCCTCCCGTGCTTGGAAAATAGTCACAAAAGACACAAGCAGGACAGAGAGCTTTCTGCCACGCTCGTCCTTTGTACGTGGCAGTTGATACAAGCCCCACCCTCTTTCTCTTTATTTTTTAAAAATCGTTTTTATCTTCTTCCCCCGAGTCTTCAGTTTGGATGTTGGAGTCATAAAAAGCCTGCACTGTGCTAGCAGCAGGGACAGGAGAAGCTAAGCAGCTTTTGAATTCAAATGCCCATGAATCAGTGAATATGCTTTTATTGTAAAACATCATCATAACAACAACATTGGGATGCCATTTTTCTCTGCCCCGTGGTCCACGCTGAATTAAGACTTTGGCTCCAGAGAACTTTGCCAAGTCTTCCCCCACTCAGGCACAGGTACCCCGGGGGTCTGTCTTGTAAGCAGCTGTGAGCAACTCCTAATGAGGGAGATCACTTTGTAGTGCGCAAAGCACAGAAGAGGAGGCTCTGGGTAAATGGAGGGGGGAAGAAAGGAAGAATCGGCTCTGTGCTCCAGTGTGCCCCACTGCTTTATGACTATTGCTGTTGTGAGGCTTTGCATTTAAGTACCTGAGGTTTAAAATTAAATGTCTAATGTAATTTGGCGTTGCTAACATGAGACCTGCGCCTGCCCTCCGAGGAAACCCAGACAGCTCCGTTCAGGGTTTCAAATTGGCGTCTGCGGGCTCGCAGGCAGCACGGAGGATGGGGTCCCCCCTCAACCGAGCGCCGCGTGCTGCTCGGCGTAATTTTTTAAATGCAGAAACATATTCATCTTGGGCTTCTGCATTGAAAAAGGCTGTTCCCATAGTCCATGAAAAATTAATTTTTTTACATTTTTCCTCACTCTCCTAAGTGTTTGACAGAAGTAATTTTTGCAGCGAGAGGGAATAAAAACTGGTGGCTGTAAATTCCTGTCCTGGAACCCCTTGTGCAGATTCTTTATGGACCCAGAATTGATCTACATGTCAGAGCCTGTTGTGGTTCAAACTGTTTATCACCGTAATGGCCGGAGTGCGCCCGGGAACACCAACTTATAATCCCGGGTGAAAGAAATCGGTGTTTGCAGTCAATGAGGGGCATCTGAGCTTTATTGATAGGTTCAGAGCAATTATCTCTGCAGCAGCTATTGGCTGAGGGTTTTCTTGAATCTTATTGGGAGCATGTGATTTTTTTTTTTTTTTATTAATCACTTTTTCTATAGGTAATTTCCTCTAGAAGCACTCGCCCAGTGTTAGCTTAGCTGTGTGTAGCAGGGGACCCTTGGGGTCATCTGTAGCACACCTGGTTATTATAGCTCACTCCAAGGCAAAACGCAGGTTAGACGCATCATACCTGCGCGCTGCGGCCCAGCCCGGGCGGGGACTCTGAGTGCCAGCCTTGGCCCCAGGGCCTTAACTGTTGCTGTTGCCGTGGCAGCCAGCTTCCCCGCCTCTTGACTGGCAGGTTGTTCTGCTGGCCCCACCCCTCCGCCGATTGCTTCATTCCAACTGTTCATCTTCCACACTGACTGGCCATCACCGCCAATATATCGCATTGCTTCAAGTGACTCTCACGCAGCCCGCCTCCACCTGGCCCTCATCCAGCCTTGTCAGCATCAAGTATAAAACCATATCCATCTCCCTCTCCGGGGAAGATGTGTGCGAGCTCACGCGCATTTCCTTCTGACCCTTTCATCTTGCGTCTTTCCGTCAGAATCTGCGGTTACCGGACAATGGTTTGTGATGCTGAAGCATTTGAGCTGTTGCTAACGCTGACATATTTTTTTCCATTATGAGCGTGCATTTGTGTGGCTGTTTTAATGACAGGCTAGAAACACAGGTTTTCGCTTTGGCACTCATTAATGTTTCTCCCTCCCGTGGAGCCAGCAGGTGTTTCAGCCCTAGGTCCCCAGGCTGCTGTCAGGTCATCAGTTTTTACTTCTACATTTAAGCACTTTTTTTTTTTCCTCCTTGGATAGTATGCTGGCAATTTTAGTACGTGGCCAGCAGGTGGTGGTAGTGTGACACTCTCGCCTGGAGGCTTGCTACAGAGGAGGGTTTTAATGAGGGGAAAGAGGAACCCACCCACATGGATTGCCTTTGTTGTTATCTGCCTCTGTGGCAGGAGCGTGGCTTCTAACTCTCGTTTCCCAAGAAGCATTATCCCTGTTGATCACGGAGGTAAGAGGCTGAGAAACTTAAGACCACACTCCTAATAAGTAGTTAGAATTCAAACCCAGGTCTTTCTGATTCCAAAGTCTATCTTTTACCACTCCGCGATGTTTTAGAGAAGTGTATACTTAGCATGAAAACATTGTATTTAAAAAATTTGATTACCTTTTTGTAGAGATTGCTTTTTAAGTAACTATAATATAGATAGACATTTTCCTCATCTCGCTTATCCTGAACTTTTCCTTTATCACTGGTTCCTCCCAAATCTTGGCCGGCGTTCAGAGCCCACTCCCTGGGGTTTGCCATCAACCTTCCGCTTAGCTCAGTGTTAAAGGGCCCATGGGCTCTCATCTCTCAGCGCTGGGCACTCCCTGTCTCAGCCGCAGCATCTGTTCCCTTGCCAGCTAGTTGCCTAATTAAAGGGATGACCCCAGCCCCTTCTCTGCTCAGAGCCTGCTTTCCTTTCTCCGCATGCCGCCAAGGAGACAGCAGGAGCTTCCTGGGGTACCTGGCTGCAGGGGGTAGAAGGCATGTTTTTCTTCCTCCCAATCAGGCTTTGTACTTTGTACTTGGCCTCCTTAGTTCCTTCCTATCAGCTATTTCTAGCAGCAGGTGCTGACCAGGGGAACTGCTGCCCTCCACATCAGAACGGGGAGCCGTGCGTTTCATGCCTGAAGGCCAGCCATTCTCATTTTCCCTGCAGAAGTCTAGAAATCCTTTCAAACAGAAGGTGGAGAAGGATACTGTTGCCAATTGCTGTAACACCTGGACCACATTGCTCAGCCCCTTTGGCCCTCAGTATCTTCATCTAAACCAGTGGCTAGATACCCCTTCCTCAGGACATTTGATGTACCTGAGATGTTCTTGGATTATCACAACTAGGAGGGGAGGGGGCATGCTGCTGGAATCCTGTGGGAAGAAGCCAGAGAGGCTTTTAAATAATCTACAGAGTGCAGGATGGCACCTGCAGGCAAAGAGTGGTCCGGCCCCAAATGCCAGCCATGCCGAGGTCCTGAAGCCCCAATCCAGACGACGAAGGCTCTGCCTCTGTGATGTTCTACCCACTTTGCCAGACTTCCTTTTCTTTTCACTTCCACGGAGACCTGGCTTACGCTGTCCTGCTCGTCTCCTACCCAATCAGAAGGGGTCGCCCTGCCTCCACTTTCTACCATATTACCCTGTGTCATCGTCTTGTCTGTCTTCACTAGAACCTCCTCAAAGAGGAATGGGCCGCATGGTGATGGGTGGCACACTGGGCTTGCAAAATGAGCCCCAAGGCCTCTGCCCGTCTTAAGTGATAAAATTCTTTGCATTTTTCAGGTTAAGTGATTTTTGTAATAGAATGCTTCAGTGGTGCTCCAGGATCTGTTTCCCAACATAGCTGGTGTCCCTGAGACAAAAAGCATGTGGATTGGGACGGATACAGCTTCCAGCACCCACAGGGGACCGTCACATGCATGTTGTGCATGTTTAAAATAACGACTAGACTTTAAAACTGAGTTTCCTACCTTAGAGTCTCTCAGCTCGTTTCAGAATCATCAGAAAAGCCACACTAAGTTCAGCAGGAATGATCTAATTAGGTGCATTTCCCAGCAGGTATTTTATTTCATTTATTCCACAACTATTTGTGGACCACCTGCTGTGTGGCACCCATGGCCTAGGCCCTGGCCGTGTTCCCAGTCTCTAGAGGGGAAGGAGGATGAATAGTCAGCCCATAAACAAGTGAAATATAGGTCCTTTGTCCGGCAGAGAGAAGTGAAATGAGGGTGAGCGCTGGCTCAGACACTCGTGTTTGCATTCTGAAACCCAGGCTGGCCTGAAAGCGTGAATTACTAAGCATTTTCTCAGCTGAGACTGTAACACATGTGTAGTAGGCATGCTAGCATGGGCAATGGTGCCCAGGTACCAGAGAAGACAGGCACTATTGGGGCCATAAAATGCTGTAAGAGCTCAGAAGGCCAAAGGACATGTACTTCGCTCAGGTCCTCAACGTATGAATCAAATAGTTACTTAAGAAAAGTCAGTCATACTGTCAGATCTTTTTCAATTTCTCCTCACTTCCTATTACAGAATTTATAAATACAGGCAGAAAGGAAAAGGCCTAAAGGACTTAACATTTTTAGGTACCAGAAAGAAAGGAATAGAAGGGAGGATGGAGGAGGAGGGATTCTGGAAATGCAAGTAATTGGGAGAGGGGGTGGGGGATGGATACAGCTGACAGGCAGCTTTGTAGTGCTCGGTCAGAGTTATCCTCAAACGCTCTGTGCATTTTCTCTGTTAGTGTCTGTATAGTACCTTGGTTTTACATCCTTAACCTTCTTCCCATATATATCTTTCATTACATCTTTGCTTTACTGTCTGACAGATAAGATTATTAACAAAAAGTCGTATTAATATTAATTATACAATGATACTAAAATTTTTATATCATGGAGAAACAGATGGTTATTTTAAATGACTTAAAATTTTATTCTTTTATATGAAGAAACAGTTAAACATATTTAGTTATAAATGCTATTTTAATTGCGACATTATTTCTGCCATGGGACTTTAACATCTTATTACAGTGGCATGGCAGTGTTTCCATGCATATTTCAGTGTCTCTTAAAATGTGCAAGTATTCACAAGAAAACAATTACATCTAAAACACAGTTTGGGGGCTTAATATTATTGGTAAATATGTCATATACTTCCCACACCAATCTTTCTATTTGGTGGTTGTTCAGAAATGCAGGTCTAGCCCTGGCTGGAAGCTCAGTTAGAGTGTTGCCCCAATGCACCAAGGTTTGATCCCTGGTTATGGTACATGCAGGAGTCAACCAACTAATGCCTGAATATGTGGAACAACAAATGGATGATTTCTCTCTCTCACTCTCTCTCTCTCTCTCTCGGTCTCTCTCTTTCCTTCTTCCCTTTTCCCCTTACTCTCTTTTAAAAAATCAATAAATTTAAAAACAAAAATACAAGAATTCAGGTCTAATATGAGAGTTGCTCTCTGTAGCATTTGACCACAGAGGAAATTGACCACAAAATGCTACAACCTTGTCAGTTATTTTTGCCAGTGGGCACTGTTTTTTCATTGAATTTGTCAATAAATCGTTCCTAGCTGGACTCTGAAATTATCACTGAAATAAGTATTACTACATTAGAAATACGTTCTATGTATAGTATAATTAGAAAACACAATTGTTGCCTGTATTTCACAATTTTAAGCTTAGTTGTCTGAGATTGAAAACGCCACTCTCAACCAGCTGTTGGTCCTCTGTTCCTTTCACATCAAAAATCGCATTAATGCAAAAGGCAGAACAAGCATTTCCACTCCCCAAGCAGCAGCTGGGCATCTTCTGCTGCTTCTCTTGGACGTCAGCACATCTGGAAAGCCTGTGTCCGGAAGCAGGGCTCTCTGTCTCTGGGCAGGACGCCTTTATGGTGGGGCACAGAGGAAATTGAAGTCTGGGGGCACGTCAGGCCCCCATCAATCAGTGCCAGCCAGACACAGGTCAGGCCCCCAGATGAGATTTGTAAAGCTGCACATCCACCCGGCCACACACTCTGGAAAAATGATCACGTGGGACCATCTGAAGCAGCCAAGGCCCGGGTTATTACCCGAGCAGCACCTGGCTCCCTCACACGCCTTTCCTCTGCGGGCTCCCACCTACAGAGAACCGAAGTGCAATACAAGTTCCTGGATGATTACTGTGTTTTTAAAAAGAGAATTTATTTGTCCTTTCAAACAAGACTCCTTGTTTCCTTAAAATTGCATTAATTATGTTCTTTTCCCTGTTTAAATTCTCTTTTCAGTAATAAATGTACTGTGTAAAAAGTGCTCCCAGCAAATGGATGTGACATCACAGTGTGGCTGGGACACAATAGGACATTGGTGTCTGGTGTGTTGGGTCCACCTACTTAAGGCCTGCCTCTTCCTGCTAGCAAGGGGCTGACTTCCATTTCCCTTCCTTGATTTTTGCAGTAAGAACTGGGCATTTTTCCTTGATCATAAAACATTGTAATTTAGAAAAATTGAAAATGCAGAGGCACTTCCTGCTAAAAACAAACAACAACAAAAAAACTCCATTGTAAAATATTAGTCTGGGGGAATATATCCTTTTCCGTTTATCTGTCTATGTTCTTACTTATTTCCAAAAATTGGATTATGTCGTAACTGGCTTTAACAGTTACCACGTTATGTTTCTGCTCTGTCTAAAAACAGTTCAGAAATTGGAAACAGCCTCTATGACCAGCAGTAGGGGATTGGTTAAATAAATTTTGCCCAGGAATAGCATGGAGCCAGGAAAAGGTTGCTTTCTATGTAACTTGGGAGGTGTTTATGTCAGTGCTAGATGTCATTGTCCTGCAGAGCGGCTGCAGCATCCCCCTCCTGTGAGCCCACCACGAGGCCTCGTCCCGTGCTGTGTCGGAACCTCTCACCGTCCACGTGAGGCCTTCATGGCCACAGCCCTCTCCGCCCGCTGCTTTCTCCTTACCACTTGTCACTTTCTAACCACCTGCAGAATTTACTCGTCATTTTGTTACCTGTCATCTTCCCTGAGTAATCTTACAGTTTCTTCAGGACGAGGACGCTGTCTCTTCCACAGCTCTGTTCCCACGGCCTAGAGCAGGGTCTGCCTCAGTGCGTGCCTGCCCTGCGGGCGTCCCCTCTGGTTTTATAGAATGCTTTGGAGAGCTGAATGGCATTATTTACCACGTGCTGGCTTGGATTCGGCACTTTCTGCACCTGGCCCGTACAACCTGGTGAGGTGGAACTGCCGTCCTTGCTTTTAAATGAGGAAACCGAGTCATAGAGAATTAGAATCACTTTCCCAAGGTCATGCAGCTGGCAAGGATCAGGGGTGTGGCCTGCAGGTGGAAGCCCAAGTCGTCTGCGCCCACCGGCACAGGTGTCTCCATGTCACCATTCTGCCTGCTTCCTTCACCTGATTGCCTTGAATACCCCGAGTGTCCCAGGCTCTGGGCCTGCCCAGGGGCAAGCCCACCGAATTCCATTCTTGTGCCCCTTTTCCATAGTAAGCTCATCAGTACCATGCTCTTCTCATTAGTATCGGCATCTTCGCTCTTTCCTTTTCCACTCATCCTCATCAAATAAGTGCCAAGTCTGTTTAGTTGCCCTAACGCACATGCCTCCTGGCGGGGCCGAGTTCACTGGCCAGACCACACCTCCTGGCCTCCGGGGTGTCCCTGTCCCATAGACTACCGCTGTCCCAAGGTCAGAGACACCTTCGCCTGTAAGGAAATCCTGAGATCTAGAATTGGAAAGGCACTTGTATTTCATGGAAGAAAAAGGTATATACCTATTTCTTCCTTTTGTGTGCCCGAGCCAGGGAATCAGCGGGACACTAAAAATATCCTGGAAGCTGCTGCTCCCAGCAGCCCTTCCGTGCTTGGAATTGCAGAATGGGGTGTTTACTGGAGACTGTGAGAAATGGGGACGTTTGGCCTGTGTTACACCCCCTTGGGCCTGGAAAGGGGAGGAAGACCCTCTCTCTAGTCTCCTGCCCAGAGCATCTGGAAAACCTCCCTTCTGGTGCGGACCCGGAATCTCCTCCACCCCAGCCAGGAATGGCCAGCAGGAGACTGCCAGGGCCCCAGCCACCTGTGCTAAAGAACATCACAGGTGTGTGGGCAGGAGCTATTAGCCAGAGCATATTCAAGAGACAATTACGGATCACCCGAGAGGTTCTGCAAGCATGGAGAGAAGAGGAAATACTGTATTCCTGAAGATCAGGGTGGGAGGAGGCCGGCTTCCTGGCTGGGGAGGTCGGTGAGCAGTCTTCCTTTTAACCTCCTTCCAGGGGACAAAAGGCACCGGCAGGAAGAATGGGAACCCAGGTCCTTTGATGAATAGCAAGCTACAGATCCACCTCTGGGCCAGGGCTGTTGCGCCCCCACTGACCCTTCCCTCAGCCACAGGGGACTGGGCTTCTGCTTCAGGAAAATGGGAAAAATGTCAGTTATTATGTTTGCGAACACAATCCTATCTTTCATTTTATTTTACAGCAATTTCCCCAAAGATCCACCACAGTATCCTATTGAACTATATTGACAAAATTGTAGCCGTGATAAAGAAAACGCTTTAAACTCAAAGCAAACCCATCGCAGGATCTCCACGTACTTTCTTTCATCGCATTGTATTATTTTTTGCCAGGACAAAGCCCAAATTCCAAGATAGTTGTAGAGCTAATATGATAAAACTATTGTGGTGCAAATGAAGCCAGATCCTTTTATGAGAGAATGTTCTAGAATTAATGCTGAATTAGTGGTTGCTTTTTGTCAGAAGTAAGTTTAATCTTAAACACCATCATCACACTTTGAATGGTTTCTCATTCAGAAAAATGGAAAATGCTAAATAAGAGCCATTCATTTGGCCAATATTATTAAGCTATTGGAAAAGCTGTACTTTAAAACAACACTTCAGAAGCGAACCCATATTTTTCCTGTGGTTTTGAATGAAGATATTATTCGTGGCGTCTTCATCCATGGGGTTGCTGGTGGAGACAGCTATCCCAGTATAATTTTTGACAGATTTTCATCTGAGTTAAAATTATGTGTCATGTTACAAAGTTTTCAGCATTCACCGGTCCCAGGCGTGTTTTCGATTTGAGACTGACAGGAGGTTGTCATGAGATTCGATAGCATGAAACACTCGGGGGCAGGTTTTCAGATGGGCTTCTCTGTCTTTATGAAACCTCTCACTGGCCTAGAGCTGAGCAGTCGTGGTGATTAGATTTCCTTTGAACTGTGTTCTTCTTGTCATTTTTGGAAATGACTGCAGAATGGGGTTAAGATGTGGTGCCCAGATGATAATCATTAAACCGGGAACAGACATGCACTGGGATTGTCCCTGGCAGAGCCGGATGGGCCCTCCCCTTGTTAAGGTGGTTCCTCCAACTAAGTACCTTAGTTGGAGCCTTTGTTTCTCCCAGGTGCCACCCACCGGAGTCCCTGGTTTATGCCCAAAAAATCGACAGTGTCCCCGTATCCTAGGTGACAGGGCTATTCACATGTCTCCCACCACGCCAGCCTGCCATCCATCAGAGCTTAGAGCTCACCAAGTGTGGGAAACTGTCCGGCTCCGGCCGAGGAGAAATCTTAACTAGACTTGGGGTGGAAACAGAACAGTCCACTGTGATCTGTTCATTTGCCATCTGATTTTGGGGAACCTTCTGTCATCCTACCTGCTACATAGTTGTGACCTTGTAAATATTGGGAATCCCAAAAAATGTATACACACTTTGAATCGTTAATTCCAATGGGTTACATCTGAAAAGAAAGATCCATTGAGCTATCAGCTCTTAAAAGTGTACACATTCTTGGGAACACCCTATATTTTAAACACTCAGTTTTAATAGTATAGTCGTCTTCCATTGACACCATACCAAGTTGATTTCAATATTCAAGGAGCAGGTGACCTTCATGTCTCAGCTTCTTCATGCCATTGAGCGTCTGCAGTGGGGCTCGCCGGCCATCAGTTAGGGACATGAGTGGGTTGATGATGTCCAGTTTTCAGGCAGAGGAAGTGAGAGTGTAACCTTAGCCCTGGAATCTACTTAAAATATGTAGAACAGTCAGTAGTCATTAGCAGCAGGTTAACAAAATTTTAGGAAAAAGAAATTTCCTCTTTGCAGGGGCTGTTGAAGTCATCTCACACTTAAAAAAAAATCACAGAACAGTTACCCTCAAATTTAAAGGTGAGGGCTTTCCCCCTCTATTTTCATCCAAAACGTTTATTTTGTTGAAGGATTATACAGGTATTAAACAGATACCGAAGGCAGATTCATGATGCAAATGTAGGTCAATATATTTTGAATACCTCTTATATCAATCTGTAGCCTTACATGTATGTGACTATGGACTTGCATTTGGATTCATCTTTCAGGTTTTTGCACTGTTAACTGGATCTGCTTTTTAAACCCATAATGCCTTTCTGCTGTATTTGCTGCTATTTCCCCAGGCCCCAAGAGGGCGCCCCCCACAGGCAGCACTGGGTAGTTATTTGTCCAGTCAGTAAATACCTGGTGTCTTGGCATTCCCTCGCACACTCACACGTTCCCTCCACGTGTAGTCAAGGTCACACTCCTAAATGATGCACTTCCCCTGTGGTCCTGAGGTTGCCCCAGTTGAGTTCCAGGGCTCTCTGTGTGAGACAGCTCTGGATGCACTACCAGTGGGACCCAGCCCTTCCCAGCATCCCCATGGGCTGGATGGCTCAAGGAGCGAGGGCTTCCAGCCCAGCCACCTCCCGCCCTTGACTGGGGTATTGTTCAGGCCCAGGTGTGGCGGGAAGGAATGGGTTTTCTGAGACGTGCGGAACCTCTCTTTCAAGTGGCCAGGCCTTCCGTTTGAGGTACCTGATACCTCGGTGCTGCCACTCACTGCTCTGGCTTTGGTGTGCCACCCACCGTCAATAAAGGCTTGCGAACCACAGGGACCCCTTTCATTAGTCAAACCACCTGTCCCATGGTTTAGGAGAAGGTCATGGAATTACATAGATAGAACAGGAACTTTTTTCAAGTATTATTTTAAATGTGCATGAGATATTATTTTTATTACTTTGCAAATAGCCTTTGATTTCATTTTTTTTAAAACACACACACACACGCACACAAAAATACTGTTGACTTCCAACATAGCAAAAGATTACACATGATGCCTGAGGGAACTGGAGAGCTTTTTAAAAAGAAGATGTAATTTATCATTCTCCGTTAGTAATTACGTATTCTCCAAAGTGCCCCAGACTGTGAGGATTATTGTTAATACAGACTTTTTTAACTGGTACTTACATAATATTTTAAACCTCTAGGTCTTAAAGATACACTTGTGCATATACTAGGTGTTTGTTTCCTCCAGCATTCAAAACTCTACCCAGATTCATGTTCTTTTCTTTGTGCTTCAGTCTGTCTCGGAGCGTCCTTTACTGAAGGACCTTTTTACTGAGCATCTGATCTTGGTGCCTGCTGGACATGGCACTCAGATTAAATTAAGAATCAGAGAGGCACCATCCCTCAGGGAAACACCCCAGAACCACATCACAGCACTCAGAAGGCTCGGTGTGTGCGGAGCCAAGAAGAGGGGCAGCCTTCTTGGTGCAGGGTCTGGCCAGGCATCACAGTGCAGGTCGCCGGGCCCGAACCTCATCGCCACTGGGGACCTGTGAGTTGGTTGTCATCTCACTGCCGTTTTTGCCGCTGTAATCACGGCACCTCTGAATCGCCCAAGATCCTCTCTAGTAGTTGAACTTTTTTCCTTAGTTATAATCTTCTATATCAATGATGTGCATTTTTGTGTTGTAATTCTGGGCTGTTTTAACTTTCTATAGGATTATTCTAAAAAAACTCAGCCACCCTTTGCTTTTGTGTTTTCATAATTTTCAGGATGGAGGGGGTTAAAGCCTGCAGTGACCCGCCACTCTCACCCTATTTACCCCTCTGCGCTCTGTGGTTCATTTTTGTCCCCAGCACTTATCATTTCTCCATTGTGTGGAGGTGTGTGATTGAGGGAGTGTGTGTGTGTGTGTGTTTCCGAGTATGGGGGGGCGTGTGTGTGTGTGTGTGTGTGTGTTGGGGGGTGTAGGAGTGTATGTGTGAGTATGCATGTGTGTGGGTGTGTGTTTGTGTGGGAGTGTGTCTGTTGATGTCCCCTCACTAGGATGCAAGCCATTCAGCACAGCAACTGTGTTTTATTTACTTGTTATTACAGCTCTGGAAGAGAGCCTGGCACTGGTGAGTGGGTCTATCCCTCATCCACTTGTCTGTCAGTTGGCCTTGCACCACACTGAGGTCACAGTTGAAGGGCAGTGTGGATGGCCCGGGTCGATGGCTTGTGCACCCAGAGCAGGTTGCTGTTGGCTGAGATGGAGAAGAGAGCAGGTTTGGGTTGTGCAGGCCAGACACCAGTGTTCACTGCCTATGAAGAAATTGATTTCTTCAATTTCGTGGCCAGGCTGGGATTTGGAAGTGCCCTTTGGATTCTCCAGCTGTGCTGGTTCCTTCTCCTGGAACCCACTGCATGGCTCTTCTTCACTCCGTGCCACCCGATGTGGCCGCGCTGAGGATGGAGCACTTTTGCATCAGGAGGCGGGCAGGGCGGGAGCTGCATTCACATCAGCCGAGGTCTCCAGGCTTCAGGAGCCTGGCGGTGTGGGCACCTGGGCAGTGCTGGCGGGAGAGGCTCAGAACTCCAGGAGCAGTGCACAGCGTGTTTCCAGAACCCACAAGTGCTCATTTCCTGGGACCCAGATCTTGTAATTCCCAAATATTAGAAATATACACAAAGGTATGGATTTAAGGCCAAAAATCTGAAATTCGTCAAGCAGTAGGAAAATAACTAAGCAAACTAAGACACACTCTACTCTTTATGATGTGTGGGGGGGGGGGAGAATGATGTTTTTCTCTTTGACATTTTACCTTTGATCGGTGGGATGATAAGTTAACTAAATGACCTTTTTTTAGTCTGGGTTTTTGTATGCAGCTTTCTTAAACAGGAGACACCTTTGCTCTCCTTTTCAAAGCACATTATGTCAGTAAGTTAAGGGCCAGAATATGCCATGAGGAAGCAGCCTTGTGTTGGTGTTTCTGTCCCTGGAGCAGAATGAGCTGGCCGAACGTGTTCAGCACCGCGGACAGCGCCGTCCGTGGCCTGCCCTGTCGGGAGCCGCCTTCCCTGCCTCAGACAGGACAACCTGTGCAGCAGCTGTCATTTGACTCCTATGACTTGTAATAGAAACAGCCAAGTTCCTGAAGACTGGACATTTATGCTACCAAAGAGGAATCATACATTCAGTTAACTTCCCTATTTAGCTCAGTTTTCCTCAAGACATGCTTGGTCTTTCCCCAGCCTCGACACAAAACAGAATCTTTTTGTTATTTGGCAGCCACGAGCTCCAAACCTGAGAAATGATTGTGGCTGATTATGTAAAAAGAGATGAGGCCGGAGAAACAGGAATCTTGTGAAATGATTTAAATTCCACCTAACTGTGCCGCTCAGAGCGCCCTTACGTGTCTCGGAGTGCACCAGATGAATTTGAACAGTGTGCAGCTTGCATTCGGCTAGCCTTCAACTAGAGAACAATTTCATTTTTGACCCTTAAGTATAAAATCGCACTCGCATTCTCTTACAGGTTTTTTTCTTGGCATGTTCCCACTCGGACTTCCTCAGGTTTCTGTCTTACCGGACAACTTTCTACACATTCTTTCATCCCTCCCCCAATCAGAGGCCTGCATTTGGTGTGAGCTTGCCGTCAGGCACGAGGAGGAACTAAATGGTCTTGAGGAAGTGGAGAAAAGGGAGAGAGGAGGAGATGGTGGGTGCAGAGAAAACTGTGTGCAGCAAGACGGGAAACATGGGCCTGTGCTCACTCTCCAGAACAGGGAGGGGGTGGGGCAGCTCCCACAGAAGGTCTGCAGCATAGAGCCAGATTTTAGCAGGTGCCTGATGGCCTGGGCAGTCCCCTCTCAAACTCAGCTTTGGGGCTCAGTCTTGCACGAGGCCTTGAGCTTTCACTTCTGAGTGTCTCCAAGCCCTTCCTGCTGCTCTGTCCCCGAATCACACCAGACTGTCCAGGGGGACGTACTTTGTCTTCCTTATTGATTGCTTTTCTATGTTGAATGCAGTGACACACCTTTCTAGCATTTTCCTTTAAAAAACAAAAATCGCCTCATTGAGGTGAAACTCACATGACATGCACTTTAACTGTTTCAGGTGTTCAATGAAGCAGTTTTTGGTATATTCACAGAGACGTGCAGCCCTTTGGTCAGGTTTAGAACATGCTCACCGCCTCAGAAAGAAGCCCTGCACCTTCATGAGCGATCGGAATCTGTGTCAGTTTCCTGTGAGGCGTGGTAAACATAGGCAGTGAGTGAGGGCTGCATGTAAATGAAGATCAGGTTTCCTAAAATCCGGTCAGTGCTGCTCTGTTGAGAGACATCCCACTATAATTAGATCAGGTAGGCACTGCTTCTCCCCAGATTCTCTCTCCTTTCTTCCCCCTCCCCCATTGTGTCCCTTTTCTCCCCTCTTCTGTGACTCGATCGATCTAATCCTGTGTTGTCTCTTCGTTTCCCACAACACCTGTCATCTTCCTCGGCCCCCCACAGTGTCCCCGCTGCCCCTTCTTCTGACACCACGCACCTCTGTGCTCGCCGCGAGCGGCAAAGGGAACTGGACAATGTGCCTGGCTCTGAAACATCTTCAGAGATGGGGATTCAAGTCCGCCTCCTCCTGCTGAAAGCGCCGTCAAAAGGACTGCGAGAAGGGCGAGGTTTTGAACTTCACTTCACACTCACCTTTCAACAGAGGCCGGGATGTTGTGATTTCCCCGATGGCAGAGGTGGCCTGTCCTTTATTTACCAGCCTGCACATCTCATCTTCAGAAGGAACAGAGCCCGCATTCAAGGTCCAGATTAGCTCCACACGGCGGGCCTTGTCTCAGAGGATGTGCGTTTTAATTTGCCAGCCTACCGTGGCTTCATCTTGAATTTTTAGAAGGTCTTAGCTCTTCATCTTGGATTTTTAGAAGGTCTTAGCTCTCAACTAATCCCCTCCCCCACCCAAGCTCTGACACACAGCCCTGAGTTTGATCATTTTGAATTATTACCCACTCCCGAAAAAGATTGTGGCTATTGTTTCAGAAACCACCAAATGAGTGAGGATATACGTGAAAGCGAGAAAGAGAGTGAATGCACACACCTGTTTTTTCCATAAAGGTGCCTGCTTCTTGGGACCCTATGTTTCAAGCATTTTGTATCTTTAATCAGCACATAGGAAATCCACAGTCTTCCAGCCCTCCGGCCCCTGGCTGCTTCTCCAGACGGTGTGGGTGGCTCCCTGGAGCAGATTCTTAGCACCCTCTCTCCTGCCAAGCCCACAGGGCCCAGGGCTCCCTGAAATATAGACTCCAAACCTGGGGAGTGGCCACCTCTGACCTGGGTGGGGCCTGGGGACAGGTCGGGAGGGCCAGTGGCAGTGGTCACAGCATTCGCTGCATTCATCTCGGTGGTGGGGACGGTGCAGAAGGACACCTCCCCCAAAGATGCCTTTTCAGACCCAGAGCAGCCGGCCACAGGCCCACACCACAGAGCCGGCCTGTTGGAGACTCAGCCAGGGCATCAAAAACCAATCCACTACACCTGGCGGTGCTGGCGATCACCGAGGCAAGCTCCCCACAACAGTTCATCAAAACCGGCCAGCTAATGATCGGCTGGGCAGATAATCAGAGGAGAGTTAATTGTAAGGTTCGACATGGCATCTTGTCAGCCGAGATAAGTTGTCACGTTTTCCACTTGAGCTGAAACTAAATGATTGTAAAATAAGTTATGAGTGTCCTTGGGCCTGTCTGCCGGAATGATAGCTAAGAATCCATTCCTGGCCCATCAGTCTCGGGCAGGCTGCTTGATATTTATGCGAACGGAGTGTTATTTTATCCCTGCAGTCATGCTTGTCAGCCTCCCGAGTGAGGAGTGGGCTGCCCCCCGGACTCATACTTCACGTGCCGTGGCTCGGAGAGGCTGCAGACTGCTGTCGTTATGGCTTGGATCATATATATTTTGGGGTGCGCGTTGAACATTGATGCCCGATTGGGAAGGACTAATGGCTGGCGCCCATCGCACGGGATGGCAGTGGGCAGCCTTTCCAGCTCAGGATGCCGGGGCCTTGTCAAAGCCGAGTTGGAGGCGGAGTGACGAGGTGCTTGCTTTTTTAATCGGGCGTGCCCTTCTCCTCACCTCTCCCCTCCCACAGTCAGTGCACCACTGCCGTCGCCTGTCCCGGTGCCCAGTCGTGATACAAAGTGAAACACATCATTTGCAGGCCGTCGGGTGCGCGGGTGGCGTTGCCAGGGCTGCGGCTGGAGCTCCTTCCAGTGTCTGAGGCTGAGCTTCCGGCCTCTTCTCTTTGAGGGATCCCTTGTCAGGCTGGGGTCGTCGGGAAGGGAGAAGCACGGTGTGGAAGCCTCATGCGTTTGGGTCGCTCCTATTTTAAAATGAGGAATGTTAGCTGGTCTGGGAGCCGGGGCATTAATATCCCAGCGCCGGCTCAGGCCTCGCTTAACTAGAAACAGTGGTCATCTCCACATGAGCCTCCTGCCTCGGCCTCCCTGACCTCTGTGGAATTTGCTTCCGAGATAGCCTTCTCTGGGTCATGGTTGTAGTTGGCATCCTGGCCACAGCCAGCCTGCCTGGACCCGGCACACCAAGCATCCTCTAGCCCAGTGGTCGGCAAACCGCGGCTCTCGAACCACACCTTGAGTGTGGCCCTTCCACAAAATAGCACGTGCAGGTGCGCACGTACGGTGCGATTGAAACTTCAGGGCCCGCGCACAGAAGTTGGTTTTTGGCCTGGGCGAGTCTATTTTGAAGAAGTGGTGTTAGAACACTCAAGGGGCCAAAGAGCCGCCTGTGGCTTGCGAGCCGCAGTTTGCCGACCAGGCTCTAGTTGGATAAGGGGTTTGGTGGCAGCTGCCTCTCCTCCAGCCATCCACTCCTGCACTGTGCCTGTTCCCCTTAACCCGCCCACCATGGCTACCCAATTCGGAGTGGTCATGCTGCTTGCCGCTCCTCCTCCAGCAGCAAACTGAGAATCCCATTTCCAGGGCGTGGGCCACAGGGCATAGTTCCAGGGGTATAGCAGGGATTTGATACGTATAGCAAAGTGCTCCCCAGAGTAAATCTAGCTGGTTAAAACCCATCACCACTATGACTGTTTTTTCTTGTGATGAGAACTTTTAACATTCTTCGCAACTTTCAAATCTCCATTAGCAGTGTTACAAACCACATGTTTACACCACATACAAGATTGCATTGTGTGTGCCGTGATTACAGGAGCCGCACTGCCGTGGTTTTATAACTGGAAGTCTGTACCTGCTGACCGCCTTCATGACCTTTCAGTACTGGGTGCTCTGGGCCTCCAAGCAGCCATTATACTAGGGGCCCAGTGCACGAAATCCGTGCACTGGGGGTGGGAGGCCCCTCAGCCCAACCTGCCCTCTCTCACATACTGGGAGCCCTCAGGGGATGTCCTAATGATGGCTCACTCCTGGCCTGTCCAAGGCCGAAAACCTCTGGTGGAAGCTTTCGTCCTTGGACAGGGCACCTCGGCCAGGGGATCCCAGCTATCTGTCGCCCTGCAATACAGCTGATCACTGGTTGTCCCCAGGCCCAACCCAAGCCCGCCCCAAGGCTGGGGATGGGGAGGAAGTCCATTCCCTCTCTCCCTGCAGTAGCACTCATGGCCCCCGCCAGCCAGTGCCACCCATTTCCTCCCTCCACCAAGCTGGCCCGTACCACTGTTCCCTCCCTCCACAAAGCCAGCCTGCACTGCCTGTTCCCTCCCTCCGAGAGGCCCCACCTGGGGGCACCGATGCCGCGCTTACAGCCCCAACCGGCCCGTTCTCTCAGTGGCCGCAGCCATCTTGGTTGTGGTTTATTTGCTCCTGCTTGGCTTGTGGGCATGGCTTATGGGTGTGGCTTGTGGGTGTAGCAGAGGTACGGTCAATTTGCATTTTACTCTTTTATTAGATAGGATAATATATTTCACATTCCAATAGTAAATTACTTGTGGGGCTTGATATGCTCTTGGAGGAACGTGGTTGGAAGTGCTGACACTTGCTCTGTTTTGCCTTTCCGGTCCGACGCAGACACGGGGCTGGGCGACTCCGTGTGCTCCAGCCCAAGCATGTCCAGCACCACCAGCCCCAAGCTCGACCCTCCCCCTTCCCCCCACGCCAACAGAAAGAAGCACCGAAGGAAGAAAAGCACCAGCAACTTCAAAGCCGACGGCCTGTCAGGCACTGCTGAAGGTAAGGCCTCCCGGGACAGCAGAGTGAGTCTGTGACTCGCAAAGTCAACCTGTGCTTTTCCAGCCTGTGCCGTCACCTGTCCTGAGAAACACATGCGCAATAATGAGGTCCGTGCCAGGTGCTTCCTGTTTACCAGGTGGCACCAGAGGGTCCTCAGGACTCCATCCCTGGCTGATACGCAGGAGTATGCACCAATCAGTTGTCTTACTTCTGGCAGCTGTCGCCTAGTAGGTATTAATGCTGGGGTCCCCATCATGTGCCATTCAGTTCTCTGGTCTTTGGGCCACCTGAGTTGAGTGTCCCTTCCCACTGAGGGAGACGCGTCTCTCCCGGTCAAGAATCTTCTCTCCTATTGGTCGGCTCTATTCTGACGCTATCCCTCCTGATGTGGCTCCTGGGATGCCCAGGGGTCGTGGCTTCTGTGGCAGCTCCTCTGACTTGTCAAATCCTCTGTGTTCACTCTGTGACACCAGGGGCGATCTTCCTGCAGCAGCTCCTTCTGCTGGGTGTACAGGGTTTTTCCCCCAAATACAAGTGGGGATCCATACACGCGCACGCACACACACGCGCGCGCGTGGGTGTATACACATGCACTAACATACCACATTAGAAGATGGGATAATTTTTCATAAGCAAGTTAAAGACATACCTCAAAGGAAAAATAAACTTGCAAGCATTGTTGGGTAAGGTGACATTACTAGTGAGGCCAACCAGGGTTAAAGGGTCTGTTTGCCACAGGGTTCCACATGCCCCGGACTCCCGCTAGAACAGAGGTGCTTTTACCTTCTCTACGCCTCCCTCCCTTTTTCTACCTGAGCTGTGGCAGCAAGTGGGCCGTTCCCTCCTAATATCCAGAAATGAGCCTGTAACCCCGCAGTGCACAGGTGAGCAAGGAGAGAACAGAGCTCCTGTGTGTGCGCCGAACCTGTTGTCTACCACAGTTGTGCGAGTTGGGCCGTGGCATCGCCCCACGTGTGAAGAGGAGACTGAGGTTCAGAGTGTCGAACAGCCTGCAGGGCTCTCTTAGTGGCCCAGCAGGGGGGCATCTGAAAGCTCTACCTCTTCCCAGGTTTCTTACCATTTTGCCTCCCATAGGCTTCCTGCTGACAAGTGTAGCCAATAAAATCTACTTTTCTGCTGGTACAATCAGGGAGGAAGATAGTTAGGTCAGCACTGGTGAAAACAATGATTATGGATGAAAGTGCCCCCAAGATGCCACTGTGCTTCCCTTTGGAAACAGATTTGGCCACAGATACTGAGAGGTGACGAGACTCTTGTGAACGACTGTCGGGCCAGAGCACCTGCCAAGCACATGGCCACACCCACCCTGGCACAGGTGGGGGGTGTGGGGGGGGGGATCCGGAAGAAGCATGGCCTCTCACTGGAGGCTGGCATGTGCCCCGCACACCTAGGGGGAGAAGGAGATGGCTTCATGGAAAGGCCTCGTCCCGTTTCTCACATAAACTTCTTGCTGTGTTGGTGGTGTGTTTCCAACCAGTGAGGTCTCTCAGAAGCACCACCTGACAGATTGACTGTCACTCCATCTGTAACTACATCCCACACACCGACACCGATTGCCCCACCCACCGCCGACATTGTGAGAACACGCAATGAGAGAAGCCTTAACGTGAATTAGTAGCAGCTGCAGCAGCCAGCCGTTGGTGACTGAGGGAGATGGAGAAGCGGCCGTTGGATGCCCGTATTCCCAGCCCACTTTCTGAGTTCCTGGGACTGCTCTGTGTGTTCCGGACAGTGACCTCTGACACGGCCGAGATGGCTCATCCACCCAAAAACAGCTGACATAAATAGAAAGGCCCCCGGCGCCACAGAAATGCCCAAATTTAAACTCCCAGCAGTGTCTCCGGCCCGCGGTGAGCGATGTCACACGTGTCCCAAAGTCCATCCCGTGACCCCAGGGGAAGCCAACCCCCTCTTTCTAGTTGAGACAGTGTTGTCTCAGCCACACCAGGGCCCTAACATCCTTCCCATAGGAAATATGGCAGTGAGTTTCTGTAAAAAGGAAATGTGCATTTGTTCCCTAAGGAAGAGCTACCTACCAAACCATAAATGAGTCATTTTTCTGAGACAAGCCATGTTTCTAAGACATATTTTTCTCCCCCAACATCTTAACATCTCTGAAGTCATAGTGCACACTACAGTTCAGGCCATCTTTGATTCAACGATATTAACAGTCTCAACAACGCTTAACTTCTTCAAGTGCATTATATAGCCACGTACATGTCAGCATTGTGTTCTTGAAATTAAAGCCAGTTGTATGTGTTTTATTGCTAGAGGATACCGTTTAATTTTAAGGAAACATTTCTGTTTCTCTTTTCTGTGGGCACTGTTACCACCTGTATTGTCTGTGGCCCATGCTTGTGCTGGAAACTCTCAACTGCAGATATAAAATGTTTTATAGAAGATGTCATAAAGTGGTTGAATTTTATGGGTTTTGACATACCCCTTTGGAACAAATGACTGCATTTAATTATCTTTAGTTTCCACTGACAACACAGTCAGAGCTCCGGGGAACACGTGGCATCATTGAGGGGAGTGAATCACAGGAGTGCCCACAGAGCCATGGGCGTGCCACAGGGGTGGTTACAACCTCAGGGATGTAACAGGGAAAGGAGGGGGCAGAAACCGTGAAGACCTGTGGCCTTCAACCAGGAATGTGTCCAACCCGTGATGACCCAGAGTGGGAGGGGGCCCAGAGAGGCACCCTGACCGCACTCCCCCTGCCTCCAGGCTCCTCCCCATCCTGCTCCTTGACCAAACCCAACTAGGAGCCAAAGGGTACGAGAATCCCTGGTGCAGGCCACACACATCTCTCTCCAGGGCAGAGAAGGAGAGAAGGGGGACCAATCACCAGCATCTAGGGAGGGCCCGCGTCCCCCACGTGCCTTGTGCAAATCCCCAGGGAAGCCATGCTGCTGACCCCGGTACTCATCTTTCATTCACAGCAGACCAGGCGCAGCGTGCTGGCCGCTGCCCCCGAGGGTGTGGCGGGGCTGGGTGCCCTTCCCCCGCCGGGCACACAGCCTTCTAGACCCAGCGGGGCACAGAGGGCCCAACACTAAATGTGTCTCACTGTGGGGCGTGCACAGTCAGAGAGCCAGAGGATGACCACTTTCTTCTACTTAGAATTTTAAATGAATGGAATAAATCTGGTAAATTACAGGAGCAGAAACTATGACTGAAGAATTCCTTTACAAATAACTTGAGTCCAGCGTGGCGACTGGACAGGCTCATGCATATGATGAGTCCTAGAGAAGACGTTTGCATGATCAAGCCCATCCCTGGGCTCATATATAACTATTGGTGTCATTTCCGGAGTCAAGATATAACTCAGCCCCTCCATGAGGAAGTGTGGGTGCAAGCGAGGAGTGTGGGCTCTGCTTTTTGTTGGTGACATACATCATTTAAACAGAAGTGACTCGGAAAGGTGGCTGGATGCCAGCTCTTCTAAGACTGAGACCTGAGGCTGCTGACTTTGGGCAGGTGAGGGGTGCTGGCCACGAAAGGCCCCACGTGTCCCCAGCTTACGCTGTCCTCACCAGGCATTTGGCCCCCTCTGCCTGCTGGGAGTCTCCCCAACATTTAGATCTGTGCTTAGTCTCTGAAAGTATGAGTGTTTCAAAGACTGTGGTCCTTTTTGTAATGTGCAACTTGGTGATGTTTTTATGCAGGAGAATTAGACTGGCCAGAATGTGGGACAAGGCATGAAAAATGTGAGGGTAGTATTAGCTTAAAATGACAACCACCATCTCACACATCACCCGTTTCTTCATTATCTCTATTTAGTAGGCCATTGGCAATATTGACTATTAAAATACCAGTGCTACTCTTGATTTTAAGTTGGATTTGGTTTGCTCAGAGTTATTCAGTATATTTAAGAAAATGTACATTCAGATCTGGACACAGTCTCTATGGTGATGGCAGAGCATCAAAGCAAATGCAGACGTTGGTGAGCAGAGTGCCGATGAGTCTGCACCGGGGTCAGGGAGGGGGTCCTTGAAGGGACTTGAGGAAGGATGGGGGCATAGAGGCAGCTGGCTGGGTTCGAAGGATGAAAGGACAGTCCTGACTGACCCAGATGGTCCCTGTGGGCCTTTTGGGGATCGATGGGGGGCAAGCCTCCAGGAGATGGACTTTGGTGCAGGTATTAAAAGGGAGGCTTTGTAAGAGCCAGGACTGCCCGGAGAGGCAGGGGACCTTTTCCCCTGCAGCGGGCGCAGCCCTGGCCAGGCCACTGCCGTGGAATTCAGGTTCTGGGAGGAGGGTCTCGCCAGGACCCCTGTTTGTGGCGAGAACCAGGGTGAAGGGGTGTGCAGGCAGAGCTCTTGGCAGTGAGGTCCTGTGGGCCTTTAACGACAGGCCATCTTAGGGCCTCCTTTTTGAACTGTGATGTGTTCCGGTACCTTCTTATCCAGAGTCAAGTGGCGAGGTTACCGAAGCCAAAACAGAGCAGTGGTCTTCACAGCGCATTCTGTGGCTCTTGTTCGTCTTATGACATTCATTCGAGTTTGCATCAAGCGCTAATTTCCCTGCTTTCTCAGTGAAGCGGCGGAATCGGGGAGAGGTTAAGTGGCGTTCTTGTCCGGGGTCAGGTTGCTGGTAGGCGACCGAGCCTGCGCTGCATTCTCTGCCTCCGTCTCTCTCCACCAGGCGGGAAGCGCGTCTTTGAGGTGTGCCGAGCGGCTTTTGAATCTAGGAGCGGGGCCAACGGCGTGGCTTTCTTGATATTTCTCAGATTCCATGTAAAGACGCTGACTTTTACATGGCGCCTCACACCTAGAAGTCGTGTAGCACAGATCTTTCTGTTCAAACGCAGGCCAGTCCGGGCTTACCCAGGCTCATTATACCTGCGGGTATGCAGAAATCCCGTTGTGGGTTTTTTCCCTCTTGGATTCCCAGTGTTTGTTCTAAAGGTCTCAGGGGGAACGTGATTTATCTTTCCCATCACCAGCCATCCCTGGCTTGTTCGACCTGGGTCTTTATGGGACCACTGCGTCCCGTGGGTCCTGGTGGATGCTGAAATAGTATCATATAGAGGGGAAGTCACACCCTGGCCTCTGTCCCTCGCGCCCGAACAGGAGTTGCCCATCCCCAAGTCATCAGGTGAGGCTCCGAGCCTGTTTACAAATGTTAACTCCGAGTGGCCGAGGTCAGCATGGACTGGGGTTTCCTTCCTTCATGCAGAGGAGACCCTGACATTGAGTCATTTTGTTCTTTCATCAAATAACAAGCAGGCAGCACAGAGGAACCGAGGTGCGTTTGGCTCGAGGGGAGACACCAGAAATAAAGCCCAGCGCCTGTCTCCGAGCCTGGAGAGGACACTCATAGGACAGTGTGCCTGGGGTTTCAGGCAGAACGTGGCAAGGCGTGGGTGGTCCGGGAGCCGGACAGGACCACGTTGGGTTGTGGAAGTGACGGGAAGCTAACCTGTCATGGAACTTAATCTTATTTTCTGCAGATGGAGAGCATACCTATCCTCATAGTTGAGAAAATGCAGGAAGCATCACGGTTGCGACAGCTCTTTAATCCACCAGTGCTGGTGTTAAAATTAGTTGCAAACCGAAGTTTTGTCTTCACTTAATGCTAAGAAACAAATGTAGCTGTCCTTGGCTTTCCATTAATTAGTTAATAGGCACTTGGGAGAAAAATAAAGAATTCCGCATGAGGCATTGTACAGTTTTCTTTTTCCTTCTTTCTGTTGATGGTCCTGTTACAGGAAATTGACTCGCAGGCACATGGAGGCTCCGTTAGGCTGTGCCACGGGGTTGTGTTGACCGCTGCGCGGTGGGGTCTTGTTGGGTTTCTGAAGAGCTTGCACGTCATGGAAGGGAGGGCAATTTGTTTCTTTTGTTACTTAAGTCTCAGCGCTGTGATGTCCTCATCTTTGCTCTCCGTGGGTGCAGTTAACACACTGGTTACTGCGTGGTGCGTGATGCCTACACCTGACAGATAAGAAGGCGGGGCCAAGGAAGTGCCCTCAAGGTTTCTGGTTTAATTTTGTATCATCTGGAGGTGTGGCTGGGTGGGGAGAGAGGGAAGACTTACGAAAGCTCTGCCGGCACCACTCCCATGGAGCCCTCTCGGATTTCCTCTCCCTGATGCTTGCACCATGCCAGCATGGCAGCTACCTTGAGTGAAAAGAGAGGGAACGAGAAGTCTCTGGAATCGACTCTGAAAACTCCATAATCCACAGTAACTTTTGGTAACAGTAGCACTTCTTAATCGAACTTCCTTGTTATTAAACTCATAGATACGTGCCTCTGACTGACTGAGCTCAGCAGTTAATCGTAGTGAATGTGAAAAGCCTAGAATGGGAGCATCTTCCAGGAAGATAACGTTCGCTCGCAGTGGTTTTGTTAGGGAGCCAGGAGCCTGGCCGGGTTTCTTTGCCCTTGAGCTAGAAGGTATGGGAGGCACCAACGACGCTGGCCGATTGGCCTACTGCCGATGGACTGGACTCTTTTCCCAGAGAGAGGGCTCCGTGTAACTCCAGCTTCTTGCTGAATCGAGTAGATCTGGTCTACTGCAGACATTGATGCTGCAGATGGGGCACAGCTGACTCGAAAGCCATCCTGCAGGGCAGAGTCCATCCAGCCCAAACATCGGGGCGCGGGTCTTTGTGGGAGTCAGCGGGTCGGAAATAAACAAAGATGAGTCAGTCCCAGCAGGAGAAGCCGGAACAGAGGACTCCCATCATGACGAACCAACAAGGAGAAGAGGATTTTCAGTGCTTTTTTTTCCCCCTTTCTTTCAAAGTAGCACACAAACGAAAGCGTCAGATTAAGGTTCCGTGAAAGTGCGTTGATCACCTGCTGCATGCCGGCACTCTGCCGGGGCTGTCCAGGAAGGGACCTCGAGGCTCCTGCCTTCAGGGCGTGCACTGTCCAGCCGGTGGGGAAAGCAGGTCCTTAACACAAGCCGTGGCTACTCGAGCAGCCTGTGCTGAAGCCTGGGGCACGCGAGCACCTGGAATATGACTATGGGATGAAGAGCAACTGGGAACTCCAGGGGGCCTGGGAGACGCCTGATGAAATGGAACAGACTCAACCTCCAGGGTATTCTGCAGAAGATAGACACGCCTTTGGAAAATGCAAACCGGCACCAAGATTCCTTTCTAAAGGCCGTGCCCCCGAGGGCCTCTTGCACTCCGTAAACGTGGAGATACCTTTTCTGCTGCGGGGCTCAGTCAGCAGGAGGCATCACAATCTCTAGCACTAAACCCCTGAACTCAGGACCCCACGCTTTACCCTGGGCGGCCTGGGCTTGGTGTTCTGCCTGGTTTCGGAGATCCCGGGGCAGCCAACTTTGGAGGATTCCTAGATAATCCAGCAAAGTCATTTTCTTGACCTTCTCAAGCTATTAGAGCTGTTGAGCTGTTGGGGTGTCACTAGAGTCAGCGATGAAATTGAGACCAGGGGTGGTGGGACCTGCTCAGACCAAGGCAGGGTCAGTCCTGGTGAACTGATGTGTTCTTATGTCCTAGTTGCTTGTGTAGTTTCTCTGTTTTTACCTTGCTGTACAGTCATACAGGATGCAAATTGAAAACTAGTGAGCAGGAAAAAAATATGCCAATGTGTCCCAAGATCATGTCTCCGTCTGTGCACTGCCCACTAGACACACACATTCAGGGAATCCAGGGAACCCAGGGCCTAGCCTACGAGTCTTTGATCTTCAGGTGTCCTGACCAAGCACTGTCTCTCCTCCCAGCACTGGCAACGCTGGAATTCAGCCGTGTTTCGGTCCCACCTGGAGGATGCCATTCCTCATGCTGAGGATGTGAAACATAGAAAAGAAGATGGTGACTAAAATCAAAACTTTCTTCTGTACAAAAGGAACGTGCAAAACATCTCATGTCTCATTTAGCTTGGGCAGCCACAGGAATCCCAGCCCAGGGGGCTTAGGCAGCAGACATTTATACCCACAGTCTGGAGGCTGAAGTCCAAGATCAAGGTGCTGGCCCATTTGGTTTCTTCCACAGATCACACTCTCATGGTGTCCTTTCATGGCCTCTCCTTAGTATATGCAGAGAGAGGGAGGAGAGAGAGGGAGAGGAGAGAGAGGAGAGAGGGCTTCCTTTGCTTAGAAGGCCACTAACTACAGCCTGAGGGCCTCACCCTCACCATTTTGTCTAATATTTCCCAAAAGTCTCATCTCCAGACACCATCACATTGGGGTTAAGGCTTCAACAGATGAATTGGAGGAGCATAAACCTTCAGCCCAGAAGGCCTTGTAGCTTCCCATTCCTGTCCATGGGACTAGATGCGCCCTCACCGTGAGGGAGGAAAAGATCTCATGGGCTCTGTCACTCGAGTGGAAAACAGCCCTGTGGATCATGTCTGTCCTCCACCCACGCCCTCCTTCCCAGGACTGGGTCCTTTGTAGGAACACTTCATTGAACATGAAGGAAGGAAGCCATGATTGATTCGGCGCTCTCAAACTTCATTGCATCCCTCAAACATGAGTTGTGTGGGCAGATGGGGAGTGTTATCTCCAATTCCACAGATGAGGAAAAGGGTTCACTGAGGTGAAATAATCCACCCACAGTCGGCCGGTGAGTGCAGACTTGGGGTCTATGTCAGGCCTCCAGGACTTGGACATCTGCACATCTTGCTTGCACCCCCTGGAAAGGGCGTAGGCACCTGGCCGTAGAGGGCAACCCCCAGCTGCTGCAGGGAAGCTGTGCCCGCCACTGCCGAGCATCTTCCTGAGGACTGAAAGCAGTAATTTCTTTGCCAATTTTGAGCTCGGTCCCAGGGTCCTTTTTGTGGCATGGATTCTATGCAAACAGTGTTTCTCTTCTCGTGTGTGTGAGTGGCTCTGTACAGACAATTAGAACGTGCTGTATTAGGGGACAGGCATGTTCCTGTCTATGTTACAGGGGTGTGTGTCTCTTGAAACTCTTTGAACCTAAGGACATTTAACTCAGATGCAATAAATCTGAGTTTTTATGTTTGCCTTTGTGGCGGGGGGGGGAGTAAAGAGTCTGATGATGGAGGGAGGAGGGGAGCTGTGGGTTGAGCCCCCATCTTTCACCTGAGCCCCTCTTGCGATGTGAGCATTAATTAAACGTCTGCCAGCCCCCGTCACTGTGCGTTCTCGTGTCACCGGGGTGTGTTATGAGAGCTCTGGGGCCGCTGTGTTTCGAGACAAACTGTTTATTTAGTCATCTTGGCCAATGCGCCCTGCCCTCCGCCTCCCCCCTCTCTCATCTCAGACATCTAACATGCACCCGGTGGGCAGCCCTGGGTGTTCGGGCGATGAAGGAAGCGGGTCCTGTGAAGACCTCTGCGGGCTCGGCCGCTCACACACACACTGCGCAACAAGGGCTTCTTTGTACGCGGGACACAGAGGAAATTGGCCATTTGTCTGTGGGGTAATGGGCTTTGCTGGGATATGAAAATCTCTCCAGTGGTTGCCTTCAGCGACATCATATCCCAGTGCATGAAAAGCCATGCGTGCACACAGTTTAATTCCATTTAATTTTTTTAAGGGGGGGAGGAAAGCAAAGGGAAAATGTTTTAGTTTCTCTTAAGCTGATTTCTCTGCTTTTTCTTGAAAGCGCCTTTCTAGTTGCCACACAGTGATGTGATCATTATCTGCCACCTCGTCGCCTTGCTGCCTCTGCATGCAGTAAAATACAAAAGAGAGAGGGAGAGGGAGAGACCAGGGGAGCTTGTGAAGTATGACTTCCTATCCCAAGACTCATTGCCCGCGATTCGTACCGCTTGACAGTAATGATCTTGTTACAGTACTCTGGACCTTGAAGAGATTTCACGAGGAGAGGGAGAGGCCGGGGCTCCGTGTAATCAAGTGGCGCTGAATATTCCACGCGGTTTTGATCACACACTGATTGGGCACAGTTTTAGCCCATCTTCTAGTCAATTATGCATGGCCCCCGTGCTCCTCAGATAGTCGGAGCCCTGATGGCTGTTTTCTGGGCTCGGGCCGCCAGCCAGGGGTTTGAAGAGCCAGCATACTGCCATCTGGGATAAGTGCCTTTCGTTGGAATTGATCACCTTTCTTTGGCTTTTGCTTAATAGCAAACTGCCTTCAGAGGGAACCACAGGTGAAACATGGACGCCTTAGCCGTTGGCTGCATCTGAACTCGTGGATTCTGAGGCTCCCCTCATTTCCACCAGGTTTCTGTGTAGCGACAGGATGATGCCGAACGTCCTTCGTGGCTACTGCGGACGAGCACTCGTGTTGTGCGTTGAGGAGGAGCTCAAGTACATGTGCCCCATGGTCAGGTTCCCACATTAATTAATCCAGGGAGGCTCTGCGCTTCCAGGGGATGGACCTCTGTTGGCTAGTTCCATCTCCGAGCGGGGGGAGACGGGGGCTCGGGGGAGGACAGCACACACATTAGTTCCCTGGAGACATTTTCGTCTGCAGGACAGTAGGTGATGCGTGCTTCCTGCAGTTGACTGGTGGCTGCATTGCTGTGGAGCAGATGCTGTGGCTGGGCCTGGGCGCTCTCTGCCGCCCTGTGCCTGAAGGGTTGTTACTCACAGTTCCTCCAGCTCTTTACTGCCCATTATTGAGCTCACAGCCTAATGCAGACTCTGCATATAGGAAAACTTTCAAGTCCTTGCTAACATTTATGTGCAAAACTAAGGATTGTGACATGCCAAAGCAAGTGTGAGATGTCCCCAGACACCTATTTTGAATCCACCAATCATTGAAGTTGAGTGACCTCCAATTATTGAGGTGATGTAAGTGATGAGAACCCCAGCATTTCACCACTAGGCACCTCAGTAGCCTGATTTGACTCTTCCTAATGAAACAGACAGGTAGCTGTGTTCTTGTGCTTGGTTTTCATGTGGATCTTGCTCGCTTTCTGCCATGGGAATAATTTTCCTCTTCAGCTCACTCTCTGCAGAAGCCATGATATAGTTACTGAAGGCAGGGTCACTACACTACACTACACAGTCTGTGGGGGGCTGGAGGGGGGGGTTCACGGTTACCGAAGGCCCTAACTTTAAGTTCTGCGTACACTCACACACACACACACACACGAAAGTTGTTTTTTTATCTCAATTTCATGAAAGTGAAGAATTTTCTATTACAATTTAGATTTAGTGACTATCCTTTAAAAGAGGAAATCAGTTACAACGCAGGAAATCAGAATTGACCATCTATTAGCAATAATCACTTCAACCAATTATTGACTCCTTGCTACATATCGCCACTGTGATTAAATCCTTCTGTTACCCCATAGTTGTCTCCACGGTGAATGTCCCAGCCCTCCCTTCGGAAGGCTGTGCATGTCTCTTTATTGATCTGCCTTCACTCCAAACCTTGGCTTCTCTAAGACTTTTCCTAAGGATTAGATTCAAGTGAAATAAAGGATTTTTATAATAGCTGTCAAAAGGCTATTTCTTAATTTCAATAAGTTAACATTCAGGCCATTAAAAACTTCATTTTACCTGTGGCTGTGTTTCAGTAGGAATTGGAAAATATCAGATCCACAGTTAGCCGTTGATCCTCGGGGTAAAGGCCGTAATTGTGGAAAGGTGGCTTCCCTGTGACGCTCTGTTACAGCCCGGCAGTCCTACCTCAACTGGTGGACCCAGCGCTCACTTTTAAAGAGTCAGTGAACTTGGAGACATGGTTTCACTAGTGAACACAGAATACTCTTGTAATGAACATGTAATTACTCTGAACAGATCACTGAATTAATGCAAATAGTTTAAGATCAGCAAGTAGTTTCTTGATTTTTTTTTTCTCCCTCAAACATTAGTTTATTCCTCACCCTGAGGAGAAGGGGGAATTCATCTGCCTGCAGTAACCTTGTTGGTGGGTGGCTGGTGGGAGCCACCACTTGTGGTTGGCATTTCGAGGCACCCTCCCTCCTCGTTCTAGCAGATGGAGGGGGGGGAAATGTAGACATGGTTTGGCCCTGTTTCTGTTTGGCCTGCACAGAAACACCCGCCCACGTGCACATTGGTGGGAAGACCCGAGCCACACCCACACCACCAAACCAGCAGTGGTGCCAAAAGCCACACAAGGGTCGTGGGCCTTCTTCCCTTTTGGATATATGCAAATTAACAGGTTGCTATCATCAATGACTCGTTCCACCTTGTTTCCTATCACAACCAATGAGCTTAGTTCACACGGGAGGATTGTTGTTTTCCCCCCAAGTTCTTTTGCTTGAAGAATTCAAAGGCAGAATTCGCAAGCCATCCATTTATAGGCCGAAGCTAGTTCTTGGGGTAACTTTTTTCCCAGACCAAAAAGTATCTCATATTATCCCTTTACACTGTCAAGGTTGGCACATGGTGTGGACACAATGGAACATTCTGCCAGCACTCTGTCTGAAAGGTGCTCGCAGCTGCAGACGGTCATTATGGGAAGGAGCTGGGGGAGGAAGCCTGCTCTTAGGAGACTTGGGGCTCCTGGGATTCTTGGGCATGTGGTGACCCCAGGAGAGGTGGCAGTGGACCAGGTGAAGTCTAAGGTGTGGCAGGAGGGCTCAAACTGCTGAGGGGAACAGTACTGAGAAGCCCACCTGGGCAGGGTGTGCAGGCTGTGGGCGGGCAATGGCAGGTTCGCACCTGGCCGTTCCTGGGGCCAGCCCCTGGCTTCCAGCTCTTCCTCTCTGCACCATCCCTTCCTTAGTTCCCTCATTCTCCTTTTCCCTGTCTCATTCTACTTCCTCCTTCTTCCTCCATCCTACACTTTTTTTTTCTCTTCTCTCCTACTTCCTCTTTCCTTTTTTTCCCATCCACACCTTAATCTACTTCTTTTTTTCCCTTAGTTTCTTATTTTTGAACTTTATTGTGGCAAAATACAGAACAAAATGTGCCATTTTTAGGTTGTACAGTCCAGTGACATTAACAACAACCACAGAGTTGTGCAGCCATCACTACTAGCTCTTTCTAAGCCTTCTTCATCCCAAACAGAAACTGCCCATTGGGCAGTGTCTCCCTGTGCCCTCTCCCAGCCATAGTGCCCCTCACCTACTCTGTGGATTTCTCTGACCTTGGCGTCTCAGGTAAGTGGGGTCATAGAACATCTGTCCTGTGTGCGTGGCATTTTCACTGAGTGCAGTGTTGTCGGGTTCGTCCTTCTTGGGGATAATATCCCAGGTACAGATAGACACATTCTGTATATTTACCTTTGACAGACACCTGGGTTGTTTCCAGCTTTTTGGGCTCTGGGGTCCTTGAACATAGGCGTGTAGCTATGTATCTGCCTGAGCTCTGTTGACCATGTTGTGCAGTGTATGCCTAGAAGGATGTTTCGCTTTTTGCAGAACCACAAACTCCTTCTTTTCTTACAATATCATCTGCTTCCTTTTTTCTTCATAAAGTGGAATGGAAGAGGCTCCTGCAATTGAGTGAGTCAACTACTTTGCTCCCTCCTAATTATAAAAATAGAGGATGTTAACATATTTTTAACTATTTTCCGTTTTTCTTCTGAAGAATTCTAGTTTTCCAGTAAAGCTGCCTTTATTGGTATGTGAGTGGCGATGGGGTCCATCCTGGCCCGTGAATCGGCACACGCTGCCTGAAATTCTGCGTAGAGGCATCATCACCCGCTCCTCCTGGTCAGGAACTTGCTACACCTGAGGTCCGTGTTCTCTGGAGACCAGAGCTCTGTCCTGAGTGGCAGGCCCCGGGCCGAGCGGGTGGGCATGGCTCACTGATTCAGTTTCTCTGCAGAGTCAGGCTTTCCCATCGTCTCAGAAACACTGGCATTTTTCCTATAACTTCCCAGTAATGAGTGGCCTGATGAAAAATGGGATCTTAAGGACAAGAGATTATCATTCCTTTCTTCTGCCGACTTCACTCTGGCCAAGATTAGCTTTTTACATTTCATTTCAGAATGAGTGTCTTAGCATCCGTTCCCCTTTATCTGCCTCTTGTTTGTCGCCGTGGTCCACGCATATTCCAGGGTTGGGTGTCACTGTCAACACCCTAATTCTCATCTTCGGAGGATTGTCCCAGAGATGACTTCTGCCACCTGGTCCTCGTCACATTCTTCTGTGGAAGGTACTTTGGGGCCAGGCGGTAGGGATCCACCAGTGCTCCTGCAGCTTTGCCTTCATTTATTACAAATTTTGAGTTAGGTCTTCCAGGGGACATAGATTGCTGGTCTTACTTCTCTCTGCAGTTGTAGAGTTTTTTGGTTGTTCTGTTCTTTAGAGCTACAGCCTCTGAGGCCTCCTCTCTGATGCCCTTCAAGTCCAGTCCTGGGATTAGCATCATTAGTGTAAACACTGACCTCCAGGTAGACAGCAGGCCTTAATGAACAACCCGCTGCCTCCAGGGCTGCCTCCTCTCCTGGGAATCTAAGCAGCTTTAATTCACAATAACTTACAGGTCTTTGGCTACCCGGTGGACACTGTGATGTGTTTCTGAGATGCAGAGATGAGCTAGAGGCAGCCCAGGGGGTGGGGAGAGGCCTTCCAGGGACTTGTTAAGGGCAGGATGTCCTGAAGGAAATCCCAAATCCTGAAGCCACACCTCAGCTGGTGCATGGGCGGGACTCAAGAGACCAGGTGATGGCATTGGATGGTCCGAGGCTTGGTGGTTACCCGCTCAAGGGAGAGGTGGGCCGACGGGAGACTGAGCCAATGGGAGGAGCACGTGTCTGGGGCATGGGCCCCAGGGCAGGTCCAGTGTTTGGCAATGAGGGGATCAAAAGGCCCCTGCGTGGACGTGAGGACGTGGACTCTGAGAAGCTACGGGCTGTGGGATATGTGAGAGAAGCTGGAGTGAGGAGGGCAGGAGAGTAAGGGCGTGCCAGCCGTGTGTGTAGAGCACATCAAGGAGACCCTGAGGATGAGGAGGCTGGCGTGACGGGGAAGGAGACCTGGAGACACTGCATGATGGGCCTGGAAGAGTGCACAGACACCAGCACCCAAATTTAAATACTTATTTAAAGCAGAGGTTTGGATCCAGCTCACCTGGGGACTCTGGGCGCCGAGAACCAGTGGTTTGTGAGGGAGGAAGGGACGGATGTCCCATGGCTCAAACCCCCCAGAAAGCAGCTCACACAGGGGGGCCTGGCCGCCCCAGAAGACGTTCCCGTGATGTTGCCTCACTGTAGTCTTTCACATGTGCCACGGCTAGAAGCCCTGTCTGTTACAATGTTTGTGTGTTTTTTCCACTTACATTATTGGAGTAGATCAAATTTCAAACATATAGGAGCTCAAATATTGCGGCCTGTTTTTCTAACTGCGAAACCACAGTTAGTGGAGTAGCTGCTGTTTTCAATACCCATTGTGCCCCCGGAAAAGTGCTCGCCCCTCCGCCTGCCCTGCCCCGCCCTGTGTCCCGTCACCCAGACCCAAAGGTGTGGTGCCTGCGCTCGCCAGCCAACGCCCCAAGGAGCTGCCTCGTGGCTCCCGGGGCTCAGGAGGTAGACGGTGCAGTCTAGGAGGCCTGTCCCTGCTCCGGTGTCTGGGGCCTCACTCAGAAGATGTAAGTCAGGAGACACCTGGGATGACTGTCACTCACGAGTGGGTGTTGGTGCGTCTCGTGGGCCCTTAGCTACAGCCATCAGCCACACACAGCTGCTCCCCGTGCCCGGGCCTTCTCCCAACAGACAAGCACCAGGGGAGAGACACATAAACTGTGCCTTAGCCTCCGAGGACACTGTCAATGCCCCCACCCAAGAGTCAACACAGTCACCATGTCCCACCGCAGGTCCTGGTGTCAGACAGCCCCCACTGCTCAGTGCAGAGTGGCAGCATCCTAGACCAGCACTCAGACCCCAAATACTGCTGCATGATGGGAAATTTGTCACTAATGGTGACTAAACATATATGTCAGACTTTATTTGATTTTTAAAGAATTGTCATTTCTTCTATCTCCCTTTTTTTTTTCATTTGGTAGACATGTCGGTATACAGGTATTTCAATATCTTTTAGCTTGCCCCCCACATACAATTATGTTCCAATAGTTCCAGGATTTATCCTTTGCAGCCAGCACAATGAATCAGAACATTGCACTGTCTTTAAAAGTGGCTCAGAGAACCGCCAAGTACCGAAGAATGCTCAAGAACAATGGGTCTATTTTTATGCATATCACTCTAACCATTTAAAATGAAGAAGATGAAACACAGGAAAGTTTTTCAATAATTTCATTCTGCATAGGGTTATTCTCAGCGTCTGGGAATGGCATCAGAAGTTTCCCGACAATTGGAAGAAGACGAGAGCGTTTGATACAGCCTTCCCCTTCCCCGGCTCTCAGAATGGAGGCAATCACACGGGGTTATCGCTTCGTGGGTAATTAAGGCATTTCACCCTGCAATCCCTTATTTTAATGAAGAAGAAGACATTTCCCTCTGACTGAAGTATTTCTTGTTAGGGTTTTATTTCTACTCATTGCTCCGACGTTGGAAAATGTTCCTTGTACTTCTGATTGTCTTCTGTAATGTCTTTTTGAATTGTGAGTCAGGCGGAAAAAAAAAAAAATTGAAGATCCTCCACAGATTGAAACTTTTTAAAAAATGCATAGAATCTCGCCGCCCATGAAAGTAAAGCTGCCGGCATTGCACGTGTCCAGATTTTCACTCTATTTCAGTTCTAGGGACAGTCGACTCACTCCAAGTCCAGACCGGCAGGTGGCCATGGGTGGCAAATGGCGTTGAGGGTGGCAGTACTGACACCAGGCAGGCCCAGGGGTGGTTAGAAACAGGTCTGGGGAGCCACACCTGGGTTTAAACTCCAGCTCCACCTCCTACTGGTAGGATGACCTGCGCAAGTTCCCCGTCTTGTCCTGCCTCGGTGCTCTGAGCTGTAAAATGGGCTGATCTTGCTGTCTGTCCTCTGGGACAGATGTCAGGATCCAGTGAGCTTGTCCATTTCCAGTGGACAGGGCAGACCCTGCCTGAGGCCTTCCTTGGGATTCAGTTTGTATCTACCGAAATACTATTGGGAGCCAATCACGGGCAGTGTATTTGCAGGTTACACTGTTCACCTAAGAGAGGCCCAGTGATGCTATGTTCTGGCTTCTGCGATCACTTGTTAAATTGTGCTTTTCAAATGATGGAGACAGTAACTGTCAGAGGTTATCCACTAACTAGCACCAGCATTGTTAAGCTGATTGATTCATCAGCTGGCCCGGACCACCCCACCCACAAACGGGCATAGGTAGCACCAGGGACAGTGGCCACCCAGCCGCACTTCAGGCTGGAGAAAGCCGTTTCCACGCAGAAGCTGTGCGTTGCTGCGGGGGGCCCTCTCCTCAAACTTCTTGGCGCCTTGGCGGTCAGGGTCCACTGTGACTCACGCACCTCACCGTCCCTCCTGCCCTCACGAAGGCTGGAGAGCCCATCTAGGCGCAGCCACTGAAAAATCTGCAGTCATGACAACCATATCAGCGTTTCCTGGAAAAGGATAGTAAAGGTTATCCTTAAAGCCGAACACCCCTTAGTGTAGGACATAGATTTTCATAGGGAAGGCCCTGTGGGCCAAACACAACTGACTTGGACAAAAACACCGCATCTCAGAGGCTCTGGATCATTCGGAGTTCCTATCCTCCGCGGCCAAGGCAGGCTGCACAGAATTCCCACAGTTTATAGCTGAGCCACTAAAAAACCTGCGCGTCAGGGGAGGGATGGGGCGGGGTGGTGCTGAATGGAAACACAGTGATCTAGGTCTAGACTTCTCGATCGATAATTGCGTTTGGCCCAGGGGCAGCTTGTGTTATGTGAGATACAGCTGAAACAGTTCACGTGGGTTAGTCTTGTCCCTTCAACTGATTGAAAGCTGGGAAGGCAGGCGACACATACTTGCCACATCGCGCAAGCCCGTCTGTGACAAGCACCTGGTGAAGGCAGGTCACCAGGGAGGAGGAGGAGCGCCTCTGCGGGCCCACGAGGAGGTACCGGTGAATTTGTTTGTGTGACATCAACAACGTCTCCCACAGTCTGTGCTGTGGGACAGGAAAACAGCTCAACGCTCTGAAAGGAAAGGTTAGGAGTCATATCGTCTGTCTATCAGCAAATCAAAGGTTCTGAAGAGCCTCCCATTTAAAACACGCAAAAAAGCAAATAAATAACCTTGTTTGACTTAAACTCTGAGACACAAATCCCCCGGCTGTGCCCTCTTCCCGGGTCCATCTGGACGCCAGCACTGACCTCGGACAGTGTTCTGTTCCAGGACCATTCCGGGCAGTGCGGTGACAGGGCGCTGCTTCCTCTGCTTTCCCACAGCACCCACGCGTCCCGCCACCTCCCCCTCCCAATTTGGGAACGACTCAGGGAGCAAGTAGTGTGTCACTCGCGTGAAAACCCAGAACACCCCAAGAGGCGCGTGTGTGTCCCGCTTTGGGAAGTCACGAGGGCCCTTGCGGCTCACTCCTGACTGCTCCTGCGCGGACGCCATCCCCATGGCTAAGCTGGATGTGCGTTCAGCTAGAACTCTAGGCCCCTTGTAACACCTGAAGTCGTGAACACTTCCGGTGTGTATGTGTCCTTTTTAATCATGTTGCTATGGTTTCTGTTTCAATACACATCGTGATCTTGGAGAACAGGTGCCGCCTTTGTGTGGAGTCCCCGCATGTGGCATTTCCTGCGTGCCTGTATTTACCCGTTCCTGAAAGTTGGTTCTCTTTAGGCGTGTTACATGCTATAATAATTGTCAGTGGAGATAATGTAGTTTATAAAGTGCACCTCAAACTCATTTCTCTTCATGTGCTGAAGTCTTCTACTGGTACTGCATGTACTTATGTCTAACTTGAATTTACCTATTGACACGACAATTATCTAGAGGCTTGTTCCTTTCTGCTTTGAAAGTTGAGAAATAGACCATCATCATAGGTAGTATTCTTTACTCTCTGCTACGTTGTAGCCTAACTGCCCTCTGTCTGTGCCTTATCTTATGTAATCCTGCTTCTCCTAATCCAGTGATCGGCAAACTCATTAGTCAACAGAGCCAAATATCAACAGTGCAACGATTGAAATTTCTTTTGAGAGCCAAATTTTTTAAGCTTAAACTTCTTCTAACGCCACTTCTTCAAAATAGACTCGCCCAGGCCATGGTATTTTGTGGAAGAGCCACACTCAAGGGGCCAAAGAGCCACATGTGGCTCGCGAGCCGCAGTTTGCCAACCACAGTCCTAACCCATCAATATGGGCCCCCAGATGGTTTCTATGTTACGGGAATGTCTCAGGGAGAAAGCATGTTGAACTGATTGGATTTTTACTAAAACTAAAATAGGAGTCAACATCCAGCACCACAGAAATACCTGTTATTTTGAGTGTTGTTTACAAATAAAACCTTTAGTTTACTTTAAGCCAACCCCACCTAGGACCCTCCCGTGGGAAAAAAGGGGGGTGGGATCTCTGAGGAAATCCACACACTCCGTCCCGAGGACGGCTGGCAGGTCCCTGCGCACAGCCGCCCTGTGCTGCCCGGTGACAAACAACCTTGATGGGCCAGTTTGACGCCACAGGCCCGATTGGGAATCCAGAAAACCACGCCGTCCCGCTGTCCCGAGCCCCTGGAAGTCATTGGTGCTTTGATCCCGTTTCTCCGTGTGAGGACCCTGCTCCCGCCAGCTGGGCCTTCTCTGTCTTTGTTGTTGTTGGGCTTCTTTCATTCTCTGTCTCTCCTCTGCCTCGCCCATCGCCAAAAAAAAAAAATCCATTGTGCAAATGGATTCGGAGATCAGCCGTGATGAAACGCCGGAGCTGCCCGGCCCGGCCGGTGCCGGTGTTATTAGCTGTCCTGATTACCCGGGTGCGCGCGCCGGGCTGCCACGGGCTCGCAGGTGTGCGGAGATTAACGGGGGCCCTCCAGCCGTTTGTCACACAGATGGCAGTGCCAATAAACCGAAAAACGATCAATCATTTTTCTAAGGATTGAAACCTTTTATCAGTTGTGTCAGTTTCATTATTCAATAAGCGATTAGGAGCAGCATCCTTTATTCGCCCAGCGTCCTGGTGAGGGCTGCTGCGGGGGGCGCCCGCACCTGCACTGAGGCCCACACGCCTTCAGCACGCACCTGTCCGGAGGGGCACTGGTCGCTGCCGCTCGACAGGCGAGGATCTGATGCGCGTCTTCTAATTTGTTTTAGGTCGCACCGTGACACAGTTCGTTTCTGTAGTAGTTGTGAGATTGGGTGGCCTTTTTTTTTAACCTCCCACTGGCCCATTTATTTAAAGCAAATTTGCCTTTCGTTTATTTTTTATTCTTTAATTCAGTATTTTTTATGTTAGTCTTAGATGTACAGCATAGTGGTTAGACACTTACGTAATTCATGATCCCCCGCTGATAAGTCTAGAACCTACTGGTACCATACACATAGTTATTACAATATTACTGACTATATTCCCTATGTGCTCCTTTACATCCCCATGGCTATATTATAACTAGCATTCTGTACCTCTCAATTCCTTCACCTTTTTCTTCCATTAGCCCAATTCCCCTCCCTTTGACAACCCTCCGTCTGTTATCTGAATCTGTGAGTCTGCTTTTGTTTTGTTTGTTTATTTTATTCTTTAGATTCCACATATAAGTGAAATCATATGGTATTTATCTTTCTCTTACTGACTCATTTCACTTAGCATAATACCCTCTAGGTTCATCCATGCTGTTGCAAATGGTAGGATTTAGTTCTTTTTCGTGGCCAAGTAATATTCTGCCATATATATGTACCACAGCTTTTTTATCTACTCATCTATAAGTGTTTTTTAATTGATTTTGAGAGAGAGGAAGGGTAAGAGAGAAATATCAAGAGGAAGGGTGAGAGACACATAAGTTGTTTGCCTCCTGCACATGCGCCTGAACCGGGTCAGGGCTTGAACCTGCACCCGAGGTAGGTGCCCTTGATAGGAAATCAACTCAAGACGCTTTGGTGCCAGAACCAATGCTCTAACCACTGGGCATATAAGCCAGGGTAAGATCTGTATCCTTTGATGTCACTGCCAACTATCCTGATTAAAGAAGTAGTGTTGGTCTTACTTGCACCCAAGTTGGTGATGTAAGCATGAGCCTGCGCTGGAGCCATAAAGCCTGGTTTATCTGGAGGAAGGAGAGGATAACCAGCCTCTGGAGACACCAAGGGCCTGGTCCAGGGGTTGTCTGTGTAGACAGAAGTGGGTGTATGCTGATACCATGACTAACGGGAAGCAGAGTCACTTTAGAATGTTGCTGAATCATGGTCATCAAAAGGGGCCTGCAGGTTTTTTTAAATTAGGACCCACTAAGAGAGATTGATCTTTGCCATTTAAAAAAAATTTTTTTTGCCCAAGTTTAGTTTATCATAAAACATGATGCTGCCACTAGCTACAAGTAGGAGAGGCAAATGGCACTGAGTTTGCTTGCATGTCGTTGAGACCCTGTGTGATTATTCTGCCGGAGCTCAGGGTGGCAGTCGGGAGGGGAATGCATGCGTGCGTATAGATGCACATTTTGCTTCTAATGAAGACCTTTGAAAATATTGCAATTCTAGAAATAGTTCTGAATAGTATTTCTATTGCCTTCAAAAATACCTCCATTCTATGTTAAGATCAATCTTCTGTATTTTTCCCCTGTACCTGTGACTGTTGTCTCTGTGGTGACTGTGGTCTCCCTGGTGACTAGTCTCTGTGGCATCTATGTCAGAATCCTGCACAGTGTGTGGTTAGTGGCTTCTCACGTGCTGATCCCTGCTAAGGTAACGCGCGTGGGCAAGCTAAGGGGCCACAGCACAGAGCCTTGTGGCCCCCCAAGGCCACCATTGTGGCTGCCACGTGGGCTTCGTTGATGCCCAAGCACCAGCTCTCCATACCCCTCACTCTCCTCTCTGCTTTTGCCTGTCCTTTATCTCATCTTGTACCAGGGACTGCTGGGAAGACAGTGTGGTAGACACTGACCAAATGGTCAAATTCAGTCACCAACCCACCAGAACCTGGTACCCGTGTCTGTAAAGGGGGCAGGTCATTGCTTCCTGGCAGTCTGTACATCCCGCACACTCTGTAAAAGAACTTCCCTACCCCCCCCCCAAATGAGGCACAAGTGACACAAATTCACAGATTCCGTATTCATTCAAAAAATTGATGGTTGAAAACCTCAGAACCACCAGGCTGTGAACTCACTACACCTGTGGAATAAGTCACTGTAATATTTCTTTCTCTTGCCATGTATTTGGAGGATTATATATGAAACTAGGGCCCTGGTGCACAAAATTTGTGTACTGGGGTTGGTGGTCCATCAGCCCAGCCTGCCCCCTCTCACGTACTGGGAGCCCTCGGGGATGTCCTACTAATGGGTTACAGAGGCTTTTGGCCTTGGGCAGGGGACCTCAGCCAGGGGACCTCCAGCACCCTGTGATCAATCGCAGGCTCCGCCCCTGCCCCAGCCTGGTCAGGCCAAAAGCCTCTGGCCAAGGCTTTCCACCTGGGCAGGGGACCCTCAACCCCCTCAAATCGCTGGCTCCACCCCTGCTCTCTCAGCTCTGATGGCTTACCTCACAGTGACCCAGGTGCCAGGATGTTCCCGGGACACAGGCGCTGGGTGCCTATGTATACAAATTGACTATCATCTTTGTTGGGTTAATTTGCATACTTACTCTGATTGGCTATGGGTGTGGCGGAGGTATGGTCAATTTACATATTTGTCTATTATCATGTAAGATGGACTTATCATGCCTTATGCCCAAGTGAAGTATATCTATTTTGGACAATGTGTTCTGGATGCACCTGTGATTGCAAACTTGGGGTTTTTTGTATGCAACCATATTGCTGGTTCTTGCTGTTTAAGAAGAGTTGCTAATTTTGTCTCTTGATTAAGGCACAGCTTCTGAGTTCAGACCTTCCTTGCGTTGGTAAATCACCACAGGTGCATCTCAGTGAATCGTGAAGCCAGCTTTGCACATCTCTCTTTCATTTTCTTAAATTCTGTCACTTCTATTGAAAAGACGGTTTTATTGTGCTGATTAGAAGCTGAGATCTAAACTCAACATGAGTGCCAACAACTTTTTCTCTGTAGATCAAAGCTCATTTTCTGATGATTAAAAGCTAACTCTGGCAGTTAGCTGGAATAACGCTCAAACATGGTACATGTTGGTCAAATATATACACTGTAATCCACTAAAGGAAAACCAATTTCAAGTTCAACGATTCCAGATGAAACACAAGGAGATAGTGCACTATCCTGAAGAGTTGCTGGTGGGGGGAGGGGGGGTCCGGGGAGGGGAGAATATTGCCTCTAAAGCACATTAGTTACCAAGCATACTCTGAAGGTCCTGTTCACCATTGTACATTATATCACCTCACTGCCGGTGAGGTTAGCCTTCAGGTTGTTGAGAATTTCAGTAGCACATGGGACCCATGCTGAGTATGCCCCTCTGAGATTTCAGGTTATCTTTAATTCGTAAAAGTTGACTTAATGATTAGTAGCATGAGTGATACATTGTGATGAGATGGTGGTTCTTCCTGCACCTATTCCAAGCTGCTGAATACTTCTTTCATTTTAGCAGAATGTTACTCTAAGGAAACGATTAAAATGATGGGGAGAAAAAACTTATATTCCTGCCCAGGGAGGCCTTATCGTAGTATTTTAATAGGTTTTATTTTCTAGAAGACTTTAAAACACACATGCACGTGCAAAATTCCTCTGTGGTTTACATCTTTTATCAGTGCCCTGTTTCTCACAGTTAATCAGCTGATACTGGCACACCCATGTTAGCTAAAGTCTACTCCGTTTGGGTTTCCTTCCTTTTCCCCTCATTCCTGCCTCTTCTCCGGGACCCACCCAGAGGCCACCTGACATTCGGGCCTCATGTCTCCTGAGTTCTTCAGACTTTGTTTTTGGTGATCTGGGCCATTCTGAGTTCCGTCAGCTCTACTGTATGGTGCTCCTCTATTGGAATTTGGTTTTCTCAGGATTGCTCTGGGACCTTGGGTTGTTGGGAGGAAGACCATAGAATTAAAGGGCCATCTCATCACCTCGTGTAAACGGTGCACGCGATCAGCATGACTTAGGCCTGTCAGTATTGACCTTGATCACTGGCTTTGAGGATGTGTTGTTAGGTGTCTCCTGAAAAGGTACTCCCTCTTCTCCCTCTTCCCCCCTCCTTTAGGGTGGGCTGCCGACATGAATTTGAAATTCTTGTGCCAGGAAGATTGATCTCTTCTCCCCATTTATTACTTTATTCAGTCATTTACTTACATCAGTATGGACTCTTGGATATTTATTTTGAACTTTGTTTCCTTTCTTGTCCATTTGTTCTAGCTTCGGCCACTGGGGGCTCTTTCAGGTGGCTCCTGTGCCTTTCAGTGGCACCCCCATCACTGCAGTGTTTGCCTCTGGGTGTGCTCGCTCACCCTTCCTTTCGTTCAGCAGTGGTATTAGAAACCAAGATGTGGGAGCTGGTGTGCTTGTTGCTCCTGGGATGCCATCACTTCTTGGCCCTCTCTGCAGACATAGTAAGGAAAAGAAACATGTGTGTATATACAAGTGTGTATATACATATCTATAGATACTATATATGTAACCACCAGCCACTACATTAAGCTAAACAGAATATGCTATTTTTAATAGCATAAAATTGGAAATAAATAAATTGTAATCATAAGGAATGGCTACAATGCAGCTGCTCAAAGGGGCAATTTTGCACATTGTGGTAACATAACCCCTCACATTTAAATGTAGCCCAGGTCTCTGTCAGAGCTGTCCCCATGAGTGTGAGAATTACATGTGTATGTGGGTACTAACTTTAAATCGGCTAGATCGGTCATGATTTATTCTTAATATTGAACTAATATGAAATGATCTTTGCTTTCACAGTAATCGTAAAATAGTCTTCCAAGGTGTTCTGGCTTGAACCGGAATAGCATCGGCGTATCTAAATTACTTTTAAATTAAAGAAATGAGATGGTTGTTGTTGTTTTGCTATGTCCACTCTCACACCACGTTTCCCGTCCCTCCTAGGATAGCAATGACCTTGTCCGTCCATTGACCATAACCAGGGAACGTGCTGAAAAGTTGGACCATTATAACCCAAGCAGTTTTGTGGGGAGAAATCTGTTAGCGTTTAAAGGACTGCATTGCCGTTACAGCAAAAAGAATCGAACATTTAGAAGTCCGTTGCTTTCCCACTCTGATCTTTGTCCGTCTGCATAAATGCTGTGGACCTCATTGTTCTGTGGTACCTCAAGCCGCAGATCCGAATGCTACTGGGAATTTCCGGTCAAGTCCTCCCTAAACACAAAAGGTTAAAAAGCGCTTTCTGGAAGGTGTTTTCGGTAGTCTTCTCAGATTCCGATGGCCAGAAGGAAGGGGGACGTGATTGACGGAATCACCCTGAAATGTGTCATTTCACGGGGCGGTGGGAGGAAGTCAGCCACAGGAAGGGCAGATGAAACGCACTGTCTGCGTGGCTGCGGCTGGTGGTCCAGTGATCACAGCCCCTCAATTACAGCCCTGCACAGAGCGCGAGCGGCCGTCGCAGAGTAATTGTGCCTTTGATTAGTTGCCTTAACTGGCCATCGCCTTTGAAATATGATAGCACAATTTGAAGTTTTATTAAAAACCTATTTTTTTCCTGAAATTGTCGAGAAAGATTATGTGTTTTTGAAAGAAAAGCCTGCACTATACTCTGTTGGAGGAAATTGAGAAGACATAAGAGAAGAAAGAAGAGAGAAGAAGAGACGAATGTTTCCCATTATCACTCATTCCTGTCTCGGGACCCAGCGGTGGCGGTGATGGTGGTGGTGGCGGCGGTGGCTGCGGCGCACCCCAGTGCCGGGCCTGCGGTGAGAACACAATTGAACCTCGCTTTTTCTTAAGTGAGAATTCAGTTCGCTGTTTGTTTCTATTTTGAAGGACAGCCACGCAGTGATTAGGGGGATGTGACTGTTCACTGAGGAGTGAGGCCTAAAACACGACAGCAGAGTATTTCTGGTGCTGCCATGTCATGGCCAGTTCCTGTTCTGATCTCATCCTACACCCAGAACAGACTCAAGCCCTGAGGCCGAAGAGCCCCAATTTCAACTACTTAATAAGCCCCCACCCCCCAAAAAAATAAAATTCTCCCTTTTCCAAATGCACAGTTACTCCAGAAAGACAAGGAGAGAAGTTTCCATGATTTGGTGATGTATTTCTAATCTACACCTGAGAACATGCCAAACTAACCTTGCGCGTTACAGATTAACATAAAGGCTTCCCCGTGGGAGCCACCTCTCATGTTAGCCCTGGTGAAAGGGGCACGTCTTGGTGTTGGGAGAAATACCCATTAATTCTGGGTGCACCTAAATGCATGCTGTGTTTCCAGGCCAAAAGGAAAACTGCTCCCTACCTAATTGGAACTTCTGTTTTTATGGTGTATCCTGGAGTTTTTACTTAGTTTTTATTTTACCTGTTTTCCAGGGCTAATGGCATTTTCTGTTAGTGTCTGCATTAGCCCACTATGTAGAAGCCCTGGCAGTGTGCAAACCTGAGGGCTTTCAATGAAGTCACTGACATGGAACCTGTGTTTGCTGTAAAGAAAGCCATTATGAGTTATTAGAAACTGAATCCAAAGTCTGTCATTAGGAGTTGATTACTTATTTCAGAGTTTTACTTGGTCAGATATCTACTCTGCCTTCTTGGGCTTCGAATTGTGAAGAGGACACTGGTCTTGCTGGAAACTGCTAACAACCAAGTCACGCTGCTTCCTGAACGCGCGTCCCGTGTGTGCTTGGCCTCGGGTTTTGCCTGATCCTCTCTAAGGCCGTCTTAACGGACGTTTCCACAGGACGACTGCTCTGTGTGGCCACCTCCAGGAAGCCCCTTCGCAGGGACAGCAGCGAGTTCGTGTCGTGTGCGAATCTTCGAGGCTGTGCTTTACGAAACCCCCCCCCCCCCGGCCTTTTCATAGGAGAACAGCATGTGCACACAGTCTTGTTGCACAAACGAACGCCTATGAGGCCAGCACAAAAGAAACCTCCCATCTCTGACCTCACAGTGAAATCGCCACCGACAAAGATCACGGCGGAACAGGGCACTCCAAACCGGAAGGGACGGAAAACCAGGGCGGAATCTGCTCCTGCCTATGCCCATGGGGGGAGGGGAGGAGGAGTCCCACTGGGCGTCCTGGTGCCAGGGTCAGTGTGAGCTGCTCCAGGGACCCAGGCCCTCCCCTCTGCTGCACAGACAGCATTTACCCCGCGGCATCCTTAAACAGGGCCGTGCTGTCTGACCAGGGTCCCACATGGCTTCTCTGAGAGGCACAGGTGTGCACCCTCTTGAATGGATGCAGGGCCTATTTGTTTTGCTCCGAGACATGTTGTTAGGAGGGAGTGTCACACAAAAAGACCCTGTTTGTTCTCAAAATTGACTCTGGGGTGTGCAGAGCCTCACCTTGCCAGCCCAGCCGGCCCTCACCCTCGAACATAAGTGGGGCGCGCAGGGTTTGGACATGCACCCTCCCAGCCGTGTGATCTTTTAACCAGCCACCTGAGGAATACTTAGTCAACAAAGAGCGCTAGCAGAGGTGACATTAGTGTAAGTCCCTGGTCTCCTGGTGTGGTGGGGGAGGAGAGTTTAGGCTAAAGTCCTTCTCGTTTGAGCGTGCCAGCAGACTAAGGACTATGTTTATTCCGTTTATTGAGTGCTGGTCGGAAGAGTCTTGTGTTGGAGATCTGTCCGTGATGAGTCCTCAGGCACTCACATGCTGTAGGAAGAAAAACAATATTTTGCTTAGAGAAACAACATAGAAATTCTCCTTTAAAATAAAATTTTAATTCGCTCGTGATCCTCGCATGAACTCTCAGGAAAAGCTGTCGCTTCCACAAAATTCGGCCACGTGCAGTAACGGGAGTCGTTCACGCTAAATGATTCCAGCAGCTCCTACTCAGCGGGCCGTCACCTGTGCGTTTCCCTCTCCCCGTCTCCTCTGAGAAGGCCGTGGCTGGGAGTAATTACGAGGAGGCAGCGATCACGCCGCTCCTCGTTCTATCCACCGGACGCCACAGCCGCTGTCCGACTGGCCGACGCGGTCCAGAGAGGGCCCCAGCCTTTCCCCTTCCGAACGGCGCCTCCCCTATGGGCTGGCTGTGGAGAGGCGCTGCTGTTCTTGCCCAGTCACAGGTGAAATTCTGGTTCTAGAATAATAGTTTTTTTGTGATAACAAATGAGTGACAAAAGTCAAACTAAGTCAGCCTACATTTAAATGGAAGAAACTATATTCCTGTAATTTTTTTTTCAAAAAAAAACCCCCTGAATTTCTTAATTAAAACGAAGATTACCCAGAAAATGTAGTCTTTTGAGCTCGTCTATATGAAGTCCTCAAGAATCACTGCCCATTTCAGAGGCCTAAGAGCCAGGGGCTGCCCCGGGCACAGTGGCTCAGGTGTGTTGTGGTCAGGCGGGAACAGGTGTCCAGCCAGCAGCCTCACGTTGAGGACTCCTGAATTCTCCCCCAATGCAATGCCTCAGTTTCCCTTAGAAGTGAGCCCGGGCGGCCGCATTGCATATGCCTGAGCTTTTACCGATGATCCTACAATTGTATTTTCCTGTTGAAGCTTCTCACCCAGTGGATTTGGAGCAGTCAGTGCCCTGGGAGACGAATGCTCGTATCAGGACCTTGGCATCATCCAGGAAAAGTCCATTTGTTTCAGGAGAAGGAAAAGGCATGACACGCTACACATTAAAATTGATTATTTCATCAATAGGTTAATAGAAAACCGGGCTGCGAGTTCACTTCCTGCTTATACTTCCATACGGTAATGGGAGACCAGGCCATGAAAAATGCAAGGCATAGCGCAGGCGAGGACGGGTGTTCTGTGGAGCTCCCCCCTCCCGGGCGCCCTGACCACACTGTGCCTATTTATATGTAAATGTTGCCGACAGAGGCAAGTTTTCCGTGAGGAGCAAGGCCTCTCTCTGACGGCTGCTTTCTGGAACTTGTGAATTATGGGCCAAGATGCCAGGGCTTCCGCTATTGAAATAATTAAGGGCACAGCGAAAGTGTCCGTTACACCTGAGGAGCCTGGTAATTACCCACCGAACATCTCTAATGGAAACATTTGAAAACTGACTAGTTTGGTTCCTTGTAGGCATGGCGTTTGTGCTGGTGGGTACCTGAAGGCCCTTTCCCAGGTGTGCTGTTGCCTGGAACAGGTACCGTATCGATACCTTGAGGATGTAGAGATGAGGGACATGTCTCCACCCATGAAAATGTTAAATTTAGACCCGTGCACTGTGGACGCCTACTCGTTTCGAGATTGCGTTTCTTACTAAACTATTTCTTGTTTTCAAGCTGCTAAGTCATTGGTAGGTGTTTACTTAAAACTTAACTGTTTCTCTTTAAGTCAGGTGACAAGTAAATGACAACTCGTTCTTTTTCCCGCCGTTGTATAAAATTTGCCTCCTGAATACACAGAACTACGCTGCTTCAGAATTGCATCTGCTTCCTCGAACGTCCACATTTTGTACATGTATTGTCTGTCGTCACTCCAAAGAAACCCAATACACACCCGAGCACTTGGGGTTCGCTTCAGCAGCAGAACTGGTCATGAAGACCCAGTCCTCCCCCCCGGTCATTGAACTGGTCACACCGGAGCCTCCACCACACTGGTAGAGGTAAACCCCACAGCAGGCAGGGGCAGCCAGCACGGCCTAAGTCAGGAGTAGGTGGGGGTCAGAGAGCTGCCCCTGCCCAGTGCAGGCATCTGTGCTCTGAGTGTGATGACTCCGGTGCAGATGCAGGCACCTGCCTCCCCAGGTGTGCACGGCTCTCCAAAAAGCCCAGTGGGAGGTCTGGCCAGTGTCTCTTCCTGGCTGTGGACATGGAGAGAGACAGGTGGTGTGGTTATGTCCTTCACTGGTCTAACGTCTTATGTCTGGAGGGTGATGAACTGAGACTGTCTCCCCAGAGGAGCATCGAAACCCCTCTCACCCCAATCAGTCACTGCACAGTGTGAGGTGTGGGGCCACCCGTGTTGGATTGGTTCTGCCTTTGACTTCCCAAACCAGGGTTCCTCCGCGGGTCACTTGGTCCTCTCTGGGTAACTTGGTGTTCGCTTTTTCTTTCTGATGCTTCCTCCAGTGAGCTGAGCGCTTAAGGAGGCACGTGTGTCCTTTGGGATCCTGGGAGCTCCACCCAGAGCCTCCGGCGGCCCCATAGGAAGGGGCCACCACCCTTCAGCAGCAGCCAGGTGGTAGCAGGGTTTTGCTGATGTGATTACTGTACAGATCCAAATGTGCCCATATGTCTGGTGGCAGTGGGGGGACTTCATCTTTTATCAGCTCTGAGTGTTAAGACCTCCGCCCGCAGCACACACAGGAACTGCTAATCACCGGAGGCTCTGGATTTGACATGCTGCCAGATTTTGCCAAATCAGAGGGCTCATGGCTACTAGCATCATAGCTCCCTCTAAAGATGCCACCAGCCCCCAAGGAGGAGGCCAGCTTGGCACGGTTGGAAGGAGCCACGTGTAAAACCAGCAGGGGCGCCTGGCTTCCTTGCCTGGCCGTCTGTTTGATTCTGTGCAAACCTGATGACACTGGCAGGCACGCCTTTGTCCTGCCCGGGGTCCCCGTGCTACTGGCTGGCAGTGGGGGGTTGGGGGTGGGGGGAGAAGGGACCACGGGAACCCATCAGCACCCACTGCCCCTCGGGAACAGATGGAGGTGATGTCACGTGCTACTTTGACATTTCTTTTCTCCCCTTTTTATTTGATTTCTTCTCCTTTTTGTTTTCTGTCTTTCTCCCCCTCTCCCCTTTCTGCTCTCTGGATGCAGCCAAACGCAAAGCATGGAAACTAAACCGTGTTGGTAGCCTGCGAAATATATACAGCAGCAGCAGCACCAACACTGAAGGTAACGCCGTCTCCCCTTCCGCCAGCATCCCCCTCCCCCCCAGACATGGAAATGCAGCCCGAAGCCGCATGCTCCCTTATTGTGTTTGCAGACTCATTCCTGTGGTCTTTCCATCCTTTTGTTTGTGTGTGTTTTATTTTACCATTCATGTTCCTTTCAGCTTACTTAAATTTTGACCTTTCCCTTCAGTCATAGAGTGGTGATGTTTAAATTACTTCAGAAACCTATTTCCTCCTCTTTTTTCTTTTGCTTTATACATGTGGGCACTCAACGTAATATTTCCCAAGTTATTACAGTTTTTAAAAGTGTTAGTATCAGGTGTAATGATCTGTAGCCAAATACAATAGTGCGCCGTGACATTTAAGCAACAGTCTTAATTTGTTTTGTGGACGCATTCTCCGTAATGCTCCGCGCGGCTCTGATCCGGAGGCCCGGCCCGGGTCATTTGCATGGGCTGCTATTGCTTGTAAATTCGGTATATTGTTGTGTTTCTAAAGGTCGCCCGGTGCCAAAGTTCACAAATTGACTTGCGTTGCTTTTTGCGGCGAAGACAGCCGTCATTGCTTTTGTATAATAGCAGATTGAATTTCCCTCCCCACCTTCATTTGAACAACACAATTATAAATTGCCTTTTTTTATGATTACAAATGTCAGGGGTCAGAATTATTCTGATGCCAAGCAAGGGAACCCCTCCACGCTCAGCCCAAGCCCTCGCGCAGGAGGCTGGCGTGCATTATGTGCGATGCAAAGCAGGTCACAATCCAGCGATCTCGGTATAATAGGGGGACATTTTTTTTCACTTAAGTGCGAGCCAAATGGGTCAAGTAATCGCGAGCCGGCGCCCTCACACTAATTGACTTATTTGGGGATGATTATAACTGTAATATTTTTCTTAATGTCACTGTTTTCTGGGCTGTTGATTTTAGCGATTGCCAGGCGGTGGCATTAAATCTCTTGTAAATTTTAAATTGCACGGTATTTCTGTAAACAAGTCCCCCTCTTCACATCCCGGTCATTAACCTCCGCTGATTTATATCGCTGCCCTTCTTTTCTTCCTTTCACAATTGCTCTGGTCTCGCCGCTGAAAGCCCTGCTCTCGGCCAGGGGGGAAAAATGAATCTGGAAAACAAAACCACATCTTCATGATGCCTTGTTAAAGACCTATTTTTTAATCATAATTTTTTTCATTCCTCGAGGGAAAATTGTCATCCGATAAGGTTCCAATGGAGCTTGATCCCCGTGGAGTCTTCTTTCAAAGCATTCGTTCAAGAAAGATAAAACGAGAGAGAAAAATAATAGCATTTTAGCAACGGTCCCAACACCTACAGGACCAACTGTCATTTTTTGTGGTATTTCAAAGGGTATTAAAATGCTCGTTCACTATTTTTTAATGTTAGTTTTCCAGCTTAAGGTACATATCACTTCTCTTCACTGTGTCCTTATCAGATACGTTTTCTTTTGTATGTATATGCATTTGCCACAACAAATTTGCTTATTGGCTCTCCGTCTTAAAAAAATGAGTCATGACATTCGGTTTCACATGTAGTTGTATATAAAATTGGGGGGCAGGAAGGAGGCAGACACACCCCCTGAGACTGCTGATAGGGGCCCCGGAGACACTGGTGGGCTGAAGCTCATGACAGGTGTGATGATTTGCAGAAGTGGGAACTTCTCAGCTTTGATCGATCAGGTAACGCACCCCTCTGCCTGCCCAAAGCCATGGATGGGGAGGTACCGTGACACGTGCCTCTCTCTAAAATCTGTGAATACCAGGTAATACTGCAAACTTGGGGTCTCCAAGGAAACCCCAGGTCTGTTGGAGTAAATAGTGGCCCCAGAGCCAGGCCTCCCTCACATTGTCTCATATCTGCGCAGTGTTCAGTTACATTTATGAATCTTCACTTAAGCGACACGATCATTCTTCATTTACTTAGAGTTTCTTTTAAGATTAATATCTATCCGCACCCTGTCACATTTCATGCGGCTTTTAATAGTATGTTATGGAATTCATGTAATTGCATAAAATAAATTATCAGAGGGCCTCTCTGATTGCCAGTCTCTGGATGTATATAATCACATATTCTGTCTATAAATGATTCTCTCCGGACAGTCACATCCTGAGACTCTGACTTTTACTGTAACCCGAGGTCTCGAGTGTTGCACCGAATGGACCCCTCCCCAGATGGAGCATTTTTTCAAGTGGTCCGCTCAGTGCCCAGAAACATCAGTGACTGCAGAGTGTCACAGAGAGCAAGGCCCTGTCCAAGGAGCCTGGCCACTGGCCGGCGTTGTCCTCGGTGCAGGCAGTGGGCAGAGGGTGGGGGGTCTGCATCTCCCTTTCCAGATGGGGGAGTTCAGCTCAGATCCTACGGGACTGGCCTGGGGATGGGCAGGACCGAGACTGCAATCTGATGGTCCTGATCCAATCCCTTTTTCTCTTGTGACCACTCTGTTCTGGCCCTGGGACGACATTGTCGCTTATCTCCACAGTCCCCTGCCACAGGTATTGTGTTATTCTGGGAAAACTGGGGCGTTGGCAAGTCATTCGACTTTCTGCAGAACAAGCAGCAGATTCTGGAGGCCGGACATGTGCCCAGATCACCGAATTTAGGATTCAAACCCCACGCTGCATGTGTAAATGTCAGGAATGGGTTGGAGCAAGTGACACTGAACTAATTAGGGAAACACACGTACAAGCATAGGAAACAAACAAAGGTATATTCTCCTTTGCTCTTTTTCTATTCATTCAGGCTAATTATCCCTGATACCAACATGGAAACATAATTTGTATATACTAGTATTACAAAAGCACTAATTTTTTTAAATCTTAGTGACTTGAAAAAAATTTAACTGTGAAACCTTTGTACCTTCCATGAGATGCAACTTGAACTTTGCCATCTCGGGAGCCTGTGAAGAGGGGTGGAAGGCGTGTTTATGGTGGGATTTCCCAATCTTTAGTTGCCTCCTGAGACCGGCCTCGGGAACACCCGCATTCGCGGTAAATGCTTTTCTACGAGAGAGCTGGGCAGAAGGGTGGACGTTGCGCAGAAGGAGCCGAGGGAAGGAGGCCTGTGGGGACGTGGGGAGTACCCTGCCCCCACCTTGTGTGGCTGCGGGGTCACAGGCAAGTGGAGGAGCGGCGCTGTGAGTTAGGTGAGCAGGTGGACTCTGCTCACAGAGGAAAGCATCTTCTGTGGGTGTTATAAGGCATAAATGGGTTCAGGAAAGATGCACTTGGGAGCAGGAGCATCTCTTGTGGTGTCAGGCCTCCCACATTATAGTTGACACCTGCACCCGTGTCCCATTCAGCCCTGTCCAGGGAGGTCCCTTTCTGTGGCGCTGAGACAGGCCTTTGAAATCTGTTTTGGGTGCCTCCCTGCCACCACAGTGGGCCACATAGATGGACTGGGGTCCCCAGACACCGTGGTCCCAAATAGGCCCTGCCGTGGAGAATCGATTCTCCAAGCTGTGGCGGGCATGGCTGCGGGCTTCATGCCAAGTCAGTGCCCACTCCTCTTCCCCCACTGGGTGGCCAACATGTACTTAGTCATCCGAGCAAAGGTGCGGCGCGAAGGCCTTCAACAAGGCAGCTCACCGGCGGCCGCCCGCCCTCTGCCCCGCGTTCCAGTCACAGCTCTGAGACCTCACCTCACCCACCCCACCCCACCCCACTCAGGGTGAGTTCAACACATTCCAGCTGTGCTCACGCGCTCGTACCTGTGTGAAAAGCCCACTGAGGCCTGGGCTCCTCTCCCGACGTGGGCGCTGGGTCTGAGCAGGTGGAGAGGGGAAGGGCTGGCAGTCAGAGATCCCCACGCAGAGCGAGGGAAGGTGCGTTCCGAGAATGAAGCTGCCTTTGACGCAGGGCGCAGCACAGGCTCCACAGACTATGCCGCCTGCCCGGAGCCGTCATTTCCCGGCATCCTGCCCACTGACTCTGCCGATACCCCTGTACATCCTCCACGTTTTACAAAAGGAGAAAACGAGGCAGGAAGACGGGCAGTCAGGGTCCCCAGGAAGACCAGACCAGGCCAGGCACTGGAGGCGAGCCGCCATCTGAACCTGCTCGTGGGCTCAGCAGCCGGTGTGGAGCACATTTAGGCTTGAGCTCCTTTGGGGCGGTGACACCAGGCAGACAGCAAGCAGCTCTTGCCTAGTGGGGTGACCCATCGAGCTGTCCTTCTGCAGGACTGCTTGTAGGGTGTGAACCCAGCCCCCACCCACGGGTGTCCCGGCGGCCTTCCCGAGGCCCCGCATGCCTGTTGGGCTGCCTTCCACAACCCGACAGGGTTTCTCTTCACTCTCATTCATTCCATTCTTTCAGACGGGGTTCTTGATGAGGAATTCGGGAAACCCTGTGCTTGCGAGTGGGCTTGTGGTTTCGAGCCCAGACCCCTGAGCCAGGCAGCCTTGGTCCAGTTCTCACATCCTCACCTCTTCACCTTGAAGCGCACGCTTTGTACCTCAGTTTCCCCATCGGTAAGCTAGGGAGATGACGCCTACAGCAGAGGTCATGATGACTGGTCTGGAGTCACCATCCAGGGCAGTGGTTCTCGACCTTTCTAATGCCGCAACCCTTAGTACAGTTCCTCACGTTGTGGTGACCCCCAACCATAAAATTATTTTCGTTGCTACTTTATAACTGTAATTTTGCTACTGTTAGTGAATTGTAATGTAAATGTAGATATCTGTGTTTTCCAATGGTCTTAGGTGACCCTGCTAGTGGTTCTCAACCTGTGGGTCGCAGCCCACAGGTTAAGAGCCGCTGCTGTAGAGCCTAAGACCATCAGAAAACACAGATATCTACATTACAATTCACTAACAGTAGCAAAATTACAGTTAGGAAGTACCAACGAAAATAATTTTATGGTTGGGGGTCACCACAACATGAGGAACTGTACTGAGGGTTGCAGCATTAGAAAGGTCGAGAACCACTGACCCAGAGGCATGTAACATAGCGCCTCCTGCTGGCCACTAGTAATACATACCTCATGCTGAGAGGGCTACAAATTCCTGTTACTCAAACACTTGAGCGTCATTTCTGTAACAGGAAGCAAATTCAACACAAAATGTCCTAAAGTAGTAAGAGGGGGGTTTAAAATTCAGCTCTTTCTCCACAGACTTTTAAATCTATCCTTCCCAGTTCCCTTTACTGCCCTGAACAGAATCGTCAGAGGTAGAAATTTGGCTAGCACAGGCCTGGATCGATCCCAGCTCTGTGAATTTGAGTGGTTACTAGGTCTTGCCTTCCCCTGCTTGGGGTTCTTTCTCTAAAAAGGAAACACTAAAACCTACCTGGAAGCATAATTGAAGAAGTTGAGTTGAGCCTGCAAAGCCCCTACACAGAGCTGGGCTTGTGTGATGGTGAGCTTGGCGGTCTTTGTAGAATCGTTATAAAGACTTGATTGCTATGAAAACAACTCCAAGAACACACCATATCCATGGCCATGTTTTAGGCCTGTTGAATGTATCCGTTCAGGGCAAAACTGGCCAAGGCAAGCCCTGGTCCATGTGAAGAGCAAGGATGAAGACCTCATGCAGACAAATTCAGACTTGGGAAACCCTATCATGAGAAATGACTCCAGAATTGACATTTGGGGTAAGGAAGCAAGATTGCTTGTTTTTTCAGCCCTCGACTTTTAAAAGGATGCTAATGACCCTCAGAGCTCAAAGCAGCACCTGGGGCAGACGGACACCTGCAGGGCCACATCGCTGATTCCCACACTGGGCTCTGAGCCGAAGACGAAGCCTAGGCCTCCCAGCATGCCACACCCACGCCTGCCTCTGAAAAGTGACAAGTGGGAGCTGGAATTAGTTCAGATACAGAGCTCTGCTCTATGACTGGACAGAGCAAGGCAAACTTATTAGTCAACAGAGCCAAATATCAACAGTACAACGATTGAAATTTCTTTTGAGAGCCAAATTTTTTAAACTTAAACTTCTTCTAATGCCACTTCTTCAAAATAGACTCTCCCAAGCCGTGGTATTTTGTGGAAGAGCCACACTCAAGGGGCCAAAGAGCCGCAGGTGGCTCGCGATCCGAGGTTTGCCAACCACTGCTCTAGTAGATCTTCCTAACCCACACATCTGTCCTAACCCTGGCCCTGACATATCTGTCTCCCACATTCTGAAATGTTTTCAGGGTGGGACCCGGTAATTTATTTTTACCAGGAGCTTTGCTGTAGGTACCCTCCTTAATGTAGGGAAGGTGTGGTACCCAACAGTCCTGGAAGCCAAACGGAATAGGATGGAGTTTCTTGCCACCTGGTGCCCAGGCTGCCGCCCAGCTCTCCCCCTGTGTTAAGGAGATACAGGCCTCCTTTTTGTTTCTGGAGAATCTTCCTGGGATGACCTTTGCCGCAGACATTCCTAACTCTGTGGTCTCCCTCTGGGGACTGGCATTCATCCTGCTCTTGTCCTACATGAAGCATAGCATAACCCCTCTGCTAGACTCCGGCTCAGCAAACCTAGCTACCAAAGCCACAGCTTTGCAGAAACATGTACCTGAGAGCCATGAACTGTATCTTCATAATGACCAGAGAATATATATTTTTTTCTGTTTGTATAAAATAGCTTCTCAAGTGGGAGGAGGGAGTGTTTTTATGTTGTGGTGTTGGGTGTGTGTTTTTTCTTAACAATCTTGAACCCTATTCTTCGGGTTTCTTTCATATTTATCTTTTCCTACAAAAATAAAAGGAAAATTGAAAATGAATAAAACCTGACTTTTTACATTATGGTAGATTCTGGCTGACATCGTAAATGCGTGTGGTTTTCATCATCACTGAGTAAAATATCTAAACCACATGCCTATGTAATACATGCTTTGAAAGAAATACTGAAGTGTTTTACAAAATGTATGGCTCAAAAAAATTAGCATAAAAGCCCAGGGCTGTGGATGTAGCCCCACGGAATCTCATAGGGCCTACATTGTGGTAGACCTAGCTGATACCTTCCATCTCAGCCCCCAACTGTGGTACATAGGCAGTGGTTACCTGGAGGGTTGGGTTAAGAGGGATTCTGGGGTTGCATCAGGCTCCCTGAGATGAGGTTTGAATGCCTTTTCCAAAAAGTGAGGAAAACACACCTTCTTCATCCCAGCCCCGCGGGGGCTTCCTGGCAGATAAGCTGGTATGCAGAGGACAGGGTGGCCTGTTCGCAGGGCCCAGCTAGAGGATGGCAGGAGAACAAAGTGCGTCCAGAAGACTGGACCCCAAAGTGGAAGCCCGCAAGGACGTGAAGAAAAAGTCGACGTGGAGATGTGGGCAGAAACTGGGAGAAATCCATTGCTAACACTCACCTGTTAATGAAAACAAAACAACCTCACCAAAAGTTGGCATTGCTGTTAACATATCCATCAGGGCACTGTCGTGTCTCCTAAAACAGGTGCCCTGATTCTGACAACAAAGGGTGGCTCTTCCCCTGTGGCTTGGCTGCCTTATCCTAAGATAATCTCTCAGTAGTGACCACCAGAAGCCTCTGGGCTTGGGAGTCTGGGAGCCTGTCGGCCACCTCTGCACGTGAACTTGTCCATCCTTGACACTGAGCGCAGTCCTGTCTGCACAGTTTAGGTGACACATTTTCATCCTTTGTTCATCCTTCCGTGTGTCAGGAAGAACACTTAGCCGTGTGGATAAGACGGGCATTAGCGTGTGGGTCCCCGGTGTGCAGGGAGCCTGGACCTGGAATTGGTGAAGCCTTTGGACAGCTGACCTCTGCAGGCACACCGGGGTCCTACATTCAGAAGAGACCAGTCTACTCTGTCACTGCACATGTCACGCCTGGCTCTTGCTAACACGGGTAAGCCATCCTGCACCAGTTTGGCACAGGTCTGGATATTCATGCACCAGGCAGTCCTCTTCCCTGAACCCTCCTAAAGACAGACGGAGGCATCTGACCATCTCTTCTCCGCTTTCTCCGCTCACCCAAAACGCATCCTTGCCAGGCGCCTCCTGTTGAAAACAACTTCCAAATGTGGGACAGTTGCAGCTGCTTTGAGCCCTTTAACCCTTTGCTAGGATTCCGCAAAAATAATTGATGACTGATTGGCCCATTAACCTTTAAAAAAAAAAAAAGTTTGACAGCCGGCCTCGTGTAATGAGGAGGGCTTCCTTGTGAAGCCAGGCTGATGGCCGAGTTGCTTGCCCCTGAAGAGGCGAAATTAGCCCCACGGGGCCTCGTCTGCATAGAAACTGGACGCAATTAGTGTAATATCCGGTATTATTAATGTCGTTGGGAATAATTGGGAAGGTTGGTTTCGACAGGTTCATGGTGCTAAAATACTATTATAGTGGACCTTTCCATAGCTAACCGTTAAACACGGAAAACTGTTTAAATCCCTGTGAGCCCAATCACAAAACTTTATGAAACAGCCAGGCCCTGGAGTGTCACGCTCGGAAACAGCACGCTTCTTTCTTTCTGGCCACGGATGTGGTAAGACTTTGATTTTTCACCATCGTGGGTCCGGGGCTGGAATTTCTCGGATCCCGAGTGTCTGTCCAACTAAGAAACACGCTTTTCACGTGGGCGCCATCAGGAATTTCTACAGCCAGAATTCCATTGTTCGGAATGAATTAAATACAAGCCGCTGGAATTGTCACTGAGAGTGGGTTTGTGTTAGTGAGATGAAACCACTCGAAATGAGACGTGACAATGCACGTCCTTGCCATCCGAGCACTCATTCTTCATGTTGGGAGTGAGGGCAACAGAGAAGAGAAATGCCGGTCTGTCTTCCTGACTGATTGGCCTCATGCTGCCAATTGTTGTTTTCCTCATTTTTTACCCAGTTGCTGATCACTAAAATAGCATCACAGAGTCGCTTCCTAAAAATATGTTGGGACCCCTCTGGTCCATCAGTGATTTGAATAGCCTGCCCAGCTGATAATCTTCTTTGAACTTGTTAATTGCTGCCTCCACAGAAGAAGGGAAGATATTTGAGTCCCGGGATCTCCTACTGTTTACCTAACTAGTGGCCCAGTACACAAAATTTGTGCACATTTAAAGGGAATGAATTAGAGGAAATATTTTAATACTGTTATTTGCCCTTTCCCTATAGTAGAAGAGTCAGAGATGAAAGAAAATTAGTAAAATGTATATGAAAATCTTCCTCCTGTCTGAGTGGGGTGTGCCTCAGGACCCAGAGTTAAGTCCCCACCTACCCGAGGCGCATGAGACCCAGACCCAACTGGCCCCACCCCCATTGGGCGAGATCCAGACACAACTGGCCCCACTCCCGTCAAGCCCCACCGAGTGGGGGGACACAGCCTTAGGGCCCTGTAAAGCCCGGCCGAGCAGGGGGCACAGTCTCAGGTCCCCCAGCCTGGCACGGGATAGGGGCACAGCCTCTGTTCCCCCATTGCATGCTGGGTGGGGGAGGGCACAGCCTCAGGTTCCTCGTCCCAGTGCTAGGGCAGGGGGCATGCCATGAGGTCCCCCAACAAGCCCCACCAGGCAGGGGGGTGCAGCCTGAGGTCCCCCACCCCGGCCCTGCACCTCATAGCCTCAGCTCCCTGCTGATTGCTCATTACGGGAACCCAGCCTCGGCTGTGCCTGCCACCATCTTGTGACGGTATTATGTGAGGGTCAATTTGCATATTACCTCTTTATTATATAGGATTATTATATAGGGTGAGTGTAGTAGTCACTACAGTGATACGGATGTGCTGGCGAGGACTAGTCTAACGGTTGTCCAGGTGGTGACATGAGGAGAGGAGGCTGGAGGCTCCCCCGGGGGTCTTTTCTCCATGGGTTAGTCAGGATTGGGGTTGGAAGTGACAGAAGTCATCTTTAAAGGGTTTAGGCCAAAAAAGGGAAGGAACAGTGGATTGCTCCTACAGCCCTTAGGGGGGAGCTGGGGCGCCACTCTGTGGTCAGCAGCGTTCTCGCCTGGCACAGGTGGTGGCCTTGACGTTTCCTCCCCGTGGAGGGAGGCCCTGAACCTACTGAAAGTAGAGACAGAAACGTTTAGTGGCACAGAAGGTGCTGCAAAGGTCCAGAAGTAAAAGGAACAAGTGGCGGAGGGGGGCCCTTGATTTGAAGGTGACTGAGCAGCCATCAAATAGGTACTGGAGAGCAGTGCACTTGGAATTTGTGAGAAATGAACCCACAACAGCTTTGCAAGAGGGGGTGTCCACCTTCCCTACGTTTGGGCCCCTTCAGAGCCACTTCCACAGATTGAAGGCCAACTCACCAGGAGATTAACTTCCAAAAGAGCAGCGGTGCTGATTTTACATAGAACACAGAACCATTAAGATCAGAGCATGTGAAGATTTCACGCAACGGTGTCCTGGCCCCGTTTCCATAGCAATGTGCAGTGGTGTAGGGAAGCGGTTCCTCAGGCCTGGCTGGCGTTAGGAAGGACATGAGCATCCCCTTCCTGGGCCCTGGGGTCAATGGAGTGAGGTGGGAGGGGTCTCCCAGCCACAGAGTGGGGGCTGCTTCCCTCTGGAGACTGAGGGGAAGGAGGGGAGGGCAACCGGATATGGTCGTAGCTGCTTCGGGAGGAGCTGAGTGAGCATCCATGTCTGGAGGTCGAGGGCTCCTGGTGAGCTCGGGTCTCAAGAACCCAAGAGCAGCAGGGAGCACAGCAGAGGTCGGGTTGTGCTGGAGGGGGTGGGTGAGAAGAGCAGAGATTGTGGGAGGCAGAGGCTGGCCCAGTGAGTGGGTGAGCCGAATGGCCATGTGCAGACAACTGAGATGATAACTAACGTACGCAGTGGTCAGCAAGGCAGGCCGGTGGGTTCTTATCCTCATGGTAACAACTCCTCACCAGGTGATGCACTGCAGTGAGTTCACAGCCCAGAGACCGAAAACTTGGAATCAATTGAGATACGGTGCCCAGTAGTCCAGCGGGAGAGGGCCTAGCGGTTATTTGTGGCGGGTTCTGCTGCCTGTATGTGCCGCCTCCTCTCTCGCTCTGTGGCAGGGACAGGGTTAGTGAGGAAAGAGGAGAGATGCAGGCATTTACAGGGTGTCCCCTGAATTAGCACATGTCACTTAGCCAGTGGGAAACGCTCCAAAGCGGGTGGCCTTCTCTCCCCCCACCCCACTCCCCGTAGGGGTGAGGAAAGGGGCCTGGGAGGCTCCAAGACTCACCCGAAGAGCCCGGTGTGGGAAGTGGCCTGACAGGAATTGATCTAAATCCGACTCTTCCTGGTCCAGACTGTCACCCATGGGGTGGTTTTAATTCCATCGTCTCCAGACGAAGAGAGAAGGTGGGATCCCAGCAGCCTGGAAGGGACTTCCTGGTGGAAAGGAACAGAAACCCAGGCATCCTCCCTGTTGTGGTGCATCTGTGGATCTACACACACATGCAACAGAGACCCCGAAACTGTGCCCTGAGAGTCTCAGCACTAACTTAATTTCACCCCACAGGTGTGGCTAGTTAGCATAAGTTACAGGGATGTTCCTGCATTGCTTCACCTGTGCCCATCACAGAGACACTGCCATCGCACGCTGATTTTCCTTTCCTCGCCCCCTGGGCACTGAGGGAGACCTCGCTGAACCAGGCCAGCTGCAGATCCAGACTTTGAGTGTTTGCCGGTCTGTGGACTCAGCTCTGCACTGTGGTGGGCACAATGGACCCCACCACGCTTTCATGACTGCGGACTGGCAGAGGTCCCGCGGTCACATGAAAGCTAAACTCTTCATCCCCAACCCTCTATGTTTCAGAGCAAGAAGAAAACTTTGAGTTTATCATTGTGTCCCTCACTGGCCAGACGTGGCACTTTGAAGCCACCACGTATGAAGAGAGAGACGCGTGGGTCCAAGCCATTGAGAGCCAGATCCTAGCCAGCTTGCAGTCATGTGAGAGCAGCAAGAATAAGGTAAGGTCCCAGCCTGTGTGTCTCGGTTAGTTGGGTATCACCCTGTGCACCATGCACTGCACGGAGGGGTTACTGGTTCGATTCCCGTCAGGGCACATGCCACGGTTATCGCTCAATCCCCAGTGTGTGGCATGCAAGAGGCAGCCCATCAGTGTGTCACTCTCATATCCATGTCTCTCTCTCTCTCTCTCTCTCTCTCTCTGTCTCTTTCTCTCTGTCTCTCTCTTCCTCTCTCTTTCAAAACCAGTGTTAAAAAATCTTTATGATAAAGGTAAGGCCCTAGGGAGCTGCCCCCCCGAAATCAAGGGCAGCTGCTCATTAAAGGGGTGTGGAGGCCTAGGTGATGCCCAAGGGACCGCAAAGCATCAGATGACACATGATTGACAAGATCCCAGTCCTCTTTCTAAGCAAAAAGCTAACTGGTGGGAAATATTGGGGAAGACTTCATTCCAATACGTATAAAATATATCAGTCTCCTATCGTAACCATGGTCTTAAGGCCATATATCCCATTGAAATCTTTATCCTCTCAACTAATCCCAAATCCGACCATTTTATTGCAAGTGATAGAATCTTTGGGATTGTTGTCGCTTATATGGCCACATTTGTTTTTATTTCAGGCAGAACACACTCAGGAAAAGATGCACTTGTCTGTTCTCATAAATGCACAAAATTCAGGTCCCTGTCAACTTAGACACTGACTCTTGATACAGACGTAAACAAAAGTAAACTCACACGTGTGGGCACATGAGCACATACGTGAGCACATGTGTGAGCATGCTGGAAGTGGTCTATTTCCTGAGCTCTGCCATAAAGTCTTTTTGTTTTTATTTTTGTTTTTCGTAATTAGAGGTAGTTACTTTGCATTTGTTTAGCCAGGAGAAGCTAAATGACTTCACCCTGCATTTTGTAGACCCCGGCCCTGTGATACTCCATGAACAAAGCCATTCTCCCCATTTTCTTCTTCCCAACAGGGATTTCTTCAGCCTCATCGGTTTAATGCTTGGATGTTTTTAACTCCTTTTCTGGGGCATTTGAGAGTCCTGGAGAGAATTTTCAAACTATAATCAACTCGAAACTAAGAGAAAGGACACTGCCTACCGACCTGCAGTAACAATTTAAAGAAATTTCTGCCCATGATTTATGTTCAGCTCTGTCAGGGGAAGGAGTGTATCTCTCAGAAAGATGGAGTGTCTTATTTTATTACCCTCTTTACCCAGGGTAAACCAGTCATTATTATTATAATGTAATTTGCTGCTCTTTTTAAAAGTGGTTTTATACCAAGGTGGGCTGAGTCGCTGCCTCTCACTCCTGAGCACCTCGGCTCCATAGTCAGAGCCACAGCCATGGCTCCCAGAGCGAAAGGAGATGCCCTGGTCTCCTCGCCCGTGGGGAGCCACGGCACGTGCCACCCACCAAACATGGGGATGAAGTTTCAGAACAGGAGCGCGGAGAGTCAGGGTTGTTGCACAAACACATCTCCGAGTTATCATAGCGTCTCGGGTCAGACGGAATCAGAGGATCTGAAAGCATGTCGCCTTTTCCCTCTCACACAGTGGTTCTCAATCTTATGTCATGACCCTTTAATACAGTTCCTCGTGTTGTGTTGACCCCCAACCATAAAATTATTTTTGTTGCTACTTCATAACTGTAATTTTGCTACTCTTAATGAATCGTAATGTAAATATCTGTGTTTTCTGATGGTCTTAGGCTCTACAGCAGTGGTTCTCAACCTATGGGTCACGATCCGCAAGTTGAGAACCACTAGCAAAGTCGCCTAATGCACACACCAGCCTTAAAGTGCTGCCCCATTTCTCCCATAGATGTGTGCACACACAGGAAGGTGCTTTCCCAGGCAGACTCCCGAGCAGGGAGGAAGGAAGGCTACGCCTGGGCATTGCTGAATAGGTGTGTGAGTGTGCACATGGAAGCAATACCCACAAGGAGTAGCTTGAGGGCAAAATACTGACCAGTTGAGACTGGGCTACAACTTTAGCTGCCTGTGGATAATTCAGTAGATAGCAGGTATAGACAAACATATTAGACCAGTGTGCCCCAGAAATGAAACAGGGAGAGAGAGACAGTTGACACATCCCTGCTTGTATATATACACACACACACACTCCGTGTGCCAACATAAACAGTTAAACATACTTTGAATACTTGGGTATCTAACCAAAGGCCTAAAACCCCAATAATGCATGGTTCTACCTACACAGTAGCAATTAATAAATTACATTATTAGGTGATAAGCAATACATTTTTTTCATATCAAACATGAAGATAGTTTGACATGAGATAGTTTGACTTATGAAGAATTCTTCGACAAAAATCAAGCTTATTCTGAAAATCCTCTGAAATGTAGTTGGCTGTTACCATTATATTAAATGTATGCAGTGTAAGCTTTAATAGTAGAAACGGTACCTATTCCTTTATCTGACATCTCAATGTCCAGAAATTGATCCTCAGTAAATAATCTGGGATTTGTTCAGAACCTTAGCATTCTTTACAATGGAGGAACATGGGATCAACCTAATATCCACCAGAGTGAATGTCATAAGTAAATCACCAGAAGTGGAATATCATGCAACCATTTAAAATGTTGATGTTGGAGAAAACAGGGTGACATTAAGAGATGACATTATCTCATTAGTCTAAACTGGCAGGTTCCAAAACAATATATAGTGGCTTTTTAAGAAGTACTTCCCTGTGTACAGATGTGCTTGGGAAAAGGCTGCAGGAATGGATATCAAAATGTTAACAAAGCTTAACTGTGATGATCAGATCATAGTTTTTAGAATTTCCTATTCTGTTCCTCCCTCGATGTTGTCTTCACTTGCTTAGAGAAGACATTCAAGTGTAAGTTTAAGGAGAACTGCGCCCAGCACTCTCCCTCTCCTCCCGGCCCCGCACAGGCTAGTACCTTTGTTATTGTAGCAACTGAGACAGTCTTCAGAGGAGACATCCAGGGTGGTGCGGCCGTGGCGTCCGGACCAGGAATCATGACATTTGTCTTAATGATCCAGTTAAGCCTGACCCTTCTCTTATAAGCAGAACCCGTGTTTTTCATCCTTCACTCTTCACACCAAGTGGACACACGGCAGTAAAAGTACGTTCCCCAGGTGGTGGTCCGTCCCTGTTCCTTCACAAAGGGTCCAGCACGTGCCTTTGTCGTCATGTCTCGTAGGGTCATTTTCACCCAATAAATCTTAACGTGGGGGTTCCCTCACAGCGCCTTGTCAGCTGGACTTTTTCCTGAAGATAGCAGACGAGGAGCAATGGTTTGAAATTGCCCTCCTGCCATATTTGCTCATCATCTGTTTGAATTTTCTCTGACGTTATGAGTAGACACGTATGTTTCTCTCAAGGTTCTCATATCTTGCATTTGTGTGTCTTCTTGTATGTCCAGTCCAGACTGACGAGCCAGAGTGAGGCCATGGCCTTGCAGTCGATACGAAACATCCGAGGGAATTCGCACTGCGTAGACTGCGAAACCCAGAGTAAGTGGGCAGCAGGGAGGGGCTGGGCCTGCGCAGTGGAGAGGGTCGGTCGGAGCTGGATTGGGTGGTCCCCCTGCGTCTGTCTTTTTTAGTTCCTGTGGCTCTGTAATAGTCGGTGGTACCAAAGGGCCCATTTATGGGGAGAAACATAGAGTCTGAAGGTCAAGTTATAAACACAGCAGGTTGCATAGCCTGATGCATGCCAAGCTCTAGCTGCTGCAGTTTCTCAGAGAACAAGGGGAGGTGGAGGGGTTGAGATCAGAGACAAGTAGATGACATATCGACAAAAACTTCATTATTTTTATGTCAAAATATCCAGTTTGGGTGAACGTGCTGGGAGATATCCCATCCAAAGCCTGACGAAGAACTATTTGGCAAGATACATAATGCCACGGACATCCCTTGCTTGGCTGTGCCCCTCCAGGAACTAAGCTGGGGGCAGGGGTAGATCTAGCTTCAGCGATGTCCCTCACAGCACTGCTTATAGAACATTGCAACATCGCCAGTGTGCAAGAACGAGGAACTGTCCAAACCAGCAATTGTCTTTTGGGTGAGAAGTTCCAAGGATTTGCCAAAGCCAGATATTTCAGAGTAGCCACCAACATGTTCACTTTTTTAAGACACCTAAGATAGTAGCAAGAACTGACCAAGGAGTGTTTTCAAGCCAGATGCCAGGAAGGGGTCTGGATGTGAAGTCTGACCTGGTATGGCTGTGGTCGGCAAACTGTGGCTTGGACGAGTCTGTTTTGAAGAAGTGGCGTTAGAAGAAGTTTAAGTTTTAAAAATTTGGCTCTCAGAAGAAATTTCAATCGTTGTACTGTTGATATTTGGCTCTGTTGACTAATGAGTTTGCCGACCACTGGGCTAGGATTTTGTTGCAGAGACGCCCAGAGCAGTGAATGAGCAGTGATGGTCTGATCGCATGGGGCCCTCTGCTCTTCTTCCCGCAGACCCCAACTGGGCCAGCTTGAACCTGGGAGCCCTCATGTGCATCGAGTGCTCGGGGATCCACCGGAACCTCGGCACCCACCTCTCGAGAGTTCGATCTCTGGACCTGGATGACTGGCCCATCGAGCTCATCAAGGTGATGTCGTCCATTGGGAATGAGCTGGCCAACAGCGTCTGGGAGGAGAACAGCCAGGGGCGGACGAAGCCCTCACTGGACTCCACAAGGTAAGACCTCGGGAAGGGGTGTGGTTTCGAGGCATCTCGCCAACAGACACATTAGAACTGCCCTGACAACCTGTGGGGGTGCTAATTAGCCCAGCACAGAGATGTCTGTATTTAAAATGGGTCTTCACAGATGTGGCTAATTCAAGCGCCTTCATTGTTTATGTTTATTTTTACACCTTGGGGATTCCTCTCCCCTCCTAGAAGTATATTAGGCTTCTAAATTTATGAATGTATCACTTTAATTAATACATTGCTAATAGGCGTACGCTGCACCATTAACACCAATTATGAATTTCTGATTCTTTAATTTTGTTATTTTTAGGTCTTTGATAAGCATTTACTCAATTGACATACACACACAAAATAAGTGAGTTTATGGTAACAAAATATATTTTATTTCCTAAAATATATTTCTAACATGTTTAATCAGACAAATTGGGCATAATGTACGGTGACCCCTCATTAATGTTAATTGTTACCCAATGTAAAAATTGCATTTATTTTGAGGCCATTTAGTTTCTCATCTTTCATTTACAGCTATGATAAACCATTTATGAGCACACATGCATATTTAATGCACCTGAGAGGCGATAGAACGGCAGCTTCTGAGGGAATCGTTCCTGGAAGCAGGACGGACGCTTCCCTCTCCGAGGTGTCCGGTTCTGAAGTAGGGTTTGGGGTTCCCTGTCAGCATTCACGTCTCAGGGATGTGGAGAAGCAGAGGGAGGCCATAGGTCTCCCAACCTGAGCACTTTTTAAATGTTTTTGCTGTTGATCAGACAACAGGGAAGTCCAAGCGGCAGCCAGTGTGAAGGCAGGAAGTGGGCCCCTCCGCTAGGCGACAGTCATGCTCCGAGTGGGTGGGCTCTGGACCGTCAACACTAAAGAATGAATTTCTGGTGCCACCTTGGGTTCACTGGGAGAATGAGCTGGTGCGTGAGCAGTCCCACTCCTTATGTCAGGTCTGCCATGGGAGGGCGAGGGCGAGAAAGGGGTGCGAGGGGTGTGTGTCTCCCACAATGGAGGTTTGCTATGTGAGCTCTTGGTAGGTGAGTTGCAGCTGGTGATGAAAACAGGCAAGTGTCTTACAAGCTGAACAGAGAGTGCACTTTCAAAATGTGTTTATCTTGACTTAACACTAATGTGGAAATCAGCCTGGTCACCAACTAGGAGCATTCTTAAAAGATTAATTTTTGTTTTAACATCCTTTTCTTTTTTGTAAATATAGTTTCCTTGGAAAATATTTAGGTCTGAATGAAAAATGAGTGGAAATTGGATTGAATATAATGTATGAGTGCAGAAAACAACAATTAAAATGGGTCAGAAAAAATTAACCTGATGCGTTTTACCTGTTTCTATTTAAAAGAAGCGTATTTACTGTGGTTCATATCATGAACTTGAGAAAAGTTTGTTGTTTCATCTGTAATATTTAGGAGCATTTAGAATGATTGGAAACAAGGATGTGGGTTGATTTTTTTTTTTAGTGGTAGCTACTTGATATCAGTGTTTTCTTCTCTAAGCGCAAACTGTGTGGAGTGTTTTAGATTCCAATTCGTGTGTGTCAGTCAGGCTCTTGAGCATGTAAGTTCCCTCCTATCTAATGTCATGTACGTCACATCTTTATATTGTAGAGACATATCAGAGCCTTCCTTCCTCACAGATGGGGTGACTGCTGTTAAAACTCATCCTAGGCTTCCCTAAAGAGCGAGCAGAGCTGGAACTCCTCTCCAAGGCTGGGGGAAGGAAGAGGGAGGAAGAGGGTTACCTGGTGTTTCCACATAACTTGGGGAATTCAGAAATCTGTACATTCTTAACAAGATAGGCACCTATAAGAATTGAATGTTTCTTTGTGCCTTTAGTAATTTTCCCAGAGAGTTTCGTGTGTAATTAAATTCAGCAAATACTCTTTGACCATCTTCTCCTAGAAAAGAAGTGGTAAGTGGTTATTGTAATTGTCCTGTGGTCAGGGTTGTTCTTGGAGCCAGACGAGGAGGCCAGGGCTGGGCCCGAGTTCACGCGATAGAGGGGTTCTCATAGCTGCTGTGCTCCAGGGAACTCTCGCTGGAGAAACAGCATCCGAGCTGGACTCGGGAAGGTGGGGTGATAGCCAGGCCTGGAGGTGGGGAGGGAGTGAGGCAAAATCATGAGTGGGAAGCCCTAGAGCCTATGGGGTTAAATGTGCAAGTCAGTGTGGGGGGCAATCTCCCACGGAGGATGGGTGGGGGGTCAGAGCCAAGCTGACACCTGGGGGAGCCTTGGGAGTGAGAGGTGGATAACAGCACCTGTGGGGTGGGCAGAGGGTGAGTTGGGTTGGTTTATGCTTCCGTGTATGTTCTGCTTTCCCCAGAAGGACCAAAGGCAGGCAGCAGCAGCGTCATTGGGAGGGATGACGATGAGGCAGGGAGGCCGTCAGAAGGCATGGCCCTGGGGGAACAAGCCGTCCTGGATACAGTGTGAAAAATGAAAAAAATCTCGCGTCCTGTTAGAACACCGCACTCACTCAGACACCCCACCTGCACTGCCTCCTGCAGTGTCTGCTAACAGACACCAAGTACTCAAGGTCTGGGCTACAATTTCCAGGTGGACTTCGGTCTGTGATCCAGTCTGGATCCTGCCTCTCCAAGATGGGAAGGAGAACACCCTCCCAAGCCCACCCCCCTTTGGTCTCCACGGAGCCCATGATGGTCAGAACAAATAGCCAGAGGGGACTTTCATGTGGCCCTAATGTAATACTAAAAATAAATATTTTAGTAAATGTTTATCTCTAGCCAAGGAAGACCCCAGTGCCATCTAGCCATCTAATTCTTTGAAAAGGGGCCCAGCTGTTTTCTTGAGATGCTCTGGTCCGTTCAAGCTTATTCAGAAGATTCATTCTGACAGTGGGATATAATTAGGAGTGTGCTTTCCTCCCCCCAAATATGGGCGTGTGCGTAGACATCACACACACACACACACACACACACACACACACAGGGTCAGGACCGTGGGGACAGAACACAGCAGATCCTTCTCCAAGGGAACAACCAGTCCCCAGAATCACCGAACCTTGGGGTCCGCCCAATCCTGCGGGCAGGGAGTGAGGGAAACAGGTGGCTCTGCCCGGCTGGCGGGCCTTATCCGCCTGGTCCTTGCACCCTGGTCAGGCAGCCTGGGCTGGCTCATAATTGGTTCCAGTGATTCTCAGCCACCCTGAGAACTGCCTGTCAAACCTCACCAGCACTGTGATCAATCGAAGCTGACGGCGGCGAAGCCGTATTGACTTCCCATTCCTAAACCGGGGAACCATTAGTCAAGAAAAGCATCTTTTAATTACTCCCAGGAAGAAAAAAAAAATCTTTTTGGATGGATTCTGCAACAACTGCCATTTTTCCCAGAGCATTCGATATGAAATGTATTGTCGCAGGAGGGGAGCGGGTGCCCTGCGTCCCCCTCCGTCGTGGAGGTGTAATTTGGAGAAAGGAGCGTGTTCGGGAGGTCGATGCCGTAACAATTAACTCCCATCTGCGGTGGAATCTGAATTCTCCTCTCTAATTGCTATTGATACCATTTAAGCACACACTTAAAATATTGATTTTAAAGGGGAGTAACAGTAGACAACATCAGCTGGATTGTAGAGGCTCTCGGAGGAGCGTCTGCTGTCTCTGTCTGTAGGAGCAGGACTCGGGACGCACAGCCTGTGAGCTTGTGTATCACACCACGCAGTGTGTGCTTGTCCATAGGCGGGCTCTGGGGCCCGGAGCACCCAGGCCGGGGAAGTCACGAAGCTGCTTGGTCATCCTCGTTCGTGTGGAAGAAGAATCCGCTGGGGTGGAGATTATTAACGGCCAAGTGCCTGTGTCTTGAGTGAACGAACGAGTGTGACAGGGAACCGGTCAGCGTGGGTACACCTGTCAGATGCTCTTGTCTCCGCAGTGCCTCGTGTGTCCTGAGTGAATCAGGGCTTCACTGATTCACTGCAAGGACATCTCAGTCCACCTGTGCGTCCCCTCGCCCTCGGCCACGCGTGGGGCATCGGGGACTGACTGCAGCACCGTGCCGGGTCAGCCCTCTCTGTCCTGGCCGTGGTTCGCTTAGCGTTTAGGCTTGACTGCAGGGAACAGCGTGTCCTGCCAGGACCGAGCAGAGCCCTCTGGTGCCGCTTTCCTTCCTCCCTCTCCCATCTTTGTGTCTCTGTCGCGGCATTTGGCCCGTGAGGGTCCACAGGGACCGGCTCCCGAGGCATTTCAGGGCAGGTAGCCTATTTGCGTGGCTGTTCGGGAAATCAGAGCAGCCCCTGTGTCTCATGTCCACGAAAGAGGCTGAGAGAAGCCCCCCAGTAACATCAGCCCTTCCTCTGATTCCGCTGGGTCAGTACTCAGTCTTTCCCCTCCTGGAGCATCCTTTTTCTTTGTGTCATCATTTATCAGTTCACCTGCGTGCCTAAACTCCCTTCCTGTCTTTAACCTGTCAAAAGATGTCACTTCAGGCGGAAGACTTGGGGCGGGACTGGAGGTATCCGCGTGGGAGAGACGGGTGCGCACTCCCAGACCAAGCGGTCCGCCCAGTGATCCGAGTGATCCGAGTTCGGCCCTTTTGATTCTGGAAGGCCACTTCATCTTATTTATGCACATGGAGATATTGAGAAAGGGGAGATGTATCCAAACTGAAAATAATTGGATCCCCACCGCTAACTCTGAGATATTAAAAGCAGGACCACTTGGCCACGTCTTTGTCTCGTTGGGTTTGATCATGAGATCACAATACAGTAATCTCGGGCTCAAATTTCTGGCATAGAGACGCCCCGTTCCAAATGGGGCCTCAGGGAACACGAGTTCCCACAGCCCCAGGACTGTCTCATCTTATTATTTTTTAACAGTTCTTGGCCCTCCAAGGTCAATGTTTTGTCTCTTTTGAGTGTTCCTCTATGCTTGACACCTTTTTCTATTTTCTTTCTTTAAAGGGAAAAAAAAAAATGGGCAGGGGAGACATAGGCAAAAAAAAAAAAAAAAGGACTTTGCCATGATGACCAGAGCCCATCTGCAGTTGGGTGGCATCTGCTCCCCACATGTCACTTCCCTCATTAACAAGCAATTGAATTAATTAAATGCTACTCAGAACACGTATAACAAGCTACCGGCAGTGTCCAAATTAGCACTGATAATCAAGGATGATTTCCTTTATTATCCTGCTAAGTGATGTGCGGACTCTGATCTCCCTGTCTGCCCTCATCTATTTACATACCCCCAGCCTCTGCCTTTGGACGCGGAGGTTATCTTACCTAGTTAATTTGCCACGATCACCGAGCATGGCCGATTGATGCCCTGCCCCCGCGCCAGCGCCACCACGGCCCCCTCCCCGCCTGCCCTCCCCCAGCCCAGCCTTTGTATCTCAAGCTCACTGATAAATTAAAGGCCACCCCTGTGGTCTCTCAAGTGAGTAATAGAGGCAGAAATTTCATTTTGCAACTGGCTGATTTAATGATCCAAAGGGTAATTAATGGCCTGATTATCTTAATGTTAAATATGTCCGGCAGCAATTACTGTGACCTCCCGCTTGTCAAGGTCCGGGCTGTGCTCTTCTTTCAATTAAGTTCTCTGGGGCTTAATGGTATGAATAAACTCCTCTGATTCTATCATCCCGGACGGACACGGAGGGTTCAGGGAGCTGGGGGCTCGTCTGGAGTTTTAATCAGCCTGTCTTCCACTCCTGCGACCCGACTTAACAGTCACAACAAGGGCAGCTTAACTTTCCTCTTCCCTGCAGACCTCCCCTCCCCTCCACCCCAAGCTCACTCTCTGTTGTTTTATTTTATTCCGTGTCTGGTATTTGTTTCAGCGCTCCGAGGGAGAATTCTGTTTGTGGAGGAAGCCGCTGTGCTCCGGGAGGCTAGTCTCTTCCAATATAAATTATCATGTGAGCGCCATGGTTTTCCTGTTTGACAGGCTTAATTAATTGGCAGGAGCCCCCGAAAATGACAGTGCCACTAATTGCAACTCAGAGTGAATTTCTGTCATCGTGGTGCGCCTGTCAGTGGGCATGCCCAGCCCCAGCCGGCAGAGCTGTCCAGCCTCCCAGCCAGACGGGGACAGCGGCCTGAGCAAGCAGGGACAGCGGCAGATTCTGGGGAACTGGGGGGTTGCAGGCAGGTCATCTGCGTGCCCTCCTGACATTTGCTGCCAGTAAAGTTGATAACGTCCACAGCCCCGTAGATGCAACAGCTGCTCGGGGACCTCAGATTTTACTTAAGATATTTTAGTGACTTCTCGTAGCTGGCCAGCGTGGAGTCAGACTCTGAGAGCCATGAGTCACTTAGCGACCGGTCAGGACTGGATGGCCCTCATTAGCACATCGCTAAGTAGGCTTGAATCTACCAGAGCTCTATGCCCAGATCAGAAATATTCCCCTATAAATATTAAGCCAATTAGGGAAATATACAAAATGAGAAGTGCAAATGCATTAACACTGCCTCAGAAATGATACCTACGGATTACAGCTGGCAACAGAGACAGCCATCCGGCAGGCCAGCCGCAGCCCACGCTCAGCCGCAGAGCTCCCGACACAGCTCGCCGTCTAGACAGCGCTCATTGTAAGAAAGGCCAATTTTAGAAGATTCCCCATAAGGTTGAGCAACACAGGATCGCTTCTTAGAGACTAGCTGCCCCTCACACTTGCCTTTGAACCAGATGCGCAAACGGCTTCTGGTTGGGTGAGGATGGCCACCGCTGCCTGCAGACCCCAGGTATCGTTTGATCTTGTGGGAAACCAGGTGTGTATGGGAGCCAGCTTTGCAACCAAGGCTTGAAAACCCCTGTCATTTCCTTTTTGAAATGTAGCCATGGAGACAGTCAAGGAGTCTGGTTTTTTGTGGGTTTTTTTTTAAAGAATTTGTATTGTCACTGGCAGACGAAAATGCAAGTCATCAACAAGCATTGCTGTATTCTAGGTGCCCTGACCACGTGTGGGCCTCTGCATTTGTGAGCACCTATAAAGGAATGTAACGTGTACGTGAGCCTGTGGAGACTTGAATTACATACTGTGGGAGACATTGTGAACACGGGCCTGGAAACACTCTCGGAACAGCTGCCTCTCTAGACCCTCCACCAGTGGCGCGTTCCCAAAGGGTCATTTCTCTCGGGGCTGTTCTGATCACTGTGCACCAGAAACTCCCTCTTCTGAGGGTCCATCTGGCTTTCTCCTTCCTGATACTGACAGAGACAGGAAACAGCTCCCTGTCCAGGGTTCGCAGTGTGCTGTGTGCTCTTCCTTAGCACAGAGCCATCTTATGATGTGGCAGGAGCCCATGTTTTAGGGGAGAAGAATGGGGAGCTACGGTCTTTGAGACATTTTTTCCAGGGTCACACAGGACTGGAGGACAGATCACCTGACCAGGATGTGAGTCCTGAAACCCACCCCTGGTCCTTCTGCGGCTGCTGCCCTTTTTCTGCTCAGCATGCATTGTGCCCAAATCTGAAGGTCATTCATGGCATCTGGAGATACCATTATGTTTACCAGCATCCCTCCCCTCCTCCCCTTGACCCCAGCTCATTTTTAAAAATAATTCTTTATTGTTGAAAGCATTACATATGTTCCCTTCCCCCCCCCGCCATTAACTCCTGCCTTCCCCCACCCCAGGCCCTCATCACCCCCAGCTCATATTCTTATTAGCCATCCTATCTCTGTTTACAAAGACACATATATAACTAGTGTACATTTATTATATTTAATCACATAACTACAATATCTTTCCACTTATAAAATCTAGAAGTCTCACTCACGATAACTTAAATAAGATAAACAAAACATCATTTGTTTCATATCTATTCATGTGGCATACCTGATCTTTTCTGTTTCCCAGTCATTCCAAAGTCTTAATTTTCTGTGGTTGATGCTGATCTTAAGAGCTTCTACAGAAAATGGTGCCTAGAAATCTAAATATCTAGATTGACACAGGCACAGGGTTTAAGCCCCAGCTTTTTACATAACAGGCCTCGCCCCTGAACTCCCTCTGTGCATGTCCCTGACCCAGCACTGCCTGGTGGAGCGTTCAGCACGTATTTCTCAGCCTCACGACCAGGTTTATTATCTCCATGATGAAATGTGGAGCTGGGCCAGAGGATTTCTAATTTAGTTGCATGGCCAGGATTGTCTGCAATTTAGAACTTTTAAAAATCAGGGCATTTTCTTATTTGTAAGATGAAATTAGCCAGTGTTTTCAACCACTTAATCATATGAATTTAATGCTAAAATGAAACACTATTTATGAAGTTTCCTGGGATCTTTTTTTTTGTCTGGAAGACTCAACCAGCTTTGTACCTGGGTCCTGCAGGTAACAGTGAGACAGATAAGTGGTGCATGCCCTCTTAGGTGCTGGGGATGGTCTGCTGATGTGGAAGGCATAGTCCATGTTTACTCTGCATTGTGTCTGTAGGGTGATTCATTGCAACATCAGTATTACCTAGAAAGTATATTCTCAGCTCTATTCCAAACCCACCCAGTCAGTATCCCTGGGGTGAAGTCCAGCAATATGTTATAACTCTCTAGGTGATTTCTTATGCACGTGAATGTTTGGGGAGCACCTGTCCACACCAAGCATAATAATAAACAACTGTCCACAACCCTGCCTGGAGTCTTCCTCCCTGTCTTTGCCCAAGTCCCTGGACTTTAGTCTTCATTTCTTGAGATTGAGCTATGTGTCTTTGTTCTTTACCAGACTCTAATGTGGCCTTGCATCTCCAATGTGCCATCCTAGCAAGTGCTGCAACCCACTATGATCAAATGCCATATTTTCCCAGGAATGCAAGGTTGATTCGATATACAAAAATCGATCAATATCATACAACACATTAATAGAATGTAGGACAAAAGCTACATGATCATCTCAGGAGATGCAGGAAATCCAGGGGACAATATGCAATAATATCATTTCATGATGCAAACTAGGAATAAAAGGAAATGTCTTCAGTCTGACAAAGGGCATCTATGGAGAACCCATAACTGGCATCATCCTTAATGATAAAGTATTCAAAGCGTGTCCCCTACAATCAGGAACAAGACAAGGATGTCCACTGTCATCACTTCTTTCAGTGCTGGTTCAAGCCAGTGAATTAGGCAAGGAAAAGAAACCATGGGCATCTAGGTTAGAAAGGAAGAGGTAAAAATATTTGTAGATGATGTGTTCATGTGTATAGAAAATCCAAAGGAATCCACAAATAACTAATAGATGAGTTTAGCAAGCTTGAAGAATACAGGATCAAGATACAAAAGTCAGTTGTCCTTCTATACATTAGCAATGGACAATTCAAAGTAAAATTAAGAACAATTTAAATTACAATATCATCAGAAAGAATAATACACATAGGAATAATTTAACCTATATACTGAAAACTACTTGAAGACGACCTAAATAATTGGCAAGACATCTATCCTCATGGGTTGGAAGACTTGACATGGTTAAGTTAGCAGTATTTCTCGAAGTTGATGTATACAGTAAACATAATTCTTTTCAAAATCACAAATGGTTTTTTTTATAGAAATAAACAAGCTGATTTTACAATTTATATGGAAAGATTGGCAAAACAATCTTGAAAGAGAATAACAAAATTGGAGGACTCAGAAATCCAAATTTAAAAACTTACTGCAAAACTATAATAATCCAAGATTATTAATATTGGCCTAAGGATATACATATAGGTCAATAAAGTAGAATTAACAGTCCTGAAGTAAGCCCATACATCTATGGTTAATTTATTTTCAACAGAGATGCTAAGAAAATTCAGAGGGGAAAGAATCATCTTTTCAACAAGTGTGGTGGGACACCTGGATATTCACATAGAAAAGAATGAAGTAAGACCCCTGTCTCTTGCCAGATACAAAAATGAACTCCAAATGAATCAAAGTGTAAAAACTGAAACTATAAAACTTTTAAAAGAAAACAGAGGGATAAATCTTTATGGTATCTAAAGCATGGGAGACAAAAGAAAAAAATAGAAAAATTGACCTTCATTAACTAAAAAATTTAGAGCTTCAAAGGGCAATACCAAGAAAGTAAAAAGACACAGACTGACTGAAAAGTTGAAAACCAAATGTCTAGTAAGAGCCTAGTATCCAGAATGTATAAAGAATGAGTGTAATTCTGCAGTAGAAAAAAAAATAACTCAATTTATAAATGTGCAAAGTCTTTGGACATTTCTCTAAAGCAGGTATACAAAGAGCCCACAGGTAAAGATGCAAAATATTATTTGTTAGGGAAATGCAAATCCAGCCACCTTGAGCCACTGCTCTCACCCACTGGGATGGCCGCAATGGAAAGGCAGTGGCAGGTGTTGGTGTGGGTGTGTGACATTTGGACCCTCATACTGCCAGTGAGACTATTAAATAGCACAGCTACTTGAGAAAACACCCTGGAGGTTTCTCAAAAAATTAACCATGAATTTACCATGTGACCCAGCAGTTCCTCTTCTAAGCATGTACCTGACAGAAATAAACACATGTCCATACAAAAGTTGTGCATTTGTGTTCATAGCAGCATTCTTCACAATAGCCCCAAAGTAGAAACAGTCCAGATGTCCATAAAGTGAAAGCAGGTGTACAAAAGGTGGTATACCCACACAGCGGGTTATTTAGACATGGAAAGGAATACAGCACCATACACACTACAACATGGGTGAACCTTGGAAACATTATACTGAGTGGAAGGAGCCAGATGCAAAAGACCACATATCACATGACTCCCACTTAGGTGCAGCAGCCAGACCAGGCGCATCCGTGGAGGCAGGTGGATAGGGCCAGGGTTGGGGGAGGGGCAGCGGGTGAAGGGTGTCTGCTGAATGGATGGGTTCAGGGTTTGATCTGGATTTCCATGGTGGTGATGGCTCTATTGTCTTGTAAATATACTAAAACCACTGGGTCACGCACATTGAAAGGATGAGTTTTATAGTATGTGAATATGTCAGAAAAAAGGGTTTTTTTTAAGGCAAGAAGGAATTTTCAAAGAGAAGAGATGGGGAGGGCATTCCACCAAGGGAACCTTCAGGCCAAGGTGTAAATCTCTCAGGGCGGCTGAAGCCGGGCTGGGGAGAGAGGTCAGCCAGCTGGCATGCCGCCCCCCTCGTTTGGCACAGGAGCTGTGCAGGAGGGGATCCGGCATAGTGCTCTAAGAAGGATTTGCATTTGAGCCAAAACCCCCTGACTTGGAGGGAGTGAGACCAGGTAGAAGGTGGTGCTTCGTGTCTAGAATGAGTGAGTGTGAATTAGAGAGAATCGCTGCCAGGTGCTCAGGGCCTGCAAGGAGCCTGGGAAAGGCCAGGTGCTATGTAGCCACAGCCTTCTGGAATCCACGGGGCAAAGCGACGTCATGTGTCTGCTCTGGCGCTAAAGGAAACTGGTTTCTGTCACTCAGCCTGTGCAGCCAGAATTGAATACCAGTCCTACTGACTCACAGACCGTTTAGTATGCAGCCTGGCCCAAGGGATGTAGGACATCACACCAGCAGGACTCACCCACCCTGGTGGCCTGGAGAGAGACACGCATCCACCACGAGGATTAGTGTTCTCTCTGGGGCCACGGGGCACATGGAAAGGTCTTTAAACGACAAGCAGAACAAACAAAAGGTAATTTGTCGTAAAACCCTGACAGTTTGAGTTCGTGCTAATAAAGGTGGCAGGTGCACATGGTTGTGACCAGGGACATGGACAAGGTCGTTAAGCTGAGGCCGAGTCCTGCGGTCCCGCCATGCTCGGGAGAGGGGTCTCTGGGCTTGGGGACCGAGCGTCTAAAACCAGCAGGGCAAAGCCATCCTCCCCCGGCACGAGCCCCGATCTCTGAGACCCTGCTTGGGTTCCTGGAGAATGAGAACAGCAGTGGCTAGAACTTCAAATAAGTGATATCTGTAATGGATACCAAATTTCACCCACCTGGGGTCTGGAAGATGGACATTACCTGGGGTGCACATCACTCAGCCTTAGGGACGCACTTGCATAGGAAAGCGTCTCTCAATGTGTGACCCCGGAAGACGAAGAGCACCCTGAGGACCTGCCTGTCACTCCTGAGGGCCACCAAGGCCGGCCTCATGTGTCTCACACCCGTTCTCACGACCCTAACGAAGTCAGGGGATACCTGTTTAAACCGGAGAGGAGGACCCCGGCCAGGCAGGTGCTTGCCTGTGGTCTGACCCAGGACTTGGAGGAGGCTTGTTATCCAGAGGCTCCTAAAGGAATGGGCCCGTGCTCATGAGGATGGAATTCAGGGCATAAGTGACCAGGGTCCTTGTGCCAATGCCTTCTCACTCCTTTGCTTTCGGCTCAGGGAGTGTTTGGAAATGACCTTGGGGATGGAAGGTTGACTGGCATTTAGTCCTGGGGCCTGGGATGTATAAGCCCTTGATGGTCCTAGGAAAGGAAAAACTGCCCAAAATGCCAGTAGCAGGAGAGGTCTGAGAAGCACCGAAGAACCAACCAAAAACCAGGCCACGCCACTGCCGAGGGAGCTGGAATCCACTCTGTCCTGCAGTCCCATGTGGCCACAGCTCCCCTGAGACAGCAGAGCTGTCTGCCCATCTGCCTCCCCCAGACTGCCCACCCAGTGACCACCAGCTTCAGACCCCAGCCTGTCCCCCAAACACATTCCTGATGTAACAGCCCCGCACTGGCCAAGTGGTGCATGTACCTGCTGACTCATTTCCAGAAAACTCAGAGCTGCCAGCTTCCCGAAGCCACTCCAGGGGGGCCTCCGAGAGGGCAGGGGAGACAGTGGTGAGGTCATGATTTTTTACTTTCAGACAGTGCTTTAGAGCAGACAAGCCTCCTCATTAAAGACCCAGTGACAGTTTCATTAGACGCGTCCTGTGTCCTTGATCGTAAGTCCTCTCTGAGCCAGTCCTTCCACACCAGCTCCTGGGAGGGAGCAGCGGATGTAACAGGGCCCCCAGTGAGAAACCAAAGGCCCTGGGCCTGTTTGGGCAACAGGGCAGTGCAGGTCCCTTAACTTCTCCCAACAAAGTGCCCTCTGTGAAGGGAGAGGTTGAGCAGAAGACCACCTGGGAGCCCTCAGTCCAGTGTCCACAGTTCTCTCTTCCCTCCCCCATTTATAACCTATCCTATCTAATAAAAGAGTAATATGCAAATTGTCCCCTTGGGAGTTTGACCAGGAGACCGGGAGTTCTATCCTTCACTATGATGTGCTCTGACCACCAGGGGGCGGCAAGGAATGAAGGAAGGCCCTGATAGGCCCTGATCACCTGCCAGGCCTGGCGACCCAACCTGTGCATGAATTCTGTGCACCAGACTCAAGTCAACTATAAAAGGTGTAATGTCTCTTTGGTGGGAGTAAGACTGACTGTACATTGAAGACTTCCCTGATCCTTCATTTAATCACCCCAGCGGTCTCTTCTGAAGGCAGCGACTTCGTCATCGGGCTGCGGTGTAGACATTAAGGAGCTAATTCACATCACACACTCCAGGCAGTTAGTGGTCAGTTTCCGTCTGGCACGGCACAGGCTGTCCTTTATTTTCAAAAATGTAAACTCAGCCATTTCACATTCATTTTAAAAATTAAGAGTCCATTTGCTCTTAGTAAGTAGTAGTCTGCATAAAATCCAACACCTAAATACACTGAATCAACATCGACATGTACAAGCGTTAATGAAAATTTACATTGAATTAGTTGAACAGTGACCAAAAATTACTCCCATGCAAAGCACTTCCTCCGATGAGCTTTTTATTTGCAGTTCCCGTTTTCATTTATTTAACAGCATCTGTGGAAAGACCAAGACCTGAGCCTTCTGTGAAGGGAGCCAGACGCGGAGACCTGCCCGGGACGTGGTTTCGTTGCTGTGCAGGGTCTGGAAGAGGCATGTCTATGCCACAGGAAGCAGATCTGGCTGGTTTGAGTGTGGAAACGCAGGTCAACTGCAGTGGACAGACAGGCACAAGGGGTCTTTGGGGTGATAGCAGTGTCATAAAACTGAGTTATGGCGATGGTTGCAAAGTTCGGTGGATTTCCTAAAAATCATTGGATTGTATACTTAAAACAGGTGGCATTTATGGTATGTAGATTATAGCTCAATAAAGTTGTTAGGGAAACAAAAGGCCTTAGCCCTAGCCACACACTGAGGGGGCTCCCAGCTTCTGAAGAAACAAGACAAAAAGCTGTGTCTGTGGGGGTGGAAACCGCGAAGGGTCTCCTGCTGGGTTGTGGGGAACGGTGCCCCAGCCTGGGACACGGACAAGGAAACAGAGCCTAGACCTCTTTTCCTGGATTTTCAAAGTCTTTCGGGTGAATATGGAACCTGCTGGGGCCTCCTCAGTACTGGAAATGGCCTGAGGTCTCCCTGCACGGCCCCCGGTGGGAACACCTCCTGGGCTCCCGTCACCTCAACATGCTCCTCCGAGGCCTGGAGGGTGTCCCTGCATCTCCGACGGGTTCCAAGCCGGGGCTCTGACGGTGGTAACAGCCATGCGAACTGCCGGAAGTGTCATGAAGGTACCGCCAATGGATGTAGCTTTTAAAGGTTGTGTCGGGCTAAATGTCTCAGAATCTGAAATTTATGTGAAGAAAACCGATCAGGGTCCTCCATGAGAAGAACGCAGCGGCAGCCATCGGTAGAGGAAGTCAGTACTGTGGTGAAGTCCGCACACAGGCTGAGGAGGCCACTCTCTGCTTCGCCAAGACCCCCTATCCCAGTGGCAAACTCATTAGTCAACAGAGCCAAATACCAACAGTACAATGATTGAAATTTTTTTTGAGAGCCCAATTTTTTTAACTTAAACTTTTCCTAACACCACTTCTTCAAAATAGACTCGCCCAGGCCGTGGTATTTTGTGGAGGAGCCACAAGCACACCCAAGGGGCCAAAGAGCCGCATGTTGCCTGAGAGCCGCAGCTTGCCGACCACAGCCCTATCCGGTAACAGTCCCTCAGACATCGTTCCCTGGCAGTTTCCATAATCAAGAGACTATTATGTAGGGGTTTTTTTCAAGTTTCGAGAACATCTATTTCTCGAATGTCTTAACCATATGGTGAATGGGCCATACATAAACCAGCCAAACCTGCTCAGCTTAGGAACCAGGAGGCTGAGTCAAAGCTGTAACTTCCAGAACGTTCTCCTGTAGAATTTAATTCTGGCAAGTGTTAACAAACAGATGTTTCTGGAAAAAGAGGTGTTTGAGAACTGAAATAAACAGAATGAAAGTGGCCTCTCTCTGGTGTGCACAGCTTCCCAAACCAGGAAGGGGGCAAGGCTCTGTGCTGTGAACATCCTGGCCAAGTGCAGTGTTTCCCAAACTCACTGGGCAACGGAACCCTTCCTGAAGAAATACCTGCTCAGAGTCGGCCAGCCTGTGGTGGTGACTGTATGCAGTGGACTGAAATCCATACAGGTGCACACATGTAATTCCACCCCAGGTAGTGGCTATGTGTTACAGAAAGTCTTTTTACATATGAAACATTTCTGCCAAGAAATAATGCTCGAAACGACTTCAAAGCCTGCTTGAGGCTGGTGTTGCATCGTGAGCCTCTTTCCGTGTCACTGTGCTTGTTTCTGAAAGAATTCTTTTCAGTGCTGTCCCAGGAATTCATCCCATGATTGGTTCATTGCTTTATCATTTGCATGTGGACATTGGGAATATTTACAAAGAAATACTGAAAGCATGTTGGAGTAGTATGTTTGTGGACTCATCTGGGGGTGGGGAAGGGGGTGCTTATGACTCATTGTTTTCTAAAAATAGGCTCCTAGAAGGAGCCTAACTGGGTCAAAGGTTGTAGACTTGAGGAGTGTAACTAGTGCTATTGCATTAGTCTCCAGAAAGGTGCCCTTCCCACCCCACCCCCAGCCGGCATCCTTCCTTTTCCTCTTCCTTCTTCATTCACCTCATGCCCCTCACGCCCTTGAAGCCAGTCCAGGTATCCTCTCCAGGCTCAGGATTCTGCAGCACCACTTTGCTGGGGACACTTCTCCACTCACTGATCTGCTCTGTCAGTCAGGTCCTGCAGAAGAGCAGAACCAGCTGTGTGTGTGTGTGTGTGTGTGTGTGTGTGTGTGTGTGTGTGTGTGTCTGTACATGCATGTGCACACAGAGACTTGTGTAAGGATTTGGCTCATGATTGTGAAGGCTGGCAAATGTGAAATCTGCAGAACAGGCCAGCGGACTGCAATCTCAGGCAGGAGGTGATGCTTCAGTCTTGAGGCTGAATTCCTTCTTTTTAGGAAACCTTCGGTTTTTTTCCTCATAAGACCATGAACTGACTGCATATGGCCCATTCACATTGTCAGGGGTGGTCTTTCTTACAGGCAGCTGATTGTAGAAGACGTTACTCGCTCACAGCAATGCCTAGATACCTGTTTGATTAAATCCTTGAGCTTCACCGCCTGGCCAAGCAGACACATGAAATTGGCCATTGCACCTGCCATGGCTCCGATTGCCCAGAGAGTTCTATCCCAGCAGAAGCCACAGCTGTCCATCCATACCAGTGACCACACAGCCTCAACCTTCCTATTTAAAAGAAAAAATGAGAATGGCAGTTCTTTGTGGTGAAACTCAACTGAGAACAATATTCTGAACGACACTGCATTTACAATGCCATCACTCTGTGTTGCATTTGTATACCTATCGTGTTCCCTCCGCTTGACTGACAGCCCGTCAGTCCGGATGGGGGGCGGGGGGAAGGTGCTGACCAGTTGCCAGCCAGACACCACTCTTCTTGGTCAAAAGCCACCAAGTCCTTAGCGAAGGCTCCTCCAGCAAAGACGCAGGACTTATGCCCGGAAATAACGTCCCAGGGAGCATATGTGGACGGTAGAAAAATGTCCTGTTTCCGTCTGCTTAAAGTTCTGCACTTTTTTTGCAGGGCAATTATCTGTATAAAATACTTTTTCTTTTAAGTAGAATCCTATCGCTAATGAAACCATATTTTGACCATGAAATTGTTACAAAGGAGGAAAAAACTGTCATTATCCAGGAAAGCAGCAATAGCTCACACATTTGATGGTCTAAATAGAATATTCCTCTTTTAGGGGAGATGAAAGCAGCCTTCTCGTATCAGCCTATGAAATTATTTTAGAATTGAGTTTAATCCCTGAACCGAGGAAGGGGAATGGACCCCGCACACACAGGATCCAGGCATGGGAAGTCAACTCTGAAATTTAGAGGCAGGCTGTGTAGGAGATCAGGCCTGGTCCGTAACCCAAAAGGAACATGAAAAAAGGGTGTTTTAATGTTGGAAAAAGGCAGCTTGAAAGGTAAGGCTTCCTTCCTGCCGCTTCCCCGGTGCCCTTTTCCCCTGATCACGTTAGCTGGATGTCCATTTCTGTAAGTTTTCCCCCTAGAACAAACCTATCATTTTTCACCACGGGATATTTACAGCTTCAATCAGCGCCAAATCCAGTTGGCTTCTGATCTCATCGCTGGAAGTTATAGATGCAGATATTATTTGCACTGCGGTTAATTATGGGGCAATCAAACTTTGGCTTTTCTACTGTAATTTCCTCTGCCAGCTAATTTAATTAATCACCCCCAGCTCAGCTCTTCCAGCTGCGACCAGCAGGGTCATTAATTAGGCATGTGACGGTCGCTCAGACCAGGCCCTGCTTCCAGCCTGCTGCCCATTTGATCTCAGGGAGGGAGAGCGTTTCCAAAGCACCCGGGCGGATTAGGGGTGAGAGCCCTCCATCCTCTCCAGAGGGAAGACGTCCCGAGGGCCCACAGCCTGCCTCCCTGGTGATGGAAGGAGCCTGGCCTTCCATCAGGCTGGCTCTGCGTTCACGGAGGAATCTGTGGCCTCTGTGTTCCCATAGCGCAGACAGCTGTGAAGAGTGAGTCTGTTCTGTGAGGATGCCTTGCAGGCTGACTCTTCCTCTAAGGGAAACACTGAAGGATTGTTTTCATTTTGTCAAGAGGAAGTGACTTTTTGGTCTGCACCCATCAAAAGGATGCCGAAATGCTTCAACTGATGATATTGCTTTGCTTTGAAGAGCCTATTTTCAGGCAGTTACCAGCTTCCCTTTGCTGCTTAGAAAATAACCATTCTGAGAAGTCATCATTGAAATTCCATACAACAGTGTGTGTGTATGTGTGTGTGCGCACGTGTGCATACTGCATGCAAAGAAAAATTCACCCAAATTTGAGAGCTTTCTTATGATTATTCTTAAGTAGAGTTTCTCTTTTTTTTTAATTATATGGGTAGGGGTTTTTTTTACATAATATATTACATAGGATAGTTTCAGTTAATATTTTAAAGGAACTAGATATTTAGTCTGATTTTGTTTTAACAAGAGAAAAACTAATGAACAGGTGTTTCCAAGAGCTGTAATAAATCATGCTAGAACAAGGGATGCCTCTTCTAAGATCTTATCCAGTGCCCTGCCCTCAATTAAATGAATCAAAGAGATGGATGTGAGTGTAGGAACACACACAGGCACACGCACACAGGCACACACAAAGGTTCCAGTGCAGAGGGAGTGCGGTGCAGCTCAGTAATTAAAGGAACAATCGCAGGAGAACACACAACCTCTAGGGTTGGACTTGTCTGTTCAGTTGGGCCTGAAGTTTCCCCATCATAAACCCCAGTAACACCAAATATCCCTCCCGACAGACAGCGTGGGGCCGGGGTGAATGGCCTGAGGGTAGCTGGCTGGAGCTGTGCTGTACCTTCCTGAAGAGAGGGTCCGAATGGCTGCCTTCATCCTAAGTGTATTAGTCCTGATGGCCAGCCCCCTTGGCATGCTAAATTTTAATTTTTAAATTTTTTTAAAATTGACTTCAGACAGGAAAGGAGAGGAAGAGAGAAACATCAATGATGAGAGAGAATCATCAACAGGCTGTCTCCTGCAGGCCCCTTACTGGGGATAAAGCTGGCAACCCAGGCATGTGCCCTGACCAGGAATTGGACCCGTGACCTCCTAGGTCATCGGTCATTGCTCAACCACTGAGCAACACTGGCCGGGCAGCATGCTACAATTTAAATGCAGGCTACATTCGCTCATTTCATGCTGTAAGGATTGTTCTGGAATAAATTAGAAATGGAGGTTTCCCCCCAGCATCCCTGCTGTGCTACTGGGAATGGGGAGATTGTTGAGAATTGTCAAACAGTCAAGGCCAGTTGCTTCTGTGTGTTCCTATTCTCAAAAAAGACAAAAAAACAAAAACTTTCGTTTTTAATCCTTTTTTTTTCTTTCTGGAGAAACCTCTATATGGTTTTCAATAATTGAAAACCCCGAAAGCAGTCCACCTTCCCATTCCTAACTGTGATAGCGGTTGTAAGAATGTTTGTGTCTGAAATCCCCTTCCTGCCTGAACCAGCCTGCACGGGCGGGGGGGGGGGGGGGGGGGGGGGGAGCCAGGCTTGCTCGGTTCTTCAAGGGCTGCTGTGTTACTGCAAACTGAAGTACACATGGGACAGTTCTTACTCCTGTGCCTCCCCCCCTCCCCCCCCCCATGGGGTGGGTCTTTTCAGCAGAGGACCGTCCTGCCAGGCCGGCTTTGTTTCCTGCCACATCTCTGATGCCAGCCTCAGTTTCCCCGAGTTAGAACCACAGCCCCCCTCCCAGCGACTAAGATGGGCTGGAACCCGTCCCAGCGGCCCGGTGGGGCCCAGCTTGCTCACTCCCAACTGCTTCTTCCTTTTTTCCTTTTCATTTCTGCCTCACCTCCTGACAGCCTTCACTGTCAATTTAAAAAAAAAAAAAAAATACAGCCCTAAAGACATCAGGGGTTGGGGGCAGGCCTAGGACGTGACTGGCCCCTGCAGGGGCCCCCAAGAGCACCCTGCGGTTTACCAGGCCTGGGATGTGGCCCAGCCAGCATCCTTTGTAAGGGCTTGCCAGCCCTGGGAGGGGCTCCCGCTGGGGACAATGGCTGTCCGTCAGGGATACAAATCCCAGATCCTGGCCTTGGGCTCATCAGGCACAAACCTGATGGCAGTTGTTATCTCTGTTACCGCGGCCAGAGCCGGAGAGGGCCTTAAAACCTGCTCTAATCGGCCCCTTTTTCTTCCTCCTGCTTAGAAACAGGCTGACAGTCTGAGTGTTGGAAATAATTGGATTCTAAATTCTAATTCATCTGTAAAGTATCCGGTGATTAAATTACCCTAATAGATATTATTTCTTATGTGGCTGCCTAATTTTACCCTGATCGCGTCTCGGCGGCTCTGACGTGCCCCCCAATTTACTATTGACGTGAAATTCTCAGAAGGCGAGACATAACTGCCTGCCTCCTTCCGTCTGTTTTCCCAGGTTCAAAGTTAAACTGATTTATGCTTAGAGGGTATCGCTCTCCTGCTCAGGTGCAGTTGCACCGTGTACATCACTCTTTAAGAAGAGCAGGCGAAGAAAAACATTTATTTTGTGTCATTCTGAGTCCTCTTTCCTGTTCAGAAACCGAGACATACAGGCCTCTGAGACCCGGGGCAGCACTCACTGTGGGTTTTTTAAATTGTTGGAAATTGTATCATAGTAAAACTGTCATTGTCACTTGTAACATAGGTCTTACAGGTGTAAATACAGTCCCAAAAATTTCTAAACATCTTAAGAAGCTATTTCAGCCAGGGCATCTCGAACTACTTACTTCTTATAGAGCTGGTTGAATTCTTGGTCAGGAATAGAGTGGGGGGAGGCATGGCCTGGAGTTACAGATAAGGAGGCATCTTATCCGTTCTTCAGCCTCATTCCTTTGCACAAATTTAATTTCTTCAAGTATGTGCCGCTACCATCCCCCACCCCTTCTCTGTCTCCCTCCAAAAACCTGCAAATAAAATCCGGGACTCCCTCCCTGATTCCAGTAGCTGGAACCAGCTGGTGGGTTTTGTGTGGCGATGGAGCAGTGGGGGGGAAACTTTTGGCAAACACTGGGGGAGCAGGGAGGCGGAGGTAGGTAAACTCAGGAAACTGTTTTCATGAGTAAATGAAGGAAACAAAGGCGCCCCGCAGGCAGCGAGGGGACGCGCACTCCCTCTGAATAGCTCCCCAAAAACGGAGCTGAAAAGGAGGAAGGCCCGTTTGCTTCTGGGAATCCAATAAATTGTTTCAGGAAGTGAAAGTCTGTCCCGGCTAATGGAGCCCTGATTGACAGCGCTTCTCATTATGGAGCCCATCAGGGGACAGGCATTCAGAGCTGTTTAGGGGGAGGTGGGGTGAAGGAGCAGGAGCCCGGGGGTGGGGGGGTTCTGTGTTCACTGAAAGAGCCCTGCACCCGCAATCCCCTCTCCAAGAGAGACCACAGGAAAAGAGAATGGCGTGGTTGGGGAGCATTCACCTTTTCTGCTGACGCCTCCCCGCTGCATTTCTCACAAACCTGAGCACCTTCCTTCCTCCCGGGAGAGCCATCCCTGCCCCCGGGCCCCTGCTGGCAGCAGGCCATTTCCGGCTCATGCCCGCCTGGGACTGTATCGGGATAGCGTGATCACAGGCATGTTTCAGCCTCTTTCCTGTGTACATGCGACGTCGTGGGTTGTCTGTTAAGGACAATCACAGGGGCATTCTCTGTTCCACGACCACCAGAGAGGCAGCCGGTTTCTTTGTCCAGGAAGGAACAAACCAGGGGCCGTGGCTGAGGCTGACCGGGGTGGATGAGGGCTCTGGTGGGAGGTGGGAGACCGACCAGTCGCCTCTATTGGAAAAGGGCATTAAGACTGTCCTCTGTGGTTGAGACCCCCGGCCCCTCTCCAGCCACCCGTTCTAAGGTGTGGACAGACCTTCAGGGCTGCCCAGCCTGCCCAGGAGGTAAGTGACTGGACAGGGCAGGTACTTTAAACATCAGCACCAAGCTCTCAGGCCAGGTTGGGAAGACGTATAAGAAATACTCAATGTCCCCTGGCCCGATGGACCTATAAGAAAGTGGCTTCCAGAGATGCTGATCTGACAAGACCTCCCTTCTGGGGCAAGAGAGACCCTCAGTGTCCACAGCGGGACGCTCCCTCTCCTGGGTCCTAGCCTTGCTGGCCTCAGGGACCACCTTCCACTAAGCAGCGGGGTGAGGCTTGTGCTCTCTACCCTCTTACGTTAAGTGCCTGGGGGCCTGTGAATTCAGCTTGTATGCCTCATCTCCTGACAACAGCTTGATAGGAGACGAGGCTTACACGTTTAGTAACTTCTAAATTTATGTGCACGGGGCATCAGAGGAAGAAGTGAACACCAAAAGGTATGGTAAGATTTGAGAGCTACATATCAGCCTCACAGGGGAGGACAGGGGGAAGGCCATCATGGCAGAGCAAATGGCTTTTAGGAAAGATAAATGGGCCCTTCGGGGATTAGATGGAGACAGGATAGCATGTGGCAGTTTGTGTGGGCGTGGTGCCCACTTCTCACCTCCTCTCCTGTGATCATGGCCATCCCCCCTGGCTGATGAAGATCCCAGGAGGGGCTTTGTGACGATCGAGTTCTTTTTCGCTGAGGACCCGACCTCAGATGTCTTCAGCCCAGATGGCCCTTTGGCCTGAGTGTTGATGATCTGCGTGGGGGTGGGTGCCCTTGGACAACGGTGTCCTTCATTCGCCTTCTCTAGAGTCCACCGGTGTCTTCACTTTGAAATTGGCAACAGGCCTTGTCGGTGCTTCGCCCTCACGGAGTTGGTGTGCACACTGAGGAAGGAGCCGGGCGGGAAAATGGATACACCCACTAAAGTGACCAGCACAGCACAGCCGCGTGGCTCAGTGGTTGAGCCTCGACCTACGAACCGGGAGGTCACAGTTTGATTCCCAGTCAGGGCACATGCCCAAGTTGCAGGCTTGATCCCCAGTGTGGGCATGCAGGAGACAGCAGATCAGTGATTCTCTCTCATCCTTGGTGTTTCTCTCTCCCTCTCCCTTCCCTTCTGAAATCAATAAAAAGATATGTATTTTTAAAGTGACCAGCACATGTGCCACAGCTCTCACCCCACCCCAGGACATCAGGTGCTTCAGGTGCCTGTGGTGTGGGCAGCCTTCCCAGAATGCCTCTTGTGGTGCTGTGGGTGGTGGCAGATCTGGGGGTGAACACCTCTGTGAACTTTGAACATCGAGGCAGTGACTCCCAGGCTGCCCTCGGGGGGGTGCGCCGTGTGCTCCTAGGCTGCAGGAAACAGTGTTCATTTTTCATCTGAATTTAGCTACACTTTAAGTTCTGTAAACAAAAAGACCAGGGCTGTCCACGGCTGAATTCTGTCTCGCCCAGTTTGTTTTGTCCTGTGACTACAGTGGCATATGCCACAAATGGGGTTCTTTCCCCATGGCGATGCATTTTTTTTTTTAATCCATCTGCCTCCATTCACCTGAAGCCCAGACCCAACACAGCACGGTGCCTAACTCCTAGTGAGGGCTCAATTGATATTTCTTGAAAGAATGAATGCTTAATAGGGCATTAGATGGCACATTCAAACAACTAAGAGGAAAAAATGATGTTTCAAAGGACAGAGATGGAAGGGACGCTGACACCCATCACTTGGAGGAGTGGAAAGAGAAGGGTGGGAACATCCTCGGGGTGCTGGGGAGACCGGGTAACGCCCAGGAGAAGAGGGTGTAAGCCAGACCTCTCCCAGGGGTGGCGATGTCCAAGGCCACTTTACATTTCAACACGGGTGACTTTGTCTCAAAGAGCATGCACTTCTTTTGTGATTTCTTTCTTTTCTTTTTTTTCAATTTATACAAAATGAAAGTCAGTTCCATCCATGGCTGTAATGCTGAGAGTTCCCCGGGGCAGAGCCGCGTGCCTCCTCCCTGTTCCAGAAGAGTGGGTGTACCGATGCCGATGCTCTGAGCAAGGGTCTTGCCCAGTGGCTGTCCGCCCCGGCCCCGGGGACCAGCGACAGAGCCTCCGTGGCCTCTGTCTGCACAGGAAGCCCAGCACCCCGAGCGAACCCTGTTTCTGACAGATGCCATGCTCACCTCAGGTTTTGGTTTACCACTGGAGAACAAAGAGAAGTTTGCACAGAAGAAAATGGAGGTTGCTCGCCAGAAAGGCCCTCCGGAAGCCACAGATTCCTGTCCAGTCAGCACTGACACACTGCTTCTCAAACGTGGAATCGGGGGCTGGCTTTGCAGAGTGTCGGCAATAAAGAGCGGGTCTGTGGGATGGTAACCCGATCGGCACCCTGCTTTCCGAGTGGCTGACGAGGTCTAATCGGCATATAACGCCCCATAAATTTATTAGCAGGCCTCGCGCACATTGGTGGGCCTTCTGCCGTTAAGCACCAGGAAATTACCAATTTTCAGAAGTTAGTCACTCAAGTCGTAGTATCACTAGGTTAAGAAAAAAATCCACATCGCTCGTGTTACAAATCAAGCGTGTGCCCTGCACAGCAGCTTCCAGCTGCAAAGAAGCCACTTGGATGAGGGCGCTTGGGGCCCACAGGGAAGAGCCCGGATTGACCATCAAGCCCACTGCCTCGCCTCACCCTTGCTCCGCACGCCCCTCGGGTCCACAGGGCTCTCCCGGCCATCCGTCCACTGCCCTGGGCTCCAGCTGCTCGGGCCACCTCGGCCGGGGAGAAATTGCAGCTTTGAGGCCCTTCTGTCCAGGGCTTTGATGTTCTCCGCTGCCTTCGGCCCTCGGGCATAGCACGCAAAGAGGACACCTCCACCCTCTGCTTTCAAGAGCATAATAGAAATATTCAGGAGCAGACATAATTATTTCAATTACTTCTCTCTGGTGTTTGAGACACACTCAAGAGTCACAAATTAGAAAATAATATTCACATGTTTCTTCTAATTGGTAACAGATTAGAGGCATTTTATCTTTTTAAATAATTTCCAAATGTGCCCCGAAGAGACTGGCGGGGAAGGGGGAGGACCGGGAGGCAGGCGTGGAAAAGCAAACGTGGCTTTGCGAAGCCAGCAGAGGCCCCCTTGGCTGAGACCTTGGACTGGGGGGCGGGGGGGGGGAGCACTCCTCCTTGCAACGTGTTTTCCGTTGGTCGGCTGTTTGGTCCTGTCACCACTTTCTGTGGAAGGTGAGCAGAGATGGGGCTGCGTGTTTCCTTACTGACCAACTTGTGAGCTTAAACCTCACTTGTAAATACTTCGATAGACACATTTTTGATCGCTGTACGCTGTCCCTTCGGCCACATTTTCTACACACACACACACACACACACACACACACACACACACTTGCATATCTGCCCATTTTTGCATCCATCAGCTCCCAGAAACAAATTGGAAGTCATCTGTGCCTCGTCTGCCCGGGGACTTGGGAGGAACCGGGGCGGAGGCTGCACACGCAGGTCGTGTGTCCGTCCCTCGCTATCCTTGAAAAGCAGGAACCACATTCCTCTTAATGCCCAGTGGTCACAATTCCATTTTGACAATGGGGTTTGGTTTTACCAAATATTGTTTTAAAAATTGGTCGCTTCTGCCCTGGAAAGCAGTTTGGCGGTTTCTTATAAAATTAAACATTGCACCTCCTACTAGATGACCGGCCAGCTGCCTCTTGGGATTTATCCCAGAGAAAGGAAAACTTAAGGTCATGTAAAAACCTGTTTTACTAAAGTTCAGAGCAACTTGATCTGGAATAGCTGCAAACAGGAAACAGCCCAGATATGAGGGCGGGGGGGGGGGGGGCAGTTAAACCAACTGCGGCCTAGCCACACCCTGGAACACAACTCAGCGCTGAAAAGGAGTGCACTGTGGACACACACAGCAGCCTGGTGTGTCTCCGGAAAGCTAGGTTGCATGAAAAAAGCCAGTCCCCAAGATTACAAACTGTATAATCCCATTACAGAGATAGAGACTAGATTAGTGGTTGCCAGGGGTTAGGGATGTAGAGAATGTGGGGGAGGGGTGTTTGTAATGGAAATGTTATGTATCTTGACTGGTGATGGATGAGGGAAGGTAATGGGGTAAGATTGCCTGGAACTCAGTACCTGCACACCCAAGTGCAAATGAACACAGGGAGAGCTGGGGAAGTCGGACCAAGATGGATTGCATCAATATCAGGGTATCTTAATTGTCACCTCAGGCTATAGTTTTCCAAGATGTTACCCTTGGGGAAAACTAGGCAAAGGGATACATGGGATCTCTCTATTAATTCTTGAAACTACCTGTGAATCTACAATTACCTCAAAATTTAAATAAATAAATAAATAAATAAATAGATAAATAAATAAGCAAGCAAGCAAGCAGTGGCTTCCCTACAAAGAATCGAGGCTGCTTAGGAAAATGATGCACCCCGGATCTGAGAAGGGACAGGGCAGGCCCAGAACCTGCCATAGAGCAAAAAACCATCAGGGACTGAGGGCAACACGTGGGTAGAACAGGAGGTGGCCCCAAGAGGCCCAGCTGGCCACACCTGGAACAGTGCGAGCATCTAGAGGAAGAGCGCTGCTAACAGATTATATGACAACATATTTAGTTTGTTTAAAGGCAGTGGCTCTACAGTGACACTCCAAAAAGGGAAGGTGATGGGGGGAGGCCCTTGTTTACAGAAAATGCCAACTGATAAACAGAGGAACGAGAGGATTGGGGAACGTGTGTCTTGCATTAGAGAATGAGCCAGGATCATCAACTCATGGATGGTGCCCGGGCAGGTGTTCCAGCTGCAGGAGACTCAACATCTCAAAGTATCCACCCCGTCCCCCCCCCCCCCCCGATCCCTGGTTAGTTATGAAGGGGAGACGGTCCTAGACGCAGGACAGGCCTGGGCCACGGCTTTCACCATGTGCTCAGATTCCGAAACGGGTCCTCCCCTGGTCTGTACCTCCTGGTGTGATGTGGGGAACCCATCTGCTGTCTAATGCTGTTCTCCCCAAAATATATGACCCTCCTTGAATGAGACCAAACACTATTGGGGAACCTCTACAATGGAAATAGCTTGGACTCTTCCAAATACTAATGGAATGGAAGCTGAAAAAGAGGAGAGGGCCTTGAGAGGGGCTGTTAGACTGACGGAGATGAAAGAGAGGGAGCACATGTTCTTTACGCGGTGTTGGCCGAACAGGCCGTTGTAGTGTTTAACAGCTTCACCACGTGGCCCTCAAAAATCGTAGTCCGCTTCCTCCGCGGCCTTCCTCTTGTGGGGAATCCACCTCTCTGTGGCCGCCGCCTGCGCCCGCTTCTCACCAGAGAACCCCGAGGCAGTTCCGGAGTGGCCAGACGGGCAGGATGGCTTTTGTACATGTTTCTCTGTCGCGAATCTGAGTTGTCTTCAGCCACCAGGGCACACCTTCTTAGCCATGCTGCATGAAAGGTGTTTGTGGGCATGAACTGCTCTTTGCCACTTTGATTTTGGGTGTTCAGGTCCTTGAATCTCATTTTCATCGTCTCAAAAGCCACCTTGATAATATGTTTCACATTTGCAGTGTGGTGGGCCAAGTGCTTGCAAATGGAAAGCTGAGAGAAAATAATGGATAGCTGAGAGTAATGAAGCTTTGGCAGGACTTTTGAGTCACTTGAACTTTTTCAAAAGTCCCTGGAATTGTTCTGGCCTTAAGTATGGACTGGAGTGATTTAGGCAGCATCAACATACGTTCAACATGTACACTGCTGGCCTATACGACTTAGATCTTATTTATTCCCTTTTCTTGTGAGAACAGCACAATCCTCAATTCAGTGATCATCACTAGGTAGGTTTTCTTACCACTGAGTATGCAAAAATGTCTAGCCCTCGTGTCCCAGGAGGGAAAAAAAAAAATATTTGTTAATAGCTAACTTTTTTTTTAAGGACAACTATTCTCACAAAAGGTGCCTGAGAAAGCCTACTGCCAATCCTCAAGTAGTTTGTTCTCTACCATTTTTCTTTCCTAGTAAGATAATGCAACTAAATCATATGATGTTCTCTCTCCTCCTTTATTGGCTTGTCATTTGGCAGAGAGAGAGAGAAGGAGAGGGAGGGAGGCAGGGAAGGAGGGAGGGAGGGAACCAGATGCAGCACATCCTCCTGAGTGACTCCTGGGCTGGAAGAAAACGTCGGCTGTGCGGGATGTTTTGGGGTCCCTGGGGAAACTGAATGTGCACCACATATTGCTGATGATCGTATGGTTTGAGCTCCTTGGGACACTAGCATGGGCCATGGAGATGTGCCACAAGCGCCAGAGAATCTCAGTGCAGTCCGTGCGCGGCAACAAGGGAGCACTTGATTGTGGAGCCTTTCTAATTGTGACAAAATACGCACAGCATCACATGTACCATTTTAATCAGCTTACGTGTACAGTTCAGGGCATTTAGTGCATTCACATTGTTGTGCCACCGTCATCACCAGGACTTGGTAGTTTTAATGAAACTGAAACTGTCCCCACTAAACTGCTCTCCGTGCCTCCCGCCCCGGCCCTCCACTTCCTCGTGAATCCCACTCCCTGGACCTGGAGCCGTGCAGTGTCTGTCCTTTGTGACGGGCTCGTCTCACTCAGCATCACATCCTTCACTGCCACACACGTCACAGCCCGTGTCCGGACGCCCTTCCTCTTTCCGGCTGAGGAACATTCCGTTGGACAGATGGGCCACACTGTGCCTGATCATGCATGTGTCGGTGGACACTGGGTTGCTTCCAGGTTTGGCCTCTTGTAAATAATGCTGCTTTGAACATGGGCATCCAAGTATTTCTTCCTTATCCTGCTTCAGTTTTGCTGTTTGTACACCCGGAAGTGGAATTGCTGGATCATAGGTTAATTCTATGTTTTATTTATTTATTTATTTATTTATTTATTTATTTGTTTTTAGGAACCTCTGTACTTTTCCCCCAGATTCTGGATTTGGGACACATTTAAATAGTATGTGTTGGCTGTCTTGATGGAATCCTTTTTTCCTAAAGGCCTCTTGTAAAGCCCTCAAACGCCCTAATGTGTGAGGGTAGAGAGGACAGAACGTGGGCTTGGGAACAAGAGCTGCCCTGGTCTCAGGGCAGCAGCCAACGGTACAGCTTTTGGGCAAAACCCTCTCCAAGGGAGGCTGGGAGGCTGGAGCTTCCCAATTAAGTTTGGGGGAGAGGGAAGAAAGAAGATAGATGGTTCTTACCTTTGTTGGGTTAAGGACATGAATCAGTCACTATCTCCATCATTTCATAAAAGGACATGTTGGCATCTAGAGACAGGAAGGACATGACAGATAAAGAACCTCCCCACAAACCCATGAATGTAGGTGTATGAAACCTCACTGCATGGCGCCTGTCTTGCCATTTGTCAGAGACTGGTACTGGCTTTGCCACCAGATGATACTCCAAAGCAATTGGACCGTCCAGGACCAGCTGGGGAATTCGTGGGCCCCAGTGCCCTTGTTTAGAAAGCGTCAGGAATTTCAAGACTATAGCAGTAGGACATTAAACCAAGCCTGGGCCCGGTGAGGGTCACACTCCCCTGAAGCTGGTCTTGGGCAAGGGAACCCCTGGGGTCTTCTCTGGCCACTGTTCGAGGACCCCCTCTCCAGGAAAAGGCTGAACCAACAGAATTTCAGTGTTTCGTTGTCAGAGACAATGACATTGTGTCTGTTGTGGAAGATGAAACATCTGACCAGTTTCTGCCTCTTGATGCTGTTAGTTAGGTAGAGATTGGTAGTTTTAATGAAAGAATGAACTTGAGCTTGTTAAATAACAGTGCTTTCCTCACACCAAGGAATTCATGTGCTCACTCCTGAGCCACTCTCCAGATCAGCTTTACCACTGCATGGCCAAACTTGGGGGGGAAATGATATCTAGCGAATAGACATGTGGGTCTGACATTTTTAACATGAAAGATTGATTGGAAAAGGAACTCCAGCTAGTATTCGTTTGTTGGGTTTTCTCTGAGAGAGAGATCTAGCCTTCAGTAGATTCTCAGTCCTCGGTGCATGGAGTTCATCTTGGTGATGAGTGGCTGTTGGCAGGCCCTCCCCGGTGTAAAGAAGGTAAGCTTGTTAGTGTCCTGCAGGGCATTCCTGTGTTTTCATATTTGGGAAAAGTTAACAGGCAAATTCATTGTAAAAGTCTTTGCCATTTGCATGCCCTCTGGCATCCTTTTCCTCTTTTCAAATCTGTTTCATTGTTGTTATTATTGTTTCATTTGTTTGGCCCATTGAGGAACATGTGATTATTCCAACCCCCCTACCCCCAAACACTAATAGGAAAACTACATTAAAAGTACCCTTTATTGTTCAGAATCAGTAGTCCTATGTCTTTAAAGAAAACAGTAATACCAAGGGCAGTATTTCTTAGAGCCACTTGGCAGGTTTTTCTAGGAGCCTCCTCAGAACTCTCCTGTCCATCACATCCCAGCCTCCACTCTGCAGCCTCCTCTCTCTCCGTGTGTGAGAGCCGCTCAGCCAGCAGGTCCTTGGGAAGCCACCAGATCATGCTGGGCCCTCTGCCCTTCGATTTTGCCTTTAAGAAGAGCCTCCACGTGCATTTCCGCTCCCTGGTGTTTAATGGGCACCGGTGCACATACAGCAAAAGCTCACATCCATTTTGCAGAATTCCGAGTGGAGGAAAGGGCCATTTCTCTTCCCTTATCTGTTTGTGATGCGATAGGTTCCGAAGCCGGTCCTGTCAGCCACTGTTACGGTGAACCTCACTCGCTGTGATGGGCCTGCCGCCGGCTGCCGTGGGGCCGCCGAGGAGCCCCTGTCTTGTGCCACACTACACGGGTCTGGGGCCACCCCACTTGGCACAGATTTATCACAATTTGTGCTTCAAAGCAGTTGCTCGTGTCTTGTCCTCACACTGAGGGGCCGAACCATGAGTGTGCGTGGCTGCTGTGAAAACACTAGATTTGTGAATCAATTCAGAAACTTCAGTTGTCAAACCAGCATTAACAGAGGTGCAGAGTAATAAAGGTCTGTGCTAAAATCCCAACGAGACAGTTAGCCTGTGAGTGGGAAAGGAGGAGAAGGGGTGAGGGGAGGAGGAGGGGCGCGGGGAAGGTAAGAACGTGTGTGAATTGAGGGGTGTAGCTGGGGTTACTTTTCCCTTTAACCTCCCCTTCTCGTTGTGTTGTCTTACAGCACTTTAGAAAGGGGGGGGGGGGGGAGATTGAGAATAAAAGCTGCCTCTGGAGCAGTGTAGGTGCTTTGCCGTTCTCCACAGCGTGCATGCTTTCAGAAGTGGCTTCCATGAGAGTTGGACTTGCTCATTTCTCTCAGCACCCCCTCTCTTCTCCTTCCCCCTCCCCCTCCCCTGGCCTCCAGGACCTTCTCCCCTGTCCATTTAGAAACAGCCCCAGGCCCAGCCTCCCATGACCCTCCCCACCTTCTCACCTAGGGACTGAGCCGGATGAGCCCTAGGCTGGGCTGTGGTTCCAGGGGCCAGAGAATAAACATCAGCAGGTTCTTCCATTCTGGGGCTGGTTCTCCATGAATAGCACCTGAGAGAGCCGATGGGGTCCTTGCAGCAGGGCCTTGGAGCTGCGTGCTGGGGTGGTGGGTCCACCTTGTGTCACTGTGCTGGTGGCAGCAGGATGGCAGCTGTGGGCCGTGCAGGAGGAAGCCAGGAGGACCCGTCAAGCTGAGGCTTGAGGTCTCCAAAGGGGTGGGTTCAAAGCAGAATGGGTGGCTCCCCTGGGTGCAAGGTGCTGTACGGATCTCTCTGTCCAGACGGAAAGCTCAGCTGAGGTGTTACTTCGGGTGGGCCTGGTGACCAAGGCCTGGTGAACGTCGGGCAGTGACAGGCTTCCCTTCTGTCATTTACAACTGCCTTCTGAGCAGGTGCCTCTCCAAAGGGGACCCTGAGGCCCAGGAGGGGCTGGTGCTGTGCCCGGAGTCCGGCAGTGCATAGAGACAGGCCTAGGTCCATCCTCCCATGAGCACCTGGCCATTGTGGGCACTTAACACGGAGCGAGCTTCGAGCTAATTCTGTTCATTCATCAGCCCGTGTTTCCTCACTGCCCAGCACTCCTAGCCTGACAGCCCCTGTGTGCCTGCCTCGGGGTTGGAAGTAAAATCCTGTGGTTGCCTGGAACTTTCGAGGGATGATGCTGTGTTTGCACTGTTGCGGGTGTCTTTCACTCAGCCTGGTCAGGTTCCCACAGGCAGGTGTCGGGAGGTGACATAAAGGAACAGAGCGTCAGATCTCAACCTGAACCTTGGGCTGAGGGACGGGGGGCACAGGGGGGGCGGGGGGGTAGCGACCAGCTTAGCCACAGCCTTCTGAGACGCGGAGGAGCCACAGGCTGTGCACCTGCACACACTCAGTCACCCTCTCGGGCGCCCTCAGATGGCCCCCGCCCACAGATCCACCCACCCCCATACCTGAGGCCAGCCAAGGTAACTGTGACTCGCAGAAGTAATAAGCCTAATAGGGTTGACTTTATTTAATTAATAATGATCCTGTTCTGTTCCTCTGAGCTCATAAAACACCCTGCAGGTTGGCAAAAAACACTCATAATATTGATCAGAAGTCAGGCGGGATATTTATTTTGTTTCTGCCCCATGAGCATAAATCCTTGTCCGTCGCCTCCTGCTCCGCATGCGGGATTTACAGTGGCCAGTTTCTTAAAAGCTTTCGGTAATTAAAAAATAAATAGCCATTGGGCTTTGTTGACCATCCTCCGTCCGGCCGTCCCGAAGCCTGCCCCCTTAGCAACGCCGCCGAGGGAGAAGGCATGCGTGCCAGGGGCAGCCAACTGGCTCCCGGGCCCACCGGCTGCCCCGCAGAGAGGAAGCCCCTGTTTTCCTAGCATATTGTTCCAGCCCCTCTTCCACGCCTCCCCTCCCAGTTCCTGTTTTGCTGGAGGCAGAAAGACACTTTGGAAATTCCTTGCTGCTAGCTCGCCCTTTCTTCCCTCTTCCTCCCCTCGGTCACCCTGTCACTTGCACTGGGCTCCTCCCGCTCCCCCCTCACCCCTCACCCCAGGATCGCCCTCACTCCCATGTCCTTTAGAGGCCATGTTGACAAATCCTCTCCCACACCGAGCCGGGGGCGGGGGGGGGGGGGGGGGGGGGGGGCGGGGGGGTGTTTCCAAAGGGAACAATGAGACAGGTGACAGATACCAAAAAAAAGTTATTGGCCTTTTAACATTTGAGGGAAGGGACACCCATAAAAATGAACACATTAGACCTGACACTGGGGGGCTTTGGGGAAGGGCTGCTGCTGCCGCTCGGTGTTTTGTAGAAGCGTCCAGGGGAAGCCTCGTTTGTGGAGACCCGGAAGGCAGGCGAGGCCAGGACCACCAGGGACCTGTCCTCACCCACTCCAGGGGCCTCAGTCCCACTTAACCCGCCAGGACCTGTGGGGCATCTGGCTGCTGTCTGTCTTTTTCCGACGACTCGTCTCCCAAAGCACCACAGAACGGTGTCAAAAACCAATCAGGCTCTTTGTAGTGATTTGTCAGAAACTTTCCTTTCTGGGAATCCAAGCCATTAACCTCGCTACCCCTTGGCAACACGCTAAGCCCTCCCCGCCAGACCCAGAATGCAGCTGGTGGCACTAAGTGTGACCGTGTCTTTGCAGCCTGGAAATGGGCGAGCCACAGACACGCACTGCGTCAAGGCACCCACCGTTTCTCTCCAGGCGCCCGGCCTGGCTGCGGCTCCTCCTCAGCTCCTCTGTCTCCAGGGGGGTCTGTGAGTGGGACCCGCCTCCTCGGGCACTGTCAGGGTGAGACCAGTGCCCCTGAAAAAGGTGCGACCCCGTAGCTGACGCAGCGCAAGTCCTTAAGCCCTCACTCTGACCCCAGAGAAGGTGTCCTAGCCCAGCGGTCAGCAAACTTATTAGTCAGCAGAGCCAAATAGCAGCAGTACAACGATTGAAATTTCTTTTGAGAGCCAAAGTTTTTAAACTTGAACTATATAGGTATGTATATTGTTACTAACTTAATTGGGGTACTCCTAAGCTGGCCTTTGCTAAAATCTCAAGGGGCCAAAGAGCTGCATGTGGCTCGCGAGCCGCAGTTTGCCGACCACGGTCCTAGCCTAACAGTGCCACCATTTCCACAGTCATTCTCTATATATGCCTGCCAGTGATTGGCCGCCGACAACCCTCACCGGGCTCACGCAGGGTTGTAAATACAGATGGAGGAGCGATGAGAAAGGCTGCAAACACTGTTGAGGGCCACAGCCCAGGCCACAGCGTTATCACTCACCTGAGAACAGAAGGGGCCAGTTCCCACACCAGCCTTCGCCACAGCCATCCGCACCTCTCAGGCCCTGGTGACATTCTTGGCCTCTGGACGCCTCCATCCCAGACCTCTTCTGCCTTGTCAGTGACCCTCACGTGTCCCCCAGAGCCAAGTACTGAGGGGTCTGCCAGCAGCGGGAGCCCAGCCCTCACCCAGAGACGGACCCGGCTCGGCCCATACGTGCCGACAGGCCACCCCTGGTGCCACAGGCCCTGGAGCTCAGCCCTGCTTGCCCACAACCCTCTCCTTGGACACTTTATTATAAACATAACTGCCATGGCCCCACCGCCTGCCTTCATGATCTTGTCTACACTAACCTGGATCCTTCACCCGCTGTGTTTACCTCCTCGCTGTCTGACATTCATAGTCCCCGGGGGAGGCTGGCGCCACACTGCTCAGGGCGGGAGCATGGTCAGCGCACGCTCAGGCAGGCATGGCCGGAAAGCCCTCCTGTCCACCCCAACATCAACACCCCCCCCCCCCCCAGCCTGTCCACCCCAAGCTGGTTGGAAGGGAGCTCAGTCCCTGCGGCCCAGCCGCTCAAGCGCCGAGCACGTCCCGAAGGCCAGGGCCCATCCCGGAGCCTCGCTCCACCCCGGCCCTGTCCTGCCTGGACGGTGCAGGGTCCCAGGCCTTCCAGCCCAGCCTCCCTGTTTCAAAAAAGAGAAAACCGTTGTCTGTCTAAGCTCTCCACCCTTCCCCTCTCTGAAACTTGGAACCTAATGGACCCATCTCTTCTTTTCGTGAACCCTTGCTTTTTTTTGTCAGAATTTCTCCAAGTATGGCCACAGGTGAGCATTTTGCTCGATATTTGATGTGTGGCTTCTTCACGGGAGGTGCTCCCGGGAGGTGCTCCGGGCCCCTTGCAGAGCCCTGTGTTACAGGAACTGTCCGTAGCAGTTACTGCCGTCACCATCGTTGTCACCCTCAGCGTCAAAAGTGAGCGTGCCTGTGAAGTGGAGACGGCCTCATCGAAGGCCCTGGCGGCATCGCCCGCGCCTGCAGGTGTCTCCATTTGCCAGGCACGGACTCTGCAGGTTGGAGGTAGGCCGTGTCCCAGGGAACATCTTTGGGGGACACACAGAGCCTTGGCCATGCCATCACCCCTCAAGGTCAAGTGTGGCAAGGCCTGATCTGTTGGGCTGCGGGACCCAAGCACCGTCCAAGCCCAGCAGAGCCCTGAGAGCCTCAGTGGACTCATAGCTCCCGCTGCCTTACCCACCCACCCACCCCCATCCTCTGATCCCCAAATCCTGTGGCTCACACACCACATGGTTTCCTGGATGGGGCTCACACCTACAAAAGGTCTCTGTTTTAGGCAGGAAGAGAAGAAAATGTTTACTCCCTTGCCTTCAGTTGTGTCTTTATTTGGGGGGGGGGGTGGATTTGGTCAGTGTGCCTGTCTTCTGATTAGTTGCTCGTTCTCTCATTTTCTCTCGATCCGTGCGGTTGATTTATTTAAAGGTGTGTCAGCAAGGGGCTCAAATGAGGAGCCGGCCTCCTCCTTCCTGCTGACGGCCGGCCGTGCCAATAATTCATTTTTTAGCTCATTAGCTAACAGGGGCTGTGAGCAGCGGGCCTCCGGGGGATTGGAATGAGGGGAGGTGATATACTGCCAGCTCCTCTGCTCTTGAACTGGCCTTCCTTGGGGGAGATTAAAGCACAGCCAAGACAGGGGGTCCCAGAGGCGAGCCTGGGACATCAGGGCAGCGATGAGGGTGTTTGTGCTTCTGCATCATGGCTGCTTGGGGCAAATGGTTTTAACAGAGTATTTGGTTTTAGCCAGAAAAGGCATCTTCGGTCAAGTGTCCACCTTTAACATGTTAACTGTTGGCACAGAAACCAAAAGAGAATGACAGAGAACGAGGGGCCTAAATAGCAGACATTGACCTTCTTGCGGCTCTGAAGGCTGTAAGTCCAAGGTCAAGGTGTCGGCAGGGTTGGTTTTTGGTGAGGCCTCTTCCTGGCTTGCCGATGGCGACCCCTCGCTGTGTTCTCACATGGTCTCTTCTCTGTGTGCACACAGACAGACAGACAGAGACAGAGACAGAGACAGAGAGATGTCCAGTGTCTCCCATAAAGCACCAGTCCCATCAGGTTGGGTCCTACCCTCATGACTTCATTAAACTTAATTCCCTGCTGCACACTCTACCTCCAAATGCATTACAATTGGGCATCAGGGAGTCAACATTTGAATTGGGGGAGGGGGCACAACTCAGTCCAAACTTCCAGGAAGACTTTAGACATCTCAAGGCTGTAGGCAGGGACTGACCAGACTTGGCCCAAGAGATCCTAACAGCCATGGGATATGTGAACCAACTGAGCACCCCTCGCCCCAGTGCCTCAGGCCCTCCTGCCTGGGATGAGGGGTGGCCCATAAGACACAGATGGGTTTATCAAGGCCCCTGGCCACGGCCCCCTCTCACCCTGCCAGGCACAGTGACCATGTGAAGCTCATTTGTACAGACAACTGGGATTTAGAGACATAAGCACCCCGCAGGCGTTTCGGCCCCACCCACCTTGTACCCAGCAAGTCTGTGTCACACACACAGCACCCCAGAGGCTAGCTCTTACCTACCTGATAGCAACGCGACATTTCAGATGTCCTCTTCAATCACAACACCCTCCACAGCTGCCCTGCGCAGAGTGACTGCTGTGGCCAGCACATCGTCCAGACACGTGGCCCCACACCCACAGCCCCTGTGCCGCTGCGGACAAACAAAGCAGACACACGGACCCCATGGTCTCTATTTCCTCTCCCCGTGGTCTCTGCAAAAAGCATCCTGATTTCAGCTCCCCCTAGTGTGTCGGGGCTGGGGGGGGGGGGGGGGGGGGGGGGCAACAAGTGCAGGGAAAGGGGTCTACGTGATAGTCAAAGTACCCAGAATACCCATTAGAGTCATCTGTCCCTGTGGGCTGGATTTCAGCCACAGAAAAGAAGCACCCGGAACAGCAGGGAGCCCAGTGGCCTGACTTGTCAGCTTTCTGTCTGCCTCTTGGTGTCTGAAAATACACAGAAACATTGCAGCCTTACAGTTGCAGAAATGGTATTGAAGGTTGTTTTCACAGCACAAGAAGCTTTGGTGAAAAGCCGTGGTTCTGTCCAATAATAAAAGCCACACCTTGATCAGACCTGGGGGTGTCCTAGTGGAGGGTGAGGGGTATGGGGCAGAGAGAGGCAGCCCACCCAGAGACTACCTGGAGGCTCTGCACCTGCCTGGTCCCCTTGAGTGCCCTCAGGCGTGCATGTGTCAGGCCTGTTCTGCAGGTGGTGGAGGTGCTAAAGCCCTTATCCGGAATAGTCACCCTGCCCCCTCCTGCAGGGTCACAGGTGGACGAGCGTGAGCCGTGAGGCCAGCACTGCCCCTCTAACACCCTGTCCCTCGTTCCATACACACAGCATTAGAGCCCTTCTCCTGGTGGAGGTGCCCCAAAGAGCCAGCCTTTTGGGCCCCACCAAACCCAGAACCGCCTTTCAACTCGGACATTTCAGAGCAGAGCACAGTTTAAACAGGATGCTCCTTCAGACGTGGGTGGGTCGTCGAGGTCGGTGAATTCAGGTGGACTTACCTGTGGGGTGAGGGTCACCCCGCACACGCCCCACCGGAGAGGATGCAGAAGCTGTGGGCTCAACCTCATTCTTCGGGGCATTTGAATATATCACAAAGAAAATGGAATCATTGCGGCTCGGACTAGATTTCCACGTTCTGCTCTTCGGTTCATCCCTGGGTGACTGGCAGTGAGGATTAAAAGCAAGCGGAGCAGAATAAAACAGCTCTGATTTTAATGCCTACCCCAAATTAGAGTTAGCAAATTGGAACTTGAAGACCTGGACGGATCCTTCACCACTGTTGCTTTTCATCTCATTCTCGTCTGGCTCTTTCTCGTGGGTGATTTATGAAATGCATCAACATATGCTTAATACATTTTAAATAAGGTTCTTAAATAGCTTGAGCTCGCTGCGTGGCTGCGGCGTCCGGCCCTCGCCTGTGCTGCGGTCCCAGGGATGCTGCCTGTGCGCCGGGGCCTGCGTTTTGGCCCAAGTGGAGACGCCACGCCTGTTCCCGCCGGAGCCAGAGCCGCGTTTGGGGGTCCTGGGGCAGCTGCTCAACTGCAGCCCAGAGTTTGGCCTGGAAATCTCCGCATGGAAAGGGTCAGGGGTCACTGTGGGGTCACTCGCAGGGACCAGGAAGTGAAGCACAACTAATCCTGATTTACTGTGGAGGGATCTGTTTGCCTAAGTATTTAAAAGCAGATTAGGGCTCACCAGACATAGACCACCAGGAGCAGTGTCAACACGGGTAAAAGGTGTAAACAAGGCTTTTTTCCGTCCTTCGGAAGAAAAAAACGTCCTGGTAATGAGTTTTCTCCCGGAGAACCAGCCCTCAGTGCCGTGTCCCTCGCTGGAGCTGGGCCTGCTTTCTCTGCCGGGAGAATGCTGAGTCGCGGGGGGGGGGGGGGGGGGGGCGGGGGGGGGGCGGGGGGGGGTGAGCGCTGTGCCTTTAAGTCCTTGTGGGCAATTGCAGTCACTCCTTGTCTGCAGGGCTTTCCTTCTCTCCTGCCTCTCAGAAGCATCTGTCCTGATAGGATAGCGCCCCTTCCCCCTGCTCCCCCACCCTCCTCACCTGAGAACTGCTTGTTTCTGTCTCTCGCATTTGCCTGCTCCCGCCCCCCTTTTTTCCCCCTAACAATGCTGCCAAGTGTTGAGGGTTGCTGAGTTATTCTCAACATCTCTCTCGTTCCTTTTGGAGAAACTAAAACCACATGCCACCTGGTAGCCATGGAATGCTGAGTCAGTGGCCGGGGTCCCATCCCCCACGTCACCATAAACACACCTTGCTGTTGGTTTCCGCCTTTTTACCCTTGTGCCCGCCCCTTTTCTCCCAGCCCTCCTCCCGGGGTCACAGGCAGTGTCCTGGCCCCTTTGGAGGAGGGGTGAGGGTTGTCATCACACCCACCCAGCTCCGGAAGCTCATTCTCCCCACACTGTGCCGTGGGGGCCGGGGCTCCAGCTGCCCCTGTCACCACCACCCCAAGGCTCCACCCTCTTCCCCAGCCCAGCTCTGGCCTTGGCAGCTGGTCTTGTCTCCTCTGCTGGGCCCTACACATTCCCTCAGTGAAGGAGTCGGAGTTGCTCAGGGTGATGGGGGCAGCTGTGTCTTCTCTGACCCTCCCCATTGGAGCCTCTGCCTTTCATATGGGGTCTGTAGCAGTAGGCTCTTCACTGGAAGTGATACAGCCCCGGGAGATCTCACTCCCCTCCAGGATGGATGAGTTAAAGGCTGAGAGCAGGTCACACTGGGTTGGGGGGCCCGCCACTATCCTGCCCCAACTCCAGCCCAGCGTCCTCAATCCTGGCTCACCATTGTCCTTACAGGAGAATGGACCTCGTGCCAGTGGCACCGGTCCTACTTTGTGCCCAATGGGTCCTGGGCAGGAGCGGGGCTCCTCGGGGGCCCCAGCTCTGTCGTGAAAGCAAAGGAAATCAAGTGAGAGCTCAAGGCCGTGGACAGGGCAATGCTAAGTTACACTGCACTAACACCTCAGCATCCGATCCGCCTGCAGGGCTGGTTAAAACACCCTCCTCTGCGGTTCGGATTCATGGGGCCTGGGCACCTGCATTGCTCCCCGTTCCCCCGGGGTGCCGATGCTGCTGGGGGGGGTACCCCACTTTGTGAACCATAGGTGAACCTCTCCCCCGGGCCTCCCCAGGCTGGCAAAGACACGTGTCGCCCATTGTTTTCCTTCCCCTTCCGCACTTCCTGGTGAACAGGGTGCCAGGACGGGGTGCAGCCCCGGTTGCCCTGCCTGACGGTGACCGTGCCTGCCTCTTGCAGGGAAGAGAAGGAGCGGTGGATCCGGGCCAAGTATGAGCAGAAGCTCTTCCTGGCCCCGCTGCCCTGCACCGAGCTGTCCCTGGGCCAGCACCTGCTGCGGGCCACGGCCGACGAAGACCTGCGGATGGTCATCCTGCTGCTGGCACACGGCTCCCGGGACGAGGTGAACGAGACCTGCGGGGAAGGCGATGGCCGCACGGCGCTGCACCTGGCCTGCCGGAAGGGGAACGTGGTCCTGGCGCAGCTCCTGATCTGGGTAGGTGGCCCGAGTGCCCAGCCAGGGGTGGAGGCACTGTGGGCACCATGGGTGCCAGCGTGGATGTGGGCAGCAGTAGGGAGCCTGGGACCCCGTGTGGAGGCTCCGGCCGTGAGTGCTCACCTGTGGAGGCCTCCTGATAAAAGGCCGGAATGCGGTCAGTGGATGTGCCGTCCTCCGGGGGGACTCTGTTCATCTTTGCCGGGTATTCTTTTGGGTCCAACATGGTGGGTGGGGGCCTCTCGTCTTTGTCCGCACACCAAAAAGAAAACCAAAAAACTCCCATTATTTTTTAGGAAGTAGGAATAGACTAGATGGATAAAAACTGAATGATTTAGATGGGTTTCCCAACACCAAACGTTGGGGTTTTTCACTCACATAACACAAAAATGCTAGACCCTAAACAGAGAGGTTTGATATTGTAGGAGTTTGTCAAAGGGCTTTGTCTGGGCTATTCTGATTAATTTTTATTAGGGAAGATTATTTTTTTAATTCCCACCAAAGTGTTTGTCAAGAAGCTGGAATGGGGAGAGAATTAGGTAAGATACCCAGGTATCAGAATCACTCAAATGTTCAGCTTCACTTTAACAATTGTGTGTCAGTCAGTTCAGGCTGCCCTAATGAAATACCACAGACTGGGGACTTCAACAACGGAAATTCATTTTCTCATAGTCCCCGAAGCCAAAAGTCCCAGATCAAAGTGAGGACCAGGTCGCAGATGCCTTCTCTCTCCGTGTCTTCACGGGGCCTTTCCTCTGTGTGAGCACACCCCTGCTGTCTCCTCCTCTTCTTAGGACACCAATCCTGTTGGATTAGGGCCCCATCCATATGACCTTAATTACCTCTCTGAAGGCCGTGACTCCAATACAGTGGCACCTTGGTTCTCAAACTTAATTCGTTCCAGAAGGCTGTTCGAGAAGTGAATTGTTTGAAAATCAAATCATTTTTTCCCATTGAAAATAATGTAAATTGAATTAATCGGTTTCAGACCCCCAAATGATTGATTCCCTATTGTAACCTTTCTTATATACAGTACGTGTTTCCTATACTATTTAGTCTATAAATAAACACTTCTTTTCTTAAATTTTTCAAACCACGCCCTCCTAGCCTTAAAGGAATCACTTTTAGCACTTGGTCCAGGGGTGTCTTTCAGATCAGCAAGCAGAGTCTATGCTTGTTCGTATATCATTGCCTCTGAAATGCTGTCACTGGCTAACTGCTCTTCCTTTATCCAAACAACAGCAGTTTTCCTACCTCTTTAGTTGCCTGTGATCATTGTTCCTTTCACACCCTTAGCAACATTAGCACTCTCCATGGCCTCTTCGTGTTCTAAAATTGTGCTAATTGTTGATTTGCAAGCAACAAAAGCAGTCTCTCCTTTGTTGCCTGAGAGGCACTTTTTGTCATGCTGAGGTATCCACATAAAAGGGGTATCAGGTCAAAAACCGAAGTTTGGTTGACAACAGAGACTTTTTTTGTGAACAACTTGGTCAAGAATCGAATTGTTCAAGAAGGGAGACCTTTAAGAAGAAAGGTTTGACTGTAATGTCACATTCTGAAGTGCTGAGGTTTAGGACTCCACCATATGGACTTGCTGTGGGAAGGGAGGGAGCCCCCTCCACCCGCAGTTTCATAACAAATTGCTTACCATCTTTCCCTCCAAAAGTCATTTTAATTGCAGCACTCCATGCTGACAAGATTCCTCAGTACTGCTTGGAATGGAAGTCAGTCAGTCCACCCTTTTTTAAAATATATATATATGTTTCTACTTGATTTTATTTTCTTATTTTTCTTTCTTAGAGAGAAGCATCAATCAGTTACCTCCCATATCAGTGTTTCTCTCTCACACCCATGTTTCAAACGGGCAATGTTTGGTGCCAGGGACTACGCTATAAACCTCTGCGCCACCTGGCCAGCGCATCGGTCCACCCGTTTTCAGTTTCTATTTATCTATTGATTTTAGAGAAAGGAAGCGAGAGAGAGAAACACTGACTTGTTGTTCCACTTACTTGTGCACTCATGGTTGTGCCTGGCGGGGGATCGAATCCGCAACCTGGGCGTGTCAGACGGAGCTCTGACCACCGGAGCCACGTGGCCGGGGCCGCCACCCTTTTCGAGAGCAAGAACCGCGGGAGCGGGAGCACAGTGAGCCTAGGGCCTCCCTGTCTTCTCAGCGCCTATGGCCAGAGACCCTGAGGAACATTCAGTGTGAGACGCACATCACAGCACAGTGTATTCCGGTGACAGTTTACGAAGTGCATAGCAGCCCAGGGCAGAAGCCCAAGTTCATTCACGTGGAGGAACACCGGGTGGCTATAACCTGTCATGCTTTTGCATAATTTTTAATGATGTGAGAAAACGATCCCAGTACAGTGTTCAGTAAAGGGGAAAAAAAGATACACATTACTTGTGTAAGTTTTACCTCAATTACACATTTAGACTCAAAGGAAAACCATTTGAGGGAAATACGCGGAACTATTAACCAAGATTATCCGTGGATAAATCATAGGCGGTTTTTTCTTACGCTTTTATGCATTAACTGTGTGTGACCCACAATGAAAACAAATTGCCTCTGAGATTTCAAAACGGTCCCTTTTTCTGTTTACAATTGGAAGGTCAAAACAGACACAGCAAAGCTAGAGTCGCCCGTGATCCGTTTCAGTTGCACAGAGGAGGGGGCTTTGAGTTGCAAAAGCACATTCTTGCCTGAATGCATGCACCTCAGAGCCAGGTTGTCCTCCAGCCCCGGGCAGGCGGTCCCCGTCCTCCGCCGCCCTGGCCCCCTTCCCCTGGACACTGACCTGGCTCTGTTGCCTCCGCAGTACGGGGTGGATGTCATGGCCCGCGATGCACACGGGAACACGGCGCTGGCCTACGCCCGGCAGGCCTCCAGCCAGGAGTGCATCGAGGTCCTGCTGCAGTACGGCTGCCCGGACGAGCGCTTCGTGCTCATGGCCACCCCCAACCTGTCCCGGAAGAGCAATAACCGGAGCAGCGGCAGCGGCCGGGTGCCCACCATCATCTGAGGGGCGTCGGCGCCCCCCCGCCCGCCACCCCTCCCCCTTTCCTGGTGGGGTCACCTGCCACCCACCTGCCTTCCCTCACCCGCAGTGAAACCACAGAACCTGGACAGTCCTCCCGGAGGCGACCGCGAGGCCCGGAGGCTGCAGGAGCGACCGTTCCCATGGACTCCCCCACGCGGCAGTAGGAGCGACCGGCTGGCCTCGGTTGGTTGATGATAGCACACGGCGCGGGACCCCGGTCCCGTGGCCGACAGACAGAGCTCGGCACAAGGGGCAGGGATGGACAGAGGGGGAGGGGAAGGGAGGGGAGGCAGCAGAGAGGAGAGGGGAACTCTCCTTAACTGGCAGTTAAGCACATCAGTACATTTCACCTCTACCGAACGGAACACTTGCATCTATCTCATCTCTTCTCCGAGGAGCTTGACGGCATAAATCAGGAGCAAGCCGAGTTTGTCAGGTCTGAAGCCCCTATGATGGTATGTGTCAAATCAGTTGTAGCTAATCTGTCCCGGGAGAATGCTGGCTTCATTACACTTGTATAGTTGAGTTCTTGCAGCATTACCGCTGTTTAATAGAACATGATTAGTCATCACCGGGAAGAAAGCATATTAGCCGAGGAGGCAGTTACGCAGCACGCTCTGGTGATTGCCGCGATGTGATTGCAATACTCTTAGAAGCATCATATTATCCCAGACATGTTCTTCCGAGCCCTTGGAGCCCTCCTTTCTAAATTCACTGTCATAATTTAGTATCTGTTTAATTTTTCAGTCCAAAGAGAGGAAATCAGTTGCTGAGTAGTATTTGACTGCAGTCTCCTTGGTGCAAAAAACAAAATGGGAAAAATAAATAAGAGCAACTCAGAAATTCCAGAGAAAAATCACGAATTTCAGCTAACAGTGACATTTTGGGTGCATTTAGGAAACCCCCTCCCCCACCCCGAGAACAAGAGACATATTTCATGTCCTTCGGCCAAGGTAGACAGACGTCTTGGGTCTCAGTCACTCCCGGGCCACATTGCCCAAGTCACACAGGCTCCTCCTGTGTTATGTCTTCAGATGAGATGTGTGGAAATGTATTGGAATAAAAGAAGTTCATAAATATGCATTGATTTTTATACAGACGAATGGCACCTCTGTTAATTTATAAATGGAACTGGATGTGAACTAATAATGTGCAACTAGTTGAGATAAGCGGGTTACAGATCATTGTACATGGAGAGTGTTCACAGCGGTAAACACTTCCATTAACGTGATATACAGCTTGGAAAAGGGGGCGCATCAGAATAAGATGGTAGTGCAATTTGCTTATTAAAATCGAGAAAAGGGAAAAAAAAAGGCCCAAGCCTATTAGAGATGGGGGAGGGGGCATGTGATCCCTCATTGTGAGAAGCATGACTTAGATCTAAGACTGCTTTTGCTGGCCAGGGGGAGGGGCTTTGCCAGGCAGGGCGTGATTTTCCAAACACCAGACCCGGTGGTTGGCAGTGGTAGACGCGGACCCCCAGCAACGGTTCTGCAGCACGGACTGGCCCACAGGAATCCCTAAGGCTGACTTGGTGGCCAGGCCGTCCATTTCAGCAGGGCCCCCGAGTGTCATCCTGGGGTCAGGCTGCTGCAGGCTTCGGCCGCCTCCAGCGTGTGGCTCCACACAGTGACGCAAATCCGGACACCCTGGGTTAAAAAGGAAAGGGGGCGGGGTGTGCCCAGAGTCGGCGGCGGTGTGGCAGGGGAAGAAGGTTGGCACGTGGAAGGGGACACGGGCTGACCTAGCACAGGACCACATTCGCCCAGCAGCCTCGGGACATTTCTTGCTCTCCTATATTAAACCTTCTATTTTCTAAGAGGTTTACCTCTTCTTTCACTTAAAAAAAAAATTAAAGTAGATGGGGAAAAAAATAAAGCTTTATACAGAAGTTATATGTAGGTCGGTATTTTGTGGGCAAAGCTCTGTGGAACGTGGCAGTTTCCAGAAAGGGCAGGTGCAGACGGCAGGCCTGCGGCCCCTCCGCCAAGCTCGGTGCTGTGTGCATCGCTGTGCGGCGTGTGAGGCGTGAAGGGAAGAAACGTCGTGGCCTGTTTCTGCAGAAGCAGCACTGCCCTCGCCCCGCTCCACACAGCAGCCTCCACGCAGCCGCTAGCACAGACTGTACGTAGTGAGCACAGATAGAGTATAAATGAAATTCTTAAATTATTTCATCGTAGTGAGTTCCCGCGGTAGGGATGCTTTATCACGGGGAGGCCTTCTTTTGAGAGGAAGGGACTCCTTGTAAGGCTTCTCTTTGGGGTGTATATGAGTATGTACATATTACTATATGTGTTTATAATATAATATTTTCCCAAATGACATGTTTTTTTCACAGCCGTTCACGACCCGAATGCTAGGTTGGTACCCCCCTTACCCCCTCCAGCACCTCGGGATTCCTCCTTAGAAAACCTGGCCCCTCTTCTGCTTTCCGGCGAAGGTGGGAGGGGATCCAGGAGGCAGCCTGCTTTCTCGAGTTTGGGCAACAGAGGAAAGGCACGCGTGGGTCCCCAGGTTTGTTTCCCGGCCCAGGTGACTGGCAGCTAATGTTTGTATGTCGGTATCAGACCGGAAGCCCTCTGCCGACAGCGCTGTCGGCCCGTCTGAAGCCTCGCTGATCCCCCGCTGGGCCGCAAGGACCAGGCCGGTGTCAGGAAGAACCAGTTTGGGACGGGCCCGAGTTTCCATTGTTTGTTTCCTTGTGCGCTCTATGAAGTGGCCACGCCGTGAGACTCCACACACCCTTGCTGCTCAGCATTCACGTTTTCCCTTGGAGGAGAAGCCACCCGCCGGAGAGGGGCCGGTGGCCACGCGTGAGGGTGGCCGCAGTGGACTCGCTGAGTTCCTTCCGTGGCCAAGAAAACCCTGCAGAGGAAGTAGCCTTGGTTCTGACCCGGAGCGGGTGGGCGTTGAGGACCAGGGTGGACAGATGGTTTCCAAAGCCAGAACCCTAGTCGGGGGCCCCTGTCCCTTTCATTTCCTGCCCTCCCAGGAGGTGAGCGGTCTGGGGGTGAGCGAGTGGCGTGCTCACGGAGGGTGCAGTTTCCTGTCTGGTGAGCACACTGTGTGATTGTCCCCGACAGCGGTGACGGCGGCAGGTGCCTGCTGGTCACGGGGCTGCAGGGCACAGAGAGCAACTCTTCCTGACCTGCCCGGGGACGGAGTCCTGAGGGTCAGCACCTCCCTGGGGGGCCCTGAGTCCGGCAATGCAGCACCTCTACTCCTTCCACCCCTCTCCCGACATCTCGTCTGGCCCGAAGCGTCCGCTTGGACTGGCCTCTGCCATCCAGTGTGGGCCACGGTCTGTCCCAGTTTAGAGTCCTCACAGGTTCAGGGTCAGTCCCCATGTGTGCAGAGATGCCGTCACCGACCTCGTGAGGGAAAAACACGCCCAGCGAGAAAGCCAGCCCAGGGCCGGCGACCGGGGTCACCAGCTTCGCCGTCACACCTGTGCAGCCTCGGGCGTGCCTCCAGCTTCTCCTACTCTTTCATCCTGGCCCTGGGGTGGCCTTGCTGGCTGTGGTGACATGTCAAACCAGCATAGTGAGTGGGAGCCCGACTCCCAGCCGGGGGCTGGATGCTCAGAGATGGGGTGTTTATTAAGAACTGAGAGGTGGGTAGGACCAAAGCCAGAGCACAGGCCCGGAGAGCTGCCCAAGCTGGCACCGTGTCCTCAGGAGTTGGTGATGCACCTGTACCCCCTTCCGTTGGAGCCGCTGAGCCTCTTGCTGCTCTGAGGCCCCCGCCCCCGAAAGCCCTCTCCCCTCCCGAAGGCGGATGAGCCCGACCTGCCCGCCAACCTCTGGGCAGCCCCACTGGCCGCCGCGCCCTCCGGCTTCAGTCTGAGGTTGATTTTCCAGAGGCAAACGAGGGTGGAGCCTTGCCTCATGCCACGCCTAGTGTTGCCTTAGGCCCAAGACGACCCCTCGGTCCCCTGCTCCTCTTTCTTGTGTGGCTGGTGTGGACAGCCCTCCCCCCCCCTTCAGCTGCCACCTCTGGGCGCTGAGGGGCTGCTGTGTCACACTCCTGTCTGGTCCTCGTTTCCGGGTCCTTCTACCTCCTCCGAACGTCGGAGCCTGCGGAGAGCACCCTGGCTGACAGGGGTGGCTCCGGGCTCTGCCGCCCTCGCCGTCTCCTCTCCCTCACTGGGCACCCCCCCACCCCACCCGGGGCTGTCTTCCCGCCATTCACTTGTCTCGTGCCTGCACCTGGCGATCGCATCTTCCCCCTCGAGTTACCACCAGGTCCTGTCCATCCCCCGCTCCCAACTTCACTCATGGGTCCCCATGGCTCCAACTCTGCCAACCCTTTCTCCTTGCATTTAGAATGTTCTGGAAACAAGGAGGACATCCACATTCCCGCCTAGGGAGGCTCGGAAGCCTGACAACCTGTAGCTGCTCTAAGAGCATGGTGAGGTCCCAGAATCGGAAGCAGATCCGTTACCTCCGTGGGCTGCTTCCCGCCCCCCACCTCTGCTCTGTCTCTCTGTCACATGCACACCCACACACCCACACACCCCGCACCCACAAGGCCAGTGCAACTTTTCCAGAACTCCCCTGTGTTGTATTTAGGTCCTTCAAGCTCACACATTGAAAAGCAGCAGGAGGGATTCAGACAGGCTGCGGAAGAGGCACGTCTTCCTTCCACAGGAATCAGTTTATTTCCGACCCCTCCCCCAGTGCGGGCGGGCTTCGCACAGTGTGGGCCTGGGGCGACGTGGTTTCCTCTCTCCCCCCCCCCCCCCCCGGCCTTCACCAAAACGCCAAATCAGGGCCTTTGGCATCAATTCTTGCATTTCCGCCCTCGGCCATCACGGCCACATCTTTCCCGTCTGCATTCCCGCGCGTGCTCTGTGGGAAGCTGTGGTCAGTGAGTCCGGTGTGGGCCACCCTCCAGCTTGGCCAGGCCAGGGCCCAGGTGTGCGGCTCCCGGGCGGGGCCAGCCACCACCTGGCCTGCCGAGGGGGGGTCTGCCCACTCCGCCCTCCGTCCTCCTGCCCTGGGGGCCTGCCTTTTAGTCCATGTGTCCGATTCCTTCCCAGAGAGCGCAGGGAGCCTGGGGGTGAGGCAGACGTCACTGCCGGGAAGCCGGCACTGAGCCCCCGGTGCCCCACCCCCGTCACTACAGACGGGCCCCCCAGAGTCAGCCGGCCTGTTAGACCCCTGCCTCTCCCTTCACAAGGAGAAAATAGCAATTTACACGTTATTATTTCAACAACACATGTTCCTCCCTTAGAGAAGAAACGCTGTCCTATTGTTTTTTAAACAAGATGGGTGGATTCCCTCTTTAATTTGGGATGTCTGCTGCTTTTTTTAAAAAAGTTAGACTGACACTTTTTCCCCAGTTTGGGGGTTTCACTTTGGGTCCAAGTCGAGATTAAGGGACATTTCATCGGTAAAGGATTCTGTAAATCCAAAATGTCTGTCTTTAATCCGTGGTTTTTTTATCTCCCAGGTCCTAGAAGTATTTCAGTTCCACCAGCGACCATAGATTGTAGACCTGTCCCCACCTCGCTCCCGTGAGAGCTGCTCCTGTGCTCCCGAATGGCAGCGTTCGATTCTGGGGTTTTGCCTGGTGGCTAAACCGCTCTTTTCTGAGGCCCTCCTCCCATCCGAAGGGCTTTGGTGCAGGGGTGGGCAGGCAGGGAGGTGCCCACAGAGCCTGCCGAGGCTCTGGGGCCACAGGTGTTGGCTGCACTGCCTGGGTGGGCAGACTCCGGCCTCCAGGCAGGTGTGTGTGCAAGTGAGATGCCTTGTGAGTGTGCGAGAGGCCGGCTCAGGGCCAGCTGTCCACTGTGACCGGGCATGTGGCTCCTCTCCGGAGTGGAGATGAAGCCATGGGAGCGGACAGGTCTGGAATTCTGTCGGTGGGAGGTGTAGGGCCATGATCTCGAGATGCAGGTGAAAGAAGGGAACCAAACAAGATGTGGGGGACTCTCCCAGTGGAAGCCCCCTCATCACCCCAGCTGTCAGGAACAGCTACCCCTAAATCAAACTGCCTTCCTCTCCCAAGCCAGCGGGCGAGCACAGCGGCTGGGAAGCTGGTGTCTGAGCTGGTTCCAAAGCTCTTATGAAAGGAGCTCTCACACGCCTTCAAAGCTCACTTGGTGAGTGGTGGTTCCTGTAAATCAGAGGAGTTGGGGTGCAGTGCAGACTTCCTGGGTCTCCCCCTGCCCCTGCCAGTCATCACACCTGTGCGTAGAAATCCTAAGTGATGGGCTCCCCACCTGACATTCTGAGGTCACTGGGCGATGTCTGTCCAGCCTGAGTCCTTGGGAGAGTATGGTCAGAGGATGGGCCCAGGGCGGGTGACCTGTGGCCAGACTGAGAGTCAGCTCCCCATGAGCCCCACCCCTGGGTCCTGGCAGCCTCCTCCCCACTGACTTGGGTGCACAGGCGGGCTGGAGCGGGGATTGGGGCCGTTCCAGTTGACAGATAGCGGTACGTTAGAAACTGCTCTAGCACAGCCATGCCTCTTGATGTTAGAAACAATGCCACTGGGGCCGTGACAAGCACCCAGTTTCCCTCCCCATCCCTGGTTTTTGTGTCTAATACGTATCAAGTTCTGGAGGTTGCCACCCTGTCTAGCCTGGGCACCTGCATGCTGAGGAGGGTGCCGTGCACACATGGTCCGAGAGAACAGGCTGGCTGCCCCGGAAAGGGCCGGAGGAGTGGGCCACCCCAGCCCCAAGCACACCATGTGGCTCTGGGGAGAGGCCTCCGGCCCCAGACAGCCCCCACTCTGCTGCCCAGGACCTGCACTGGGTCCTCCTCCAGCCACAGGTGTGTTTCTGGACTGGCAGCCCCAGCAGGTCAAAGGTGACAACCGAGGGGCGGTCTGGGAGGGAGCGGGGCTGGTGGCAGGCTCCCCGTTTCTGTAAATAGCCACGTATAGAAAGCGGAGGAGCAGCCTGGGGTCCCGAGGTGCTTGTCTTCCTGGTTTGGGTTGTTTTTATATTACCTCATTCAGCAAGTTTATGTTTCACAATGCCTCCATGGCGCTTTATTTATATTGTTTGTACTGTAATTAAAACCATCGACAGACATTTCAATTTGCTTGTTGCTCCATATGATCTTGTTTTGATTAAATATGCCAGTTTGTATTTTCCTGCCTTGGGATTTTTGTGTCAGCTGTACAGTATTCTAAGGGGAAAACAGAGAAAAAGACAAAAGTGTGAAGTATGGAAGAGGTGGCTAGAGTAGAAGCCTCTTTCTAATAAAGAAAGGCTATGGCTACACTGCCTCCATTGCAGGGTTTTGTGGTTTCTTGGCAGGGCAAGGGGGTTGGTGGGGTTTGGCCACTTGTCATGAATGACCATTGGGTTTCTGTTCCCACACGAGCACAGGGGCTTCGGCTGCTGACGGAGGGATCACGCTTGGCCCGGCAGCCTCGAGGAGGGGCCACTCATGGCTCAAGGGCAAAGATAAGTTACATCTCTTCAGACCTCCCCATTCGCAAGAAACTCCAAGAGGTCTGGGAGTTCCAGCTGCTGCTTCTGCCCCAGAAATAAAACCATTGATGGATGCTACTAATACTATTATTATTAATATCATGAATTTTTTTATCAAACAAAATACAGGGAGGGGCAAAATAGGTTTACAATTGTGAGTATTCAAAACACAGCTTATTCTTGTATTATTATTTACTAACTAGAGGCCTCGTGCACAAAATTCATGCACTGGGAGATCAGGGGTCCCTCAGTCCAGCCTGCACCATCTCCAATCTGGGAACCCTTGGGGGATGTCCGACTGCTAGCCACAGAGATTGGGCCTAAACCAGCAGTCAGACATCCCTCTCACTATCCAGGACTGCTGTCTCCCAACCGCTCACCTACCTGCCTGCCTGATTGCCCCTAACCATTTCTGCCTGTCAGCCTAATCACCCCCTAACCACTCCCCTGCCGGCCTGATCAATGTCTAGCTTCTCCCCTGCCAGCCCAATTGCCCCTAACTGCCCTCCCCTGCCAGCCCAGTCACCCCCAACTACCCTCCCCTGCAGGCCTGGTACCCTGCAACTGCCCTCCCTGCCGACCTGGTTGCCCACAACTGCCCTCTCCTGCCAGCCATCTTGTGACCACATGGGGGTGACTATCTTTGTGTAAGGGTGTGACAGTCAATTTGCACATTACCTCTTTATTATGTAGGATTATATTTTCATATGAACAACTGCAGATCAACTTTTGCCCCACCCTGTATATCATATCTTTGCCCCCCCCAAATAAGAAAAGTATAAAGGAGGTAAAATTCACCCAGATGCCAACCCGCCCCTCAGACATCACTGGCCTCTTTCCTGCTTTTGACTCTGTCTACCTTCCCTTCCTTTCCTGGGAGGCCCTGCTCTCCGTGGCTTGTTCCTCCTCCTCTCAGATGAGATTCGTCCCATCCTCAGAGCAGCTGCCCACCTGGCTCCCTCCGGCCCCACCCCCGCACTTGCCAGCTCCTTGACCTCTGCTGGGCCTCTCTCTGAGACAGTCTCCCTCCTGCACCTCACTCCCTCCTGCACCTCACTCCCTCCTGCACCTCACTCCCTCCTGCACCTCACGGGGGCTCCAGCCCACCTGTGGCCTTTCCCTGCCTGGGGCTGAGGGACTTGGGCACAAAGGGTTCAGTGACACCAACAATTTTCTTTGCTTTTCAGGAAACCAAACCTCTTTCCACCTATGACAGCACTGAGGAGGGAAATGCCCCAGGGCCGTGGTCGGCAAACTGCGGCTTGAGAGCCACATGCAGCTCTTTGGCCCCTTGAATGTGGCTCTCCCACAAAACTACCACGGCCTGGGCGAGTCTATTTCGAAGAAATGGCGTTAGAAGAAGTTCAAGTTTAAAAAATTTGGCTCTCAGAAGAAATTTCAATCGTTGTACTGTTGATATTTGGCTCTGTTGACTAATGAGTTTGCTGACCACTGCCCCAGGGGCTCTTGGGGCCTCACCACTTCCCACAGGCAGTCGTGCCCCCAGCTGGGCCCAGGTAGTTCAGTGAAACTTCAGTGTTGGCCCATGTGCCACGGCCAGGATCTGCTTGTTGATATGCAGGGGTCTCTCAGGCCTTGGTCATTCCAGTCCCAGCCCAAGCCTGCAGGGTCCCCTGGTGCCCTGACCTGCCCCCACCTGCGGGTATGTGGGGCACACAGGTCACAGCGCAGTAGTGCGGGGACAAAGCCTTCTTGCTCTCCAGCAATGAGCACGGGAAGTCCCCCGCCCCACTGCCCAGCACGTTCTGAGAAGCCGCCAAGCCTCCATTTATCACCGCTCAAGTCCGGTAAGGCGCCTAATTGGCCCATAAATGTGGTCCGATAACCGCACCTGACACCCAGAGACACTGCAGGCAATTAGCACTTATTTATTTGCATATGGTATTGACCAATCTCCAGCTACTCTCACTTTCAGGATCTGTTTATTCTCAGCACTGGAGGGAAGGAACCTCATTTACCGCAGTACAGAGGGCACACCACCCACACACACACTCCACACTCCACACACAGCCACACATACACACACCATACATACACACTCCACACACATACACACACCATACATACACACCCCACACACATATACACACCGTACATACACACTACACACACATACACACTACACAAATTACACTCCACACACATATACACACCGTACATATACACTCCACACACATACACACTACACAAATTACACTCCACATTCCACACACACACCACACATATACACTCCACACATATACACACTACACAAATACACTCCACATTCCACACACACACACCACACATATACACTCCACACATATACACACTACACAAATATACTCCACACACAGGCCACACATTTACACACCATACATACACACTCCACACACACATACACACTACACAAATTACACTCCACATTCCACACACACACCACACATATACACTCCACACATATACACACTACACAAATTACACTCCACATTCCACACACACACCACACATATACACTCCACACATATACACACTACACAAATACACTCCACACACAGGCCACACATTTACACACCATACATACACACTCCACACACACATACACACTATACAAATTACACTTTACATTCCACACACACACCACACATATACACTCCACACACATACACACTACACAAATTACACTCCACATTCCACACACACACCACACATATACACTCCACACATATACACACTACACAAATACACTCCACACACAGGCCACACATACACACACCATACATCCACGCACCACACACATATACACACCATACATACACACTCCACACACACATACACACTACACAAATTACACTCCACATTCCACACACACACCACACATATACACTCCACACATATACACACTACACAAATTACACTACACATTCCACACACACACCACACATATACACTCCACACATATACACACTACACAAATTACACTCCACATTCCACACACACACCACACATATACACTCCACACATATACACACTACACAAATACACTCCACACACAGGCCACACATACACACACCATACATCCACGCACCACACACATATACACACCATACATACACACTCCACACACACATACACACTACACAAATTACACTCCACATTCCACACACACACCACACATATACACTCCACACATATACACACTATACAAATTACACTTTACATTCCACACACACACCACACATATACACTCCACACATATACACACTACACAAATTACACTCCACATTCCACACACACACCACACATATACACTCCACACATATACACACTACACAAATACACTCCACACACAGGCCACACATACACACACCATACATCCACGCACCACACACATATACACACCATACATACACACTCCACACACATACACACTACACAAATTACACTCCACATTCCACACACACACACCACACATATACACTCCACACACATATACACACCATACATACACACTCCACACACATACACACTACACAAATACACTCCACATTCCACACACATACCACACGTATACACTCCACACATATACACACTACACAAATACACTCCACACACAGGCCACACATACACACACCATACATCCACGCACCACACACATATACACACCATACATACACACTCCACACACTACACAAATTACACTCCACATTCCACACACACACCACACATATACACTCCACACACAGGCCACACATTTACACACCATACATACACACTCCACACACACATACACACTATACAAATTACACTTTACATTCCATGCACACACCACACATATACACTCCTCAGATATACACTCTACATTCCACACATATACCAACATATACACACCATACATATACACTCCACACATATACATTCCATATAGGCATCATACATATACACACTTATACACATACATACCACACGCACATCGCACACGTGTACATACACACCACACACACGCTAGTAGGGATGATGGGAAGGTGGCATTGCACTGTGCCTGGCTGAGGAATTCTGTGATTAGTTTGTGTGCAAGGCCAACTCTGGTGCAATACTCAACAGATCAGGTACCCACGTGGCAGCCCACACTGCAGTCTATCCAGGTGAGTTTGACTGGGCAGGTGGGGAGGAGGCTGGGGGGCAGAGTGGCCTGGGGCCTGTGCTCGGGGTGTGGGCTTTTGAAATGCACGGAGACCTGGTCACTTTCATCCCACTCCATTTATCTTGGCTTTGCTGAACTCCACTTGGGTAAAGGACTTCCTGAAGATAAGGTGTTGCCTAAATGTTGAATTCTCCCGAGAGCTGGGCTATCATATTGCCTTTTGCCCACCTGATGTGATGCTCATTGCCAGCACCGTGTACTGGCTTGTTTCAGGCATGGACTGTACACCCAGATTGTCCGGGTTTCTCTCTCCCAGATCCTCTGAGTGCTCACCTGTAAAATGGGTGTAATGACAATATTCACCTTGGAGGGTGGTGAGGATTAAATTAGTTAATATTTGGGAAGAACTTACATTATCACAGAAAATTTGGGGCATTTGAATAAGCAATGCAATCCATAGCATGAAGATCCCCCAATCATATGCAGGCAATAAACATTTTTCAGGAGGCGGAGAGGTGTTTATAAAGCTCAGTGCGAGTGTACAAAAAGCAAGTTGTCAAATAGTATGTACGCCATAAGCTCTGTTTTAGCAAGAAAAATATTAGACAGACAGACATGTTTGTGTATAAACGCATAGAAACACTCCCCAAAACAAGGTGTTCGCTCTGAGATTAATCTTGATTTTAATTTTCTCTCTCCTTATTTGATTTTTTTCTGATTTAACGGAACGTGTATTACTTCTATAGCTATTTTTAAAGTAAGGAAAGAAAATGAAATGGTTAATTACCCACCCCCTCCCCTGAGACAGGCACTTCACATTTTCAGTTTCATTTTTTTAAAAATATATTTTATTGATTTTTTACAGAGCAGAAGGGAGAGGGATAGAAAGTCAGAAACATCGATGAGAGAGAGACATCGATCAGCTGCCTCTTGCACGCCCCCTACTGGGGATGTGCCCACAGCCAAGGTACATGCCCTTGCCGGAATCGAACCCGGGACCCTTCAGTCCGCAGTCCGACGCTCTATCCACTGAGCCAAACCGGTCTCAGCCACATTTTCAGTTTCTAAAACATACAATGGTACTTCTATTTGAAAAATAAAATACCATTTTAACCTGTTTTTGTAGGCTAGTCATCCCTTCACGTGTGTATCTTGAAATTTTTTAGACCTACAGAAGACTTAAAAAACAGTGAATACTCAGAGATGGCTCAATTGTATTCACCAATTGTTAATATTTTAACATATTGGTAAAACTAGAAGGTAGGTAGGTAGGTAGGTAGGTAGGTAGAAAGAGTGATGATAGTAGGTAAATGATAGGTATGTGAAAGATGACTAATAGATGCTTGATAGATGATTGATAGATAGATGGAAGATATAAATAGGTAATGTACAAACACACACGCACACACACAATGCTGAACCACTTGGAAGTAAATTACCAGCATCATGATTTTCACCCTTAAATAAATAAGCACAAGGACTTTCTCTGTCGTAACTACAAGACCATTATCACTCCCTAGGCAGTTCCCATGGCTGTGATATAATATGCAGTCCATATTCAAATCTCCTCAATTGTCCCAATAATGTCTTTTATAGCTGATTTTCCTCTCATCCGAGATCCAATCAATAATCACACAGAGCCCTTAATTGTCATGATAACCTACTTCTTTAAACTTAAATGAGCATGAACAACTTTTCATGTCAGAAAAAAGCTAATATGATTTAAACACTCCCCAGCCGGGAGGGAATGAGGCTTGCTGGCTTCCCAGCATTCCACCAACACGGGGCTAACATTTATTGTATTGTTTTTTCCAATTTGAAAGGCAGAAGCAGGACCTCTGAGTCGGTCCACATTTTACCACTATTGGGGTTAAAATGTTGTATGTTTCATGACAATTTGCATTTTGCTTTTGTTGCCCCTGCACATGTTTTGCTCACTTTTCTTTTGGAGAACTGTTTTGACCCTTCTCTCAATGTGTGTGTGTAGAGGATAGTTACCTTTTACATCGCGCACATTATAAAACTTTTCTCATTCTTTTTTTAACATTATGGTGTTTAATGTACAGAATTTTAACACTACGCCATCGACGCAGTCTTACCCTTATGGTAACAGACAGGTGACTGCCCCGGCGCGCCCCCCCCCCCCCCCCCCTGAGATTGTGCACAACCCGGTTCCTCTCTCAGGCACATCTATTACTTTGTTTGTTTGGTCTTTGTCACTCCTCACCCCAGGATGTTTTCCCATTGGTTTTTAGAGAGAGTGGAAGGGAAGAGGAGAGACAGAGAGAGAATCATTGATGTGAGAGACCTGTTGGTTGCTCCCACACATGCCCGGTCAGGGGTTTGAGCTTGCAACTGAGGTTTGTCCGCTGCAACCCTCAGTCCTTGGGCCGATGCTCTATCCACTGAGTCAAACCAGCTAGGGCAGGACACTTCTATTATTTTATGGTACTTTGTTTCATTTAAGCTTTTCATTCACCTTTCATTTGTGAAAATTTTATTGTACCAATTCTAGGTATTAAACAACAGGATGGAAGTCTTTTTAAATGTCTGATTCATAAATGATAGAATATATATAGAATAGACTAATATTAGCCATCAAAAAGAACAACTTAGGGGCTAGGGGTGGGGGTTAATAGAGGGATAAGGACACATATGTAATCTTAATAAAGAAATTAAAAAAAAAAGAACGACTTAGACTACATGGACTGACATGGGAAGGTATCCATGATATCCTGTCAAAAAATTCGAGTAGCAGAGCAGCGAGTAGACATGTGGGATGTGACCCCAGAGCAGAGGCCTTAGGTGTTTGTATGTGTGTGTGCACGCACATACACACACACACAACATTCTCTGTTGTCCCTCTTGGTCTCCTTTGCTGGCGGCTGCTCCTCCTCTTTGACTCCTAAATGTTGGGAGTCCCAGGACTCAGTTCCTGGCCGAGTACACTCTCCACCCCCAGGACCTTCCTGAATGATCGCATCGAGGCTCAGGGCTTTCAGTATTTGCCCTTGACTTCCAAATTGACATTTCTAGTCTTGCCTGAGTCCCTACCCCACTGGTGGGTTAGGGACCTGGGTGTTGTATAGCTAGGAATGCTTTGGGCCACAAATAATAAAATACTCAAGGATCAAAGAATTATGCATTGAAGACATTTAATTTTAGGACAGAAAAATATATTTAGAGGCAGAGAGTCCAGGGCTGGTGCTGTGGCTCAGCAGTATTATTATCAGTTTACGATTAGGTCCTTTCATGCTGCTCCACTATTTTTAGCAAGCTACCTCACGGTTGAAAGATGGTTGCCACAGCTCCAGAAATTGCATCTGTGTTCTGCAGACACGCCCAAGGTCATGCAACTTATATGAAAAAGCAAGGCTAGAGGTTGACCCGAGGCCCAAGAACCTTTGAAACGTGATGGCTGCATCCCAAGTGGAGTGATCTATGCTGCCTCTGAGGATATGCATGTGTGCACACGTGTTCGATTTCAACCTGATGCAACCAAAGATTAAAAACACAGGGAAGCATTCCCATTCAAGTCAGGAAGAAATCAAATATGTGCATCATCAGCACTATTCATTTTTACAGTGGAGGGTCAAGCCAGCGCAATAAGACAAGGAAAAAAAGGTATAAATATTTGAAAAGGAGAAGCAAACCCCACAGAAAAAGTCAATTGTGTTCTGATAACAACACTATTAAACTAGAAGTTGTCATGTAAAAAAAAAGGGCTCCTGTTTATAATAGCAATCAATATTTTTAAATTCCTAGGAATTAACCTATGTAAGGTATGCATGAAGCCTATATAAAAAAATTATCAATCTTTATGAAAGATGACAAGATCTGAATAGCAGGAGGTACAGACTCTGAACCTGCATGATAAGACTCAGTAAGGTAAAAATACTTCCCTTCCCCCAAAATACACTATAAAGTCAAGGCATTTGCCATCAAAATTCTAAATGGATTTTTTTTAATAACTGGAAGGGATTATTTAAAAATTTCTTTGGAAGAGAAAATGTAACACATTAGCTAAGAAAAGTTGTAAATGAAGCCACCATACCAGATACCAAGATAACTAGAGAGATTAAAGAGGTAAGGTGGAGGAGAAACGAAGACAACGGCACAAGTAAACACCTGAATTGCTGCTTCGCACGACAATTTCAAAACTACAGCTAAAAGACAAACTGGACATCATCCAGAACCACAGGAAGGCTGGCTGAGTGGAAATTCTACAACTAGGAGGAAAGAGAAAAGCACACAGACTCACAGGAACTGCAGCAGGCAGAGGTACAGAGGCACACACACAGAGGGCTCCAAACTGACTGTGCAGTGGGCTTTCTCAATCAGGAGGGAGACAAAAGCTCCCAACTGTTCTGAACTTCAGTTCCAGGTGAGACTCTGGGGACCCAGACTCATACAGGGAGAAACTGGACTGTCTGGCAGCAGACAGAACTGGAGGGCAGCTTTCTCTCAGAGGTGCTTGCAGCGTTGCTGTGGGACACTGAGACCCAGGGGCCTCTTAGGGCATGGCTGACGGGAAGCCATTGCTGTTTGCTCCACCCTGAGATCCTGCCCCACATATCCATTGCTGTTTGCTCATCCCTGAGACTCTGCCCAATCCAAGCTGAACACAGAGGCTTTTGCATATGAATGGCCTGGTCCTTTGAATTCTAAACTTATCTAACAAACTGTAGCTGGGTCAGTGAGACACAGAATTTCCAAAAGAAGGCCCACAGCCCCACAGCAGCTTGCATTGCTTAACAGCTGGGCCTTATCTGGGCACCTCCAAAACCCAAACAAAGAAGAGGAATCTGCAGATCTCTCTGTAGTTCCTGCTGGCTGGCCTCAGACAGAGGCTAAATTAGCATCTCATTGGAGATCCAAGAGCCAGTGTACCCAGAGTCAGAGTGGAATCATCCAGATTACAAGTGCTTGGATCCATAAGGGACACACTCAGGGGGCAGACACAGTGAGTACCAAAGCCCCACTGAAGCAAGTCCTGCCCCATAAGGGTGTCTCCAACACAGAGGTTCTCCCATCATAGACACAGCTCATCCTCACAGCCAATAGCCCTGGAGGTAAATTCCTCACAGTGATACCAACAACAATCAAGGCTTAATTACAACAAGACTGTGCATACAGCCCACAAAGGGGTGCACCCAGAGTGTCCACCTCAAATAACTGGGGAGGCTGAGCCACTGTCCCCTAGAGGACACCTAGCACACAATAAAACTCTAAGCAGAGACAAAGAAACAAGTCACAAATGAAAAAAATGGAGGAAAGCAAACTACTGGATATAGAGTTCAAAACCACTGTTATAAGATTTTTCAAGAATTTTCTAAAAAAGGCTGATAAATTTAATGAGTCCCTCAAGAATATGAAAGAGGACCAATTAGAAATTAACCATACACTGACTGAAATAAAGAATAATATACATAGGTCCAACAATAGATTAAAGGATTGCAAGAATCAAGTCAAAGATTTGAAATATGAAGAAGCAAAAAACACCCAACCAGAAAAGAAAAAAGAATCCAAAAATATGAAGATAGTGTTAGGAGCTTCTGAGACAACCTCAAGTGTACCAACATCCAAATTTTGGGGGTGCAAGAAGAAGAGAGAGAGCAAGACACTGAAAACATATTTGAAGAAATAATGACAGAAAACTTCCCCCACCTGGTGAGAAATAGACTTACAAGTCCAGGAAGCACAGAGAATCCCAAACAAAAGGAATCCAAAGAGGACCACACCAAGACACATCATAATTAAAATGCCAAGAGCAAAAGACAAAGAGAATATTAAAAGCAGCAAGAGAAAAACAGTTAGTTACTTACAAGGGAGCACCCATACGATTGTCAGCAGATTTCTCAACAGAAACTATGCAGGCCAGACAGGAGTGGCAAGCAACATTCAAAGTGATGAATAGCAGAACCTATAACCAAGACTACTCTATCCAGCAAAGCTATCATTCTGAATTGAAGGTCAGATAAAGTGCTTCACAGATAAGAAAAAGCTAAAAGAGTTCATCACCACCAAACCAGTATGTGAAATGCTGAAAGATATTCTTTAAGAAGAGGAAGAAAAAGAAAAAGGTAAAGATAAAAATTATGAACAACAAATACATATCTATCAACAAGTGGATCTTAAAATCAAGTGAATAAAAAAATCTGATGAATAGAATAAACTGGTGAATATAATAGAATCAGGGGCATAAAAAGGGAGTGGACTGACAATTCTCAGGGGGAAAGGGGTGTGAGGGTATGGGAAGAGACTGGACAAAAATCGTACACCTATGGATGAGGACAGTGGGGAGGAGGGTAAGGGCAGAGAGTGGGGTAGGAACTGAGAGGAAGGGAGCTATGGGGGGGGAGTAACAATTGTAATAATCTGAACAATAAAGATTTTTTTTTTAAAGAGGTAATGTGTTAGAGTGAGAAGTGTCAAATAGACCACGGTTATATAGTGGTCTAAAACTATGCTACCAGCCAATCAGGAGCAGGGGATGGGGCCAAGTGGTGCGAGCGCCGGCCCCGGGGGTGGAGATGAAACGGTGGTGGCAGCAAGCGCCCAGCCCCCGGGCACTGTGAGGGGAAGTGGCAGCAGCAGCAGTGGTGGTGGCTGCGGCAGGGAGCGCCCGGCCCCGGGCACTGTGAGGGGAAGTGGCAGAGCAGCAGTGGTGGCGGCTGCGGCAGGGAGCGCCCGGCCCCGGGTGCTGTGAGCAGAGGTGGCAGCAAGTGCCCAGCCCCCGGGACCGGGTGGTCGCAGGCAGCTGGGGCTGAGCTGAGCAGGGTGATGGCTGGGTGCCCAGAGGCGTTAGGCCTTGGGCAGGCTGGGGGTGAGCCATCAGTTGGACATCCCCTGAGGGCTCCCAGTATGTGAGAGGGGGCAGGTTGGGTTGAGGGACCACCCACCCCCAGTGCATGGATTTCATGCACCGGGCCCTTGGTTATACAATAAAGTGCACTGTTTTTCTCTTCTAATGGGTTCCCTTCCTCACCCCAGCACTTAATTCACCAATAGAAACTACAGAGACTAGAGAAAGAAAAACTACTTAGACAGATGGAGTCAAGAGGCCCTCAATAAGAATATTCACCGGAAGCCTTAAAAAGTCAGTGTCACAAACAGAGGGTGGTATTCTAGAATAAAGAGAGGCCAAAGTTTATAATAACCAAATGCCATTTGTGGGATGCTGGTCTTTGAAAAGCTACCAACTCTGAGACAATTAGAGAATTCTGAATATGAAGTGGATGCTACTGGAGAATTACTGTTAATTTTCTCTGGAGGGTGCGGGGGGGGGGGGTGAAGAGTGATGTGTTTTGTTTTGTTTTGGAGAGGAAAGACAAGGGAGAGAGAGAGAGAAACAATGATGAGAGAGAACCACTGCTCAGCTGCTTCCTGCACCCACACTGGGGACAGAGCCTGCAGCCGGGCATGTGCCCTGACTGGGATCGAGCCATGACCTAGTTCATACGCCAACACTCAACCACTGAAAAACACCGGCTGGGAGAAGGTGGTGTTTTTTGCGTGATGTAGGCAAATGTCTTTATTCTCAGAAAATACAAGTGGGATTTAGAGTTGTTCAACCACAAATAATAATAACATATTAACTGCTGTAAAATGTAGGCAAAGGGTATATCAATGTCCACTTGCTGTTCTTTTAATGTTCCCATGTTTGCCATTTTTCGAGGTAAAAATTGGCTAACATATTGAGTTAGATGCGAAATGACAGTGATTGGCGTTTCGGTAAGCTGTGAAAGTGAGTGAGAAAACCCAGCGCCCATTCTGGGAACTGGAGAGTCCCCAGCCACCGGCTGTGTCTTCTACTGAAGGCACCACAGAATTCTGTGCGAACTGCGCCCTTGCTTTTAAGTAAACAGCTTAGCCATACACCGTGTTAGCTTTGTTCCTGAGTTTTATGAAACTGGAATCCTATCCCCCCCCCCGCCCCCCAAACAGATTTTTCCAACATGTGTCCGTGGCATGGATCACTGAAGTGACTGTGCCACGGTTTACGCATTCCTTCTCCTCTCTCTCGACGTGAGGTTCCAACCAGACGGCCAAGAATATTCTTGTACAATTTCAGCGCATCGCTCACCAGCTCCTCCAAGTCCCAGGCCTTCACCTCCCCTCACCAGCTCCCTGGGAGGATTGGAAAAACTGTGTCCTGCTGCAACTATTAAAGTGGAAATCCCAATTGTTTATCAGAGTTGAAAGGGTTATGTTTGGCACATTGTAAATATTAACATTTAAAAAATAATTACATTGTCTTTTAATTTTTTGTGGTAGTTTTATTTCATTGTATTCCAACTGCACTATACCTAGCTACCCCATTTTACAAAGACTATAGAAAACAATAAGGAATTTTGTCAAAGATATAAAGCAGAAGTAGGCCCAATCTGATGGGTAACGGCTAATAAATATCTCATTACTTGCCTCACTTCACAGATAGCTCTTATAGCTCGTCAAGCTAGAGCATTTTACAAAATGTGTCCAGTGGAATATAAGCACGTGGCAATTTAGTATCCATCACCATCCTATTTAAAACTCCATGAATGGACTCTTCAACACTCAGAAATCTTACTTTGCTCCATTTTTTTTTCTTGAAATCATACTTTTATTTCATTCTCCCCACAAAATTTTATCCTAATAGTTAGTTGTATCCTTACAGGTCTCCTATCGGTCACCCTGTTATTCTCCTCTGCGATGCAACTAGGTACCTAACATGGGTTTTATTTTTACTTCCTGGGACCTTATTTCTCTAATTGGTAAACATTATTTCTAACGATGTAGCAGCTGATAATTAGATTTGTTCCTCTACCCTGCCATAGAAAACAATGAATTGGAAACTACCTGACTTGCCAAAGATTTATTAAATAGTCATTAGTCATTCACTTTTCAACCTTGACGTCAGCATGTCTTTGTGCCTTTGTCTGGCCATTTAGAATACATTTTACAACCTGGGGTGATGCACCAGAGAAAGGGTTTGGGCGTGTGGGAGCGGGGGGATGGCTGGGAGAAGGGTGCCTTTGTGAAAGCAGTACATTTGGAAGTTTGAATAGATTCCATTCAAACCATTCGTTTTTTTGTTACCACTCAGAAGTTATCTTACCCCCATTTAAGACCAATGTTGTAGAATACATACCTAAAAGTACAATTGCTAGGTGGCAGAATTAGTGGGTGCTGGTTTGTTGACGTCACAAAGTAACAGGCAAACTGTTTTCCAACTGTTGTTGCCCGGTTACCTTCCCACCAACTGGGTGTGAGTTCCACTTTTCTTTTCTTTTAAAAAATATATATTATTGATTTTTACAGGGAGGAAAGGAAAGGGATAGAAAGCTAGAAACATCAATCAGCTGCCTCCTGCACACTCCCCACTGGGAACGTGCCCACAGCCAAAACTGAATCTGGGACCCTTGAGTCTGAAAGCCGATGCTCTATCCACTGAGCTAAACTGATCAAGGCACACCCTCCACTTGTCTGCTGCCACGTGCAGAGTCAGAGTTTTCAATTTTGGCCAAACTGATGGAGGGAAAATGCATTTCATTGTGGCCTTCGTTAAATATCCTTGATTGTAGATGAGATTGAACACATATTCCCAAATTTGCTTGTCAATCCATGTTTCTCATCTATGAATTGCCTGCTCCTGTATTTTTTCTTTTTTTTACGGATTAGTTTCTGCTTCTCTTTCAATAGTATTGTTCTTTATGCCAATTTCTTGCAAAGATTTTGTGGCTCTGGTTTGTGGCTCTTTTTTAAATGCTCTCATTTGTTTTATTTTTTAAAATATATTTTATTGATTTTTCACTGAGAGGAAGGGAGAGGGATAGAAAGTCAGAAACATCGATGAGAGAGAAACATCGATCAGCTGCCTCTTGCACACCCCTGCTGGGGATGTGCCCGCAGCCAAGGTACATGCCCTTGACCGGAATCAAACCTGGGACCTTTCAGTCCGCAGGCCGACGCTCTATCCACTGAGCCAAACCGGTTTCGGCAATGCTCTCATTTGTTGAGCAATGCATTTTGCAACCCGTTGAAGAAATCCTTTCCCTCTGAAAAGAAACCTTCTTCTATATCTGCTTCTAAAATTTAAAAAATTTTGTCTTTACATCAACATCTTTAATCAACTCGTAATTGATGTGCATCTGTGTGTTGTGAGGAAAACATCCAGGTTCACTCCCCTCCCTCCCGCCCCGGAGACATCATCAATTGCTTCAGCACTACTTCACTATTGAAAACTCTGTGGTCAGTCAGGTTCATATACATGGAAGGGGTGTGTGTCCTGAGCTTTCTTCTCTGCTTTGCTGTCCCACTTGTCCATTCCGGTGCCAATGCTACGCTGCCCTACATCACCAGACCCTTGTGAGGCTCCATGTCCTGCAAGATCCGTCCCTTGTTTCCTTCTTCGCCCGTGTCATGGTTGTTCGTAACCCAAGTTCTTCAAAGTTGTCCTGGGGTTTTGATGGAATCTGCTAAGCCAGTTGGGGATAATTGACACATTGATGACATGGACTCCACCATCACCACGGTATCTCTGTCCGTTTGTTCTGATGATCTAAGTACCTTACATTTTTTGTTATTCTTAAATGGCTTTCCATAAATGTGTTTTTGTTCCCCACCTCCTCTCCAACCTGATGTCTTTTATTTATTTTTCTTATCTAACTGCTTTGTTTGTTGTTATCTAACTACCATGCTGAATAAAGTAGTAATAGTGGTTATTCTACTCATCGTTTACAATAAAGTGAATTGTTTACTGCTTAACAAATTTAAAACAGACTGAGACTTCGCCCGCCATCCGGAGCGTGGATTCCTGTCCCTTACTCACGGCTGCCTCCCCAGCCCCTTGAAGAGTGCTTGGCTGGTGGTGGCGGCTCAATCAGTTTACTGAGCGGGAGAGCTTCCTCCAACCATGGATGAGTGCCCACTGGCTCTTACACATTCTTTAATGTCATAAACTCTTATTTTATACTATACACCTTGGTAACTTACACTGGCTTTCGTGCCCTGGGTGGTGTTTGCCGGTGGTTAGAGCACCAGCCTGTGCACCAAAAGATCTCCAGTCAAATCCTCTGTGGCCCCGTTGTCCCAACACTCTCCTTGCCAGTTCGCTCCAACCACAGCAGTTTCCTTGTCTGAAATGCTTTCCCCGCAGACCTGTTTCTCCTTTGCTTCTTTCTAGGAGCTACCCAACTGATTGCTTATCAGTAAAGTTGTCCCTAACATTCCTATCTAATTAGTACCTCCCACCCCCTACCTCCTAGTTCTGCCTTCTTCTTCTTCCTATCACTGATAGTTCTTCTAACACCTGACACCACATTACATCCATTTATCGGTTTGTTTCCTGTCAGTCTCACACCATAGAAAGCAAGCTCCATCCTAAGACCAGAAAAGTGTCTGGCTGGTAATATGTGCCCTGTAATATTTGTGAAATCAATGAGTTTGCATTTGCTTTTCATAATTGTCCTTCCAGCCCTTTCCCAATTCCCTTTCGTTTTATTCTAGGTTTTTATGTGGAAACATGTTAATCCAACTTAATGTTTTTTTCTTTTCTTTTTTTTTTTTTTAAGTCCTTTGGTTGCTCTCTAACCTCCCTCCCCTACATTTGCTTTTAGGTCGATCTATTCATATATATATATATATATATATACACACACACACATATATATATGTATATATATATATATATAAATTTTTATTGCTCAGATTATTACAATTGTTCCTCTTTTTCCCCCCATAGCTCCCCTCCAATTGGTTCCCACCCACCCTCTGGCCTTAAACACTTCCCCCTCCCACTATCTTCATCCATAGGTGTACAATTATTGTCCAGTCTCTTCCTGGACTCCCCACACCACTTTTCCCCCCCAAGAATTGTCAGTCCACTCCCTTTCTATGCCCCTGACTCTATTACATTCATCAGTTTATCCTGTTCATCAGATTTTTTTTATTCACTTGATTTTAAGATTCACTTGTTGATAGATATGTATTTGTTGTTCATAATTTTTATATTTACCTTTTTCTTCTTCTTCCTCTTCTTACAGAATACCCTTCAGCATTTCATAGAATACTGGTTTGGTGGTGATGAACTCCTTTAGCTTTTTCTTACCTGTAAAGCTCTTTATCTGATCTTCAGATAAAGAGTTATGAATGATAGCTTTGCTGGATAGAGTAGTCTTGGTTGTAGGTTCTTGCTATTCATCACTTTGAATATTTTCTGGCCTGCATAGTTTCTGTTGAGAAATCAGCTGACATTTGTATGGGTGCTCCCTTGTAGGTAACTAACTGTTTTTCTCTTGTTGCTTTTAATATTCTCTCTTTGTCTTTTGCTCTTGGCATTTTAATTATGATGTGTCTTGGTGTTGTCCTCTTTGGATTCCTTTTCTTCGGGGTTCTCTGTGCTTCCTGGACTTGTAAATATATTTCTTTCATCAGGTGGGAAAAGTTTTCTGTCATTATTTCTTCAAATAGGTTTTCAATATCTTGCTCTCTTCTTCTGGCATCTCCATAATTCGGATGTTGGTACACTTGAAGTTGTCCCAGAAGCTCCTAACACTATCTTCATATTTTTGGATTCTTTTTTCTTTTTTGCTTTTCCGGTTGGGTGTTTTTTGCTTCTTCGTATTTCAAATCTTTGACTTGATTCTTGTGATCCTCTATTCTGCTGTTGGACTTCTGTATATTATTCTTTATTTCAGTCAGTGTATGCTTAATTTATAGTTGGTCCTTTTTCATACCCTCGAGGGACTCACTGAATTTATTGGTGGTTTCTAGAAAATTCTTTAAAAACCTTATAATCATGGTTTTCAACTCTACGTCCAGTAGTTTGCTTTCCTCCATTTCTTTCATTTGTGACTTGTTTTTTTGTCTCCGCATTTTGGCTGCTTCCTTGTGTTGATAGAGTGGTTTTGTGTATTAGGTGTCCTATAGGGCCCAGTGGCTCAGCCTCCCCAATTACCTGAGGTGGACACTCTTGGTGCACCCCTTTGTGGGCTGTGTGCACAGTCTTGTTGTAGTTAAGCCTTGATTGTTGTTGGTATCACTGGGAGGAATTTACTTCCTGGCCTATTGGCTGTGAGGATCAGTTGTGTTTCCTATGGGAGAACTTCTGTGCTGGAGACACCCTATGGGGCAGGACTTGCTTCATTGGGGCTTTGGTGCTCACTGTGTCTGCCCCCTGAGTACATCCCTTATGGATCTGAGGAGTTGTAATCTTGATGGTTCCATTCTGACCACTTGGATCTTCAAGAAGGTGCAAATTTAGCTTCTGCCCGAGGCCAGCCAGCAGAATCTATGAAGAAATCTGCAGATTCCTCTTCTTTGTTTGGGGTTTGGAGGTGCCCCAATAAGGTCCAGCTATGAAGCAATGCAAGCTTCAGTAGGGCTGTAGGCCTTCTTTTGGAAATTCTGTGTCTCACTGACCCAGCTGCAGTTTGTTAGGTAAGTTTAGATTGCAAAGGGCCAGGGTATTCATATGCAAAAGCCTCTGCACACAGTGGGGGTGGGGTTGTAAATTGGGTAGAGTGGCTCTCAGGGAATCAACAGGGTGGAGCAAACAGCAATGACTGAACTTTGGCCCTGCCCTAAGAGACCCCTGGGTCTCAGTGTCCTGCAGTAATCACTGCAAGCACCTTTTAGAAAAAGCCACCCTCGTGTTTCAGCCCAATGCCAGACAGCCTAGTTTCTCCCCATATGCATCTGGGTCCCCAGAGTCTCACCTGAAACTGGAGTTCAGAGCAGTCAGGAGCTTGTGTCTCCCTCCTGAATGAAAAAGACAACCACGTCCTCATTTGCCAGCTCTTTCTATGCGTGCGCTTCCGCACCTCTTCTAAATCTCAGTGTGCTTTTCTCTTACCTCCTAGTTGTAGAATTTCCACTCAGCCAGCCTTCCTGTGGTTCTGGATGATGTCCATTTTGTCAAGTTGTAGTTTTGAAGTGGTTGTGCGAGGCAGCAAGCTCAGGTGTTCACCCATGTCGCTATGTTGGTTTCTCCTCTAGATTGATCTATCCAACTTGTCATGTTTCTGACAAGTATTTTCCCCAGTTTTTTTTTAAATCTTTTTAACAAAAGGCCTGATACATGAAATTCATGCACTGGAGGGTAGTCCCTCAGCCCGGCCTTGTGCCCTCTTGCAGTCTGGGACCCTTTGGCAGACATCACTCTCGCATTTCGGGACCGCTTGCTCCTTACTTATCATCTCCTTGCTGCTCCTTACTGCTCAGCTTCCTCCTTAGCACTGCAAGAGGTGGGAGAGGCTCCTGCCACTGCCGCTGTGCCAGCCAGTCATGAGCCTGGCTTCTGGCTGAGTGGTACTCCCCCTGCGGGTTCACACTGACCACCAGGGGGCAGCTCCTGCATGGAGCGTCTGCCCCCTGGTGGCCAGTGCGCATGATAGTGACCAGTCGTTCTGGTTGTTCTGCTGTAATAGTCATTTAGGCTTTTATTATATAGATTGTTTTATTATATTTTTAATGAATAGGAGCTGTAGTTTTTTAAGTAGACAGCTTTACTATTCACTCCTTGTGTGCTCCCACTCAGCAGTAATTATTCAGCTAATCCTCTTTCCTAGATTTTGAAGGTTTCCTCTCAGACACTGAACTCTTTAATCCAACTGTAATTGATCTGTGGGAAGGTGGGAGGTGAAGATCCGTTCTGTCTTTACCCCCAATTAGCCAGTTTTTCCAAATACCATATATGCAACGTCTTTTATTTCTCCTGCAAATTTATGGCGCTTTCTCTATCATAGGTTAGATTTTCGTATTTTCGAAGTCTCTTTCTGAGTGATGTTATCTGTCTATTACATAATGTAACCTTCTGCAGCCAGCCTGTCTGGGTGTAAAGCTTGAGGTCTTCCAATTACTAGCAGTGTGACCTTGGGACCAAACATAAACTTCTCCGTACCTTGGTTTTCTTGTTTGCAAAATGTGGGTGACAATAACACAAAATTGCCACTTTGTAGGTCAAAAAACTCTAGCAAACACCAGCAAGGTTGTAGAGTTAAACACAATACCTCGCTCAGAGGGCTGCAATTAGGATTCAACTGAGTAACCAATGCCAGGGCTCAGAAGAGGGCTCATCACCCTCTAATGGGCATCAGGTAGGTGCTCCTACTCGTTTTGCTTCTACCGAACACTGCCGGCTGCGTTCATCCGTTTTCTTCATCCAGATGTGCAAGAGGATCCATTTTCAGACTCTTCTGGGATTCTGACTGGGATTGCATGGAGATAATCAGGTCACTTGGGAAGCGCTGACATCCTTACAATTCTTGTCCTCCCACCAGCCACACACGGGTCACCCACTGACTCAGGTGTGCTCTGATTTCTCCCCACAGAGTTAAAGGGACAGGGCACAAGAGCCAGGAGCAGGGCATGGGGTCTGGGCACTCTCCTGGTCTGGTCTGGAGGGTCTTACCAAGGGCTAGAGGGGGACAGGGGCTCATCTCACTAAATCATTATTCCAAGACCAAGGCAGCCCTGCCAAAAAGAAAGAAAGTTGTGAGAAACTTTCCTACTAGCATCATCTCGTTCCTCCAGCTGCAGTAAAGGAAGTACCCACATGTGACAGGCTACAGGTGTCATGTTACCCACAAGTGGTGGCCCTGGCTTGGTGTCTTCAACTTAGACCATAAACCCCTCCATTTCCTTGACCATCAAGTGGCTGGAAATTCATAGGGTGGAAGACTATTATTATTATTATTATTTACTCTTATTATTCACTATAAGCCCGGTGCAAGAAATTCATGTATGGGGGGCTGTCCCTCAGCCCAGCCTGCATCCTCTCCAATCTGGGACCCCTTGAGGGATGTCTGACTGCCCATTTAGGCCTCATTTCACAATCCAGGACTGCTGGCTCCCAACCACTCACCTCCCTGCCTTCCTGATTACCCCTAACTGCTTCTGCCTACCAGCCTGATCACCCCCTGACCAGTCCCCTGCCAGCCTGATTGGTGCCTAACTGCTCCCCTGTTGGCCCAATTGCCCCTAACTGCCCTCCCCTGCAGGCCTGGTCACCCCCAACTGCCCTCCCTTTTAGGCCTGGTCCCTCCCAACTGCTCTCCCCTGCTGGCCATCTTGTGGCAGCCATCTTGTGTCCACATGGGGGCAGCCATCTTGTGTGTTGGAGTGATGGTCAATTTGCACATTACCTCTTTATTATATAGGATTTTAAGAGAACATTCCAAAGGTCCAAGTGCCCAGGTGGAGGCTGAGGTCAGCACAACCCCTCAAGAGCTCTGGGTTGCCAGAGAAGATCACCCCCAAAACACACTGGAGGGCATTTTGGCCCTGCACCCAAAGGAATGGGCTGTTGAACCAATTAAGTACTTACTAGTACTGTGCAGTCTTTGCAAAGAGAGAGGTGCCTTGGGAAAAAAGAGAAACTCCCACAAGGTGGGATTCCCCTGCTTCCAACCTCAGCTCAATGCCCGAGAGCGCACGGTGCTGTGAGCGCAGAGGCGACAGCTGGCTGTGACCTCTGAGCTCGAGAGGGTGAGATGGTTCCTCTGCTTCCAACGAGGATGAGGCTTACCTGGGAGCAGGAACTCTAGGGCTAGAGGGCATCTGAACAGAGGAACCAGGGGCCCTCTAGGGGCACTGGGCTTTAGGCAGCTGGTCCGGGGCACAGGGAGAGGCCCCAGGTAATGCTGCTCATCTAAGGGCCTCCACCCAGGCTCCTCTGCCCTGAGCACCTTCTCGCCCATGCTGGTTGGGACCACGGCCTTGCCCTGAGCCTCAGGGCACAATGACCTCCCACACTGGAAGCAGCTGCCTCCCCAATCAGCTCTGAACCCCAAGCTTATGTCCTGCACCCAGGTGCCTAGTGGGTCCCCCCAGCCCAGCACACTGGCAGCGAAGTGTTCACAACTGAGGACGCCTTCCTTGAGGACACTTTGGCTGACACATGCCCGGGTCATAGCTCTGGCATTCAGGGCACTGTCCCACATCACAAAGACTTGTCCTGCCCCAATGCCAAATTGCCAGGGAGTTGAGGAGGGCCTGGTGTAATGGGAGGCAGCCTCTGGAGGTGCACGCGGAATCCAGGCACGGCTACTGTCCCCTCATCTCATCCCGTGGCCTCCACTTTGCTGAGAAACTGCCTTCTGGAGAGAGAGCGATGAGCCGGAGAATGAAAACTCCTGACTACGAATGTGACTTTGCAAAATGAGGCTGAAAATGAATCTGTCTTCACTATCATTCATTAAGGAGAGTCCTTTATAAATCCCAAATTAACAGTCTCTCTTTAAAGATGGGCGATTATCATTCTTTTCTGGCAATTTATAGCTTTCAAAAATGCTAACATATAAAAATTATCAATGGGAAATTCCCCAACTGTGGTCACGGGAAAATGGGAATTCACTTTAACACTGTTGATAAACATTTTTTAAATTATCGATATTCTTAAAAGTGATCATCACACACGTATGTTAAATGACTGCCCACATACATGTGTGTTGAATGGCCGTTCTGGCAACACAACTGTTCTACGTGGTCACAGGAAGCTCGGATTCTGGGTTCTGGTGGCAGAGTGACTGGTTAGCCTGGCGGATTTACCCAGCTCAGAGATTCTTTGACCACGCACAGTTGAAATGCTTATCTTAATCCATGGGCTCAGGCTCCTGCAGCTTTCTGCAGTATCCCACCAGGCACCTGTGGAAGGAGGAATCATGGAAATATTGGTTTGGCTCAGTGGATAGACCATCGGACTGTGGACTCAAGGGTCCCGGGTTCGACTATGGTCAGGGGAATGTACCTTGGTTGCAGGCACATACCCAGTAGGGAGTGTGCAGGAGGTAGCTCATCAATGTCTCTCTCTCATCGATGTTTCTGGCTCTCTGTCCCTCTCTCTTCCTCTCTGTAAAAAATCAATAAAATATATTTTAAAAAAAGAAATATTGGAAATGAGGAAGGCCTTTCTGAAAGGAGACGCTGTCATTACTCAGGATTCACAGTTGTTGAGAACTTCCCTGCCGGTGTCAGAGCACACGCCTGCCTCTACCCCAGGCCAACCCCAGGGACCCTGACTCTGGGTCTGAGACCTCACAGCAGGTCCCAACACACAGCACATGTGGGTAACTGAGGCCACTTAGTTTTATGGGGAAACCAGGTTGAGATGGTCCTCGTAGACTGAAGAGGAGAGAAGTATCCTATGGAGGCATCTCTTGGCACAGTGGTCACCAGCCCACGACTGGACTTCGGGCTCCTTGAGAGCCAGGAGCATCGGAGCAGGACCTGAGCCCGTTTGCAGAGTGAGCGAGCCTGAAGCAGCTTTGATCAGCCCCTGCTGGTGCTGACGGTGAAACTGAGGCTGGAGAGTTAACCATCGGAGGACGGGAAGCCAGGTGGTCTGAGTCCACGCCCTAAGTGGGCCGCTGCCGTGGCTTGGCATTACCATCACTTCATCTGTGTTACATCACTGACTTCCCAGAAACCAGGGTGTCGTGAAGCTTGGACCCCCTGTGCCAGGCAATCAGGGGAAGAAATGAGGAGTCAGATGGGGGAACTGATTTGGTCAAGGTTGGTCACTAGGATCTGACTCCCCTCCAGTGCTGTCTCCCACAGGACCTATCCAATTTCAAATAAGTACGTGGGCTCTGCTCAGAGGAGAAGAATAAAGAGAAACTTGAAACAGGGCCAAGCACCTTCAGGCCCCACCCCACCACCCCACAGCCCGAATGACAAAGGACGACCAACAAGAGCATCCAAAGTTCTGTCTCCCCATCTCTTTCCCACATGCAGCCTCCATCTCCCAACAGGCCCCTGACCCCTGGGGCTGGAGTGGATGCCCCTGGCCTTGGCCTCAGCACCCAAGGCTTGTGGAGTTGGGGGTGATCCAGGTCTCTCTCCCCCCCAAGATCTGGCTGCTACTTCTGTAGAAGGGAGCCTCATCCTTGCCTCCCCTGAGGCTGTGAGATGTGAGTGGCAGGTAAAGTGCTGGGTAAAGTCCTGGTTCTATTTCCACCCAAGGCCCCCACTACCTGGCTGCAGAGGTGGGAGATTGACCTGAAAGTTCTACACAGACCCACCCATTGTGGTTCCTGACAACCTGGCTGCACCCACCCCTGCCTGCAGGGAGCCCCCCATTCTGTCAGGATGGGAGTCAGTCCCTCCACTCGGCTTTTGTCATTCAGAGCCAGGGCTTCGTTCCCTCCCTGGGGTCAGGCGGCCACTTCCAAACTCCTCAGGCACTCTGCTCCCTGCAGAGTCCCCGCCGGAATCCGGCTGGATCAGGTGCCTCAGCGAAGGTCGGGCTGGGGACGGGAGAGGGGGAGCGGGTGGGAGGTGAGGGATCTGAGTCAGCCGAGCTGGGCAGGGGGCGGGCTTAATAGGATCAGATCTGTGTAATCCCATTTCAGCCTTTGTCATTCGGGCAGCGCTGAGCCTGAGCTGGGGGGCTGGTCTTTAAGAAGACAGGCGGCCACACCAGAGAGGGACTGGCATGACAAAGGCCGAGAGAGACCTAGTGGGGAGGAGGGGGGCCGTGGAGGGGATAAAGAGATGAAGATTTGGGGTCGGGGGGAGGGTGCACGACCAGTGTGGTGTCCGCCTCCAAGGCTAGGCCCCGCCCCAGGCTTTAGCTTGGACCCTAGATAGGTCTCTGTCTGTGGCCTTGCCTTTGGATGGGGCCCTAATTTCACGTTCAGGGCCCAGGAGCCTTACCTCAGCAAGGTGATGCGGGGCAGGAATCCACGGGGTTGGGCAGCCACTGGACGGTCCCCCTGCCTCTCTCAAGCTGAGAGACCCGGTGCTACCCGAACTCTCTCCCTGCTCCGTGAAGGCCCACACAGCCCACCATGACTCGGGCAGGTTTGGGGGTCTCTCCTTTAGATGTCCCAGTCTCAGTTTCCTCCCCCTAGCCAGGCCTGTGGGCAGGAGTGTATCAGGGCCTGTTCCAGGAAGAGCTCGAAGGTGGGACTCAGCAGGGTGGTAGGAAGGGATCCAGAGCCCATCCACGTGTGTTGGGGGCATCCCTCGTGGTGAAGGCGGGGTGGGGGGGGGTAGTGGACTGCAGAGTGTGGACTGGTCCAGACCCCGGGAGAGCTCAGAGGCCAGGTAGGGGTAGGGGATGACATGAACTGCAGAGGGGTCATCCCAGAGACCAGAAGGGTGTGGAGGTTGGAGTGTGTGGGAAGAGTTCAGAGGTCTGTGTGGGGGCCAGAGAGGAGACTCCACCTGGAGGCCTCTCACAGGGGAAAGGAATGGGCCAGAGCTCAGAGGCATTTGCCCAGGGCTGGGAATGGAGTTCCTGTCGGGGGTGGGTGGTGGGGGGCGGGGGAGGTGCAGTGCCAGGGTCCAGGAAGCCCAAGGGTGCAGATTTATGTGCACAGGGGCCACTTCCCTCTGCTGGGCTCCTCCAGGGGGTTGGACTCTTGGCTATGTGGTGTCTAGGAAAGCAGAGAAACTGGGCCAGGCAAGAGGGGAAGGGTGCACATACCAACATGCTCACACGCTCACACTCCCACCGCCACGCAGACCCTGCCCATCACAGAGCCAGCTGCCTGAGAAGGGACGCACTCACAGGGACTGCTGGTACGAGCTAGAGAGCTGAGCAGCTTCCCAGCTGGCTCACACTGACGGAAAAGCCGGCGTCCAGGGCTCCTCCCTGATCTGGGGTAAGAGGGACCTAGTCCCCAGATTGGGACTTGACCGGCAGCAGCCCGGAGACCAGTGGCACCTCTTGCCCAACCAGCACCCAGCTCCCGTGCAGCGGCGCCAGCAGACTCCCCCGCTACCCCTCGGGGCGGGGGGGCTGCAGTGCCTCCCGATACTCAGCCCAATTTCCCTGGCCCCAGGCCCACGGAGGTGAATGCACACCCTGACCTTTCCCCAAAGCTGCCTCCGAACTGCTCAAATAGGCAATCATTTTTTATGATGTAATTTATAATGTATGCAGGTTGTCTTCATACATATGGTGTTGCTTTTGTGTGTCAAGGTTTCAGGTGCTTTATTACTCAGACGGTGTGATTTGCATGCATGTGTAGCTACAAAGATCATATTTCTCCAGTTTGCACCATAAGGGCCCGAAATGAAGATGAATGGCACCTCCCTTCATGGGGACCGAAGTTCCCCCCTAAATCCCAGAGCCCCGGTAACCCAGAGCCCCAGCGCCAAGCTTGGGGGAAGGAGGCCCTGGCACATCAGAGGGTCAAAGCAGGCCACCTGCTCGGGCTGCGTGCGTCTGAACAGAGGCCCGGGGTCTCCGGGGACAGAAATAGGGGCACATGCATAAGAGCCCTTTTCCCAAGGAGGCCATTCGGCTGGCCGCGTGAACACTCAAGTCTCCCACAGGTGAGAAGAGAGGATGCTATTGAGTCTGGGCAGGACCTCACTCGCCACTTACTTCCAACCACTGCAAGGAGCTGGGAAGGTCCTGAGGTGCTGACCGGGTCCTGAGGCCGACAGAATGTCCCTCTGGCTTCCTGCACATCCAAAGCCCCTTGCCAAGGGGGTGGCACAGCTTTGCTTGGGAATGTCCGGGGCTGGAGGGAGCAGCCGCCACCCAGCTCCTCGACTAGGCTTGCCCTACACAGTTGAAATGATTAAGCTAATTAAGCCAGAACAAACAGATGCAGGACAGAGGGGGACACTGACCTGGTGAGAAAGGGCATCTTGGAATGCAGGTGTTCATGTCAGCTACGCAGAGTGGGGCAGCCTGCGTGCAGGTGCAGACAACCAGATTCCAATCCAATGCTCCTCCAGGGTAAACACGGTTGGGAGGGCCCCCACCCACTCCATTTAGCTGAAAAGGTCCCAAGAAAGAACCTCACATGGAGCTGGAGACTAGGAGGAGAAAGTTGGATGCAGAAAAATGCACTAACTCTCCAAAACTCCAGCCATGATTGGGGTTGGGGAAGGTCCAAGCACTGGTGGCCTGGGCCACTCACTCCAAGGGGCCTCTTCGGAGCTGGGGGAGGAGGTTGCTTGACACCTAAGACCAATCTAAAGAGGGCCCTGCTGGGGAACATGGAGATGAGGCTGCGGGTTTTCAGTGTTCTCTTTTTCTGGATGGGATCGAGGGGGAGGTGTGTGCCTGGCTCCCAAGGGAACTAGGGCAAGGGGGTTGCCTGGTCAAGTAGCTGTTGGGGGGGGGGGGCAGGAGGAGAGAAGGGGGAGGTGCTCAAACCCTGTTTGGATTGGTAAACACGGGTGGGAGCAGCCCAGAGAGCCCTCGTGCACGGTGGGAGTGGGGGCCCCAGGTCCATGGCCTGCCCAAGTGTAATTATTTGATCTGCAGATGTAAGTGGAATTTATTGTAACAACAAATATAGTGATGTCAAAACCCAACCTTGGATTAAAGCCGGCAGCCAAAGGGGAAGTGTATTAATTTCCAACAGCATCTCAGGCCAGAGCCTATTAGAACAAGCTATTCTTCAGGCCCCCCCATCAGAATTAATCATTGGGAGTTAATTTGAAGCTCAGACAAGTTGCTGTTAATTTAGTGCAGGGAGGACGGGATGGAATAAAAAGCTGAGGTGCTGGCCGAGCCTCGTGGGTCTCATTAATCAGCCAGCTGAGACGGCCTGGCTTGATTACAATTTGCAAAAAAATTCATTAGGGCCTGGGCGATTGACAATTTTTCTCTCTGCCTGTGATGTGACTCATTAGGCAGCCAAATGAAAGCCATGATGACGGCCATGATGACAGCGGCCATCAAGTGCTGCTTGTTTATCTTCCTCCCCTTGGCCTGTCTCTCGGCCTGGCCTCATCCACGGGGCTCTCCAGGGCACCCCAGGGGTCATGGATTTGGGAGGAGGGTGATGTGTAGAGAGGGCAGGAGGGCCTAGAGCCCCTAGCCCTCTGCTCCACCTGCTTTCAAAGGGCAAGGATCATGCAGCTGGGGGAGGGAGATGAGGGCTGGGCTCCCTGAAGGCGCCCCCCCCCCAGCCCCCCATTCCTAGGGAGCTTCATTTCCCCTCAGAGGTGTATAGCCAAAGCTTCAGGTCTCCTTGTGCCTCTCATCCCGGCCAGGACTTTTGGAGGGGGGAAGGGGCTACACCTGTCATGGCAGAAGTGTATGTGCGGGCACTCTGGGATCTGTAAAAGTGCCTTGCTCTTAATATGCAGGCCCATCAGGGAGGGTGCAGCTCCCCAGGTCCTACATGCACAGGGAAATCTGGGCCACACGCACAGTTCTGCTGGGGGTGCATATCCGGCCTGGGACTGGCTGGCCTATAGAGGGGTTTTGAGGGGGATCCAGTGGGGCTGGTGTCTCCACCTTGGCAGTAGCCATATGACCAGTGGAGACCTGGTATCTGATGGAGCAGAGAACGCCAGCCAACCGGCTCTGCCTACTCTGCCGGTGTGCTCCTGGACAAGGCCTTGCCAATCTTGCTCCAGGGCAGGAAATGACCACCTGCGGGCCTCCGGGAGCTGGGTGGGGGACAACAAGGAGCCCTCGTGGCTCTCCGCTCCTCCCAGAGTTGGGTGAGGATCGGTCAATCCACTTTATTGTGCTCTAAATCCAAGCCTGTGCCATTTACCCCCCTGGGGAATCTTGGAAACGCAGTTGCGCACGGCCTTCACTTTGCACCTTAAATTCGGGGGGAGCCTCGGTGCCCAGGCCCCTCCGCGGCGGGGAGAGGGCGCGCTGTAAGCGGCATAAATTAAGTCAATGTTAGTATTTACCCTCGGCGCTTCCCCTTCTTGAGCTGAGGACCTCGGTGTGTCCCTGCAATACCGCTCTGAAACCCTCTCCTGACCTCCATTGCGGAGGCCCCTTCCCCGGAGATGGCCAGGGCTCCGCGCCGCGCGCTCACCCGTCACCCTCCCGCGCCCGCTCCATGCCCCGGGATCACCGCGTCCCAGTCTAATGGGCCTGGACGCTCCAAACTGGTCGGGCGCTTCCGGGTCCGGAAAGGAGCCGGCAGCACGGGCCGGGCTCGGGGTGCGGTACCTGAGGTGGCTGGGGTGGGATTGGGGATGCAGGTACGCCCCTCTCGGCCCTGCTGGCCGTCAGCTCTTAGGCACCCACACTGACCAGCCCCAACCAGCCCACATTCCTCGCTCCTTCCCCCTTTGTGCCGCAGGTCGCCCCGGCACTCTCGGGGTGGGGCGGTGGTCGGGTCCCGCCCCCTCGGACCCCGCCCGGAAAGGAAGGTGCGGGGCCCACCGGCGGGCGGCGGGCGCTGGAAGCCCGCCTCCGCCTCCTGCAAGCTGAGCGCTGCCCGTCAGACCCGCGTGGCGGGTAGGGTTTCTGATCCGGTGGGTAGATAACGCCCGAGCCTGATTTATGGGCGCTAGGTCCTGTTGGAGCGAGCAAACACCAGTTCTTTTGGAGTCTTTATAAGGAAACCCGTTTGCTCCCTGTTTATCAGGGACTTAGAACATCAGGAGTTTGTGCAAAGCCCCCAGTACCCGCAGTCACTCCCTCTCCCTCCTCTGGCCAAGGTCTGCCAGCCTCCTAGGTATTGAACAGGCTGTGCAAACAGGGGGGTGTTAGATTTCTAAGGTGAAATTTTGGTTTTCTTGAATTTATTGCCCAATTGGAGCATTTGCTCCAACCGAAAACCCGGCAAGGCACCGTGTGGCTCACTTCCAGCCAGTCAGAACTGGCCAGGGGACGTTTGTCCGTCCTAGTCCCAGGCCAGCTGCCAGCCACACGCTGTGGGTGCCTCCCCACCCCCCTGCAAATCTGGACACACGTATGAGACCCAGGCATTGGTCTCCCCCACCCTCTCTTTCCTTTTTATTATTCACAAGACTGAGATTGTTCAAATGGCATAAGGTGTAAGAAAATAAGCTACATTGAAATAAATTAAACACAACAGAGACGTGCTTCAGACATGGCTCAGGGAGGATACGCGACCCCGGGAAAGAAAGCCAGGCAAAACCAAAGCGAAGCAAATTCCCAGACTGCCCCAAACGCCTGCTTCTCGGTCAACTAAAAAAGCCAGAACAGAAACAAAAATAAGTGTCAACCCCAGTGTGTGTTCTTGCATGTCATGTTTACCTTTGGAAAAGTATGGACAGGTGGGTAGCTGCTATGGGTGGCGGGTTACAGCAGAGGTTTTGTTTTCTTCTGGAATGTGAGTGGAGAATATTATGGGGTGCTTTGGTCCTATATAACTTTCAAAATACTGCAGCTGAGATCCAGTCCATATAGATATCTATGTACAAAGTAGGGTAGTATAATAAATATTTAGTGTGTCTTCAGCAGTAGCCGTAGCCCCTTAGAAAGCAGTCTTTGAAGCCTGTGTAATGAACAGATTCTCACTTTACTTGGGATGTCCACAGTTGGGGTGCTTGCATCGAGGCACACAGGCCACCCTGGGTTCCCTCCAGCGCTGCGCTTGGGGTGCTCCCGAAGAGGCCAGGCCCTGGCGCTCCCTGGGCCCTCAGGGCCGGGCCTGCTCCAGCTGCTGATGCTGACTTCTGATCGCGAACCTGCTGACATGGACGGGGATGGGGACCACGATCTTGGGGTTCCGGGAGGGCTCCCCTGTCTTGGAGTTGGCATTGCCGGCCTTCACACGTTTCCACTTAGCCCTGCGGTTTTGGAACCAGATTTTCACCTGCACCTCGCTGAGTTTGAGGGCGTGGGCGATCTGCGAGCGCTCCGTCAGCGACAGGTACTTTTTGCAGTGGAACTCCTTCTCCAGCTCCAGCAGCTGCTCGCTGGTGAAGGCAGTCCGCCGCCGCCGGTTCTTGCCCGTGGACGTGGTGCTGCCGGAGGCGCTGCCGCTGGGCGGGGGCTCCTCCAGCGCGTGGCTGGGGTCTTCCTCCTTGTGAGCCGCCTGGCCAGGCAGATTGTCATCCGAGCTGTAGTCCAGATCGCTCTCCAGCGAGAAACTCTCTTCCTTGCCCTTCGGGTCGTCTTCCACCTTTGACTCGTCTTTCCCTTGCCCTCGGACAGCCCCAGCTGAAAGCAAAACCAAACGGGGTTTTATTACATTTCGCACACCGGCCTTCCTTTCCCCTTTCCTCCGGCGCTCAGGCATTCCCCTGCCTTATCGAAATGGTCTTCCTAGGACAGTAACACATTGTGATTTCCTGGCCTTTTCGGGGGAAGAGGGGGCGCGTTAGAAAGCTCAAAAGAGAGGCGGAGACCGCACACGCCAGGGACTCAAGGCCGGCGTGCCTCCTCGGCACCGTCCCAGCCTCTGGCCGCTTCAGGCCCGAGTCACAGCGAGAGAGAGAGAGCCCCAAGAGAGCTTCCTCTTTGTCCCCCGTGGTGGGTGGAGGCTGGGTGAGGGTTGAGGAGGCAGTTCAGGTCCCACCATCCCAGGGGAATTTTGTGAACTTCAGTTTCGTCGAAGCCAGGGTGGGCACTAGGGAGGCGTAGATCCCACGCCACGCATTTTGGGGGAGACATAATGCCAGCCAAAGGGAAGTTTGGTAGCCCAAGGAGAGGCCCCACCAGACAGCCCCATACACACAGGCAGCTGCAGAGCCTCCCAGGAACCCAAAGGGTTCAGTAAATGTGGACGCCCCTAGGCACAGGCAAGGTTGAGACTCCCCTTAAGGCTGAAACCTACCCGGGACTCACGCAGGGGCGGAGTGGGGGGTGGTCGGGGGAGAGACTTCGTCAAACCCAAAACAGATATGCCGCCCTGTATAGCAGCTGGCCCGGAGGAGTGAAATGCCACCAACCCCCCAATCCGGAGATCATCCTTGTCCCGTGACTATAAAATGCTTCCCTTCCCCACCCCCGAGTCCCCGCGGCTCCGCTGGGCCGCGTCTTCCCGCTCGTGGCTGGGGGAAGCTGCGGGGTAAGGGGGGCTCGGCCTCGACCCTCTGGCCCCCGCGGGAAGCTTGAGCGGGCTCGTCCCCGCCTCCTCCCGCCCCCCGCGCCCGTGTCGCGCGCGCCGCCGACTTACCCAGAGACGCCTGCACCGCCTCGGCCGCAGAGAAGGCGAGCAGTGAGCCCTCCTTGGCCAGGAAGCCTTTGCCGTCCTCAGCGTCGGCCTGCAGCGCCTCCGCCTTATCGAAGTTGCTGCTGCCCGGCAGAGGCTGCGGAGCGAACTTGCGGGCGGCCGCCGCCTCCTGGTGCTGGGGAGATGCGGAGAAGCCACCAGGCAGCGTGGCCATGAGCGTGGAGGTGAGCGCCATGCCCTGCGCCAAGCTGGAGCAGAAGCCGGTGGGCAGGCTGGGGATCTGGTGGTGAGGGTGCGCGGGAGGCAGCGCGGGCTGCAGCGCGGCCTGGGGCAGCGCGGGCGGCGGCGGCGGCGGCGGCGGCAGCACCACCGGCCGGTAGGGCATGAACATGGGGTAGCCGGTGTAGACGAAGTGGCCGGGGCTGGGCTGCGGCGGGCTGCCGATCAGTGAGTCTATGCTGAAGGCGGTACTACTCCCCAGCGGGCGCTGCATCATCATCAGCGACGGCGGGAACGTTGCGCTCATAGACGCGCTCGGGAGAGACCAGCGAGAGGCGAAAAGTCCCTGCGCCGCGCCGCCGCCAGGAAGCCCGCCGGGCCCCTGGAGCACAGTCGGGCAGCGGGAGCAGTATCCGGAGAGCAGACGCCGCTGCCCCTCAGTCCTGGACTCGCTGCATGCCCAGCGGTTACGGGTGGTGCGCGGGGTGAGGTCGTGCGTCCCGGAGCGAAGAGAACACCCGGGCCCCGCGGGCTCACTGGAGCCACTGCCGCCGCTTGCCCGTCGAAGCCCGCGCGCGTCGCGACCGCAGCCCTGTGCCCCGGCTTACAGCCGTCGGTAGGTCCGTCTGTCGGTCCCTCTGTCCGTTGCCTGCCGCGCGAAGCTGGCGCACTTGCCTTCCGCGGGCGCCGCCAGCACCTTTAAATCGCGCTCCTCTTTCTCATTCACATTTTGCCTGCTGCCCAGCCGGGCTCGCGTCACGTGGGGCCCAGCGCCGCCGCCCATTGGCTGCGCCAGGAGGGGCGTGGGAAGATGCGGCCCCGCCCCTTCCACCAAGGCCGGCGGCCAGCGGGCTGCAGGCACCACCAGCGGAGTGCCTGGGCCTGAGAGCCTGAGCCTGTCGCTCAGCGCAAACTTGAAAGGGGCGGTTGGCACCCCCAAGGCTCGAATCCCGCGGCCTGGCAGCCTGGTCAAGGCCGCCTTCAAGGGCAGCTTCCGGGACTAGGGCCCGCCACGACTAAGCCGAGGGCGTTTTCTTTTATAGCTGCATTGGAACAAATCTCTTGGCTCAGGGTAGCTCTGGGTGCTGCTGCTGCTCTAGGGGTCCCGGCGAGGTTCCTGGAGCTGGGGGCATGGTCCTGCTGCTTTGATCTGTCCCTGGGGCTCTGCCCGGCAGCTGACAGCCTCTGCCCCTCTTGGGGAACCCTGGGGGTTGCTCCTTGCGCCCCCACTCCTGCACTCCCGCCGGGGTGGGAAGGCTGCCGTTTACTCCATCCCGAGCTGGGTCCTCCCGTGAGCGATCCCTTCTCATTTTTCATGACATTCTTAATCATCGCACCTATTTACACACTTTGCCTGTGCGCACCAAAATAACAGCCACGATAATTATGATAATAAAGCGAGTCCTTCATCTCCTCCATCCTGGGGGAGGAAGGGGGAGTTCCTGTGCCTCGCGATTGTATAACGTGAGATTATCCTGATGAAAGCTTTATGATGTTTGCTCAAATAAAAGCTCCGTTTTGTAAATAGGCGCTAATTAAGCACGTTGAGAACGGAGGGAGCGCTCACCCCGGCGCCGCCGCCCGGTTTCCAGGGCGAGGACTCCAGGGCACGCGGCTCCTCTTTGCCTCTTTGCAGATGGAGCCGAGCCGATTCCCTCCAGAAGTCTCTCTCGTCTCGACCATGGTAAAACCCCAGGATTTGGGAGTGAGAGTTGGCGGGAAGGGAATGGGACTAGGAATCTTTACATCCCTTTCTTCAAGATAAAACCAAAAACTTTCAGCTTTCATGTTCCGTTTAAAAATGGAATCATCTCTCAAGCGCAGACCATGCAAAGCGCGTCAGCGCGCGCGGAGCTTCCACGAGCCTCCGGGGCCTGGGCTCCAACTTCCCGGGTCTAGATGTTCAAGTACCGGCTCTGGAGGAGAGAAGCGAAGGGCATTGTTACACCGGTCATTGAAAATCAGGTCACGCGGAGGGGCTAGTGGTTGGGGAGTTGGCCCGTGATGGGTGTTGGACGTGTGTTATGTATCACTTACAAGCACATTTAATTGGGAGATAAAGATAAATCGATTTTTATGAATTTATCGACCCGATTCTTTGAAGCTCTTCTTTCTCTTCCTTTCTCTAGAGCTCTCACCCCAAGGCCCCTGGGGGATGTCTTAATCCCAAACCAACTCCTCATCCACCAGTCTGGCTGGGCACCCCCTGCCCATCAGAAGGATCCTGGAGGGTGCTGAGAAAACTCTCTGGCCCAGCCGCCAGGCGCCCTCCTTCTCGAGACCCCCCCCCCTCCACACACACACACACACACACACACACTCACCACCACCACCACCACCACCACCCGGACAAAGACGTCTGGAGCGCGGCTCCCCACTCCAGGCCGCAGTAATGGATGGCTCCGGCAGCAGGAGGTTTGAAAAGAATTCATTAGGACGCTGCCTGTGTTGCCTCCACTCGCTTGAAGCCCAGACCCTGAGGTGGCTGAGGCAGTGTGGGGGAAATGAATTCCTGTGAGGATCCACCAGGGATGGAGATATCCGGGGGGTCTCTAAGCTCTATCCCTCTTTCTCCACTTGTACAAAAGAAGGAGAACGGGGGTGGGGGGGTGGGGGGGGGAGCTGAAGCCCAGGGCAAAAGGCTGATTTCTTTATGAGCATAATAAATATTCTCTCTCATTATGAGATACAGTCACAGAGGTCCGGGTCTGGTAAACTTTTTTTTTTTTTAATACTAGGGAACCCCCTTTGACTCCTGGTTTGATTTGCATGGCTACTGCGGGTCCCTTCCCTGCCTGACACCACATGCCCCTGGAGGCTGTTACTCATCCCACCCACCAGGTCTGCCATCCACTCTGGTATTTCACAGGGAAAAATATTGTTCTGGGGACTTCCGTCACCTGATTGCCCTCTTAAAGCTAGGAATCCCTTTGATTATTTTTGATGACAATTCTACATTTAAAGTTGAGCAAGAAGATTTAGGTCCGTTGAATTATAGCTACACTTGAAATAATTTGATGGCATATTATTTGCATCCATAAATTGCCATGCAAAGTATTGACTGCAGGGGTTATAATACTAATCTTATTTTATTAGTGAGTTCAGAGAATTCTCATCAATATGAATTTTATTTACTAGTGTGCTTTTTCTCGAATGCAGTGCAGTAATATTTTCTCATGTAATGCTTAACTGCTTAGAAAACGACTGCTCGTGTCATAAAAGGATCCTGTGTTTCACAGTGATTAACAAGAGTCATTGGGGCACCCCAGCTACCTGCACAGTGTTTGCAGCGTGGGGACTTCGGATGATAAAGCCTTTAGCAATTTTCCTCCGCTCCTCGGAGAGATATATGGGCAGCAGCGACAGGTACATACCTGGCTTATCTAGCCTTCAGATTCCTACCTGCTTAGCTCGCCACTGCTGGAAACTGCGGAGCCCTGCGCGCCTCAGCAAGCCCTGGCTGCGCGGGAAAACCACCCAGCGCAGATCTTTGCAACTTTGCTTTCAGAGGCCTCTCCCCTCCCTCTGGTTAGGAAGGACGCACCGCACCAACGGGAGATCTGGGTCCTCCAAGTCTGGTTAACTTCCTCGAACTTTTTTTCCAGGGAACTTTCCTCCGGGTTGAAGTTGGCCCAGTCCCTGGGCACTTTACTTGGCGGGTGCCAAGCTGGTGTCAGGATCGCTTTGAAGCCACTTGAAACATCAGACGTCAGTAAAAGGGGTGGTAATTAAGTTGTCTCCACGCTTGTGGGCTGTCCCAGCCTGCGGTGGCCTGCAGGTGTATGCAGGCCGAAGAAAGCACTGACCACACACATAAATGGACATCCACGCGACAAACCTGCGTGGGCCTGCCGAGTCCAGCTCGCAGGAGGGAGCGCCGCAAACCGCGCGCTTCCGTGCAGGGGCGAGGTCGCGGGTGGGAGTGGAGAGGGGGCAGCGTGGGAACCCCGGGTTTGGGTCTCGGTGGGTGCGGAGCAACCCGTGGGCGTATGGGGCCGGCGTCCTCGCCCGCCCACGGCCCAGCCCCCCCGGCGACAGGCTGGTTTCTTGGGTAACCACGTTGTTTTTATTTATAGGGACTTTGAGTGGCCTGATCATTCGGTCATTGCCTCGGCTCTTGCTGCTGGCAATAGCTGGGAAATAGCTTGGGATGGGTTTTATTTATGGAAGGGCAATTGGGATTCACACCCAGCTAACCCAGAACAGTCTCCCCCACCCCAGCCCAAGACGCACTCACAAAGGGGTGCTTGTGTAAAATTCCCCATCAGACACACCAATTTGCAAGTAGCAGAAAGCATTGAAGCCTCATTTTTTAAAACTATTTTATTCAGCTTTTTTTTTTTTTTAATCTGAAAGCCCAAAATAGACTCCATGTGGTTCTAAGTGAAGTCAGCCCTTGGCTGGCTTTGAAATAGCTCCTGCAATTATGTAAAAGAGCCATTCACCAACAGGACGGAATTAAAAGGGATCTCACCCGCTTCCCTTTCATTGCCAACCTCTCATGTTTGACTTTTCAAAGCACTTCCAACACGATGTCTTTCTCCAGGACAAAAGGCAGAACAAAAAAAGTCCCCAAACTTGTAAATTGAACGTCAAGGGGACTTTAAACAATTTAAAGCCCATAAATAATGATAAAGGGGACTGGCAAAAAAGGCAAACCCATTCAATTAATGGAGTTTCCCAAGCAAAGATCAAGTGGTTTATAAAATAAAAGTCTTGGCTTCATTATTCCGCTCCTTGACCGCGCAGAAGGCGGGACAGGGTTTTTTCTAAAGCGCCCCGAAGAAGGGACGCTGTGCGGGACTGTGTGCGGCCTCATTCTTATGTAGAAAGTTTTGCTTTTTGTCCCTCACACTCACAGGAGCAGAAACAAAACCGCCAACCTGAAGCATGAAGGGGAGGGTTTGTGTGTGTGTGTGTGTGTGTGTGTGTGTGTGTGTGTGTGTGTGTGTGTGTGTGTGTGTTTTCATTTCCTGGGGGAGTTGGAAAACGTCCCCGCAGGCCTGGGGCGGGGAAACGTGATCCTTCACACCTGCGCTGCCCTCCCCACCCCCGCGCGGAGGAGCAGAGGTGCTACAGCCACTCGGCCGGCCAGCGGAGTCCCCGAGGTACCTGGGGGTTCGTGCACCCGCCGGCAACCCCGGGACCCCGACGGCGCACCCAGGCGCCCGCTTCGAGCGCTCGGAGGCCGGATTACCCCGCACCTCACACGGGCTCCGCTATGGAGAGGGGTGCTAGGCGCCCGAGGGCGCAAGAGGGGGTCCTAGTCTCCATTTGGAACATCCCTACGGGACTTCGTGGGGATCCCCCACAGTGATGGGGCTGGGTCGCCAGGCGCCTTAGCCCTGGAAGCTTGCGCTCATTCGGCAGCACCCAGGCCCGGTCAAGGGGCGGGGGGCTCGGCAGAGACTGCGCCGCCTGCCCGCCTCGGGACTCCCAGCCTCGGTAGAGTGAGCATCTGGCGGAGCCCGGCCCGAGGCTGCAATTGCAGGCGTGGAGGGATAGCGAGGGCACGAGTCAGGGTCTGGGAAGCTGCGCCCGGCCTCGAATCCCAGGCCCTGGGGTGCTGGAAGTGGAGGCGTAGACCAAGGCGCTTCTCCCCCGGCTCCATCTCCTCCCATCAGCCCCCCTCGGATTCCCGCGCCCCCACCTTTCTCGGACTTCAAACGCACCCCGGCCACTCGGCGCCCGACTTTCATCTCTGCGCACAGCAGGCATTGTTTGCGGGCCTTCACAGATATGCTAATCCCGGGCCGCGTAAACGCTGGCCTGGGGGGCCCGCAGAGGGCACGGAGGGGTGAAGGGGTGCGCCTGCCCGGGCTGGGCCTGGGGGACAACTGTATGGACGGCCCTTTTCCTTATCCTGGAAGGCGGTGGGCATGTCATGCCGGCCCCAGACTGGCTACAGCCGCGAAGTAGGAGGCATGGGACCAGCCATCATGGCCAGGCCCAGCCGTGCGTGCTTCCTATCTAACTCGGGAGGACACGGCGCGTCCCCAAGCCTCTCGGACTTCTAGGACCTTCCCCCGGAAATCCAAGGGAGCGCATCTGCGGGCCCCCTGGAGGGCTCGACCCCCTGCAGGGTGTTGTCTTTTTAAAGAGTACGGGCTTACCGCTAGTTCATCCTTTTAACTCTTTAGAAACCACACTGCAAGGCGCAGGAGGGTGCTGGGATTGACAGCCACTCACCGAAGGGCTCTGCTTCTGCGGGGAACCAACATAAAGCGGCAAGTGCTTCTGACAAAACCCATTTCTCCTTCCTCCAGGCATACTTGCCAAGCAGAGCCAGCGTTTCCTGTGGTCACAGTTAAGAAACCAGGCAGCCGATCTGATGTCACAAGACGGGAGTGGGGGGGGGGGGGTAGTGGAGATATGGGTGCAAGCAGAAGGAAGAGGTGCTGGCTAAATGGGGAGTGAGATTGGATTTTGGGGGTAAGAAGTTTGCTGAACAATAAGCTCACCTGGGGAACGCAAGGATAGGTGTATGTCTCCAAATGACCAACCAGTGACAGCTGTGATTACTAGAAAAAGCTGCTCAGCCGAACTGGTTTGGCTCAGTAGATAGAGCGTCGGCCTGGGGATTGAAGGGTCCCAGGTTCGATTTCAGTCAAGGGCATATGTACCTTGGTTGCAGGCACATCCCCAGTAAGGGGTGTGCAAGAGGCAGCTGATCGATGTTTCTCTCCCATCCATGTTTCTAACTTTCTGTCCCTCTCCCTTCAGCTGCTCAGAGGTCCTGTCTTAGAGGAAAGACTTTTCCAAGGAGAGGACAGGGGTGTGTATGCTGATGGGGGTAGGGTGAGAGCCATTCTATTAATCAACAATGAGAGGAAGATGCCAAGAGATGCCACTCCCCTCTAAGAAGATAAACAGGAACACCTGACTGGCAGTAGGCCGGCTCCAAACCCACTAGGATGGACTCATTCTGCTTGGAGGGACATCCCAGGGTAGATTTTTGGTTGCTTTATGAGGGGCCTGTAAGCACTGAGAACCAGAGCCGATGAGAAAGGCAGAGGGTAGAGGCTGGCCACAGCCCCCACCCCCCCTCCCTTTAGACTCTTTGAAACCTCAGCTACCAGGTGCTCCTTTGCTCACTGACCTGAGGGATGGTGTAGGTCATGGGCCACCAGGGGGTGAGCCAGTTTCTTCTAATGAGGCGTGAGAAATGAAATGTAGATAGGCTCCTGCAACTGTCAGGCTGGGACAACCGAAAATGGTTCCCCAGTTAAATCTTACACAACCACTGTCCTTACCGCTCTCTGCCTTTGCCTGCGAAGGGACAGCCTTGTTTGTAGGTCTCAATTGTCCTTACTGCCTCAGGTGCCCTACATGGTGGTGACTGCAGAAAAGATGGAAAATGTTGATCTCCTAGGCCAGTGGTTGGCAAACTCACTAGTCAACAGAGCCAAATATTAACAGTACAACGATTGAAATGTCTTTTGAGACCCTAATTTTTTAAACTTACACTTCTTCTAACACCACTTCTTCAAAATAGACTCACCCAAGCTGTGGTATTTTGTGGAAGAGCCACACGCAAAAGGCCAAAGAGCTGCATGTGGCTCGAGAGCTGCAGTTTGCTGACGATGTCCTAGGCCTTTGAAACAGAAGAACCTTCAAATGTGTTCCATTTGTCATCTGGAAAAATACAGAGGTTGCATTACTTTGCTGCCAACAATTATATTTCTCCTATCTGTAGCCTGAAATCCTCAAATGTCAGAGAAAGAAGGAACCAAGGGCAAGGATAGAGAGCAAACTCACATCCCAAAGGATTTTCATTAAGGGGCCAACCTGCGAAAGCGGGTGTAGACCACATAGAAAGAAGAAGGAATGAGGAGAGGAGTTTGAGGCGCAATGGGAAGAGTCTAGGCCAGAGAACATCACAGTGCTGTCCCCTATCCCCACCCCTCCCAGGGGACTCGCCTGGAGTTTGTCAGAAATGAAAGCATTATGCCGGGGGTATGTTGCCCTTGTGTTTGTGTTTTTCCTTTCTTCTTCTTTTTTTAAAAATGAAAGTGTTCATACTCTCTAGTGTTCATCTTATCTAGTGTTTATTTTTCACAACTTTAAAACACCCCTGCAAAGGAGAAGTTACTCCTGCAGCTTCTTCCCACCTCTACTGCAGGAGGGGGGGGGGCGGGGAAGGGGGCAAGCTGGAGTGAGTGCTTCCTATGGGGGGCATTGCTGTTGACACCAGGAAGAGATCTCCCATGGGTGTCAGATACCTGTTCTGACCAGGCCACAGCAGAGTGGTCATCAAAGTCACGTCAGTCCCTACACAGGGCAGAAGTGAGACGGTCTCCTGCAGGCACCTGCACCTCAGCTTTTTTCCCTGTTCTCTGTTGGGAAATGAACCAAATCCAGGAGCAGTCCTGCGTGTCTCCACCTGGAGACACCTTCTGTTCCCGAAGTCTGCGGCAATAATGAGCTTCGGAAGGAGTGGAAGTTGATCACGATGGCTCATCGGGAAGGGCACTAGACACCTGCGACCAATACGATGCCTCCACTAAGTTCAGGGATTTCCCCTTCCTTTCTTTTGAACCGTGTACCCTTGTTTGTTTGTTGTTCATTCATTTGTAGAAGATAAGGACTTTAGAATATTTCTTGCTGGTATTTCTAGCTTATCTCGTGGTTACTATAATCTCTTCTTCTCAAGTTTCTCTCAGATCCACTCACAATGCAAACAAAACAAGAAACCCCCACAAAACTAAAGAGATGAGAGATGTCTTTAAGGCAACTTTGTTCTAACCCCCCAACCCTTCAAATTGAGTTCATTCAGCACAGTGTTATTTACTTGGACATTTACACTTTAAAATGTAATAACCTAAATAATTTATTGTACAAGCCAGATTTTACATAGCACATTTTTATTTTACTATTCTAATGAGGTTATTTCATATCTGTAAACAGAACTCACATAAGTATTGTATATTTTCATAAACTAATGAGGGAGTGGCAGGAAACAGTTTTATTTAAGGTTTTATGATATCAAAAGTATTAGCCCTAACCGGTTTGGTTCAGTGGATAGAGCATAGGCATGTGGTCTGAAGGGTCCCAGGTTCGATTCTGGTCAAGGGCATGTATCTTGGTTGCAGGCACACCCCCAGTAGGGGGTGTGCAGGAGTCGGCTGATAGATGTTTCTCGCTCATCCATTTTTCTATCTCCCTTCCTCTTTGTAAAAAAAAAAAAAAAATTAGCCTGAAAAGCACTCGTGTGTAGAGAGCGCTCAGGGATACAGAGCGCCCCCTATTGGCCTGTGACTAATGGCATCTGTTGTAGAGCCTGTTGGGACCCCGCGGTTCCAGGGAGTAAGAAGCCTGCCGACTTCCCCTTTACCGCGGAATTATTAGGGCCGAGATGTCCATCTTTTTTATGCCTACAATCGCACAAGGAAAAGATTTCCAATTTCTTTTAATTGGAAACCTCCAGGCCACAAGAGAAGTGTTTGTCACAAAGGAAGGTAAAAACACCAGATCTCCATGATTGCACAAGTGAATACCATCAGATTTTGGACAGAGGAATAGAAAACGCACGTTGGCTTTCTTTAAGACCCACTAAGGGTCTGCTGACTCTGACTCACCCTGAACAGGGCGTGGAAGCGGATGGATAAAAAAACCTTCCGACATCATAGTCTGAGGGGCCTGGGTGCTTTGCTGAGCTTCCCGTGGCCTCTGCTACACCGTCTGCATAATGGGTGGGAATCCCTGCCCTCCCCCACAGCGGCCTGCCGACGTTCCCGTAACGCAAATAATCAATATTGTGTCAAGGGAGGTGGCAAGGAGGTGAAGTAACTCACATAGCGCTCCAGCGGGGCTCCCGGCACAGAGACATGGGGAGGGTAGCTCAGCAGCGGGCAGGCCAGCCGCCCTGGACGGACCTGGAGGTGCTGGGTGGGCGCGGGGCCGCCAGGGGCGCCAGCCTGTGCGCTCCGAGGAGGGTATCCCTGTGAGGCAGCCTCAGCTCACTCGCCTCCCGAGCATTTAAAAACAAACCGCGGGCCACCCACGGATCGGGACGCGGTCTGGCATTTAGGAACGCGCGAGCCTCCCGCGGAGAGGTCCCGCAGCGCCGCCCCTGCGAGGCACGGCGGCTCTCCCTTTGCACAACGAAGACTCGGTTCCAGACCGTCCCCGAGGCGCTCCTCTGCCGTCGCTCTCAGGGCCAAGTGGAGCGTCAGAAGGGCGGAAGGCACTGCCTTCCCGGGGAACAACTTCTAGGTCACTTTAGAGTGTTTTATTTAAATAAAAGGCCCGCTGAGGTGCTGAACAAACAAATCAATACCTTCCTCTTTGGGGGAGAGGGCTGGCAACTGCGCACTTTGGCCTCTTCCCTGCAAACTCTGTCTCCCAGGGATTTCATGCCGAGGCACCGGAGGCGGACGTACGAACACCACGGGGGCAAAGGGGTGGGGGGGCGGACGAAGCCAGGGGACCGCACACCAGCTGCAGCAAAGGACCCAAGGCCCCCTCTCTTCCTTTCCGCTCTCCAGGCAGGACGTTAGCTTTAGGGCGCCGCCTGCGGGCCGCCGTCGACGTCGGCCCTTCCGAGCCGCGGAGCGGATCTGCTCCCACTTTGGCCCAGCGGCCCCGCGCACTCCCCAACTTCCGGCCTCTGAGCAGCCGGGGCCTCGTGTCCTTGTCCCGGGTGTAGGTGGTGCGCTTTTACCCCAACTCAGCTCCTCCTCCCCCCTTTTCGTGATGGGGCAGAAGAAGCAAACATTTCCAATTTTAGTGTGGCCCAATTATCTCGTTTGCACGACTTAACATGTTTCTCTTTACCCCATTTCAATCTAGTAAATATACTGAAGCAAGTAGCTACTTTATCAGGGATGGCTTCGCCTCGGCATTTGCATATAAAGAGAGTCAGGGGCGACCCATCTCCGGCTCCACCAGTCGCTGGGCCCCCTCCTCCGGGTGGTACGCCTAGATTTGAGGCCGAGGCCACGGTCTGCGAGGACCCTGGGGAGGAGCAGCGGGCAGGGGACGGGCCCTTCCGCTGAGTGCCCCGCCCCCCATCCCCTGCTCCTGGTCCCCGCACCGCCCGGAGCCCCGCCCACGCTTCTCCCGGGTTGGGGGCGGCCCCTGGGTCCCCCAGAGGCTTGAGCGACCCGGGCGCATTTATCCCCAGGTGCGTTTATTAAATCGTGTCTGGAGATAGATGGACGTGAACACCGGAGAGGAAATCGCAGCGCTTAGTGGAGCAATCTTCTGGCTTTAAATTCCGAATAAAAGTCTCAAATATTCCCGGGTCAGGGGGGCACTGTCTCATTAAAACCACTCTCGTCCTGAAACTGCAATGCAGACATTAAAGCGCAGTATTTTTCAATTAGAGCTGACGAATTCAATCAAAATTCCATAGATTAGGATGAAATGAGGCATGGGTCATTTACAGGGGAATTTAATTGCCGAGCCATTAGACAAATAGTATATTTGCCATTCCCGCGTTATCCATCATTTTCGACATCAATACGGGGCCGCATCGCCTCGTCCCGCAGCCGCGGCGTCGGCTGTAAACACTCCCTTCTCTGTACCGTCTGATTATATCTGATTTCATTTAGGGCCACGGGGGATTATAAATGTTCGCGCAATCAAGTTCATTAGGACTTCAAATCGCATTTCTGATTGGGATCGCTCTGCCGCTGTCCTCCCTGCGCCTTTCAAACCCCAGGACGAGGCTTTCAAAACATCTTTTTGAATTTAAAGCTTCACATCCTTTTGTCTTCCAACGCCCCGTCACCGCCCCCCCGCCCCCACGGTCCCCCGCACCCCCGGACTCCTTCCCTGGGGAGCGGACTTGAATCCCAACCTGTCTACAGCGAGGCTGGGTGTGGGGTGGGGTGGACCCTCGCGGCCCCCAGGCCCGACCCAAGCAGGCCTCCCACCCCACCGGGAACCCCCCCCCCCCCCCGCCAATGCTGGGCCGAGAACCCACTCAGGTTCGGAGACCTGAGCAGAGCGCGGGCGGGGGGCTAAGAGGGGAGCGAGGGGGCGCCGCGAGGCGGGAAGGATGAGGAGCCCCGCCTATTCGAGGATCATGGGTGGGTGTCAGCCCCTTATCTCTCCACATCTTGCCCATCCACCGCCCCCGCCCCCCCCCCCCACCGCCCCAAGCGCGCTCCGGAGTCCTGCAGCCGCAGGCCTCTGGGCAACGACTGGACATCGATGGCTGACCCCCTTCACTTCAGAGACCCGGTTGGGGTGGTACCCAGAGGAGCCATTCTACCTATCAGCAAACCCGAGAAACAAAGGAACAGATTCTTCTAGGCCGAGCTCCGCAAGAAAGGCTGAAGACATCTTTCCAGCACAGTTGAAAAATAATAGCTTAATATTAACTGCTTCTCATAAAAACATACTTTCACAGAGATACAGTTAGAAGAAAACCCTCATTTTACCCCCGTACTTTGTGCTCATCGCTGTTAGCTGCCTCAGTAATTTAATTGGAATGAAACGTGAGAAATGTGTCATTTTTTGAAGCATTTATGCATCACTTCCTAGAAATCTCATTGTGTTAACTAGGAGCCTACTGCGTTCTGTTTAGAACCCATAATCACATTTTTATGTGTCTGTATTACGAGTTAATGTGACCTCCTGTCTTTAGCAGATTAAAAAAAAAAGTTCTCTTTCCATAACATCCGCATCAAACTCTGGCTTGCAGAAAGTAACAGAAACCCCGTTTCTTCAAGGTTCTCCGAACTTACCCACTCAAGGGCAGGGGGAAGAAACGTGAACAGAGAAGTGCCTACTGGATGAATAATTACACACCGAATTAAAACCCTGCATTAAACGTCGTCGACAGCAAACACTGCATTCTCAATCATGTTTATTGCTTACAAATTGCATTACAAAGAAATCTACTCTTTTTATTGGAGTGATTAAGCAGAGTGTTAGGGCTGCAGAAGTACCATTCTGAAAGATTAGATGGAGGCAGACTTCCCGGCTAGTTACATTGCCGTGGTGAGTATGTATAATTTTGTTAAAGAACACATTTAGCACAGAGATGAGGATTGGACTGTCATTATAGCATCATAAAAGAATCAACTTAAAATTATATTTATTTATAAACACATTGCCTATAAAACATTCATATTTAATACAAAGGAAATAGGCAATTCCATAATTAATATTTTCATTACTCAAATTTTATGATAGCCGCACAATTCTATGTGACAAGTCATGATTCTATACAGCAGTTTCTCTATACTCTCCTCCTCCTTATCACGTGAGCAGAAATCTTGTTTTCTTTAATTCTGCGGTGAACAGGTTGATGAAGGAAGGGTTTGCTTGTGGTGCCACCTGCAGGACTCCATGAAAATAAGTATCAATACTGCAATCCTCTGTTGGGCTCTAGAAATGTAATCTCAGGCTTCTTTTTTTTTAATATTTAAAAAATATATATTCTTATTGATTTTAGAGAGGAAGAGAGAGGGATAGGAAGATAGAAACATCAATGTCGAGAGAGAATTATTGATCGGCTGCCTCCTGCACACCTCCCACTGGGAATCGAGCCCGCAACCCAGGCATGTGCCCTTGGCTGGAATTGAATCTGGGTCCTTCAGTCCGCAGGCCGGCACTCTACCCACTGAGCCAAACTGGCTAGGCCCACCTCAGGCACTTTTAGCAATTTAATGAAATGAATATTTGCTTTGAAACAGAAAGATGGTGACAATTTCAAGAAAAATCCTGGAATTTGAAACGTATGCTTAAGTTGAAAAATAAGATACTGTACTGATCATAGCTGAAACTTTAGGGCTTCTGAATATTCCAAGTGCACAGAAAAAATTTGTCTAAGGGATAATTTATTCTTGAAATAATGGAATAAAAGATGCCATATTCCTGGTTTATCACTTGGTCCTTGGGCAGCCCTTAAGAGATGAGAAGCACTTGGTGAGCTAATGACATCCGCAATGGCAGTGACTAAGCTTCCTCTCGGGTGCCTGGCATCAGGGCAGGTCACGGGAGCCGACCGGCTCATTCTCCAAGCCTATATTTTACACCATTTGGGGAGAGGGTTAAGTGTTCTTTGTCAAAGTTCAACAGTCGGCCCCATCAACCTGTGTCATCAGAAGGAGATTTCAGAAATTGGAAGTGTGACGATTATATACAGTTACTGTTATTAGCAAATGCTTCTTAAAGAGTCAGAGGTTTTGATTTTCCTCACAATAGGCTGAACTGATCATGATCATATAACTTAAAATTCATTGGACACAAAATATGCTGAAAAGAGAGGCCTGATGCTGTGCTCAGAATTTTAAATGTGATAGGTCCCAGCGTGCTGTGTCAGAGGGTGCCTGCTGGCCTTCCTGCTGTGCTGGGGGGGGGGTGTCCTCCTGTCTGGGGTGCCATCAGCATGGAGGGAGGCAGACCTCAGCAGGTCCTCCATCGGTGGAGAACCTCAATCGTGTGTTTGGAAATTCTCTGTGGCCGGATGACAAGTAAAACAAAAATATTCAACAAAAGCTGGAAGGGCCCAGCTGGTGTGGCTCATGAGTGGTGACCCATGAACCAAAAGGTCTCGGGTGTGATTCTCAATCAGACACATGACTGTTTTGGACTCATTTTTCAATAGGGGAATGCTGGTGGTAACCAATTAACATTCCTATCTCATTGATGTTTCTATCCTTCTCCTTTCCTCATTCTCTAAAACAAAAGAAAAAACAAACTAAAGAAGTCAAAGGGGCCCTGGCCAGGTGGATCAGTTGGTTGGAGCATTGTACAGTACACCAAAAGGTTGCAGGTTCTATTCATACTTAGGTTGTGGGTTCAATCCCTGGTCAGGGCACATATAGAAGGCAACCAATCCATGTTTCTCTCTCTCTCTCCCTCCCCCACCACTCTCAAAATCAATAAACACATATCTTCAGTTGAGGCTTAACATTAAAAAAAAAGTTGGAAGGAAAATAGTCCGCTGCTATCTTTTTTTAGTAGAAATAATATTTACTCTTTTGTTACCTTTTGTATTTTGAACTATGTGAATGCATCATTAAAAGCTAAATTTGAAATTAAAGAGAGCAACTTAGGTCTTATGAATTTGATTTTATGTTATACTAGAGGCTTGGTGCATAAAATTTGTGCACTGGCAGGGGGGAGGGATGGTCCCCTCAGCCCAGCCTGTGCTCTCTTGCAGGCTGGGAGCCCTCAGGGGATGTCAAACATCCATAGCGCTGCTGCGGAAGCATGAGAGGCTTCTGCCACTGCCGCTGCACTTGCCAGTTGTGAGCCAGGCTTCTGGCTGAGTTGCACTCCCCCTGTGGGAACACACTCACCACCACAGGGCAGCTTCTGAGTTGAGCACCTGCCCCTGGTGGTCAGTGCACATCATAGTGATTGGTCAATTTGCATATTAGCCTTTTATTATATAGGTTACTCAAAGAGAAAAATAATGATGTCCAATATGAACTGTGAAAGAATAGAAAACATTTTTAGAGCCTTTAATAAGAGAAGTCCCTGGTATACTTTGTTCACTGGAAAAGAAGTCAGCCTGGGTAATTGTAGCTTTAAAGGGGAATGTCTTTTGGAGGTTTATCTCAAGTACCTTCCTTCTCTTCCTTTTCCCTTTCCTCATCCCCTCCTTTCCTCACTTCCTTCTCTTAGCCTTGTCCTTCTCTCCTTCTCTCCTTCTCCCTTCCCTTTTTCTCTTTCTCATCTGGATAGAATGATATAAGTCCCCTTCATTTTAGAGCCTCCTAATACATGAAGCGTAGAGCACATAGTCATCAAAACAACACATTTTTGAGTGAAAAGTATTTATTAATAAAGCAAATTGCTAACAATTCAATTCTGAAAAATTAAATATGGGTCTTTATCAGATTTTTAGAAATATAATGTTAACATCTTTTCAAAAAGTTTTACTTTGATTCTAGGACTTCAAACATATTTAAACTTAATGCATTTCAGAAAAACAAGCAAACCATTCCCTAAGGTGTGTGGGAGAGACAGGACAGGGTGGCTGTAGCAGGGATAGCGAGTGTGTTCACTCAGATTCAGATTTGCAAAGTTCAGAGAGGACAGAGCTGCTTGGGGCTGTGGCTGCAGTTCTGACCTGTCTTGCCCTTTTATTTGTCCTCATAAATAACACTGCTTTGCTTTTCCATATTTTACAGTATTTTTCCCAAATAGGCCATTTTCTTCTGGTAATAGTAAAAACAATCATAGTAATAGAAGGAACTACCTACCAAGCTCCTTTACTGGGCTGGCTCAGTGGGGCCACCCTGGGAGAGAGGTGTCAGCCCAGCCACATTCAAGAGGCACAGACACCTTCATTTTCCAGGGGATCGCGGCTGGTTTCGGGTGAGTGACTCCTTCTGTTCAGCAGAGCAGCCTGGATCTGAAGCCCATCTCTAGGGTATCACCTCAGGCTCCTCTCCACCCTCCAGGACGCTGCATCCCTTTCCGGGACAAGGTCGCCTTCCTGGGCCCCACTGTGACCATATCTGCTCATCTGCTCCATGGTCCTTGTAGCTTGTCAGTAAAGTAAGAACCAAGACTCCTATCTGCACTCCTTTCAGTGGCCAAAGCATGAGGACCCTCCCCTCCGGACGACGTGCACGTCACTGTCCCTCCTTCTGCCTTGCCCTGTCCTGCACCCCTTCCAGTTTTTCTTTCCATGAGAGGTGACGCCTGTCTGTTTGGGAGGAGCTTGAGGACAGCCGTGTTTGTGTAACCTTTTCTAGGGCAGGTGAGTTGTTTGGCTCAAGGGCAGATGTGGGTGTCAGCTGAGGGCTCTGTTGCCCTGTTACTCCCTTTCAGACCCTCTATGTTAAAATCTGACTATTGGCCAAGGCTCAGTCACACTACCTCCATCATGATGCCCATCTCAGTATCTGCCCCCTGCTCACTCCCATCCCCCCTGCCAATGGGCTTCACTCATAGGGCACACAACACCTTGCCTTATCCTGTGGTATTTGTGGGTATAAACTCCCCTTCCAGACTGCAACAATGGAACGGGGCACCCTGCCCCCCCTCAGGTTGCATTGGTTCAGCCTGGACAAAAATAGAGTCACTGCTGTCTGCAGAGGAGGGCCACAGCAGTCCCTCTTATAAAATACTAGAGGCCCAGTGCATGAAAGGGGGTCCCTCAGCCCGACCTGTGCCTTCTCGCAGTCTGGGAGCCCTCAGGGGATGTCTGACTGATGGCTTAGGTCCAGGGAGTGGGCCTAAGCTGTCAGTTGGACATCCTTAGCGCTGCCATGGAGGCAGGAGAGGATCCCACCACCGCTGCTGCACTAGCCAGCCATGCACTGGCTCAGGGTTTCTGGCTGAGTAGCACACCCCGTGGGAGCACACTGACCACCAGAGGGAAGCTCCTGCGTCAAGCGCTTGCCTCCTGGTGGTCAGTGTGCATCATAGCAATTGGTCAATTTGCATATTAGCTTTTTAGGATGGTGTCTAATAACAAACTTGAGATCAAGTGAGGCCAACCAATCAGGAGATGATTGCTATTGAAAAGATAGTTTATTTGCTGTCATTTTCCAGAGATGGATCAGGCCTCACCATGGGGGCCATACGGGGAAGCACCAGGGTTGGTCAGAAGGGGGGGTGTGGGCAAGAGCCTTTATTGTGGTTTCCACAGAAGAAATGGGTGAGGCAGAATAGATACGTTAGGCTTAGGGTTAGGGTTAGCTACTTGGAATAACTTTAGTGGGCTCTGAAGCAAAAGGGTTTTCTGGTACTAGCTCCTGGGGTGTCTGGTGTCCTGGGGCATACGCACCCAGTGAAGGAGGGGCTGGGGTGTGCACTCTGGGCTGGTTTGCAATTGAAAAGCATGCTGGGCTGGCAAGTTGTTTACTATCTCTAGGAATGATAACCCTGGCGGCGGTGGTGGTGGGGGTTCAGGTAGACAAAGGGCAGAGTCTTTAGAGAGTCATCAGAGCCCCAGATGTCAAAGCCTCAGAATTCCGAAAATCAAGTGAATACAGTCCTAGGCTATCAGAACAGCTCTCGTGGTACAGATGTTTGGGCTGGGCTGACTGCAACCTCTGTTGGCCTGTGGCTTCTTGGACCATGCCCTAGAGCTGGATCAGTTGGGTTTGGTGAGAATGTCAGACAGAAGACTCGCATGGGATAAACATGTCTGGCTCACAGCCTCTCCAGCGTCCTTCTGGGGAGCCCTGGGCCACCCTGTGCTGGGAAGCACCAGTGGGCTCCTGGGAAAGGGTATTTATCATGGAACCGATGTCTTCTCTTAACATGCACATCTGTCATGTTTTGGGGACAGTCTTTCCAGGTGGCTGGGCTTCAGGAGGATGGGGCATTGTCCAAAAGGCAGAGGGTCAGAAGCCTTGGGGACATCATGCATGCTGCTGACCCCTTTCCGGTAGGAGACAAACCTTGCAGGAACAGGTATACCTTAGGGGCTCTCTGGTACAAGTACTATGTGATTCATGATGTTCATCCAAACAAGCAACCCGAGAGGCAGGAAGGGCTCTTACTGCATTCCCAGGCGGGCCTGAAGCTCAGGCAGGTCTGTGCACTGGCCAGTGGGAGGTCCCACCAGGTCCGCAGGTCCCCCGACCCAGGGCGCTCCCCTCACCGCCCAGCTACCACGGAAGCAAAGAGGAGCCCAAGAACAAGTCCACATGCTCTGGTTTTCAGCACAAAACACCCTCTGGCTCCAAAAGGAGGTAGCTTTGCAGGGTCGCCGGCAAGGGTAACAGAGGAACGAGGCGGAAGCACTGTTTGCCAAACCGTCTGCGAATGGCACAGCGGCAGAGGTGCAGCAGGCAGCGTGGGCTGCCAGCCAGGGCGAAGAGAGACTGGTAGAAAGGCCGGTGTGCCTGGAAAGGAAGGCGGGGTGTTAGTGTGAGCTGAAGCGGACGCACAGGAGCCAGACTTGTGCACTCAGGTGCTGGACCTCCACCCTGGTCTGGACTCCAGGTCCTTGAGCCCTGCCTTCCCTCTAGTCAGCTTGGGACTGCTCCGGCTTCTTGTGGCGACAGCACCCTGACTGTAACAGAAGCTCCGGCTGTGTGAATGCTGAGCGCCCAAAGGGAAGAATGGTTCTCAAATGCGCCCTCAGGTCTCTTCCTCCTTCCGTCTCCAGAGGCTTTATACCCACCTGGAGATGAGTGCAGAACGCCTGACACGGCACAGAAACAGTCAGCAATTCTGCGTGGACACAGGAAGCAGGCGGCTCCCTCACCTGAAATGCCTCCTCGGGAATCACCTCCCTCCAGGCCTCTGACACGCGGAGCTGAGGGTAGGCGTTGAAAAGCACCTCGATGACCGCAGGGGCTGGCGCGCAGGTCTGCAGCACCTGTCGGAAGTGGGGAGACCAGGAAGTGGGGAGACCATGTTTAGGTTGACTGGGCTTGGGGTCCAAGTACGAAAAGGGCAGGGAGATGGAGGTGTGTTCGCACCCCAAAACGGTCTGTGTGATCTCACTGTCCTGTCCCCCCAAGAACAGGGGCTATCCCAGCGACGGCAGAGCTGGGCAGTGGAAGGGCCGCAGGAGCGAGCTAAGCCCAAGCAGCGCTGGGCAAGGGGCCTTTCCGGCCATCGTGCAAATCTGGGCAAGGTGCTCAGCATCCCAGTTCAGGAAGCAGGGAGGGAGTGGGGCGGGGTGCGGAGAGGGCTCTGGAGAGCTGCTCAGGGAACAGCATGAAGTTCTGCTGGGAATGAGCATGGCCCGAGGACAGTCATCCCAACTTCTCACCTCAACTTTCTCATATGTCAGGACCCTGGCGAAGAGAATTGCTTTGCTGTGGAGTGTCTCCTCTACTTGGTCCTTCCCTTTTATTTTCAAAGTCCTCACTGTCAAAGGACTCCTATTTTGTTATTTGCAAATTGAAAATTCATCAGCTTTATCATGAAGGTGGGAATGCTTTGCTTTTAAAACATAAACTTTTTGTGGTTGTTGTTACGAAGAAATTTGAATGAACACAAACGTGGACCCAATAGTATGATAAACCTCATGTACCCACCATCATCCCATGGTGAATCCTGCCCCATCCATCCTCAGCTCTTCTCCCTCATATTATCTTAAAGCAAATTCCAGGCATTCTGCCATTTCACCTGCACATATTTTACTGTGTTTCCTAACGGACCCTTTAGAAGAAATATCTACACAGTATCACCTGAGACATTAACAAGATGGACTTTCTTAGTGTCATATAGTCAGTGTTTAAGTTCACAACTTTCTCTTCAGTGCCATTGTCTTAAAAGTAATCTGTTTGTTCGAATAAGAATCTAAACATAAGTGAGGTTGGTTGATATGTAGTTTTGGAACTTCCTGTTTCTTTGTTGAAGAAACTGGGCCATCTGTCCTGGAGTCTCCCACTGATGGGGTTCTGCGGGGGTGTCCCTGGGGTGCTGGGACGCACTGCTCCTCCACTGCTTTCTGTGAGTAGCTGCACTTGGAAGCTCCATCAAATTCAGAGTGGATCTTGGGGAGGAGAGAGAAACCTCATAGTTCTCTGTTTTTGAGGCTTGAGATTTACCGAGTGTAATACATCTGTTCTTTGTATTTTTTCAGATTGAGAAAAATGGAGTTCAAGAAATTTTTCTAAGACCAGGCAGCAAATACCTACAGCAGACAACAGTCAGAGCCAGCAGCTAAGCCCAGTTGCACCATGCTCTCTGGGCTCCCTGAGCACAGAGTCCAACAGGAAAAGGGACAGTATTTAAGTCACTTGAGATGGCCACTCCCTTACAGCCTGTCCAGGTTCCTTGACACCTAAAACTCCTTAAAATACAGAGAAACAGCCTAGCTGGTTTGGCCCACTAGATAGAGCATTGATTCTGGTCAAGGGCATGTACCTTGGGGGCAAGCACATCCCCAGTGGGGGGTGTGCAGGAGGCAGCTGATCGATGCTTCTCTCTTATTGATGTTTCTAACTCTCTATCCCTCCCGCTTCCTCTCTGTAAAAATTCAATAAAAAAATATTAAAAAATAAAATACAGAGAAACAAAATAAAAAGTTCATATATCTTTTGTTCAGAGATAAACCCTATATTGTGTATTCTCATGTTTTATGCATTTAGATAAAACATTAATATATGTAACAAAAATGGGCTAATACTTTGCATATTATTTTGAAACTTGATTTTTGTCTACTCAAAATTGACTGTGAACAAAAATGATAAATGAGCATCATTTTAGTGCTCATAAAATATTTTATGAATGGATCATGTATTCAGTGAAATTAACTACCGTAAGTTGAAATGATAAACAATGAACATTCTTGAACATAATTCTATCTCTGTCTGTTCCAAACCATTCTTAGATAATAATTCTACCCCCTTCCTACAATGAATTCCTGGAAGGAGAAGTGCAGGGTAAAAGGGTAGGTACGTTTTCAAGCTTTTAAAACATATTGTCAAATTGTGAGTGTATAAATTGTTACACTTCTTAAAGAACTGAGTATGAGAGTGCCTCTTTCTCTCTGCCAAATCATCTAGTTCATTATTTAAATTTGATAGGTACAAGATGGAATGTTTACACTTGTTTTGGTTGACCATTTATCTTTCTTCTTTTCTGAATTGCTAATAGAGTGTTTTCTATAGAGTGTTCAGTCTTTTCATTGATTTGTAAATATACCTTATTGATGAAGGTTATGTTTCATGGAGACAATAATTTTTGCAAATAATGGTATTTTCTCCTCACTATTCATATTTCTTATTTAATTTTCTTGTCTAATCACATTGGCTAGAGCTACAAGTTCAATGCTAAACAATATTAATAGCAGGCATCATCATCTTATCCTTAATTTTAATAGGATTGTCTCTAATGTTTCATCATAAATATAATCCTGGATATTAGTTTCAGATTGATACTCTAAGTTAAGGAAATACCTTTCCATTCTTAGGTTACTATAAATTTTAAGATTTAACTTTATTTTTTGCCTTTTTTTAAAAGCGAGTTGATACAAAAAGTTTTTCCAATATTGACCCACTTTTGCCTTCATAAAACAGACTTTATTTGGCTATTCTTCTAATTATAATGGAAGATTTAATTTACTAAGATGCTTTCACCTCTTTTAATAACTAAATTTGGTTAACAGTTTTAGTTTTTTGAGCTATTTTTGTCAGGTTTTAATATGTTAACTTAATAAAAGTATCTGAGAAAATGTCTATCTTTTTTAATACCCTGATTTAAAAAAGTAGATAATTATTGAATTAAGGAGGTGTGATTGATCTTGTACTTGATATTATCTAAGCCTGTCATTTAATTGCAGGTAATAATTTGATATTCTACTTCTTCCCTGGTCCCTGGCATATTTTATTTTCATTTCTTCTTGAATCAATTTTGTGAGTCTATATTTTCCTGGGAAACGATCTTCACTGTACAGAAATTTAGCACTGTACCGGTATGGGTGAGGGTTCAGCAGGAAATAGAAGGCATGACTGATACAGGATGATTTCAGGAAGGTGTACTGGCACAGGGGCTATTTGGCTCAGTGTGAGTGCAGGGGAACTACCAGAAAAGCGAGCTGGCTGCAGCACTATTTCCATTCCTGAGCCAGAGGGAGGAGATGGGGTGGGCTGCCTCCTGGGGCAGTGATCCCTGCTGGGGAACACATAGCCAGCCTGAAGCAGACAGGAGGCCCAGTAACTACATCTTCTGACCTCACTTTGCTCCCTGCCCTCCTGCAGTTGAGAGATGGCACTGGTCAAACCCAACAAGGCAGGGTGCAGGAGCCTGGTATGTGTGTCCCTCTATCTGGACAGGATATCGCCTATGTCTATCTCCTTTGGAAATAATTTTGGTATTTTCATTAGTTTTACAATGTGCCTTGCAATTATTTAAGTCGTCTCTCTTTTAACTGGGTTGTATGCTTACCACCAGTCCATTAAGCCATTCACTGCACAGATATTAACTAAACTCCTACTAGGAGTGTGTGAGGTCTGTGTGATACAACCGCAAGCCCTGCCTTCATGGAACTTTACAGTCCAAACACTAATAGCAACATGCAGAGAGTGCCACAGCCCTGCCGAGGTGCTAGAAATGGCACCTAACTCAGACCTGGGCTTGCAATGGGGTGGTGAGTTGGTCAGGGGAAGACTTCTGGGAAAGGGGACATTCAAGCTAAGATCTGGCTGCAGAGTAGGAGCGTTCTGGGGGCAGGAGTGCTCTAGGTGGACACATTTACCAAACTTGGAAGGTGAGAAGGACCAACACCTGTTGCCTGGGGGCTGGACTGTGACATGAGAGGAGCAAGACCGGAGATCGGAGAGAAAGCAGGGGCAGCTCATGAGAAGTGTCTGCACACAGGTCAGGCCTGTTCCAGCCGCAGGGCCACAGACAGGCTGCTCATCCACTGGTCTGTTCCAAGCCCAGACATCTGCCAAGCCCATGCCCCACTTGGCTCAAATCTCGACTCAAAGGTCACCCACCCTCAGTGCCACACCTAAAACGGCAGCTGCCTCTGCCTGCTGCTTCTCTCTGGAGGCCTTATCACCTCATCAGTCCATTTGTTATGTTCACTGCTTACGGTCTGTCTTCCCTTTAGAATATAAGCTCCCTGAGGGCAGGGCTACTGCTTTCTCATTATCCACTCCTACCACCTATCACTCAATAAATACAGTATTGGTTGAATAAATAAATTGAATAAATAGAAGGCTTTTTATTTTTTAAAATGCATTAGGAAGCCTTATGTCTTATTATCTACAAGAGTCCTTTCACCATCAAAAGGAAAGCCATCTGGCTGAGTTCAGAATCCTCGTGTCCAAACTTTTCCTTTAAAAATCTGTAGACGACATTTCATTGTCTTAGGGCCATGGTCGGCAAATTGCGGCTCGTGAGCCACACGCGGCTCTTTGGCCCCTTGAATGTGGCTTTTCCACAAAATACCACGGCCTGGGCGAGTCTATTTTGAAGAAGTGGCGTTAGAAGAAGAATAAGTTTAAAAAATTTGGCTCTCAAAAGAAATTTCAATCGTTGTACAGCTGATGTTTGGCTCTGTTGACTAATGAGCTTGCGGACCACACTGTCTTAGGACAACACTTGGAGTAGAGAAATCTGGGTCCAGCTTGGTTTTCATTCCTTTATAGATAGCTTTTAACATTAGTTCTTTGTCATGAACACTGGGGTGACTTTTATACCCCCCAAAGATTTGATTAACCCAGTCATGGAAATTCCATCCTTTTTTGATGATTATGGGTCTGGGGCAGGGCATATCCTGCCCTCGCCCCACCCAAATGCGCTCTTGCGTGTTGACACTTCTGGTTAACACAGCTGCCACCAGCAGTTCCCCGAGCAAGGCCCTCTCAGACACCCATCGTCCTCTTCTGTGTTGGGAGAACCCCGCCATTCAGACGAGGGTTCGCACTGGACCCCCAGATCTAGTTGGGTTACATATAGATGGAGCTCCAGGCAGTGCCTGCTTCCTAGGGCCTTCCTCAGGCTCTCCCCTGGCGTCCAGCGACCTTCCGATTGGCCCTCTCCCTTCTTCCTGCGAAATGGTAAATGCATTCCAGAGGCAGCCTGCAGCACCAGGACTCCCAGCCCTCCCCGCCCCATCCAAAAGCGCCCCTCCCTCAGCCCCCTCGGGGGTCACAGACTGTGACAAAGCCTTATTGCCTGTCTCCTGGAATTCATTTCCTGTCTCTCCACGGTTCCACCTCTCGGGGCTCGGGGCCCTCCCCGCCCTCCGCGCGGTGCCCTCGTGTTTGCCAGGCAGCTGGCTGCCTTCATTATTTCTCCGCAGACACAGTTTAAAGGCCTCCGCTGCCTCCGCTGTCTGCGGAGGGGCGGCCGCCACATCGCTCTGGCACGCTGATGTCGTTAGGGTCCGCGCGCACCCTCTCCGGCTAATGAGGCGGCAGAAAGAAAATTAAGGGGAAAAATCACACAGGCACATTGCTCTAGATGTCGCCGGAGACATAAAATGAGCAAGAAAAACAGAGGCACGCCATTTATGCTTGCTCCTCCCTCCTGCACCCGGGGACAGGGTGCAGGCGGCCCTGCGGAGACAGGAAATGGAGCCCTGGGTTTTGACTACTGCTCCCCCAGGATTCACCCCCTGAAAGTCCGTGTCATGGGAGCAGTGTGAAGTCACCTTACCTAATTCTGTAATTGTGCAAAAAGAAGACACGACAACTTTACATCTGGATTCTCAACATGGGCGATGGCCAGGAGGTGAGAGGCAAGACCAGAGCTTGGCAGACGTTCTCGAATCTGTCATTCTCTCTGCAGTCCTCACCTGGAGGACTGTGGCATTCACCAGCCCCTACCCCAGCATGTTCTCTGCACTTGAGCAGAGAGCTCATTTGGTTATGTCACCTCTCCGCTTAGCATGTCATTGATTACCATTGTTCTCCAGGCCAACAGCTCAAACCCTTACCAAGGGCTTGCCAAGCACTTGCCTCAAATGGCTTCCTCCTGCTGTTTCCTCCCCAGCGATGGGGTCCTCTCTGATGCAAGACATCTGCCTGGACTGCTCCTTTCTGCCTGGAATGGCCTTTCCTCCCTTCCTCACATCAGAGGGCTTCAGCCTCCAGGTCTGGGGTCACTCAGCTGGCGCGTGGGGGAGCCTGTAGAGCCTCCCTTCCCCCCATCAAGCTAGGTCAAGCCCCCTAATTGGCACTTTCAAGTTGTGGAGGGTCTTTGCTCTGTACCAGTTCTCACCACAGCAACATCACACGGGTGTGTGTGGTGGTCTTACCCTCCTGAGGGACAGTGCCATGAGGGCCGGTCCAACACACTTACCCCAGCATTGGGCTCAGCAATCCCTTAGGAATGTGTGCTGAATGCCCAAATGCTTCAGGGATACCCTGGGAAACACGGCCTATGTGGTTTGGGGGAAACAGTGCACCGCTGGTGTTGTCCCTGCACCTCCTCCAGTCGTGGCAAGCATGAGTGTGAATATTTACGGCCTCCAGCGCGTGCATTTCCGCTGGGTACTGCTGGCCTTGGCCCTGTAGGTAACAAGGCACAAAATGGCACAAAATAAGGAACAAGGTGAGGAACCAGAGTGCGTTAAGCCTGAGTGCTGACTGCAATGAAAAGTACTCTGAGGAGGGGGTCCCTTTATATATCGACAGACAAATGACCCACGGAGGAGGCAGGAAAGAGCAGTCCCAGGCCATGGGATTCTGTCCCGGTGCTGCTACCTCCCAGCTCTGGGACTTGGGGAGGTCCTGTCCCATCCCAGAGCAGGGCAGACTTACCCTCCCACACCCACGGGAGCACCAGCATTCTGTTCTGGGGTCCAGCCTGAAATCTGCTCTTCAAACACTTGGGATGAGGAAAGTGGAAGTTTGTTGTGAAAAGATGACATGGGGTTTCGTTACTGTCTCATGAATCCAGCATCCAGGTGAGAGGCAGGAGAGAACCGTGAGCAAAGCCCTTTATTCCAGAGCGAGCATCCAACCCACAAGCTCAGCTCAGAGGCAAAGCGAGTTTGGACCCACACTCGTGTGTGTGTTTCTCTGCCCTCCTATCTGCGCTCCCCCAGGCCAGCCCCACCTGTGCTGACAACTTCCAGAATTCAAACCTGGCCACTGCCTGCCACCTGCCCTTGTGCCCCCATCCCTGACTGGTGCTAACTAGAGGTCGGCCAGGCAGAAAGGCCTGGCATTGTCAACATGCTTGCTTCCCAAGCAGACGCCACTTTGATTTTCACCGCAGAGCACTGTCCTCGGCGCGGTGGCTGCTTGGAGTCCGCCTGCTGCGGCCATGGTGCCTTTGTCTGGGCACGAGGCGATGTGATTTATGTCACAGGCTCGCTGTGAAACCTTTTGCCTCGGTAATTCTGAGCTCCGTGGGAGTCTCTTTACATCTATTTCTAGCCCAGCTGCTGCCCACGGACCGCGTGCGCTGTGACATTGCCTGCGCCTCTGTGTACCCCTCGCCACGGTGCGGAGTCTCGCCCGCAGTGTATCTTTGTGGCCCGGTTCAGTGTGTTTGCTGCGTGCTCCACAGGGCTGCTGAGCAGAGCTGGTCTGTCCCTTTGATGTCTCTGTGGTGATTAGACTCCTTCCCTGGAGGAACATGCAGGGGGTCTGCGTGGGGGAAGACACTGCAGCCAGATTTCCAGTGTGTGCCCTGGTTGTCCTGGGCCCAGGCTAGAACATCACAGGCACCTGTAACTTGGCTCCGAGGACGCCAAGTGTGGTACATGCATTTGGGAGGCACCCTGCTCCTAGCCAGGAGTGCCATGGGTACCCCCTAAAGGTGTGTCGACCTCAGGACAAATAACTCAGATCCCCATTTCCATTTCCAAGGACTTAACAGCAAGTGGCGTGCCCTGGAGTTGCTGGAATCCCCTTCATTCACTCAACATTGAGGTGTGCAGGGGTCCGCTCTGTGCATGTGCAAGGAGAGCAATAGTGGGCACTGCTTTTTGGTGAAAGCCTCAAAGTATTCGGATTTCTCAAGGAAATTCTAATTCCTTCTAAGTTGCTGGGTGAGTCAGTGTCACTGACAGGAGCTGAACACTTCTCATGGCCTTTTGACCCCCACTATAGAACCCCCTCTCCAAACCTAAACCCAACTTATACCTCCACTGACCATGCTTTGTTCCTGTGTGGCTGACTCAGGATAGGGCCCCTGGAGACCCAGAGGGAGAGGCACTGTGCCTGCTCTGCATGTCAAGGTCAAGGCAGGGTAATTCCCACAGCCCTGGGGACAGAGTTCAGGTGGCAGAGGTCCTATCCTCAGGGAAGGTGCCCATGAGACTGCACCTGAGACTTGGGAACCTGGGTAAAGAATCACTCAAACAGAATGACTCCAAGGCCAACAAAGGATTATTTGTAGTCACTGCTGAAATACACTTGATTTTTTTTTTCTCCATAAAATCATGTGCCCTAGCCCTAGCCAGTTTGGCTCCGTGGATAAAGCATCAGCCTGTGGATCAAAGGGTCCTGGGTTCCATTCTGGTCAAGGGCACATACCTTGGTTGCAGGCTCCTCCCTGGCCCAGGCCCTGCTCGGGGCTCACGCAGAAGACAACCGATCAATGTTCTCTCTGTCTTTTCCTCTCTCCTCTACTTTCCCTAAAAACCAATAGCAAAATACCCTCAAGCAAGGATTAACAACCACAAAAATAATTTGTCTGCTATTTTTCACTGGTGGCCCATCACGTAAAGCCTGTTTATTTTTATTCTTTACACAAATTCCTATGATGATAGTTGATATGTGCATCTTGGTTTAAGGCAAACACCGTGTGACCTGGAGGGGCTGTGGGTGGGTCTTGTTTCCATGTTATGGGTTGATGGACTAAGCCTGCTAATATTGGGACTTGTTAAAACGCAAATTAGGAATATAAAGCTGCTGGCATTCCCTCCCTTTCAAGAGTCCAGCACCCTGGAGCCCCTGTATTAGTAAAGTTCCACGTGAGAACTGCTCAAAGACAATGTGAGAGTTAGTGTAAGACACTGGTCATAATGTTTGTCAGGGAAACGCTCAGGGAGCTGTTTGGATGGATTTCCCACTTTTCACCTGTATTTTTACAGACACAGACTTGACTCTGATGCATCTATAATGCAAAGTTTAGAGAAATGTGTGAGTCACACTATTTCATACCATTTAAAACACTGTTCTTTTGGATGACAGCCTTTCACCCATTCAAAACTTGTTAGGCATGTCTCTTGTCTCTGATTGGTGAGCGTGGGGAAGAGGGATCCTTTTATTTATTTATAAATATATTTTATTGATTTTTTAGGGAGGGATAGAAAGTCAGAAACATAGATGAGAGGGAAACATCGATCACCTGCCTCTTGCACACCCCCTACTGGGGATGTTCCCTCAGCCAAGGTACATGCCCTTGACCAGAATTGAACCTGGGACCTTTCAGTCTGCAGGTCAACACTCTATCCACTGAGCCAAACCAGTTTCGGCAAGGGGGATCCTTTTTTTCAATAAAGCACACTTACTTTTACATCTAACGGGATGACCTCCCTTCAGTGAAGTCATTTGGGAAAGACAATCTCTTACTCCAACCAACATTTTGGGAACTTTTCTTTTGGGAATATTTCCCGTCTTTTCTCTGGTGAGAACTCTCTATTCTTCCTCTTTATTATTTCAAGCTAGATCTGACACATGGGAAAGGTGACAAACTGCTCAGAGGCAAGCCTGCAAAACGGTGTTGAGGTCTCCACAGCCCCGACTCTGGGTAAGTCCCCTCACCTGGCTGAAACCCAGGGAGAAGGAGAAACACCTGCCTGGTATTTCACAGGAACACAGGAGGGCAACACTGAGGGAATTTGCAAACGTGTAATTAATCTCATTAACAAGGTTGGGGATTTCATTTCAGATCAAATGCCAGATGCCATAAGAAATCGATTTTCATTGTTCTGAAAATGACAACAAAAGATGAGCTGCCAAAATAACTTAAGGCATGACAGCGTCATGGAAATAAGTGTGTGCAGTCCTCAGGTGACTACTTTGAAAGGACACACGCAGGTATGCAGGTATGCTTTTTCACACCCCAACCTCTTTCTTCTCTGGTAACTGGAAGCTTCCGGCTCTGGCTCCTCAATGTATGGTCCCGAGACCAGGAGCCTGGGCCTCACCTGGGAACTGTTAGAAACGGAGACTCTCCCACCCAAACCCATGGAGTCAGGATCTGCTGCTTCCCAAGTCCCCAGGGGGTTTCTGGGTCCCTGGAAGTTTGAGAAGCACTGCATCAAGGCTTGGGGTGGGAGGTGCCCGGCCACCTCTTACCTTGGGGAAGGCATCGGGCCACAGGGTGGGGGAGCCGTGGTTGAGCAGCGCCTGCACGATGCGCTGGGGCGTGGCCTGGGGCGCGCAGGCGGCCGCCTGCAGCACGCGGGCCAGTGGTGAGGCGCCTCCATAGTCGAGCGCGGCCGCAGCAGGAGGAGCGCCAGGCCAGGGCGCGCGTGGCCGCAGGCCTTGTGCAGCGGGCTGCGCTCGTCCTCATCGCGCACGTCCACTGCCGCCCCGCGCCGCAGCAGCAGAGCGCACAGGCGCAGGCAGCGCTCCTCCTCCTCGGGCCCCAGCGCCGCGCCGCACGCCGCGCTCAGAGCCGTCTCGCCGCGGCCGTTCCTCGCGTCCACGCGCGCCCCGCGGCCCAGGTAGAGGCGCGCGTGCTCGTCCAGGCCGCGCTGCGCCGCCACGTGCAGCGGCGTGTCCAGGCCGGCGCCGCCCATGCGGTGTACCGAGGCGCCGTGCTCCAGCAGCGCCTGTGCGCACCTGCGGGAAGGTCGACAGTGGTCACCGGGTGGGCAGGGCCGGACACTTGACCCCCATAGCTTGCCACCTGACCCGCCATTCCCTGGCTACTGTTTAGGAGGCTTCGGATACCCCAGGGGGAGAGTGGGCTCCGTGAAGAGGAAGGAGAGCCCCAGAAAAAGAACGTAAGTTCAGATCTATACCCAGGCTGCGGGAGTACAAACTGAGCTAGGGAAAAATACTAACAAAACAAACAAACAAACAACAACAACAACAAAAACAAACAAAAAGAAAATCTGGCTGGCGTGGCTCAGCGGTTGAGCCTGGGCTTAGGAACCAGGAGATCACAGTTCTATTGCAAGTCGGGGCACATGCCCGGAGTGTGGGCTCATTCCCGATAGGGGTCGTGCAAGAGGCAGCCAATCAATGATTCTCTCTCACCATTGATGTTTGTATCTCTTTCTCTCTGAAATCAGATAAATGTATATAAAAAAGAAATATGGCAAAACACGGAGAACACCAGGCCCACCGGTTACTGAATGGTGGACATGGCTAGGAGACTTCCTGAGTCTATAGGCAGAGTGTAAGACTTGGGAGTAATTAGTAACTGCCTGGTGCTACTTTGGGAGGCGATGGGTTCAGGTGACAGTGCTGAGATACTCATTACTTGGGATCTTTGTCACACGTGGCAGCTGAGGAACTTCCCTTAGACCGTCAGGTTCTTTCTCAGCCAGCCTGTGCCTCTTCTGAAACCTACTCAGCTTTGGTGACAAGTGGACAGGGTGAGGCAAGGCTTGCCTTGCTCCCATCGGAGGACTCCTTCCAGCCCTCCAGCACTGACGACTCGCATGGGGGTGTCCCCAGGGCTGGATGCACAGTGAACACATAGCCATGCCTAACTGAGGGATGGCCTTTGTTTCAACCAGACTCTGCTGAACAGACTGGATTTTAGCTGTATCCGATTCCCTACTGGCCTCCCTGGGCATATAGCTCCCTTGGGACTCAGGGGTCTCTCCCAGAGGTGGCCCCTTCTGCTGCCTTCAGGTCTACCAACTGGAACCCAAGACTGCCCCATCCTCCAGGCACTAAGGCCTCTCCCAAGACAGCAGTTTCCTTGGGACTATCCACACCTGGGAGAACTCTAAACTCCTCAACCTAAGCTCAGGCACAGGCTGCTGACCAGTCTGCTGGGCCTCGGGGCCCTAGACACTGGTGGGAAACAGTCCTCCACAGCCCCTCCTCCATCCTGCTGGCCTTTGTCCTTTGTGGGCACTGCCAAAACACCAGCCCCACTTCAGTGACCTGCACCCGAGTCAGCTCCTGGGCATCACCATCAATGTGTTTGCTCCCCCTCTGGAGGCTGACGCCTCAGATGACACCCACAGACCACAGCCTCTGGTCCGTGTTGTTACCCATGCCAGTTGGAGCCCTTCTCATCTCTGCTCTATTGAGACTTGAGTCCTTGATCTCTCATTCTCTCAGCCCTTCTTGCCTTTGTTCCTTCCCTGGGCAGCACTCCAGACACTGTCTTCTTGGCATCCTAGGTTCTCTTGAACAGGGGATATGGCTATCCCCATGGCAGACAGCCAAATCCAGCCTGGAACCCGTGTGTCATCCACCTCTCATCCCCTTGGGCTGCTGAGTGCTGCTGAGAAAACACCACTCGTGGACTGGCCTTCGGTCTCGGGTGGGCCTCGGGGGCCTTCGGTTCGCATTGTCCAGTGCCGAAGGCCAGCTCCTCATCCTGCCACACAATAGCACTGCAGCCGTCACCGCCATCCTCCAACGGTGCTCTGGCTCCTCTCCTCCCTGGGACCTGCAGTGATGGTGCTCACCTTCTCCACACTCCAGGGAGGGCAGTCCCTCTTGGTCACCTTGCCCAGGTGCTTCCTAGGGGTCTTGTCTATTGCCTTTTTTCTGTCCCACCTCCCCCACCCTTCAGGTGGCCACCAACCCTGTTGACTCTATCACCTATAATCACTGCTTCTTCCTTCCTTCCCATGGTCACTGTTTGTGGACACCCAAATCATTTCTTGCCTGAGTGATAATGACAGCCTCCTAATTTGTCCTCCGCTCCAATCTCACAAGCTCCATACTTGCTGGAAAAAGCCTTTCCTGTGGGAATCAGATGACATGTGCCTGCTGGAGAGAGCCTGGTCCCTGTCCCCAGGACACGGGACGTTGAGAGACCAGCTCCTATGGGCCTCACTGGTCTCATTTCCTGAGGCTCCATCCTTTGCTTCAACGCTGTCTGGTCAGGTGTGGTTCTCAGTTCATGCCTCGTGCCTTTGTGCGGGCTGCTCCTCCCTGGGATGCCTGCCTCCAGGAAGGTAGACACATTTCTATCTCTACGTCATTTGCCTCTTGGGATCCTGTCACTCCAGTGCCACCAGCAGAGGGTCACAACTCTGTGTGATCATATGCCCTGCACATAAGTGCCTGGGTGCAGTGCGTATGGGACCATGTTTCAAATGTTCTTAGATCATTAGCTCCTTGAGTGTATCAACGGGGGGCTATTTACCTCTGCCTCTTGGTGTGCAGGGCAGCCCGCTCTCTGTTTTCCTGAAAAGCTCAAACAAATGCATTTCCTTAATGAGTAGCCAGTTACTGCTGGTTTTCCTGTTACTCGCCTCCCTGAGCTCTGAACAAGATTGTCCATGGAGACTTTCCAGGCTGCAAGTGGCTGCTGTTAAATCTGCTTATATTTCTACCCAGGGACGCTCAGTGGTCTTCATTCTCTCTTTGCATATCTTTAGCTTCCATATCAGCAGTATCTTGAGAAGCGGTCTGTGTTGGGTGGAAGATCTTTATAAACAAGTACAATTTGATGTGAAATGTCCTTTGGGACAATAACCAGCTAACAGAGGATGCAAATTTCAGCATCAGACTTCAGACTGGCTTCCTCCTTGCCTCTATGGGAGGTATTTCAAACAGTGCAGCAGGCGGTTACAAATCAAGGGTTCCGTCTCATTCTTGCCACTGAGCCTGTGCGCGCTGGAAAACAATTACAAAACATTTGCTTCTGCTTTTTTTTTTTTTTTTTTTTAAAGCAGCCCCGCCTCTCCAGAGACATCCATAGGGAAATAAAAGTGGTCCTCTATTCCACACCCACAGCCTGCCTGGCTGATGGATCCGCTTGCAGTTTGCAATGGGGATACCTTTCAGAAGAGCAAGGACAGTGGCACACCCCCTGGAGGGCTGCGGATGTCTGTTCCATTTTTAATGAAGAGCTTCTAATTGGCGAAACCTTGGCACTTTCTTCCAGCAGTTAATGATGTGAGTTGCAGACCACAGGCATGAGAAAAAACAACACAACCAATTGACTGGGGCACACCTCTGCTGGCACACACTGGGCAGTCATTAAAGGCGAAGGTGTGAGAGCCTGTTTAATGACACGGAAAGCTATTTGCAATAGTTATGTGAAAAGATCAGGTTACAAAATAGCACTGAACAGTCCTATTAAAAATCACACCAGATATGTATACGCATAGAAAGCAAGCCTAGAAATATACAGGCCAGCGTGTGTTTACCTCTGGCTGATGGGTGCTTTTATTGCCTTTTTGCCTTGCCTGTATTTTCAAATTTTCCAAAAGGAAACAGAGTTACAGTTTGAAAGAGGCACAGCAGAGGTTATTAATAACAAAACTGTCCCCCACCAGCCACAGCAACAGCACATGGATTCTGAGAATGTTAGCTTGGCTTTCCAGGGGCCTGGAATACTCTCAAATTTTCCATTGATCTGCCCAGGCATAAGCAGCGATTTCAGAAAGGATATTCGGCAGTGCTCATGAGAAAGTGAGCAGGGGTGGGTGGGAGGTACTCAGTGATAAGCAGGGAGACAATACCCATCTTGGGACCCCTGAACCTGACCTTTATGTGTCAGTGTCTGCAGTGGAAGAAGAAGTAGCCCAGTGGGGAAACACCACCCCGGCCCATGCCCGACTGCGGGTGCCCCAGCTGTGCCCGCGCCCTGTCCTCCTAGGGGAGATTTTGTTAGATTTCCTGCTACCCTGATGGACAGGCAAGCCAGGGCGGCCTGGAGCCACTGCAGGACAGTCACGGTCAGAAGCCAAGGGTAGATTCCCATCTGAGGATGTCAGAACAATTCCTCATTCTCATCTTTGACAATGACCGAGGTGACAGGCTATTTCCGGGACACGAGGTTGACAGTATACAGAAGAAGTAGCTTGAGCCAAAGGCAGGAGTTAATAGGGCTGTTGAATTAATATCACTTTAACTTATTTCTGAAGGGGGAAGTGGGACTCTGAGCTCACACCCCACACACGGCTCCCATCCACCTTCTAGCATCTTCCTGAAGCACCAGCTTCCCTGTCACCTACCAGGTGCAGAAGGTCCATGTGAATGCCCTGGCCTGGGCTTTCTACTGTTCCTCTCATCCCTGACCCTTCCCCACTGCCTGCCAGGCCTCCCTGCATCCCATGAGACAGCCTCTCCTTTAATCCATCTTCTCTACGTCCATCACTCTATTCACACAAAGCCCTCAAAAGTAGTATTCCTCAGATGCTGGTCCTGAGCTGGGAGCTCACTGCTTCCCTGCTACTTGATCTTGCTATTTTTAAATTTTTAATGTTATCTTTAGTTCTTGCAACAAATCTGCATTGTAGGTAGAATCTACTACAGGTGGGGAAATTGAGAAAGACCAGGGACTTATTTACATGCGGTCAAATAGCCAGGACATGGCAAAGCAGAGGTCTCAATGGCAAAGCAGAGGTCTCAATGGCTTTGTTTGCCACCTGCTGACACTTCCCACTGATATTATTGGTGAAGCATCTTCTATGAGCTGGTCACTGCGGTAGGCATTTTCCATGTCATCTCTAAACGTCTATTCATTCATTCATTCATTCGAGAACATTATCTGTGCTCCACACAACAACAACCTTTCAAGGCAGGGAGAAGTATTTCTTCTCTGAGTCCTCCACAAATTTCTGCACAGACATGCTGAAGGGACAGTGAAGACCCTGGACATGGTGCTGCGGGGCAGGTAACAGTCACCACTTCTTGCCCAGTCCTGCTGGCAACCCTGCCCAACAGATTTCATTCTCCCCAGTTTTTAGGGAGGATTCAGTCTTTGAGGTTTGATCAGTGACCCTCCAGCCAGCAATCTTCTTGGGGTGAAACCCAGCTACCGCTGGACAACAACATGGTCCAACAGCCACCAAGATCTATGGAGAGAGCAGTTTACAACAGTGACCCAGAACTACTGAAAATAAGGCTACCTTCAAGATTCAAAGAAGTTGCTTCATTTGTGCGAGGGAAGCAGACATCTCCCAAAGCGCTTATGAGGTCTCTCAGGCGTCTGTCTCTGAGCAGCAGCTCCACCAGGTTGCTGGAGTCCTTGGGCCAGCGGACTGGCCTGCACTGTCCTCACGTGACTGCTGCCTGAACCTCTCCCATTCATAGACCATGTGCTCAGTGAGAGCAACGGGTGCTAGGAACCAGTCTTGCTCAATCATCTCGGCTGCTACTCCCACCTCGGAGTTGACCTGGAGGCAGGCGGGCTAGAGAAGACACTGTCCCCTGATAGGGCGGCTGGAGCCCCCCGGCTGGGTCGTGGAAGCGGGCAGAGCATCTGCCTGGATGCTGGGCAAGTGCCAGCCTGTGAGGGCAGGGGACGTGGGGGAGAGACTTGGGAGGAAGGCACAGCCTGTTTCCTAAAGAAGCCGTGGCAGGAAGGCTCCCTCCTGTGCAGTCACCAGCTGGTGCCTCATGAAGGATGGAAGCCACCGCCCTGACTTTGATGGAGCAGCAGTTATGCTTTATTTCCCAGGACCTTCTGCCTCTCCTCTGTTCTGGGGACCTGTCACCCATTCCTTTCTGTTCTATATTTTCTCCTCTCTCCCCTTAACCACTCCCCTTCCCCCAGAAGCTAAGCTCTGAGAGGATCAAGCGTTAATGTTTACAACTGAAATGGCTGCTGTGAGCAAGCTAATCCTTATGTGAAGAGGGGAGGTTGACAGAGAAACTTGCTGGTGTTTCTATCCTGACCATTGCTGGGGCAGTGGCTGCCATTTAAATTTTTTTTTTTCCTGAAGTGTCACATGGTTGTGGCTGGTGATATTTCGGGCAAATTCTCCCCAGATTGTAAATGGAAGCCTGCATTTTGGTGAACTGAGAAATGATTTAGGGAATACGTTGAGAAGTCAGCTCCACTATTTGCCCTACTTGCCCATGAAGTAGCATCTGACTTTCTGGAAGCTTCTAAAAACAGAAATGGGTGACCTTTTCCCTTCTGGTCTCAATACAGTAGATCAAAAGGAAAACTGGAAACACCAGGGCCACAGGGAAGAATCAGAAAAGTGAATAGGGTTGGGGGCATAGCGGGGGGAGCTTTGAATTGGGCCAGAGAAAAGTTTTATGTGTTTGTATTTATGTATTTTTAAAGGGAGGTATAATTTGCATACAGGTACATGCATACGTCTTAAGAGTATGAATTTCTACAAGGGAATCCATCTCTGTAACCAACATCCCAACCAAGAGGTACCGTATTTCCACCTCTCCAAGAAGTTCCTTGTGTTTGCTACCAGTCCAGTCATCATCCCACAGGCTACCACGTTCTGATTTCTCTCACAGTGGTTTAGCTTAGTTTTGTCTTTTCTAGAACTTTCTACTCTTTTTATCTGGCCTATTTTGCTTAACATAATGTCTGACATCAATCATATGATTGCATACATGAGTAACCCAATATATATATATATATATATATATATATATATATATATACACATTTATTTCTGAGTATACTTAATTGTATGGATATACCACAATTTTAATACATTTTTATTGATTTCAGAAAGGAAGAAAAAGGGAGAGAGAAACATCCATGATGAGAGAGAATCATAGATCTGCTGCTTTCTGCAAGTCCCCTACTGGGGATCAAGCCCACAACCTGGGGATGTGCCCTTGACCAGAATCAAACCTGGGACCTTTCAGTTTGCAGGCTGACACTCTATCCACTGAGCCAAACCAGCTAGGGCATGGATATACCACAATTTTAACATTCATTCTTCTATTGATATTGGTGGACATTTGGGTATTTCCATTTTTTTTTTTGCTATTATGAATAAAGCTACTGTGGGAGAACATTTTTAAATAAGTCTATGGACATATGTTTCCCTTGGGTAAATCAATAGAAGTGAAATTGCTGGTAGGTGTATATTTAACTTTAAAAGAATCTGCCAAAGTGATGATATTATATAGTCATAGCAACAAGGTGGGAGGGCTCTAACATTGTCATTCTTTCAGACTTTGGTCATGCTAACAGGTGTGAAATAGTGAATATTTCTTTGTGGTTTTAATTTACATTTCTCTCATGACTAATGATGTTGAGCACCTTCTCATTTGCTTATTGGCCATTTGTCTGTTTCCTGACCTGTCTGGTCAAGCTTTTGCCCAGACGGTGAAGGTCTGATATGGCCTGAAATATGTCTTTTAATGCCTGACATAACTGGTAGGAATTCAAATGAGACTTGGCAAGTGACCAGAAAGCTGAGCAATCTGCCTGAGATGCTAAGAAGGGGCAGAGAAGGAGCAAAGACAGTGATAGGCAGTGTTTGGAAGGTGGTAATTAGGGCTGGGCAGAGCTACTTCCTGTCTGTACACAGCTCTCGGAAAAAAATTAGATTCACAAAGGAGAGGCCACCTTTCAGCACTGATCTCCCAATGACACTGGGCTTTGAGCCTGATAGTGTGCCACCTTACTGGTAAAATAGGGGCCCTCCATGAACCTCAGTTTTCTAATCTGTAGACTGGGCATAACCATGCCTTATTGGCCTGCTGGGAGGAGCATAGCAAGTAAGACCCTTGCAGGTGCTCAGGAATGTGTGAAGTAGAAATATCAAAGCATCTAATGATCAGCCCCTCTTTGCACCTCCTTCTTTAGTATTGCATACAATGCCTCAAGCTCCCACTGGCTATGTTTTCTCCCCTCTACTTGAATAATAATTCAACCCCTCCCCTGGGACGCAGAAGAGCGAACTGCTTTTTCTTTCTTTTTCTTTTATTTATTTACTTATTTATCTGTGTGAACTGCTTTTTGGGTTATTTATCAAGTCCCGTGAGCCTGGCACCTCAGGCAGGTAAACTTCCTGCTATCAGGGAGATACTGGGGTTGCGGCTGCGGTGGGGACTCTGAGTAGTTCCTTCCCCTGGACCTGCTCCTTCCTTGACTTTCTTGCGAAGGAAAAGCAGGACTTCCTTTCTCTCTGCTCGGATCTCAGCCTGCCAGGTCTGAACTAGAAAAAAAAAATTGCTCACGATTTTCTTCAATGACTCCGCCTTCTCCCCCAGGATAGCTGCTTTCACAGGTCCAATAGCGGCTTATGTATTATTTTTCATTCAGTTGAATTGACACAGCTGGGGCAAAAATAAAGTATGCTTCATAGTCATCTGTTGTAGGAAGCAAGCTCTCCTCACTTCGGCTTAAATCAAGACAGCATTAGGTGAGAACAAGAATCGGAGCTTTGCTAATTCTTTCCTCATTTTAATCATCTCAGAATGTGAACAAGGGTCAAGGAAAGGAGCCAGGTAATAAATAGGGCGAGGCCAGCAAGCCGGCTACTAAGGTGAGGAGTAACTTTACTGGAACTTTTTTCTTTCTGGGAAAATCTCTTCAAAAGGCTCCTAGATTAAAGCTCCAATCTCCCTTTTTGTGTGTTGAATTCTGGATTCAGAAGCTTGCTGGTTGGAAGGAAGCACAGACAATTTTTTTTTTAAGTCCCAGGAACTCAGAGACTCAAAGGTTTGAAAGTCCTGCACCCATGGTGAATTGCCGGCTGAAAGGGGCCAGAGCAGAGCCGGGCCCCGAGATGTGGAGTCCATTGTCATCAAGAGTAAGAGAATGAAATGGCTCTGTATGTAGGTCAATGACCCCCTCTCTACTGAAAGGTAAAAAAAAAAAATTAAGGATGACCTACAATCTACCATGTATAAAAAGATTCTAGAGAAAGTAGCTGTTTCTTGTCAAGGTGATAATGTTTATACTACATGAAGCCAGACCTCCCCGGACTCTGACTTTGGGGGGACTCTTAGAGCTGAAAAGCGCTGGTCAAAACCTCAAGCCCTTTCTGACATCTATTAACTTTTTGTTCTTCAAAGTATTGGCGGTATCGTTGGAGGCGTGGCCCATGGAATCTGGCAGCATTTTCATTCTAATCAGTGAGATGGAAGGATTCGGCTGTGCATAGTTCTGCCTGAACTTCTGGTGGGTTCGCCACTTACCTTAAACTTTCCCCCAATAACCAGGATTTAAATGAGCCAAGGCTGTCAAATTAGATGGATAGATTCACAGAGAGAGACCACAGACACAGAAGAGAAAATGAGACGAAAAAGAAGAAAGAGGGGGAGGAGGAGGAAGACAAAAGAGATTTCACAGAGCCCCGTTTTAATACAAAGACACTTCGAAAGTACTTATTAAACAATGTCCCGGACCTGAGTGATTTTTGGAAATCCAGCTGAAGCTAGGAAATTAGCCTCTGTTGCTTGGTATATGAGCTGAGTAGCTGTCATAGTCTACGTGAACCTCAGCCCTTAAGATGCCTAAATGTATTGACCTGCTTTGGGGACATTGTCAGGATTCACACTATGAATGCTCTGAGTTTGTGTTGCATTCTCATTTCTTTTTTAAAAAATACATTTTATTGATTTTTTACAGAGAGGAAGGGAGAGGGATAGAAAGTCAGAAACATCGTTGAGAGAGAAACACCAATCAGCTGCCTCTTGCAAACCCCCCACTGGGAATGTGCCTACAACCAAGGTACATGCCCTTGAGCGGAATGGAACCTGGGACCCTTCAGTCCGCAGGCCGATGCTCTATCCACTGAGCCAAACCAGTTTTGGCTGCATTCTCATTTCTTAATAAAAAGCCATATTTTTCCAATACGATTTAAGTGGGAGCTTGGAGCTCCAGGCGTGAAGTCAACTTGATTTTTAAAACTCTTTTTATTTTTAAATTATTTTAGATTTACAGAAGAGTTCCAAAGCTAATACGAACAGTTCCCAAATACCCTTCACCCAGCTTCCCCTAAAGTTAACCTCTTAGAATATGGCACATTTGTCAAAATTAAGAACTGAACATTGGTTCAGGGCCATGAACTGAACTGACGTTAAGATTTCTTATCGATCCAATAGTCAACACCATGGGGTACTGGTGTCACAACAGAAAAATATCTCGGTGAAACAGAACAGGCTAGGGAGGAATGGCACTGCTATGGAGTCCTGGTGAGCTGGTATGTATCCACACGGGCCACACAAAGGCTTGAACCACTGCTGATCTGTGTCCTGGCAGAACACCCATGATCCTCCTGGGTGTGAGGCTGGCAAGTTGCTGCTCAGGGGCTGAGGGCCACTTGCCTCCCTGTGCCTCTTGGAAGGTGTTCAGGAGACAGTTTCTCATCACTTCCTGGGTTCTCATGAGGGTTGAGACTTCCTGCCTCACCCCCTCAGAATACAGCTGCAGACTATAAAACCGAGCAGCTGAAGTCTAGATTTGGCTGCTTAGCAACGGGGTCACCACGACTCATATTATCACCAACTGGTCCCTTTTGTTTAGGTGTGGTCCTTTGTGGTGTGTGGGACAAGGACCGTGAGCAATTGGCACCTTTGGCTATTCTTCTTTTCACTGTTTATGTAAGAGATAAATGGTCTGGATCAAACCTCGGGACTTTATCTGTTGAATCGGTCAGACCTTGCCCTATCTTGTGTGTACTTGACAAGAGTCCAGAAATAAACCCCACATACGTAGTCAGTTGATTTTCAACAAAGGTGCAAAGTCAATTTAGTGGAGAAAGGAAAGGCTTTTTGACAAATGGTGCTGGAACAATTGGATAGCCACATTCAAAAAAAAAAAAAAAAGCTTCAATTCATCAATCTATACCTCACACCATATTCAGAAATTAACTCAAATTGGCTCATAGACTTAAATGTAAAATATAAAATTATTAAATTCACTGAGGAAAACATAGAAGGAAATCTTTGTGGCCATGCATTAGGCAAAGGTTTTTCTAGATAAGATAGCCTTAGATAAATCCTAAAAGAAAAAAATTGGTAAGCAGGATGCCAGCAAAATTAAAAACTTCTGCTCTTTAAAAGACACTTTTAAGCCGAGACCGGTTTGGCTCAGTGGATAGAGCATTGGACTGTGGACTGAAGGGTCCTGGGTTCGATTCCGGCAAGGGCATGGACCTTGGTTGTGGGCACATCCCCAGTAGGGGGCGTGCAGGAGGCAGCTGATCGATGTCTCTCTCTCATCCATGTTTCTGACTTTCTATCCCTCTCCCTTCTGCTCTGTAAAAAATCAATAAAATATATAAAAATTACCTATTCTTGTCCTGGCCAGTGCGGCTCAGAAGTTGCCGGTTCAATTCCATATCAGGGCACATGCCCAGATTGCAGGCTCAGTCCCCAAGGGGCAGCTGATTGATGTTTCACTTTTTCTCTAAAAAATAACTAACTAACTAACTAACTAACTAACTAAATAAAAGACACTTTTAAGAGAAGAAAATATAATCCAGAGATGGACAGGCCATATTTATAAATTACATGCTTGACGGGAACTTGCATCCAGGGAATGTAAAAAAATCTCAACATTTAAGAATAAAACAACTCACTTTTTAAAATGGGTACAAGAACCCTGGCCAGTGTGCTCAGTGGTTAGAACACTGGCCCAAGCATGGAAGGGTCATGGGTTTGACTCCTGGTCAAGGGCACATACGTGGGTTGCAGGTTTGATCCCAACCCCAGTAGGAGCACCTGCAGAGGCAATCAGGTGTGTCCCTCTCACATCAGAGCCTCTCTGTGTCTCTCTGTCTCCCTCTGTCTCCCCCATTCTTTCCCTCCCTTTTACTCTCTCTAAAAATCAATGGGAAAAATATCCTTGGGTAACAGTAAAAATAAATAAATAAATAAAATGGGCACACGATTTGAAAAGGCACGTGGTCACCAAAGAAGATATATGGGTAGCAAATAAGCACATGCAAAGATGCCCAGCATCCATTGTCATTAGAAAATGCCAGTCACAACCACACACCTAGGGCTTGTCTATAGTTAAAGAGCGACCGTACCAGGTCCTGTGAGGGTGTTCAGCAACTAGGCCTCATACATGCTGCTGGGTCTGCGCAATGGCACGGCCACTTTGGGAACTAGTTTGGCAGGTTTATAAAAGGTTATCTTTCAATCATATCACATGACCCCACCATTCTAAGCTTAGGTACTTCCCCAGGAAAAATGAAAGCAAATACCCATACAAAGCCTGGCACACAGATGGTCATAGCAGCTTTATTTGTAACAGCCTGAAGCTGGAAACAATTCAGTGCCTTTCAACACACGAGTGGAGAAACACACCATGGAATACCACTCAGTAACAACGAGGAGTGAGTTATGGTCAAACACAACAATATGATGAATCTCAAAGAAACTATGATGAGTGAATGAAGCCAGACAAAAAAGAGTACATTCCACTTATATAGAATTCCAGCAAATCCAGACTGACCTCTGGTGACAAAAAGCAGATCAGTGGGCTAATGGGGTAGGGGGATGGGGACATAACAATGGGACAAGGGAACCTTTTCACCATTGATGGGTGTGGTCCTTCTTGATAATAGGGATGGTTTCACAAACACACAGATGTCTGTCTAAATTTATCGAATTGTACACTTTAAACAGGGGCAGCTTATTGTATGCAGTTACACCTCCATAAAGCAGTTCCTGAAAAATACATTGGAAGGACACTGCTTCCTTCAGTCCCTCTCAGGGCCCCTGGTGGCCTGCTGCCTTGCTGAGTCCCCGCTCTGAACTCAGGTGACATTAGCAGGTGGAGCCCCACCGTGTGACCCAGAGCCAGTAGTAGTGCCTGCCTGCACTTCATATGGTGATTTTATTTAATCCTCACTACAGAGACAGAAGGCCAAGACATGACAACCCCCAGGGCAGGGGCTGGGACATTTTGACTAAAAGAAATGTCAAGATGACGCACTGCAAGCCGAGAAACCGAACATAAATCCTGTGCAATGACATGGTGGCTCACAGCCTCTCCCCGGCCTACTGGACCCCGTGGGCACAGACTCTGCAAGGACAAACCCGGGGCTGGACGCCGCAGCTGTAGAACCTCCCGAACCCCAACACCTGGGCAGGCGGTGGGCTAGGACCGCTGCTCCCCGAAAGATGCCAGGCTCAGCCCGGCTTCCTAGAGGAACCGCAAAGCCCCGCCCGAGGAGCTAGCCATTTATGTCACACTGTGACAATTATTCTGCATAAAATTATCATTAAAAACTCTAATTTTTCAGCTCCCGACCCCGCCAGTGGCCTTTTAGCATTCTTCAGCGCTGCGTCTGAGGGCCGTGATCACCCTGCTCATTACCTCGGTGTGGCGCCTCCCCTCTCGCGCTCGCAATCAAGGCTAATTACACCCGCGCCGGGGGCAGGGCCAAGCGGGGTCCAGGGGCCGGGGAGTGGGGGCGGGGCCAGAGTCCCGGAGTCTGGGAGCCCGGATCCGGGGAGGGGTCTGGGGTGGAGCGGGCGGTGTGGCCGCTATGGGTTCTGATGGTCAGCGAGGGGCCGTGCAGGCCACGGCTGGGTTCGGGGCTTGGATGGGGTCAGGGCGCGGGAGGTGTCAGGGATCCCTGTCCAGGTCCAAGGTCCGGGGGGGCGGGGCGGGGCCTCTGGGTCCTGGGGGCGGGGCGTGGATGGAGGGGCGTGGCCGGCGATGGGAGCAGTAGCCCAGGCGGGTGTGGTGGGTGCTGGGTGCTGGGTGGCCGCGTCACTTACCCCAGCGAGGCCGCCGTGCTGCAGAGGTGCAGGGGAGCCAGGTCTTCGGCGCTGAGCAGGTTGGGGTCAGCTCGTTGCTGCAGCAGCAGCTGGGCGCAGGCCGTGTGGCCCCCCAGGCAGGCCTCGTGCAGGGGCCCTCGGCCTCCGGGGCTGGCATTGGGGTCGGCGCCGCGACCCAGCAGGTGGCTCACGCAGGCCGCATGGCCTCGGGCTGCGGCGATGCACAGGGGCGTGGTGAGCTCGCGCGTGTATTCCAGGGTCCAGAGACCTGGAGGAGGCGGGAGGGGGGAGGTAAGGTGAGTGGGGAGCACCGGTGGAGGCGGTGTCCATTAGGCTGAAATAGGGTGAAACCATCTCTTGAAATTAGGTACCAGGAGGGCATGTGTGAGGCGTTATACACAGACGCAGGGGGCTGGGACAGAGAAAGCCATGAGATCCAGGCAGACACACAGATGAGGGAGAGCGGGGTGGGGGTGGGTAAGGAGACTGAGGGGAAAAGACAAACCCAGAGAGGGGCAGAGAGATACCAAGGGAAAACAGAAATGTAGGAATACGGGTGGAGGAGAGCGCGCGCGCGCGCGCGCACACACACACACACACACACTAGAGCAAAGGAACAATGGGGGTGACTGGGTGCCGTTATAGGAATTAAAAGATGACCACACAGGGTGGGCAGCGGGACAATTTAAAAAATATATTTTTATTGATTTCAGAAAGGAAGGGAGAGGGAGATAGAAACATCAATGATGAGAGAAACTCATCCATTGGCTGCCTCCTGCACGCCCCCTACTGGGGATTGAGTGGGCAACCTGGACATGTGCCCTGACCTGGTTCATAGGTTGACACTCAACCACTGAGCCACGCGGGCCAGTCACTGTGGGACAACTTAAGTGAGGAATTCACATTTTCCAGGTTCTGAGTGAGGGTAGCTTAAAGGAGGCAACTGAGCTGTGGATTTTTCTGGAATCCAGCTCTCTCTCATCCAGCCCCTAATGTATCATTAGGAGGAGAAGGCAGCAGACAAAACAAACTGACCCACGGCACCCACGTTGCTCAAGAAAAGGACTCGGAAAGTTTAGTCCCCTTGGAAGTGGTGAGTTTCAGAAGCGCACTTTGATGTGGTCGGCCACATTCGGCACAATTCGGGTTTGTTTCTTTGCGCTTTTTAGGGTTTTGTGTGTGCGTGTGTATAGATTGCTTTCTCTTGCAGGATGAATGGAGCGGTGCCATACATTTTACTTCTCTGAAAACTTTGGGCTTTCAAAAGGGCTGTGGAAGGTTGTTAGCGGCCAGGAGTGCTGGTGGAAATGGAGGAAGCAGTCCCTGGCGAATACACTTCAAGGGACAGGATTTCACATGGCAGGAATGCCTTCTGATAACGATGGAAGAATCGATACCGTGTCCGTAATGAGCTGCGGAGGAGACCCTTTCACAGGCCACCTCCTTCCCGGGACCCATGCTGCGCAGTTTTGAAAGGCCACTCATAATTACCTTCCTGCAGAGTTCCGCCGCCCGCGTCCCCAGGCCCAGCCTGGAGGTTGTTGCATGCTCCGTGGGATGGTGTGGGGCCTGTGTCCTGTGGCGGATGAGGGTGGCCTGAGGCCCAGGGGACATGGCCGGCACGAGTTTGGACTGCTTTCCCAGTGAAGACTGTGTCTGTTTTGAAGCTGGGAGGCCGGCTATAGTCCTTGATGACAATGACCTACATTCCTGCAGGGCCAACCCCTGGTTCTGGACTTGACTCATTTCTCTGTGGCAGGAAATCTACTTCCTGAGGGGCCAGGAAGTGGGTGCTCCATTCTCCAGGGCCTGTGGAGTTCTCAGCTCACCTCCCCCTTTCCATCAGCTCCATTCACCTGCCCCGATGTCCAGGTCTTACCATGGACCCACAGAAAGGGGCATGGTGGGCATTTAGCTCAGCCCTAGATTATGGCTAGCTTCCTTGTCCAGGTCCTAGGAAATGGGGCTGAGCATGTAGCCCTTAAGAGAACAGGGTTCTGAGGTGGTTCTTGAACCACATGAATCAGCTTCCTATGACTCCCACCAGGTCCTGGTTCTGCCAGCAGGAGGAACCCGGATGCAGGAAGATAGCACCGTGGGCATGTCCTTCTAAACATCAGTGTCTCCATGCAGGGCTCTCCTGGAATGCTATACCAAAGGGCTAGCCACTGGGACCCTGCTTGGTGCACCCCATCCCCTTGCCCTTGGCCACCAGGAAGTCCTCACAGGAGAGCGGGCAGAGGTGTGGGGCTGCTGGTCCAGCTGCGAGGGAAGACAGGCAGCTGGGCTGGAAGCAAGACTGCAGCGGCCCTGAGCACTGCCCATCCTGCTTCTAGCCTGCACCAAGGCTGTGGCAGTACCAGCTCTCCTGGCTGCCCTTTCCCCGCTGACAGCTCACGTCCCTTCACTGTCTGCACTCCCTAGTTTCCTGTCAGACAGGTGCACATTAGTAAAACACAGATATTAGGGCTGGGGGGATTAAGGAGGGAAAAGGAAGGAGGGGCAGATTCAGGACACGGGTAGCATTCATGTCTAGTTGAAATGGCAACATTTGAGCATGCAAGTGTTCAGGGTGGGGAGGGATAGGACAAAAAAATAAACATTTATCGAGCATTCAAGCAATTGGCATTCTTGATTGATTTGCCACCCAGCCCTTGGGGGAATATGTGTACCCCATCCGGACCAGGTGAAGGAGAGGAGGCCCAGGCTGCTCCAGGACTCCCTCAGCTGGGAGGTGGTTCGGCCTGGCAGGAACGTATCTACCTCCCACAGACCCTGCCTGCTACTGGCTGCTCTGAGCAGCAGTGACAGTACCTCTCCCACCCCCACCCGTGTGAGGTCTAAACAGAAGTTTATCTCCTTGTCCCCACCAGCAGCAGTTAAGACACCATCAATGTTGATGGGAACAGCAGGGAACTTTACAAGGGTCCACTGTGTGCCTAACCCCTCGTATTGTGGGACATGCAGTGGTAAAGAGCATGCAGACCATGTTTGCAAGGCATGCACAGCCTCCACTGCATCGAAGAGGCAGGTGGGTACAGAAAAGGATGAGCAGAAACACTGGGAGCCACTTCCCTAGTCACTGTCCCCTGAGGCGAAGTCTACTCTCCCTTCACTTTCACACCCTGCACTTGCTCTGTTCATTTCAGTCGCAATGCTAATTTTTCGGTATTTTGCTTCTCTAAGCATACCATTTTTCCATAATCTTTTCCTCAGACTGTAATTAGATCTGTTTCTGAAGGACTGATCCATACACAGCCACACCTGGTCCAATGTGAGCTTTACTTCACTTTGAACTGAACTGGAGAAGTCTTTTGTACCTGATGCCCTTTGTCACAGGTTATTTTTAGAAGGGCTGGGACACTGGGGAGAGTCCAGGGATAGGAGCCACTCAACCTTTGTGCTATGCTAAATTTAGCTTTCCAAGCACGGTATTTGTCAATAGCACCCTAAATGTCCAAGCTCAATTTCAGTGGGTAGGGAGTAGCAGTCCCAAAACATGCAGTTCTTTGTGAAAGCTTTTAGAATTGCTCCACAAGAAGGACGTGTGGATTACTTCGGGAGCAAGGCAGAGTGTCCATTTAAAAAAAAATTAAGAACAAGCATAGCTATACGTGTGACTATACATTAAAACACAAAACATAAAAAAAAACTAAAAACCACACAACAACAAAAACACCCTCCACAAATATCTGAAAGCCAACCCATTAATCCATTCATTTGTTCAGAAAACCAATCCATTCATTCACCCATTTGTTCAGTAAGCCTTTATGAACTATTATGTGCTAAGTTGTATTGTTAGGATTCTGAGACAAAAAAAACCAAAAAAACAAAAAAACACACAAACCCCACAAAAAACAAGAAAACTATAATCCTGCCCTCAAGGACCACACAGGAAAAAACAGTGACCAGAGAACCCCCGAACACAGGAGTTCCTCAGTCTTCTTTTCTGCCAGCTGAGCGAGGTCCTTTAGTTATGGGTGGAGAACACTGTCCCTGACCCAGCGCTCTCGGCTGCTCTCCTTGCCTGCTGCACACCAGTCCTACGCATCCATCCCTTGCTGGGATCAAGCCATTTTTATCTTATTTTTCTCATCCTCATCCTTCTACGCTTAGTCAAAGCCAGTGCCTAGCCTTCAAGATACAACTTAAATGCCATCTTCTCTGCCTACTTCAGTCCAAATAAACTCAACTTCTTCCAAGAACAAATTTGTGCATGAGGTTGCTGAGCAAGTGTTGAAATCTTTGATAACATAGAAGGGTCAGAAGAACAGAGTTTTACGTTTCAAATAGAAAGAGAACTTGAATTCTCTAAATTTAAGTTGACATCAGTCTTGGGCAGGTTCCTAACTGGGGTAGGAAAAAGAGGGGTGGGGGGTATTTAGAAATGGGAATGGGGCATTAAAGCTCTGGGGGCCACTAGGAACAAGTCAGGGTGGACTCAAAACAGTTTTCTTTTGTGATGAGGTCACTTCATAAATAGGCAGCGATATAGGCATAGTCATGCACATTTCAATCTGCAATGGAAATTGTCACGAAAACCTTTTAGAGAAGATGGAAAAAAATATGGGTCTTTTTTAAGGAAACGCTCGCTAAAAAACTCACCCTGGAGGAACAATACCCATGGCACCTGTGGAGTGCTGGTTCACACCTTGACTGTAAAGTGGAATCACCCAGTTCCCCACCTGAGTGATTCCGGTGTGACGGGTTGGTGTGACAGGCTGCAGGGAGCAGCCTGAGCAGTGGGACAGGCACACAGCACGGCTAAGGATCACAGCGCACAGGGAAGGGCGGAGTCTGATTTCAGCCAGAGCCTGCAGAGTGTGCTTATCGATGATCTGACTGAATACATGGAAGGGTGGGTCTCCCACTGGGGGGTGACGTGGAGCATGACACAATCGGGATCCCTAAAGTGCTCAACAGGCCAGACCAATGGGCTGTTTGCATCAAAGACCCAAACCAACACTAAAACCCCAGGCCCTTGGGATCCTGTTGTTCTTGTGAATCAAGTGGCTGAAGCTGCCACTCGCTGCTGGGGGCTCCCCTGCTTCTGGCACACGAGGATTCTTTTCCTTGTTTTCAAGCTCAGAGGTGAGCTGTGCTGTGAGTGTGTTGATGTTCATACCCAAATTTAGGTGGCATCTGTACAGCAAATTATTTGATTTTATTTTAAAACGTTCAAAGCATGCCTGCACAGCTGCTGGTGTCGTTTTAAGTTTCTTCACTCAGCGGGACCCCTGGCTTTGCAAGGCCTAGAGCCCTGCCTGGAATCCCAAGAGACCTGGGTTTGCTTCCTCATGTGTCCCTGGACCTGCATCTGCTCACCCCCGTGCCGGGCACACAATCAGCTCGTTTAATTTTTCTTGGTTGGTTTGTTTGCTTTCAAGGTGGCCCACTGATAGCATCACTGGATGAGTCTGGCAACTCTACTGAAGACGTGAAGGTCTGCCATGGTGTCACAGCGTATCACCTCCTCCGTCTCTGCTTTCTCTTTGGTGCAACCATGGAAACCTCCTCCCTGACCCTTCCAGGGTGGCTCGTGCATCCTCAGGCCCTGCCGGTGTCGCTGCTGCTCCGGGGAGCTGGTCATGGAAATGTTTCCAAACAAATACAGCGCCCTTCTTGAAAGAGAGGGGTTCTGGTGAAAATGATTTTTTCTAAATCAGCACGTTGAATACTTTCAGTTCTTTAGATTAACTCTCAAATGGTGCCAATTGGATGGAGGATGAAAGAATCTTATTTGTTTAGCTGGGCCACGTCAGAGTACAAAAGAAATGTAACTGCTGGGCCTCTTGTTGCAGAGGGTGGAGTGAACGCAGAAGACAAAAATTCTAGCAGGAGAGGACAGCCAGCTTTCATCTGGTGGCCCAGGGAACAAACAGCTAGCCAGGTAGTACAGAATAAAACCCATAAAGAATAATTTTGGGATTTAAGTAATAAACATAATATTTTGTCTGTAAGAGATGTAAAAACTGGTTCTCCATGTGGAGAGTTGTGTAGCTAGCTAAGGACAGGGGCTTTTGCATTGGATCTAATAGGATGAAGAGAGTAAAATCCACCTTGAGGTGATATGAGATCTGCAAATGGTCGTGTTCCAGGGGTAATGATTATCCTCACGCAACATCCAGGTCTTTGCATCCTGCCAGTGAATTGGCGCGTGGTTTTCTTTTCCTCAGAGGTGTTTGGGATGAGCTCTGCCTGGCTCTGTGGAATAATCGAACTGAACCTGAAAGATGGGGTGGGCTCAAGCTGTTTCTCCACGAAGAAAACTTTCCACAGGTTCACACCTGCAGGCCACTCCCATTTCCTTGTGTTCTTGGGGACAGGCGATTGTGCGGGCTTTTTCTAAGCCATCGGGCAAATGAGCAGCTTCCTTCTGGGGCCAGGTGTCCAATAAATGGACAAGCAAGGGCAGGAGGCCGTTCCCTGTAGACATGGGAAGATTCTGTGCCTCTTCTCCAATAGGCCAATATACGTTGTTGTGCTGGCTGTCTGTGTGCTTCCTACACAAACTGTTTCTATAGAAGGCCACGTGCTGAATCCCATCGGACCCACGGACTCTCACAGCTCTAGCCCCCGGTACAGGGGCCCCAGCCCTCACAGGGCATGCACTTGTATAATTCGGTTCTCACTCTCCCGATTTAATTTCTAAGGGCCACTCCTCCTTCATTCCTGCTCCCTCCAGCTTTTAAAAAATTTTATTGCAATCGATTTCAGAGAGGAAGGGAGAGGAAGAGAGAGATAAACATCAATAATGAGAGAGAATCATTGACTGCGCCCCAACCCAGGCATACGCCCTAACGGGGAATCTCACTGTGACCTCCTGGTTCATAGGCTGATGCTCAAACAGCGAGCCACGCCAGCTGGGCTCCCTCCAGCTTTTTAAGAGTAATACAAAAACAGTAAGCTGGGTAGGTAAGGCTCTGAGTTTGCCCCGTACACCGAGATATTAAAAACGTTCAGGTACCTCCACCTCTTTCTGAATCACAACATTAGCACAGCACACCTCATTGAACTCAGCATTAACACATTTACTTCCTCAGATCAAGCGCCTCTATTAATAATGACCTAAATTGTCTGCACTGATTTCGTATTATTAAGAAATCTCATTTCCATCATGTGCAAGAAGACAACACGGGGAGGAAAAACACCTCTCGAACGTATTTTCCTGCAAAACAACAAAGCCACATCTCATTATGGATGCCATCCTCTCCGAAGGTCAAGTGCTGCCTTTTTCAGGGAGGCCCAGGAGGGTGCATTGGAAGATGAGAAACAAAGGTGCCCTGTGCCTGCAGGTCCCTGCGGCCCAGTGTGAGACAGAGAGGCTGAGCTGGGCACACACCACAGTACACAACCCTGGGAGGACACTTCCCGGTGTGGGGGTCGGGCTGGGAAGCATATCATCGACGCTTTCCCTGACAACGGCCACGGAGTTTCTTTGCAACTGTCATGGGGATTTAATTACACGATGAAATTGCAGCTCCTACCTCTTGAGACAAATTGCATGTTCAGACTGATTGTTTTTTATGAATCTCACACAGGGAGCAAAATATCTCTTCAAGTTGGGTTGGCCCGATGGCTATGACCTACCGCTCTTTACGTCCCTTCTAGAAACGAGACATTTCCTAATCTTGCTGCGAAGGAGGGTGGGCTCCTGGTGGGGTCTCCCAACTGCTTGGCAGCTCTGCATGGAGCTCAGTGAAGCCTGTGTGGTCTGGTGGATTCCGAGACCATTCTACTTATCTTTCTGTTGGCAAAATAGGAAAACCTTGAACTTGCATTACAAAGTAGGAAACACACATTATGATAAGTACAAGTGACTATTCAACATATGCACAGCTTGTAGTTTTAATAATTTAAAATGCAAGTTAAAATAACAAGAGATCTTTTCCTAAGAAATGGTAAAAGATTTTTTTAAAAAGCAAGTTTTGGAAGAGTTTGATGATACCGAGGCTGGTGTAGTTTGCATGTGGAAAGGTAAATTTCTATACAGAGGGGGAAGAGTCTCTCTTGAGTTTACATGTACAGGGCATTGCTCATGCACAGAAGCCTGGGTAGATAGAGCAGAAATCCTGGCCTTTAAGGAGGGGAGACACACAGGGCAATCTGTAGCCAGCATGAGGGATGAATCACTGCTCCAGAGAGGGATGGGTGTGATGATGAGGAGGCAGGTAAGATCTGAGAGTGATAGGAACGTCACAGTCAGCAGAGCAGCCAGGTGCCCAGGCACATGTTTGACTCCTTTCTCCCATGTCACCTCTGACTCCAGTGTGCTGGACTTCTGGAATCTGTACATTTATATCTTTCATCCAATTTGGGAAATGTTTGCTAATTATTTCTCTAAATATTTTTTTCTGCTCCATTTTCTTTCTCAAACTCCAGTCGAGTATGCCAGACCTGCTCTATTGCCCACAGTCCGTTCATTTTATTTTCAAGCATCTTACTTTCTGTTCTTCAGACTGTGTACTTCCTGTTGATCTGTTTTCAGGTTCCCTGACTCTTTCTTCTGTCATCTCCAGTCTGCTGCTAAGCCCATTGTTGATGAGACCAAAGACAGCCCTAGGTTCAAGGGAGGTGGTGTCCCTGCCCTGCCATAGAGACAGTTAGTGAAGACAGCTAGCCATGTCTCCCGACACCAGTCTCTCCACCTCTATCCCTCCAAATTAGATGATTTCATGTTATTGGTGAATGGCTCCTCAATGACTTTCCAACAAGAGTAGCCGCCTATGTCTAGAATTTGTAGCCTCACACAATACAGTCCCCACTTACTGGCCTGGCTTTTCCACTCTGTCCTCTGATCTGCACCCTCCCTTCCCAGGCATGCCCACTTCCTTGTACAAGGTGGCAGGTCCCACATCTGTTCACTCTGCTGCCTTTAGTGGGAGCCTCTTTCTTTTGATCACAGACTGTTAAAATCATGCTCATCTTTGAAGGGTCAACCCAGGAAATTTCTAGTGTCCTCCATGTGCTGTTTAGCCTATTAATACTTATTATAGACCTACTGTGTGCTAGGGTATGGTGAATAGGACACATCCAGTCCCTGTGCAGTATTTAGTGGCTGGATTGGGTATTAGGAGACAACAGATGATGAGATTGGGAGGTAGAACCAGGCTGCAGGAAGTGTGTTTGCCATTCCCAGTTCACCCGGAGTGTTTACTCCAAGTAGAGCACGTGGCTGTAGGAGCCACCACTACCTTGAAGCAAGGCAGCCTCTTCACTGCACCCTCATTCCTTTTCGTACTTTCAAACCTCTCCACCGAGCTTGGCAGTGATGCTAACAGAAATATGTCATCAGTTTATACATTATTGTTTTATTAGCTTGTTTCACAGTTTTGATTCTGAAAATACCCTGATTTGGTCTAATTGCAATGTCACTGTGTTCCACAGGCAGTGAGAGTTCAAATTTGAGAGAGCAGAGACTTAACCCTGCAGGATTTTTTCTTCCTGCTCATCTGCTTTGAAGCTGGACCATTAGCTCTAAGGCAGGCATCTCATCTCGAGATAGCAATTCAGCCTGCTTCTGGGGGAAAAAAAAGAGCCCAGGGTGTTTGGTAGATAGAAAAGCAGTATCTTCATTCTAGGTGGCGGGAGATATTTTTCTATATGTAAAGCAAAGGCTGCTACTGGAATCATTTTATTCCTAAATAATTTAACTATATTCAAAGATAATCTGATGTTATTGTAGGAGAGTGTATTTCTAATAAATTCCACTTGATCTGGGTGAATCAATTCAGGCAGCGCATAATTGAGTCTGTTAGCAAGGACTTTAGCAAGAATTTTGCAATCAGTGTTAATTAAGAAGATGGGACAATAATTTGTGCATAATTCCAGATCTTTTCCTGGCTTGTGAATCAAAGTAATAAGAGCAATGCTCTGGCTGGTGGCGGGATACTGTCATTAGGTGCTGATTTATAAGTACTTAGAAAGGTTTAATTTCATTTTGCTTGGAGCAGGGTCTCCCTGCCCCCACGTTCCTTGCTCAGGGTGTGCAGGCAAGATGGCTGAGAGCTTTCCTTTCTATCTTTCCCTGTCATCGGTGGCCTTCTGCTCCCCATTTCTGTTTTTATTCTGCATCTTAGCAACCCACTCACACTCATGTTTTTCTTGACACTCTTATTTAAAGCCAGGGACTCATGTTATTGATATTTTGTGTATGTGTGCCAGCATGTGTACACACACGTGCATGTATGTGCCCATACACATATGTGGACATATGTGCATGTATAATCAAAGGGTTGTACACAGCTTCACGGATCCTCCTGCAACACATCTCTGGGGGGTGGGTAGCAAGAGCCCTTGATTACAAGTCAGGAACACAGCCGGGTAACATGCTGCTCCTGACTGGCTATTGACCATTAAGGGAACAGATGTGAGCCTCAACGTTCCATTTGTAAAACGCAGCCATAGGACGCACTACAGGCATGACTGGGCTCTACTTCCTGTCGGCTGTGGGACCACAGGGTGTAACTCAACCTCTCCGAGCCTCATTTAGCCCCTTGGGAAATGCACGTTGACCACAAGTCCTCCCTGCACAGTGATTTCTTACTCTGCCTCCACTTAGGGCTCGTTCCAGTTCTCACGTGCTCTGCTTTGGGGACTTTCTCTGCCTAGCAACGAGGACAGGGCTGGCCCTGGGCCATGCTGTTGCTTATCTGGAGCATTGGAGCTCGTAAAGCAGTCTCCCCCAGCCTTCTAGGCATTCCTTCCCTGCCCCACTGGCCTCCCCTTTTTTTCTATTGAGTTTTTGTTGTTGTTGTTAATCCTCACCTGAGGATATTTTTTCCCATTGATTTTTTGAGAGAGTGGAAGGGAGGGGGAAGAGACAGAGAGAAACATCCATGTGAGGGAGACATATTGATTGGTTGCCTCCTGCACGTGCCCTGACTAGGCCTGGGGATGGAGCCTGCAACTAAAGTGTATGCTCTTGACTGGTATCAGACCTATGACCCTTCAGTGTTCAGGTCAATGCCCTACCCACTAAGCCAAATCTGCTAGGCTTCCATTGATTTTTAGAATGAGTGGAAAGGAGAAAGGGAGCGGGGCAAGAGAGAGAAAAATGTGGATGTGATAGAGACATCGATTGGTTGCCTCCTGCACACACCCCAACCTGGGCTGGGGATGGAACCTGCAACCCAAGTATGTGCCCTTGACCGGGAATTGAACCCTCAACCCTTTGATGTGCAGACAGACGCTCTAACCAATTAGGCTGGCCTAATTGTTTCAGTGAGAAAATTAGGTTCAGAGAGATGGACTGGCAGGTCAAGACCATACAGGTAGTGGTAGAATCAAGGCAAGAACCAGGTTACTTCATTGCTATTCTCTTGCCATCCCCATTATGACTCATGTCTCTGAGCCACTCACAGTGTCACACTCTTGTCATTGGTGCCAAGGAGTCCTCTAAGGCAGGAGCTGTGCTCATGTACCTCACATCTAACTGTTGGTCTGCCCCGGGTGAAGGTCCTCCCCATGAATAGGCCAGGAGCAATGGCTGTGGCTCCAATGTCAGGGCTGCTTAGCACCAAGCCTCTGGGACAAAGGTTGAATGAGAAATGGGATTCCAAAAATGACCTGGTCTTGGCATACATATATGTGCCTGTCACGTGTTCACACACGCTCATGCCCCACCCACCCATGCTGCTGGGTGAGATCTCTTAATAAAAATCCAATTAGCATTTCTTTAACTTGCCTCCAGATGCTCAATACCATTGCCCCAAACACAACATAATGCCCCTGGTTTTCCATTTCCATCAAGAATTCAAGTAGCATCTTGACTTGTATATACTGTATTAGCAGCAAAATTATGGAATGCTGACATCTTTAATAATAGCAATTAGTAATCAGTTGTTCCTTAAATAGTTTGATTACACCAGTTACCAAATTGTACGGTTGATGCATTTGGGGGCAAGAAGGGTCTCGCCACCCTCCCCCAGCCGCCCCTGCTCCCTTCGCCTGTTCTCAGCGGTTGCTGCGCTGATAAGGCAAGGACAAATAATGAAACTGTCACTGATATTAAACAGCAGAGGCTTGGCATCAGCAGAAAGGACAATTAGATAGTTCTTTGCAGAAAGACCAGGCCCAGAAGCGCCTGTGGAAAGGCAATCTGTGCCCACTCAGCTGAATGATCAAAAGGAGCTGGTGTGCCCGTGCCAGGTGGGACACCCAGAATCTGAGCTTCCTCTCAGGACGATACCAACAAGGGTTCGGTAAGGGTCTTGCCCTTGTAGAGGCTAACCTTGAGTGTGAAATATTCAGTGGGTTATAAAAATTAGCCAGCAAGGCCATGTGCTCCTGTCACTGACAGAGATGGAGAGCATTAAGCTCTGGTGAAGGAGGAGGAGCCTTCCAAAGCAGGTGGCCCTGTGTACGGGTCTGGAAGGACAGGGTATCTTCTGGCCTAGGTGAGCAGAGGGCACATCGGACCAGCTGGAAAACAGCACAATGCAACTGAAAGTAACTCTCAGGTCAGGGAAAATATTTTCAGCAAGCAGGACAAAGTGATTTTATGTATATGTTACGTGAAGAAGTCTTTCAAAAATGACCAAAGGATACAAAGAATTGGGAGCTATTGCCCAAGGACCTGAACAGACAAGCCACGTGTGAAAGAGGTCTGGGGTAGAGGTGTCTGAAAACAAAACCCCATGGACAAGACTGTCCTGAGCAGCAGAGAAAGGGCGGCGAGCAGGCACGGAGAATGACCAGAGTGCACACATGAAACTGAGGTTAAATACCAGCGTTCATCAGCAGCAATGCTCAGGCTGTGGTGAGATACAGGCATGCCTGGTCAGAGGGAATAGAAATCCTTTCAGAACACAATTTGGGAACTTTTATATCCTTGTTGCAGTAATACGGCTCTCAGGAATTTACTAGCATTCTAATATATAATATCACCCAAATAAGAAGAAAAGCCCCAGGAATACTAATAACGATGCTAATTACAGCATTATTGATAGTAGCAACAATGTACACAGAGATTCCCCTCTTGTAGGCATTTGGTTTAAGTATTTTGTGATGAATGACCTCAATAGGTGATTGAATTAAGATGGCCATGAAGCACCATGGAAAATACTTTAGGTCTAGTAACTCCATGGAGCAGAACACAAAATTATACCTTGGACCTGGTTCCGAGCAGGGGCCATTGACTTGCAAATGGACCAGCAATGAAGACAGGCCCTGTGTGAGGATGGTGGTGCCTTGGGTTCACCTTTCTCTTTTTAAACGTGTTGTATGGGGCTCTAAGAGTTGCCTATGTCACACGTGGATACAGTCTATGCAGCACATGTGCATGTAGGGATGTAAGAATCACACAGCCAAGAACTGTCATTTGCTTTTTCTACCGTCCTCCCTCCCAGCTCCAGGAATGTCCCACTTGTGTCACACGCACACGTGATGGGTATAGTTTCAAGCACAGAAAATTGGTTACCTAGGAGTACCCCGGGGGGCAGCTGGGCTGAGGGGTCTTTCATCCAGTCGTCATTGGCCAGTTCTATCACAGCGTCCACGTGCCTGACCTGGGTGCAGATCACGGAACGCACCGTCTCCTCATCCCTGGCATCCAGCGCAGACTTCAGCCTCCTCACTAAGTCTGAGCTGAGCAGGTGGTCGGGGAGGCAATCAGAGCTGGACATTGCCATGTCGTCTGCGTGTTGACCAAACTTCTTTTCTTCTCAGCTGAGTCCAGAGTTAGCAGCTGTAGTGTGGGGATGCTATAAATAGAAGAAGCAGGCTTGCATTACAGCCCTCCCTCCCCCTCCTTCTCAGGGAGGCAGAATTCATCTCCCTGAGGCCCCAGGAGAGATTATTCTAGAGATGGGCAGTAGACGTGTTGGTGAGGGGGTAGGGAAGAAGAGGGGACATATTGGAGATGGAAGTTCTCACCGGGGCTGTTGAACCCTGTCTTCTTTGATCAAGAGAGAGATTCTACCTGAAACACTAAAGACTGGGCTTGGAGCCTCCTTCTGTGGAAGGGACACTTCGGAATGTCCACCTGACGGCTCCCTTGCTTTGTCTGAAAGGAGTGTCAGCCTGACTATAAACTGGACACGTTCTGAACTGGAAAGAATGAAGAGGAATCTTTGGTTTCCAAATTCAGATACCGACTGGCAAAAGCACCACATAAATGAACAAGAAAGAGCAATTTTCATGTTGGGGAACGTCTCCACACCCCTCAGGGCTGGTAACTTGGCGTAACGTACCTGATTCTACCACTGTGGGAGTACAACGCCCCTCATGTTGATTTCTGTGCATTCGAGGGAAGTGGGGACTTTTTTCTCATGACCTCTGTGTCTGGTGGTCCTAGACCCCCATATTAACTGGGGCACAGAGCCCAGCTGCCCCAGCACTCCTGTATTTTGTGGTGAGCTGAGGGGCCCAGGCTGCGCCACGTAGCTTTCAAAAAATTAATACACTTTTGGATTCTTTTTTGAATTGAAATATATTTGCTATATAACATTGTGTGAGTTGAAGCTTTGCAGTAATTTGATACATTTACATGTTGCAATATGATCACCATGTAGTGCTAGCTAACTCCTCTGCCACCTCACATGGTTGTCATTTCTTTTTTGTGGTGAGAATAATTAGGATCCAGTCTCTCAGCAAGATTGGTATTTATAATATAACTAAGAGGCACGGTGCACAAAATTTGTGCACTGGGTGGGGGGAGAGCCCTCAACCCCTGACCAGTGCTTAACTGGGCGGGGGGAGGGAGGGAGTTCAGGAGGTTGGGCAGGGACTGCAGGAGGGCTCCAGGGCATGTCTGGTCTGGCCCATCTCGCTTAGTCCCCATCGGCTGAATCCCAGCAGCAAGCTAACCTACCAGTTAAAGCATCTGCCCCTGGTGGTCAGTGCATATCATAGCGAGTGGTTGAGCGGCTTTAGAATATCATTGCTTGGATTGGTTGAATGGATGACCGGACACTTAGCATATTAGGCTTTTATTGTATAGGATACTGTTGTCTATGGTCACTACATTGTGCATTAGCTCCCAGGACTTATTTATCTGCTAGTTGCAAATTTGTGTCCTTAAAAATGTTTCTATTCCTCATGTGGCTTTTATAGAGCCTCCTCTACCATGGGCCCTTATCCTACCACCTCTTCCTTTTCTCACGTTCTCTCATCTCCCCTTGTGATGGTTAATTTTGTGTCAACCTGAGTGGGCCATAGTGCCCAAATATTTGGTCAGACATCCTGGATATTTCTGCAAGATGTTTCTTTGGGATGGAATTAGTGTTTAAGTTGGTGGAGTAAAGTAGATTGCACTTCACAATGTGGGTGGGCCTCATTCAGTCAGTCGAAGGCCTGAATAGGATAAGGACTGATGTCTCCCAAGCAAGAGGGCCTCTGGACTTGCACTGCAACTTTTCCTGGGTCTCTAGCCTGCTGGCTACCCCACAGATTTTGGATTTGTCCGTCTCCACAGTTACATGAGCCGATTCCTTAAAATAAGCCTCCCTCTTTCTCTAATATTCCCTTCCTCCTCCCAGCTCCCAGGTGCCTCGGTGTAGATTCTAGTCCAAACATTGACACTTTTTGGAAAATGTCTGGCACCTGCATTTGAGAGCTAATCCTGGGCTCCCATCAATGTCTGTTCTCCTTCCTTCGACCTCACAGAGCCTGGGCTTTCCTTGCTGTGACAATGTGCCCTGCCTCTGTGATGAATCATGTTGATGTGAGTCAGTAGTATCAGTCCTAGTCTCCTTTGTAAAACAGTTCTGGCCGGTGAGAGTGGGTGTGGCCTGCTCCGCTGCCTGTGGGGGGTTTTCTGCTTTCCTGATGGAAAGGGAAGTAGTGGCAGGCACTCTTCCCCTTCCTTCTTCCCTTGGGCATGGGTGTGGTGCACGGAGCTGGGGACAGTGATGAGGTGACATGCTCGAGATGGAGGATCACTACCTGAGGGGAGTGGGGCAGAAAGAAGGGGAGAGGTGGCTCTTCGATGACATTTCTGAACCTTTGTACCAGTTCTGGGCTGCCAGCCACGGGACTTCTTGTTTTTATCCTGAGAGCACTGTTCAGGGAGGATAGGGCATTGCATTCATGCTGCCATTAAAATCATGGACATGTCCTGGCTTCAGTCTAGAGCGAGGCCACAGAACTGGCTCAGCCTGTGCTGAGAATGTGAGTTAATCCCCCGAGTTGTCCACGCTTTGGTTACTGGACTCCTGTCTTCCATGATTGTCTCCTGATGGTGCAGGGCCAGCAGCCAGCCCCAGAGTCCCGGAGTGGAGGAGCGACGGCCACTGCCTGAGGTGAGCAGGCAGCTGGGCACCTGAGGGACTGCCATCCAGTGTCGCCGGGATGGGAAATAACCCAGATGGCCACATTCCTGGACCCACTGGCCGCCGGGCTGGCCTGGAAAAGAGACGTGAACACTCTGGCTCAGGCTTCAGTTCAGGCATTAGGCCGGAGTGTGGTTGGCCTCTGGTTCTCTCTTCGGCCAAAGCATGATGGGCGTTGAAAGTTTTTTGAATCTGAGTGTCCAAGCACAAATGCTTTGCAGCATCAAATGCCTTACATGAGAGAGAAATTTGACACAAGCACATTGGTGTAAATATAAAGCGGGAGAGCAGTGGCCACAGGAAAAGGGTCGGAGTTTGGGCAAGGTAATTTAAAGAAATAAAGCGAGGATGGTTAGAGATTGCTCCCCAACTTCAAATCAGAAGGGAGGCGAAGAGGAAGCACTTGTGAGGCAGATAATAAGATGACAAAGCCCGAAACGGCGGCGCTCGCTGATCTTAATTACCAAGCGATCTGCTGGGTGTTTAATCAGAGGCTCATACGCTATGCTAATTATTCCGGCTAATTTTGTTATAATGCAATTCTGCATCAACCCTGCTATGTATAAATTAGGAATTGAAATGTAACTAACACAAATTATATTTAAGGCAACATGAATTTCTTTATTCCAGTGTGAAATCTTCTAATCTCTGTTTCTTTATCTTTTCTTGTTTGATTAGCTCATGGACTCCCCTACCCCCACCCCACCACTGCCCACCCCACTTCCATCCTTGAGGGGGAAGCTAACCCGGCACCAATATTTCTCCCTTCACTTCTTAGAAATCTTCTGTTTGACTTTCTCCTTCTGCAACTGCCCTTGGAAGGTGCGGAATACATTGAAGCAATCAATGGCAGGCGGATCCCGGCTTTCTCTGGGTCAGACAGAGGTCACTTCTTTGTTCCGCTTTAATTTTTCAGTAATCATCGGAGGGTCCCGTAGTTCACATGGTCTCAGTGACAAATGGATTGTGACTGTGTCAGGTTATGTTCACAAATGTGTTTAGGTAGACCACTAATAGCACAGATCCCCATCCAGAAGCATGAGTATTTTGTGGAATTTTTAATGTCACGTGGTTTGTCGCCCACGAGGTCAGACTGGTGTGGAAGTCGGTGAGCTGCACAGTGCCCATGGGCATGCCCAGGAGGGCGCCATCTGGCAACTTCTCTAAAGGATGCTCTCTTATATGATAGAGACTATCTTTCTAAAGGCAACACCCAACCTCAGATTTAATGCCGGAGACAAAGATGTTTACTATGGTCAAGGACAATACAGTCCTGCTAACTATGATCACTTCTTCTCTGTTTCATTTTGGAATCAATTGAGAGGAGGCATCAGGCAGAGGGGCTCAGAGTGTCAGCTTCATCACTGACAAGGCCACCGAAGAAGGTGTCTTCAGATCGGAAGCCAGAGGAGCTTGCCGTCAATCCCTGAATCAGGGACCACACATCATTGGCAGCCCTGAGCCTCCTTCCCCACCCTGCCCACCAGGACTGACCCTTCCCAGGACGTAGAGAAACCAAGATGACCTTCTCCTCAGACAGGCAGACCCCAGAAGAATCCGGAAGGGGCTAAGCTATGCAAGCAAATTTTCCCAGAGGGCCCGGTAGGGTCTTCCAAGGAGAAAGAGATGAGATTAGAGGGAGGCTGGGCGCAGCACACAGTGTAAGTTCGCACCTATGGAAGCACAAGGCCAAGGGGACCTCTAAGAGTATCTTCCATATTTTGAGAAGTTTTAGCCAGAACAAAGTCAGGACAAGAAATAAGAACAATAAATAGCTTTAAAAATTATAATGATCAATCATTATCCGCAGATGATACTTTATGAAATCTGAGTGAATCAATGGAAAGATATCAGTTAGAACTTACAAAATGTTCAGTAAGCTAGCCTACTGCCCTCCTAAAGGAGCAAAATTAATAGTTTCTCTATATGCCAGCAAAGTTAGAGGACTGGAAAAGGCGTAAAGGAGAGAATCCTGGGAAATAAAGTCACACCAATGTTCAGGAAATTCAATAAAAGAAGAAGAGAGAAATTCTGCCTTGTTGGTGGCAAAGTACGTAACAGAGCTACAATAATTCTCAAGGGTGATGGTGGCAAAAGAAACAATGGAAGATCTACAAGAAGAGAATAGAAAGTTCAGAAACAGAAACAAGAAATAGGTTTAGGTTATAAAATAGCAGCATTTAATTCATGAGAAATAAAAGGATGTTCTATAAGTGGGGCTGGGATAACTGGGAACATACAAAGTTACATCTGTTATATTATGCACCAAAGGAAATGCCAGATGATTAAAAATTTAAATAATGAAGATGAAGTCACATAACCACTAAAGAAGAAGAGATATGTTATTACCTTTTGGTAAAGAGGCCTCCCTAAATATCAAAAACAAAGACAGATTCTAGAAGAAGACAGATTTGCCCAAACAAGCAATCTTACACTTCTAAATTTCAAAAAACCATAAAAACAAAGATGATCTGTGAAAAATAGCCCTAGCTGGTTTGGCTCAGTGGATAGAGTGTCGACCTGCGGACTAAAGGATCCCAGGTTCGATTCCAGCCAAGGGCACATCCCCGGGTTGCGGGCTTGATCCCCCTGAGTAAGGGGCATGCAAGAGGCAGTCAATCAGAGATTCTCATCATTGATGTTTCTATCTCTCTATCCCTTTCCCTATCTCTCTGAAATCAATAAAAGTGGTTTTTTTTTTTTAAAAAGAAAAATACAACAGAGGATCACACCTTTCTATGTAGAGGGCTTCTTAATATTCAATAAGCACAATCTAAGTCCCCAATGACAAAAGGGGCCAATGACATTTATAGCAATTTCACCCCCAAAATAAGCTAACATGCTATAGGTCTCTCCAAGTAATGTTAAACTTTACTGACACCCAAAGAAATACTAGGTAAAATAAGACAGTCCTTTGACAAAGCTTTAAAATGTTTAAATGCGTGTTTGTGAGGTTAGATGACTCCAGGGGAAGGAGCATTGACATGCATTCCCGGTGGGTATAACATTTCTAGAGGCAGAGAGTGTAGCCTGATTTTATTTTTTATAAAGTTTGTATGTAATTATGATAAGAGAAAGATTGAAAGGATGGATTCCAAACAGTAACAGTGGTTATCTCTGAGTATTTTAAAAAAATCTGCATTTTCTCAGAGTTCTGCAATAAAATAATTAGTTTTGTAATCATGCTGAAAAAGCTATTTTCTTTGTTCCTGGCACCATAATTTATTATAGTGAGAATCTGAACCTACATATCCAACAACTGTGGGATGGCTACCGGATGACACATGCACCTGAAATAAGTGGAGAAAAGAGCGTGCGGCAGAGTGAGGTGGGAGACTCACAGGCATCCGGTCAGAGAAGCTCCCACAGGGTGGGATCCCCGGGCTTGCAGAACTCGGAGCCAGCCCGCGTCAACCAGCTCCCTGCAAGGCCATGCCTCCTTTACACTCTCCAAATCTCTGTCCTGGGAAGGAGTGGGCGACGATTCCTGTTTTGCCTCATAGTTACTTTAAACAGGGTGAGAAAGCTTTTTTTTTTTTTTCCAGGAAGAATGCACATGTGAGAGTCGTTTAGAAAACTTTGAGGAGCATGTAAAAGACGGGACTTCCTGGGAAGGTACAAAGCGAACCCGGTCAGAAGCGTGGAGTGGGAGCCCCAGAGAAGGTGGCTGAGAAGTGGATCGCAGTGTACTGGGGTCTTAACATTGTTGAAGCTGAAAAACCTCACTTGGAGGCTTGCAAGCCCGGTCTGCAGAGGGGTTCTTCTTTGGCAGGGGGTGCTTGCAGAACCCTCACAAACTGGAAACAGCCCAGATATCCAGCAGAGGGAATTGGCCTAATAAATGATGGGACGTTGATTCAGGGGTTTTGCACAGCCGTACACATCTGTGATGACAGACTTTTAACAGCCCGGATATTTGTTTTTGGTTTATTGTTTAATGAAAATCTGGTTTTAAAACTGCATGTTGTGATCCAATATTTGTAAAAAAATGAAGGATTTTATTTTATTCTGTTCGTTTACCCGCATGATATTTTTTCTATAATGAGCATGGAGAACACATAATAGATTTAATTCACATACAGTTTATAGAAAGGAGCAAAAAAGAAGAGAATGGTTTTCAGATCCGCAAGATTCAGCTCTAAAATGAGTCTATATGTTCAAGAAAGAGTCAGTGAGCAGGGGGTTGGTCAGCAAAAGACAAGAGAGGCAAGAAGCTAATGGGGTCTCTTCACCCTGACCAGAGGGAAGTCATCTGGCCGACAAGAGGGAAGGCCTGCTGGCAAAACCAGCTCTTTTGTGAGATGGAAGCTTGAGGTCACCTTAGCCAGGTGCCATCACACACTGAATCAGCTCTCTAGCTCTCTAGACTCTAGAGTGATTACATGGGATCGGCTCATGTGACTGCGGAGGCTGAAAGATCCCACGATAGGCTGTCCACACGTAGAGATCCTGGAGAGCTGGTGGTGTATTTCCATCTGAGTCCAAAGGTCTGAGAACCGGGAGAAGCGATAGTGTCAATTTCAGTCTGAGAGGAAAGAAAGCTGATGTCCCAGCCTCACCTGCCAGGCAGAGAGAGCAAGTCCCCCCTCCTCAGCCTTCCCATTCCATTCAGGTTCTCGGGGGGAGGGGTAAGATGGAGGTAATGGGCTTCTGGTTAAATGCTAATCTCACCTGGAAACACCCTCACAGACACACCTAGAACTCGTGTTTAACCCGATATCTGGGCCGAGGAGTTGAGCACATGCCTATTCTAGGAGGTAAACAGGTACAGAGAGAAATATTGGAAGTACTACAGAGAGGGGAATCGACCTGGAGTGGAAGGGCTGGAGAGCAGGACCCTGCTTGGTGCTGGAGGGAGGAGAAGGGCCGGGTGCCCTCAGGACGGAGGGCAGCTTGTCCCAGGCCCAGTGTGATGGTAGAGGAGGTCCGATGTAGTCTTTTGTTTGGGTCAGTGGTCAGCAAACCGCAGCTCTCGAGCCATACATTGAATAATGAGTTTGCCGACCACTGGTTTGGGTGAAATAACATCAAAGCCCTTTGCTGAGAGAGGGGGCGAGAGACTGGGTGGAGCGCTTGAACGTGGGAGTGAAAATTAGAAATACCTGTGTGGTTCATGGGACAGGGAGCTGATTAGGAGCAAAGAGAAAGGTGGCGGTGAGAGCAGAAGAGCTCTGATCACCTACCTTAGTTGTCGGCAAATTGCGGCTCGCAGCCACATGTGGCTCTCGAGCTGAGGCTTGCCGCTGTTAACTAATGAGTTTGCCGACCACTGACCTACCTAGAGGAAGCTTCCTGCTTTGAGCATATCACCTGTCAGCTATTCTTGGATCATTCACAAAGGGTTAAGGAGAGACATGGTCTATCTTTCGGTTACCCTAAATCCACAGGCTCCTCTTAGGGAGCCCCTAGTGTAGGCTGCGAGGGCTAGTAGATCAAGGTTTCTGTTTCCAGGGCAAACAGGATAAGGATGCACAATGAGAACTTGATCAGCTGGGACAGGAAGTGGTGGAAGGGGTGGGGAGATGACCATTATGGTAACCAGAGAATTCATGGGCGGTGGCTTTCAATGGAGTCTTAAGGAATGGGCAGAATTTGGGTCGGTAGAAAGGTTCCCCCTCAGACAGAGGTAAGAGAGTGAGCAAAAGGATGTGGAGGGACCAGCAGGTGCATAAGTGCCAAAGGAGGTGCCACCAGGTCAGTAGGTGCCCCGGGAAGGGGACATGGGCTAGCATGCAGGGTCCCACATGCCAGGAATGGAATTTTATGAGCAACTGTCCAATTTTTTAGAGGAAGTGTGTGAAATGACCAGGGTGGTGTTTTAGACAGATTAATTTGGCATAATTTATAGGAAGGTAAGGAAGGGAAGCATGGGACAAAAGAGAAGGCTCTGGGGTCACAGACATCTATAAAAGGTGACTAATGATGGCAAAACAATGGGATTCAACGTCTATGTGATTATGCATTTAAACGTCTAATTTTAAATCCAGCACCCTAATTAAGCATAAATTATTTTGCCATTCAAATGTATTCTGGCTCGAAGCTCCCTCTCTGTTGGTGGTGGGAGGGGAGGAGGGTGGAAGGGAAGGATCCACAAGTCAGCAATCGGAATGCTCTCTGACTTCCCCTGAGGGTCCCGAGGGCACAGAGGTTCCCAGGTGGCTCCTCTTCCCACTGCAATCCTCATCTGCCCTCCTCACTGCTTCATGTCTCCTTGGGAGGCTGACCTTTTGGATGGGCTTGTTGTCAGCCTGCGGGGGACAGCTAGCACAGAGCAGGCAGGGGCCTGCAGAGCACAGTGCAGAAGGCTGCCGAGGCCTCTGTGTGTAGAGTGAATCTGAAGCTCACAGCACCAAGCATTTCCTGTCCTCAGACAAAGTCACCTTAGAAATGAGGAGGGCAGGGCACCTGCAGGGTGGTCCAGACTGCCTAGGGAGAGTAGGGAGAAATCAGAAGAGGGAACACAGACAGGAGGGGACGCTGGATTCATACAGACATGTAAGGGCAGCATGTGTTTAAGAACTCATGGTTCTGTGGTCCTAGCCCCCCTCAGACTGATGGGCCCAGAGGGTCATGGGCCATTGCCTCCCTCTACCAACCACCCACCACCTTTGTTGGGGGAGGGCCGTGTGCCTGGGAGCAAAAGGGGGGTCACTCTCCTGGTACCTTGCCAGATGACCTGGAGTTGCAGGGACCTGAGCCACCATGCCTGAGTAGTAGTCCATTACCCCAGAGTTTGGGACCACCCAAGGGTGGAGGTCATGGCAAAACAGAGAGTTATCACATTTAACAATCTGCTCAATGCATTCTCTGTTCCCAGCACTATAAGAAGGTGGAGAGTGAAGACGGTAACACCACGAAATCCCCCCTGGGGCTTTATCATGTGACTGACAAGGCAACCGGACAACTGGTCATAAACTTAGACAATGATTTTGACACAGCAGGTCAAAGGCAAGGCGAGCAAACACTGAGAGAAGGGCAGGAGAGGGCCATGCAGATGTGAGAGGGACATCCTCAGCTAACGGAACAGCAGGTGCAAAGGCCCCTGAGCAGAGAGCACACTAGGTGTGCTTGGAGAATAGTCATGCTGCCTCTGAGTACTGTGAGCCAGGGAGCAAGTGGGGCTAGGTTGTGGAGGGCTCACTGGTCATCGTAAGGACCTTGGCTTTCCTGCTCGGGGAGATGGGAAGGTACGGAGGGTCTGAAGCAGAGAGGTGACTCACCTGGTTTAGTTGCTGAGCTCAGGGTGGGCTGCAAGGAATGAAGAGAGAATCTGGGAGACATGAGGTGACTGCAATAATTCAAGTGACTCAGTTATCTCATCCATAAAATGGGAGGAACCTGGCACTTTCTTGTGATTGATATGAGAGCAGTGCTGTCCTGTGGCCAGTAGCGTTGCTGAGGGCACCCAAATGAACTGCTGGCAAACAAGAGAACAGTCTACTCACAAGGTCATAAGAACCAGTTGCCAGGTTTGCTCTTTCCTGAAGGTTTGGAAGTGAAGGCAGGGCTGCTTCTGAGCAGAGACCTGCAAGACCAGGTCAAAGCGTGTCTGAAAGTAAAGGACCCATTTAAAATGAGAGAAATATACGGAACATATAACGTGCCATTTAAACCACCTTTCAGTGTTCAGCTCAGCGGCTGCAAATACATTGTGCAACCATCACCCACAGTCATCCTCATAACTCTTCCATCTTCCCAAACTGTCACTCTGTCCCCATCAAACCCTAACCCCCTGCCCCACACCCTTATACTTTCTGTCCCTCACTCTGCCTACTTTAGGGACCTCATGTACGTGGATCATACAGTCTCTGTTCTTTCGTGGCTGGCTCATTTCATTCAGCATCATGTCCTCAAGGTTCATGCATGTGGTAGCAGGTGTCAGAATTTCCTTTCATTTTAAGGCTGTATGGTGAAGCACATTTTGTTCATCAATTGGATTGCTTCCCCTCTGGGCCACTGTGAATGCTGCCACTGGGGATACGGGTATGCACATGTAAGGAGTCACCTGTGCCTTCCCTTCCATGTGGACCCCTCCCCACTGCTCAGAGGGGCCGCACGAGTGCCTCTTCCCAGAGCTGGGACTTCTCTAGAACAAAGCAACTCACTCTGTGCACTTTCTTAAACACCCAGGTGTCTTGTAGAGCAGAGAAGAAATGACTATGGTCAGAAACTATAAGAAGTTCCTTGGTGGCTATTTCTACCCAAATAGAAGCACTGTGTGGCTTGCAGCACTAGGTATTGGAGTCAACACTGGGCATTAGGACTAGGACACCATCCTAATGGAGCCTCTAGGACACATACCCATGGAGTGAACACACCCACCCTTCCAAAGACGTACAGATATTAACCTGCTGAAGAGCAATATAGACAAATACTAGTATTCTTTCAGAGCCTTCAGAAATCTGGCAAACAGAGGAGGCTTTGGCTTTAGTGTTTGGATGCTGTGTTAGCAATCATTGTTCAATAAGTTCAGCTGATTTTTGTGGCTATTTCTATAGATCATTTCACAGATGTTGGTGGATTCCCCTCTCCCTGGCAGGGATACAGACTGACTATTTCTCTGGAAGCAGCACTGATTTTTTTTTTTAGCAAATTAAATTTAGTTAAAAGAAAAAAGAGAAAGTGGGCAAAAGATAGGAACAGCTTTTTCACCAAAGAGGAGACACAGATGGTGAACAACCACATAAAAAGATGTTCAACATCATAAACCATCAGAAAAATGCAAATTCAAGTGGCATTGAGAAACCACTGCATGCTCATCAGACTGGTTAAAATAAGAAATACTGACAACAACAAATGCTGATGAGGACACAGAGAAACCCACTGCTGCTGAGAATGTAAGATAGTGTCACCATTCTGGAAAATAGTTTGGCAATCTCTATATATAAAAGCCTAAGCGACCATTTGACCATTGAACTGTTCAACTGGTAGCTATGATGCACAATGACCACTAGGGGGTAGATGCTCCAGCCAGTAGGTTAGGTTGCTGCTGGGGCCCTGTCGGCCCTGAATCTGGTTCACCCACACCAGATTCCCTTTCAATGTGCATAAATCCGTGCACTGGGCCACTAGTTTCTTATAACAGTAAATTTGCAACATCCATCAGACACTTTACTCTGGGCATTTATCCCAGAAAAATGAAAATAGGTCCACAGAAACCTGTATGTGAACATTCCCAGCAGCTCACTTGTAACAACCCCAGACTGAAAAGAATCCAAACATCTTTCAACAGGGAAGTGGTGACCAGATTGTGATATGTCCATGCTGTGGGATGCTGCTCAGCAATGAAGAGGCTCCAGCTTGTGGACAAATGTAATGCCTTTGCCCTCTGTCTGATCACCAGAGCATCAGTGGTGCCTAGAACAGAACTTAGGAAATTGTACGTGCACAAAAGTTGCCTGGTGGTGCAATGAGCTGCAGATTCCCATTCAGTAGGTCTGGGCTGGAGCCCGAGCTACTGTATTTCTGATAGAATTTTTGGGTCCAGCTGCACAGCATTGTCTGAGAGCTTGTCACAAATGTGGAATCTCGGGCCCAACCCTGACCGACCGATGAAGAGTGTGCATGTCTGCAGGATCCTCAGGAGGTTTCAGGGCACACCCAACAAGGATGCCATGCTCAGGGAGGCAGCAGTGTGACCCCTGCAGGCGCCCAGAGCTGCAGGTGACCACCCTGCAGATGCCATTTTCTGCCAGGAGCCCTCAAGTGCACCGGTGCCCGTGCAGGTGCTTGCAGACCCATCTGAATCCTTCATTCTTTTTCCTTCAGACCACCATGATGCTCCATCCCTCCTTCTTCCTCCCCTCCCTGCCCTGGTGGTCGGTTTCCTGGCTGCATAAACACTTCCCACTCTGCTGTGGTCTCCTGTGAACTCTTCCCTGCCAAAAGGCATCTGTGTGCAGTGGCCCATCTCCCCGCCTTGTGAGTTCTGTCCTCTCCCAAGTTCCAGGGACTGCAGGCAGAGAGGAGGTTTGCGGGGGCAGGCAGAGGCTGAGGACATTGCATTGACCTCCTGCTGCCTGGGGGCATTCTGGAGGTGGCCACGTAACACCCACTGCATCGGTTTCAAGCTGCCGACACCCCTCCCCTACACAGAAACCCACCCTGGGCTCCGGGGTGATGTGCAGGGAGAGGCCATTTGGCTCATAGAATCTGAGCAGAGTTTATTGACCTAATAATGCCAGCAGGACACCTGGGCGAAAGCACGGTGGTGTCCTCAACTTGTCTCTAAGAAACCAACCTTCAAGAGGATTTATTGGCCCCAATATACGAATTTCTCCTCCATTCTCCTGGTATGGCTTCCCCTCATCACCAAGACACTCTCCATTCCATAGGCTTCACCACGGCAACCAGGAGGAAGGCTTTGAAAAGTGCATGCTATTCAAGGGGCCCAGCTCTTCCTCCCACAGTCAGTGGGAGTCATTAGGATATAATGTTTCCAAATTATATCTGTCAGCTGGGATGCATGTGTGCATGTGTGCATGTGTGTGCGTGCACTTGCACACGCATGTGCCTGGAGATGGCAGTGAGGTGGTTTAGTAAGGTGAGCATAGCAGTCATATTGTAACATAATTGGCCAAGACAGAAAGAAAATCACGGGTATCGCAGATTTATTTAGCTTCGGGGAAGGCATGTCAGATCCCTAGTTCTGTCAAAGAGAGAAGGAGAAGGGGCAGATGTCAAGTTTTCTACTCTCCTTCATTTCCTCCAAATCATTTGCATATTAAGCCTGTCTGGTTAGCATTATGCCTCTTAAAACATCTGGTGTTTAGCTCAGCCAGCATGGCTCAGTGGTTGAGTGTTGATCTATGAACCAGGAAGTCAGGGCACATGCCCAGGTTGCAGGCTCAATCCCCAGTGTGGGACATGCAGGAGGCAGCCGATCAATGATTCTCTCCCATCATTGATGTTTCTCTCTTTTCCTCTCCCTTCCTCTCTGAAACCAATAAAAATACATCTTCAAGAATTTGTGTTTGAAGTCTTCATTTGCTAATATTACTGCGTGCAAATTATCACAGGGGTTAAAGTAGGTTATGCCCTCCCCTCCTGCATACCCCTTTCCCACTTCAGCTCTTTCTCTGCATCATCACAACCCACAGCCTGGAATAAACTGGGGTGTCTTTAGGAGGGCAGGAGAGCATGCTTACATCTGTATTCCCTTGACTGTCAGAAGTGTTTGTCCTCAGAGTTGGGTGTTGACTTCTTCAAAAGATGCATGTGCCATACAGTCCCTTGGGGGTCAGGCCTCAGGAGGATGGTGTTAGATGGATTTGTCTAGTCCTGGGTTCTCTGGGTTAGGGTTTGCCTCTTCAGCTTCTAGCAGGAAAAGAGCCCTATGGAGCTCCATCAAGCATTTCCTCTCTATCCTGGGTGCGCACACCAAGAGTCACATCCTGGGGATGGTAGTGGGTACAGACAGGGGCCAGTCACTTCCAGTCTCTGCCCCTTGAGCTAGCTGCCCTTAATAGCACTCTCCAATTGTTTGAGGGACCTTCCTTTAAAATGCCATTAGTAGATTGTATTTTTAAGCCTCACAGTGAATTCTCAAGATGGTGACTTTCTAGCTCTTGTAGTCAAAATGCTCTCTTCCCATCCCCTCATTTAAAAAATGTATTTTAGCTCTGGCCCATGTTTCCTAAATGGTTAGAGCATGGGCCCAAGCACCCAAAGGATGAGGGTCAAGGGTGGGGCACATGCAGGAGGCAACCAATTGATGTGTCTTTCTCACATTTATGTCTCTTTCTCCCTCCCTCCCACCTCCACCCTTCTATTCTCTCCAAAATTCAGTGGAAAAGATATTCTTGGTGAGAATTAAAAAAATATTTTATTGTTGCAAGAACACGTAACATGAGGTCCACCCTCTTGACACATGTAAGTGTTCGTTACAGTCTTGCTGAGCACAGGCCCCGAATTGTACAGCGGATCTTCAGTGCCGATTTGCTTCGCTTCACTGAAACTTCATGATCCTGATGAAAACCCCAGTCCCCCTCTCTCCACCCATTGCCTCATTTCCATTAAATTTGGATGTTTGCCAGCAGTCCAGCTCAGCATCCCACAGCACGATGGGCCCGATGGAGCAGGGGTGTCCTCTGTGACTGTCAGGAGAAGGGTTGAGGCGGGCACATGTGCCAGCTCCCTTCTGCAACCTTTCCGGGAGCTGCTTCTCAGACAGGTTCAATCCACCAGGAACGAGAATTCGATGGAAGCATTTGGCATTTATGTCAATCTTGTTCTGACAAGGACTTCCTTGCCCCTCCTCCTTCCCTCTCATGTCTGCAGATCTGGGGCCTTTTAGACACACAGGAAAATGAGCATCATGGCTGGCCTGCTGTGTCCATCGAAAAGAGGTCCTGGAGGTGGTAGAACCATCGGCAGCATTGGGAATGAGGGCAGTTGAGACTTCGGTCGTTCAGAAAATGTCTCCAAGGAGATCTCACTGTCCCCGCGTGCAGCCACCTGCCTCAGCCAGCTTCTGTGATGGCAGAAATGATTGCCAGGCATCCTCTGCTGCGGGTATTCATGACAACCTCCTCTCTGGAGGCCATGGCCGGAGAGTGTATGACTTTCACCCCCACTCCACTTTCCGTGTGCATGAACTTTGACCCAGATGGGCCACTTCGGGCATCTAGCAGATTTAGGTGAACGAAGCTAAGCGTGAAAGGGTATTTGTTGTGGCGTAACGGGCCATGGCCCCGCTGGTCAGATGATGCTAATACTGCTGCGAGGTCAAGAACCCGGAGGCCGTTGTGGCACTCGGCTGGGTCTTCCTTCAGGAAAGAATGTGCCTTCCAGTCGCAAAGGGAACAGCCAGCAGAAGCCACAGGGGACCCGTCTTTTAAACCAAGGTCATGCTCCTCCTGGACAGCCCCTGGCCGGTGACAGTCATCTGATGGAAGATGTCACTGGTGCATGACCACATGAAACACGCAGCAGGACAGGTGTTCCCGATCAGACAGGCTCGGGCCGGGCTCGGGCGGCAGCAGCTGAGCAGTTGGCTGAAACTTTCCTTTCCACAGCCTCTCCCTGTGGCCTTTCCCTGGGCCAAATCTATCGGTTCTCATGGCTCACACACACGCCATAATGAGGTTGAGAGACACCTGTGCCTTGTACAAAATGGGTCTAAAGGAATTGCTTGTTCAACGAGTCCCGTGTCATTCTTGGTCACCCTTCCCTCCCTCTTCTGCCTGCACCTGCCCACCTCCCAGATGTCTCACGGTCCCAGGAGGAGACATGCCTGTGCACACACGCAGAGTAGGCATGAAGGCAGGGACAGCTGAGACGTGGGTGCACTCCACACAGGCTAAATACAGACATTCTGTAAACATCTGTACATCGTTTACTTATTAGAGAAGGTGAATAGCTTATTTCTAATAATAAATATACTTACTCATAAAATGACGCACCGCCATCTTTGTACTTAGAGTACTAGTAAGAACCTTCCATGCTCCTAATCTGGAAATTGACAAAGAGCAGTGCTCTCAAATGTCCACTTGAGGGCACTGTGATCTCAGCATTGTTCTGGCGTCCCTTTCAACTAACTGGACCCCCTGGGCAGGTGCCTGGCCCATCCACCTCTTTGTCACACTCTCTCTCAATGTGCCCCTTGAGGAACAAGAAGCGTTGCCATGCTCCTCAGGGATGGAGGCCGGGAGCCCCGGGACTGGCGTGACTTTGCATTGATGTCCTCAGCCACTAGTGAGAAGCGTGGGTGCTGATCTCCGCAGGTGTGGTGAGCTCTCTGGGGCTGCCCATATGGTGCTGGTCTCCAGTTTGATCACTGTCCGGTGGGAGAGAGGCTGGATATCCCTTCCTCACAGAGCCCAGGGTCTGAGGTGGGGTTAGGGGGAGGTGCTCCTTGGCATTGGCCTGTGGAAGCCATACCCACACGGTAGCAGCAGATACCCTGTGTGGTCTGGTCATCATCTTAGCATCGGTTGACCTCTGAAATACTTACCATGTTTCCCTGTTCCCGGCCAGGAGAAAAGGCAGGAATGGGCGTCACCGAGGCCAAAGGCAGCCCAACCCAGGCGGGGCGTTTGGAGGGTGGCACAGCATGGTTTCTGTAGGTGCAGGTTGAGCCCTGGCAGTCCCCAGGGTCAGTTCTTTCCCCAGGCGAATTGGCACCACTGGGCTCCAGGGACAGACACAAAACCTCGGTCATTCCATTTTCCATCGTTCGTTACCGTGAGCATCATTTCATCCTGGCACCATGGTAATCCGTCCCCGCGTGCGCGTGAGTATGCATTATGCAAGAATCAAAGTCACTTGATGTGTGAGGAAAATAAAAAGGCTCTCTGCATAGGGCAGAAATAATTTGCAAGACCAACTTGGGGTAGAGTGTTCTCAAATGAACCCCAGTTGTCCCACGGCTTTCAGAGGGCCAGGCAGGCACCCCCTTTGAAGGACCCCGGAACAAAGGGCCCTGGCTGGGTTCATTATAATTTGCTCCAACCAGTTGCAAAGTACTCATATTTTCGATGATGTGAAGAGAAATACTAATGTCGCAGGACGTGGGCATTGTGCTTAGTATAAATACACACACAAAAGCTAAGTGAGGGTATTTGGGATGTCTTGTTGGGGAGGATGTAATTAAATTTGCCTCCGAGAAGCCTTTGAAGTCTGTGGCTAACTGTCTGACAATAAAGGGAACACTCCCCATCAGCTGGTCTGTCAGTGGTAGAATTCTCGCAAATTGGGAAAGTTGCTGAGGCAGAATCAATTAATTTCCATTTGGAGTAAAATCTGTCTTTCAAGAGGTGGGATGTCATCCTGCTTTGGCTGTGGAGGCAGGCACCCCGCTCTCGTGCGTGCTCCGTGAGCAGAGGGGGCCTGGGCCCCTGAGATCAGGGCCCCTGAGCATAGCCCCGCTGTGAGCCTGGGATCTCTAGATTCCGGGTTGGTATCAGCTCCTGCTCAGGTCAGTCCTGCTGGAGCACCCACCATACAGTGAGGTGTGCCCAGCCGCTGAGCCCCGTAAACACGGGTAACATGGCACTGCAGGTGGCTCTGCTGCTCCACACCCAGCAGACAAGTGTTGCAGGAGGTGGTTCTGCGACATCACAGTGGGTGTGGGGACTGCCTGGAGTCTGGGTCCTCAGCTTTGTCCCTATCACAGGCCTCAGCGTGGGGGGTGGGGGTGGGGCCCTGCCTGGCGCCCCCACCTTCCGGCTGGCCCTCCGTCGTCACATCCTTCTGGTCCCATGTCTTCACGTGGCCTTGATCTGCAGCCAATCTTCCCAGGGCAGGGGGTCCTGCAGGCTCGAGGGCTGCTGGGGCAGGAGGAGATTGTTATAGTTAAGCAGATCTGGACTCAGAATCAGGACCATGGAGAGGATGTGAAATTCGTCCCAGCCAGACTGTGGGGTAGGCAGCTGGGCAGGAATGTGGGAGGAGGGTTATTAGGGACCCCCTTTAGCTCCCTGGGTCTCTTCTATAATATAAGCTCACATATGGACATCCAATCATAGGCCTGGAGTGTGACAAGATGCCCAGCCAGGCCTGCAGGGGACAGTGGCTGCCGACGGGGTTGAGATGGGGTGTCCAGTGATTAAACAGGGTGGCCTCTCTTCCTGCTTCTCCTCTGAGTGTCTGGTCTCTGGATATGTTAGGGCTGTGGTTGGCAAACTGCCGCTTGTGAGCCACATGCGGTTCTTTGGCCCGTTGAGTGTGGCTCTTCCACAAAATACCACGGCCTAGGCGAGTCTATTCTGAAGAAGTGGCATTAGAAGAAGTTTAAGTTTAAAAAATTTGGCTTTCAAAAAAAAATTTCAATCGTTGTACTGTTGATATTTGGCTCTGTTGACTAATGAGCTTGCCGACCACTGTGTTAGGGTGATCCCATCCTTTTCTGAACCTTTGTTGAGCTGGGTAAAACGTGCTTGCTTCCTTCATTTTTCATCATCGCTCGGTTCCTTAAAAGTCACATTTTCATTGTTTACCATGTTATCCACTTTTTAAAAACTCACCCTAGGATTCCAGATAAGCTCTCTGAGGACGTGTAGAGATGAAAGTTTTAGTACAAAAATTAATGTTAAAATTGGCAGCAGACGGAGACGCTATAGAATTTGCTTTGCTACATCTTTTAAATCCGAGGATATCTAAAGCCTTGTCTCACCAGCTGCCTGTCACATGTGGCGCTATCATGGCCCAGCCTCCACTTGCAGATGGCCATTTCCTTTCTTTGAATTTGCACTGGCTTGTTGTGTTTTAAAAACTGTTTTATGCAGCGCCAGCTAGCGGTGAGGCTGGAGCGAAGAGCCTGCATCTCCTGGGGGCCGAGGCAGCCCCTCCGTGGGATCCCCAGGGGCTCTGACCAGTCAGTGTGTCATGGACACATGTGGCCCCTGCCCTCCAAGATGAGGCGACCTCTGACCAGACAGAGCTCCGGCGTCAGGGTTGTAACTCTGGGATGTGAAATAAGGCGAGGCACCCCAGCTCTGAGCCCTGCTGCTTACCTTCCCTAGAAGCACCAGGTCTTGCCTCTTACAGAAGAAAGCTCTGGCGCGCTGGCTCCGTTGCTGTGTGCAGGCTGCATGTTTGGTGGCGTGTGAAGGACTTTACCCAGTGTTCCTGGGAGCCTCCTCCAGTATGTATTGGAGCCCAGTTGTTTGGGAGGTGTGGTGAGCCTGGCCTCGGCTCCCGTATCACAAATGATGACCTTGGTCATGGACACAGTTGGGGGGAAGGATGTTCAGGTCTACCACCTCTGGGAAGCTTCTGTCCTCGAGGCCACAGGAACTTAGAGCTTGGAGAATCTTTATGGAGTTCACTCCATCCTTTAGGAGGACACACACAGGGCTCCCTGGGGACCACGGGACGCAGACTCCTTCTCCGAATCTTATGCATGTCTGTGGTGTCAGAGCAGCTGTGTGACTCTGAGCAGACCCCTGACCTCTCTGGGCCCTGCATGTAAGTGGGGATAGTGGTTTTGGTTTCTGATGGAGAGCCACTTCGGCTGCTCTCCAGGGCAGCGGCATTGGCCCTTCCTGCCCCCCACCCCCATGCAGCTGGGGTAGTGGGGGCTGCGTCAGCCTTTCCTGCTGCAGCTGGGTCTCCCCCGACTCCCCAAGGAACAGGAAGCGGATGTTTTCAGTGCATACTCGCTAGGTGTAAACAGTAAACACTGCTCCAAGCCCCCTTGCACTCTGGGGCCCAGAAGTACCTGCTGAGCATCCTCCCTGTCTGCTGCTCTCATCCCCCGGCCCCAGGTGGGTCTGAGGCTCAGGGCCACTGGGCCACTGCATATGCTGTCAGCTCTATTGAGGAAATGGGGCTGTGGAAGGCATGTGTGCAGCATGTGTAGTGTGTGTGTATGCATGTGAATGTGCATATGTTACATATATGCACAAGGCCAGTGAGGGGCTCCAGGTCCCTACAGGGGAACAGAGCTGAGTGAAAGGGTTGGAAATGGAGGATGGTGGGGGGACCCCACAGAGAGGCTCCAGCTTGTGCAGGGACCCTTTGCCCAGGCCCTGAGGAGGCAGGAGCTCCCCTTCTGGGCCCTCGTTCATCGCAGCATTGCGAGGGCCTTCCATGATAACAGAGACCACCCTTACAGGCCTGCCCCGGGCAGGGCTGCTGAGAGCTTAGTTCAGGCACTGTGCTGAAGGCCTGAGTCCTGGCTGGGGTTCCTCCTCACAGCAGCCAGGGAGGCAGAGGCTGAATGCATGAGCATAGAAAACGTGGTGTGTGCAGAGCCGGCCAGAGTGAGAGTAGTGGTGAGACTGGCCTTTGCTTAAACATTAGACTTAATTTCTAAGAGGCTCTGTCCTGAGGCCAAAAGAAAAGAGCTTGCCACTGGGCAGGGACGGGGGCTCCTTGGAGGAGACCATCTGTAGCCCTGCACTGCACCTGTGGAGTCCACTGATAGGCCATGCGTTAGATGCCTGATGCTCACGGGGAAGGTTCCGGTGCTTAGAGACACAGGTTTGGGCCACAACCCTTTAGTTTTCTGAATCCCACCACGTAGGTGGCTGCCAGCTCATCTGCCACTGTTTCCTCTGCTTTTGTTAGCTCTAGCCCGGGCCTATCTCCAATCAGAATCTACACTTTCATCACTGAGCTGATGCCCTGCTTTGTGGGTGATGACGTAAGGGGCATGACAGTTGTGACGGCACCTCCTTCAGGACATGAGAGGCCACGCCCCTCAGTGGTTTGGGTTCCCAGTGTCAGTCCTGTGACAGAGCCAGGGACCCTACCACAAGGAACTGCCTCTGTGGTAAGCTGGGCGTATGATTGGGAAGAGTCTCCAATGTAGATTCCTCAGCTTTGGGTGATCTGCCGTTGCCAGTTCTGGGTGGAGGTGTTCAAGCTCGAGGGTCTCAGGACACCTCTTCAGGAGCATGATACCATGAGGGATCTGGGACCTGGAGCCAGCTGGTCACCGGGCGGGGAGTACAGACCCCACCCCCAGTTCTAATTCTACTCTCATCAGGTTTCATTCCACTGAACGCTCCATTAACGAGGGTTAATGACATTAACTACTGTCCTCTTCACTTAAGAACGTGCTCAAGAGGAGCTAATTGTCACACAAGGGCTCAAATAGCTCGGACTCAGGTAGAACTCCAGGAAGAGCACGTCTCCCCTTCTTGGTTACAGTCTCCCCGATCCCCCCCCCCCCCCATGCCACACCAGCTCCTCCCTTCTCTCCTTTCATATCCGAGCTGCCCCTTCTCTCGTCTCCATATCAGTGCCACGGAGCTGTAGCCATTGTTGCATCACCCTCCCAGGGACCCTGCCCCCTGAGTGGAGAAGAAAGAGGCACCTGTCCTTCTGTGTGAGGCCGTGATGAGCACCTCTTTGGAGGGCACTCTGGCCAGAGCTGCCAAAATTAAAAATCCACAGGTAATTTGACCCAGTAACGTCGCTTCTAGGAATTTATCTTGCAGATCCTCCTCCCTGTACACACTCACAAAAAAGGATGTTGAAAGGAATTCATTGCGGCATTGGCATTGCGGCAGAGGGTGGGCACAACCTTAATGTCTGCCAGGAGGGGTCTGGCCAAATCAATTATGCGCTTTCCATAGAGAGGGGATTGTGCAGCTCAGATAAATCGAGGCCAATAGATGTGCGTTGATACAAAACAAACCCCAAGATATATTATGGAGTGAAAAGAGCAAAGGGGTGGAACAGGCTACATTTATGTATAAAAAGTGAAATATATGTCTCTGGACTGTATATATCCATATATCTACACATCCTCCCCACCCTCACAATGTAGGAGGCCGTGGTGTACATGCCATAGGTGCTGGGTTATGGCCTGTCGGAATCTTGTTGAGTTTGTACTGACATACAAGGGGGTCTGCTCAGCACAGAGTAGGTGGCATCTGTTAGCAGGAAGAGGAGGGGGCAAAGCCTGCTGGGGAGGGAAGCAACATCATGGTCCTTGGAAACCAGAGGGTGGGGCTGGCTGATGCAAGCCCCGTGGACCTGGCGAGAAAACTTAGCGATAGAAAGGGCACGAGGTCACAGCTGGGAGAAGACAGAGCTACCAGTGGTGATCACTGCTCAATATGAGTGTTCCCCGAGAGAGGAAGGATGCCGGGCCATTCTTGGGCTATCTTTTCAATGTTTAAGACTCTAAAGCTACAGTTTGAATACACCAGTCACACTAGCTATATGTAGTGATTTAAATGCAAATTATCATTAACTTAAAAAATAAATCCAGTCGCAGCAGCCACAATGCAAGTGTTGAATAGCCACACGTGACTGTTGGCTATCTCCAAGGGACAGCACAGACCCAGACCACTTGCCCACTGCAGGAATCCTATTGGGTGGGGCTGCCCCAGAGCCGAGGCCTTGGTTAAAATTTTGGAAGTAATGACTGCTTAGTAAGTAAGCTCTAGCAGATTTGTATGAGTTCTTGTTATTAAACTGAGACCAAGCTCAATGGCCTACTTTTTAGCATTTTAATAATGTCCATTTCCTTATCATAATATGTAATTTTTATTATCCAGATCCTATTATTTTGCAAAGAACATCAAATCCTAGAGTCTTGAAGTTCTCTTCTTGGTTCATACCCTTGGGTATGACTCCCATGATGTATGATGGGAAGGGTCTTGCTGCAACTGTCCAGGAGAGACCAAACTGCTCTCTGAGGTAAGGGTGGAAAGTCTGTCTATCTTTTGGGTCACTCTGGACCTTGGCCAGATACAGTATAAGTGGACAAGGGGAGGTTAGGCCCACCGTCCTAAAATTGGAGGTCCTCTGGTATGAGAAGGCAAGTCTATGGCAGGGCACTGGGAAAGCAGAACTTGTTCCAGCGGACAGACTCGGGATGGCGTCCTGGTGTGCTTAAATGTGTCAGAGCATGGGGGCCTGCGGCTGTCTCCCTCTGTCCTACATGGCATTGGTCTCCTGCACAGACACAGGCCAGGAGATACCTGGAACCAGTGGTGGTTTTGAGCACTGCATCCCAACCTCCTGGGAATCCAGGAAAACCGTGACATCTATTTCGGTCTACATTCTGTGGTAGAACTAAAAACTGTCAGCTAGGGTAGTCATAAATCTCAAATTAAATTCATCCCGCCTTGATGTGAGTCTCCTTCCTATGTTCTCACCACTATTGAGAAATGGGTGACTATCTTCCACTCCTCTCATATTCATATAAAATTCAAATTTCTCTTCGAATCCTTATTTTTTCTATTCTTTATTTGGTTTCTTATTCAGTTTTTTTCTTATTCATTTAGGTTTTCGCTTCTCCACATTTATCCTATTTTTATGTCACAATTTTCATCTAGCAATGGCCTGCCACTGTTCTGGTACTTTGCAAGAGTAGCAGACAGGGAATTAAAGAGCCATTACTTCAGTCCCAATGTCCTAAAAGTCTTAGAACTCATGTTTTTACTTCAGGAAAATCCTCAGCAAGCTCTTCTTCAAATTATTGTTTCTCTGATATTTCTTCTTCTCTTCTAGGAATTCTTTTAGTTGGGTGTCAATGTCTTTAAAGTTCTTAACTATAGTTTATAGATTTTATCTTTTTATTTTTCTGTGCTGTCTTCTGGGCTAATTCCCCCAGGACTGTCTTCCAGTTCACTAATTTGCTCTTTGACCATGTCTAGTTAGAGTTCATACCGCTTTTATTTTTTTCATTTTATATAAATTATTATATTTTTAACTTTTAAGCTTTCCATTTATGTTTTTTTTTCATAATTATCTCTTCTTATTCTATTTCTGTATGATCCTGGGCCTTAGTTTCCCCATCTTCAAAGTCAGTAGATCAACACAGCTAAATTTAAAGTTTTGTGTTTTTTGGGTTGTTTTTAACTCAAGCAACCAAATTACTGAGTCAGTTAAAGGACAATAAAATTTTATTCCATTATAAAAAGTGTATTAATAGAGCAAATAATTAATTTATTAAAATATGTGCAAGAGAATATACATTATATATGGATTAATAAAAAGCTAGTGTTCTCATAATAGATTCTAGTTACTTACTAGTTGTCAAATTAGAGTATTTCCTATCAAATTTTAAATTTGGCAACTTGTACTGATGAGATGAAGTATCCAACTTGAAAACGTCATGGAGTGTGAAGAGTGAGTTTTGATTATGTAAAAACTTTACATGGGCTAAGGAACAATTACAAGCCCTAGAAACAGTTGCCATGGATAGCTGGCCTGATGTACAGCCCAGCATAGGTCTAGCCAAGCGAGTCAGAGGCTGAGGAACTTGCTGCATCAGCGTGGGTCTTCTTGAGACTGGAGAGTCGGGGCCACCGTCATCCCTGAGAGAGACTCAAGAATGGCTCTTCAGAAAGGCATTACTTTTTCTTCTTTTTCTCTTTTTTCCCCTTCTTTTGTCCTTTTTCCTTTGCAATTCCTGTGTTCCCTCCCATCAATGCCAAGGCCCGCTTTTTACCCATAGGGGTTTTGGCATACCAGTTCTGAAACAAAACAAATATTTAAGAAAATGTCAAAAATGACATGGATTTACTGGAATACTCTTAAAAGTAGAGAAGATCTTGCTAAGATGGAAGGGGCAGGCTGCCATTAAACTCAGGGCATTTCATGTATATTTAATACAAATTCTTTGTCACTGATATTTCTATACAATTTGGGACTTCTAACAGTTTCAGAGAACTACAGGCTGAATCTAACCAACAGCAACTCCAGATGAAGGCACTTGTCTCCCAGGGATTTTACTCTATCCCGAGGGTGAGGGTTTTCTTGCTAATGTGAATGGAACCTTTGGTGCCCAGAAGCTGGTAGAAGCTGCACTGGTGACCGTGTGTGCACAATGGGAGATCAGACGAACATTCTAAGGGAGACCACCGAAAACATGGCAGAAACACTGAACCCAAAAATATCAACAAACCAGTTAAGTAATTGCACTTGGGCCTGTGATGGCATTTTCCTCAGCCTTCACATTTTATTTGAAACCGGAGAAACATTTTGGTTTATAAACTTTGTAGTAGTAATATTTCTTTCTTTTTTTAAAAAAATATATTTTTATTGATTTCAGAGGGGTGGGGGAAGAGAGAGAGAGAGAGAGAGAGAGAGAGAGAGAGAGAGAGAGAGAGAGAGAGAGAAACATCAATGATGAGAGAGAATCATTGATCGGTTGCCTCCTACAAGTCCCACCCTGGGGACCAAGCCTGCAATCTGGGCATGTACCCTCACCAGGAATCAAACCATGACCTTCTGGTTCATAGGTTCTCAACCACTGAGCCTCGCCGGCTGGGCTATAGTAGTAATATTTCACTGAATGACTATACTATACATTATTTATCAATGCTCTAGTTGCTGACATATAGGTCATTTCCAATTTTTTATTAATATGAATGATGTTGAAATTCACAATTTGTACATATCTCCTTATACACATGAGAAAACTTCTCTAGGGCATATACATAGAAATAGGATTCCTGCGGTTGTAGGTCATTAGCATCTTTAATTTTAGTTACTATGTTCAAACTGCTCTTTGAGTGTCTGTGAGTGGGAAACTATCTTAGTCTCTGTATGTCTTGAGATGTTATTTTCTCCTGTCTCTTGGACGCGAGCTTAGCTGGATATAATTTTAGGTTGACAGTTATTTTTCCTCAGCACTTTGCAGAAATGACCTCAGTGTTTTCTGGCATCTATTGTGGTCAGAGAGCTGTCTGATTTCCTAAATGTTGTTTCTTTGTAGGTAATCTGGTATCTTTTAAGACTGGTCTGTGGTCTTGTTCTTAGGTTTCCAATAATGGATGTAGGAGTAGATTTATTTTTATATGTTCTGCTGGTCCCTTGGAGTATATTTTTAACCTGAAACTCATGCCTTTGATTCAAAAAAATTTTCAGCAAGTATTTCTTCAAAATTATTGTTCCTCAAATTATTTCTTCTCTCCCTTTCTTCAAAAACCTTCTCTTACTTAGGAGTAATATCTTTTTTTTTATTTATTTTTTATTTTTTTTTAATTTTTTTCTTTATTGTTCAGTTTATTAATTACATTGTTTCCCCTTTTTTATCCCCCTATATCTCCCCTCCACCCTGTACCTATCCCACCCTCCACCCTCACCTCCCCCTCCCCAATGTCCTCTCCCATTGTTGCAAGGTTTTGTCCAATCTCTTGCTGTACTTCCCACAACCCTTTTCTCCCCAAGAATTGTCAGTCCATTCCCTCTCTATGTCCATGTTTCTGTTATAGTCACCAGTTTATCTTGTTCATCAGCCTATGAATTCACTTGATTTTTATGTTCATTTGTTGATAGATGTGTATTTGTTGTTCATAATTTATATTTTTACCTTTTTCTTCTTCCTCTTCTTAAAGAATATCTTTCAGCATTTCATATAATACTGATTTGGTGGTGATGAACTCCTTTAGCTTTTTCTTATCTGCGAAGCACTTTATTTGATCCTCAATTCTGAATGATAGCTTTGCTGGATAGAGTAATCTTGGTTGTAGATTCTTGCTCTTCATTATTTTGAATATTTCTTGCCACTCGCGTCTGGCCTGCATCGTTTCTGTTGAGAAATCCGCTGACAATTGTATGGGTGCTCCCCTGTAGGTAACCAACTGTTTTTCTCTTGCTGCTTTTAATATTCTCTCTTTATCTTTTGCTCTTGGCATTTTAATTATGATATGTCTTGGTGTGGTCCTCTTTAGATTCCTATATTTTGGGGTTCTGTGTACTTCTTGGGCTTGTAAGTCAGTTTCTTTCACCAGGTGGGGGAAGTTTTCAGTCACTATTTCTTCAAGTAGGTTTTCATTAACTTGCTCTCTCTCTTTTTCTGGCACCCCAATAATTCGGATATTGGCATGCTTGAGGTTGTCCCAGAGGCCCCTTACGCTATCTTCAATTATCTGAATTCTTTTTGTTTCTTGCTTTTCCAGCTGAGTGGATTTTGCTTCTTTGTATTTCAAATTTTTGACTTGGTTCTTGTGGCCCTCTGGACTGCTTTTAGGACTTTGTGTATTATTTTTTATTTCAGTCTGTGTAAGCTTGATTTCTAGTTGGTCCTTTTTTTTATCCGTGAGGGTCTGGTTCGTATCTTCAGAGGCCTTGTTCATTTCCTTGAGGGTCTCATTCATTTGCTTGAGGTTCTCATTCATCTCCTTGTAATTCTCATTCATTTGCTGGTTGGTCTTGTTTATTTCCTGGTAATTCTCATTAAGTTGATCGGCCTTTTGTAGGAGCCTCTTGAAAAGCCTTATAACCGTGGTTTTGAACTCTATGTCTTGTCGTCTTTTCTCCTCCATTTCTTTCACACCTGATTTCTTTCCATGTCTCTGCATGGTGGCTGCTTTATGTGCTGGATATCTTCAAAGGGACAGTGGCTCAGCCTCCCCAGTTACCTGAGGTGGGTGCTCTTACTGCAATCCTTATGGGTTGTATTCAGTATTTTTGAATTTAAACCCAGCTTTTTGTTGTTAGCCCTAGGAGGGTTTGACCTCCAGGCCAATTGGCTGTGAAGAGAGACTGTGTTCAGGTTGGATGGGCGGAGTCTCGGAGCTGTGCAGGCAGTGTCAACGTCAGCTGCGTCCTATGCGTCGCTTGCGCGCGCGGGTCTCTGTTGGATGGGGATGGCTGCAGACACCTCCAAGAGAAAGCTGCTAGTCTCTTCCCCTTGCCAGACCACTCCGCCTTTCCCCAAATGTTCCTGCACACCAAAAGTATAGCCCAGGATTGTAAAAATAAATGGCTTCCAGAACCAGGAGACAAGTTTCCAGGGGGCAAGTCGCGGGTTTGTGCGACCCTTTCGCGGAAACTTGCAGTTCAGGAGCCTCTGCCGCGCCCCACTTCCAGGGTGCGTCCCCCGGACCTCGGCCGGACCTCGCCCGGCGCTGGGGGCTGGGGTATCTGGGCAGTGGGACGGACCTCGGCCGGATCTCGCCTGGTGCTGGGAAATCCAGGCAGTGGGTCGGGCGTTGCTGCTCCAGCCCCAGCCCGTGCGCCCGCGACCAGGACAGCTCCTAACCTGTTTCCGTCTGAAAGGCTGCGCTCCCACCGCTTCTGAGTCTCAGTGTCCCACCTCCACTCCAGTTAGTGGAGTTTTCATTCAGCCAGCTTTCTGGCGATTCTGGGTGCTGTCTGTTCTGCTGTTATGTTGTAGTTCCTAAATTGTTGCGCAGGGCAGAACAATAGGTGTTCACGTATGCCGCCATCTTTGCTTCTCTCAGGAGTAATATCTTTAAAGGTTCTTGATTATATTTCATAGGTGTTAGCTTCCTGTTTCTCTGTGTTGCCTTCTGGGTAGACCCAGGACCATCCCCCAGTTCACTAATTTGCTTCTTGACCATGTCTAATCTAGAGTTCATCTCTCTTTTATTGCCTCCATTTATGTTAGTGACTATATTTTTAATTTCTACACTTTTTTTTGTAATTGTTTTCATAATGATCTCTTCTTATTCTATTTCTCCATCTTTGTTTCAAAACTTTGTGTATATCTCTAATGGAAAGTTATGCCTTCATTTATTTTCTTGAACATATGGATTATATAAATTTCAACTTTTTTCAGATTATATTTAGAATTAGATTTCCTAAAATTTTGGAATTTTGATTTTTTGACGTATTTTGAGTAGGAGGATTTGCTCTGGTCTCTTTTTTCTCTCGTTACTTCTCCCTCCCTAGCAGTATTGTAGGTGCTCCTACTCAGGCCTCTCAGCCCAGAGGAGGAATTTAGAATGATGCTGGTGGGTCTTCCTGGGTGATATGAGGAGATCAGAGAGCCAGTCACAGAAGCAGCAGGGCTGCCACTACTACCACGACTCAATCTCATTTTGGGTTCTGTTGCTAATTTCTCTCTTTGCTGCACACCAGTCTTATGACTGTTGCTGCATTGGAGACTTTTCTTGGTTTCTGGCACTTGCGGATCTTCTCATCCTTCTCTGAGCCTTGGCTAACATGTAAAGTGAGGTGGCCAAGTACTTAGGTGATGATTTATTGAGACATAGTAGAGAAAATGGGTAATGGAATTGGCTTTTCATTTTGGAATAAGGACTGAATTTCAGTCTCCTCCTTTCCAGTTGTGTGACCTGGAACAAAGGTCCCTTTGACTCTTGCTTATTTTTTTCTTCTATAGAAAAGTATCACAAACTTCTTGTTTAAAACAGAACATTATCTTCTATTCCTGCAGGTCAGATGCCCAAAACGGGTCTCCCTAGGCTGACATCAAGGGGTCTGCAGGCTGTGCTCCCTCCTGAAGGGTCCAGGAGAGGGCAGCTCCCTCACCCTCTGCAGTTTTCAGAGACCCCTCACTTTCTTGGCTTGTGGGCCCCCTTCCATACTCAAGCTGGTGACATTGGGTACCCAAGTCTTTCTCCTGTTGCTCTCGCTCTGGTTCTTTCTTCTGATCTTTCCCTCTTACTTCTGATGATCACAGTGGATTCCCAGGGATAAGCCAGGATAGCCTTCCCATTATAGGGTCCACTACTTCGCAACCTTAATTTGACCTGCTCCCTGAATCTCCCTTATGCATGTAAACTCACATATTCACATGTTTCAGGGACTAGGATATAAATGTCTTTGGGCGGGGGGGAGGCATTATTCCACCTCCCATATATCTCCATAACACAGTTTCCTCATTTGTAAAATAGGGGACTAAATAAGTTAATAGGCTGTCTGGCACATAAGTAGTCAGTGTGTCTGAGCTAAAAGTATTCTGATTATTACACTGTTATCACTCAACATGTCCTCCATCATGTCCACGGAGCAGGGACAACATGTTTGGAGGCCCTGTGAGACCTCAGTCTGACACGTGGTCAGAGCACAGGTCAGGTTTCTCAGGACAGAAGTGAGCGGCTGATTACAAGCAGCTACAGCCACAGTGTCACATTATTCAAGACTGTGACAGGGCCGCTCCATCTATCTATCTGTTCAGGAAACTTGCCCCTAAACGAATTTATTGAACAGGCAGATGGGGCAGGTGCTGTGCCCAGCCCATGAATGGGCAGCAGCAGTGAATTTGGGGCGGGGGTCAGGGGAGAAAGATGGTGGTAAAATGATATATTTTCCTTCAACAATGAAATGATCAAATATACCAACAATGAATGTGAGAAGCCTATGTGTTCTCATCCCAGGGCATAAAATGGTAGCAGTTACTTCTCTTGAATTGTATGATCAGTTATATGGTAGTTACTGGGCCCCAGGAACCAAGACATCATTTTGCAAAGTGGAAAACACGGCTCAGATAAAACATAGGTATATTTATCACCCTAAACTTTGCTCCTCCAAATAAGGAAGAAAATGGCATTTTAGAAAAAAGGAAAAGAAAATTTGGAATTTTCAGAGAAAAATGTGATATATCCCTTGAAGAGGGTAAATACTTACCATAAATACTAGCAAGACTTGAATCGTTAACAAGAATAGGAATGCAAATGCCTGGCAAAAACGCAGCCTGGAGTAGAAATATTCTTTTCCAGTTTTGCTGGAGCACGGCTCAGCAAACTATGGCCCATGAGACTGATCTGGCCTGCTGTCTGTCTATGCAAATAAAGTCTTATTGGAATCCAGCCATGTCCATCATGTACCTACTGTGGGTGGATGCTTTTGCGCCATGATGCAAAGTCAGACAGTTGTGACAGGGACTGTGTAGCTCTCAAAGCCTAAAATAGCTGCTGTCTGGCCCTGTGCGGGAAACGTTTGCCAGTGGCTGTGCCAGGTCATCCTCCAGGGGATTAGCACTGTGACTATTTCCCAACCTCCCTTGAAGCATTCATGGCAAGGCAGGAGGGAAACACAGTTTTTGAGTGGGTAGGACAAGGTTACAGTGTAGAGGGACTTTTCCTAATCTCAAGCAGGCTTCCAGAGGTCTACAGTGAAGGAGAATTCAGATCCTCTCTCTAATGGTTGCATGGCTGATACTGGGGTGGGCAACATTGCATGGATAACATTCCCCCCCCCCCTAAAATGCCATTTTCTTCCTTATTTGGAGGAGCAAAGTTTAGGGTGATAAATATACCTATGTTTTATATGAGCCGTGTTTTCCCAGTCAGGCAAGAACTATGTGCAAGTCCAGAAAGAGGACATACTGCAGTCTTTTGGATTAAAAAGACTTTGAGTTGTGCTCGCTATCTGGGCTTCGGGAGGCAGGCTGCTAATGTGCTTGGATAAGGAGGGACAGAGCCTCTGTAACTCCTTTCCCTCCTATAGAAGACAGATTCAGAAGAGTTGGTTCGCCGAGTTTCCTCCAGATCTAGGAAAGTCTGAACATCTCAGAATGTATTCAAACATTAGAAAATTAAATTTTGGTGTGTTCTTCTAATAGGTGTGATTTCCTATTGCTGGTGCCTGAAAATTCAAGTGGACTATGGCAAGTATGAGACAAAACCAGCATTGGTTTGTAATATAGGGAATGGTCTTCTCTATGCAAAACTTGTTCCATCGCCTGAAATATGAAGTAAAAACCAGTGAGAAACGAGACAGGGCATGTGTGCATGTGTGTGTGCACGTGTGTGTGTGTGTGTGTGTGTGTGTGTGTGTGTACCCAATAGTATTAATGCTGCCACTCAATTCTGTAACCTGGCTGCTAATTTATAAGATCACTGGCCATGATGTTTTTAAAATTTGGAAGATACATGTTTTACTGCTAAGGATGAAAGGATTTTGTGATCCACACATTTCATTGCATATGGCAGAGTTTAAGTTCCTGAAATTCAGGGCGGGTTTGCTGCTGAGACCATAAGGGCTCCATTTACCTTAAAGCTGTCTTCTTCCTCTTTGTATATGGGGTCCAGGCTGCTGAGAGCCGCAATGAACTCCATGGCGATGAGCGGCTTGTGCGGCTGCTGCCGGAGTCTCCGGTCAGTGAGCACCCCTCTCACCACCCGGACGATGTGGCCCTGGGTAAAGCCATCGGTGATCTTTGCCAGGCAACTTATGTTCAAGGCATTCGTAATGACTCCTCCGTGGCGCTGAATCATCTGCTGCCACAAAACTGTTGTTTCCGAGACGGTGGGAAAGACAGAGAAGACAGAGAAGGCAGGATTAACCCAGTTCTCTGCACAAAGCTGCAATGTCTGGGTGGGCTCAGGTCCCTGTGGATGTGACACACCTTGTATTAAGTCGAGCAACTTGACCCTTATTCTCTGCTCCCAACAACTGCGGACACACGCAGCTTGATGACCTACCGGACGGGTGCCCGGCTGTCCTCTGGGTGAGTGGGACCCAGGGCAACCGAGAGATCTCAGGACACAGGGTGTTGTTGTGAACGTGAATTTTGAAGTGACTCTTGAGGTTTACTTAACCTGAGAGACAGACTGGACGCCACGCTCCATTGGAGATAACGCTACACTTAGAGAACCACACCGTTCTGGAAAGACAGGGAGTGCATGAGGATCCCAGTAACTGCGCACCCGCAGGCACCTGGGAGGCCATCGGCAAGGCCACCTGGTCTCCGAACCGGGAAGATCTGCTCAAATGTCTCTAAAGCATTTCGACCTTCCTGGAGGAATATTTAAAACTTTTTTAAAAAGCGGCCATTGCCACCTGCTCTGAGCACTGTTGGGTCTATGAAGTGACCACATTGTCCAGCCACATGGATTCAAAAAAGCTCAGTGAAACGTGAAGTTCTAACTACCGCCAAGGCATGAAATGATGGGTAAGGTCACTGTGACCACATCGGAGCCCGGCTTTGGGGCCATGAGTTACTTCAACAATTCACCTCCACTGTCCTCCTAGGCGGAGGGGTCCTTGCCCTGTGGTGACTGAGGTGCTGAGAAGGGACACTCTGCCACCGGGCCTGCCGGTGTCTCCAAAGTGTGGAAGGTTAGGCTTCAAGGGTGGAGAGTTAAAGCAAGGAGTCCAGGCAGGGCGCCAAGGACCTCAAATTGGCCCCTACAGCAGCATCTCACTCCCCGGGTCTACTGCCTTGGTGGGTATGTTTGAGCTCGAGCCTGCCTCAGAGTTCCCTGGAACATGGGAGGTGAAAGGCTGCGTGAGAAATCCGAATGTCTGCCGAGCACCGGGGGGACCGCCGTTCTTGCGCAGGGCGGGCACGTTGTTTTCGTAGCTGCGCCAGTGTTGTTTTAGCAATAATAATAATTAGTCATTCCGATGTGTGCCAAAGTTCCCTACTGCTCATTACAACGTCAATTATTATAAGAAATCACGCAAAATACAGCGAAGGCTATTTCAAAGCTACTGTTTAAAGACAGATTGCAGAGGTGGGAAGTGCCCTTATTAGGATATGACTGCTGGCGGGTGAGACACTAGAAGCCACAGCCCGTGGTCAAAATAAACCACCACAGACAGACAGCATCGTCCCAGGGATCTGGTTCACCTCTTGCCCAAATTCATGGCAGCTGAAAAAGTGCAGCAGCTTGGAGTGGTGACTGGACGCCGAGAAGGAAACGCGTTTTATGGGCGAGTCTCAGGGGTAGACTCTAAAGCTGGGACTGGTGGATACCCCCGGCTGCGAACCAGAACAACTTCAGCTGTGGGCATCCATGGCCAAATGCCTACCTGCAGCACAGAGTGGACTGGACAAGGCACCAACAGCAAATGCTCCGCACTCCCCCTGCCAACCATTAAGCTACGACAGACCCTGTCAGCCCCTTCCAACATAAGGAAGGTCTAGGAGTAAAGATTCATGAGCTGTGGAGCAAACACCTACACGTACTCTGGTCTGGCCTGTACGTGTAAACACACCATTAACCATCTAAGTGTATGATTCTTGGTACTCGTGTAGAATATTGGCCAAGATTCCTCAAGATTGGTTATTTCAAAGCTCACCAGTTTAATGGAGGTTCTTGGGATGCATCACAGTTACTGTGGGGCCTGCCCACTAGCCCAGAGCCACCTCTATACTTAGATCCCAGACCCAGAGAAAGGCAACCAGGCTTGATGTGTTAGATGAACTGGACGTATCAGCCTTTAAAAGAACAGCCTCGGCTTCTTTGACAAAGCCACCAGCGATTCTTGACCTTAACTAGCTGCTGTGGGCCTTCGAGGGGGCCGAGGAGAGTGAGTCACAGCCTGGAGGGCACATGGAGGTGTGGGAGAACATAAGAGCAGGACAGGCCCAGGGCCAACAATGGGCGTGGCTGTGAGGACTGGGGCCAGGGAACAGAGGATGGGTGGGCTGAAGGCAGCAGAGAGGTGCGTCTGACAGAGCGATGGATTATTTACTTTCCTCTCCTAGATGCAAAAGGCACCTCAGTTCTCACGCTAATGGACATCCTCCCCTCCCTGGACTGGAAGGGACCAAGGATTGGGACTTTGGGTCTCCTGCTCTGCTTCTACATCCAAACTGATTTCACCCTGGCTAGTGCTCCATGACACAGTAATTTAAGGTTCGTGTTTATTTGGGATTTTGCAGAAGCATCAGGGATAAGTAATATACTATGGATGAGCTTATGTCTTTGCAGCCTAGAATTTCAGGAAAATGAGAAGATGTGGGCAGGACTCACACAAGCAGACACTGGGTCCAGGATGGGGGCCTATGATGAATTGAGTTATTAGCAAAACAGACCCAGGGAAGAGAGGCAAGAGGAGCAGCATTAGGAAAGTGGAGAGAAGGAAGCCCGAAGGGATTTCTGGGGCCCAGACAGGCATTAATCAACTTTGGGGAGGGTTTTCTTTGCAGAGACATTTGGAAGGAATGAGGGGCAAGAAGGCAGATATAGAATTAGATCTGGTAAACCTTAAGGACTGCATTTCCTTGGGCTGACCCACCCTTCTGTTCTCGGCCTTGCCACTCCTTGATGCTGCCTCAAGGATGTGACAGGTGGGACTGTGACTGCTCCTTCCCCCTTTGGTTCTGGGCCAGGAGATGGATGGCTGAGCAAAGGTCCCCATTATGGATTTGCAGTCTGTGCTTTATGGGCTGGAAGAGATCACTTTTGATCACTGCAAAGACAGGAATAGTCTTTCTGTGAGATGGATGTTCCAGCCACGGTGGCCAGGAATACTCCTTGGCCACTGGAGGAAATGTTGGGCAGCATTTCTGATGCCTGAAAAATGGCGGCCTGAACAAATCACCCCCAAGAAGGAAATATGTGAGAAGCGTGTGCTGTAGAGGACAGAGCTCTGGGCCCACGACAACTGCCATGTGCAGGATGGCTGCCTGCCCACAGGTGCGGGATGCTCTCTTTCTCTCCCATGATGCTGCCTTGAGGAGACTCAGGTGGGAATCTGCAGATCTAGTCCTTAGAAGTGACTGGCATTTTATTAAAAGAACACAGTTGTCTTTGTTGTACATCCATAGCTTCACTTTTAAAGAGCCTATGGTTTTGTCAAACAATAGAAGCTATTCAATCCAAAGTGAAGGATAATACCCAATTTTGTTCCACTAAGATAACACACACACACACACACACACACACACACACACACACACAAACACACACTGAGTGGCCAGATTATGATCTCTGAACACATAATAATCTGGCCACTCAGTGTATATCTTATATAATAAAAGGTTAATATGCAAATTACCCCCTCGCAGGAGTTCAACCAGCAGGCAGGCCAGCCAACTGCCCATGTCCCCTCTCCCTGGCCAGGCTGGCTGGACCCCACCCATGCATGAATTCATGCACTGGGCCTCTAATATATATATTGAGTGGCCAGACTATTATGCATTCAGAGATCATAATAATCTGCCAACTCAGAGAAGAAGAAGAAGGAGAAGAAGAAGAAGAAGAAGAAGAAGAAGAAGAAGAAGAAGAAGAAGAAGAAGAAGAAGGAGGAGGAAAGGAGGAGGAGGAGGAGGAGGAGGAGGAGGAGGAGGAGGAGGAGTAGGAGGAGGAGGAGAATGAGGAGAATGAGGAGGAAGAGGGGAAAGAGGGGGAAGAGAATGTAAAGAAGAAGGCACAAGAAAGGACACCTGGCCCAGGGGAGTGAGGAATGAGTGGGAAAGCTCCGATAAGGCCAGGAGCGTGGGGTCCTCCACACTGACTCAGTGGACTGACACTGCTGTGTTCACCCATTTCTGTGCTGACTCCTTCCTTGGCTAAACTACACACCCCTCCCCGCTTGAACCTTGGTGGGGCATGTGACTCATTCTGGCCAATGTAATATGGGTGGAAGAACAGTTGGCCTTCTGGGTCCAGTCCCTAAAATATCCTTTGAGATCAACCATACCTTCTTTCTCCCTTTATTTTGATGCTGGTTGGATGCAAAGGACTGAGTGAAGGTCCTAGAACATGAAGTCACTAGATGGATGGAGAAAGAACTAGGACCTGAGGCTTCCTGTACTTTCTGTATAACATGGATTCATGAAGCCAGGACCATAACTTATCAAGACAGAAATGAGCGCACACTGCCAATGGGGTGCTAAGGTAGGAGTTTATAGGTGGGGAGGAGAGAGTTGTGCTTTTAGCTGACCAGGAGTTCAAGACCAACCAGAAAGGACCACATATCCTCTCTATTTTGATGGTGCTACTGTGACTGGCTAAGGATGAATAGAAACTAAGTCTGACCTAGTCATTTTTATAATTATCATGAACACTAAACACCACTACCATGTCATCATGGCCACCATCTCTTCCACCTCTACTGCCACTATGACCCCCATCATCTCCATTAGAGCCACACCGTCACCCCATCACCATCTCAACACCGAATCCACCACCAGCACCACTGTGGGAGGTGAAGGTGATCCCTCAATGAGCCACACGTGTGGTATTCACACCTGTGTACCTACTGCTCGTGAATGTGGGCTGGCCCTGCGAGCGGCTCTTGACCAGTCCAAGGCGGTAAAGTGACTGTGACTTCTGATACCGGGCCACAGGAATCCTTCCACATCTGCCTCAACCTCTCAAAATGTTGCTCTTAGGATGCTCCTCCTGGGACCAGAGGCTGTGCTGTGTAAAGCCACATGCAGAGGATACGTAGAGGGTGTCTGGGTGACAGCTGTCCAGTAGACAGCTGGGTCAGCTATGGCCAGCATCAACTCTGTTACAGGACTGACACCTTGGAGGTGCAGCCTGTGCAGTCTCCTGATGAGCAGAGAGCCCCACCTGACATCTGACAGCAAAGCGCTGAGAAGCGCAGGGAGAACTCCTCAGCTGAGCCTGGTGGGCCTCAGAACCACGAGAGCAGATGGTGCTGTTTTTAGCCCCTGGAGAGGTTACTTACGGCTGCAGAGTGCCCCCTCCTCAACTCCACAGCTTGCCTTCCTCCCTCTCCATCACCAAGCCCATGCTCTTCTAGGGGCTGATTTGGTGCTAGACATTCTGCCCACCACCTCTGGCCAGGGCCACAACTGCCTGCAGAGAACATGGTGTCTCAGAAGTCAACTGAGGTGTCAAGGTTATCCAGCTGTCCCCGGTCTGAGCCCTCATCCCGGTTCTTTCCAGTCTCACCCCACTGCCCTCAGGATCTCTTCCTCCTATTGTTCCCATCAAAAACATTTCAAAAGAAGTGGAATTCGAACCTATCTTTTCAAGAATAAAAAAAAATTGAAAAAGTGAGCTTCTGTTGTAGTTGGTGTTCATTTTAAGTGAATGAACATGTTCATAGACTCACTGTTTAAGCCTGAAAAAAATAACAAGAGTGACCTGGTGAAAAGAAATGGTTTTGTGCGAGGAAGACAGCATCACCGTGGGCACAACACGAGACGAGTGACCCCGCTCTACCCTTCATAAGAAACGTTTGCACCCTCGAGGGCTTTGTCACGTTCAGGGCCCAAAATATAAACCCTGCCTCGTGTCCTTAGCTCTCAGGTAAAAAGAAGTGTGTTAACAATGGAAGCAGAGCTGCGTGTTCTGCTCCTGTGACCCAGCGGTTTACATTCGTGGCACTGAGCGTGGCCGATATCAGTGCTCACGCCACTTTAGGGACATCACCTGGCGATGACTGGGTGCCACCCCCCTGCACCTGACAGCCCAGCCTCCATCACTGCTCAGGGGCACGGCTGGGGTACTTGCCGTATCGGGACGCATAGTCTGGTCTGGGAACCAGGATGATTTTCTGGTAGACTCTGCAGAAAGACTGAATTTCGGCATCGAAAGGGCGCCGTGTGGTCCCCACGATCAGAATCCTGTCGTTGGGTTTCAGGAGCTTCAGGATTTTGGGAAGCTGTTTTTTCAGGCGTTTGGGTTCGTTCTGGGGGAAAAGAGAGGGGAGACCATGAGCCACATGCAGAGAAAAGAGTTAAGCAGAAGCCCCTGCAGCCTCGGTGGGGTGAGCTCTCTGAACACAGCCTCCCCAGCCTGGCCTAGGCTGCAGGCACCTGCTCCCCGGTCTGGGTGCTCTGACAGCAGGCGCTTCCTGTCCTCAGCCTCTGGAATTCAGATTTGGAAGGGGCAGGAAGGAAGCACCTGCGAAGCATTCTAGCACCTCGGCCCTGAGAACGGGAAACAGCGGTGGGTTTTCCAGTGCAGGGGAGTTGGCTGGGACTGACAGTCTGCCTCCGGGGGGCTCCGTGTTCTCCTGAGCTGTTCCGAAGGGGACCCCGAGCTTTCCACTGCTGGCCGCAGGGACAGGAGGGACCAGGTCCTGAATCTCACGTCTGAAAGCACCCGGTTAAGTGAGGGTGAAGCTGCTGCCTCGGAGGCAGTTTGAAACAGTGTGAACCTGCGATTCTAGTGGCATCTCTGCGCTAACCAGGGAGAGAAGCAAGACCCGACCCAGGGAGGACGACCTCCTCCCGAGGGCTCAGGTTTGGCCAGGTGGCCACAGATCCACGGCTCTAAGTGAACCTGGCCAGCACGGGGGCCAGGGGAAGCGGGGGGGAGGAGGACACGGGGTGAGCAGTCTGCACAGGGACACCCAGGCTCAGTCCTGACCAGTTTTGCTGTCAGTTGGTTCAGGGGCAATGGGGCGAATCACAGTGAATGTTGAGCTAGAGACCATGCACGGCTTCCCTGCAGCGGCCTGTGGACCCCCGGCAGAGGCCGCACTGGGTGTCTGGCCCTGTGTGCCTGCACACACACCTGGCAGAGAGAGCCTGCCCGCAGGAAAGGCCGGGCACACAGGGGAGGGAGTGGGCGTTTGTTAATGCCACTCTCAGGAGGAAAAGTGAAGGGCAGGTGGGGTGACAGAGCTGGTATAGGGGGGCACCTTGGAAGGGGGGCAGAGAGCTGTGCTCAATTTGTGGGGCCTTTGGGACTGGACGCTGCTGGACTCTAGAACCCTGCTCCATGGCAAGCCCACAGGGCGGCCCAGTCTCTCTCGCAGTCCGGCCCCGCAGAGCAGCGAGTCAGGCCCAGGTGGTCAAGCTGCTCTGCACAGTGACAGTGCACTCTGGAGGGCAGGGGAACAGGGCAGAGAGGGGAGGGAGGAGTCCTTTCAGGGAAGGCGGGGGTGCCCTGGGTGGGTGGCTGGACTGGGCTCTGGGCATAGATGTCCACTCCATTGTGAGGCTGTCGGCCACGCAGCGGCCGCATGGTTGTTCACCTTCTTCCTTCCTGCTTGGCCAGGGAGAAGGCCAAGTTTTGTCTGGTTGCCCACATGCAGGGAGAGCCTGGGCAGGAAGAGCAGGACCCGGGTGGAGGGGCTGTTGTGGGAAGTCTGATGGGGGCAGCAGACCCCTGGGGCCCTCCAAGGATAGCACAGGGACTCAGTTCTCCCTAACATCTCCCCTGCACGCACCCATTCTGCCAGCCAACTGGAAGTCTCCCAGGGTAATGATACTAATGATACTAGCATGTAGCCTCAATGGGGTGCCGACTGCAGGTGCTTCTCTTAGTGCTCGGTGCGGGCTCTCTCACTTAACCCTGGCGACCCTTGTGGGTGTGAAGGGGTGTCTCACTGTGGCTTTGGTTAGTATCTCTCTGATGGCTAATGAAGGTCAGCATCTTTTCATGTGCGTATTGGCCATTTGCATATCTTCTTGAGGAAAATGTGTACTCAGATTGTTTCCCCACTTTTTCCTTAAGTTACTTGCCTTTTTATTGTTGAGCTGTAAGACTTCTTTATGTATTCCAGCTACAAGCCACTCAGCCATATATGATTTTGTAGATCTTTTCTCCCATTCTGAGAGTCATCTTTGCACTTTCTCAATGATGTGCTTTACAGCAAGCATTTTTTTTAAAGTTTTGATGAGATACTATTTAATTTTTCTTTTGTTGCTTAAGCCTTTGGTCTCATATCTAAGATGAGCCACATGGGAGCTTCCCAGAGACTGGTGGGAGAACTGATCCCAGCATCCTGGCAAGGGCGGAGACTGCCACTTTGTGGGTATAGAGACCCACTTGCACGGTCTGAGCCCCTTTCTAGCAGCCTAGTTGCCACGGTGACGATGGGGCAGTTCTGCCTGTTCTAGGGCAGAAGATGATACTGCTACCAGTCCCGAAATGGCAGGGAAGTCTGTTAGATAATAAATGTTGATCCTGGGCCATGTCCAGAGTGACATTCCTGCTGGTGGTGAGACGCAGTCCCATGGGGAAGGCGGAGTGAAAGGTGAGTCCATTCAGTCAGCGCTCCCCTGCACTCGGGATACCCCTGTTCCGGTTCAGAGCCACATCCATTATTCACGAGGTCCTCATGCTCATCCATCACACTAGCCAACACCCAGCCCAACATCCCAGCGTAAACTGCACCGCCGTGCTCCTGCCGCTGGCCAGCAGCCTGCAAACCTGGCACTGTGGGCCCTTTCAAAGGAGCGCCCAGCATCCCCGCAGCACTGGCAGTGCGCTTTTCTGCAGTCAGCGCCTCCAAACCATGGCACAGCCAGCTCCACGGCCAGCCAGGCCCTCCCGGAGGCCCCACGGCGCTGCCCGGAAGGCTGCTGCGAGATGAAGGAAGGAAGGGTAATGGTGCAGAAAATGCAGTCCAGACAGTGCCTCATTCCTCACCGCCTTTGCCTCAAACACACCGCTGACCAGCTGTGCGGGCGCTGCAGCGGGTGGAGGGCTCTGCTCCCAGCAGGAAGAGGGCAGGACCCTGTGCAGGCCGGCTGGGCAGGGTGTGGTGTATGGGGAGCTGGAAGGGCAGCGGCATGGAAGGGCTTCTCTCGGGTGTGGAGGACGGGGGTGTCGTTGGGGATGTGGGGATTCTGGAGCCCCACACCTCTGGCTCTAAGATGAAGGCCCCATGGCGGGTTTCAGGATGTGGTCTAGTGGCCCCGGGGAGAAGGAGGGGTGGCGGGTGGACAGACGGAAAACCAGGTGCTGGTGCTCAGGTGTGGTCCAGGTGAGGAGCAAGGTGTGGCCACTGCATCCAAACAGAAGGTCTGTGTCTGGGTTCCAGGGTGACCCCAGCCAGCTGTATGCCCTTTAGAGCAGTGGTTGGCAAACTGCGGCTTGCAGTTTTGTTGACTAATGAGTTTGCTGACCACTGCCTTAGAGTCTTCGGCTCGTCTGCAAGACAGAAGGGCCCCTTCCCTGAGACAGACGCTGCGCCTGCGGCCTCTGTGGCTGCTTCAGCAGTCCCGGTGTCCTGGCGCATACCTAGGCCTGGAGCTCTGGAGCCACAGGCTGCCTGGACCTCCTCCTTGCCTCCCTGCCTAGGGCTCGGCGATCCTCATGCATTTAACCACTGAGTGACCTTCACCGTGGACGAGGCATCCGGGGTGGTCAGTCACTGCAGGTGAGGTTTTTTCCAAGTGTGATTGGGGAATCGCTCCAATCCAGAGGCAGCCGCGGGTTACGTTGTGCTGCAGCTGGGGGTGGGGTGAGGCAGGATGGCACCTTCGGTTTCTTTGAGGTGGAATTCTTCTCCGGGTCTCAGTGCCTTTGGGATCGAGGGAGCCTGTGTGGCAGAGGCCGGGACGGGTGGATTCCTGAGGTCACCGACTGATGCCGAGAGGAGCCGAGGGATGCCTCATGGTTGTCTTCTCTGTGGATGCATCTCGGCATTCGGTTGGTCGCCTTCAGAACGTGGCTGGCCATGCTCATGGCTGCCCTGGGCCCAGGGACTTGGCTGAGGGCAGAAATCAGAGCTGGGGGCCTGGAGAGCAGAGCTGGCCCAGCGTCCCAGGAAGGCGACAGGAACCCCTCAGCCCTGCTCTCTGACGGGCAGGTCCTGGGGCGAGGGGCACTGGAGCTGGACCCCACTGTGCTGGGGAAGGCTCAGGCCCTGGCTGGCCTTGTGATGATGGGGCTCAGGGAACCCTTCAGCTGTGCTCACCCGTGGTCTAGGGTTCCCCCCAGGGCATGATCCATGGCTGTCAGTACAGTGAATTCCTGCCACGATAGCCTCTCCCAACGCAGAGGTTAAGTTACCTGCTTAAGGACACACAGCCAGGTAAGGTGAACACAGAGCAGGCCAGGAACCCTTGTTTACTGAGTCCCCAGTGCCCACTGTCTTCCTGCTCCCCAGGAGTAGCCCTTGTCCACGAGTGAGACAAAGCTCCCGGTGGCATCAGGTGTGTGGCAGCGTGGCTTAAACACTGCCTGGCATTTCTCTTCAGATTGACGGTCTGGTTCCTAGTAACCCCAGCCTTCCAGTTGGCCTCTACGTGGATTTTTTTCCACATGCACAACTTCGCCAGCAGAGGGAGCTAACGACTAGGTTCGCAGACTAAATAATAACTGGGCCCTCTAAAGAGTTTCTAAAATGACAGGCCAATCAAGGCCCCTGTGGGGAAGGAAAGATTGAGCTTTCATTCTTCATCCAAATCATCCCTATCTGCTAACAGGGATGCATAACACATAAGGATCCAAAGTGATTAAAATCCTTACGAATTTAATCAGGAATTCGCAGTTAACCACTATTTGCTTTGGAGCAAATTGATGTGGAATAACAATCATGTATATCTGCACCTTTTTTTTTTTTTTTTAACGTGTGGGAAATCTGCAGTGATCTGTGGGGGGAAGTGGGGGGGGGTGGGGGCCATTGAAAGGAGAGAAAAGAAGGAAGGAAGCAATTGAAAGAGGGCTCTCACAGTTCCATTGACGGTCTTTGTTCATAAGTCTCAGGCCCTCTGCTCTTTATTATTATAAACAATAGGAAGTCCTAATAATAACCTCTGTGTGTGCTATTTGCTCTAATGGAGCAGAGTTCCCTAAATCGTGCCCTACCTCTGACGCAGGTGATGGGGCTTTAGCTCCCCTCTCCCTCCTTCCACACAGCCCTTCATTTGCTTCTAAATGAGGCCTCATAAAACCAGCCCATCGCGTCCTTTCAGACAGGAGGAGTACTTAGGGCCCAGGGAGAGAGTTGCGCCTCCCCACCCTGTTTCCTTCCTCTACTGAAAAAGCACGACCTTCTTGAGAAGGAGTGGGAGCCTGGCAAGGCCCGCCCCCCCCCCCCCCCCCCGGGGGAAAAGCCGAGCCCAGCTGTGCCACGCCAGAGGCGCCTCACCATCTTCTCGGTGTTGGGCACTCTCTTGTAGAAGGTTTTCTCCGTGTCTCCGATCCACACCACGGACGGCTGGAGCTGTCGGGCCACCTGCCGGGGGAAGGAAAAGCCTCGGCTGAAGACGCTATTCCGTCTTGGGCGCACGCTTGATCTCCGGGGACAGCAGGACGGGAGGGCTCCCTATGTGGGCTCTTGAGGGTGTCGGGGTCTCGAGGACGCCACCGCCCGCACGACAGTACCTTCCTTCACTGCAGGATGGCCATATTGCGAGGGTCCTGTCCCCTCTTACGGGCAAGGCACACTCGACTTGGGCACATTCTGCTCAGGGTCCCCAGGCCTCTCTCCATCTGGCTCGAAATAAGCCAATTAATAGTTTTCTGCCACTCACAAATGGGAAACCGAGCCTCGAGTGTTCACTCCAGCCTGCCTGGCGGGCCCAGGCTCACTCAGGGCTGGAGAAGCCGGTTCAGCGCCAGGGCCCCGCGATGCCATTGGCTCCTCTCGTTTGCTGCATCACTGTGGCCGAGAGTTTGCCGGGAAGGTGCCCTCCAAACGGGCAGGGGCTTTCTGGCCGGGTGGATAACTGCCACACACCCAACCATCGCTTCAAAGTGCACCCCCGTGAGAGCAATGTCTGGGTATTTTTGCAACCATTTGTGCTTTGTGCTGAACAGTGACAGAGAAAAGCTGCCTGCAGCCCCAGTGAGTGGTGTTACACACTCCTATTTTCATATTTCTTTAAGCATCATTAAGGCAGCAGGTGTGATTTTAGACCAAGGCAGGTGTTTCATCAGCGATGGAAAAAGAGCCGGGAACACTGGCGGGTCTATCTCCCCGGCGCCTTGGACCAAGGGGAGCGGCCCTGCACTTTCAAACACCAGGTGGGTTTCACTGGGTCCTGGTGCCCATCCCGCACTGGGCTGGCCGGGTTCACAGGCCCCCACACAGGACGTTCTGAGAGGAAACAGCACCAGCCAACCACTCTTTTCTAGGTGTTGTTTATTTATTTATTTTTAGAACCAGAGCCAGAGAGTTTTTAAAAAAATTCCAAGTTGTACGTTTTAATCCAGTCCCAAGGCCGTGGCACGTGCTGTGCAAGCAGCGGGGGCTCTGGGGCAGCCGTGTGCCAGGCCTGGGCCACACACATGGCCACACACGTGGCACATGGCCTCACATGCATGGTCAGGGCCAGCATGGACCCCGCATGTCCTCCTGCAATAACTCCTTTATGGCTCCCTGTTACGAGGTGAAACAGGTACCAGTATTACCAACCCTGTTTACAGATGGGGAAGCTGAGGCTCAGGCGAGACAAGTGACCTGTCCAAGGTCACAGGGCTAGAAAGAGACGGAAGCTGGAGGCAGGGCCTGCAGTTGGCGGCAGGGTCTGTGCTGATGGCAGCCACACCACGGGCCCCTCATGTACTCGAATCACACACCTGAGTACCCACCTTGCCTCGCCTTCACCCATCCAACAATCCCAAAGCCTGCCCAGTCCCTAGCCTCCTTCAGCTCCATCACTTGTCCAATCTCTTGGCTCCTTCCCAGGGTGGCCTGCCTCCCGGTCAGGGTCCCAGTCAGTGCCCCAAGGGCACCCTGGAGCAACCCTTGTTCCTTGGAAGCTATTCTGAGTTTGTTAAAAGCTCCCCCAATCAGCCTCCGAGGAAAAGAAGAAAATGAGATACAGTGAGGGAAAGGCTTCAAGCTTCACAGAAAAAAGCTACTTTATCATAACAGAGGCAACATCTTATTCTTTCACTCCATCTGAAAAGTATCTGTTTCAGATATGAAACCCATGGAAAAGTAATTTTCACACAAACAGTCGTCTCCTGCCTCGGGCTAACTCGTGCTCGCTCCTCTCCTACGTCCATTTGGCGAGCGCTGGATTTTCCACCGTTTTTATTTGTGAGGTCCTGGTCTCTCAGCCCAGCTTTTCTTAATGGGAACGGCAGATGGGAGAACCAAGGATTTCAGTGATACCGTCCTCTTTCTGCTTTTCACACAGTGAGCCACCTGGATGGCCTGGGGACGCAGGAATTGGTGGTTCGGGGTAATCTCGAAGCCGTGGGTCTTATTTCCAGCCCCCGGCCACAGCATTCCACTGAACGCGAGAGTGACCGAGTGCTCCCTGAACTGCCTGCTCTCCCGGAGCCCGAGGGCGATGCCACGCTCCCTGTGCGCCAGCCGCACCCGCTCCGGGGCACACCGCGCTGTGCCGAGGGCGGTGGCGCAGGCGGCGTGGTTTGGAAACGTTCGACTATTATCAAATGAAACAGAAAACATTTCCCCAGCGAGTTCTTTGACGATAACAATACACAGAACAACCCTTTGCCAAATGCCTCCATGTCTAGGACACCCCTCACTCGCCGCATGCCACATGCCATGCCAAGCATGTCCACACCTTGTCCCCCTCACAGATGAGGTGTGCCCCCCAGCACGGAAGACATGGTGGAGCCCAGAGGGAGACCCCGGTCTGCCTGGCACCCCCTAGGCCGGCCCCCTGACCCACAGCACCCTGCCACGTCCTGTTGTGGGAATAAGCAAGTCATCTTTTCTGTCAAAGAACAATATAGACAGCCGCCATTTTGGACTGCGTGAATGGGCAGCCGCCGTGTTGGCCACATGACTTGCAGCTCCCCTGAGGGCTGCCATCTTGAAACAGCAAAGGCCACCCCCCTCCCTTTGAATTAGCCAATCGTGAAAGACTGTGCGCCTGAGCAAAGGACAGGTCACGTGTGTAAGGGTTTATCAAGCCCAGCAGACTGCCTGCTCCGTGTGCACGTGCTGCCAGACCAGGTGTGTGCCCCCTTCTACGTAGAAGTAAATATGTTTGCCTTGCTGCCTGGCTCCTGAGCGTTTTGTATGCTACCAGAACCCCTGACTTGGGGGGAGGGTCTCACCTTATTTCTAACACGGTGGTAGGCAGATGTCTGCTCATACTACCCAGTTACCCTCAACCCGTGTCCTCTTGCCGCCTTTCACCCCGGCAGCAGAGCTCTGGAACCACCACTGCCGTGTCCTCCCGAGCTGGAGGCCCTGGTTTCCCTGACCTTCCTCAGCGGTGAGCTGGCTGCAGGGTGCCTGTGACGTGCTCGGTGCTGGGCAGAGAGGAGAGGCATGTAATACCGGGCCCCCAGGAGGAAACCTCCCCCAGGAAGGTGACCTTGGAGGGAGAAGGGCTCATCTTCCTTGTCCAAGGACGGATGTGGGAGGGACCGAGGGCTGCTGACTCGGGCAAGGGACCGGGGAAGCCAGCAGAAGCAGCAGGCCGACAGGCTGAGCTCTGAAACACATTTGCCAGAAACCCGGTCCTCTCTTACTGTGATTGCAAAAGCTGTATTCGTTAGTCAAAACTTCCGAGTGCACTTTCAGACTGCCATCACCCACACACACCCTCTCCAGAGAACCGGTCATCCCGAGTTTCCCATCCTTACAGACCCTTCTGACATTGGCTTGCAAAAACGAGATGGTCCTGCCTATGCTGCTTTATATTTTTATTCACTTAATACAAAATGCATTTGTGCAACATCACTTCAACACGCTGCCCCATAATGTATTGACCCATGTTTTTGGACATGTGGATGGTTTCCCTTCTTATTAAATGAAACAGTGCTGGTGCAGGGGGAAAGGAAGGAGGAGAAAGACATCTATAATACTGTCAACAATAATAAAAGGAATTTAAAAAATAAATCAAACAGCGCTTAGAGAAGAGCGCTTTGGGCACAAGTGGTCTTGTCCTTGGCATGATGGTGCTGCTGGATCCGAGGGCTCATGCATTCTTCACCCTCCCACACATGTCGCCAGTCTGCGGCCTGAGGTTCGTTTACTCTCCAGCCCTAAGAATGCCTGTCTGTTTTTCCACTTTTCTCCTCAATGAGTATTAACAACAAAAAACTCTTTACCTATTTATTAAATGACAAATGGCTTTCTTTGCTCTTTTAATTTTCATTTAGTAATGACAAGGCTTCATTGAAATTACCCACAGATAGTTTGAGGTCATGGGCAATTAAATGTAATTAATGCATAATTGAACTTTTCTGAAGTTACGTGGGATCGGGTACTTCCACCGCCACTAGAGGGCTCTTCAGTCCTACCAAATACACCGAAGGCTTCAGTTTTGTGTCCATTCTGGGATAAACACCAGTTTCCACCAACATGGGCCCTTCCCAATTCTGGAAAGTTCAATTAAAGAACTAAAGACTTCCCCATCCGTGTCAGTTTTATGGGTTTGACCTTTTGTATTCTCCAAAGCAACACTACCCAATGCTGGGCATCAGAATGAGGTCCCAGGATGCAATGGCTCAGCAATGAAAGCCTGTTTGTGTTCAGTTAATAGGACCTGCCAAACCTTTGGAAGCTTTGGAGGTTCTTTCTGAAAGGGTCCTATTTTCTTGCCATGAAAAACCTAGGAAGAAGTTGGCTACTCTTTGGAAAAAGTGGTTGTGTATCAGTTTACCAAACTAAAAAGGATAGACCATCCACCCACCCACCCATCTACCCATCCACCCACCCATCCATCCACCCACTCACCCACCTACTCACCCATTTACCCATCCACTCACCCATCCACCCCCACCCACCCATCTACCCCCCCACCCATCTACCCATCCACTCACCCACCTACCCACCCACCCTCCCACCTACCCCCCACCCATCTACCTATCTACTCACCCATCCATCCACACACCTGCCCACCCACCCATATATCCACCCAGCCACCTATCCACCCACCCACTCACCATCCCACACATATCTACTGAGCATCTGTGAGGAGCAGGCTCCATGGTGGGAGACAGGGATGTCTGGGACCAGGCAGACATGGTCGCTGCCTACAGAGTGTGGAGCTTCCTGTCTCCTCAAGGGAGTGGTGGGGCGCAGGCCACCGCCAGGGAGGTGCTACCGTGGCGGGGAGTAGGAGAAGGGGCTCACCTTCTTGGACTGTAGTCACTGGGATTCTGTTTAAATACTAATATGTGGGGCATTCTGAATTCCCACGATTTTAAAATGATGTTTTAAATTTCTCTTTCCTGCATTACCTTCTATGAGATTATGGGAGTTCCCTTAAGTCCTGACTGGGTGTCACCTGGGATAAACTGCAAATGACTAAGAGCCAGCAGCTCGGCTGAGCTGACCCTGTATGGAAAGAAGGTAAACTGAGGCGGAGGAGAGGAGGGGGCTGGGGATGCAGGTGACGCGGGGAACTAGACTAGTAACAGGAACAGGCCAGTGCTATTGCTGACACTCGGCTGCATTCGAGGGGAAGGCGTGTGGAGGGTGACAGGCACCAGGCTCACACAGCATTGGGTTCCCTCTGAACCCCTCTCCTTCCCAGCCCCCTCCCCACACTGATGCCACGTGGAGAAACACAGGGTTCACGCCTGTGTGCAGGGCATGCTCAACGCCTCCCAGCACCCCCTAGCCTCAGTTAAGGAGGACACCACGCCAGTGTCGGGTCCAGGCCACATGACCCGTGAGTCTGGGCAAAGGGAGGCCAAGATGCTGCCCCTGCCCCGAGTGTTTCCAAACTGGTTAAAAATTCTTTAATGCCTGTGGCATCGACCCCGGTCCCAGGCTCATTCCCAGCCCGGCACACTGCAGGAGTGAACACACCCAGTACCGATGGTGACTTACAGCCCACGGAGCACTCTCCCAGGCCTGCCCGAGAGACCGCGCCCCCGACACCCACCTCCTGCGAGCCCACCCTGTACTGCTGCTCAACTCTGCGGTGAGCCCAAACTGCCCTAAGACATCATGTCTCTGTAAAAAACCCCGAGGTTTGATGCCTACAGGTGTTCCCTGCCTCACCCTGAAACTGCACGACACAGTGCAAGGTGACCTGGCTTTCTGGCCACAGACCCACTCAGGACCTGCCAGCCCTCCCCCCTTTGTTTTCACACCTGAAGCTGCACCACAGCGGGCAACCCTGCTCCTTCCCTGCTGCTCCTGCTCCTCCCCTGCTCCTCCTCGCGCTCTCTCTCTCTCTCTCTCTCTCTCTCACTCTCTCTCTCACTTGAGCAGGTCTGGCTTTTGGGTCAGGTGTAGGTCTCTGCCTTACCTTTATTGAATTTCACCTTGTAAAGGCAGAGCTAACACATTTTTTACATTTATTACACATCTCTGTGTGTGTGTGTGTTTGTGTGTGTGTGTGTGTGTGTGTGTTTAAGACTTCATCAACGAATAGCAACACCACCTTCGTTTGGATTATTAGCCTGGAGTAGAAGTCTCCGTGCCCCACTCCCGGCCCAGGGTTGACACCAGCACATCTGGACGAGACCTCTTGGCGTGCTGCCATGGCTGCTGGCCGAGAGCCCAGTGAGGAGCCGGGGTGGGGGTGGGGGGGTGGCACAAGGCAGGAGTAGCACCCCAGCCTCTCTTCGTCCAGACTCCCAGGCCTTGTGGCCTGGACAGCACACTGGCTTGGGGGCCTCCTTAGCCCGTCCTCCCAAGGAGGACACAGGAGCCACTGGGCAGTGAGAACACCTCCCGTCTCTTTCCCTGGGCTCCACTGGTCTGCCCCCGCCATCACAAGGGCAGTCTAGAGGGCAAGGGAGAGTGATGGTGAGGGGGCTCAGGAAGAAGTGGGGTCCTTGTGGAGCGCGCCAACGGACGCATGGCTGACACTTTAACCCAGGACTGTCATGGGGACACAGCACCCAGGGCAGGGCTCAGGGAGCCCTCAGTGCATGGAGGCAGCTGAGGCCCAGAGATTGGCGGTGGGAATAGACCTGGGTTTAAGTCCAGATGCCAGCCCCTACATTTCTCTGTGCTACAGTTTTTGGTCAAACGAAGCACTCCGAGCTAGTTTTCTTGTTTGCAAATAGAAACATTAATCCCTGCCCCATCAAGGGTTTGGTCTCATGAAAAGTGAGTGTGTGAAAACTCCTTAGTGTGTGCTGGACTCCCGGCCAGAGGTCAAGGTCAGTCCTTCCTGCTCGAGTTACTGCTGTGAAAATCCAAGGAGGCCGAGGCTGGTTGAGTGATGGCCTTGCCTTTTGTACATGAAATGCTTATTAAATATTATTCATCACATTTCTCAACTGGTTAGATGACAATATTTCTAATATTTTCCCACTAAAGAGATGTGTATCCTTTCCACAGACAGCTTTAGCAGAAGAGAGAATTTTAAATAACAGTAACCACATTTCTTAGAGGAACTCAGCTTGTGAATCCATTAAAGCTATTGTGTGTGAAATAAAGGAACTCTCCAGAAATTCTGAAAACAAAATGTATTTGAATCTGTGGTTGTGAAACCAATCAGAGACTTGTCTTCCCAGTGTGTTTTCACCTGTGCAGGGTGCTGCCACAAAGCAAGGCCGCTGGCCCAAAGTGACCTTATGAACGGCTTCCTCACTGCTGCTATTTCTCCTCCGCAGAGATTAATTCAGTCATAGGAGCTCTTTACCAGAACACATGATGAGTCGCCAGGTCTTCTGTTATTTCACCTTGTCCAGCAGATGCCACAAATCCACACTGGCTGCCCTCAAACCTCAGCCCCCAGGCCATGGCTCACGGGACACAGGAATGCACACACAGCACTTGCCAGAGATCTACCAACTTTCTTTCGCTTAATTAAAAGCAAATACCTCTCCGCAGTGCAGATAGCTGGTCTGTCACTCATGCCAGGAGGCAGTGTCCTCAGGTACATAGTTAGTGATAGAATGACTCCTACACCTGGCCTCTGGATCTTTCATTAATCAGTTACACACACAGCAGAGGTGAAGCTTAATGAGGTGTGTGCCAGAGACTCTGACACGCAGTGGCCTCGGTGGGTAAGTGTGCCATTCCACATTTTGAAAATTTGACACATCGCATTTTGTGGTCTGCATAACGTCAGTCTGCAACGATTCTAAGAAATGTCAGCATAGCTTATTGGATAGCAAGGGGAAACACCTTTCAGCCGCAGGAACAATTTCCTGAGCATTAGGACATCATGATCCTGCCATGGACTCTGTCCTAGAACCACACCGGGAGCACTGCGCCATCTAGTGGGTGTGAGGAGACAGGCTTAATCCCACTTCAGTGAGAGGCTGGATGAGGCGCTTGTTAAACGTGGAGGCTCTGGAAGCAGACTGTGGCCTCATGTGGCAACACTATAACTTATGAAAACGACTTACATGCTCTATGCCTCAGACCATGGAATAACATCTTTAAAGGGCTGAGGAAAACATATGTCAGCCCAGAATTCTATATCTAGCAAAACTACCCTTCAAACAGTGGAGGCAATATAAAGATATTTTGAAAAATAAAATGAAAACTAACTTTCCAGAAGACCTGCACTAAAATAAATATGAAAGAAAGCCACTAAAGAAAATCACAACAAATGGAAAATTGTGTCAACAGAAAGGAATAGAGTACTGAGAAATATGTGACTAAGGGTAAAATACTAATTTTTCCCTCTTGAATTCTTTAAAAGACAAATGACTAATGCAAAAATAGTAACACCCTATGGTAGTGTTTATAACATTTCTAAATATAAAAGATATGATAAAACATATAGGATTATATTGTTGTAGGATTTGACATTTTATGTAAAATAGTATAATATTCACCCTTTGTAGACTATGCTAAATTAAACATGGCTAAAATAATCTGTAGAACAATCAATAAAAAATAAGGTATTGCTAAAGTATATGATTGTTTAACCACTGTGCTGTTTACCTGAAACTAACACAAAATAATATCAAATGCAAACTGTAATTGAAAAATAAAATAAAAAAACAAGAAAGTGGCATTGCTAATAAGACAACAGAGAAATTCAAATAAAATACTAAAAAGTACTGCATTACCCTAAAGAAAGCAGGAAAAAGAAAAATAAGAGAAAAAAAAGGGAAATGGGGCAAATAGAGAACAAACAGCAAAATGGTAGACCTAACCCAACCAGATGAATAACTGCATTTAATGTAAATGCTGCAAACATGCTATTAAATAGTATATATTGTTAGACTGAATAAGAAAGCAACACTCAACCATACCCATCAGAAATGCACTTTCACTACACAGACATTGAAAATGAAAGGGGGTCAAGGAAGCTGATGAGGCTCTGTTCAGATCAGACCAGGTATACTTCAAGACAGGGAGTATTACTAGAGACAAAGGGGACAGCGTCTAACGATGAAATAACTGGTCAGGGAGACGGAACAGTTCCGAATGCTGCAACATCCACGGGGCAAAGCCCAACAGACTCAGGGAGAGACAGAGAATCCCACAATCCTAGTTGGAGTTTTAACACCCTCCTTCAGAGCTGACAGGACAAATAACGACAAGAAAAATGAGAAAGCGGAAAAGCAAATCACAGAGAAAATTTGCAATATGCTATGTCCAACAAAGAACTTGTATCCAGACTATATAAAGAACTCTAACAAATCACAAGAGCAACAGTCCCATGAAAACTGGCAAATTACTTGAACATTTTAAAAAATAAGTCATTCAAAGGGCCAGAGAGCACATGAAAATGATGGTTACACAGCTGCATATATTTTTCAAATCTTATACTTAAAACATATATTTAAGATCTGTGCATTTTACTGCAGGTAAATTTTACCTTTATAAAAAATAGTGCAGGAGATAAAGAGGGACATAGGTTTGAATCCCAGCTTGGCCACTTGACCTTGGTCGCCTTGGACAAGGTGTGTCACCTCTCAGAACCCCAGTTTCTCTCTCTGTAAAACGGGGATAAGGATGAGCCCCCCTCACATAACAATACAAAGATGTGGAACACCTACCTTGTACGAGGAGCTCTGTTAAATAATTCAGTGATCTTTCTTTATTCCTTACCCACCTTCCTTTTCTCCTACCTACTTGCTCTTCAGATTCTCTCTCCATGGATGCCTTCTGGACTAGCAAAGGAGGGGAGGACAGTGGGGAACATCCCACTACTTTGGCACAGGGTTGGGCCCATGTGGCCAAGGGAGGAAACCCCACTGCCCTCACTTCCTTACTGTGGCCACTGGGATGACAGGGAGAAGGAACTATTCCTGTGAGCCACTGTTGATGATAACCATTGCCTCAGAGCCCCTTGAACACCGATGCACAGCCAATATTTAGCCCCAAGTACAATGCTACGCATCTGCATTGATATAGTAAAGCTGCCTTATTCTAGCCACTAAAAAGGCATTGAACAGCATAAAGTTAAACTTGAGCTATTCAACCAAATAAAAATAAAATTCTGTGAAGTTTCAATATTATATACACATAATCTGTATCAAAGGGCTTTAAAACTTGGTAATACTTGTCTTATATATGTTGTTTATCAATTAATATTTCTACTTATCTACCAAATCATCTATCATTTATCATCTATCACTCTAACAACTGTCTCTCTATCTACCTATCACCATAATCTACAAACTATAACAGAGAATCATCGCTTTCAGGGCTGGAAGAGCACCTCCTTTGGTGTGGCTCATTCATTGCAGGATGATGAAATGGAGGCTCAGGGCGGTGTAGAGCTTATCTACAATAAAAGAACTGGATGGTGCATGGACCTTCTACTGCAACGGTTGCCAACCTTTCAGACCTCATGGACCACCAGTGGCGACTGCTGTTCTAGTGGGCGCTGGGTAACTGGGTGGGAGTGGCTTAGGCGGGCTTCCCTACCCACTGGCCTACGATGTAACTGAGCATGGACATTACTGTGGTCGGCTTGGCTTCCTGTCTGCTCCCCTTACTGCCCGAGTGAGGAGGCAACGTTCAGAAGGTACTGGACTTGGCAACTCATGCGTGTGAGAAAGGACACCAAATGCAAATGTAGATGCCATTACTGGAGGGAGGTGAGCTGAAAAAGAAACTGTGGATTTAATTTCCAATCAGAGGTGCGAGCATTTCAGAGAGGGTTCCTGTGGCACAAGGAGGTGATCTGGACGCAGTGGAGTGTTTATGCAAAGGAAGACACGGTTGCTAATGGCTGGATGCCCAGCCAGGTGCAATAACTAAAAAATGCGCAAAAGGATGCAGTAGGGATGTTGGAGAGAGATGTTCACGTCCACCTGAGGGCCCGTGCTAGTCGGTTGAAGGGGAGGAACTACAGGGAGAATGGGAGCGCGAGAAATGCGAAGCGTCGTGAGTACCTTGAGGACCACGTGTATCATCATCTGCAGGCCGCTTTTGCCCGGGTACTTCCCGGCAATGTTCTCCGGCGACAAGTTGAAGAGGTTGGCGCCAGTCTCGCTGCAGATGGCGTGGACAAGCATTTTCTTCCCGACTCCCGACGGCCCGGCCAGCAGCATCGACTTCACCAGAGGTGCGTTCTGGTGCACCTCTGCGGAACCTGCAAGAGGCAGAGGCTCAAGCTCTAACTCCCGCCAGGAAGCCAGAGGCTCTCGGATTAGGCTTCCTCGAGGCCACGGCCCCACACACGTCCTGGTTTTTGAGACTGTGATGACTGCGCCCATGGCATTTCTGCCTCCGCTGCTTCTGAGACACTTGGATTTGCAGTAGAGCTGGGGTTTGCAGCCGTAGGGTTTCCTTGGGTATTAGACACGTGGTTTCTCCTCCATCCCTCACCCTACTTCCCCACCCCCAAACTCATAATTTTAAAGAACATTCTGTTGCAATAACTTACATCTGACATTTTTTTCAGGGGATGGGGTTCCTTGGTTTGTCAGCAGCAGTATGTCGTCCTTTGAAAGCTTGGGAAGAGGATGTGGGGATGGGTTGGGGATGGGGGATGGAGGGAGGACTCATGAGTGTCCTCTGAGGAGACCAAGGGGGAACCAAGGATGCTGTGGCCGGAGCCGGACTTCTTTCTTCTGCCTGGTTTCCCACCTGCCAAATTACTGTGCTGTCACTCAGAGGTCCATCCGTGCCTCAAGCTCTCATCACACTGTCCGCCTCCTGCAAGCCCAGACAACACTCAGACTTGAGGATCTCCCCCCCGTGTCCCCCTCCCACATCCTGAGAGGCAGGGGAGGGCCTGGGCACTGAGCAGTGACTTCCACAGTGAGCGAATCTGCATTTGGGGAGGGCTGTGGTGCAGGCAGCTGTCACTCTGTTTGCTTTTGCTCAACCACTGGGCACTTTCTGAGCAGCTATAAATGTATCATTATTATAATTATTATCATGCTGTTCCATTTTTCTTTTTTTCATGTGATTTAGAAGGTATTGTGAATGTACCAGCTCACTGGAGACAGTTTTTGTGGTTACCTAACATCCTCCACATTAACTAGGATGTCGCTTTGAGAAGTTCTCTTTAAAATGATGTTATACAGGCATGCTTTATCTGTGTAAGGGGTGGAGACCCTGCTTTCTACCACAGGAGAGCATGCCCATTCGTGGGGTCTTCTCAGCAGCTGGGCATTGAGGGCTGCTTGGACCCTGGTCCCAGCTGGCCCTGTGGGGTTCCAATGTGAAAGAGTCAGAAATTGCTATAAAAATGTATTAAAGTTGAGCGGACATGACTAGAATGGAAGGCAGAGTGCTAAGACCCCTGAGAGCCACAGAATGTTCAGAGAAGAAACATTTAACTTGGGGGTAGCTGAGTGGCAGGATGGGATGGATCGGGTGGACTTCCAGGAGGAGGTGGCGTCTGACCTGGCATCTGAAACACAGGTAAGACTGGATCTCGTAGTGAAGGGGACAGGTGGGAAGATTTTGAGTGAGGTGGATGCAGGCCTGTCATGGGAGTCAGGTAGGTACTGGGGGAGCAGCAGATAATTCTGACTGGTGCCGTGACAGGGCAGCGAGGAGGTGGGGAGGGAGACAGATGCCAGCTGCTGGGGCCGGGGTTGCAGGTTAGCGAAGGGTGCTGGCTGAGGTGGGGTGGGAGAGGTCCTGGGAGGGGTGGCAGAAGAATGCTGAGGGAGGGAGGGGACAGGGTGTGGGAGACCCAGGAGGAGGTGCGCACTTACTCCAGGACATGGGCTTTCCAGGAGGAAGGGGTAGGCACCAAGGTCGCTCAGAGAGAGAAGGAGGGGGTCTGGGAAGGTCTCTGCACCTGGGGCCTTGCTGACCTTGGAACCGCTGACCAGCTGGGAGAGGGACAGGGACACACCTGCCACAGTGTCCATGGCTCCTCCTGCCCATCTCAACTTTCAGTGACAATTAAAAAAAAAAAAAAAGGAGACAGAGTGAATTTCCAGGCTTTTTTGGTTTTCGGAGGATTGGAGACACGGGACCAGGGGACCAGTGTTCCACTTGCTGAGCCAGCTCTGCTGCTTCCTGATGCTGGACTCTTGGCGGCCGGACTGGAAAAGCAGGTCCACTGCCACAGCCACCTGATGCTCCTGCTGGGAAGCAACTCAATTCCCATAAAAGTTCCGCAGGCTGTGCCAGCTGCTCCTGCTCCGAGGGCGCCCTCCTCCCTTTCTCTTCCCCTCCTGCTCCAGGAAGGTGACATTTTCAGAAGGGAGGGTGATGCGGGCAAGTGTGTCCTGAGTGGGAGGCTGAAAGCTCGCAACTGGTCCTGGGAGCCCCATCCAGAGGCCAGCAGAGCTGGTGCTGGAGGCCAGGCATGGACAGTGGTCTCGACCTGGGTCCTCAGTGCCCTCTGCCCAGTGGCTGGGTTGGTCAGTCCTGGCAGTGGTGACCTGAAGACTCCGGGCCAACAAACCCATTCCTTTTTGTGACTGGACACTATTTTAGATGCTGGAATTTAGATGAAGCGCTGGGAAGGCAGACGTGCACACGTTTCTCTTTTGGCCTTGGCTGTGCACTGCATACATATGTATAAGCGCATGCATGTGTGCGCGTGCGCGCACACACACACACACACACAAACACACATCCATCATGAGAAAGACATTGGTCAGCCTTGGGCTCGATGAGGTCAGCAGCCTGATGGGGTGTCAGTTCCTCACTGACAATACCTGTCACCTGCACCAGGAGCCGAGGATGCAAACACACCCTCGTCCCCTTTGTTAGGAGTTTCCTTAAAAGTCTGCCGACTCCTGGTCTCTCAACTCCAGTGACACTGTGATGACGTCTGAGGACTAACATATTTATTTCACTTACAAGAACCCACAGATATTATGTCCTTCCTGTGTTGATCCCAGGTTTTGTCTACTTGCTTATGATATACTAGGGGCTCGGTGCACAAAATTCGTGCACTGGGGGTGGGTAGTCCCTCAGCCCAACCTGCCCCCTCTCACATACTGGGAGCCCTCAGGGGATGTCCTACTGATGGTTCAACCCGGGCCTGCACCCAAGGCTGAAAGCCTTTGGCCGAGACTTTCTGTCCTTGGGCAGGGGACTTTGGCCAGGGAACCCCAGCCAGCCCGACCGGCCTGCCTGAGGCCTAGACCACTCAGTGAAGTGATCTCCCTGCTATCCGGGCAGATTGCTGTCTGGCCACACCCCCAGCCCAGCCCAGCCTGCCATGAGCAGCAGCCATCTTGGCTATGTGTTAATTTGCATATAGCTCCTGATTGGCTTGTGGACATGGCTTGTAGGCATGGCTTATTTGGTGTAGCGAAGGTGTGGTCAATTTGCATATTACTCTTTTTACTAGATAAGATGTATTTTATCTGCATCAACCCTAAATTTAATTTACTACTTCCGACATTCAGTTAAAAGAGGAATGCACTATTTCTTACCAATAGGTTTAAGTTCTTATTAAAGTCAAAGTAGCACAATATTCTAAGTGCTCAAACCACTCTCATCCCATTTTAAAGCAAATTTTCTGGCCAATGTGGTTCAGTGGTTGGGTGTCAACCTAGAATATCACCATTGGAGTGCAGTCAGGGCACATGCCAGTTGCAGGATTGATCCCTGGTAGCGGGTGTGCAGGAGTCAGCCAATCCATGATTCTCTCTCATCATTGATGTTTCTCTCTCTCTTGCCCACTCTCTTCCTTTCAGAAATAATCATCAACAAAAAATATATATCCTCCTATATAATAAAATAATAATATACAAATTGACCATCACTCCAACACACAAGATGGCTTGCCCCCATGTGGTTAAAGATGACTGCCCCCATGTGGACACAAGATGACTGCCACAAGATGGCCAGAAGGGGAGGACAGTTGGGAGGGACCAGGTCTACAAGGGAGGGCATTTGTGAGCGATCAGGCCAGCAGGAGAGTGCAGTTGGGGGTGATCAAGCCTGCAGGGGAGAGGAGTTAGGGACAAACAGGCTGGCAGGAGAGCAGTTAGGCATCAATCAAGCTGGCAGGGGAGTGGTTAGGGGGTGATCAGGATGGCAAGCAGAAGTGGTTAGGGGCAATAAGGAAGGAAGGCAGGTGAGCAGTTGGGAGCCAGGAGTCCTGCATTGTGAGAGGGATGTTTGACTGCCCATTTAAGCCTGATCCTACCTGGACAGTCGGACATCCCTCGAGGGGTCCCAGACTGAAGAGGGTGCAGGCTGAGCTGAGGAACCATCCCCCCATGCACAAATTTCATGCACCAGGCCACCAGTATATATATAAAAGCCTAAGTGACCATTCAACCATTTGATTAGTAGCTATGACACACAGTGACTACCAGGGGCAGATGCTCTGACTGGTAGGTTAGCTTGCTGCTGGGGTCTGGCCCATCAGAACTAGGTGAGATGGGCTGGACACTGCCTGGAGCCCTCCCATGGTTCTTCCCCAGACCCAATTGTGCAATGGTGAGGTTCCTTGGCCTGGCCTGCACCCTTTCTCAATCCCAATCTGGGACCCCTTGGGGGATGTCGGAGAGCTGCAGGCCAGGCCGAGGGAGCCTGCTGGTGCACAAATCCATGCACCAGGCCTCTAGTTTAAAAAATAAAACAAATTAAACAATCAAGAAGTGATCTCTATTTCAGAGTGGTGGTGGGAGAACAGCCTCACTGGGTCCCTGCCCCTGCCTCCCGTCAACTCAGGCCATACACATATTAAAGTAAAAAAAATAAAAACAGCGGTGAACAGCAGCTGCAGCAGCACATCTTTCTGTCACAGGGAGCCCTGCCTTTCTGACACCTCTCCACACACCGTGGAACTCAGATCCCTGTGTTAGAACCGCTGTGACTGAGTCCCACTCAGCAGTGACACCTGGCAGAGCCTTGTCTCTTGGATTCATGCAACACACCGTCAACGACTCTCTTAAGGACCTACTCACAGAAGCCTGTGTGTAAGGCAAGCGGAACCTGGGCCCTTTGACTAATCAAGGCACTTTAATTGCAGGTGCCTGCTTTGGCTGTTATCTCCCCAGATGATCGCCCACAAAACCTTCCCGGGAATGCCTTTTAGGATGCCCTGGGATACACCATCGCGATGGAATTATCCTCACTCAGAACTCAGAAGGAAGAGTTAAGACTCAATGCACGGTGATGACAACAGGAGACATGGTCAAAGCCAGCACATGGTGTGTTGGCCTCTAGAACAGTCCCAACAGGCTTGTGGGGTCTTTACCTAGTGGCAGGATCCCATACAGTGCAATGAGCTGTCTGACATCCAGGAGGGAAGGCATGGGCTCTATCGCAACCCGGCGAAGAGTGGCCCCCAGGTAGCTGTACTCACCTGGGGAAAGAAACAGGACAAATGAGTGGGAACTGCTGGTCTGACCTGGTGATTTTAGCACTTAATGGCAAATCTAACTTTTCTGAGCAAATATAATCCACAATGAAGGGTTAGTCTGAAGGACACTTTTTCTCAGAGAAAGGCTTGAAGAATTGCGTAGCCGCAAAAGCACACTGAGGTAGTAACTGAGCTATGTGTTAACTGTGACACTAAACTCTTCATATTTTTTTAAAAAAACAACCCTCTGACTATTGGGCTTCTGAAGAGGAACAGTGCTCTAAAATGAGGGATGTACCCAGGGATGTACAAAAAGATGCAGGTTTTGTTTAATTTATATTCCAAGAGATCCTGATGTCTGCACACACAGATTGCCAGGTGAAATCCATACTGGAGCGGTGCAAATGTGACTCTGAAACACTCTCATTTGAAAGGAAGGACATGAGTCTAATTGAGGAGAAATAGAAACATCTTTTTGAGGGTAATATTCATTTACATTTTTAAAGGATCGCCAAAGGAATAAGATAGAAATAAATCTTTACAGGTTTAATTAGAAGGCATCAAAGGGCTTAATTGTGACGAGTCATAAATCTGAAGTGTTATTTTCCAACTAATCTAGAGAAGGTCACCGCGAAAATGAGCTTGGCAGTCTCATTTGTGGAGGATGGACCCTGACATGCTCATAGAGTCTTGATTTGTAGCAGAATCTGAAGTAAAAACACTACATGACCATTTCTTCTAAGTCTTTCTGTATTAAGTTCAGATCTAGCCTCGCTTTCAATATTATATATGTATAAGCATACATTTATGTGTGTATAGAAAAATACTGAACAAAATGTTCTTATGTGCATATGAAATATTGAAAACATCAAAACCTTTGAAGCATTTTCTGTTGCTAAGAGAATGGAGTCAAACATCAGATGACGCTCTTTTGCTGTGGAGGGCAGCCTCGCAAAGCCTCCACACGAAAAAGTAAAGTCCTTGGTAAAGACACAAGGACGGGTGTGCCAGTGGGGAGATGAGCCATAACGAAAGTATCTGCTTCTGACCCTGTGCCTTTTAATAAACAGAACAGCGGTTAATTCAGCCACCACTGGGATTGGGAGAGAGCCTGCAGCCAGCATTAAATCCAGTCCTCATTACTGTAAACATGACATGAGAGGTGACGTGAAAGTGACCCTCAGGTCCCTGCTTAAGTAAATCCACACTAATATCCAATGTGCCATGTTTTCCAGCATAAACAGATTTCATTTAGACAGATAACTCATTTAGGCAGAATTAGCAGCTGTGGGTTCTGGCAGAGTGGAGGACACAACGAGTTGGGGCCGTCTGCCAAGTGATGACACACATTCTGAAAGCACATGACCACGTTTGCAGCCACCCAGCATGGGAGTTACATGCCTATGTCACCTGCTCAGCCATGACTCAGATGCTAGTTCCTCCATGGGGAGGAGAAGGAAATGCAGGTGAGGAGGTACTTAAACTAGAAGGCACGAAAAGGGCCAGGAGACCTAGTGCCATGGAAGGAGGAGAAACAGGGACGCTAGGATAGGTTAAATTGGTCCCCTTAACCTTCCTAGGTCGAAGTTCTAACCCCCAGCATCTCAAAGGTCACCTCATTTGGAAGTAGAGTAGTTTCAGGTGTAACTAGTTATTTGAGGACAGGAAGGTGGGTCCTAATCCAAGCTGATTGGTTTAGCAGACAGGAGAAGGCTACATTAGGAGGGCCACAGAGATCAGATGATACTGCAGAAGCCAAGCAACACCAAGGGCTGCCAGCACACCAGCAGGGACCAGAGGAGGGATGGACTGATGTGGTCATTCAGGCTGTGGAGCCTGAATGACCAGGTGGGGCGTCCAGACTGGAGGACTGATGGGGCCAGGCAGCAGGCGAGAGGAGGGGGCTGCAGCAGAGGAGCTGGTTCTGTCTCAGCTCTGCAGAAGGAACCAACCCTGCTGACACCTTGATCTTGGCCTCCAGAACTGAGCCTGGTATGTTTGTTAGAATGTCTTGGTGTTGGTCAATGGGAGTTGGTATTCTCAGGTACATAGTGAGATACTTCACTATGTGGTTTGCATTTCTGTTTTAGGAAGCTTTTCATGAATAATAACTCTTGGCATTTGTTCTGTTCCTTCATTCTAGTTTTCTTTTTCAGGACATCATTATCTGTATGTTGGATCTTCTTTGCCTATCTTTAGTATTTGTTACTTTCTTTTGAACCCTTTTAATCTTGCTTATTTCCAATTTTCAAAAAAAATTTTGTCTTTCACACTTTATTTCTCTTAAAGCATTATTTGTTTACTTTATCCATTATAATTTAGTGTTTTTCTAAAACAAACTTTCCCTTTATCATTAATATTCCTTGAGTTTTGTCAACTCATTTCTGAGGTTTTTTACTTCTATTTTATACATTATTACATATCATCTATAATTTTCTTAATTTCTACATTCATTTGGTTTGAAAGAGTAGGTACCAGATATGTCTACTTTATCGATCTGTTTTTTGTTTCTGTTGTTTCTTTTTTATAGAAAGGTTGCATAAGCTTTTATTGTGAACATTTTCCATTGCTTAAATGTATGATTAAAAGAGAGTTTAGGGTAGTTTTTAATGTTTCACAGAGCCTCTCTTTCTGCTGTTTTCATTTATGTTAGAAGTATTGTGGCTTGCTTTTTCAGATGTCCTTGTCCTGTGCTCCTCCCCCAAATTTTCTGGACCTTCTCTTTTATCTCTATTGGCCTGGTTCTGTTCAATTGCAATTTTAGTCCCAAGGGATTCTTATCAGTATAAGGCCATCTTGGAAGGGAGTTATGGTAGGTCACTTTTAAAGATACTCTAACAAACGTATCAGGTACAGAGTGAATAGAAGCTGGATTGCTCTAGCCCAAGCATGTCAATATCAAAGGCTAACATGTGCCAAATAAATAAGGCATGTTGCCTGTGGCCTGTGAGTTTGACATGCTTGCTCTAGCTACCACATACTCTCCTATTTTACCACTTTGCACTCATCTGCTATTGAGGTGGGCAAAGCCCTTCCCACTCCTGCTGTCAATTTGCAGTCCTTCTGTTCCCTGTCCCTGATGGCTTGAACTTTGAGATCTAAGGGGAAAGCTTGGCATTTAGTTTTAGTGTAAATGTTGCCCACATGTTTTTATTTTTGTGATCCGGTTGCCATGTCTATTTTTATGAAGATCCTCTGCCATTTTTCAAGCTAAGGGTCTTAACTGGAAAAAAGTAAGGAAAATGTGGAAAAGACCACAGGGAGACTGCCCTGGTGGCAATTTGAAGAACTTTGTCAGACTGGGTCATTTTCATTGGAGGCCACTCCTCAGTGGCTGACCCCCTTCACTCTGACCTTGGGCATCTGAAGGATGCCTGGAAGGGGACAGAGATCACTGAAAAAGTCCAACAGGTAAGAAATTAAGAAGAAGATGAGAAACAGGTCCACTATTTTTCTGAGACTCTACCATGTGCCAGGCACTGTACCAAACACTAGGAATTCAGTGGAGAACAAAACAGATGTGATGTGAAGGAGGAAGCAGGCAAGGAGGAGAGGACTCAGAGATCTAACCTCACGTCCAGAGTTCTGTCAAAAATATCATTTTTTCCTTAGCTGGCTTGGCTCAGTGGATAGAGTGTCGTCCTGTGGACTGAAGGGTCCCAGGGCCGAAGTTGGGGGCTTGATCCCCAGTAGGGGGCATGCAGTAGGCATGCAGGAGGTAGCCGATCAATGATTCTCTCTCATCATTGATGTTTCTCTCTCTCCCTCCCTCCCTCTCTGAAATCAATTAAAATATATTTTAAAATGTCATTTTTTCCCCATAGGCACAGAATTAACATAATCAAGGGAGTCTGGCAAAAAAACCTATAGTATTGAACAAGAAACACATAACATAAACAGAAACCCAACACATATTCCAATGTACCCTGGTAAAATTCTTACAGTATTAGGGACTAGGGAGGCTCCTCCACGGCCTTAGGAAGGAAATATGACTTTCTTTCAAGGGGATTAAAGTGATCATTTTTTTTAAAACCAAGGGCAACATCAGCCTTCTTGCTCCCACAGACCCAATTGGGCCATTGGAAACATAAGAATGAATAAGACGGAATTGAATTCTAACACTGTTTAAAGAAGAGAGAATCCATGTGTCTACACGGATATCACAACTTTACAAGGAAGTTTCTTCCTAGAAGAACAGTACCTAATAAATGTAGAAGGGGTGCTAGATGCAGAACATCGCCACCTGACAGCCACCATGGCAACAGCCGATGCAGTGGAACTCTGCAGTAGATGCAGACACCTTAAAGATGGGGAGGAACAGGATCTCCACAGCCTCAATGTAGCCACCCCCCAATTATCCATTAGTGAAAAAGTGGAACATGAAGCTTTACAGGGGGAAATCTGGGGAACAGCTCATTGGCCAGTGATTATAATTATCACCAGGGAGGGACAAAGTATCACTGTCTCCCCACCCCCCCAACATGTGAACTGCCGAGAAGGTCACAGCGTCACCTGGGCAGCTTTCCCGTTACATGTGTCTCCCATGAATCAAGTCCTAAGAAAATGTCAAACCAACTCAGTCAAAGGACAGTCTGAGAAACAGTTCCAACTGTTTAAAAAGGTAATTCAGTGAAAGACTGGAAAATGCTGGAAATTGTCCTGGGTTGAAGGAGTGAAAGGAGACTGCAAAGGGAGGACCAGTACGACCCTGATCCTGGACTGGAGTTTGGACTGAAAAAGACAAGTTTACAGGACATTGTGGGACTGCTGGTGAAATGGATTAGTGACGTCCGCACCAGGGGGTGGGATTGTGTAGAGTCTTTAAGCTTTTACTTTGTTTTCAGGTCATCACGCTTTTTAAAATTAAGGAAAAAACAGTAGCTGAATTGGTGATGGCAAACATCCCCCCACCCCACCCCCCCAACTCCACCACCTCTCTGGAAAGGTCCTCTGGGAAGGACTGAGTGTGGGAGCACCAGGTGCTGTCCCCTCAGCACTTGTTTAGCCATGAACGCATGAACACGTCTCCATGTCCTCATGTCCTCGATTCAGCTTCTACTAGAAAGAATGCCCTGGGGAACCTCATCACTAGGTTTGAAAACCTGCCACATCAGGGGCAAGAGCTGGACCCATTAGTTCACAGCAAAGTGAATTCAAATCAATTCAAATCCAACGCATACTGCGAGCTACAGTGGGCCAGTTGGACAAAATCACAAATGGAACATACTTTCAGCTCTTGGGGACTCAACACCCAAGGGTTGACCTAGGGGCCGCATGCGTGCATTTTGCACCGTGCACTTTACCGATGTAGTCGGAGAGGTTGACTTTCAGGGTCTGGACCAGGAGCCCTTCTTCCACCAGTTCCTTGTACAGAGACTCGATGGTTCTGGGAAGGGAGCAGACTGTTGGTTTCAAGAGCACATACGCAGAGGCAGCAGTACTTCCACTAATCATCACATCCCCAGAGAACTTTAACCAGATCTATTTCAAAGGACATTTGTATATGTGCAAATAAATGGGTTTTTGAGGCATTTCTACAATTTTGGGATAAATTAGACTTTTTGAAAAACAATACGTTCACACATCCATGTATACAGCAGATGTTTCCCAGGAACACGAATGGTATCTGGGACCAGATATAACTCCTGCTGTCTGTCTTTCCATCGGTCTTCATGATGACACAAATGTGAATTAGAAACTACCCAAAAATAGTAACACAATGGACCATAATCATATATTCAGTTAGCATCGGAAAGCCGTGGTAGATCATTAATCTTCCACGAAATTGATGTTTCCTTTTAATCCAATAGCATAATAGTTTACAGGAAATATGTATAAAGAACAAAAGACTTACAAGGGAAGTGATTCCAGTCTAAAGTTCTGAGTGTGATGATCTTTCAGGAAGATATTATACTTTTCCATAGTGTTTGCAGATGTCAAAACCACTTCCCTAAGAGGTCCTTGGGCATACAGCCAGCACATGGGTAATTTATACTAATTGGGGGAAAACATGGAGGTACTATGTATGCCCCTTGATGAGTGAGACTCCCCAGTGAAACTAACTGGGGCCTGACTTGCAGGAATTCAGATAGGTCAAGTTCAAATATTGTTTGGCATAATCCTTGGAGGTGTTTTGTCTTTTCCCTTTTCTTTCCCAGGGGCCTTACTCTTTCTTCAGACGGAGGAGCTGTAAATGTGATGATATGTAAACAGCTCCGTGGCTGCTCTAGGACCCAGGTTAGTGTGGATCCAGGTTAAAGACTTTAGAATATCAGGTTCAAGTGGAATACCAGTGGGATGAATGTTAATCCAATGACCCCAGCCTTTGATTGACTGGAATTTTATTCCACCAAATATATTTAAAACAGTGTGCCCTCAGCTGAGAAGGAAGAGGTTTTAATTGTGATGGAATCTGGGATAACAGTATCTGACCTATGTTAAAGAAATATCAACTGTAGCAGTTTAGCTTGAATGCCTTATTTAATATAAGCATATTCCATGCAAAAAATATTAACATGAAATTAAAGATTCTCTAAAATAATAGAAACTCTATATTAAGAACACAAACCTATATTTGAATATTGCCAGTGAAATAAACTTTTGTTACAGAATACATTTTCAACTTCAAAACTGCCTTAAACTATTATAAAAATACTGGATTAAGGTTTCCATTAACTTGATGAAACTGACATTTCTTAGAGTGTCTCCATATTTCCTCAAAAGTTGGATCAGGATGCTATCGTTTAAACAATTTCTAAGAACCCCATGAATTTTAAAATGTAAAAAAGGTCACGTGAGCTCAGAGACAATGGACCACAAGTGCCTTCCAAGCTCATCTTCCTGGTGCACCTCCCAGTAGGTGCTGCTCCTTGTACAGGGTGCGGAAGTCCCACTGGGCCTGTGACACCCGTTGGGTGTGGGGAGCCAGCAGGGCCCCTTTGTCAGATGGAGGCTGAGACTTCAGGTGTGCCCCATCACCCTGTGGGTGTCCCTCTCCTCCGCCTCCCCATGTGCTTTACAATAAAACAGGGCCCACCTTACCTGTCAGCCGTTAGGTCTTTTTCCTTCCCCCTTCTCCCTTTCTTCCCCTTATTTTTCTGGAAGACAGTGGAAATATCCAACAGGTTAGGAAAAACAAGGAGGCAGATTAACTCTAGAAATCAGCTAAGGGAACTGGTTTCTGGCGGCAGGAGGCTGAGGGAGAAGCAGCTGTGGTAGGGAAACACGGAGCAGATAGAAGGCTGGCTCCATGAATGTAGGAACTGGTCCTGAAGGCCCCCCGTTGCCCAGTGGACCCATCCCTGGGTGGACAGAAAGGGAGGTCAGCACCGTGAATCTGCACGGGGCCGATTCCCATCAGGCCCAGGGCGTGGTGACTCTGTTTCTCTGGGCTCTGACACGTGAGAGGGCCGTGCACGCAGGCAAGCAAGCCACGCGTGTCTTTGGTCCCAGTCACCTCTCTGTGAGCATTCAGTCTGAACCCAGGAGCAACTGTCCACCTCTGGTTCCCAAAGGGCTTTGCCTTCAGATACTAGGGACAGCGAGGGAGGCACCAAGAACATGATCTTTATAAAAGGCGCATTGCCTCTCCACTCTGAGGAGGACACCCGTCCCCAGGAACAGGTTAGGGTGCCTCAGTACAGGCACAGTGTTTCCAGCCAAGCCTCTCTCCTCCCTTCCTGCTTCACCTCCTATCTCAGGCCTCCTCAGGCGACCTGTGATCCGTGCTACAAGAACTGACCTCGGGCCCTTGCTTTTTTTTTAAATTTCTTTATTGATTAAGGTATTACATATGTGTCCTCATCACCCATTACCCTTTCCAATTCCCTCCCCCCCCCCCCCGTCACCAGTATGCCCTCACCCTCCTGGTGTCTGTGTCCATTGATTAGGCTTATATGCACGCATAAAAGTCTTTTGGTTGATCTCTTCCCCTTACTCCCACCCTCCCCTACCATCCCTCTGAGGTTTGACAGTCAATGCTTTTCTGTCTCTGGATCTGTTTTTGTTCATCAGTTTATGGTGTTCATTTATTCCATAAATGAGTTCATGTGGTACTTATCTTTCATTGACTGGCTAATTTCACTTAGCATAATGTTCTCCTGTTCGATCCATGCTCTAGTTTGAAGCAGACACCTTTTTCTTCTTCTTAAAGAATATCTTTCAGCATTTCTTATAATACTGGTTTGGTGTTGATGAACTCCTTTAGCTTCTTCTTATCTGTGAAGCTCTTTATCTGACCTTCAATTCTGAATGATAGCTTTGCTGGGTAGAGTAATCTTGGTTGTAGGTTCTTGCTGTTCATCACTTTGAAAATTTCTTGCCACTCCCATCTGGCCTGCATAGTTTCTGTTGAGAAGTCAGCTGACAAGCGTATGGGTGCTCCCTTACAGGTCACTGTTTTTCTCTTGCTGCTTTTAATATTCTCTCTTTGTCCTTTGCTCTTGGCATTTTAATTATGATGTGTCTTGGTGTAGTCTTCTTTGGATTCCTTTTGCTTGGGGTTCTGTGTACTTCCTGGACTTGTAAGTCTATTTCTTTCACCAGGTGGGGGAAGTTTTCAGTCATTATTTCTTCAAATATGTTTTCCGTATCTTGCTCTCTCTCTTCTTCTGGCACCCCCATAATTCTGATGTTGGTACGTTTGAAGTTGTCCCAGAGGCTTCTTACACTATTCTCAAATTTTTGGATTCTTTTTTCTTTTTTCTTTTTTGGTTGAGTGTTTTTGGCCTCTTGATATTTCAAATCTTTGACTTGATTCTTGCATTCCTCTAGTCTGCTGTTGGGTTTCTGTAAAACATTTTTTATTTCAGTCAGTGTATGTTTAGTTTCTAGTTGGTTCTTTTTTCATATCCACGAGGGTCTCGCTCGTCTCCTCCAGGGTCTTGTTCATATCCTTGAGGTTCTTTCTGAGCTTATCGGCTTTTTCTGGGGGCCTCTTGAAATATCTTATCACTGTGGTTTTGAACTCTATATCCAGTCGTTTGTTTTCCTCCATTTCTTTTCTTTGCGATCTTTTTCTTTCTCTCCCCATTCTCACTGCTTCTCTGAGTTGGTTGGGTAGCTTTGTGTGCTAGGTGTCTTGACCTCCTCTGTTACCTGAGGTGTACACTCTTGGTGCACCCCTTTGTGGACTGTGTATACAGCCTTGTTGCAGATAAGTCTTGTTTGTTGTTGGTATCACTGGCAGGAATTGACCTCCAGGCCAACTGACTGTGAGGATCAGCTGTGTCTACTCTAGGAGACAGCCTTCAGCATCTGGACTTGCAAACTTGCCAAAGTCTCTGTGCTTGGTTTGGATGGGGCAGAGTTTCTGGGTGGGCCGGAGTTTCAGAGTGGAGCCGACAGCCTTGGCTTCCAGTCAGCCCCAGCCCACAAGGGCGCCGGGTCCTAGCGTCTGCAGGCAATCACTGCAGGCACCTTTGTGACAAAGGTGCTTTCGTGCTCTGCCTGCCACCAGTACATCCAGTCCCCAATGGATCTGGAATCTCAGATTTTCACCTGGCACCTGGGTTCAGTGCAATCGGAACTCCTTCTTCCTCTGCCAGATGCCAGCCACACAGTCAACAGAACGCCTCACCATGAGCTCCCGTGCGTGCCCCTGGAGTTCCACCTCTGGCCGGCGCTCCCCTCTCCTAACAGAGGCAGCCAGCCAACGACCCATTTGTCCCCTCTGCATGCATGCCTTCAGAGGTCCACCTCTGGCTCTTCCCCTGGGATTCTGCCTGCAATCCAGGTTCTCCCCATAAGGGCTTGGTTCCCCCGGGTTTTGAGTGCAAACTGAACTGGGTTCATCGCAGCCTGGAGCCCTTGTCTCCTTTCCGCCAGAGCACTCCTGCCAGGCTCAGACACCCTGTTCTCTCTCGCGCGTACAAGTTTCCACCATACTTGGGATTTGCAAAGGTTCTGATTATCCGTATGAACTTCTCTGTCCCTCCCGTTTCAGATCTTCCAGTCAGTCAGCCTTCCTGTGGTTCTGGACAGTGTCTGTTCTGTCCTTCAGTTCTATTCTTGTAATTGTGTGGGGCAAAAGCCTAGGTATTTACCTATGCTACTATCTTGGTTTTTTTTTCTGCTTCTGTGGATTTCTTAAGAGTAAGGCCTGGTGGCCCCAGTGTCAGCCCTGTACTTTGTGTTGGGTGTCTCCTGGTGCCAAGTAAAGTGGTACATGAGGCACTCCTGGAGGGAGTAGGACCCCTGCTTCCTCTCCCTCACACCACATCCCTTGGGCCTCTTCTTAATGCTCTCCTCTTTCTCTCCTCTCTATTTCATTCACTCATTATTTTTATTGCAATATGTATACCCATGGCTTCTCCAGAACTCTGATGATCTAAAAGGTTTTGTGCTACAACAAGGGAGTAATGAGAGAGAGAGAGAGAGAGAGAGAGAGAGAGAGAGAGAGAGAGCCCTGAGAGGCAGGGCCAGTGATGTCATTCAGAGGTTGCCAACTGATGAATGTAAATCGATTCTAATCTAAGAAATAGAATTGTTCAGGGAAATGGACCCTATAGATGTCCCCCTTTCCAGAAAATCAACATGGAACTATAATAACTTTTTACAAGGTTGCTTGGTGAGAATGCTGTAGACCAACTGGCTGTAAATCGGAGCTCCCCACAATGCCCTGCTTGGGTTCCATTAGTTTGTTGGAATGGCTCACAAAATCCAGGGACGCATGTCTATTAAAGGGTATTATAAAGGATACAGACCAATAGCCAGGTGGAGAGATACATGGGGAGTCCTGAGTGCAGAATCCCAGTCAAGTTGGGGTGTGTCACCCAGTAAAGTTGGGCTGTGTCATGTCCCTGGCATGTGATTTGTTCACCATCCTGAACACTCTCTGAACCTCGCTCTGGGGTTTTTATGGAGGCCTCTTAATGTTGTCACGGTCAATGATCCTCCCCCTTTCTGGCCAGTCTCCCTCCTCTAGAGAATGGAGGTAGGGCTGAGAGTTCCATGCTCCTCCTCATGGATGCTATTCCTGGGGACCACCTCCCAGGCCCAAACCATCCAAGAGCCTTCCCTGAGCTGCCCCTCAGAACAAGATGTTCCTATCACTTAGAAATTTACAAGGGTTTCAGAAGTTCTTTGACATAAGCAGGCAGAGACCATGTATTTTCTATGACCTCACAGGGCCCTAGGAAGGGAACTTTAATTATTGGGATCCAACCCAATACTCCAAACCACTGTGAGAAGTTCCGTGGCAATTTAAAATGCCATTCATATGATCTGCCCCCCACCCCAAGAAGCTGCTCATTGCCATTGGCCCCTCACCCTCACAGATATACCTACAGGGAGAGATGGGTGGGCATGTGAGGCATATGCCCCGGCTCCTCTAATTCCCCTCGGATAGTTGGGGCCTGGGCAATCAGAACCCACAATGGTGAGGGGTTGCCTTTATTCCCACAACCCAAGGGCTAAGGTGAAACAGGCAGATTCAGGGAGGGAAGGTATGGTCTCCTGTGAAGCAGAGGGGACAGCCAGGTGGCTGGGCAGCATCCTGGCCGCTGGAGCCTGGGAAGGGGGCTCCTTGTCATAGCTGCAATCTGCCCTCGGCCTCATCCCTCCCCACACTCATTCACTACTCACATTTTTACCTCCTTTCTTCTTTCCTGGTTTGGCCGGAAGTTCCTTTTCTCTGTTCACAGCTAGTTTGATGTTTTTCAGTTCCTGTCTCATCAGCTCATCAACCTAGGATAATACAAAACACACCTCTTTCAGGTGGCTTTGCAGGCCTCTTGTGTCCTTGGTTCCGGGTGGGTCATGAGGACCTGACACTCGGCACCGGCGCTGGCGGGAGTGGCGTGGTGTCAGCACACCCGCAGTGTGGCTCTACCTGAACTCGGATCTCCGACTCCAGCTCCTTCCGTTTCTCATCTTTGATCATTTCCAGATCGTGGGCCTGGGGGAAATTCAACGACTCGTCTTTATTCTTCCACATGTCTATGCTCCAGAAGGACAAAGAAAAGGAAAATGAACATTTCAACGCGAAGACGGACAAGCAGCTGCTGCAATAGAAAACACACGTTTAATTTCTACATGCGGGTCGGGCGAGCCCACCTCACTGCGAGGACCGGTGCCTCAGCAGGAAAGCTGGCCGGGTACAGCCAGTCTGGATCCAGGTCTGGCAAGGGCAGAAGACCTCAAAGGCCGACCTGGGCCCGCAGGGCAGGAGTGGGCATAAGGAAGGGGCTGAAAGCGGGGCTCAATTTTTATTTGAAATAACCATTCCCACGAGTGGGAGAGGGCAGAGTCAGAGCACGAGGAGAACACCGGGTGTAAGATGTCTGTACCATCCCATTGGCGTGAAGACGCCTGAAGTCATGAATGAATGAATGTCATCTTTGCCCCGAGCCCTCCAGAAGGTGCATTTGTGGTTAGCATGTTGGCTGTGTGCACCGAAGCTCAGCTGGTGTGCTGAAATGTACATAAGCTTAAATGAGGAACAACTGCGATGGAGGAGTAATAGCATGCTTCTTTTTATGTGCTTGAAATTGTAAGCTTTCCCCCTTGAAAATACTATAAAAGGTTTACATGTGTCCTATTTATTAACAGTAAATATACGATTAACTAATAACGATAACTTAGGAGAATGTACTATCTACTTATAGCAAATCTTTTCTAACTTATATGATGACTAAATCTCCAATAGTGATTTATAAACGTTTCAATAAAGCAAAACTGCTTTGTTACTTATTAACTTTGCTTTTCACTTACATACTAGTTTTACCCAAATCGGGAAGCAATGATTTAATAATGAAAAGAGCATTTCAAGAAACAGCACGTGCTGGCGAGGATGCGGGGAGGAGGGAACACTTGTGCACTGTTGGTGGGGATGCAGGCAGGCGCAGTTGCTATGGAAAACAGTAGAGAGGGTCCCCCCAAATAAGTTAAAAATGCATCTGCCTTATGACTCAGCGATTACACTTCCAGGTATATATCCGGAAGAAATCCAAAACACTAATTCAAAAGAATATATGCACCCCTATGTTTGTTGCAGCATTGTTTACAGTAGCCAAGCTATAGAAGCAACCCAAGTGCCCATCAACAGACAAGTGGATAAAAAAGTGGTGGTACCTATACACAATGGAATATTACTTGGCCATAAAAAAGAACAAAATCTTACTATTTGGGACAAGACAGCATCGATGGACACAGAGCGTATTGGGCTAGGTGACATAAGTTAATCAGAGAAAGACAAATATCATAGGATTTCACTTACATGTGGAATCTAAAGGACAACGTAAATGAACAAATAAAATAGAAACAGACTCATAGACACAGAAAGCAGACTGCTGGTTGTGGGGCAGGTGGTGGGGAGAAGGTTGGGGGCTGGCTGAAAGAGGTGAAGGGAATAAGAAGCATAAATTGGTAGTAACAAAAAGTCATGAGGAGGTAAAGTACAGCATTGGGAATCTAGTCAATAATATTGCAACAGCTATGTAGGTAGGGTGCCAGGTGGAAAAAACATAAAAAAAAAAAAAAGCAGAAAGGCACACAGACTTGCACAGAAAGGAAACCATGATGTGGTTATTGATGTAACAGCAGTCGACCCCCGGCCCCGTGGCCGGTTCCCAGCGCTGTAACTGTATCACACCAATGCAGCCCGCCGACCGCACCTCCACACCTTTCACACGGGCCTTGTTTCCACCGAGACTTTGCTTTCTCATGACACTTCTGCACAGGGCACTTCTCAATCCCATCAAGAATGTCACGGACATTTGTAAATGCAGGCAGCCATTCACGGCCCTCCAAGGGCAACCCCTGCCCTGCTTCCCCTCCAGCAGAGAATGAGCCTTTATCTGAGGCTGAAAGCAGGCCGGGCACTTTCACACGTTTGGGGTGTCAAGGGAGGGGGCTTCACCTCAGTGATTAAAATGCTAATGGTGGCTCTGAAAAGGAAAACCTTTGATTTTTAAGAAAAGAGGTCTAAGACAGGACATTTTATTTCTTTAAATTACCAAAGACCTGGCCGATAACACACGAAACGCCACGCCACCCGCCCAGGGAGCGACAGCGTGTCCTGCTCCGAAGCACCACTGGGCCTGCTTTGGTTTTTGTTTTTGTCTTTTATTTTTTTTAGACGTAATGGAAACAGATATTACACAAAGGCATGGATAGTCTCAAGAGCTTTCCTGGAGCTTTTCCTTGGTTAAAAGAGTTGGCTTCTCCAGGAAACGTAAGATTTCCCCTAAATTATTTTTTCCTTTTATCAAAACAATGCATGCACATTATCTTAAACGAAGTCCAAGAGCATTAACAGATTATGATGAAAAACTGCCTGTCTGCCTCCAGGACATTGCCGATGGCATTCATTTATTAATTAGGAAATGCACTCAATGAATTCAGATATATTTATAAATCTGACTTACTCATATGCAATGTAATTTATAAATACTTTATTCACAAATTGTTAAATTCATGACTTTATGGAACCTCATTACCAGCCGGGCACTGCCCTCAGAGTGGCCCAGAGCAGCAGGCCCGTTTTCCAAGGCCCTGGCTTCCCACTGCAGGAAGACACTGAACACACATATTAAACTCAGATGCGGCCAAGTCAGGCTGGGTCAGGGTGGGCACAGCGTCAGGCGGAGAAGACCTGCAAGGACAAGCATTCCAGGCGAGGGGAACAGAAGGGAAGAGTGATTGGCTTGTGGGTGGAAGAGCAGAGCAGCCCCGTGGAGCAGGGTGTGAAGTGATGTATTTTCACATGAGCGTTAGCTGTTTCTCTGGTCTTCTCCCGGTATCTAATAACATGCACCTGTGGATTTACCAATGTTAGCCATGAGCTCCTGACTTCTTATGATGGTTGGGGAGGATTGCTCTCTCCCACTTTTTCTCTTTCTCTCTTGTTTTCAGAGGAGAAGAGAGCCAGGCCTCCCCATTGCTGGGGAACTGTTGCCCGTGTGCGTCATGCAGGACAATACCTAGATGTGTAGGGCACCACCTCAATGAAGAATAATGAGAGGTTGAGGGCCAGGAGAGCCAAAGGCAAGCCCGAGGATGAGGTGACCGGGCCCTGGGAGCAAGGACTTCTGAAGAGGATGAACTGGTCAGTTACCTAATTTGTTGGAAAAATGAGCTTGAAGGTGTGAGAGAATATGAAACAAGTGAGGATTTAACTTATACAAGCTACCCAATGTAGGGCACTGTCCCCACCTCATCCACCGCCACTATCCAGTAGGCGTGTTGCTGGCATGTACCACTCTGCATCTCCAGGTTGGCACGGTGCCAGGCACACGGGAAACAGCCAATGGTGTTGAATGGATGTTTTCGATAGTGACTGCTCCACTCTGTTGTTGGTTAAAGAGTGGATGAACTCTCAAACCTGAATGACGTCAGGTCTATCAGCACTTGCCAACGGGGCAGTGATGCTCACCTGCCCTGGTTATTGTGAAGAACTGAAGTCAGCATGAGAAACACTAAGCTTTGCATGTCTTGGGCCCCTAATAAGTATACATTCACCTTCCCTTTGCCTTCTTCCCCAGTTAGAGCAGCACCTAATCCTGCCAACACTGCCCTCTCCTCTGGGATTCTCCCCCAGGCCAGCCTTTCACACAGAGCAAGACCTTCACTCTAGTGCTTTGTGAAAAATTGTAGGGGTACACGACACTGTTCCTTTGGATAAGTGGTATATCAGACCTGTAAGGACTCTGTGCTTGTGGCTGAGGACGAGGCTCCATTTATTGGGGTAAAGCAATGAGTCGGTTTAATAATATGTTATGTAACTACCAGCATGGGGGCTGTCCAGACAGGACCAGAGTCAGAAGGAGGCGCACTCGTGACTGACGCTGGGAAAAAATTCCACTTCACGCCCTTGTTGCATTTCTGAGGAATTCCCAACAACCACCACCTAGCACCAATGACCACAGTCCCTGTGGCCAGTCATTCTGTGCGGGGCTTTATCCTGAAGGTGGAGTGGACCCAAAGACATTGCACAGTTGTTCTTGTAAATCAGCGTGGAAACATCTGAAAGGCTGATCCACACACGTGCAGCTATCGCTGGATGTGGCTGGGTTAATTATGAAAATAGGGAACAAAGAACGGTGTCATATTCGGCACAGGTCTAACAGGCTAAAACCTTTTGCTATACATATTGTATCAGCTTATTAAACCATCCAGAACACAGCTTCCTGCCTTTTCATTACAACCAGAAGATATGAAGTGTCACAGGGGTTCAAACACAGAATGGAGGTTTTGATTATGTTCTCATCCTATTTTCTTACCTATTATCTGCCTTCTTTCCTACCCACTATCTGCCTCCTTTCCTACCCACTATATGCCTTCTTTCTTACCCCCTATCTGCCTTCTTTCCTACCCGCTATCTGCCTTCTTTCCTTCCCGCTATCTGCCCTTTTCCTTACCCACTATCTGCCTTGAAGACACTCAAAGGAAAATAGAGAGGGGCAGGTCTTGGTTCCGAGCTGCATGCTCACAGCCTTTTCTGACAAGGCGCGAGGTACCGGGGTCATGAGCCTGCTAGGCAGACAGAGTGACACCTCAGTGTTGGTCTTATTCTCCAAAACTGACCTTTGTATATGTTCCTTCCTTCCTCCATCGTTCCAAGGAAAAGACTGGGTGACATTTTCCACATCTCTTCTTCCTCCTGCTAATGGGGAATGATATTTCTGTGACTCGCAGGCACAGTGCATCCCCCAGGGACTGGACAGAAAAGGTGCATCCACTGTAACTCCTGCCCCCACGGTCTCCACACAGACTCTTCCCTGGGCCCCCCTGTGGGCCAGCCGAACACGGGGCTGGATGATTCTGGTGATGTAGCTCCGCTGCTGCCTCACCAGGTGCCCTGATGTTGCTGACCACACGCGCTGAGTTTGGTCCTGTCCTCTTCCTTCACCATGTTTGTGACCCCGCTTTGGGGCTACTTCCATCTGTGCTCTGCTCTTCCCAGCACCAGCTCTGCACCTGTATGAGTACCTGGCTGCTCCTCCCTGCTGCTCGCCTGTCCCCTTCCTCAGCCAAGAAGCATTCCAAGCCCCACCCGGGCTCCAGGGCAGAGTCCGAGCACCTGACGGAGCACCTGCTGATCATGTGATCCTGGGCCCCTGCACCGCCTGCAGGTGAGGCTGAGCCCTCACCCCTGAAGAAGTCCCCTTGGCCCCGCAGCACCAGGGCCCCACTGCTCCCACTGTGACAGCCAGGCTTGCAAACCCTTATCTGATGTTTCTGAGCAATAATGTTTATTTATACCATTCAAGTGTCAGGTGCCTGCAGACACTCCCATGGCTGTTGTCACCCCACAGAGGGCAAGGGATGACATGGTGGATGTTATGTCCATGAGGAGCTTTCTTGGGCCCCCGGGCATTCCCTCCACAGCTGAGAGGCAGTGCGGCCACGAGATGACAAGTACCTTTCCCTGGGAAGCTTCCAGAGGGCATGGGCATGTCCCTCCTTTCTGGACACCATGCACCCAGGGCAGGAGAGGAGACGGGTGAACGGAGCTCACGGAGCCAGGAGCTACAGAGAGGAGGTCGGGGTGCTGGGGGCTCATTCATGGAGGGCCTGCCTGGGACCACAGCTCACAAATCGTGTGGGGTTGCTGCAGCACAGGAGGGAGACCACCTGCTTTGCAGCACCTGGGGGAGAACTTGAACCTAGAAACACCAGGGGCTCAGAGTCCAGGGAGCAGGTGCCCCCGCTTCCAGGACCCACAAGAGACCTGAGCTCACTGTGAAAGTACCTCCTTCCCGTATCCCATCCCCTCAGTGCTCAGAGCTGGCCACTGCCGCTCCTGGCTACCCCACATCCAGTCATTTGAGAAAAACCTGTGAGATCAGCATGAAGAACAGTGTTGGATAAAGCATATCCTTGGAGGAAAGAGCTAATGTATGGCCACCTGAGAAATTTAAAGTAACTGTAATTAGTGTTCTCTGAGGTACTATTCACATCTCCCTCTTCTGGTGTCACTGAGGACTCATGGGTCTTGGACATCTTTTAGTCAATGTGTTGCTAACCATTATTGCCATTTTTGTTTTGGATACTCAGATTGTCCTATTCAGCCTCTGGGAGCGCCTACAGGGGTGAATATTGCCTTTATGGGGAGGAGGAGGAGGAAAGGGAGAGGAGGAAAAGGAGGGGTAGGAAGAGGTGGAAAATTCCTGTTAGATCTGAGGCAAATGTTCCCTCCTCTGTGAAGCTGTCCTGATTCCTCCAGGCAGACGTGACTTTTCCCTTGCTCAGCAGGACGTTCTGGCATCCCGGCATCTGTTTCTCTGTACAGATTACTGGCTATTCACGTCTTACATCCTCTCTTGGCCTCTCTGCCTCAGTCACTCCCTCCCCCACAGTCCACTCCACAACATGGCCACGCAGCACAGATCTTAGATTACAACTCACTGACCTCTGATCTGCTCAAGTCACTGCCCAGAGCTGACTCCTCTCGGGAGCACAAGGACCTGCTAGCCCCCAGCCCATCACTGGCTGCATCTTGGCAGGCCCTACACGCTGCACATCCCTCTCTGAAACTATCCTCTGGGTCTTTGGCTTGGAGGTTGCCTGGAACCCTTCATCCTGCCTCCAATACTTGTCCTCCAGTTCTCTCTCAATAGTCACCCTTCTACCTATGCTCATTTGTAACATTTCAGGAACTTACAAAGCTCTCAGTCTTCTACCTGTGTGGTGTTTTGAAGAGTATTTTCTGTTTATAAAGGTTAGTGGAAATATCCACTAATCCTATCAGCTTTTTAAAAATATGAGGTCTTTCCTAGTTTTCCGATTATTTATATGTGGCTGGCGGCTGATGAGCCACTAAGTTATGAGAAAACCAGAGCATAGTCACAGCTCTGCCCCGACACAGGCCACGTGAGTCAGTGTCTGTGCACGTTCAACAGAACTATTTCCTCTCTCCAGGCCTTACCCTTCCACCGGAATGAGTAACAGATGTCATTTTTCTACAGGTCAAAGTACCAACTCTCACACACGGGTCTGACTGGCTGCTCTCAAGAATGCTTCCGGACACTTGAGGGTTGACTTTTAAAAGTCAGTGGGAAAGATAATCTGATCTCTAAGAAGCATACCCGCATAATTTAAATATACCAATATTTATTAGCAATGACCATTTATTCTTTCAACAATCACACTGTCACTTTGGAGACCTGTACTTTTCAGGACTAAATTAATTTCTAAGTGATTCTGCAGGGTGTCGCCCATCATTTGCAACTACATTATAAATACTGATGTACTCACTTTGCTTTTTGTTCCAAACTATTGATCGTTAAGTGACTCTTTAAAAAAAGTTCTTATTGATTTTAGAAAAAGAGGAAGAAAGAGGGAAAAAGAGATGGAAACATCGATGAGAGAGTAACATCATTGAACGGCTACCTCCTGCAAGCCCCATTCTTGGGATTGAGCCCACAACCCAGGCATGTACCCCAATCGGGAATCGTACCAGCAACCTCTTGGTGAATGGGTTGAGGCTCAATCATTGAGGTGACTCTCGAATAGCTAGTTAATAAAACACCATCACTCAACCCAGACCAGATTGTGAAGCTGGTGCTTTCAGATTTTTATGAAACAAGCTTCACTAACAGCGAATTTTCAGTCTGCAAATCACAGATGCCCCCAAGCATGCTGAGAAAAGAGATGCTCAGAATAACACTGAAACTCTTCCCAATTGTTTTTACTCTTGGGGACTGCTTAAAACTCTTTCCACCTGAGAGGAAGATTATTAAATCAGCGTTATTGTGTGAACTGTCATTTTTTTCGGGGGGGGGGGAGATGAGGGAACACTTTATAATTTTTGGGGCGCAGCCCGATTAGTAGGGCAATAGGTGGTCTCACGAGTTGGGTTCCTTGGAGATACTCAGAGGGTTTACTGGGAACAGCTGAGAGGGTTTACAGCACCTGTGGGGAGAGGCAGGAAAGGGAGCTGCAAATCAGGGCACAGGGAGGAGCTGGCTGTTCTGCAATGACAAGGAGCTCTCAGCTGATCCCACAGAAAGCCTAGAAGCTGGGAGAACCCTGCAGAGTTGTCCCAGTAAGGTCAGGGGCTGGGCTTTGTACTCTAACATGACTGTCCTTGGATGCAGTTGCCCTGGAGGTGGGGGATGGTAACCTCACGTGGATCAGCCCCCTTAGACCCGAAGGTCAGAACATTCTGGGCAGTTGGGGCCTGAGTGCCTGGGTCCAGAAGGGGATGCCCAAGGGGCCCACCTCAGCACAGAAAGGATGGCGACTGACTGTGGATCAGCATAAACAAGATGGGAAAACCACTGGTTGACAGCAAGGTTTTCCTAGGAAAGGAATGATTGCCACCTCAGCCGATCTGAGATGATCCCATTGACTCAAAGCTAAAGAGCAAAAAACTTAACTTTCTAGAATTCCAGATTCCTTACCCTACTTTTAGTTTCTTTCGGTGCTTTCTTTTTCTTAACTTTTTCGGCTGGCTTTTTTTCCTTTTTCTTCTCTTTCTTTTTTTTTTCCTCCTCTTCTTGGGCTGCCATAATATCTTCAATAACCTGGTAAAAAACAAAACAAAACAACGAGAGCATTTTAATGGAGCCCTGTCAAGAGGAGGACTGTCTTTCTTGTCTGGAGGGCAGGGTTTGCTGGTTAGTTTCGGGTCTCTGCCTGCTCTGGGCCCGGAGGGTGACTCCCCCTGGACTATCACAGGGCTCTCGCCTGCCTCTGGGTGGGTTCATCAGTGGGAGGCAGCAGTCGGGCCTCTGAGGGCAGATGGAGAGAGAGGTGGGGCATTCTGAGCCCAGCTCCTCCCTAAGGCAGAGCTGCTCAACTCCCAGTGGCTCCACGACATGAGGGGATTGAGGCTTCCTTGCACCCGAGCGACAGCCTCAGTGTCAGGCCCGGCCACATCTCTTCCCCAAATCCCAGTTGGGGATGCCCTGTTTCCTGCCAGGACTCTGGTGGTGACAGCTGCTCTTGCAACAACATCACGTTCCTGTAAATGATCACGTGTCTCTTCTCAGAGCTGGCTTCCTCCAGCTGTGGTTTAATTTATGTTTCCTACAGCGACCAAACCCGTTTACTCCTCCACAATTAAAACATTTGTTAAGTAGTACCTGGTTCATTCAGGACCAGCATCATCGAAGAATCAGTAAAGGCTTCTACAGTGCCATACAATTCAGTTCAATACAACAAATGTCTGAGGAGCTCTCACTCGCTGGCACGGAGAGCTATGGATTCTGGGAGCTAGAAGGGTGAGGATGAGAGGACACACATCCTGTGTGACCCTCAGGCTGTGCTCATCACTGGGCATGGGATGGAGATGTGCGACAAACCTGATCTAGACTCAGTTTCCTCAGCTCTAGCAGGAAGTTAACACGTCTGTCCACAGCACTGGTGATATGCCAGGCCCGGTTCTGCGAGCTCCACTGACTAGCTCCTTTACTTTTAGACTCAGCCCTGGGTGGAGCTGTTATCACCCATTAAACTAATGAAGGAATTAAGGCACAGAGTTCAGTAACCTGGCTAAGGACACAGAGCTAGTGAGTGGGGGAGCTTGGATTAAACCGGTGCTCACCAGGATGCACTTCATCATGCAGGAGAGAGGAGGTGAGATGAGAAAGGATATGTGTAAATTCATCCTATAGTATAACATGCATAGAGTTAAGTAAAGAATAATGCTCTGCAGCTTCAGGATACATGCCTGTGTAGTCTATGCATAAAGAAATGGAAAGGAATGACAAACACCCTCTTGTGCAGAGCATTATGGGCAGTTCCAAAGGGCTGACACCTCCCCTCTAATGTGCTGTGCTAACCCATCCTCCTGGGAGCAAGGCCACCTGATTATATCTTATTACTATTTACCCAAATGCTCATTTATTCTCTACTAATATGTATATACATATATACTAGAGGCCCAGTGCACAGATTCATGCACAGGTGGGGGTCTCTTAGCCTGGTCTGTGCCCTCTCTCAATCTGAGCCCCCTCAGGAGATGTCCGACTGCTGGGTCCAACAACCCCTCGAGGGATGTAGCAGTGCAGAACTGGCAGTGGCTGGGAAGGAGCTCTAGCCAGGGCTGGGTGCAGTTCTGCTGCTGCTCATCCTGGCCTCGCTGTGCCTGCTGCTGCCACTCGCTCGGCTGAACGGCACTCCCACTGTGGGAGTACATTGACCACCAGGGGGCAGCTCTTGTGTTGAGGGCCTGCCCTCTGGTGGTCAGTGCACATCATAGCAACCAGTTGACCAGTTGTTCCAGTTGTTCGGTCATAACAGTTGCTTAGGTGCATATATCCTATATAATAAAAGCCTAATATGCAAATGGACCAAATGGCAGAATGACCTGTTGCTGTGACATGCACTGACCACCAGGGGCAGATGCTCAATGTAGAATCTGTCCTCAGCCTGCAGGCCCCAGGCAAGCCAAGGCAGGTGCCTGCAGGAGCCCCCTGAGTGCCCCACCAGCTGCCCCTCAGAGGGGGGCAATCCGTGGCAGTGGTGGGGGGTGGGGCCAGTGAGCAGGTGGCACCAGGCTAGCCAACGTGGGTGCCAGCGGGGGCCCTCTGATTGCCCTGCCAGTCGCCCCACAGAGGAAGGCAACAGGCAGTGGTGGTGGGGAGCAGGGTGGGCAAGCAGATGGCACCAGGCCAGCAAGTTGGGTGCCAGGAGGGCCCCCTGGTCGCCCTGTCGGTCACCTGACAGATGGGCCCTGATTGCTGGCCTTTAGTGTGTGTGTGTGTGTGTGTGTGTGTGTGTGTATGTGTGTATATATATATGTGTGTGTGTATATATATGTATATATATTTAAAATACATTTTTATTGATTTCAGAGAGAAAAGGAGGGAGGAAGAGGGAGAGGGTGAGAGAGATAGAAACATCAATGATGAGAGAGAATCACTGATTGCTACTTCCTGCATGTCCCCTACTGGGGATCAAGTCCAAAACCCAGGCTTGTGCCCTGACTGGGAATTGAATCCTGATGTCCTCGTTCACAGCTGGACACTCAAACACTGAGCCACACTGGCCACTCTAGCATTATATTTTTGATGTTTATTGCCTATGTTGCTCTTGCAAGTTTAATTCACACCTTTAAAAATATGAAAAGCAACTTTATCATGAACAGAAGAGCCATTCCGGCACCATCTGGTCTTAAAAAACACCCTAAACAAAACTATAGTCATGTGAGCTTGCATTCTAGGAGACTGTGGTGGGGCGAGGCCCTGAGAAGGGCATTGGGAAGGTGAGAGGTGACGTATGTGTTGTTTGTGTTTTTTGGTCATAAAAAGGTGTCTTTGGATAGGATTAAAAGTCCCTTGTCAAAATAGCAATGTTTTCCTTGGGGATCGAGTTCACCTCAACTCAGAACCAAATCATGGCAGCCCAGGAGTGTTATATTCTGAAGCACTGTGGAGCATGGACAGTTTTTGGTTCTTGGATGTTTAGAAACTTTTAGAAATGCAAAGACTTTTAAAAATACATAAAAATGTGAGCAGTTGAAAAAAGGATGAAATCATTATTTGTGGAACATACAATTCAGCGTATCTTTTAAAGCTTTATCAATTGTGTTGTTTGTTCATTTAGTTTTTGAATACATAATACATTTGCATGGCTCAGAATTCAAAAATAGCAAAAGAGCATGTAGTGAAACATTTCCTCCCATGCTGTGAGCCAGCCATCAAGACCCACTTTCGAAAGCCAACTCATACCTTAGAAATGTTTCCAGAGCCATTGCAAATAGATACATGCAAACATTGTTTGCCAATCAGGTCAGTGAAAAATGGTACGTGATTGTGATGGTCCATCTTTTAAACCAACACTGAATTTGTTTTGCTCATGCTCTTCAACTATAGCAAAATCCTCCAAAGTGCACACATATGTATACACACATACATGTATTGTAAGCATATATTTGCTATGCAACCATCTCCATAAATCAATTTTAGAATGTTTCCAAGATCCCAATAAGATTCCCTGGTATCCATTCATTGCTAATCCCTTTTCTCTCCCCTCTCCTCCTTCCTGGGCCAGCACTAGTCTACTTTCTGCCTCTAAAGATTTAATGTTTCTGGACATTTCATATAAATGAAGTCATAGAACATGTAGTCTTCAGTGTCTGGCTTCCTTCACTTAGCATGTCTTTGAGGTCACACATGTTGTAGTGTATATCGTATGTTTTGTTCCTTTATTTATGTCTGAGTTACACTCTGTTGCATGGATTGACCATATTTCACCTCTCCATTTACCAAATGATGGACAGAGTTTTGGCTATTGTGAGTAATGCTGCTATGAATATCTATATATGTAAAAGCCTAAGTGACCATTACAACCAAATGACTGGAACAACAAGTCAACAAGTCGCTATGATGTGCACTGACCACCAGGGGGCAGACACTCAATGCAAGAGCTGTTCCACGGTGGTCAATGTGTTCCTAAAGCCAACCTGCTGCAGCCAGCCAACCTCCCATGACCCCTCCCCTGGCCAACCAGTGTCCCCATCAGCTCTGATGGGGGGAGCCAGCTGACCAATCTCCCGTGGCCCCTCCCCTAGATGGCTGAACCCCCAATAGGCCTTGATTGCTGGTCAGACTGAAGGACCTCACCCATGTACAAATTTGTGCACCGGGCTTCTAGTTCATGTATATATATATATTTTTGTGTGTAGATATATGTTTTCATTTCTTTTGGATAGAGTCCTAAGTATGGAACTGATGGGTCATTTGATAAATTTATGCTTAACTATTAAGAAAGTGACAACTGGTTTTCCAAAGTGGCTGTAACATTTTACATCCCCACCAGTAATGTATGAGGGCTTCCTTTTTTCCACATCCTCAACATTTGATGACAGTGACAATTATTCCAGGAGGCAAGAATCTTTTGATAATGGCCATCCTAGTGGGTATGAAATGATATCTCTTTGTGGTTTGAATTTCATTTTCCTAATGACTAGTGATGTTGAGCATCTTTTCATGTGTTTATTAGCTGTGAATTGTCTATTCAAGTCTTTTGCCAAGTTTTCCATTGCCTTATTTATCTTCTCATCATTGAAATTTGTAAGAGTTCTTTGTATATTCTGGACACAAGTCCTTTATCAGGTGGATGTTTTCAAATATCTTCTCCCAGTCTGCTCTTGTCTTTGCATTTTCTTAATGTCTTTTTAAGTGCAAAAGTTTTGAATTTTGATGAGGTTCAACTGATCAATTTTGTCTGCAGTATAGCTTTAATTTGTGTTTCTCTTATATGAGTGAGGGTGATCATCTTTTCATATGCTGAACACCTTTTATTATGTTTCAAATCCATTTAGGTTTTCTGTTCTGAGAACTGTTCATATCTCTTAGCTGTTTTTTTATGTTGGGTTATTGATGTTCTTATAGAGCCATGGGAGCTCTTTATATATTAGAAAAATGATCTCTCTCTATGATACTTATTACAAATAATCCTCCCAGTGAGTCCTCTGCCATTTGACTTGACTTGGGGTTGGTTCTGCCATGCAAGTTAAAACTGTTTTTTTTTTGGTGTGTGTAGTTGAATTTATCATTTTTTCTTCTATAACCCTGGGGTTGTGCAACAGCAGTAGAAAGGTCTTTCTCACCATGAGGTTATGACATATTTCTTCCTTGGCTTCTTCAAGTCCTTTGTGTTTTTGTTTTGTTTGACATTTGAAACTTTGATCCATTTGAAACCATTCTGGGATAAAGAGATAATGATTTAAATTTCTTCTTTTTCAGATGACAACCTGGTTATTCTAATACCATATATTAAACTAGAGGTCTGGTGCACAAATTTGTGCACAGGTGGGGGCTGGCCGGCCTGCCCTGGATTGGGGCTGATCATGCTGGGCCAGCCGGGGGGAGGAGACTTGGGAAGTTGGCTGGCCAGCCCCACCCCCTGGTTGAACTCCTGGTCAAACTTCTGGTCTAGGAGACAATTTGCATATTAGCCTTTTATTATATAGGATGACTTTTTTTTTTCTTATACAAGAAAGGTGAGGTGACACATTTATTATATAATTATCTTTCCATATGTACTTGGGTATATTTCTTGAGTTCCCATTCTTACCCTCTGATGTGTCTTTCTAGTCATTTGCTTATACTCATGATCCTCTAATAACATGCTTTCACACCCAGCAGGTCTCATTACTCCCTGTTACACTTTATTTTCTGAATTTTACTGGTTGTTTTTGGTTATTTACTTTCTACCTGAAGTTTAGAATTGGGTTGGTCACCTTCCCTGTACTCCCTCCTGCCCAGGCTCCAAAATAATGCTCTTGGTATTTTTATTGGATCAATGACATTTATAGATGATGCTGGGGAGAGATGAAGTATTTATGATGTTGAGTATTTTTACCTAAGGACATCATATACTTTTCCATCTATTTTAAAAACTATTTTTCTAATATATTTTTATTGATTTCAGAGAGGAAGGAAGAGGGAGAAAGAGAAACATCAATGATGAGAGAATCGTTGATCGGCTGCCTCTTGCACGCCTCCTACTGGGGATCAAGTCCATAACCTGAGCATGTGCCTTTGACTGGAATTGAACCTGGGACCCTTCCGTCCTCAGGCCTATGCTCTATCCACTGAGCCAAACAAGCTAAGGTTTTCTCATCTTTTTGTTTGCATCCCTCAGAATATTTTAAACTCTTCTTCACATGAACACATATTTAAGTTTACTCCTGGGTATTTTATGTTTGTGTTGTTGCTGTTGTAAATGGGTCCTTTTATTATATTTCCCATCTAGATGCTGTTTGTACCCACAACAGCTACTGCTTTCTGTACATTAATTTTATAACTCCCTCATCTGATTTCTCATATATGTTAGTTTTTCAGTTTATTCTCTGTGGTTTTGTAAGTATAGAACATATGTTGAAAGACTGATCATTTTGCCTCTTCCATTTCAATCTCTACATCTCTATGTTCTTTTTTTTTTTAAATGTCTGACAGTAATCAATAGATTAGATGGGAGAAAGATGAAAAGGGCCACCCTTGTATTTTTCCTGACATTAGTGAAAATGTTTCTAGTGAATTTCACTAAGCATGACGTTTGAACTAAGATATAAATATTTTGTCATGTTAAATAAGTATCTGTATATTCCCATTATTTTTATTTTTTAACTAGTAGCCCTGCACATGAATCTGTGCATCAGTAGCTTGCCAGTAGCCTGCTGCTGCCCTCCAGTAGATCTCCACCTGCTGCCCCATCCACCTGTAGCTCCCCCTGCTCCCCTATCCCCAACCCTCTCATAGCTTGCTGCCCTGCTCCCTCCTGTAGCTCTCCATCACCTGCTTGTAGCTCACTGCCCCAACCTCCTGCTGATCCTCAATGTGATTGGTTGTTACACTTCATGGAGTAATGACCATTTGCATATTACATCTTTATTATATAGAATATCAAGAATGAATGTCGAATTTGCCAAATGACCTTTCAGCATCCACCATAATGAGCTACGGTTTCCATGTTTGGCTCTCTTTATATGACACAGTGTATTCATATACATCCTGAGATTGAACTATTCTTGTGTTCTGGAATAACAGTGCTTGTTTGATTGCGGTGTGTTGCTTATTTAAAGTGTTGCTGGGTTTTAATTTGCGAATATTTTAGTTGAAATTTTTGCAATGATAATCATAAGGAAGACTGATCTGTGGTTTGATTTGTACTCAATCTTTTGGGGAGTTAGTTATCAATGTGATTATGCTCTTTTCATTAAAAAGTATTTGTATTGTTTTTATTTTTTACAAATATAAACTTGACTACATGCATCATTAGAATGATTAGGCTTGGTCTACCTCTTCATCCTACTACAACTAACATTTGTAACATCAGCTAAAGCTTTCCAAAAGCTTTCCACGTGCCCAGTTCTGTTTTTGGTACAAGTATCATCCACTCTAATCAGTGCATTAGACCCAGGTGGCAGGCACTGCTTGGGTGTCCATGTGCAGATGAGAAAACAGAGATGCAGGGGGACTAGCTGGCCTCAGGCGGAAGACCTACCATGTGGGGGACTGTGACTTCACCATGCCAGCCCAACTCCTCAATCATCTGCTCTGTGGCCCCTTTGTGTTATTTTAATTATTAACCAGGCACCCTCAGTTCTCCCTTGTTTTTAGTTTGACTAGATGTTAACTCTACTTTTAAATGTTCCTCCTGTACAATTTAGACATTCCACTGACATTCTTAATCCTATAATTATTACCTTTCTAAACTAACATGCAATGTGTTTGGCTGCTTGCCATGGACTTTCAAGACAGGACTTGTGCCTGATGATTTAGCTGGAGGGACAAGACCTAAACATAACGTGCAAAGTAACACCAGTCTAAACCACAGTCACTCAGGTAGGGCTTGGTGACCTGCCAAATAAGGGGGTGGGTATTAAGTGTCCTTGGAGTTCAGAGGAGAAAGATGGGAGTCCTCTGGAGGTGGAGGGAAGGTACTGGAAGCCAAGTTGGCTTTGATAGGAAAGTGGGGGAGACCTGTGTGCTTGACTCCGAGAACTCCCACAGGGGTGCAGAGGGGACAGCCAAGATGACTGGAGCCCTCCACAGCTGCACAGCTCCTACTGAAGACCAGTAGCCTGTTTCCTGCTCTGTCAATGCTATAAACAAGGCAAACATGAACAGCTTTTTCAATGTCTGTGGCAGGGATCAGTGAATTACAGTGCTTGGGCCAAATCTGGCCTGATGCACATGTTTATAAATAAAGTTTTATTGGAGCACAGCCATGTTCATCCATTCACATATTGTCTGTTTTTGCTTTAATACTATAAGGGCAAAGTTGAGTAGTTGTGGTAGAGAATGTAGGTTCCACAGACTCAAATATTTACTACCTTTGTCCCTTTATGGAAAAGATTTGTTAATCCATAGAAGCTTGTCTTATTATTTCCTTAGTATCAATTCCTTCAATGCTATTTATGGGTCAAAGGATATATAGATAAAAAATTTTGATATTTACTTAGTCCATTTCCCTTTAAAAATGTTATGCTCATTTATGTAACCAGCAGCAATGTATGGGAGTGTTTTATTCCCCCACATGCTTAGAAATTCCTGTTATTATCATGACTTCAAATTTTTACCAATCCTATATGTGAAAAAAATATAGTAACATTTTCATATTTAAATTTCTTTGTTTGTGACTTGTAAAATTTCTTCTATTAAATTTCTCTTTGTATTCTTTGTCGTCTTTTCTACTGAGGTGCTCAGATTTTTCTTATTACTTTCTAAGAACTCTATATATGAGAGATATTTATCATCACATGTTATCAGCCTATTCTTTTCCCATTACTGTGATATTTTAATTACTTTATAATTTGATTTATATCAAGTGGGGCACGTCCCCTGTGGTTATAGCTCCTTTTCAAAAACTTTTCACACATTTTCACATGTTTATTTTTCCATATAAACTGGAAAATAATTTTGTCAATAAAATTATTTTGACTTGATCAGAATTGCATTGACTGTATAGAACAATGGGAGGGTAAAGTGTACTTGTACTTTATTGAGTCTTTTCAGGGAAATAATACAACAGTCTATAGGTTCAAGTCTTCTTTCAATTTCTTTAGTATAATTTTTATAAATATAATTTTGTAAAATATGTCAATACAATTTTTAAGTTTATTGTGTTTTCTAGGAAGATGATCAGATAATCTAAAAACAATGATAAAATTATCACTCTAAAATAGTTATAACTCTTCTTCTTTTTCTTATCTTATTGCATTGCTAGTAAGAACTTACAGGAAAATATTAACTAATACTTCTCAGCAACCATTTGACCCCCGAGTTTCATTTTTGAGGGCAATGCCTCTCACTCATGAGAATCATGCAAGTCTTTTCTTGGTTTCTATGGTGCTCTGAGAAATGTCTCAGTTTTAAAGTGTTGCTGGGTTTTAATTTGCGAATATTTCAGTTGAAATTTTTGCAATGATAATCATAAGGAAGACTGATCTGTGGTTCGATTTGTACTCAATCTTTTGGGGGGTTAGTTATCAATGAACATTATCATAAGAACATTTTCCCTATCTCTACTTTATTAAGACATTTCTAAAACTAGCTCTCCATGTCAGTTTAATCAGATGCCAGGGAGATGACCCAATAGCATTTCTCTGGAAGAACATCGATGTAGCAAACAGTGGAGTCTTGATGGGTGAGAAGGACCTGAACAGGGGAAGGGGGGCGGACAGGCACCGGGGAGGGAGGGACGGGCCTGACATGTACAAAGGCATTTCAGGTGCAGCTGCCTGAGGGTGAGGAGGAAGGTGAGTGGGTGTGGGTGTGGTGGTGACTGTGATGATGATGGAGCAGGAGATGAGACTGAGGTGAGCAGGGACATGACCATTAAGGGCTCCAGAAATCAAGCCACTCAGAATTTACTAATTTGAGGCCCTCATGTTGCTGCATCTCATTCAAAAGGCAAGAGGGGAGAAAGATAAGTTCATTTTGAAGTAAATTTGAAAGTACATGCATTAATGAGCTCATAGCAGACCTAGTAATTTACATGTTTCATCTTTGCAGTAAAGTTGTTTATAAAGGGGATATCAAAAGAATCAGGAGACGGGGTATGAACTAAATATCTTCACTTATCTATTAAATACATTTAATATTACTTTTGCAAAAAGTACTATAAAAATGTATGTCCATTAAGTCTTATTGTGACAACTGACGAGCAACAAAGTTGAATAATAACCAAGATCTGGCCAGCTGATGTGGCCCAGTGGGTGAGCATCAGCCCGTGAATCAGGAGGTCATGGGTCGATTCCTGGTCGTGGCACATTCTGAGGTTTCAGGCTCAATCCCCAGTAGGGGGCACACAGGAGGCAGTTGATCCATGATTCTCTCTCATCATTGATGTTTCTATCTCTCTCCCTCTTTCCCTTTCCTCTCTGAAATAAGTTTACAAAAATAATTAAAAACAATAACCAAGACAAACCTATCAACTCCAAACTTTAAGGAAATACAATCACGGTACATTTACATTTTATTTCTCAAGCATATTTGTACCTGTTGTGGGGTCTTGTTTGAAAAAATGATAGCGGAACCTCCATCTTCTGCTTTAGGGTATTCGGGAAAGGTGCCGGTTAAGTTCCTGAGGAGGAAGAAAAGGCAAATTTAATAGAAAGGATCGCAGTCCTCTCTGTTATATTCCCCTTAGCTGGCTCTGCTGATGCTCATTTAAATAAGTGCTAGTTATTCGGATGGGGCCACCCTGACCGTAGTCCTGAGGTTTCGAGGTTTCGGGGGAGCGGGAGGATCTGGGACCCACTCACAGGAGCAAGCTTCCCTCCTGCAGGAGCTGTTACTCTCTCAGGCAGAGTGGATGCTTTGTTTTCCCCTTTAAATTATTGAGATACTCTGTGCTTGAGTTAAGAATCAAGACAGAAGCACAAATCATTTCTTCCTGTTTAAAGTTTAGGATAAACACAGGAGTTTGAAACTAAACAGAAGGATGGAGGTGTTACAGTTACAAATGTAGTAATAGTGCATGAAATACACACGCATGCTTTAGGTTTTAGTAAGTCTAAGGGTCTATGCTTTATGGGTGCCAAGTAGTAATTTACTTTTGCTGTAACCATATAATTTCCTACATTTTAAAAAGCAGGCTTTGTAATTTAATGAGGAGGAATTTCAGAAGGAATGTGCAGTTAATATTCTAAAGGAACTGACTCTGACACAAATGTTATGTTTACTCAGCATATTGAACCAAGTTAGTTCCATCAATATAAACCCAAGGGTCCAAGGAGACAACCATGTTTTAAATGACTCTACAGCAGTGGTTCTCAGACTTCTGATCCTAGGAACCCTTTACATTCTTAATCCTCACCAGAAGATTTTTTTTTTTCATTGCTTTTCAGAGAGAGTGGGCGGGAGGGAGAGGAGTAAAGAGAGAAAAATCAGTGTGAGACTCATCGATCGGTTGCCTCCTGCATGTGCTCGGATCAGAGGTGGGAGCAAACGGCGACCCGGGTACATGCCCTTGAACGGGAATCGAACCTGCACCCCTTCTGTGCACAGGCCAATGCTCTAACCACTGATAGATACTAGCCAGGGCCCTTGTACCCTCAGACAGCTTTTCAGTATCCCAAGAGCTTTCTGAAAATGTGTTATTGCTATTGATATTTACGGAATTTTATAGTAAAACCGAGACATTTCTAAAATATGTATTTTTAATTAATTAAAAATTACAATAATAAACCTGTTATATGTTAACATAAATGTCCTTTTTAATGAGTAACATATTTCCCCAATAAAAAAGTTTAGTGAGAAGAATGTTACTGATTTGCACCTTTGAAGTCACTTTAAGGTTTGGCTTAATGGAAGTTAGCTGGATGCTCCTATGTTGACTCTGTTGCCATATGTGTTTCGGTTGAAGCTTAGTAAGAGAACCTGGTCTCATGTATATGAACAATTGGAGAAGAGAGAGCAATTTTTTTTGTGTGTTAATCCTCACCTGAGGATATTTTTTCCCATTGCTTTTTAGATAGAGTAGAAGGGAGGGAGAGAAAATATTGATGTGAGAGAGACATATTGATTGATTTCCTATTGCACACTCCCCGACTGGGGCCGGAAAATGAACCTGCAACCCAGGTACATTCCCTTGACTGGGAATTGAACCCAAGACCCTTCAGTGCTTGGGCTGACACTCTAACCACTGGCCAGAGCAAGAGAGGACGGTTTTAATAGGTTTTTAGATAACAGAATACTCCGCTTTGATTCTACACGACTCAACAAGTGGTAGCTTCCTAAAGGCTGGCTGTGATGTGGAATCCGAAACTATATCGGTGAACTTGCTTTCTCCATCATGTGAAACTCCACCTGCCCATCCTCAGTGCTGGATATGTCTTTTGCCCACGCACAACTTTGTGACACCAGGTATTAGTCCTTGAGTGCACTGTATTATGTGGATCTTCCCAATGTCGATATGTTTCCTCACATCAAAATCACATTCGTTAACAACCTTCTAACAAAAAGGCTGAGTAATGGGAAGCTCTCAAACTCATAGAGATACCACAGAGTTCCAGAATTTTTCAATTTTCTCTACAGAGCTCAAATTTTACTGTTGGCAACAAATACCCTTGGTTGTTTTCCTTTAGGCTCATTTGGTTCATTTTTGAGAAAATTTCTGCCCCGAACCCTATACTGAATCATCGGAGTTCAACAGTTATTTTTAAAATAAAAGTGACATCCGTAAAAAGGGGCTAGTTCAGCTTGTGATGGTGGTCACACTTGGTGTGCGGGAGGCATTCTCGGCACTCCTGACTCTGTCTCACAGAATGTTAAAAAGCTGTGTAGTCAAGGGTCAAGTCTTAATCACTTAGTTATCTCTTACTGCACCCCCAGACGTCGTTAAATAAAACCATTTCCAAGGCCAATGGGTAATGAGGAGGACAAGGGTGACAACAAATGGGGGTCTCTGCCTTGCTCTCTGCTGCTCCACCCACAACTGTGTTTTGGTGTGAATGTCAGAAGCACTGCAAATGAGTCAAATGGAAAGAGTTTGACTTTTAGATCCCGAAAAGTTCTTGGAGAGCTCAGCGGTCACACACTTTGAGAACCACCGTTCCAGAACATCTCCCTGAGCCACTGCTCAGATGCCCCCATTTCCAGACCTCAGCTGTTATGAAGTCCTTTCTGACATTGGACCAACTGCAACCAGACTCCTTGTTTGACCTTCTGGGGACACACATAACTTGATTCTTTCTCTTCCACATAATTGCTAGTCAAACATTTTAAGACAGTTAGGTCACTGTCTGGTTGAAATAGCTCAGGTCTCTTGAATGTTTCCTATTGGGCTCATTTTGTGGGAATGTGATTGAGTTCCTCAGCATTGCTTTCAAAGGAACTGAACACAATGCAGTGTGTGTGGGTGTGTGTGTGTGTGTGTGGGGGTGGCAGTCTCTGGACAAACGCACTAACACTGAGGATGGTGGGTGATCACACAGTGAGTATGACATTCTGTCTATTGAGCTACCATCATCACAGCTACTTTGGTGCCTTCACACACTCATCCATCATCCATCCATCCACCCATCCAACCACCCATCCATCCACCCTCCACCCATTCACCCACCCACCCATTTTTTCATAAATCCATTTATTTGTGTAGTCAATCAATAAGTACCTGGTTAGTACCAAACTCGATTCTAGTTGCAACAAGGGAGACAGTGATTGAACATTAAAAGATGCTGACCTTGCCCTCATGGAGCTCACATTCCACATCACATGGCACACTATTTGGCTGATGCATATGTTTGACCTCAGATGCTACTTATCCACAAGATTCATAGCTCAAAACTCCTTAACTTGCCTGACCATCTTTTGTCTTGATCTGTAAACCACTTGGCCCCGCCGGTCCCTGGATAAAAACTCTGAATGCACTGAGCCTACAAATTAGAGCGTTCTCTCTCTTCATACCCAGTCCCCTGATTCCTTTGATACCGCTTTTACAAGCAACTCCACTGTATAATTTTATTTCCACATTTAAAGCTCAAATGGTTGTGAGGACTCACAACAGATTTAGCAGTTTATATAAATAAAAACTAATGGAATTTACATGTTCCATTTTTTACAGTAGAATTCTCAACTTTGTCCCACACCAATTGTCACAGTAAGAATTAAGAACATACATTTTTTCATAGTACTTTTTCGAAAATAATATTAAACATATTTACTTTAATAGCTAAGTAAAGACATTTAGTTCTTCTTAGTTACAACAGTTTAAACCAGTGGTTGGCAAACCATGGCTCTTGAGCCACATGCTGCTCTTTGGCCCCTTGAGTATGGCTCTTCCACAAAATACCATGGCCTGCTCACAGCCTGCACCTCTATTTTGAAGAAGTGGCATTAGAAGAAATTTAAGTTAAAAAAAAATTTGTCTCTCAAAAGAAATTTCAATCATTGTACTGTTGATATTTGGGTCTGTTAACTAATGAGTTTGCTAACCACTAGTTTAAACAATTAATAATTTGAAATGGAATTAGTCTTATCTTGAAACAATGTAAAAACTGTTGCAGGGCACACATTTAAAAGATAAGTTTTAAAATTCATATCCAGAAAATAACAGTATAAACTGATAGCTCTTCACCTTGTGCTCAGGCACACGGGAAAATACACAGACACACAGAAACACACAGACACACACAGACACAGACACACACACACACACACACACACACACACACACACACACACACACACACACAACTTTTTTGAGCTCATACCACTCCAGTCTGTAACTCACGCAAGGGGCCCTCTGCTCCCACACAGTGGCACCCGCTTGGTAACATGCTGAGGGCACCCTGGCTGGGACTCTGACCCTGTGACTTGGTCACTTAGAGGATGCTAAGAGAAAAAAGTTTTTGTATTTTTTTGGCTGCAGGATGTCACCCCATGTTTTCAGTGTGTGGTCTGGATGAGATGGGGGCTCTGATTAGGATGGGGGTGCTGCCTTCCCCCTCGGCAGTCTGGGTGCTCAGGACTAAGACACAATTGATCCATCACTGCTCATCATAAGGCTGACGAGTGTTTCAGTGCTCGGGGCGCAGCGCACTGAGAAGGTGTGAAACCTCTGGGGAGGGACGCATACACTCAGACGTGAGCGAATGGAAACATTATTTTGGCTCCCACGGTGTTTCTGGCACTGGCTGCTGAGGGCTGACAGCATCCCTGCAGGTGACAACCCATCAGGGGACTTTCAGGAAAGAAATGGAGGACTTCAAATTATGTGGTGTCAGGAAAAACCAAAAGTAGAGATAGTGCCGGGTTTCTGGTGGACCCCCATCCATTTGCCTCCCTCCACACCAGGCATGTCATTCCTGCATTAGAGTTTGCTTCCCAAAGTCCCAGGGTCACTAAGGGGCAGAGGCTGTCCTTTCTCTCCCACAGAGACACTGACAGGTGCACCTTTGCCACCTGCAGTGATGGACACTGAGGTGCCCGTCCCAGCCCCTGCCTAGCCCACCTGCTGTGTGCCAGGGCTGACGCATTGTGTGAACATAGACTTCTCCCAGCAACAGAAACTATAGAAGGATGGGCTCTCTGTCTGAAGGGAACCCCTCCCCCCCACTCCTCTCCACATCCTAGACTCTGCCACTAGATGCCCGAATATGACCGGGAGGAGGCAAGCTGCCATCTTACAGGGACACCTGGGCTGTTGCAGGCCGGACCAGCTCTCCCATGTTCATTGGTAGAGGGACCCTGCCCCCATGACTTGAGCCTTCTCCCTCACTCTCACATGGCTCTGCCTTCTCCCTCACTCCTCAGGGCCTCTCTCTCTCTAGCTGCCCCTCCCAGAGGGATGTTGCCCTGCATCTAAGATGCTCAGGCCTCTCTCCTCTAGAAAACACCCTCCCGGGAGCTTTTCCCTCTCCTGCAGCTCCTCTCTGCTCTCATTCACCCTCAGCTCTTCAAGAGTTCCTCACATTCGTCTCCATGGAAACAGTTCTTACAAGCTCTTAGGACGAAATCTGCCCCCAAATTCAAATTAGAAGTCACAGCCTCCAGGACCCCAGAATGTGAGTTATTTGAAGACAAGGTCCCTGCAAAGGCGATCAGCTCAGGGGCAGTCATTCTGAGGAATGTCATACGGATGGCCAAATCCTCGTCTGTGAGAGCTTCTCTTTCCAGGGCCTCTGGCTCAGCGCGCCTCCCTCTCACCCCTCTGCCTCTCAGCACCCTGTCTCTCAGGCACCTGCTCCCCTGCCTCAGATAGAAGCCCACACTGTGGGACCCGTGAGCAGCACTGATTCCTGGGCTTCCCTCTCCCTGACCCCACTTGCTGATCGGACCCCTCTGTTCTCCTGTTCCCACAGGCACCACGGGGCCTTGTCCTTGGAACCTCATTTCCACCCCCGCAGGCACCGGGGGGCAGGACTCGGCCCTGGTTGTTCTCATCTCTGCTCCCCCTTATGCTCTCTGGGTTCATGGCTTTAAATGCAATCTTCACCTCTCCCAACGGAGCCCCTGCACCCGCCTCTCCCCTGAATGGCAGATGCGGACATCTAGCTACCTGCCCAACTTGTGCCCCCAGAAGGGCAGGAAGGACCTCAAACTGCAATGTCCCAGCTCAGGCCTGTTCCCACTCTCACACCAAACCTCCTCTTCCCACATTGTCCCCACTTCAGAAAGTGGAGACCCCTTTTCCGGTGCTCCAACTGGAATCATCTCTCTTTCTCTCACACTGTGTTCAACGTCAGCAGCCCTGTGGCTCCACCTTCCAAATCCATCCAGAACCCGACCCCTGCTCACAGCCTGCACCTACACCACTGCCTCGGGCTTGTGCCTGTGTGGTTAGCAGTCTCTGAGCTGCTCGCCTTCCTCTCCCTCCACATCCAGCCAGAGGGGTCCTTTTACATTAAGTCACATCACCAATTCAGAATGAAACCAATGTCACTGAGTTGTTAACTCATGTCCCAGTTTATGCGCCATTCATAACAGCACCCACTTCGTTCCTAAAGGCGTCCTGGGTTGCATTGTATGGCTCCCCCCTTACCATGGGCTCCACGTGGTATTCCCCTGTGCCTGGCTCACTCCCCCCCCCCCCCCACTTCCTCTCTGCTCACCCGGCTCCCGCTGCTCCTCCATCCACCTGGACCCCTGGGCACTCCCTCCTCAGAGAGAGGCTCAGTCTCAGAGGTAAAATGCTACAGCTGGTGTGTCCTTCACTTGCTCAAATGCCATCGCATCAGAGAGGTCTTCCCTGACTATCTTGTATAAAATAAGTTTTTGACCAGATAGACTGGGTTCCTCTTACCCCACAGCCCAAGGTCTGGCTGTGGTGGGCATATTCAGGGTGCAGCAGAGTGGGGTGATCAGCTGCTTTTAGATGGTTGTTGTTGTGTCTCTGTAGCTTGGAAAGTGCTTTTACAGATGCACAAAATCCTCTGCAGAATTACTGTTAACTATGCTGCTGCCTCTGTGCCTATTCATGATTTAAATCATGGCTTTCCCTCAATTATTCTTTGAATCTTAATTCCAAAGCCATTTGATAATCTTTGATAATCATTTTGCTGACTTACAAAGGCAACATGCAGCCTGTGCTGGCACGTCACACCCCCCCCCCCCCCAACCCGGCTTCTATCTGCCTTGGTGTCCTGCAACAGGCACCATGCAGGCTCTTCACTGGCTCCGGAACCTGCCGCTGGGACCAGTGGTGTAGGACCTGGGCCCTGCCACGTGGCCGCAGGGAAGTAACCTGAGGGTGCGAGTGAAGGCTCTGGCTTCACCCAAATCTACAGAATGAGACAGGAAAGGAGGAGCAAGACTGTGAGAGCCACCCGGGAACACAGGGTTTGAGAACTGGGTATGGAGCCTGGTAAGACTGTGGATGTATCAGTATCCTGAGCTCAGTCTGCATTCAGTCACCCATAGGCGACTGCCAGCACAGCTCGGGATCATATCTTTTTTAAAGCAAGAACTCAGCCTTTTGGAACAATATTTAATTTGTATTAAAAAGTATAATTTCCAAACATAGACTTTAAGTTAGTCATTAAATCTATTCCCTAAGAAGTATTTAGAAACATTTGAATATGAACACTGAATATGGACTTTATTATCTAGAAAATGTTAGACACTGCTTAATATGTTTCGAAACTAAATGGCACTGCCCTCTCAGGCCCAGATGACTTCTGTAGTGTTGTGGGAGACGAGCCCCAGGAGCCCCGAGCACCTCCCTGGTGGAGAACCAGTCTCCTAGGTGACGGGGTCGTCCCACTATCCAGGCTGGCGGCTCTGGAACCTCGAATTTCTGTGCATCCAGTTTCTTTTATGTCTTTGTGTCTTTTTCTTAGAAACAAATTGTTTTCTACAGTTAGAAAGTTCTGACCTCCCTCCAGGGGGGTCACTCTCCATTCTGCTTTCGACTACCCGTGGGCTTTAACAATTAAGCAACCTACTTACTGCGACCATATTTCCCCCACCCTTATTACTGTTTTGCTTAACTTACCACGCACGGTCGGCTTCCATCTCTGTTGTCAGTGCGCCTGGGCTCTCTGCTTTGTTCCGCTGATCTATGTGTGCGCTTGTACATTAGTATCACGCATTCACCTCGTTTTTCTTTATAACATACTTGTAAATAGAGTTGCCATTTGTCCTTCCTTATTGTTTTTCTTTTAATCCCAACGACTTTAATAAGTACGTTTTCAAATTCAATAACTAATCCTGTTGGGATTTTAATTGAAACTGTGTTTCTCTATAAATTACGCCTTTAACCAGAAACACTGCAGGGCCTGCCAGTTACTGAAGAGGTTCATCACTTCTTCCTGTTAACATTCATAGGCTTTCTACGGGTTCATATGTTTCTCTTCCACAGTAATTCTGTCGTTGGTTTAAAAAACATTTGGACATTTAAAATATTTATTCCTCTCCTTTTAACAATAATTTATATTATAGCACTAACTGTTATTAGAGGCAAAGCCCATTCATATTGTTCTTTTATTTTATGGGAAGGAATCTAGTATTTTCTCAGTAAGTACGTAGCTCTCTTTTGTTTAAAAAAATAAATGTTTCATTCATTCATCCATTTTCTCATTTAAAATATATTTATTGAGCGTCTACTATGTAGTGGGTACTGTTGTAGTTTATTATGCTAAGAATCAACCCTTGTCTTTCTGGTTTTAGGTTTTTTAAATAAGAAGTGGGTATTTGATTTTTATCAAATGGTTTTTCTGCATGAACCAAAACCGTCATACTGCTTTTGTTGATGTACAAAATATTGCATTTTCCTACCATTGGGCTATTTCTGTTTCTGGGGACAGTTACTTGAGGTCTGATTTTGTTCCACTGGCAGTCTCCAAAGCACCGTCTGATGGAGTACATGACGACAGAGCCAGAGAGCAAGCAGCCTCCAGCCTCATTTCTCCCAGCTCCCTGAGAGTGACAGTCCCAGGAGCAGAGCCATGGAGGCCGGTCTCCCCAGAGCTGGGATTCCCGTGGATGGGGCATTTGGGGCAGGATCCCAGTTCCTACTCTGAGTTGGGAGGTGTCCCTGACCTGATTAGAGCATCTGGGAGCCCAGCTGTCTGTGGCCACAGGACAGAGAGCCTGGACTCGCCATGCTGGAGCGAAGGAGAACACAGCAGGACAAAGCGCTGCCCCTTCCCTGAGTGTGTTCTATACGGTGGTAACTTCCACCTGCTCCCCTACCCTCCTGCTGGCTTTGATGAAGCCAGCTGCCATAGTGAAAGCCCACCTGGTAAGGGGCTGGGGTGCCCTCCGGCCAAGAGCCAGCAGGGAGCTGAGGCCCTAGTCTGAACGCTGCTATGAGCTGCGTGAGTATGGAAGCAGAGGAGACCCCAGCCCCGGGCGACACCTGGTATAGCCGGTGGGACCCTGAGCAGACCCAGCTCAGTGGTGCCCCCCGGGAACTGGGCGGTCATCAGTGGGTGTTGTGTGAAACCACCAATTTGGTGGTCATATTGTTATTCAGCAATAGGTGGTAAAGATTTGGTTATCACACGGAAACAAATCATGAGAATAGGGTCGGAGCGGGGCGATGAGTTAGGAGGCGACTGGGGTCCAGGCCAGGATGGGCAAGGCTGAACCTGACCCAGCTGTCAGTGAAGTTGGGGGTCTGCAAAATGGGTGGGTTTGGGCATATTCTGAAAGTAGAGCCAATGCTATTTTCTGAAGGACTGGGTGTTGGGCTGAGATTGGGAAGGTGGGTTCACGTATACTGGGGGAGGGAAAGGCTGTGTGTGGAGCTATTAGAGGATGAGATACCAGCATAGCTCTGGACATGTGGAGGCTGTGCTGTCCCTGTACACCTCAGTGGGGACACTAACTTGACAGCTGAGTCTCCACATCTGGAATTTAAGAGAGCGGGCTGGACAAGAGATTTGCCTTGGGGGGTCAACAGTATGATGGAATTGAAGGCCGTGGGCCTCAATGAAATTACCACGAGGACAGAGAAGGAAAGCAGACGAGGAGGCAAGACCTGGGCAAGTGTGAGAACCGTGTTCAAGCAGAGCCAAGCTCTGAGCAGCTCAAGAGCCTGCAGGCTCGGCTACACCGCCCAGCACTTTACCCGCGATTCCAGGGCACAGACAAGCTCATGGCCATGGAAAGCATATACCACAGGGTTCCAGCAATAAAACCCTAAAATAAGGCTTTAGATGTGAGATAGAAGCACTAGGGAGGCTAGACGTGTAATGAAAACAGTATTTTTCCTGGAAATGAAGCAACCTGGGGCTCCTGCCGCTAATTAGCGACGTGATTTGAGCCAACGGCTCCACTGCAGTGGGAACCTGGCCGGATTCCCGCTCCGCCACGTGGTGCAGTGCAACAAGGTTGATCCATTCAGTTATTAAACAATAAGCATTGTGTGCCTATTAGCCCATTTCCAAAGTTCCTTTCAGCTCTGGAAACTCGAGGATTTGCATGTGACAAAGGCTGGTGGGGGTGGGGGGATGTTAATTTCTCACAGAATCCACTCAATGATTCATGTTACTTTCTTATAAAAATGCATTCAACACAGCCATCTGCCTGGCTGTTCTTTCCCTGAGGCAGCCTGAGGAGAAAAACACTCGTGCCCTGTAACTTTCAGTGAGCAAATCCGAGGTGGAGAACATTTGGTAAAGTGGGGGCCCATTAAAAATTTATGCATATTGTCAAACATTTTTGCACAAATGTGAGAATGACCGGCTCCACAGTTGGCGGTGATTTAGAAAGCAGGACCACTAATGTGATACATTTCCCCCTTGAGGCCCGACACCGAGCTTCAGCGGGACCTATGGTTTCAGACACGCAGGACAGAGATTTATCTGTGTTTCATCAAGTATGAAAAATGTATGGATGGAGGGGTTTCCGGCTGGTACCCCCCAAGCCATCCCGTCACCTCTATGCATGTCAGCAGGCTCATAAATTCCTCCTGCGTTCTAAAGAGAGCAGCTTGTGCCACTGCACAGAAGCCCCCAGAAGTGTCACTCGCTGCCTATAAATTCGCTGACACTCAATAAAGGCAATTGGCTGCACATGGACTTCGTTACCACGGTCCTCCATCCCTCAAAGGAGAGGAGGAAGAAGGAGTGTGCAGAGCATGGCAGTTTCTTAGTGGCCCATTACACAATCTGATTTATTCCTTGATGTTTCTACGAATTAGCAGGCATCACAAGCAGTTATCACTCACGACAGAAGCCTCCTTCTTGATCTCAAGGTGTTATCTTTGCGCCTGCTCGAATCCTACAGGAACCTCCCCTGCCAACCCCTGCCCACTCTTATCTTATTAGAATGGACAATATATTACTGATTACACAGTTCACTATTGTGATTGGGGTTACCCTTCTGTTCAGAAAATGAGACCGCCACTTTAATTTCACCTCTCTGTCTAAATACCTATGTGTAGAGAAAAATTAACACCTGGGCAAGAGCATCCCTTTAGGAAGGAATGGAAAGATTTTGCCATTAAATAGGCCGCCATTCATCTCTCTGCACAGACTCAGTTAAAAACCCCAGGCACTGCTCACCCACCAATCTTCCCAGTTTAAGGGAGGAGTCATTCTCTTCTCTAACTCAAGAAGAAGCTGAGGAAAGAGGAGGAAAAGGGCATACTAGCAAAATGTTCAGATATGTATGTTTTAAACTCACGTCTCATGTGCTACTTAAAAAAAAAAACAAACCTATATAATAAAAGGATAATATGCAAATTGTTCCCTTGACCAAGAGTTCAATAAGGGGGCAAGGCCAGCCCACTAATTGCCCGGGGCTCCTCCCTCTCTCTGCCTTCTCCCTACCCAGGGCCAGCCCGGCCCCATTGGCCCTGACCAGCTAGAACCCACCCATGTATGAATTCATGCACCAGGCCTCTATTCTTTTATAAACAGCAACAGAATGGCTTACAGAAAAGGGAGGTTTCAGAGCATAATGGGTAATTCTGAAGATCTTCATTCAATAAAGTGACACACACACAGTTATGAAACACAAAGGCACAATTTCTGTCTGAAGCAGCATGCTGACACAAGTCACCATGTGACACAGGAATTAAGAGCATCCTATATACCAAGAAGAGTGCCCTCTGTCAGGGTGTATTCAGTACCTTGGAGGTGACATCTCCAAGGTCACCTGACTCTCCCAGTTCCAGTGACTTCAGCAGAGTCAGCCGATTTGGGTCTCACATCCTCAGGAGAGCATGGCTTTAATCTTTTCCCTGGTGTTCTACTCTCCTCAGGGGGAGGGGGCTCCCTACACTTGCCTGCTCCCTGGAAAGTATGTATAGGGTGGCAGTACTTCCAGCCCAAGGCCATTCAAAGTACAGTCCCAGGACCAGGGTCATAAGCATCTCCTCGAAGCTCATTAGAAACTCAAACTCTATTCCAAATAACACAAGCGACAAAAGCAAACATGGACCTGTGGGACTTCATCAAACTCAAAAGCTTCTCAGTAGCAAAGGAAACAGTAAAATAAAAAGGCAATCTACAGAGCGGGAGAAAATATTTGCAAGCCATTATATACAATAAAGGGTTAGCACCCAAAATATATAAGCAACTCCCGCAACTTGATAGCAAAAACAAAATAGTAACACATTATTTAAAAATGGGCAAAGAAACCTGAACAGACATTTCTCCAAAGAAGACATACAATTGGCCAACAGGTACAAGAAAAGGTATTCAGTCTCACTGATCATCAGGGAAATGCAAATCAAAGCCACAGTGAGATGTCACCTCACACTGTTAGGATGGTTGCCATCGGAGAGATGGAAGATCAGTGTTGGTGAGGGTAGGGAGAAGAGACCATGTGTACTATTGGTCGGAATGTGCATTGGTTCAGCCACTATGGAAAACAGTATGGAGGTCCCTCAAAAAATTAATCATAGAACTACTACACGATCCAGCAGCCACACTTCTGGGTACCTATATACAGGAAATATAATCAGATCTTGAAGAGTTGAATGCAGACTGTAAAATAACAGAAAAACCATATATTAGTCTCTGCTCCTATTCCTGGCACAGAGCTCCTGGAACCCTGGTCATTTCCTAAGTGATAAGAACACGAGGAGCCAATATTTGGATTCTGACCTTGGTGTGATAAGAATAATTAACATAGAATCTATCCTTTCAGCTAAGGATATGCCTCATCCTACACATTTCTTCCATCCAGCTGTTCATCTTTGCCCTTTATCACATTCTTTTATACTAAAACAGTGAATATAAGTGTTTCCTTGAGTTCTGTGAGCCCTTTAGCAAATTATCAAACCCAAGGGGGTTTTTGTAGAAAGCCTGATTTATAGCCAATCAATCAGTAGTATGGGTGACATCCAGGAATTGGTGTTGGGCATCTGAAGTTGTGGGGCAGTTTTGTGAGACTGAACCCTCAACTTGTTGGCTTTTATAGGGCAGTGTCACAGGAATTGCTTGATGTGTGACTGTGACAATAGTGTAAAGGGAAAGAAGAAACAAAAAAGGGTGGATTCTTTCTTTCACACATACCCCCATGTTCACTGCAGCAGCCAAGAGATGGAAAAATCCTAAATATCCATTGGCAGATATATGGGTAAGGAAAATGTGATACACACACACACACACACACACACACACACACACACACAAAATGAAATGTTATTTAGCCATCAAAAAGGGAGAAAATCTGCTGGCTGGTGTGGCTCAGTGGTTGAGCATCCACCTATGAATAAAGAGGTCACGGTTCAATTCCCAGTCAAGGCACATGACTAGGTTGCAGGCTCAATCACCAGTAGGGGATGTGTAGGAGGCAGCCAGTCAATGATTCTCTCTCATCATTGATGTTTCCATCCCTTTTTCCCTCTCCCTTCCTCCCTGAAATCAATTTAAAAAATATTTTTTTAAAAAGGAGAAAATCTTGCAATTTGCTCCCCCATGGATGAACCTGGAGGACATTAAGTGCACTAAGCCAGGCACAGGACAAACACTGTATGATATACTTACATGAAGAGCCTAAAATAGTCAGACTCAGGAGCAGAGAGGAGAATGGTTGTTGACAGGGGTGAGAGGGGAGGGGGAAAGAGGAAGTGCTAGTCAAAGGATACAAGTGTCAGTTCTACAGATGAGGGAGCCCTGGAGACCCCGCTACCCAGCACGGAGCCCATAGTCAATAAAAGTGTGAGTGGACAGATTAGCTGAAAGGATAGATTCTATGTTAAGTGTTCTTATCACACACACAAAAGGGTAAATTAATAAAGGGCGTGGGGGTGAGTTTAAAAATGCAGCCTCTCAGGTCCCACCTGAGACCCACGGACAATGAACTCCAGGCTGGGCCCAGAACTCGGTGTTTAACAAGCTTTTGGCTGATTCTGATTTGTGCCCCAGTCTATAAGCACCACAGTCTGGCTCTACATTCAGGACAGTATTATCAGGATCTGTATCTGCCAACGCCCCTGGCCCTGTGCAGGGTCAGGGAAGATGGGGCGAAAGCATCACAGCCCTGCCCCCCGAAGGCTTGCCATCCAGAGGGGAGAAGAGAGGCACGCTGCAGGGAGCAGCAGTGGCCAGCACTGTCACCTGGAATGGACCGTGGGCCGCAGAAAGCGAGTGTGTCCACTGTATTTACTCAGGAGCCCTAAGCCTGTCTTTCACAAGCCGGCACCTAGAGAAACCACAAGAACCTGCTAGTGTGGCTGCTGCGTGTTCTTAACCTGATTTACTGCGATAACTGACATCAAGATAGGCGATGTCATGGGGGATGCACCTGTCCCAAGGCCTCGGTGGGAATGCCGGGATGTTCAGTTCCCATCCCTCCTCTCCTATGTCCCCATTCATTTTCCACCAAAGCAAATGGCAAAAAAATGTTACTCTCCTTCTCATCTGAGTACCCTGCACCTGTTCACATCTCCACCGAAGGACCAGATGCGTCTGAGAATTTACTTAAAACATATTGTAGGAGGAATGGGAGATAATGAGCTCCTCACACACCTCCCTGTGCATGCCCACCCCTCTCCCACCCTCCTCTGAGACTTCTATTTTCATCCTGAAAGTCATTCACACTCCATGTGGAGAACTTGGAATGTAAAGGGAAAAACGAACAAAGCAATGGTCCCCCTACCCAAAGGCATCCATTGTCAACATTCTGGTGGTTTCTTCTGATGTCTTACAAGTCCTCAGAGGAACAGCTCGGAGCCGCCCTCGAGACCCAATTCTGGTTTCACACAAAGCCCATGATTCAGGAAGTCTTCCCTCACCCAAGGGACTTTATTCTGCCGGTAACTACCCAAGTTTTTAGCCAAGTTCCCTGACTTTCCTAAGCCCACTTTGTCGTCTATAAAATAATTGGGCAAGCCAGCTGCTCAAATTCCAGCATGCCCATCTCCTTTCCTTCTATCTGCGCAGAACCCACCCAGCTCTGTGTGGAGGTGCTGGGAAGCAGGAGAAAGAGAAGGGGTCAGAAACAAGGAGAGCCCTGGGTTTACAGGTTGTAGCTAATTAGCCCCACAAAACGACACAGCACACTCCACCAGGTAGCGGCAGGTCAGGGCCTGCAGGGAGTGCTCAGAACCAATGTGCTTTGGGGGCACCAGGGCTTTTAGAATCGAACTCCATCTCTTATGAGCCTTGAGCCCCAGAAAACCTTACTCAACCTTTCTAAGCCTTGGAGTACCATAAGGACAACCGAGGGAGGCACCTGGCACAATCCCTCGTGTACGAGCAGTGGAGAGACCCGCGGCATCAAAAGATAGTGTCCACAGGAGCGAACAGCAATGGAAGCCAGGTAGGCTGTAGTCTATCAGAGACCCATGTAGCCTCCCACATGTATAAGAGACCTGCACTTCCACGGGTATAGGAGACATGCACTCCCACATGTGCAGGAGACATGCACTCCCATGTATGCAGGAGATATGCACTCCCATGTGTTCGGAAGATATGAACTTGCACATGTGCAGGAGACATGTACTACCACATGTACAGGAAACATGCACTCCCATGTGTTCAGAAGACATGAACTTCCATGTGTGCAAGAGACTTGCATTCATTCCCATGTGTGCAGGAGACATGTACTCACACATGTACAGGAGACAGCCTCCCATGTGTGCAGGAGATATGCACTTCCACATCTGCAGGAGACACACACTTCTCCAGGAAAAGAGGAAACCTGACATTCTCCCTCACCCTAAACACACCACTTCAGCCCATTCCTGCCTTGCCCAGCATCTGCTGGGCTGGAAGCACTCCTCTCTCCAACTGCCATCAGTCCTGCAGTCCCTCCAGGAATTCAGGCCCAAATTGGCACAAACCGGGGGGTGGGGTGAGACAGGAGTCTATAGGCTCCCAGGCCCACCTGCCTTAAAATGACAAACCTTGACTTGTAGAATTGCATGCAAAGGTAACTTTGCACTTAAATTATATCTAGATTTTGAAAATGGAAAAACAACAAAGCATTCCAAGACCTCTTCCAGAAAGAATGTCCGTTTGTGGGTGATCTTAGACATGTCACACCCCTGCCCTGGGGACTTGAAGCACATTCCTCGCTGTCTATATTTTGTTTGCCTGCTATGTTATTATCCCCTCAGCTTTATCCCTCATTCACCCCACTCCTCACAGCCCTTTCTCACCCCAGCTTCCTCCCAGAGATCGGCAACAATGCAGCACTCTGAAAAGATAGTTGTGAACAGTGAATAGGAGGGCTGCAGACCCGGGACGAACTGCAAATTGTGTGTCTGAGAAGGAACCCCTTCCTACACGTGGAACATCCATATTGAAGATGCAGCGTGTGTCTCACATTGTCAAAGGCTTTAGAAGTATTAATCTCCATCACCCTACCTTGAGGTGGGAGCTAGTCATACTAACACCCTCACTTCAAGATGACGAGATGGAGGCACAGGTGGGTTAAGGAACTGGTTCAAGGTCACACAGCAAATGCTAGGGCTGGAATTTGAACTCAGGCAGCCTGGCTTTAAGACCTCTACGTGTGTGTGTGTGTGTGTGTGTGTGTGTGTGTGTGTGTGTGAGAGAGAGAGAGATTTATACTGTATTTTTAAAATTACGGATAACAGAATAAATACCATTACATCATGAGATTAAAAGGCAGTGGCATTTCAATTCCCAGCCAGGCTCACCTGCTGAGGATCCCAGAGCCTTTCCTCTTAACCATCACTTCTGATGATGTGTTGGCTTTAAAAGTGGAATAAGGCTACTTAACTTCCATCACTTTCAGATTCCTTAAGATCACATGGACGGAAAGGGACCTGCTGAAGAAGGACTGGCACGGGCCAGTCCCGGAGTTATCGTCCTATCTGGGATGTCACTCTCTCTGGACTGAAGGGAGAGCGGGATGTCAGGCACAGGTCCAACAAGTGAAGTAGTAGATGCAGCTGGGAGAATGGCAATGCTCCACAGCAGACCCGGTGGTCTAGGACCAACTCTGGTTTTCAGGGTTGATGGCCACTCAGGTGGCTCTGCTCCTTGTGAGGGAACCAAGGAGGATCCTGGAACCTCTTCAGAGACAAGAGCCCACAGTCCCGAGGCGTGGCTGAGAGCAGGAAGCTGGGCGGCGGTTCTCCTTTGTCACCGAAGGGGTGGGAGGAAGTCACTTCTAGATGACACTTTATTACTTCCTTTTTAATGTTATTTCTTTACTTTTTATCTATCTGTCCATCTATTTTTAAATATTGGGGTAACATGGTTAATAACATTAGCTAATACAGCATCTGTATATTGCCTTGTGTGCTCTGCACCCAAATACTAGTCTCCTTCCTTTACCATGTATTCCACCCCTTTTACTCTCTTCATCCCCCCATCCCCTTCCCTTCTCGTAGCCACCATTGTGTTGTCTGTGATGATACTTTAAAATGAAGCTTACTGATGGATTTTTAAACTGAAATGATGATTTATAACAGGACCTAGGCCAAGAGAAGTAGCAACTGTAGCAGATGTTTCTCAAAACCAAGTGTCCCATGACTGCTGTCCAATATGGTATACATGATGGCATGTGCCTGTCTACACTTGAATTTAAATAAATTGAAATGAAAAAATCAGATCTTCAGTGTCCTTAACCACCTTTCCAGTGTCCAACAGCCATATGTGACTTGTGCTAATACACTGGAAAGTGTGACTCTAGACCATTTCCACCACCTCCGAAAGTCCAACCAGGGCAGCGCTGGTCTAGACTGAAATACAAACTCTGTAGGGTGGTTCTTCATTATGGATCAATGCATGAAGGGGGGAACAGTGCTTACCTCACAGAGTTGCTGAAGGGAGAATTAGGCTGAATAACAGCCTCCAAAATACTGAGTCCTAATCCCTGGAGCCTGTCAATGTTATTTTATATGGAGAAAGGGTCTTTGCAGATGATTAAATGAAGGGTCACGAGACAGGGAAATTATTCTGGGTTATCTGGTGGGTACTACATGGCATCTCAGGTGTCCTCCTAAGAGTGGTACAGAGTGAGATAGAGACTCACAGGAGAGGAGAAGGCAATGTGACCCCAGAGGCAGAGACTAGAGTGATGTGGCCACAAGCCGAGGAATGCTGGCAGCCTCTTGGAGCTGGAAGAGATGAAGAATAGACATTCCCTCTAGAGCTCCTAGGGGGAATGCAGTCCTGCTGACACCTCAATTTGATTTCAGACTTCCAACTTCCAGAACTGGGGGAAAATGAATTACTATTGGTGTAAGCCACTAAGTTTGTAGTAATTCATAACAGTGACAGTAGCAATTAATACAAGGGTTAATGTGTTAGGCACGTAGAATTCCTGGTACACATTAAGTACCCAATAAATTTCATTATTATTATCATTTTAAATCCACACATAGCTAATTATCCAATCAGCAGAATGGTTTTAATGACAAGGGAGGCCAGGGGTGAGTTACAGGCCATAAACCCCACATTTGAGTCCGACTGTGGGAGGATGAGGAGGGACCGAAGGTTAAGGAGAGGAAGAGGTGTTTGCTTGATGAACTGACGTGCTCTCCAACCGAAACCACATTTTCAAGATTGCGATATTTGACAAAAACAGTTACTTCAGATAGGTAAGCCTATAGACAGCTCAACTGTCCCTGGAGCATTAGTGTGAAGCAGCCTGGAGGTGACGCAGCTGACAGCCCACTTCATGGGCAGGAAGGAGACCTAAGAGTGTGACTGCTAGCCCGGGAGAAAGTATCAGCCATGCTCTCCCAGGACTGTACATCCAAGAAAGTCCCAGAGCCTCCACTGGAAAACCATTCAAACCCACTGGAGAGTTCGGTTAGGTAATGGTGCAAATTGTAAAAAAATATATAACCAACACTAATAGAAAATAGTATTTGGAGAAAATCTCATCTAAAACAGGAAAAACACCTATAAAGTTCATAACCTCAATAGGAAGCTTATGGGGCCCGAGTTTTTATTTTCAGGATCTCATTCAATCCCACAACAACCTGGCAGCAGGTACTGTCGCCGAGGCTCCGAGCAGGGATGCCCAGGGCACAGGGCCAGCCCACCACAGTGAGTCTTAGACACTGGGCAGTGGGCTTTTTATTTCTCCTCTTCGGTGTCTTTTTCTCTCTAGCTTTCCTATCAGCCAGTTAAAAAATAAAAGGTAAATGACAACTGGAAAGTCATTATTGCAACGATATGTCAATAAAGCTTTGGTATCAGTAATATACTGTATATATACATATATATACATACACACACATATCCTATCTAATAAAAGAGTAATATGCAAATTGACCACACCTTCGCTACGCCCAATAAGCCACGCCCACCAAACAATCACAGGGCAAAGAGGCCCTTACCCCGGCAGGGCGGCCAGCCATGGCGGGGCCCCATTGGATGGATCTCGGGGCCCTGCGATGGCATCTGCGGTGCCTGGATCTGGAAAGGGCCTCTCCCTGAGGTTAGGCCTGACCTGGCTGAGGGAGGCAAGGACACAGAAGGGGTGAGCCAGGTACCCTGTGGACATGAACACCCACTGAGCCGCGGAGCAGCGGAGCAGCTGGTAAGATATGTGCCTGAGGTTGCTTAGCTGCAGAGTGGTGGGCTCATGAGTTGAATCCAGGTGCGTCTCTGCCCGCAGCTCATCACCTCTCCACTGTGCCCGGCTGGGCTTGCCAAATGATGCCACCTGCGGATGGTGATGCTTGCCAAGTCTACGCCTGGTCCTGAAGCTGGGGAAGGCAGCGGAGGGGAGCGTCCCAGCTCCCGCCTCCCAGAGCTTCCAGTCTCCAGTGCGAGGCTCAGCTGTGGAGGCAGGAGAGGAGCCCCTGAGGCAGAGGAGACTGAGCCACATAACCCAGCCCGGCCTGTGTGCAGAGCAGCGGCAGCGAGTGCGGGAAAGGAAGTGAGAAAGGCGAGAGCTAACATACAAGTGGTGGGGATGTCTCCATGGGCCAGAAAGGCACTGGACCCAGACCATCTGCAGACCCAGGCCTGGACTCCACCAGGCGTGCGTGGCCCCATTCCTGGGATAAAGGGACCAAAGTTCCCCTCAGAACAGGACCCTGGAGCTGGGCTCACTGCCCGCCCTTATGGGACGGTGATGGTCTGGGTGCCGTGGGCACGCTGTGACCCAGGATCCAGAGCCACACTCAGCCTGGACACCAGACCCAAGCACTAGTCGAAGGAGCCCTGGTCACTGTCCCCAGCGCTGGTTCTGACCCTGTGGCCTCCTGCCCTGTAACATCCAGAAATCCAGGAGACAGAGGGGTGAGCTCAGAGGCAAAAGCAAGCCTCAGGCCTCGGGCTGTCTGACTCAGGAAGAACCTGGGAAATCTGTGGGCCCAGGGCGCTAAGGAAGTCAGTAAACAAAAGCCCCCACCTATGTGTAGGATGAATTCACCACAAGTAACAGGACCGGTGGCATGGTCCAAGGAGACTTTATAACACAAATCCACAGAGGAGGCGCCAAGATCAAAACCAAGAAGCAGCTTCCACTCCCTCATCATGATGCTTCTATCTCTCTCTCCCTGTCCTTTCCTCCCTGAAATAAAATTTAAAAAAATCGATCGATCGCAGGGCCCTGCGATGGCCGGTGTGGCCGGGCTGTAGTCAGAAGAAAAGAGATACACTATACACAGGAATAAACATAAAGATTACAAAATATTTCTAATCAGAAACAGTGTATGGGAGGAGATAGTAGAGCAACATCATTAAAGTACTCACAAGGGGGAAAATCCTCTCAATTTATAATTCTAGACTGAATGAAAATATTTTAAAAATAGTTTGAAATAGTCAAAATATATTTTAACTATTTTAAACTATTTTAGAAATAGTTAAAAATATTTTTATGTGTAAAAGATTGAATTTTTTTTAATCACCAGCAGATTTGTAGTGTAAGAAATGTTAAAAGAAGTCCTGCAAGCAGAAATAAAATTTTTCCAGGTACAAATAATGATCTAAACCAAGAAATGGAAAACACCAAAGACATTATATGCATAGGAAAAAATATAAGTTTCTTATTATTGAAATATATTTAAAGGTAATTACCATAACTATTTAAACAAATAATAATGTAATATCAGTTTTATAACATCTGTGTAAGTAAAATACATGACAACAATAGCACAAAGATTTCCTGGGAAAAATGAAATTTTGTTACAGTGAAGTTTCTATACAAGATGCGAAGTGGTAAAATATCCACTTGAAGATAGACTGTGACAAATTAAAGTCCTATATAATGAAGAGCTAATATGCAAACAGTCATCACACCTTCATGCCATCATGCCACAACGGCTCAGACACTCAACACTGGGGAGAGAGGAATGGGGACCAGACAGGGTACAGCCTGGGAGAGGAACAAGCCACCCACTCCACAGTCACGGATGCCAACAGCTGTGCCTGCCTCTCTGGCCCAGGAGAGGGACAAGCTGCATGCCCTGTGGTTCTGGGTGCCTGTGGCTGCCTGTGGCTGTGGCTGGCTTGAGTGAAGCTGGCCCGGGTCCTGGGTGCCTATAGCTGGCCAGGGGGAGGGAAGCCTGGGTCCCAGGTATGGGGCAAGGCAGAGGCAGTTAGGGGCAATCCAGCCAGCAGGGGAGCAGTTAGGGGTGATCAGGCAGACAGGCAGAGGTGGTTAGGGGCGATCGGGCAGGCAGGCCAGTGAGAAGTTAGGATCCAGTGGTCCTAGATTGTGAGAGGGATGTCCGACTGCCAACAGTCAGAGTGCCAACAGTCAGACATCCCGAAGGGGTTCCTGATTGGAGAGGGTGCAGGCTGGGCTGAGGGAACCCTCCCTTTGTGCACGAATTTCATGCACTAGGCCACTAGTATATATATAAAATTATATTTTAGAGATCACTTAAAAAGGCATGACAAGAAGAAGCAGAGAAATGACAGGGAAAAGATTACTGAGATAGTATCTTCTCTTTTCAATTGACAAAAAGATTAAAAAGATAATAATTCATTAACTAGGGCATCCATGCATAGGCTGTTAAGCAATCATTAAAAACCTCTTTTAAAAAATATTTTAAAGCCGAACCGGTTTGGCTCAGTGGATAGAGCATTGGCCTGCAGACTGAAGGGTCCCGGGTTTCATTCCGGTCAAGGGCATGTACCTTGGCTGTGGGCACATCCCCAGTTGGAGGTGTGCAAGAGGCAGCTGATTGATGTTTCTCTCCCATCAATGTTTCTGACTTTCTATCCCTCTCCCTTCCTCTCTGTGAAAAATCAATAAAATATATTTAAAAAAAATATTTTAAAGACATGGAAAAAACCAATTAAAATTTTTTAAAAATTAGGAAAAGAATCCATCAAGCTGCAATTAAAATATGTATGTGAGAGGGAAAGACTGGAAGGAAATTTATCCAAAATTTTATAGTAGCAACCTTTGTATACAAAGATTATATATGCTTTTAATGTTCTCTAAACTCCTCTGTCTTACGAATTTTCTACAATGAGTATATATTACTTTTAATGTTGGAAAAAAAGGAGTTCCTTTAAAATAATTTACCCTTTTAGGCAAGTGTAAGAATTAAATAGGTGAGCTAAGAATAAGTATTTAAAATTGTGAGGTATATACGAATTGTAACTTCTAGTAATTCCCTAAGTGGCCATCATGTGGCCTATTGGAATTTAGCCTGAGGGTTGATCATGTTTCATGTTTCAAAAGACAATATTTGCTTCTTAAGTGTCTTTGATTTAAAAGAGCAAGGAAAAGGATTTTATCAAAGTCATTCAGATCAATGTAATCCAATTAAGAAGATAAATGCACCCTCGACCTTACATTCTTCCAAAAGAGGAACCTCTATTTCTTTGTGAATTATGGGCAGCAAAGCCCTGGGAGCTGCTCTGACGTGGCCTCTGCCTGTCAGGTCAGTGACCCCAGGACGAACATTCTCAAGGGGCTGGCCAGCCAGGGCGGGATCTTCAAAGGGAGCCCAGAGCCGCTGCCCTGTCAGGAGGGTGGCTCCGGTGACATCAGGGCCTGCAGAAGTCTCCCATGACCCTCCCAGACCTCAGGTGGGGGAAACAACTCATGCCTCCCTAGTCTGTAATCAGAAGGTGATTTCCAACCGTGCCACGAAGGTACTGCACTCACTTTGGAAACATTAGAATGTTTTAAAATTTAAACGTTTATTTTGGATTATGCCCAACTCATTGCTTGTCTTTCTTCCAATATATTTTTAACTAGGCTTTTTATTATAACAATAGTGCTTATTGAAAAAGACTTCAAAAGCACATGAGAATGTAAAACAAAGGCCAACATCACCACTCTAGTTTCCAGAGGTAGCCACGCTAACAGTTTCTAGTGTATCCTTCCATAAAATTTCCATGCACATACAAACATACGATTAATAACGTAAATGTGTGTATGAATATATATATATATATATGTATGTGTGTATATATGTATATATTATGTGTTTTAGCTTATCTGGGACTATAATTGTACATAGTGCTTTCTATTTTGTTTTGTCAACTAACAACAAATTTAATTTAAAAATGTCTATATATCATTGGTACATATGTTCTCCCATACAGTGGATTCCATTTTCATTTTGATGTGGGTTTCTTTGCTGTGCAGAAACTTTTTATTTTGATGTAATCCCATTTGTTTATTTTTTCCCTTTTGTTTCTTTTGCTCTAGGTGTTGTGTCAGGAAAAATTTTGCCACAGGAGATGTGTGATATTTTGATGCCTATGTTTTCTTCAAGGGTTTTCATGATTTACATTTAAATCTTTTATTAATTTTTATTTATTTTTGTGTATGGTACGGTTTCATTTTTGCACATGTACCTGTCCAATTACCCCAGGGAAACTGCCCTTACTCCATTGTATGCTCTTGCTTCCTTTATCAAAGATTGGGTTGATTTTTGGGTTCTCTATTCTGTTCCACTGATCTAAATGCCTGTTCTTGTGCCAGTAACAACTGTTCTGATTGCTTGATATCTGGTATTGTGATTCCTCCAACTTAGTTCTTCTTTCTCAAGACTGCTGTAGGCTATCCAGGCTGTTTTTGGGTTCCACATAAATTTTTGGAGTGTTCTTTCTAGATCTATGAAATATGCCATTGGTATTTTAATAGGGATTACATTGAATCTATAGATTGCTTTGGGTAGTATGGATAATTTAATGATGTTGATTCTACTAATCCATGAACACAGGATATTCTTCCACTTGTTTATATCTTCTTTTATCTCTTTTTTTCAACATTCTATAGTTTTCCGAGTACAAGTCTTTTACCTCCTGGGTTAAATTTATGCCTAAGTATCTTAGTTTTGTTGTTGCAATGGTAAATGGAATTGTTTAGTTTCTCTGAGAGTTCATTATTGGTGTATAAAAATGCCATCGATTTCTAGGTGTTAATTTTGTATTCTGCTACATTGCCAAAATTTAATTTATTAAATCTAATAGGTTTTTTTTTTTTGTGGAGTCTTTAAGGTTTTATGTGTACAAAATCATGTCATCTGCGAATAATGACAGTTTTACATCCTCCTTTCTGATTTGGACGTCTTTTATTTTTTTCTTATCTGGCCACTGTGGCTAGAACTTCCAGTACTATGTTGGATAAAAGTGGTAAAAGCGGGCAACACTGTCTTATTCCTGTTTTTAGGGGAAATGGTTTTAGTTTCTGACCATTAAGTATGATGCTGGTTGTGATACATCTCATAAAGGGTTAACATCCCAAAAATATGAAATACTCATACAACTTATACAACTCAACAAAAGGAAGACAAACAACCCAATCAAAAAATGAGAAGACATAAACACTTCTCCAAAGAGGACATACAAAAGGCCAAGAGACGTAGGAAAAAATGCTCAAATCATCAGAGAGAGGCAAATTAAAATGACAGTGAGATATCACCTCACATCTGCCAGGATGGATACCATCAATAAATCAACAAACAAGTACTGGTGAGGATGTGAATAAAAGGAACCCTAGTACACTGCTGGTTGCAGACTGGTACAGTCATTATGGAAAACAGTGTGAAGTTTCCTTAAAAAATTAAAAATGAAACTGCCATTTGATCCAGTGATCCCACTTCTAAGAATATATCCTAAGAAGCCTGAAGCAACCAATCAGAAAGAATATACACCAAGTGGCCAGATTATTATGATTTCTGAACGCATAATAATCTGGCCACTCAGAGTGTGTGTGTGTGTGTGTGTGTGTGTGTGTGTGTGTGTGTGTGTGTGTATTCACTGGATATTCATATATCCGGTGCTAAGGGAAAAAAAAAAAGGAGAGAAGGATCTTTTACCCTTTGAGACAGTCTGAAGGGATTTGGAGAGTATCATGCTAAGTGAAATAAGTCACTCAGAGAAAGACAAGTATCACATGATCTCATGTGTATGTGGAACTCAATGAACAAATAAATCAACAAGCAAAATAGATCTAGAGACAAGGAAGCATGCAATAGACTGAGGATCCTCAGAGGGAATGGGGAAGGAAGAGATCAACGAAAGAACTTACATGCATAAATGAATAACTCATGGACATAGACAATAGTGGGATGAAGGCCTGGGGAGGGGAAGGAAGTGGGAAGGAGGAGGGTAAATGGTGGAGGGGAGGACATCTGTAATATTTTCAACAAGAAAGTTAAATTTAAAAAATGTCCATATAAAAGTAAAGCATCATGTCATTGATAGAAAACATTTATGTGGACACCTATTCTCTGAAGTCCCAAGAGAAGGAAGGAACATTCCTGATGGCAGAAGTTCATGAACATTGGGCCTGTCATCCTCATTAATCCCACAAGATTTAATCAGAAGATAATTCATTTGAAACAACGCGTTTCTCCCTAAATTTCCATGATCCCACAAGTCATCCTAAGATTATTTCCTCCGGACACAATTATGTAATTGGATAAGGATGAAAGACTGTGACACCGTAGCCCACACAATTCACTGCAAGTACCTGGCTTGTAATGTACCATTCTATTCTCAGGCCAGATGTGTGAACAAGCAGATGGTCACAATATAATAGAATAACAATGATCTATATGGAGAGGTCTAAGTGCTCTGCATTTTCTAACAACCTCAAGATGAGGTATGAGTCTTGTCCTCCTGTTCTAGACGAGGAAACTGACCACAGAGAAGTTAACCACATGGGTCACTCAGCTATTTCTCCCAAAGCAAGGCTCCACACTGGAGGAGGAATGGGGTGGGGCACATGATGTTCAAGTCCACGGGGTCGGGGAAGCATTGCAGAAACAGTTTAAAGAAAAAGATAGCAGCAATTGCATTACAAAAAAAAATTGGTTCCTGAATTTGTAACCTGGACATTTCACTTTACTACAATGAAGCCGAAAACCCTTGTGAATCCACATCAACACGCTTCTGTGCTGAAAACATACAAGACCCTCAACTGCTGCGGCAGAGACAGTCAGGTGTTGTCTCTACGCCATTCGAGCTCACCTGCATTCGATGATCCAGTGCCGGATCTGGTCTCGGAGGTTCTCCTTGATGTCTGGACCTTCCATTAATTGCAGGTGGTTCTTGATGGTGTCCATGGCTTTCTTGTAGTCCTCTTCATGCTTTGTCTGCAGCTCATCCCGCAGACGGGTCACCTTTTCAGCCTTGATTACTGTAGGGCTGACTTCATTAAACAGAGGAGGTGGATTCTGAAAACACAACCAGAAAGGTTTGAGATCATAAAGGTTACAAAGCTGGTGGAAAATATTAGACACTGGGGAGTGATCTCCGTATCTTCAATGGTGTCTTACCAAAGGCCCATAGAAATACATGCAGAACACAAGAATCACATTTGTCGGGAACATTTTTCAATGTGATTCACTGCCCCAGGGAGGAAAGATGGTGCTCATTCCACCCCATTAACCAGAATCCAATGGGAAATGTAAGTAAGCTTGAAAAAAAAAAAAGCATATTCAGTAAACCTTAAAAAAAAATCACTCAAACCATAGAGAAGTAAACTTTTTCTGAATCTTCTTGGTTAATGGGAGAACAAAGACTATAGAATAAGAAAGTATTTGGAGCAAGCCAAAAACTGTGAAGAGAGTGTGAGTACTATGATTTCAAGAAAATCCAACATTAGTCCTACAAACTGTTCCATTATTAGAGACCTCCAAAAAAGAAAATTATCTGCTGACCCAGACATTCACTGTGATGTTATATCTTATTGTCAGAATGTTCTTCCCCAAAGTCTGCAGATCAGCAAGTCAACAAATGCCTAGCTACTGAGCACTAACCAAGTGCTCAGCCCTGGTCTAGCATCCTAAAAGGTGTGGTCAGAGAAAATACAGAACAATGTCTAGACTTTGGTGTCTAACTGCTCTCCTGCCAGCCTTTTGCCCTCAACTTCCCTCCTCTGCTGGCCTGGTCACCCCCAACCTCCCTCCTCTGCCAGCCTGGTCACCCCTAACTTGCCCTTCCTTGCAGGCCTGATCCCTCCCAACTGCCCTCCCCTGCTGGCCATTAACTATAAAAATGAGGGTTTTAATGACAACTATTCTTTAAAATCCTTAGAGAAACACAGTTGGTGAGATAAAAGTGATGCATAACATAGGGTAGAACAATGGCCAATAACCTACGGAAATGCGACATTGTGGGTTTGGGTGGGAAGAGCTAAAAGGGACTTGGAGAAGGAAAGCAGGCATGGAGCTCCCGTGCCAGGAATCACACCTTGGAGAGCTGGGACACAGTTATCCTTTACAGGGAAAGATCCTGGGCTCCAAAGAGTTCAGAGATTCAGCCCAGGTCACTTAGCAAATGAAGGGCCAATCCAGGGGTGAGCTGGAGCCAGCCCATAATGGCTCATGTGATCTAATTGATGCATTTTCAGGAATTTTGCAAGCTAGCTGTTAAATCACCATTTTTGAATGCTAAATTTTATAAACTTATAACTAAATCAGTTACATTAAAAATGAAAGTCATCAATACTAAAAATCTCATCACTTCCTAGCTGTTTTCACTGGATTTTACTATTATCTATGTGCTTGACATTATGCATGTTCATCGTTTCTCTGTGTTGAAAGTGCCATATGATCGTGGGTGACTGTGTGTACCTTCCCAACTGTGTTCACTCAGGTCGGAGCCTGAAGCTGGCTACAGAAATTAGCAAATGCTGTAAGTCAGGGCTTCGGATATCGTTCTGACCGAAATGTCTAGACATAAGTGATGGAAAAATAACAACGCAGATAAACATAAAAATGTGTTGTGTCTGTATCAGCTACATTGTGACTAGGACCAGAAATTGAGGAAATACTCTTCCAGGCCCAAAACTGTAATCTGATTCAGCAAAGGAGTGTCCAACTTTAAGAAATGAGGGCTAAGTGCAGTTGCAGTATCCTTTGGTTGTCTCACTTTCATCTTATTAAGGCACATGAAGATAACAATCTTCATCCATATCAGAATTACACTCACTTATCAGATGCAACCCCTTATCATCCAGACAACAGACAGAAGAGCTCAGTAACAATCAAGGAAAGTGCTCTGTGAGCATCAATGCTCAGGTGAAATTTGCAACAAAGAGGAGCGTACGTTTCATTATTAGTAGTAAATTGGATGTACACAACCTTATATCAATGAAATGATATATGCATACATTTTTCACAGAGAGCCATGGTTAAGCATTACCAGTGCAGCGCTGGGTACATACATCCAAGATGAGATCCCGTTGTTCCTGAAGGTTCTCCCACTACTCATCAGTGTCCTACCCCCCGCCCACCTCCTGTGAGCTTCCCTTCCCAAAGAGGCTATAGGGTATGGGACGGTCAAAGAGCCTGCAGAATCCAGGGCAAAGCTAAGTCCCAAAGATTTCTGTTGGGTCAGACCATAAAAGGAACCTCTCTTCCTGGAAAAGAGTACAGCATAAGCCAAGGCACTGAAGCGGAAGGGAACATGGTTGTGGGTCACAATGAGGTGAGCTGGAATGGGGCACAGGAATTAGCAATTCTAATCATCTGTCATACCCATCAGTGGCTCTTAATGTCTGAGCCTCAGAGACCTCTATTGGTCTGGCAAAGCCTAGGGATGTCTTTCCGAATGATGTTTTCAAACGAATAAAAAGAAAATAAACAGATTTATAGAGGAAACCAACTAAACTGACACACAGCTCTATCTGGTAATGACTAGACTGGGGTCCTGGGTCACTGAGAGGAAGACCACAGAGGTAAAGTGCCATTTTTATCATGTCGTATCAAGAGGGCAGACTATCAGCCTGCTCACCTCCATCACCTGGCTTATGTGGTATCTTCCAGGTTCCCTGTTCTAAGACCACTGCCCCCTCCCCCCCCATGCCCTCTTCACTGTCCTCTGGTAGGAAGTCACTGTGCATAGCCCCGGCTTACGGAGTGGGAGTTACATTCCACTTCCTTGAGGGTGGAGAACTTGAAATTATTTGAATTTTTTCTGCATAATAGATTGGTCTCTTCTCCCACATTTATTAAATGATTTAATCATTTATTTATATCAATATGGACTCATGGATATTTCACTTATACTTTGGGTTATAATCCCAATATCGCTTTATTATTTTGTTGTTTAGATTGTCCTAGTTGAACAGCTGTGACAGAGTCTATATGTCCTGCAAAGCCTAAAATGATGAGGAACAGGAAGGAGGAGGAGGAGAAGGAGGATGAGGAGGAGAAATTTATAAAAGGGATCAAAGCAGCAGAGCAGGACCATTTCCTGAGCTTCTCCTGCGCTTGCTCCCTCTACAGAAACAATCTGGTAGTTCTTGCCACAGTCCTACCGGGCAGGTACTATTCTCACCTGAGGACATGCAACCAGAAAGTCGAGTTAGTGTTCCCAAATGCACACAGCTGGCACATGGCAGAGGCAGAGAACAAGGCCTAGTTTATGTGATCTAAAGCTATGCTTTGGGATTTCGAGACATAATGTCTGGGTTTAAGTCTGCGCTGTGCCACTAGCTACCTGTGATTTCATACAAGGCCCCAACTCGCTGAAGGCTCCGTCTCCCCCTCTTTAGGATGGGGGCAGCATCAGGCTGTGATGACTGAATGGGATCCTCTCTGGAAAGCCCTGTCTGGAGTTTGGCATGGGTGGGGGTGCTTGGTGCAGGTTCACTGTGAGGTCAGTGTGGGGGTCAGTGTGATTGCTGTCATTACACTGGCAGCACCAACATTGAGTGCATGGAACCCAGGGAAGCTAGTAAGCTCCCTTGTAGAGAAATTTCCAGGATAAGAGAAAAATAGTATAGTCCACTTTGAAAGCTGTGAAACTAGCATATGACAACATTGAAGGTCTTGTTTCCATGGATAAGACCATAAATTTAAATCAATTACTTGGGGAAAATGGTCATCTTAAAGACTCAATTCATGTCATATACTAAAATGAATTCCAAATGAATGAAATAGTTAAGCGTAGCAAGTACACACACCCACCCACCCACTCACACCCACACACACACCCAGACACATATACACACACCCTTCACAACCTCCAAGAAATACCTATGAACCCCTGGGAGTGATTTCTCAACTTGAAACTACAATCCAGATATTGTTGGAATTCAGGGTCCACTTAATGACACAAAATCAAGTTAGAAAGATGAAAAGAAAATCACACACATAACAGTTTATAAAAACATGCATCAGGAAGTCTAAGGAAATAAACCAATTGTCTACGTTAGGTATAATAAAAATGTGTGACTGTTATGACAGGAAAAATGCTAAAACTACTTTAAATCTGAGTCTAGAATAAAAATGATAGAGTCATTTTGAACAACAATCTTAACAACAAGCTAAGTTGCCTCACTGTGCTCAAAGGCAGGACTTTATATGATACATTTTGTGTCAATATAAAGAGATGAGAATTCCCTTTCCTTAATCATATAAAGAAGTAGCTAATTCTTATACCTTCCAGGTAATGTTTCCCATTTCTAGTACCTACATCTTATAATTCTCCCACAGACTTTTCTCTTGTCTTTCCAAGGACTGTTGTTGGACCCGTTGTTTTTGTGACTGTGTTAAAACGGATCCCTGCTACAAAGGACCCGACTTCCTCCGCCTGTGATGAATGTATAAAATTGAAGTCTTGCATGAATGTTATGATTCTCAATCAACGAATCACATGAATGGCTCCCATCCCCCAATTACATCCTTCTTATGGTGATTTATGGCAACTTTCTTTCACCGACGAACATATACAAACTGTAGTTTATCCCTAAAAATGAAGAAATGAGTCGTGACTCTGATATGTGTCCTGTCAATAGCTCTCCATGTACTGCTTGGCGGACTTCCTCCCACTCCAAGACCTCTGAGCAGAACAGGGAAATCTCCCAGCTCCCATGGGCCTGCACTCTATCCCCAAGTTCGTTCACCGGAGTCCTTTGCTCATGTTCACATCCACCTCTGGGGTGGAAATGGGGACCTGGCCATCCCATTGGACAGATGAGGACACGCAGGTTCAGAATTAAGTGAATTCTGAGTCATTCTGCATTAATGAAGAACCCATGGGGTTTCCAAGTCCTTCACTAGGAGTTCCTCCTGCTACACCACGTGGTGCTGCTCACCTGTGTGTCCAGGTGTGTTTCTCCCTATAGACGGCCTCTGACAAACATACACTTGGAGTCATGGGCAGCCTCTTTCTCCAGTTGCTTCTGAATGTAAAGGTTGTCGTCTCTTTGGGTCCCATGTTAATGAGCAGCTTTTCCTCGGGGCTAACACATCTTTTCCTCCTCAGCAACCCCGGTCATATGGAATTCAAATTCGAGAACTCATCGTTGCATAAACAGCAACCCATTTAAAAATAAATTACGAATATTAAGGGGAAATAGGAAGCAAGATAACAGACGATGTATTGAAATACATTAGCGGTAGAATTACACGTCTTAATGAAGGCTTCCCATGTGAATAAACCATTATATTTACAAGCTTTCCACAGTTAATGACCTGGAACCGGATAACGCAACCTATGTTGATGGCGAGGTCCTCCGTCAGCAGAAATATGCATATTAATAATTGATGCTGCTGTAAAAACAGGACATCGGGGGACGCTTCCTGGGTTTGTGGGGAAATAGGACTCCATGGTCCATTAACTTGAAATGCTTAGCTAATGTTTCATGGGCTTTGTCTTAAAAAATCCGTGTTCAAATTAGTAAGAGAAAATGGACATTTGTCCCAATGAAAATCTGTTCAATGTATCAGTTGCAAATGGACTTGCAAATAGATGATTGGATGAGGGCAACTTTCTGGAGAGGCCCACGGTGCTGGGGGTTCTCTTCTTCATGGTGCTTTGTTGTCCCTGAAGGCGAAGCCAGAGCAGCGAGGAGAAGGGGGCATCTTGTGAAGCAAATGTCCGTTTGGTGAGGTCTCATGCTGTGGCCAACCCAGAGATGAATTCGCCTGCCGCCTCCTGGGAACAGCGGGCAGCACTGCTCGCTGGGAAACTCTCGGGCCTAGCTCCTCGGGCCATGGGGCATCCTGCCCCGATCTGACTTTGCAGGTGGGATGACTGCCTCATGCTGTGGAGGGACGGGCTCTGCGGTTGCTCCATTTCCTTAGTTTATGGAAATATGCCGTTTTGTTTCATCATCCCATTTTAGAGCAATGTGTCTGTATTTATATACCCGTGTTTATACCGACGTGCCTTCTCATGACGACGAAGCCAGCAGGGGTGGAAACAGCACTGCAGGAGACCCCGAGCCGGGGGTTTCCTTTGCCCTCTGCGCCAAGTCCAGTTATGGTATGTCTTTAACTGGAGATGCCCCAATTTGAGTGGGTGCCAAACTATTAAAGGTTAAATTTTTCCCAGTCCATTTAGATTTCTAAAACTTTCTTAGCAGTTTTAAAATATGTGTAATTAGGAGCTGTGCTAGATTAGTGGAGGAAACTTAATTTGTTTCTTGTGTCCCACTTTTTAAAAAATGTTTTAGATAAACACTTTAATGGCACTTACGGGTTGCAAAGTACTGTTTGAAGTGGCTGACCAATATTAACTATTTTATTTATCATAATAGCCTTATGTGTAGGTACTATTGTTATTTTCATGTTAAATATGAAGAAACGGAAGCACAGAGAAGTCACAGCACTCACCTAGGGTCACACAGCAAGGAAGTGGTATACTGGGGCTTTGAGTCAAGGCATCTGTTTCTAGAATCTCTGTTCTTAGCCTCTCTGCTTTGCTGTGTTTCTCCACTGATAGGTTTCTTACAGCTTAAACCATTTGTCTGAACGTATTTTTTATGGATACTATAAATCAGACCTTTTACAAAACCTGCATTTGTAATTTCAGTAGCTATTGCTGATCTGCCCCGTAAAGAGGTTGACATGTCCCTCTCCCCCCGACAGTTTGATGGAGCCTGTGTTTCCAGACCTTGCCAACATTGTGGCATTAACCTTTATGACCTTGGTTAACTTCAATGGGTAATAACAGCAATTAAAAATAGATTTAGTTTTATTTTTTAAAAATTGACTTTTAGAGAGAGAGAGCGGAGGGGAGAAATATAGATGTGAGAATGAAACATTGATTGGCTGCTTCCTGCATGGACTCTCCTGGAGATCAAGCCGGAAACCTGGGCAGGTAAGATGACCTGGAACTGAACCAGCAACCCCTCAGTGCATGGGACGATACCCAAACAACTAAACCACGCTGGCCAGGGCAAAATGGCAATTTTTAAATAAGCCTTCTGAACCATGAGTGATATGAGCATCTAAACCCATGATTCTAAGCCCCTGGGAGAAAAACATCAGCTGGCACTTACCCAGGGCTCACTGTGTACAGCATGCAAGACTGTTGTGAATGCTTTACCGAGGGCAGTGTCTTTAGTACATAGCACAAACCTATGAGCAGGTGCCAGGACCATTTCCCACTTGTACATGCGGAAATCTTGGCACCGAGAAGCCAGGTGACCACCCAAGCCCACACAGCTGGTCAGTGGTGGGGCCAGAATGTGAGCCTAGGAGGGCCGGCTACGGAGTTCTCAGCCTCAGCCACTCTGCATGCTCCTTCAGAGGACTCTGCCGGGCCTAAGTGGAGATGGATTTGGGCAGTGGTCGGCAAACTGCGGCTCGTGAGCTGAGATTTGCTGCTCTGCTGACTAATGAGTTTGCCGACCTAGACTCTCGATTCCAAGAATTACAGGCTGTTGTTGTTCCTTGTGATTATGCCCTATCCCAGTGGTCGGCAAACTCATTAGTCAATAGAGTGGCAAACCACGGCTCGTGAGCAGCACGTGGCTCCTGAGTCGCAGTTTGCCGACTACTGGATTAGGGTAAATGTTCTTCTTGAGGATGTGCCTGTAGGAATCCTGGGATCAGGAGGCAAGAGGGAGAGAATACCTTCATCACGGAATTGCTGATGACCTGAGGCCAGAGGAGAGCAGAGGGATAAAAACAACATCAGACGAAAGGTTTCCTTGTCACTAGATTGTAAAATCCCATTTAACAGAAAAAGCAAAACAGCGACTTTTCCTTTTTAAAACCCCTTGAGATGAGCTTTTAAATTCCAAAAGATGACTCAGGGTCCCCCTGATCCTCTGATTCCCTGGCTCCCCCTGTTGGAGACCCGCACACCTGCACTGGGATCACGCCCAGCCTGGTCTGCGGACCGTTTATGAGGCAGCACACACAGGGCACAGAGTGTGTGTATGTGTGTGTGTGTGTGCATGTGTGTGTGTGTGTGTGTGTGCGCGCATGTGTGTGTGTGTGTGTGTGTGCGCGCGCGCATGTGTGTGCGGCGGCACCTGCTGCCTTAGGGACCTTGGGCACCTCCTGGGCAGCTGCGCACTAGACTCGGGCCTGTACCCCTCCAGATCCACAGCAAATGCCTGAAGCACAAGGGCCGAGGTATTTTCCTATTTTGAAGCCAGTGGCCTGCATATTTGATGAAATAATTTGTTTTGAAGTGTTTCGTGTTCTGTAACACAGAAAAGTTATCACACTTCTTGGTACTTTGCACTGTAGACATCATTCTGTTATCATGACAACACACTGATGTTCTGTGATGACCAACAATAGCCGCCACTCCTGGAAGATTGTCATTGTCATCCCCCCCTGAGGCCCCATCAGCTCTTCTGTTCTGCTCTTACAGGAGACGGGACAGAGGCTCACAGGGAGGGCAGAGGTGTTTCTCAAAGCCCCCGCTGGCCACCTGGATGCCTGCTTCCTTGTCAACACAGTGGAGCAAACCCTTCAACACCTGTGGTGGAGATGGCCACTCATTTCTAAGATGCTGCCCCCCCCCACTCCCAGGACATTTAGGGAATGGTTCTTTTGCATTTAAAACAAAACAAAAGAAAGAAACAAACAAACAAAATAAAACCAAAACAAAGCAAAACAAAATCCCATAAATCATGGCATACCCATTCACCAAAAATAAATTTCTTTCTAGAAATTTTATATAATAAAATTTTATTTTATATAATAAAAACCTAAAATGCTAATTGTCCAACTGTTTGTTTGACAGTTTGACCAGTCACTATGATGCACACTGACCACCAGGGGGCAGATGCTCCAACAAGTAGGTTAGCTTGCTGCTGGGGTCTGGCAGATTGGACACCAGTGGTCCCTCCACGGCCCCGATTGTGCACTGGTTGGGGGGGGGTGGGTTTGGCTTGGCCTGCATCCTCTTGCAATCCGGAACACTTCAGGGGATATCTGTAGACCAGGCTGAGGGATCCCATCAGTGCACGAATCTGTGCACTGGACCTCTAGTAATACATAATGCACATGGCCAGGCTAGATGCCATGGCTTCTGGTTGATATTAACGTGCAACCATGAAAGCATTTCATTTTGATTCTTGGCTCATTTCAACTTTAACAGCCCTTTCCAAAGAGGAGCCTATGGGTGCTGAGGGCTGAGGGAGCACTGGGTGCTGTACCTGCCTTTCCAAAGGAAGCCTTGAAGGGAGTGCGCTGGGGTGCCCCAGCACCTACTTGGGGTGATTTGTTCTAATTCATTGACTAAAAACCACCTGGCACCCAGCTAGTTTTGCGTTAGGATCTGAGCGTGAGCAGGCCTTGATGGTGCTTTGAGAGTCCCACTGATGCCTTTCACAGTGACAGTTCTTCCTCTTTACTCCGAGCCCCCACAGTGTTCATTATAATGCAAACACTGATCGCTTCAGGCTAACACAGAATATATGATGGTCATGACTGTAGGACCAATTATTTCAAAGGGATCCACAGAATGAAATGTATGACATTCATTAAGTTTCCCTCTACCTGATCCACCCCATTGCCTCTGCCAATTAAAATAACTGCACATGAGTTTTTAGAGTGCTATTTATTTTCCTTTGTGGATTTTAGAATATAAATATTTAAAATGGCAATATAAAAAATTTATATGACAGTGGTAAGAAAAGCATTTGGCCGGGAGTGGAAGGATGGCAGAATGATGTTTCTTGCTCTAATTCTGGTTTCAGTTACTAAATAGTCACCCCTGGAAACATGCCAGCTTTCCTGACAGATGCAAATATAGTTTTGATCAGATAAGTCACTGGTTTCCTCATTGGTGTAATATAAAATATGAAATAAGGGAAAAATTAAATTTTAAAACAAGCAGACAATATCTTAATTAGTGATAGAGTGGAAAATATGTTCAATTGGAAACATTTCTTCAATTTGGGGTAATGGATTTTTATGGTTATCAGCTAGTGAGCAGAAGATACTATTTTTAATAAATTGAATCCATATATTTCACAATGGTGTAAAATTTCAATGAGCATATCACACACACACACACACACACATACACACACACACACATGCAGAGAGGGAAAAGTCACCTTTAATAGAAAACAGATGAGTTACTCTCTTTATATTGTCCAAACACTGCACTGCTGAAAAATTAATCGGCCCTTTTTATTTGAGCTAAGCAGATACAAATGGCAAAGTAAAACAGAAAAATCGTAATAAGAGACATGTAATGCTGTTTTTATGTGGGATCAATATAAGATATTAAGACTTCAAGATGGAAAAAAATATTGTTTGGCCATTCCCTAAGTTTCTGGTGCATGAACACAGTATGGTCAGCAAATGCAGGCTGGGTTAAATTAAATAAAAAACGTTGAATTAAAACTGTTGCTAACACAAAATTTCATGTTCAACTTAGAAGATCTGAGATTAAATCTTCTATTATGAGTTAAATTTTAAAGTAGAAATTGGAAGTATCTATTGTTTTTATTATGACGTCTCATATCTGCGTGTCTGTTCTAGGATATAGAGCAGTGGTTCTCAACCTTTCTAATGCTGCAACCCTTTAATACAGTTCCTCATGTGTGGTGACCCCCACCCATAACATTATTTTCGTTGCTACTTCATAACTGTAATTTTGCTACTGTTATGAATCGTAATGTAAATATCTGTTTTCCAATGGTCTTAGGCTCTATAGCAGGGGTTTTCAACCCACAGGTTGTCTGATAGCGTGTGAGCACCACCTCACATTCCTGTCAACAATTACAACTTGAAACACCAACACACCTTGACCTCCTCGGAGGCCTTTGTTGGGGATGCTGACCAAGGAGGAAACACCCAGCATGGACAGAGGCTCTGAGACAGTCCAATGATCCCCACCTCCCGGGGCTCACCCCCCCCTTGCCCTCTCCTCTGCCTGCGTGTGGGTGATCCTTGCCCTGCTTCTAACCCACTGAATGGGGCAAAGGTGAGGCATGTCACTTCTGTGATGTTTGCAGGAGATGTAGCATCTCTCCCTTGCTGGCTCTGGTGAACAAGTTCTCACATGGAGGGGCCCCATGGCACTGAGCCGGGGCTGTGTTCGGCTAACAATGCACTGAAGAACGGAGGCTTCCATCTGACAGCACACAGGGGCTGAGTCCTGCCAACAACCACACACACTGGGGAGCAGAGCCTTTCCCTGTTGAGCCTCAGAGGGGATCCCAACCCGGCCAACACCTTGACTGCAGCCTGGGAGATGTTAGGCAAGGCATCCAGCCAAGCACAGACTCCTGACCCATGGCAACCGAGAGAACACGCCTGTGTATGAAAGCTGCTCAGTTGGTGGTAATTTGTGACACAGCAGTAGGTAAATAATACACCCTTTCAAGTCTGCTTCAGTCATTATCTCCCAAAGGCAGCATATCAGTGCAACCTGGTCACCACAAATACTACTAAAGACGAGTGCACTGCTGACATCAGCCGGAACAGCATATGGTGAGCAGCTCAGCACCTGCGTCCACATCGGGGGAGTCCGTAGGTTCTAACAGAGCCGGGTATGGGGACACACCCCTGGTCCCCTCCCCCCAGGCAGGCGTCTATCAAGTACAGGTGATTCCATCTTTGTCAGTCTCTGGTTATTTTTCTTTCCTCTCTCTCCTCAGGGAAGACTGGCTAAGGGACACTCAAATCATACAGGTGCTATTGTCTTTCAGAAAACTGCACACATGTGGTGTGCGTGTGTAAGCAAACTTACCATGCCCAGGAACACCATCTCATTTTCTCTATTTCTTTTGGTTTTCTTATTTTGATTGAAACCTCGCCAGACCTAAAAACAAAGAAATGGTTACTTGTTTTGTATATAAAAATATAAAAGGGAACATTATCCTACTGTTTCTACCATATAAATGCACGTGTCAAAGGACAGGCTGTGTACACAAGATTGGCCGGCAGGGGAGAGAAATTGTTGGATGATCAGGCCAGCAGGGGAGGGCAGTGAGGGGTGACCAGGCTGGCAGGGGAGGGCAGGCATTTGGGGGTGAAACGGTCTGGCAGGGAAGTGGTTAAGGGATGATCAGGCAGCAGGCAGAAGCGGTTAGGGGCAATCAGGTAGGCAGGCAGGCGAGCAGTTAGGAGCTAGCAGTCCCAGATTATGAGAGGGATCCCAGATTGGAGAGGGTGCAGGCTGGGCTGAGGGACTCCCCACCCCCCATGCATGAATTTCATGGACTGGGCTTCTAGTGTGGTTTATAATATAATGAAATATTATTCGGCCATAAAAAGAAAGAAAACTATTTGAGTCAACATGGATGAACTTGAGAGCATTATGCTGAGATAAGTTAGAGAAAGGCAAATACTGTATGATCTTGCTTACACATAGGTTCTAAAAATACTGAACCCATGGAAACAGAGTAGATTTGTAGTTGCCAGGGGCTGGATGGGGGGGTATGGGTGAAGGTGGGCAAAAGTACTAACTTCCAGGTATAAGATGAGTGGCAAGTTCAGGGGATCTAACATACATACAGCATGGGGACTAGAGTTAATGACATTGTATTGTAGCCTTAAAAACTGCTAAAAGGGCTGCTCTTAAATGTTCTCACTATAAGGAAAAATGGCAACTAGGTGAGGTGATGTCTGTGTGGATTAACCTTACTGTGGTCACTGTTTTATAATATATTCGTGTATCCAATTATGACATACATCTTAAATTGTGCACAATATTCTATATCAAATACATCTCAGTAAAGTTGGGGGTGGGGAGGAATGGCCTATAATTGTCCTTAGGGAGATTCCCCTATCTTGGTTTCTTCCAGAGAAACGTCTAGATCTAAGGGTGTTAATTCATAGTTTCAAAAGAAAATCTCCGCAGTCAGGTGGGGAAATACAACAGCCATGTTGTATTGCACAACTCAGCGGTGAACTCAAATGCTTGTCTAAAACTTCCTGTGTGCATGGAAACCAGACAGAGGACAGTCTCTTATTGTGGGGACCCCTTTCACATCCCGTGGGGTCCAGGGTTCCAGGGTCAGGGTCCAGGTCCTGAAGAAGGCCGCACACAAATGAAAGAGACTAGAAAAGCATTAATTTGGGAATATTGGGGGCCAGGCGGGAACCCACCTCCAGGCAGAGGACTACCACTAGCTCTGGTCTTGCTATTCCCTTTTATTAAGACTATGTGATACACCCTTATCGTTAGGCAGGAAATTCCAACAATAGTCAATCAGCAAGAATTTACATAAGACTATAACAGGTGGAAGCTGCTTCAACTACCAATGTCTCAACTACACAGTGAGTGATTAGCTCTGACCTTTCAGAACGATTAAGGATAACCAGCCTTCAGGATTCCCTGTTCACATCTCTCTACTAGTGAGGCAATGATTGGTTTCCACATCTTCTCTGCCCCTCCTCCGCCCCTCACTGCCATCAAATACAATAAGGGGCAGGCATCCGACCTCCCTGCTCCAGCCCATGCCCTTGTACTTCCTTTCTCTCCAGTCTAATTCTAACTTGTCACACGCCATGTTTTGCATTTTCATATAAGCAACGTGGTCTGTATTTAAAAAAAGCGACGGGGCATCAATCTGACTTAGGAGAGGAAACCTCAAGGCCCGCTTTCTAAAAGGGCACCTCTCATAGGCGCTGGGCGCTGGGACTCTGTGTGAACAGTGCCCTGCAGGGCACCAACACCCCCTGCACTGTGTGTCCATGTGTCCATGGTTTTTAAAAATTCATTAAGGATTTATATCCTCACTGAGTTTTTAGCAACATTCTTTCCAACAATTACCAATGATTTCAAAAACATGTGAAGAAAATGCCTAGACCTATTTATAATAAAATTTAAAAAACAGGACCAAGCTTAAATAGTTTCCCCAGGGTAAGAAAAATCAATCTTTCTGGAATTTTGTCTAGCTGAACTAAAGGTAAGGTTTTGGAATTCTGAGTTTCGGAGCTGACCGCACCCTGGTCTGCATCCTGGGCGTGTCAGACACCGAATTCCTAGGGCTGAGGGCCCTCCCCATCCCGTCCCACCTTCTGGATCCGCAGTGCCGCTGCCGCCACATCTGCCATAGTCTCGCCGAGGAGCTTGGCTTGCCTTGCTCTGTATTCTTGAAGGAAGATCTGCTTCATGAGCAGTGATCTCAGGCGACCTTGTCTTGCCCTTTCCGCAATCTGAATTAATTTCACAGCATGTTCTAGGGACATAGTCTTTACAGAGGGTTTCTGCAAAAAAAAAAAAAAATTGAGATCAATCAATATTTAAACATGTTAACTATACCAATTGATCCCAGAAACATCACAGGCTTACTGCCAGCCCAACCCTGCAGAGTTGCCAAACTGCTGATAAGGAGTGTGACATCCACTCACTACTAATCATCTTCGCCATGACTTATGTGTATTTTGATAACATGCCATACTCGTGCCGTGGTCCCACATGTAAGCATCCCTTCAGTTTTCCTCTACCATTGCAAACAAAATACTAATTAGCTCCACATTTTAGGTTGGCAGCAAATTATATTAAGAATGCCAATAAAATTGATTTAATGAAACTTGAAATGGCTATCAATGTTCATTAACTTAATAGTATAAACATGAATTAAAAACACATCTCTAGCTTGGCTGTTGTGGCTTAGGGGTTGAGCATTGTCCCGTGCACCAAGAGGTCATGGGTTTAATTCCTGTCAGGACATATGCCCAGGTTGCAGGCTTGATCTCCAGTAGGGGGAGCTTAAGAGGCAAACAATTGATGTCTCTCTCATCAATGTTTCTATTTCTCTCTTCCTCTCTCTCTAAAATCATTAAAAACATATTTTAAAAAGCATAATACAAACAAAAAACAAACACATCTCTGAGAATTTAAAACATAAAATACACGTGAAGTAAAATGCTGACTTTGAAATCCATTGCAGAATGATCTGGTGAATATAACTAATGATAGAATTACTGGAGGAGTGTTAACGTTACGTATGAAATGTCCTCCAGTATCTACAAGCTTGCATTTCAAAACATTCAGACATGATGGGCTTGTGCAGTACAATGCTGTCTTTGGAGGTAAAGTCAGAAGAGGGAATGTAATGTTTTGGAGGAAAGAGTGGTAAGAGCAAGGCTGCAGAGGCACCCAGAGGCCTGCAGTATTCCATGTGGGCTTGGCCCTCAGCCTTCAGTTTTCCTGAGAGGGAAGAGGAGGCTGTACATGTGGTCTGGTGTGGGCAGAGCCTCAGACATGGATGGGGTAGATGGGAGAGGCCACCAGAATAAAAACCACCCAAGCACAGGCTGAGTTCTTGTCCAGGCCTCAGGGTACCAATGGCCATATCAGGGTACAGTGAGAGATATTGAGGTCCCAATTCATCCTCCAGGGCCATCACTTCTCTCTGTAATGGTGTTTATGTGCATGTGTGTGCATATGTGTGAGTATGAACAGGAAGGAGAACAAAAGGGCATTTACTGAAACCCTACAGATGCCAGACACTTTCCATACACATCCTCATCAAATTCCCAAAGCAACCTCCAACACAGGCCACTTAAGTGTTAAGAAGACTGGGGCTTCAAGAAGTAATTTGTACACATTCCTTGGTTAGTAAGGGGTGGAGCCAATTTGAAGGAGACGCCCCTCCTTCCTCTAGAGCAGTCACCACTCCTCAGTGTGGGCTTGATTCCTTAGGAAGCAAATTCACCTAACCATCCCCCAGAGTTCTGTGTTCAGTGAGCTCTCGTCCTTCACATTTGCAGTGAGCACGCATTTTCAATAATGAAAGAGTGCGTGTTAAGAGTGGAATGAATGTTATTCAGGCTGTGAGTCAGAAGATGTGTGTAAAAGTACTTAAGCAGATATCAAGTGCCCAGCAAACGTTAGCTCTTCTTGATTTATTTCCTTTAGATTCCACACTGTCTGTTGTTCTGAAGATAATTACAGTCTTTACTGGCTACTTCTGAGGAATGGAGTAGTCGACACAACAAAGATAGAGGCTCTGAGAGTAAATGTTAAACATTACAAATGTAGGAGTGGACAAGCATTGTTATTTATCAGAATTCCTCTTGGGGTATATATTGCATATATTTTCCAGAAATAAACAGCTTAAGTTGAGAGTGGGTGTCCAGTGAGACCCCGAAGGGCATGGGGACATCAGTTAGATGTCCAGGGCTCATGCCAGAAGCCAGGAGCCTTTTTAATTTTTTAATATATTCTTATTGATTTCAGAGAGAAAGGGAGAGGGAGAGAGAAAGACAGAAACATCAATGATGAGAGAGAATCATTGATCGGCTGCCTTCTGCACTCCCCACACTGGGGATTGAGCCTGCAACATGGGCATGTGCCTTGACCGGGAATTGAACTGTGACCTCCTGGTCCATAGGTAATGCTCAACCACTGAGCCATGCCAGCTGGGCAGAAGCCAGGAGTTTTGCTGAGAGTGAGCACCTGTGACCTAGAGCTGAGCACTGCAGGGCTGGATGCAGAGGGAGTGAAGAGCCTCCTTGCTGCTGACCCACACAGAAGAAGAGGAACTGGGGAGAAGGGGGAAGAGAAACAGCAAAGAGGAATTTTTAGGGTTTTCCTGTAGCATGTGCAATATAATCTCCCTTCTCCCTGTGGGCTCAGGGTGGGGGGGAAATAGAGGGTGACTAAACGAAGGGCTTCGTGCAGACTGAGCATGAACTGAAGGCCAGACTCAGGGCTCCAAGGGTGAGGATGGCTAGATAATCCAGGCAAGTCAGCCTTGGGACCTAATTCTAGGAATATACGATGTGGAAGAGGGTCAGTGACTTAGGGGACAGGTGCAGAAAGGAGAGTCGGTCTCTAATTAGGGACGTCAGAAAAGAATTCCTGAGGGAATGAATATCATTTGGATAGGTTGGGACAGAAGGAGGAGAGGGAGCCCTCTCTGCCCAGGAAGCAAGCTCACCTACTCAAAATGAGAGACAGTACAAGGCTGGTGAACCCAGAGCACATGATCCCGTTCCATCACCACTCAGCATGAAGCTGGAGTCAGGCTGGCAGTGCCAAACGGGGCCTGTGTGTAGAGAGGCGGCACATGCAAGCTATCCTGGGCACCCTGGTCTGCACTGGCAGGGTTGGCATAGCTGCCAAGGGTGTCTGGTTTGCTTTGAACTTGAAGTTGTAAAGGTCAACCAGCTTTTTAGAAAGTGTAGTCATTTTTGAGTTCTGAGTAAGTTTTATCTCTGCCCTCCATTATTTTATATGAACACCATTCAGCTTCTGACTTAGGTGAAGTGAATTTGAGATGAAAAAATTAAACCGAGTTGCTAACCTACATAATCTTAGAGGTGCTGATTTAATCAACAGCATATTATGTTTTGGTCTCCATTTCTTAGTTCTTGACAAATAATGGTTATGAATCACCAAAAACTTCTATACCGAATAACAAGGGGAGAAAGGTACTGCTCTCCTCACACTAAAAATAATCTAATTGCTTCTCAATTAGGAGCATAAAAAGCAGATTTTGTAGATGACAGAATAATGTGTGTTAAAATGATATACGAACCACTTCAGTTACGTCTAATCCAGTGTCGGCTAATATTTGAGCAAGGATTTTCTCTCTTCCTCTTATTACTTCCAACTTCTCCTTCAAAAAATACTTGGGTATGGGAATATCTAATTGTTGCTAGAAAAAATAAGCAAAAGAGCATTTTTGTCACAATTCCAGTACTCAAATTCATGTAAAATATACAGTAAGAACGTGACAGGCTTGACTTGTCATCCTCATTTCAGAGACGATGATGTTGGTGATGTGAGGAGAGTTCAACACTGCTAAGGAGACACAAATAACATCAAAAGGAAAAATTGTACCCATATTCCTTGTTTTAATCATTACAGTAAGATTTTAGTAATTCATATCAGTTAGCCTTCCATTAACTAATGAATTTATTTAAAGAAATGTAATATCATCTCAGTTTACTTAGGATAATAATGCAAATTAGGAAAGAAAAATCTTGAGCTGTAGAGATCTTTGAGTTAAACCTAGTAATTTATCCCTAGCATCATCAAATTTTGAACATAATGGTCACAATTTTTTTCTAATAACTTGTTTTATTTTTACCCAAATTACTCCATTAAAAGTCACCTACAAAATTAATTTGTATTATTAGGAAACTTGTTTTTTATATAAGAAATATAAACTTCTATTCTTCACTATGCACATTACCAAATATTTCAAATTAGTAGAGGTCAAATGAGTATTTAGCAGTCTGAGTTCAATAATCAGGAGTGTACAAGGATTATTAAAGGACTTAGGTGGGCCCTTGACCAATCCCATTAAGAAACACTGTCTGTATACTCTTGGATACTCCTGGCTGCCTTCTGGTAGACCAGTTGGCTGGGGAAAGCTAAGGTTATGATTTTCAGGGATAACTGTTCTTTTCTCTATTCTGATGTGAACTCACACTCTCTGCCTCAACCAGGAATTTTGAACATGCCTCCCCCTAAATAATTATTATAGCATAAAAGGTGTATTTTTGAGGACTTAGTGGAATGGAATCCTCAGAATTTCTGGGAGGTGACAAAAGGTTTTGAAAACCAAACCTTTAGGCTAATGGAGTATTGGGGTGCATTAAGCATGCATTTCTAGGGTCCAGTGGGTGAGTGTGGTCCAGGGACAAAGAAAAGTCAGAGGAGAATGATTACATTTTTATTTTATGTTGTGATTTTTATCGAGATTTTATTAGCAAGCATGTTCAAATGTACTTTTCTCAAGTGTGTTCTCTCTCTCTCTCTCTCTCTCTCTCTCTCTCTCTCTCTCTCTCTCTCTCTCTCTGTCTCTCTGTCTCTCTGTCTCTCTCACCTTCTATCCCCTCCTATATGTTTTTCTACACCAGGAGACCTATTAGGGAAGTCTCCTGGTTCTATAGGTTCCATCAAATAGTTGGGTGCTGGCCCCCCAAACACAGAGGACCTGCAGGCTATGCAGGTGACAGAGACACTGAAGCCCAAATACTGAGGATGCTGGTTGGTCTGGGCTTCCACCCTGAAATACAGGACTAGTCCACACAGAAATTTCCAGAGGTTAGTGTGTCTCCCTAATCAGGGCACTATTTATGAAGTTCATGCAACTGATGTTGGATGCACCTTTTAATTAGTTGTTATCACATGGCTCAGTCCACATCTTCTAGGACTGGCAGAAACATTGTTGATAGTTTCTTGCTATGAAGGTTTCCAGGAGGATGTCACTTATTCTTCATCTCTCTCAATACTCAGTGGCTCCATCATCCCTCTCATTGCTCAGTGACCCCATTACCTTTCTCAATGCCCAGTGGCTCTATCATCTCTATCAGTGTTCAGTGGCTCCATCATCCATCCCTCTAACTACTCAGTGACTCCATCATGTTTCTCAATGCTCAGTGGCTCTATCATCTGCCTCAGTGCTCAGTGGCTCCATCATCCCTCTCAATACTCAATGGTTCTAGCATCCCTCTTAATGCCATGGCCTTCAAGAAGATAAACCAGTTGCAGCAGAGTACTGATCGAAGTAGTAAGAAAAGTAGGGAATAAACTGAACAAACCTGCCATATAAATCACACAAATTTCTTATTACTTAAACTTAGGAATATTTATTTAATATCCTTAAAATTAAATTGATAAATTCAATCATTGAATATGATTGAATGACTATTTCATGTTTATCCTAAATTGTTCTTGATATTTTCACATGGGTGAGTAAAGTGCATGACCTAAAAAGCTTTAATTCAAACTTTTACCAGTAAATGCAATAAACATGAAGATTTTCAAATGATCTTCAACATTTTCATTCATTTCAGTTATTCTCTTCAATCTTTAGGCCATTCTGATAAAATGCACTATTAATGCGAGGAAAGTCTATACCAGAAAGAAACACAACCTGTAACGAAGCCCAAATGTTTTCAAAAGAAAGAAACATTAAACTCCATGTAGAAAATGCAACATTTTCTCCTTTTATCTTTACTTTAGGGAAATCGTTCCTTTCACAATGAAGCCTGAGTTGAAGCCTAATCATGAAGCTGAAGTGTGGGGTCCACTTGGAAGCCCAGCCAGACAGTGTCAGAAGAGATCATGGTGTCTGGCAGTCGCAGGGGCAGAAGGGTCACAGGAAGGCATTGTGGCCACAGCTGACAGCTGACTGGTGGGAGAGCTTCAGGGCTTCAGAGGGAGCCCTTCTTTGGTGCCTGAGGCTTGAAGATCTATTGTCACACGTCCTCTGAGTCAGCAATGACTCAAACAATGGAGGAGATGCATCCACCTGGGAACAGGGAACCAGCAACTAAGGCTGCTCATCCAGAAGAGGATGGAAAAGAAGCCAGAGAGAGATTTCCTTGGGAAACAGAGTAGAGACACTGCTGATGGACACTGGGAGGGTTTGCACTACAGGATAGCTGGGAAGGGGTCAGCCTGCTCTATTCCAACAGGCCTGGACAGACACCATGATGACAAGACGACAATAACCTCGGTGTCCAACAGACCTGCCCCAAACGAAGGAAGCCCAGGCCATGCCCACGGCAGTGTGGTGGAACTGAAGGGCTGTGCTTCAGCCTCCAACACCACAAACAACGAGTAAATTTGTCTAGACAGCCTGGAGAATACTGGACACAGGACTGCACATCTTATTTAAAAACCGAAAGAAACTAATACGAAAAGAGAGCCGAATACTTACGGGAGCCAACTTTAGATCCTGTAAGATATCATCAAAATAGTGAAACTCGGTTAATTCCAGTTCAACCATTTCGTTCTTCAACTCCAGGACGCGACCCATCACTCCGTCCAGTATTTTCCGGATCAGTATTCGTTTCTGCGGATGAACGATCTGGTCATAGACATTCTCCAGGTTTCTAAAGATCTGTACATATTTTATGTAGAGGGTGGCTAACATTTGGAAGATGTAAACTTGATTTCTGTGTGGCTCTACCATCTTCTGAGACTCTTTATCAAGCAAAGAATTGAGGGCTTCTTGGGTCTGATGCCACATCGCATTGTACATTCTGAGAAAAGACAGAGAGTCCAGATAATGCAATAAGCAACAATGACTTTGTCAGGCATACATCTGGGATAACAAAAGGTAATGTTGTCAAGGGTGAGCTCAGAACACTGCATATAGTCGCAAGGCTTTTTAGAGAATTTATGACCTGTTTGGACGTTTGAGTGACTTTTAGATATGATCACTTCTATTATTATCATCAAATAAATAGTTTAAGAAGCCTTTTATCAAATATGCTATACCCATAAAGCCAGTGTTGAAGCTAGTTAACCGATTTGTCCATATATAGAGCTAGTGTTGTAAAAATTGGACTAACCACGTTGGAAAGTAACTCAGGATCTTCTTACACTGCAGAGTAACTCTTGTAAGTCTGCATCAAGAAGGATCGCAATAACATCCTATCTAATAAAAGAGTAACATGCAAATGTGACCGTACCTTGGCTCCTGACTGGCTATGCTACCAGCCAGTCGGAGCAAGGGGTGGGGTGGAGAGGCGTGAGCTCCAGGCCCCAGGATCGGAGATAAAGTGAAGTAATCAAGCGCCCAGCCCGGGCGCAGAGACTAAGCAGTGGCAGTGGCAGCAGCGAGCGGCCAGAACTCACCACAGCTGAGTCTGAGGCCCCGGGGCGCGGAAAACGAGGCAGCGGGAGCAGTGGTAGCGGGGGCGGTGGCTGCAAGAACTCACTGCAGCTGCGTCTAATGAGGCCCCTGCATTGCTAATATTACGTGTAGCTTCAGCTGTTTGCCAGCAAAAACGGAAGGCAACTGCCAGAGGGAAGGCCCCCGAGTCTCAGCTTCAGCATCCCAGCTGAAACTGACAGCAGGTAGGAGAAGTCCCACCCCCACAGAATCTGTCCAAATCAGCCGTTGGTCACACTCCTGAAAGGCCTGTCATTCTCCTCTATCTGAGAACGTGGCAATAGAGAGGTGGGACTGTGTCTAAAGAAAAACTGTTGAAGTTTGCTCAACTCTATATTTTGGATACAGCCGAAGCTACACGTAAAAGATTAGCAATCCCAGCAAACCAGGCCTGCTCAGAAAGACTCATAATCAACAACCTCATGCATGAAATAAATGAATTAACAAAATCGTACAAGATGCTACGAGAGGTAGAAAAGGAAGCCCAATCTGAAGCAGCAGCAAAAGGTATAGCTCCCACGGAAGTAACTATGGCAATTAAATATGATCATAATAGTGACCCAGGTAGATATAATTCTCCCCGTGTAACTGAGGTTGCTGTCATATTCAGAAACGAAGATGGAGAACCTCCTTTTGAAAGGGACTTGCTCATTCATTGTAAACCAGATCCCAATAATCCAAATGGCACTAACGTGAAATGAATCAGTATCCTGTTTCCCACATTAGATGCAATGACATATCCTATTCTTTTTCCACATGGTGAAAAAGGTTGGGGAACAGATATTGCATTAAGACTCAGAGATAACAGTGCACTCAACAATAATACTAGACAAAATGTAAGAACATGAGTCACCCAAATGTAGTATTATGGATTTCATCTCTCTGTGAGGGACACGTTCAATCCTATTTTAAATGCAGGAAAGTTAACTCAACAGTTTATTATGGATTCATGTTAAAAAATGAAAAATATAGCGGTTTGATGGATTATCTTAAATCCAGATCTGAAAATGACAATGTACCCATTGGTAAAATGGCCCTGGGGCTGCAACATCTCCAGTTTCTCAGCTCATGCCCTCTCACCAGGAGGCTGGGGAGAACATATATGGTAAAGTTTTTTACGCCACAGCAGTCAGAGTAGTGGGACTCGGCCAGGCAGGCACATAGAAGGGCTGGGGCCCTTTCTGGCCCTGGGGTTAGGCAGCATGCCCTATGGTCCTGGGTGCCTGTGGGTGCCTGTGGCTGAGGCCAGCCTGAGTGAAGTTGGCCCAGGTCCTGGGTGCCTATAGCTGGCCAGAGGGAGGGAAGCCTGGGTCCCAGGTGTGGGGCAAGGCAGAGGCAGTTAGGAGCAATCAGGCCAGCAGGGGAGCACTTAGGGATGATCAGGCAGGTAGGCAGAGGTGGTTAGGGGTCACACATCCCCGAAGGGGTCCCTGATTGGAGCAGGTGCAGGCTGGGCTCAGGGAACCCCCCTCAGTGCACGAATTTCATGCACCGGGCCACTTGTTCCTTTATAATAGCAAAGACCTGGAGACAACCCAAGTGTCCATCAATAAGAGACAGGCACACGAGCTGTAGTACATTTACCGGCAGATGATCACACAGCAGTGAAAATGGAGTGATGTATAGCTGTAAGCACCAACCAGGAACCTTGCAAACATAATGGAGAGTGACAAGCGCAGTGCAGACTATGGCTTGGAGGCTGACCTCTAAGGACTGCCTTAGCAGGCCCCGTAGCCCCAGTTTCTAGCTGGTGGAGACAACACAGCTGGGAGCCTCCAAAGGTTCAGGATGGTGAGGGCGCCAGCGTTGCCAACCCCAAGACACCACACCATCCCTGGTTGGCTTCCCTGGACTCAGCTCACATCTCTGTCACTGGTCCCTTCATTAGTCCCCTGGCTGCTCGTGTCATTCTCTTCCTGTTGGGACTTTGCCATTCATGGCAGAAATGTTTTATAAGACATTTTGGGTGATTTGAGCTCTTTTATAATATGTAAGAATCAGGACTGAAGTTCAGTATGTCTTGGAAGGGGCTTATCAACCAGTGGGCTTCACCTGGGGGTGAAGGACTGGACAGGATCCTGGCCACTTCCTGGGGAAGAGGAGGACCCAGGAATGTTGGTGTCTGTCCAGGTGTTTATCTGCCTGCAGAGCAAGTGGGTTAAGGGGGCTGAGAGTTCTCACTCCACCTTGTGCTCAGTCTGGCCTCTCCTATGGCTGGTGTCCCCAAGAGCCTGCACACGCCTCCTTTGCCTGATGGGCAGCCCAGCACTGCTCTGGCTGAAGTCCCTGATACAGATCTGCAGCCAGTCCCTGCCCACCCAGCCCCGCTGAGAAGGACTGGACCTCCTTCCCTCCTCCCAGGGCTCTGCCCAGACCTGGCTTGCTATCTCCCCATTTGCTGGCCCCTGTGGGTCTATGCCCTGCCTCTCCTTTCTCATCTGGCCTCCTTTCTCTCCTCCTCCATTTGCCTGACATCCGTTGTCAAATGCTCCAGTGTCCCCTTGGCCCTCAAGTGTTTACAGCCTTTTAAATCTTTTATTGCATTTTGGAGGTGATTTGAGAGAAGGTGGAGATAAACATGCTCCTTCAATCTACCTTTTTACACTGGGTGCCCCTCCTCTGCCTTCCCAAGGTCATTGTGAGGCATCCCCTCCACCTGCTCTACTCTCCCCTCGCTGACTGCCCTTCCTCACACGTGATCAGCACTTTCCTATGAGTAAGGAGTTGTGAGCACCACTGACTGAGCTCGGACAATATGCCACCTTCTGTCCCACAGGTCACCCTGGCGACATACCACCAAGGGGGCTCCTATCACTCCCACCACATTTGGGGGAAGGAGACAGCTTACTTCTGAGTGATGGGGCAGTGTTGGACCACAGGTCCCTGTGATGTAAGATCAGACCACTATCCAAACTGACCCACCTCCAGAAATGAGTGAGCCACTGCCACCACTAATGCACAGCTGTGATTCTGCTTAGATGGGACAGACACCATGAAAACTCAGATTTAAGGCCCCTGACAACCACAGTTCCTCCCCTGCCCCTGCCTCAAGGAGCTTGGATACCAAATATTGTTCCTGGCGCTATCACCACAGGGTTCAAGTGCCTGATTTCTCCAAACTTAGAAATGTTTTAAAAGCATGGCAGTGAAGAGCACTCTGCTTTGCGAACTTGTCAGAAAATTAGAATCTCCTTCTCCCAGGACGTTTCACTCCTCCCATAACGCATGACCAGAAACCAATGCTGTTTACTGGAAACAAGCCCACAAAGAACAGCACAACAACAGCAATGTCACCTGCCTGTTCAAAACATCGGGGACATCTTGGCAATTCTGCTTGTCATGCCTCAAAAAGACAAGCAAATAGCAGAGGAGGGAGGAGGCAGAATAAGCAGGGACCAGATGCATCATAGATCAGAATAAACAGAGGCTTATCAAATGTCTGCCTGAAGAATATAAAATTGTGCAGGGTCCAAGGAAGCCCAGACTTCCAACACTGGGGAGGAGGCAGCTGTCCCAAGGCGCTCACTGACCTGATGAGGCTACGGGCTGCGCATTCCAACAGGCTCAACAAATGTACACATAAAACAGAAAACACGCCCCGTGTGTTCTGATGACTAAATAGGGTTTAGAGCCTCAACCTGTCAGTTCATTAGAGAAGGAAATTACAGGCTAATGCTGTTTAAACTTGGATCTGAAATTCTACTCAACCAACAGAACATAGCGCCAGATCAAAAGAACCATTCCCTGCGACCAAGGAGGGGTCCGCGCAGGAACTCAGGAGCGTTAAACATAGGGCTGAACTAAATGGAGCTACAGAGCAGTAAAAACCGGAGGTGTTTCCACAGATACCTACAGATGCCCAATAAATTGTAATTTACGATGGGTGCCCGATTAAGAGCATTATCTATACACCCCGACAGCGGCGTCAACATGCTGAAATCCAGAGACTAAAAATGATTTCGGCCGAGAAACATACCCAGAAAAACAGAAGTCAAAAGGACAGGCATATAGGAAAGGGATTCATAGAACAGAGTTTTAAAAATGCTTGTAAATGACTGCTTGTAAATTGCAAAATATAAGGAAATCAGTAACAAAATATAAGAAGTCAATTAGTACAGCAAAGTGTGGCTAAACCACACAGCAAAGTTGAAGAAACGTCTAGAATACTAGCTACACAGAGTGCAGAGCAGGCAAAAGGCAATGTCTGCTCCTGCCCGAGAGACCAAATAAAAAGAAAGCAGACTCCTGAGCCTGACACACAGATTTCATATGATCAAGAATTGTGTAATCATACACTGCAGACTCTCTAAATAATTTTAGTCATAATTTCTGCATGGGGGGGGGTGGAGTTGGTGATAAAAAATGAAAGGCATCTTATTAAACTTCAAAGCATTTAACACACTGGTAAGTATTTTTAAAATTATTATTACTGTTTTTATTTTTTTAATCTTTATTGTTCAGTTTATTAATCACATTGTTCCGTTTTTTTTACCCTATAGCTCCCCTCCACCCGGTACCCATCCCACCCTCCACCGTCACCTCCCCCCCCCGACTGTCCTCTCCCATAGGTGTATGATTTTTGTCCAGTCTCTTGCTGCACCTCCCACACCCCTTTTCTCCCCAAGAATTATCAGTCCATTCCCTCTCTATGTCCATGATTCTGTTATATTCACCAGGTTATCCTGTTTATCAGATTTTTAATTCACTAGATTTTTAGATTCATTTGTTGATAGATTTGTATTTGTTGTTCATATCATAATTTATATTTTTATCTTTTTCTTCTTTATCTTCTTAAATAATATCTTTCAGCATTTCATATAATATTGGTTTGGCCATGATGGACTCCTTTAGCTTTTTCTTATCTGCAAAGCACTTTATCTGACCTTCAATTCTGAACGATAGCTTTGCTGGATAGAGTAATCTTGGTTGTAGATTCTTGCTGTTCATCACTTTGAATATTTCTTGCCACTCCTGTCTGGCCTGCATAGTTTCTGTTGAGAAATCCGCTGACAATCATGTGGGTGCTCCCTTATAGGTAACTAACTGTTTTTCTCTTGCTGCTTTTAATATTCTCTCTATCTTGGCATCTTAATTATGATGTGTCTTGGTGTGGTCCTCTTTAGATTCCTATATTTTGGGGTTCTTTGCACTTCTTGGGCTTTTAAGTCAATTTCTTTCCCCAGGTGGGGAAAGTTTTCGGTCACTATTTCTTCAAGTAGGTTTTCATTATCTTGCTCTCTCTCTTTTTCTGGCACCCCTATAATTCGGATGTTGGTATGCTTGAGGTTGTCCCAGAGGCCCCTTACACTATCTTCAAATTTTTTAAATTCTTTTGGCTTCTTGCTTTTCCAGCTGAGTGGATTTTGCTTCTTTGTATTTCAAATCTTTGACTTGGTTCTCACAGTCCTCTAGACTGCTTTTAGGTCTTTGTATAATATTTTTTATTTCAGTCAGTGTATGCTTAATTTCTAGGTGGTCCTTTTTCATATCCTCGTAGGTAGGTCTTGTTCATTTCCTTGTAGGTCTTATTAAGTTCATCGGCCTTTTCTAGGAGCCTCTTGAAAAACCTTATTACTGTGGTTTTGAACTCTATGTCCAGTCGTCTTTTTTCCTCCATTTCTTTCACATCTGATTTCTTTCCATTTTTCTGCATTGTGGCTGCTTTCCTGAGTTGGTCCATTAGCTTTGTGTGGTAGATGTCCTCTAAGGGACAGTGGCTCAGCCTCCCCATTTACCTGAGGTGGATAATCTTACTGCAGCCCTTTATAGGTTGTACAGTATTGTTGAAGTTAAGCCCAGATTATTGTTGTTAGCACTAGGAGAGTTTGACCTCCAGGCCAATTGGCTGTGAGGGTAAGCTGTGTTCAGGTTGGATGGGCAGAGTCTCCAGGCTGAGCAGGCAAGTGAGCTCCGCCCTATGCGGCACCTGGGTCTCTGTGCCGGGTGTAATGGCTGCACACACCTCCAAGAGAAAGCCGCCACCGATCTATATCCACTGCCAGACAACTCAGCCTCTCCCCAAATGAGTCTGCACTCCCAAAGTCTCACCCAGGGTTGTAAAACAATGCAGTCCAGTGGTCTCTCAAACGAGGGAGCAAGTCACGAGTCCTCTCTATGCAGCTGCGCACTTCTGCTGTTTCCAAGTTTACAAGCACTCTCCACAAGCTCACCCTCTCCACAAGCTTGAAGTCCTCTGCTGTGCCCAGGCTTCAGCGTGCTTTCCTACTGTCCAGTTTCACCCCGTATGCGTGTGGGTTCCCCAGACCTCGCCTGGAACTGGGGAATCAGTGCAGCGGGACGCCTTTGTCTCCCTCCTTGTTGGAGAAAACCAGCCAGGTTTGCAGCTGCCTGCCCTCTCCACTGGTGCATGTGCATGGCTCCAAACCTCTGACTCTGCGTGTATATTCAATGCTGCCCTCCACCGCTCCTCTGAGTCACAGTGTCCTGTCTTTACTTTTATTTGTGGAATTTTCACTCAGCCAGCTTTCCGGTGATTCTGGATGATGTTTGTTCTGGTGTTAAATTGTAGTTTTGGAATTGTTGTGTGGGGCAGCAAGATAGGTTCCTTATGTCGCCATCTTGGTTCCTCCCACACTGGTAAGTATTAAGGTTGTGCAATACCTAAGGATACTGCCTGCATGATATCCTTCAGGTGGGGTGACCTGAACCCCACAAAGCCCCAAACCTATCGACAGCAAGGGATCTTAGGTAGAAGAGGCTTTCACCAGGGAAACCACAGCCAAATGAACAGAATGGAACATGCCTAGAATTTAAGAGCACCCAGCCAGGGCTTTGTCCAAATTCACCCAGAGTCACAGAAACAGAAGCCCCTCCAGCCGACTCCTCCCTGGAACTTTTGGCCAATGACCATCCTGGTGGCTTGAGCCCTCAAGTCCTGCTATTTGGGCTGCAGCCCCTTCTTCCTCACCCACTGTCTATCCACTGACCCTTGTTGGAGAGACCAGACAAAGGTTGCTGGTTGATGGGGAAATATTAAGTAGCTAATTGAGCACTGGAACTGACTTTGGCTTCAGTGCTCCCCATGTGTGTCACAATCCCTCCATTTGCTGGTCTGCCCAGGAGCCTAGACACTGGGCCTTAGCCAGGCCAGCCTGTGGAGCTCCCTCTTCCCCCACAGCCCCAGACTGGCTTGAGCCTCATGCCACCTTGCTGCCAGAAGGTGCAGCATCTTCCACGCAGTGCCCATGAAGAGTACATTGGATAAGGGATGTAGAGAGATGACTTTCTAAGAAGAGCATTATTAAGCTACTAGAGGCCCGGTTCATGGATTCATGCACAGGTAGGGTCCAGCTGGCCCTGCACCCAGTGGGGCCCACGGGGGGTGGGGTGGACAGGAGCAGGGGAAGGTGCAGGAGGGTTCCAGGGCCTGTATGGCCTGTCTCACTCAGTCCTGATCAGCAGGACCCCAACAGCAAGCTAACCTATCGGTCAGAGCATCTCCCCTCTGGTGGTCAGTGCATGTCATAGCAAGTGGTTGAGTGGCCTTAGCATATTATGCTTTGATTGGTTGAACATATGACCAGACACTTAGCATATTAGGCTTTTATTATATAGGACTAGAGGCCCAGTGCACATAATTTGTGCACGGGGGTGTGTCCCTCAGCCCAGCCTGCACCCTCTCCTATTGGGACCCTTCAAGGGATATCCGACTGCCAGTTTAGGCCCTATCTCAGTAGGATCAGGCCTAAACAGGCAGTCGGACATCCCTCTCATAATTCAGGACTGCTGGCTCCCAACTGCTCTCCTGTCTACCTTCCTGATCGCCCCTAACTGCTTCTGCCTGCCAGCTTGATCACCCCTAGCCACTCCCCTGCCAGCCTTATTGATGCCTAACTGCTCCCCTGCCAGCCTGATTGCCCCTAACTGCCCTCCCCTGCAGGCCTGGTCACCCCTAACTGCCCTCCCCTGCAGGCCTGGTCACCCCTAACTGCCCTCCCCTGCAGGCCTGGTCACCCCTAACTGCCCTCCCCTGAAGGTTTGGTCACCCCTAACTGACCTTCCCTGCATGCATTGTCACTCCTAACTGCCCTCTCCTGTAGGCCTGCCCCCTCCCAAATCCCCTCCCCTGCAGGCCTGGTTCCCCCTAGCCCCCCAACTGCTCCCCACTGCTGGCCTTGGTCTCCCCTCATCCCCCCTTCCCTGCAGGCCCAGTCACCCCCAACTTCCCTCCTCTGCTGGCCTTATCATCCCTAACTGCCGTCCCCTGCAGGCTTGATTGCCCCCAACTATCCTCCCTTGCAGGCCTGGTTCCCCCCAACTGCTCTCCCCTCCTGGCCTGATCACCCACAACTGCCCTCCCTTGCAGGCCTGGTCTCTCCCAACTGCCCTCCCCTGCTGGCCATCTTGTGTTCACACAGGGGCAGGATCTTTGACCACATGGGGGCAGCCATCATGTGTGTTGGAGTGATGGTCAATTTGCTCACATACCATAAATTCACCCTTCTGAAGTGTACAAATCAGTGGTTTTTGTATATTTCCAGAGTCGTGCAACCATCATGTTTACCTCATTTCAGAACATTTTCATCACTCCAGACAGACACTCTCTACCTGTTAGCAGTCACTCCCTGTTTGCCATCATTCCCATCTCCCCCTGCCCCTAATAATCACTCAACTAATATCTGGCTCTACTGGTCTATTCTGGAGTCAGATGATAGGTGGTCTTTTGTGACTGGCGCCTGACCAGGTACAGTGTTTTCAGAGTTCATCCCTGCTGTAGCTTGTGTCAGTGCTTCATTCCTTTTTATTGTTGACTAATGTTCCATTGCAGGGACACGACACATTCTGTGCATCAACCACTGGGCATGTGGGTTGTTCTGCCTTCTGGCTACTGTGGCCGACGCTGCCATGAGCATTCTTGTGCAGTTGTTGCATGGACATGTGTTTTTATTTCTCTTGGATATGGCAAAGTGGTTTTTAAAGGCAAAGGCGCTCCAAGTTTAAAATCAGAACCTGCTTCCTGAGTAGTTGCTCTCAGGCAGGTCACTTAACCCCCTTTGCCTTGACTTCCTCAAGCGGGATGCGGACGCCTGCCCCGGGCCCCCCAAAGGATTACTGCGGGATGGGAGAACAGATGTGGGAGTGTTCTGGCAATCTTAAATGCGCCTTATAAAGAGAAGGAATTATTTTATCCACGAGACTACTTAGAATTGTTTAAGTACATGATTGGTTTCAGGCTTGAGCATCTGACCTAGAAACGTTACAGATATTGAAGTCAGGAGGACTGCGGGCGGAGGAGACTGCATATGACAGTTGAAAAAGACCAGATTGTAATATCCATAGCCTGGCAGTGTTCCTAAACTGGAAGTAGGGGTGCGGGGCGGAGGAGGCATGAATATTCAGGCATACCGTGTACTTGGATAGAAAATCTAAATACTGCAAAATGGGACTTCTCACCAAGTTATATTATCCTTGACAAGCCTTCAATTCTCCCACTGTTATCTAGTTGTTAATTCTCTTTCTGGAAGATTCGCTGAGGCTTTTTTTTGGAAGGGAGGCCTGGCTGTCCCCTAAGGACACAGTGACCCTCCCAGGGAGGGTCCCTTTACCCTATCGCTGAGGAACTGGGTCAAGACCTTCATTGCTCCTTACTGTCTCTTCCAGACCATCCTCCCTCCCTCCCCCAACACTCCCCAACTTTGAACCTCATTTCATCAGAAGGTACTGCCCACTGCCCCTCAGTGTCGTCATTGTTTACCGTCTACACCATCTTTCCAGGCCCCCTCCAGGGCACCCACCCACTGAGCTGCGTGTTTACCGAGACTCCGCCCTCCCCTTCCCCGGTGATAAATGCTCCTCTATCTGAAGCCAAGGCCTGGACTGGTCCTGTGTCCCCTTCCAACAGGACATCATCGCTTCTCCCTCCTCCTCCCATAGCATCCTGTTTCCTTGACCACTGGGCCATTCCCTCCAACAAACAAATGGGCTATTGTTTCCTATCTTTAAAAAATATCTTTTAAAAAAGGTCTGTCTCCAGGTCCTATTTCCCTGCCACCCACTTACAGCAAAATCCCTTAAAAACTTAGCTGTGTTCACTGTCTACAGTTTCTCTCTTATTCTCTTCTGCACTCACTCTAGGGAGTCTTTCTGTTCCATCGCTCCACTGAAGGTCAAGGTCACCATTGGACTCTGCACTGCCAAATAGTTCTCCTCTGACTTGTCTCAGCAGCATTTAAAAGTCTGTTACTACCTCTTTGAGAAATATTTACTCCCTCACCTGGCTTTCAGGCATCATGATTTCGCTTCTTCCTCACGGAGCATGATTTTAACCCCTTTGTTCAGTTTCTCCTTTTGTCCCCAACCTTTTACCATTGCAGGAACCAAGCTTAGTCCTTGGACCCTTTTTCTCTTCTGTCTACACTCACTCCATGCCTCATTAAAAAGGCCACCCATACACCAACAGCTGTCAGCTTATATTTCACACATAGACCTCTCTCCTTAACTCAAGACTTAAATATTCAACTGCTGATTTGATCTCCATTTGATGTCCAATTGGCACTTCAAACTCAACATGTCTGATCTCTCCCACCCTCAGTCTCTCTGCTCTTATTTCCATGCTTGGAAAAAGGGTTAGTAGCAGCACAGGCTGGGGCTACAGTGCCTGGGTTGGCACTACTTTCTGTATATGAACGCTTAGGCGCTTTCCTCATCTGTAAAATGTACATAATAGTAGCAACTCCTACATTACAGGGTGTTGTGAAGATCGGAAATTATTCTATTTCAAGCATTTAGAACACTACCCAGAGTCAGCACTATAAAGCACGTTTGAAGTGGTCACTATGAAGATCAAGGAAGTCGCCGCTGAGCAGGTGCTGATGCAGTGCGACGCAGGAGGCTGGTGCTCTTCAGGGATCCCTGACTGGTGTCCTTGTGAAAAGCCAAGAGGAACAATCTTTCCTGATTTAATATGAGGTCCTGGGTGTTGCCACAAAGCAGCCACGTAATACTTTGAAATACGATTAAAAAAAAAAAAAGCAGGCAATATACAAAATACACCAGCAGGATCTAGGGGGCACATCAGGGGGCCAAGAAGAGGCAGTGCGAGGGGAGGAGGAAGATCTAAGTGTATGAAATTCCTTGTCCACAGGAAGCTGATATTCTAGCCAGAGGTGAACCTTTATTTGCTACAATGTAAAAAGAAGGCGGGAAAGGGTGGGAGAAGAAAAAAGCAAAGAAGCAGAGCAAGCCACCTTTTGTTTGGAGAAGCCCACTCTATGGCTATGGCCCAGCAGCCCATTACTTACGCGCTCGACATGGCTGGCTATTTTCCTTCTTTCTCTCGCCCGCTGGGAAACTCCAGTCGCCCTCCGAAAGGCCGGCCTGGCTGAAGGGGTGTGGGCCAGCGACCCCCAGAGGGTGGTCCTTTCGGAGAGAGGGGCAGGGACCTGGGAATAGCCTAGCACTTCGGGCAAGGAAAGGTGACAGCCAGGGATGCTCAACCAGAGAGGGGAAGTGGATGGATCCCGCTGCGGCCCAGAGCCACTGGAACTTTACTGTGACCACTGGTCTGGACTCCATGCAGAACCTAGCGACGGAGAAGCTGGTCTGGACGCTTGGCAGAACCTAGCAACGGAGAAGCTACGCCTGCGCAGTACCATTCCTCTTAGGCCTGGCGCTTCCGCTCCCTGCGCACTATGCGCCTGCGCCGCCCTCTGCTGTTTCTGTGGCAACCGCGCGGAAGGACGCTGAGGCAGTCCCAGCTGGAGCGAGCGGATATGCTGTTGGAGCCCCGCAGGAGTCCGAGGGAGGAGCCGACCGGAGGAGGACCCGTCCAGCGAGGTTTATCTGAGCCAGCCGCGCCCCATCCACTCGCTCGTCATCCCGTCATCCCGTTTCTCTCCACTTTCAGATAAGTAGCCCTGGACCAGGCCTCGAATGATTGTTGCCTCAGTCTTTCCACCTGTAGAGTAAAAGTCATTCCTTCGTTCAGAACGTTACTGGGCATCTGCTCTGAGCCAAGAGCAGACCTGGTTGGGGATACAGGACAAAGGTGGATGCTGTCCTTCTGAATGAAAAGGGGCTTAATAAAATGAAGGCGCAGGTGCGCTGCAAATGTGAAAAGCTAGTGGGTGTTCGTTATTAGCAAGTCGCTCCGAATGCTTTCTTTGCTCTTCTTCTGTTTTAGTAACTAGAGCCTTATTTGCAAATGTTACACTCTGCAATTCGTACAGGAATACATCCAGAACTCATGCAGCCAAAAGAGTGTGGTGAGAACATCCACATAGAAATGACGGAATCGCGATGACAGAGCCCCTCTTAGGGGCATTACAGTTAGTAATGCAATGACTAGGAAAGTAAAATCCAGCGAAAAATAAAGGAGCGACCTAACGAAAAAATTCAGTACAACTTCATGCCACCGTCTTCAGAAATGGCACTGCATTACAGAATGACATTCATCTCACCCACACCCCACCCCCTTTGAAATATCCCTCCTAGGGAAAGAAACCAAGTAGAAAAAACACCGAGAATTCTCACCCATAATTATGATGAAAAGAAGACACGAGTCTAAGCAATGAGATGAAAGGTTAGAGTACAAAGCAAGCAAACAAGTGTAGAGTACAACTCCCTCCTCCCCAGGTAATATAATACTCATGTACACGTCAACATGTTTTCCAATGGAAGTAATAGAAAACCCAGTGTCCAAGGGTTTAGACAAAAGGAAGTTTTATAATCTCTCTTAACAGAAAGAATAGAGGTGAGGCTGTTTCACTGATTATTTCAGTGGCTTAGTGACATCATCAATCTTGATGGTCTTTCCATCTTTTGTAGCTGTCTTAGGATGCTGGCTGCCACCCTGCACTAGTTTACATCATAATCAGGCAAATTATAAGCCCATCGTTCATTGGAAAACAACTGGATACTTTATTAGGAGGAATGGACAGACAGATGATTGGAACAAATGCACAACCAGTGCATTTCCGAACAGTGTGCCTAGAAGCAGCTCCAGTGACATGTCTGCACCTAAGTCCATCTCTACACAATGAGAACACCTGCTTGTCACTCAAAGTGTGGGGTGGCTCCTTGGCTGTTTTTTAAGTTGCCATGTACTAGAACCCTGAAGGGTATGGCCCTGTGTATGTAGTATTTGGGATATTTAGTTTCTGAAATGTTTTACTGGAAACTCAGTGCTTGAGCACTGTTGATAGTTTTCTTATATTCCTCCCTGAGTGCAGTAAGGAGTGGATCTTCCAAAGATGAGTTTACCTAGCCTGTAAGGAGGTTGTGGTAAGGTCATTGACGAGCGTGAGTACTGGACTCTGAGAAGTGACTGCCGTGATCCCATTGAGGTTTCATGGGACTTCAAGGCACGGACTTTGATCCAGTTCCTCCTCCATCCTCCGGTAGGCCTGGGGCACCGTGGATAGCGAAGGCAGGCTCCATCAAAGGGAAAAGGTGTGCAGTTCAAATAGAATTTGAAGGCCCTCTCCTCTGAACTCACGCGTGAGAAGCATTTTCTGGGCTTCTAAGGATAAAAATACTACTCTACATAAGAGGTGTACTTTAAAATGCCAGATGTGAAGCTCTCTGCTGTAACATCCCGCCTTTTAGGTCTGGTGAATGTCTGTCAAAAGCAAATGTGTGAGATACTGCTGCTTACATTTCCGCACATAACTGGAAATAAATAAAGCCTGGGTTTTATTAACTCAGCATTATTCAAGTGAACATTGGTAGATCTTTGGTGTTCAAAGACATAACATTCACAGTCTTTCTAACCAACCCCTCAATGTCCAGGACAGGTTACAATTTGTGACAGGGACAGTTCCACACACCTCAAAGGATTGGCATAAGGACTAGATGAATAATGTATGCAGAGCTCTTGGCACAAATTAGAGCCCACACGCTATTTATTGTGTGGCAGCTGGTCCTCTAAGCTGCTCAGGTTGCCTAGGGGTCTGCTCAAAATTCATATCTCAATTAGCAGGATTCCTAGTTTGAGGGTTCAGAGAAATCTTGAGAGATACCCCAGGTGTCTAAGAACGGCTCCTGGCAGGATGTGCAGCTGGGCGCTCACAACACAGATACTGGCTTAGCAACCACGGCTCCAACAGCTGATAGCTGCCTGCTTAGTGGAGTGTGGCTGTACAACTTGGCTTCCCTCCAGCCCATCACAATAGCAGCAAAGGGGACTTGGGCCAGGAAAGGAGTCTTATTGGACGGAGTTCATTGAGAAAATGCTAGTCAACTGAATTAAAAGGGATATGAGCAAGCTCTACATCACATTCTGGATGGGATTCCAAAGAAAACAGATTATACAAACCCCAAAGCTATTTTACGTCAAATGAACATCACTTCCACTGGGAAATGAGTGTGTGTGTGTGTCTGTTTCTTAGAAGCGGCCTTATTATCTATAAATAAAACTGCCCAGTGTGAGAAAAAAAATAAAAAGGAACTGGCCAGAGGCAGGATGTTTTTGATGATTATTATTATCCTGCCTTTTCCCACAAACACAGAGGCAGCTTTTGTAAGCCAGGTGCAAAGGAGGTCACTTCTCATTGTTTTAACACCTGCTGTCTTTCATAATGAACACGGGTTTCCACCAGCCATTGACCAATTCAGTTTTCAACCCACCAAGAATGAGTGTCTTCTATATTTTGATAATACTTCTGAATAACTAACGTGTCCGTCCAATTTTGTTTTGTGTTGTTTGGTTGTACCACTTCCCTCCCCTTTTGCTATTTTCACAGTGCTCATAATAAAACAATAGTCCTTGATTCAAGGGGCAGAATGCTGATAACCGCTTCATTGTTCATAAAACAAAAGTGATACACTCATGAGACTTACTTAGAAACTTGAATTGCTATGGCCCTGAGTATATCAGTAAAATGCGCTTTAACAGCAAGAAAATATCTACTGAAACTATTAATTTCACTGTCAGGTAAAACAGAAATATAATCTTGGTTTTTCAAAAAGCAGGCAGAAGGTCAGTAAGAATTTTCACGTGCACACTGCTTCCTCTGTCTGTCTGTCAGTTTTCTCTCTGTGTGTCCTCCTCTGCTTACTCTTTTCCTACAAGTGCAGTACCTGTGAGAAGTGGTGTTGCCCTGTAAGAGAGCTAGCATACCCACGGCTCTCACAGCAGATGACGGACAGTGGTTGTTGGCAGACTTTCCACGGCTTCTTACTGCTCAGATGGCCAATATGGCCTGTGGGTGCTGGGAGAGTCTTAGTATTAGCTCACTGAGCACAAGTGCCTACCTCATGCATCCTCATGGAGTTGTTTACTTATAATTTTTATGCATCAAACATTGTTTCAGATGTTTTAGTTGTCCTAGTATAGAAAATGTAGATAAAAACTTAGAGTGTCAACTTTTAAAATACTTTTAATTAACATATAAGTTCAGAAAAGTGTGCAACTCTCAAGCATCCAGCTCAGTGAAGGTTCTCCAATTGTAAACACCGTGGGATAAGTACATGGATCAAGATGCAGAAGAGCAGCAGAATCTCAGACGCTCTCCTGTGCCTTCCAACTCTCATTCTGTGTCTCCCTCCCCAAGGCAATCATGCCTGCCTGGCACCAAAGATGATTGTTTTCCCCAGAGAGGAAGACCTATGCAGTCTCTATGGGAAAGGAACTGCACAGTGTGTATTCTTTTCGGATTAGCTGCGGCCAGCTCACGGGTGTGAGACTCATCGGCGCTGCTGCTTGTAGATGACATTTGTTCTCATTGCTGGGTGTCTTCCCTGGTCTTCAGAGACCACCGTTCACTTGTCCTTTCTGCGGCTGAGGGGCGGCTGCTCCCAGGCTGGGCCTGTCATGAGCAATGCGGCTGCGATTGATCTCGTACGCACTTTCGTTTGCATGCACACCCCTAGCTGGCTCAGCGGGTGAGCATATGTTCAACTTCAGCAGATAAGTGGAACCTCGGTTCTGGAACTTAATGTGTTCTGAAGGCTGTTTGAGAAACAATGTGTTCGGAAACCAAATCATTTACTAGCGTCCCCAATAGAAGCAGTGTAAATTGAGTTAATGTGTTACAGACCCCCAACTAATTCCCTGTTTTGACTTTTTTTTTATATATAATACATGTCTAATGTACTGTTTAAGCTGTAAATAAGCACTTTAAAAACAAAAAGGTCATGCTATGTAGTGAAAATTTAACAACAAGAAAATGAAATGTACCCTTAGCAACACCCTTAGTAATATCAGCATTCTTGATGGCCTCTTTATGCTTTAAAATTGTGCTAATTGTTGATTTCACCATGCCATACTCCGTGGCCAGATCAGATACTTGAAATTATTTCTTTTTTAAGCTCTAGCATTGTTTTTCCTATTTGCCTTTGCCAAAATTCTGCACTCATTGTACTACTAAATTGTAATACAGCTTCTAAATCACACACACACACACACACACACACACACACACACACACACACACGAAGGTGAGCCTGGCCAATCCATCCAGGCCTTGACATAAGTGGAAATAGAGGCAAGCCCACTTGACTTCTGTGTCTGTGGAAAATGGAATTTTATCCTCATCAGAGATCCTTGCATTTTCCCACAGATGAATGTCAAGGATTTGATTTGGCCAATGCTTGTCCTAGACTGACTCATGGGGACAGGGCCTGTGTGCTGGGCCTGACTGTGAGGAAACCAGACTCTCCTAGAGTCTGAAGACATTCAACGCCCTGCTGCCCGCTGGGGAAACGCAGATCTCTCGATTTGTATTGGCAACATGGAGATAACAGTAGACAGAGCCCCTGCTGGCCTGCCCCTGCCTCCTGTTGTCCCAGCCAAATTCAAGCCTCTGAGGCTCTTTCCTTTCCTCTCATTCATCCTGGTGCCTTTTTTAGAGGAATATGGATGGTGGCTCCACCCCCAGAGTCCCAGGAAGGGCAGCCCTTCTGTAGGGAGCCAAAGGATGAAAGTTTAAGTATTTTGACCCCAAACTGCTGCACAAGGAAACTAGACATGAGCACACATTTCAAGAAATGCCTAGATTTGACCTGGAGAATTGAAAACAAATGATTAGATATGAAGAAAAAAGAGAAATGGATCAAAATCATAGAAGATGTTCACTGTGTTCATTTTCTATTGTGTGCAATCAATTATCACAAACTCAATGCCTTCAAACACTATCCAGTTACATTTCAGTCAAAGGGTCAGAGATTGGCTTACCTGGGTTTCGCAAGGCTGTAGCTGAGGTGGGCTGGGCTGTGGCTCTTGCTGGGCTTTGGGTCCCTTGCTGGACTCTGAGCCTCTTGCTGGACTCTGGGCCCCTTGCTGGGGTCTGGGTCCCCTTGCTGGGCTCTGAGTCCCCTTGCTGGGGTCTGGGTCCCTTGCTGGACTCTGGGCCCCTTGCTGGACTCTGGGTTCCCTTGCTGGACTCTGGGTTCCCTTGCTGGGCTCTGGGTCCCCTTGCTGGGCTCTGGGTCCCCTTGCTGGGCTCTGAGTCCCCTTGCTGGGGTCTGGGTCCCTTGCTGGGCTCTGGGTCCCCTTGCTGGACTCTGGGTCCCTTGCTGGGCTCTGGGTCTCTTCCTGGGCTCTAGATCCCCTTGCTGGGGTCTGGGTCCCCTTGTTGGACCTTGGGTCCCTTGCTGAGCTCTGAGTCCCTTGCTGGATTCAGGATCTCCTTTCTGAGCTCAGACTTCCTTTGCTGGGCTCAGGGTCCCTTCCTGGGCGGTGGATCCCTTTGTGGAGCTCGTAGTGATTTGCACGCTCATCCAGGTTGGTAACAGGATTCTGTTTCCTGCAGCTTCTGGAAGCTGCCCTGAGGTCTCAGCCCGTGGCCCTGTCAAACCAGCTGGAGTGCCTCTTTCTATGGGCATGATGATGGAGCCTTACAGAGAGTAACCTGATCAAAGGAGCCACTGACGCATCCCAGGCACTGTCCATCTGTCCACACTCAAGGAGAGGAGTTTATACGGGCCCACTCATTAAGGTGTTGGAGTGTTGGGGGCCTTCTTAGAAGTTTTCCTGCCACAGGCTATAAAATCAGGTGGTTTAAAGAAACCACTTTGGCTAATAAAGAAAATAATGGATGGACATTATTGAGGAGAAAGGTCTCAAAGTCCAGGCTCTATAAAGTGGAGAACTGTACCCAACCTATGTCCTATGTGGGTTGTTGCAAGACTGACTGGGTCACGCATGCGAAAAGCTCCTGCAAAATGAGACTGCTCTGCAATGGAAGAAAATTAGAGAATGCATCTGTGAGTGTGCCTGTGTGTCCCTTAGTGTGTCCCCATCTGTGTGTCTATGTGTGTGAGCCTCTGTGTGTGTCTGTGTGTCCCTGTGTGTGTGCCCATGTGTCTCTGTGTGTGTGTGTGTCCCCAAGAGCTGTAAAATACTCCATATCACAGGCTTCCTCTTCCCCACCCACAAGTGAGCCTCTCACCTTTTCCACTCCTGCTGCACCTTTGCTTCCTAAAGGAACCTGACACATTCCACTTACCCTGCAGCTTCTCTTGTTCTTTACATCCCTTTCCCACCAATTCAGAGAGAGTACCTCAATCATGTTTGTCCACTTCAGTGTCATCCTAAAGTGAAAATAATTCCAGCATCAACGCAACACATGACAGGGCTGAGTGCAGTCTCCACTCAGTAGAGGGACCGCCGCTGTCCTGGAGGGTCCCTTTATCAGGTGTTGATTGTCTGTGGTCAACCAGGAAAAACGGCATCCAAGTGGGTCTCTCCCCGAGGTCTCTGCCTCTTAGAGTGCTTCTGTGTTAAAACAAAGCAATTCCCTCCGAATAGCCGTTAATACGAGGCTTTCATAATGGCACAGAGATCATTTTGAACTACATTTGCTTTGCTGTATGAAAAAGCAACTGAACACAAACTGACAGTTCTCAGTGGCCTTCAGGGTGGCCTGCACCACTCGGAGTTTCTGACCTCAAATGGGGCAGGGGAAGCTGATTTTCAGGTAGACTTAGCTGTGCAATGTCTTCTGACCACATCATGGGGTGTGGGGTGAAGATACCATCAGCAGAGCAAAGGCTGCAAGGAAGCTTATTGCTCTTGGCATAAAACAAATGGCAGTGGCGGGCACCATAAATCCTCCCGATGAGGGAATTATTAGTCACACGGTGACCTGGTGTGAACCTGCAGCCAGTTAAGGGGCATTATTGATCGCTTTCTCAGTCTCCAGGCTCGGAGAGGGCTACCTTGCACTGAAATGTAAACACACCAGGCATTCTTTCAATAACAGCCTTCAAACATCTCTCAGCTCAGAGAAGTTACTGCTTGGTTGGGTTTTGATGCCCCTGCTTAGGAGTAAATGCATAGAGTTTTCAACACACTGGGTACGGGAGCCCTGGCCTGTTTCTTATCTCCTTGAAAGCTTAACCAAAACAGGCACCAACAAAGGGCCACGTTTTCTTGCTCAGTCTCAAAGTCTTCTTCCTAGAGAGAGCCAAATTGTATTCTGTTCCTTCTTCACCAAGCAGAGACCTTTTACTAACGGACACATTACAGACGAGGGTCATACATGGTCCCTCTGGTTTTGCAGCCAAGAGAACTCCCTCTCCCCCTGCATGCCTCTCTGTCCATGTCCCCCATCCTTTTGTGACCTTCAAAGACCAGAAGAGTCCACCTTCGCCACGGTCTCTCAGAGCAGCTTCCCAGGGCAATCTCTCCCTCCTCTTACCTCCTGCAGGGCTGTTGTTTATTTTATTAGGTTGTAAATAGCAAAGGAACCACCTCAGATTGGCTTAGGGAAAAGGGATGTTTATTGGCTTCTAAACCTGGAAGCCTTGGGGTTAACACTGTCTCCACAAACTCAATCAGATGTTGTTCTCTCTTTCTCCAAGGCCAGTCTCAGTCCCTGCCTTGTGGCCAGGTGGGCGTAGAAGGCACTTCGGGCCCAGCTCAGGTAGGCCACAATCCGCCCAAGTCAAATAATTAAAGAGTGATAGACCTGTAGCATTTTCCTCTGGATTACTTTATGTAGTTAGTCGGTCTATAAATGAACAGCTCTTGCCCCATGTGATCAGAAGGGTGTGGTGACCGCACAGCAACAAACTGGGCAAAGGGCACCAACAACCTAAAATACACAAGCAAAACTTGCGCTTCAGCTTTAAACCCTCAGTGTTGGCTTCATTCGAAGTCTAAGAGGCATGGTGTTTTCAGTACAGCATCTGATCTGTGGTGAGGACGCCGACTTCTTTCCGGTTTATCAAGAGGAAATAATTCACTTTGTGGAATTTCTATGAATATTTAGTTTAATGAGATGAGTTCAAAGAATTTGCCCGAATAACATTTTTCCACACAAGCAGAAAACTAGAACTGACAGCACCAATCCAACTAAAACCATCCTTTCACCACAGTGAAGAAGACCCCTTCCACATTAGCCAGTGAACTTAGCTGGAGTGAGAAAGGGAGGAAAGGTTGGCATTCTGTCCTTACTTTGAAACATAAAAATCTGAGGGTACGTCCAACCTTCACACTGACCCACGTTCGGGTCAGCTGCAGGTGGCAGCTCCATGCATTGTCTGCTCTTTGCCTTCAGATCCCTCCAAAAGACAGGAAAGAGCAATAGAGAGGAAATAGAAATCAAAGAACAAGATGGCACACTCGAACCTTGTCAGTAAATACACTTAATGCACACAGTGGGAATCCCTGGCCAGGCTGTCCACTGGAACACTTTGAAATGCCCTGGGTCTCAGCCTCAGCTTATAGCGATCTGATGGGGGGCTTGAGCATCTCACCTATAGGTTACTTTTTAGCTTTGTATTTTCTCAAGAAAGAAAGAAAGCCCCAGATTCCTTCAGCCATGCTCACTGCCTACATTGCCCTCTGGACGCCACCAGGGCTGGGCCTTGCCTCTGTGCCTGAGTCCTCATCCAGAAAATAGCTGGGTGGGGAGTATTTTCCTTATAAAACATCCTGGGCCATTTTCAGGACAAAATAATATCAAATGGTTTATATAGCATTTTATACTTTACTAGAAGCCTGGTGCACGAAATTCATGCATGGGGTGGGGAGGGGGTGGAGGGGAGGCCCTCTGCCCGGCCTGCACCCTCTTCAATCTGAGACCCATCAGACATTTCCTCTCACAATTTGGGATTGCTGGCTCCTAACTGCTCCCCTGCTGGTCTGATTGATGCCTGGTCACCCCCAACTGCCCTCCCCTGCCAGCCTGGTCGCCACTAACTTCCCTCCCCTGCAGGCCATCTTATGGTGATGACATGAGGGCATCATGCAAGGGTGTGAGGACATGAGGGCCACCTAGGCTTTTATTAGTATAGATAAGAATTTTTCATATATAACCCATGTAGTCCTCACACCAATGAGAGAAGCTTTTTTTAAAAAAAAATATCATTGTGTAAATGAAGGTCATATAATGTTCTCAAGGTCAGAGGGCTAGAACATACCCTGAGACTTTCATACTGTGGTGCCTCACATGACAAGAAAGAAAGTGATATAGCACGTTCCCACTGGAACCATGAGGTAAGAGGAAAAGAATTGCGTGCAAACTAATTTAACCCCAAAAGAGGGATTTATTAAGAAGATTCCAGGACATACCAGAATCCCAGGTTACCTAGACCTCAGAAGGGCCAGAGTTCCAGAAAACCCTTGGGAACAAAGCTGCCCTCTCGCCCCAGCTCACTGTGTGTGGAGCCATTCCCTCCGTAGGCCTGTACTGTCCTCTACTAACTCCTCTTTGATCAGACTTCAAATCTGCACCTTGACCTCTCAATCCATTGCCTTTCACAAGTACTAAACACATCCTACATAAAACACAGCTCACATGGGAGTATATTATTCACTGAAGAAAAACACGAGGCTGGACAAAAGGGAGATTATTATGCGTGAAGTTCCAACTCCTAATCATTTTTCAACAAGGTGACATTATTTTTCACACCAAATTTCATATATAGGTTGCTACAAGTTTTATTCAAAAGCTTCAGCTCATTTGTTTTTCTAATATAATCTTCACAGTATAGGATTTCTACTAGTATAGAATAATTACCAATCCTCAATGCTGAATGTTAAATTGAACCTACATGTGAAAAATGGGTGGATTATGGGTGTGCATATGTGTTTTTTTTTTCTAAAAGGAAATATAATTAGTAAATATAAACAAGACTATAAAGGGTGTTGATATTATTTAGAAAGTTCCCAAATGGACATCTGAGAAGATGGTGATACAGACAGTTTCAGGAGCCTTCATCTCCCAAATTTCTCTATTCTGTGGACAAGGACATTTGAACTCAATTGAGAAATGATGGGTTTGACTTGCTTCAGGCCTTCATAGGCTGTTCTTAACGCACAGCAGAAAGATGAATCCCTAAGGAGCTGAAAGGCGAGAGTCTGGCAGGCCTAGTAATCCCAACTTACTCTAGGGGAAGGATGACACGAAAAATGACAGTACATATCCATATTACATCGATATCCACACACATGGATAAGAAACACATCACATAGTTGGCAAATAACTGGGCGGAGTGATGAGTAAACATTTTCGCAAGAATACTGGCCATTACTAAATAAGGTGGGAAAATGTTCATCTAATTATGCACTTCCACAAGTAATGGAAGGGCATAATTAGATGCTCTATCTCCTACAGGAAGTGATTTAGGCTATTAGGATGTGTTTCCCGGCTCTTGGGAATTTCCTAAGAGGACGGATTCCATCTTCCAATTATTTTCTGTAATGAAGCAACGTCCAGGATCAGGAGACAGCCAGATACATGCCCTGCCGGCCCTAACGCAGCCACCGCACAGTCAGTTTTGCAGATTATTGGCAACATGAAGATATTTCTATCAGGATTTCAAGGGGAAGTACAAACGTCAATGAGAAGCTCAGAGCTGACCAGGTTCCTAGATACCATGCCGTCCCCAAGCCTCCCCAATAGAAGAGAGGACAGCGAGTGAAATCTGGCCAGTCTTCCTGGAACCAGCCCTGGCACAGGCCTGAGGATGATGTGGGGGGGTGGGCACATCAGTGGAAAGGGGTCGTGGGAACTCCACTTAGAAGACAGGACAACTCTCCGGTGATCCAGGGAGAACTGTAAAGGGCACAGGATCCCTTGTGGAATGGGAGACAGGGGTTAGTGATCAGCTTGTCAACTTTGCATGAGAATAAATTGAATACCCTTAGGCACAAATAGTGGCACCTGAAACCTTTGTAGTCACTCATGCATATTCTTTCCCCCTGTAGGTACATTTTTAAAGATAATAGGATGGGGAGTTGGGGGTGGGGGTTGGGGGGGAGCCTTCCTTGTACCATTTGATGTATCCGCTCGGGGCAGAAACCTGTCTCAGCCTTGGCTGCACAAGGAGGGTTAACTGCGGGCAGGGCAGCTGCTGCCCCAGGCAGAGGCCAGAAGTCACCTGTCAGCACTCCCAAATCACATCCCAGCCTCTTACTGAGCCTCTTCACAGTCACTGTCTCCCTCCTTTGAAGTTGAGAGCTCTTCTTCCCTCCTCCCCCTGTCCCTTCCTAAACCCTTCAAAGCTCTGTCCAGACCCCCAGATACCATCTATGGACAAGCACCACGCCAGCTATAGGACCCCATTCTTCCGACCAAAGGAGCTGAAGTCCTAAATATAAGTGGAAAGGAAACGTCCAGGTAAACACTACCTTGATCTCATGGAAAGTCATCTTCTGAGGGTCTGTTGACGAGTGTCTTTCTAACTAGCACCAATCAGCACCTTCCCAGGCCGAGGGCCGCTGCATCAAAGCTGAGCAGATGGCTGCACCTGTGTCAACAGGTAGGCCTCCACAGGGGGGAGTAGATGGTGCCATGAGGCAACTCTAGTGAAGGGGTCTCACACCAGGTGATGCGGTCCCTATATTTGGCCTGCTGGTCTGCAAGACAACGTCTGCTGTCCTGTTGAACAGTGATCCGCTCGTCTTTCGCTGCCAGCACCTGGTGCGGCACCTGAGCCGGCCTGCCTTGTTCTATCACTCAAGAACTGTGGCCTGGCGTCCACTTCAGCAAATGTTCTCCTTGTGCTTTGTCTCAGACTGGTTCCTGAGGTAGATCCTGAGACAAGGAATTCATGCCAGTAGGTTGCTTGACAGGCGATCCCAGAAAGCAGCGACGAGGGGTGGGAAGTGAGACCAAGAAGAGATGGCGCTCGGCACTGCATGCCTGCTGCCTGTCAGGCACTTTTACCCACATAACATCAGAGAGACTCACTGCAGCCCCGTGATGGTACCGTTCATTTTCCCCGTGTACAGATGGGGAGACAAACTCAGAGACAAGGGCCCTCCCCTGGGTCCGCGGGAAGGGGTGCAGTGGGATCCTCCCTGCCTGTCTCTACATCAGAGGAGCTTAGCGATCCTGCCCCAAATGCTCCCCAGAGGCTTGGGGTAAAGCGTGGTGTCAGCTGGTGAGCATTCTAGGGCTCATGACCAGATTCTAGAAACACTGGCAGTGGGAGACCCACACTACCGGCTGCGACTGGGAGAATGGAGGATGGAAGGCGCACCTGTTGGGAGCCGGCCTCAGTTCTAAGTGAATTCGGCCACCAGGAAGCAGGCACCTTGAAGACTTAGGTTTTGCTTCCAGCAAGGATTCGTAGCCTGGCCTCCATGAATAGATGTGGGGGTTCGGGGGCAGTGTCTGAACCTCCTGAGATGGTCTGTAAAGTTGTCTTTTCTGGGAACAGGCTGATAATTTGTATTAGAGTCTTAACGATCTGTGACCCAAGCGTTTTCCAGCCACTTCAGCTGGGCCACCCTGGCTAAACACACCAATGCTGGGTGCCTATGGCAGCTCTGGAAGCAGCGGGGACTCAGCTCACCAGTTCTTCAGAATGGCTTGACTCCTCATGTTTTGTCTTCTTCTTTTTAAAATGTGGTCTGCTTTTAATTTTTACATTTTTGTCTCTTTGCTACTAGTATTTATGAGGCAGCAGCAGTAATTTTCCATGGAGAGCTATAGGGAGGGAAATGCAGAGTAATTTAATGATCAAACTGTTTCCTCCTCCTCCTCCATTGTTCCCTGCACTTTCCCCAAAAGGTATAATTTCCTTATCAAATTTACTTTCTTTCATTGACACACATTCATGCTCTTTCAAGCAAGTGAATGTGCCTCATTTAGGAAATCAGCCCTTGCAAATTATACTTCTTTCTGTTGTCAGGCTAGGAAAAGACCTATTAAGAAAATATTTATGTTCAAAGCAGGTATTCTAAAAAAAAAAAAAAAATTCTTCTGTTAAAAATAATTCCCCAGACAAATCTTAACAGGTTCTGATTAAAAGGCCCTTTTTGTTACTCGTGTGAAAAGCAACACAAGCAGACCCCACTCCCCTTTCCTTGCACAGGGCTCACACTGGGGCCGGCACACCTGGGCTCGACTTTCAGAAGCCTGCTAATAGTCGGCATGGCTGCAATCCTCAACCTGATGAACTGTGACTGAGGGTGTCTGCACAGTAATAGAGCTTTCCATGTCCCCCGGACAGAAAAGCAGACACATATGACCAGAATGAAATGGCAACATAGTAATGACATATTTTCCCAATTGGAAATAATGATCATGTGGTCAAAAGGATCCATTCAAGCCAGGGACTGGCTCTTTCCAGGTCCTAGGGGAAGCCAAGGGCCTTCCATGTGGTTACTTCCTTCCTCCCCCCAAATTAGAAGGACAGCAAGACCTGAATCCTTTCTCCTTTGAGAAATCAAGGGGAACACTGGAACCGAGCATAGAAGTGGCAGGGGGTGGGGGTGGGAGGGTATTGGGAGGGGAAGTCCTCGCTGTCTCTTCTCTGGGAAATGGCTGTGGGTTAAGACCAGGCCTAGTGCACTTCTCGGTCATAGATGTCCTTCTCAGAGGTGACAGGAAACCACCGTGTGGGGCTGCCAGATGAAATACAGGGTGCCGAGTGAAATTTCCATGTCAAATGAACAATGTATACCTCTGGTATATAAGTATGCTCCATGCATGTATGTGCCATGCATGTCTCAAGTATTGTATGGGACATCAAAAATTTCCCTGTGGTTTATCTGAAAGTTAACTGAATGTCCTGTATTTTTGTCCTGTGAACCTGACAGCCCTAGCTCGGGGCGAAGGAGGCCCAGACAGGCTGTGACGGATCTAGCCCCAGAACAGCCTTAGAGTCACCCTGGGGCTGTGCATCCTCTCTGGTATCGGCCTGCATGCCACTCGTTTGCTCCAGCCCTTGCCAAAGACAAGGGTCCCTTTTTCACAATCCCTGCACTGATTCTGCAGAGGCACACCACATCGAAGTGCTGGAACAGTTCCCCACAAGCTGTGGTTCAGTAATTGCTCCAAAGCCTTTGGCCTATCTCTTGGGTCTTTTATGCCATCAGAGCAAATTGGCAGCAAGAAGTTTGTAATCCCATTTACATGTGTTTCGGGTTAGGGAGGAGTGGTACGGATTTTGTTTGGAGCAGCATTGTGGTATTGTAAGAAGAGTTGCATTTCAGTTGGAATTAAGTTTGCACATAAGTAAAAAGGTCTGTGACATTTCTTATCCACAATGTAAACCTTACAGGAAAGCAGTTTTGATCTGGGACACCCCTCCTGCAGGAGAATCCAGTGGGGAATTTCCCCCTGCGAGTGGGGGTGCCTTGTATATGCTTGAAGCATGCTACGATTCTAGCACTCACTGTCATGGTTTCTGTTCCCTTTGGGGGACATTTAGTTATCCACTAGGGACTATTTGTCCAATGCCTACAACATGCGGGTCTGAAACACCATTACAGAGAATATAGTTCTTGCTCTCTAGGGGTACACATCGGTTGTAGGTAACAGAGAGAATGAACGATTACAGAACCATCTGATAAATGCTTTACTCAACCTAGAAAGAAATCAGGGAGTCTTCCTGGAGGAGGTGCTATTTGGAGTGTAAAACTCTGAGTGGGAGCCACCTTAGTGGAGAGGAGAGGGAGGCTACTCAGATGGTGGGAGGAAGAGTCTGATGCCCTTGGGGGCTCCCAGGAGGCAGAGCTGAAGAATGGCAGGCGCCAGGGACCGGGCTGCTGTGTTGTGGACACTTGGGAATGATATACAACAGGGTGTGAGAACAGAAGCATGTTGTTTCAGTTTCAACTGAGACTCCAAGAAATGGATGTCACAGTCCAAAGTGGAGACTGAGGCCGATGTGCTGAAGGTGGTGAAGACGAAGCTGCTTCATTACTCCTGTCTCAGCTCCCGCATGGGGCTACAGAAGAGAGGCTGGAGAGGGAGAGTTAGGGATGTGCTGTGCATTCCAAACCCTCCCCAGGGCATGGATGGCTAAGTCTAGACGGTGCAGGACCAGAGACAAAGCCCCTCCCTCCAAGTGAGTGCCCGGCCTGTAGTAGGCATGGGCTGGCAAGGAGGAGTGCTTTTAGGTGAAATTGCATATACTGATTAAGTCATTACATGTACACCAACATTTTCCTGGGCATGTTTATTGGTTGAAAGGGACCAGCATAGTGACAGGAACGGGGCCACTGGTTTTCACCCCAAAGATGACAAAGGTGGCCTACAGAGAGTGGTGGAAAAGCAGAGCCTGGTGGAGCAGGAGGCGGGGGGGGCGTGACCCCCGAGAAGCCTGGCATCTCAGGGGGCTGGCGTTCCTTGTTCACTGCAGTCCCTTAGGATTCCAGTCTTTGCTTCCTCTGGGTTTCATGGGACATCTGTTCTTTCTATTCATTCTTCTTCTATGGAAGCTTAAGTGAGGTTGAAAGGGTTTCTACTTTAAGGCTTCTGAAGGGTAGAAGATAGGTACACTGACCTTCAGGGGCTCTGTCACCCCAAGAATTGGGAATCTGTGGCTGATGGTATCACTCACAGCTCTGACATGCACACTGCTGGTACCCACGGCCCCTCTTCTTGTCACCCTGCCTAAGAGTACATCCATGCTTCCTGCTCTGTTCACCATCTCAGGTCACCCCAGCACTCAGCATTTCTTTAGCATTTGTGACCCGCCTGCAGGTCCCCGGATCCCTCCCTCAGTGCGGAGCTTAAAGAGGGAACGTGGCTACTTTACACATCTTATCCCCTCTGATCACGGAGCCAGGGTGCCACAGGCATATAATAAATCCTTCGGGAAGGACGTTCACGATATGGCAGCGAGGATGGACAAATAGCAGGATCCCAGGAAGGAAGGAGTGCAGGCAAATTGTCAGAAAGAGAAGCTGGGAAGCCGACACAATCACTTTCTCTTGTGTGCAGTTCCAACCGGCCAAGGTCAGGGAGTTCAGCTGGGCCTGGTGGCCCCCTCGCTTCCCCTCATCCAGACTTTTGTCTTCAGCAGCGAGCAGGGGATGGGGAATTCTGGTTGGACCTCAGACTCCGTGCAAGAGCTTTTTAATGCTTTGCTTTACAACTTGGTTATAAAACAGGAGGATTTCATGGCATGTAATACGGGTTTCTTTTCTCGGGGGATAGGGGTAAGATAAGACCCCTGAGAATCCTTTATTGCTGTTATGGGGGGAGTTCATTGGGTTTTCCAAGCCAAATACTCTTATATTACTAGAAAGAGGAATCGTGTTTGTGTATTAAATTATTTGCATGGTTAGTCTATTCTTGTTGAACTTCACAGACTTAAAGCACACGGTGAGATGAGGACTGAAAACCCCCAAGCGCCTGCACGTGAGAAAGGAAATGAAGTTGTTATGAAACAGCTGCTCTCAGGTCTTTTTCAGCCTCACTACAAAGCAGGGAGCCACATTCTGACCACAGGAGTTTTGCTTCCTTTTCAGAGATTCGTTCCATGTGTGATCGGGGAAAGCATGCCACCGTGCCTTGTGGATTGTGAAGCACCAAGTGTTGTAGTGCCACGTGTGGATTTTTCTTGGTCTCGTGAAACACTCGATACCTGGCTGAGTTTGCTGGGTTTCTGAAATGAAGATTGCTTCTTCTTCTTTTTTAAATAATATTTTTTTAAATTGATTTTAGAGAGGAAGGGAGAGGGAGTGAGAGATAGAAAGATCAATGATGAGAGAGAGTCATTGATTGGCTGCCACCTGCATGCCTCCTACGGGGAGTCGGAAATCCCGGCATGTGCCCCGATCGGGAATCGAGCCGTGACCTGCTGGTTCATAGGGCGATGCTCAACCCCAGAACCACAGTGGCAGGCTGAAGACTGCTTCTTACCGAGTTGGAGGTAAAATGGTGCCATTGATGACTGGCATGCTCATAAGAGAAACGGGCCTCTTTCTAGCTCATTCTGGCAGGCCGGCCTCTCCGGTCACCCTCTGAAGCCACTGGGCTTCAATGGCCAGTGCAGTCTTCCCTGTCTTTCTCTGTGCAAGGGTGGGGCTATTCCATGTTATGGTAACACACAGCTACTGTTTCTCTACAGATATAATAAAACGTGCTGTCAGTTCTTGAGAATTACAGTGAAAATTAGATTTAAGGGAGCACTAGTGTCCTCGGAGGTCTGCTATGAAGTGCAAGGACCAGCTGTCGTCCCTTGACCTTGGGGAGGGAATTCAGGTTGCCAGCTTGGCCACCCTCCTGAGTGATGGCAGCGAGTCTTCTCATTATTTCAGACTTCAGCAATAATGAGTCTAGGAATGCAGAAAGCATAGCTCAGAACAAAGAAAATAAAAATTGTCCAGAGAATCCCATACAGATAATGATTGTTTAAAATATTATACTTATTTTTTCTGTTTAACATAATTCAAATCATAGGCTATAAAAACGTAGGCACAGTTACTGAAGTTTAAGTCCTAAGAGATGCTCGAAATAATTAGTGATAATTTGTCACTAATTATCTTCAAAACAAAACATAAAGATCAAGCCCCACAAATATATAATCAGAACTGGTTTAGATTTGGCCACAAGTTCGTTATTTAATTGCTCATACTTTTTTTTTTTTTTTTTTTGCATACCAAATCTTTTTTTTTTTTAATTTTTAAAATTTCTTCCAGAAACAGAACCTTTAAAGAAGTTCCTTTAAGGAAGGTTTGTTGCTTTAAAAATTCAATTTCTGATAGTCCAGAAGTTTTATTTTTTACTGTATAAGTGCATAATACTTTATTGTCAAAATGCTCTTTGGGAAATGTCATTGAAAATAATTTAAAAAATGAAATGCAACCTTGGGGTGATGAAAATGTTCTGAGATTAGATTTTGGTGATGGTGACAGAACTCTGCAAATTTCCTAGAGTCCTGAACTGTCCACATGACAGGTGAACCCTGTGGTTTTAGCTCATAAAAGGCTTTTATTTTGCATTCATTCTTAACAGAGGACTATCCTGGGTTTGCAATTCTGGATTGATGGCGACTTTTTTGGAGTGTATTTCCTAAAGGCAATGAACAACAAGGGCCCACACACTCATGCTATTCTTAAAACTTTAACTGTAGCATCTTTGGTAAAAAAAAATTAGAGCTGTTTAATGAAACAGGCTTTCCTCCTCGGGGTCCCCACACACAGCTGCAGGGTCCATTCCTCCTGAAGGCTCCTTCCCACCAGGTGTCTTGACCACCAGGTGGGTCTGGATGTCTCAGAAGTTGCATTGCAGAAGGTTTGAGTGATTTCATTTGTAACTAACGGTGGGGTGAAGATATTCATCATAGGGGTGTGCTCCTCCCGTGGCTGATTTCTGAGTGTGAGGATAAGAAGCAGGGCGGTCATCGTTGGCGCCAGAGGTTGGTTGTCATGTCTTGTGTTTAGTAGAAGACAAGTGGTGGAGATATATGAACCATCCCACTCATTTCCAGAGCACGGACGGGTTCATAGTGATTGCACATCATCACTTCCTGCCATGCAGCCGAGGAAGTTTCTGCCTCTCCATGTTCTCATCATGATGGCACATGGTGTGATGGCTGGCAAGAACTGGCTATCAGGGACACCCACTGGCCTTCTGACAAGTGTACATTGAAAGTGAACAATCAAGGCACCAGCTCTCCAGCGGTGTGATTCCTATTCCATGCCCATCCTGTCCCGTGCCTGTGCTCACAAGATTGGTGGCTGTCCTGGCCAGTGTGTGCACTCCGGGAGCTGTACGGGAGAGGTCAGTAATGCCTTTCCCGTACCCACATCAGGGTCCCGTGGGCCTGGAATGCCTGCTTTATCAGATGAGGTCCTGGCAGGAGATGCTGGGGTCAGACAGGCACCCCCTGCCCACACACCTGCCGGGCTAGCATGCTGACCCACAGCATCGGGTTAAAGACAAGGTCTCGGCTTCTAGCTGTGCAGTCAGGATGGGCATGTCAACATTCCTCTTGTCACCGGGCAGTCAATGCGTGCTGACTGATGAGACATTTGGTGCTTTGCTTTGTTTCAGGCGAGATGTGCTCAGACTGGCTTCAGGCAAGGTGGCTGCTCCTAAAACAAGTGACCAATCCCTAACCAGGCCAGAGATGGAGAGGCCCAACAGCTGGGCAAGGCTGTGGCAGGCAGGGTTCTCTGGGAGCCTCTGCTCCCTTCTCTGTGACAGGTAATGTCCATGATCCTCCCTGCAGGGCTGTCACTAGAGTTCAAAGAGATAAATGCAACGTTGGCAAAGAGCAGACACTCCGTAGGTATTTACTTGTTGCTGCGATCATTTCCTTTCTTGTCAATAAAACCACTTGGCTTGTCCCATCCATCTGCACCTGGCTGCTCTCTGGACCACTGCATTGACCACCATGGCTGCCAGTCTCGGCTCTGCTCTGGGTGACTCCTGGCTAAGCCTCCACCTTGTGTCAAGGCCTTGTCTCAGAGATGGTGTCTTTCCCTCATGGGAGTCTCCACCTTGGTTCGCTGCCCACTTCTGCACCGTAGATGCACCTGTCCTCTGGCCTCCATCCACAGGGCACTGCCCACCTCAGCGTCTCACATCCACCTGAGGGCTAGTCCCGCAAGGGCCTGGGTAACACGAAGAGGGGCTGTGTGACCCGCTCCCACTTCTCCTTCGCCCTCCCAGCACTCAGGCTCCTTCCCAGGCCCCAGGAGGCTGAGCCCTCATGCTCTTCAGCCCAGCACCCCTCCTGTCAGCCAGGGAAGTCCTCGATCAGGCACCCAGGGGCCCCAGCGGTGACTGTGAGCTGTAAGTGTCAGTCACCAAGACCAGGTGTGTGGCCCAAGAAGGAAAGTATGCATCTGGCCCCTGGGAGGAATGGGAGGAACCCAGAAAGCACTTCCTGTGGACCTCTGAGGCCCTGACATGCGGGGGCCATCCTGCCAGCCATCTCTCAGAGGTCACTGTCACTGTGGGAGAATGGGATCCAGGTGCCTGGGCATCCACATACTAATGGACCTCACTATCAAAACAGGTTGTGTGGGAACTGTCTCCTATTCTCTGTTCTCCACCAGTTAATCCACAGAAGGAAGGCTTCGAAGTGGCAAATGGAGTATTTGCAAACAACAGAAGTGCCTTGGGCTATTTAAAATAATGTTTCTCTCACTGATCATGTGGACTTCCTTGATTTACATTTTAGCCCAGCCCTCCCAGCCCTCCATATGCCTGGATCCCGTGCTCTTGGTGCTCTGGTTCTTGCCAGCAGGACTTGCCAGCCTGGACCTGTCCCGGCAAAGCCCAGGCTGGGGCTCTGAGGCCTAGCTTCTGTCATACCTGCCTTGGGACTCGGGGGCCAGTATCTGGACTCTGGCCTTGCTCCTCATGATCAAACTTTCCCTTTGGAGGGGAGAGAGAAAATGGTGGCAGAATAGACATATGTTTCTTGAGCCTTGTCCAGAGCAAATAGAGGGAGCAGCTGAAACGAGTGGAATCCAGCCCGAATTGGCAAAGGAGACACAGCTAGTGAGATAGCTTGCAGCTGGGAAGGGCAGAGATTCCCTGGAAAAAGGTAAAATAAAAAATCTAGACAGTAGAATCTGCCAGATCTCTGTACTCAGAAGGTCAGGAAGAAACTATAGGGCGCCAAGCCACCTCCTTGAGGACAAAGCATCTGTCTGTGAAAAAAGGGTCCACAGGACTGTGGGAGGTAGAGGATTTTGGAATCTGAGTTCAGAGGCAGCCCTGAAGACTGCCCGAATACGCAGTGCCGGCAACAGAGGAACTTGCAGAGAGGCAGTCCCTCCTCGCACTGGGGCTGGCGCCTTTCTCCACTGAACCTAGTTCATAGGACCTTTCAGATACAGACACTTATCCGTGGCCGAGGTGCAGGAGAAGGGGTAGAGTTGTGGAATCTGGGAAGAGTAAGCAGTGAACAGTCAAAGCGAGGAGGTACAGCGAGTCTGGTGCTGAGTCATATCTAAGCCCCCTTGACATTTTCTCCTGAGAGATAGCCACTCCCACTAGTCTCCAGGCAACCAATATAGCCACATCCAGATTCCACCCTGAATAACACCAGGGAATCTGGATACTCCCTGTGGCCATAGGAAAAGTGTGTCTTGGATTTGTCACAGTGGAGGGTGCTACACTTGAAAGAACCAGCAGAGTTCTCTTTTGCCTCTTGGCATTTTTAAAGAATTAGTTTCTTCCCATAAGAATACAGCAAAAATTGGGACACTCCCTTCCATGGCTGCTGACTTCCAGACACCACAGTTGTGCCTCTCAAGCTCACAGGCCTACATCAAGAGAACCCAAATAGCTCAAGTAGGGAGCTACACTAGATTATCAACCTCAGGATGCCTGAGAGATTACACCAGTAGCACCATCACCAAAAGAACCTGGGTAGCAAAGCAATTGGATTTACAATTAAGACATTTCAGGAAAACATGGGGAGACAAAAAAGCAATTCTTAAAGGAAAGAAAAAGAGGAATCACCAGAAAAGGAATTAAATGAAATTGAGGCCAGCAGCTTATCAGAGAAAGAATTCAGAGTAATGGTTATAAGGATGTTTAAACGGATGAATGACAAATACACACAACTCAATGAGAACTATAAGGAGCTGAATGAGAATGCCACCAACATGAAAAGAAACCAAGAGGAGATGAAGAACAACATAGCTGCAATAAAGAACATATTGGAAGGCTTAAACAGTAGACTAGAGGAGGTTGAGGACCGAATCAGTGAATTAGAAGACCAGGTAGGAAAACACACACAAACACAGCAGCAACTGAAAAGAAGACTTAAAAAGCAAGAGGAGAGCCTAAGGGAGCTTTGGGATAACACAAAATGAAACAACATTCACTTAATTGGAATACCAGAAGGAGAGGAAGAGAAACAAGGAATAGAAAACCTGTTTGAAGAAATAATGACAGAAAGCTTCCCAGATATTGGCAAGAGAAAACTATGCAAGTCCAAGAAGTACAGAGTCCCAAACAAGTTGAACCCCAAAAGACCAACACCAAGACACATCATAATTAAATTGGCGAGCACTAATGACAAAATAAAAATCTTAAAGGCTGCCAGAGAGAGACAAAAAGTTACCTACCAGGCATCTCCTATTAGAATATCAACTGATTTCTCAACAGAAACATACCAGACCAGAAGGGAATGGAATGAAATATACAAAGTGATGCAAAGCAAAGGACTGAATCCAAGAATACTATATACAGCAAGGCTATCATTCAAAATTGAAGTTGGAATCAGGAGCTTCACAGACAAAAAAAGGCTAAGAGAGTTTATCACTACCAAGCCAGCAATGCAAGAAATGCTAACGGGGCTGCTGTAAAAAGAAGAAAGAGAAAGACAAAAAGAAACACAAACACTAAGGAAACATATGACAACAAACAGGTACTTGTCAATAATCACCTTAAATGTAAATGGATTAAATGCACCAATCAAAAGACATAGGGTAGCTGAATGGATAAGAAAACATGACCCACATATATGCTGTCTTCAAGAGACCCACCTCAGAACAAAAGATCGACACAGACTGAAAGTGAAGGTATGGAAAAACATTTTTCAGGCAAATGGAAATGAGAAAAAGGCTGGGGTTGCAATACTTGTATCTGGTAAAATAGATCTCAAAGTAAAGGCCATAACAAGAGATAAGGAAGGCCACTACATAATACTAAAGGGAGCAATTCAACAAGAAGATATAACTCTGGTAAACATATATGCACCCAGTGCAGGAGCACCCAAATACACAAACTTTCCCTTCAAACCCCTAACCTCGGTTTCTTCCCCTGGTGGGACTTTCTGCTGTTTCCAGTCCCATACCCTGACTCACAGGATGTACATATCCGCTGGGCAGCCCAGGGGACTCTCCAAAGCAAAATGGTGATGCTATTTTACAATGGAAGCATGTGAAAAGTGGTGGGAGAAAGAGAGAGACATTCCTAGTGAGCAGCTTTGGGCAGGGATTTGTGAATGTGTCCCGAGGGTGGGCGAGGGCGACAGGAGGGGACAAATGCTGGGGAGAGAGGGTGGATCGCTTTCTACCTACCTGTCCTTGATCTATATGTAGTTCATTCAACATGTTTCTAATTTGCATGGTGAACAGAGGAGAAAAATTAGTAAAACCAGACCGAAGGAACATAGTCCCTTGAAAAACTATCTGGGAGGTATCACTGTTTTCTTCAGGTCCTGTCCTCCCCATTCCATTGTGTGCATCCTGCCGACTGTGAAAGGCTGCAGTGACCCCAAACAGCTTCTTTGGGGGGTGGGTAGGAGGGGCAATTTTATTTGAAAAAATAGAGTAGAGGGGAGCTTGTCCACAAAGGGCACATGTACAAGGCATGCATGTGGGGAACCTTGCAGAGGTGACAGACAGGCCTGCAGTGCCCAGTGGTCCTGGAGCAGGCGAGAAATTGTGTGAAACATCGAGGAAGTGACACGCCAGGTAAATACCTTTCTCTTCCTATTCTGATTTCAAGTTCCCCTTTGGCACGTGCTTGGGGGTTTCGAGTGGCACAGGTATTTTCTTTTCATAAGGTTGTATTTTTTTCTTAAAGGGACCACCCGAACTGAGTCAGCCCCACCTCATGGAGAAACAGAGTTGCCTGGTGCCAGTGGCTCCGGTGTCACCAGTTGCCTGGATGAGGGTGAACAGCAGGGTAGTATTTCCCTCCTGTCTGCTGCCGAATCCCACAGAGGCCAGAGTGCCCAGGAGCCAGCTAATGAACCCGCCCACTGGGTCTGCCTCGGGGCAGAGGCCAGGTGGAGGAGGGCAGAGTGTGGGCCTGAAGTAGAGAACCATAGGTCTCAGCATCTATATGTTTCCCACCTAAAGATACCACTGGTGACAGGGCATCTTTATGTTTGCAGTCCTTTAAGGGAGGCAGAAAAGACCCAGGCACAGATCAGCCAATAATGAAAGCTAGAACATTGAGAAAACAGATTCCTGAGGGCCATGGTCAAGGAGACTGGCTGGGCTGGAAAATGAGCTGCAATTTGACACAGAATCTCAGATTCAGTTAAAATTCAGATAGAGAAGTATCCAGTGACAAGCTGAGATAGAAAGGCAAGTCCTTGTCCTTCCGATGTGGTTAAGAGTCCTTCTGTGGCCACCCCATGGCACAGGGGAGGTTCGTTCCTAAGATTCTTATACGAACACTAGAGACCCAGTACACGAATTTGTTCGTGGTGTCCCTCGCCTTGAACTGTGGGATTGGGCTGAAACCAGCTCTCGGACATTCCCCAAGAGGGTGTAGGCCAGGCCGAGGGATCCTGCTGGTGCACGATTGGTACTGGGAAGGGACGCAGGAGGTTGGCCAGCAAGAGAGGGACCACAGAAGGGGTCCAGGGCATGTCCAGACCTTCTTGCTCAGTCCCAATTGGCCAGACTCCAGCAGCAAGCTAACCTACCAGTTTGAATGTCTGCCCCTTGGTAGTCAGTGCACATCATAGCAAGCCGTTGAGCAGCCTTATGCTTTGATTGGTTGAATGGCCAACTGACCGACTGGGCACTTAGCATATTAGACTTTTTATTATATAGGATGCTGTATATCTATAAGCTACATATTAGTCAGAGTCAACAATTACAGAAACAATGTCAAAGAACGTGGGATGGGTTATAATTCTCCACTATTAAAAGATCGCACTAGGCCTCTGCAGCCATGGGGGAGTGGTGGGTTCTCAACGGGAGGGAGCATAAGTTTCATGAGGAACAAGGTGGGGTATCAGTCAGGGTCCAGACCAGAGAGAGAAACCACATAGTAACTTGAACAAGGAAGGCTTTATGTAAAGGATTATTAACTTAACAGAGGTCTGGGGAAGGAGGGATGGTGAGTAAGAAGTGAAGAGAATCTAAAGAAGACAGGATTGGCAGACACAGGAGCAGCCAAGACCCCAGGGCTGAGACCCAGACTTCACTGAGGAAAATACAGCTAGGGCTTTCCGTGGCAGAGATGTTGCAATGGTGACACACGCAGGTCTTACCAGAACTCGGTAAGGGTACCAGGGAAAGCTGTTCATGGGGAAATATTTCATCAGAGGGCACCGAGATTTTGTACCAAAATCCCACCCAGGGGTACTGGGGGAAGTGGTTGGCTGCTGCTGGATACCATGAGATGAGGGAACTGGGAAGTTTCTCCTGCCATGTCTCTCTGGTCCCCTCCACTGACAAAGCTGAACATCATGCCATTTGGTAAAGTAAATGTATTTAAAGGGCTCATGTCCATTTTTACAGAACATGCAAAAGTGTGAATTAGTGGCTGAGAGGCAATGCATACATGTCAGGTTTGGAAGTTTGGAAGGAACTTAAAGGTCCTGTTGAATCCCAGATCCTCACATCTCATCAAGTGGTTTCCAGGCTATGAGACATCTGTGACAAGGGAGCTAAGTACAGTCTGAGACGTCCCTCCGCACATGGAGGCAGCATCCACCACTGGTTCTTTTTCTGGGCATATTTATCTACATCTCTCACCTGACAGTTCTTCAGATACATGAACTGGCTCCTTCTGCTTTGCTTCTCCCCCGCCTCTTCTGCCTCTTGTAAACGGCACATCCTTACGGCCTCCCTGGCAATTCAGAAGCCTTTCACTCTACCAAGGATGGCCTTGAGTGCACCTCCATAAGCCTAGGTCTCTCTCCAAACCTGTCCTAAGTGTTCACAGTGGAGCAGGAGATGGTCACGCCTAACTGTCCCTGCCTTGTTGGCCACAGTGGTTGACCTAAGGAGTCACTCCTGATCTATGTCAGAAATGGGACTTTTCAAACTGGTGCTAGGAAAGAGAAGTCTCTATTTATCAATTTTGGTGATGAGCCAAAGAAGCTGTCTTCTGTCCTGATTCCAGCCAGAGAGAACACATCCAGGAAGAGGTGTGGAGGTGGAAACTACGAGAAAGTCCTGATGCCATCAGAGTCCCAGCATCGGGGCCTCTTTGCCTGGATCAGGCTAGTTGAGCCAATAAAACCCTTCTTTTTGCTTGAGCTAGTTAAAGTTGGATTTCTGGCAATTAACAATAAGGGACATCCTAACTTTAAAGGAAAAATGAGGCAAGAGCATCATTGGCTTGCTTCTTTGGGACAGGCTTTCTGTAGAAGCAAATATAACTTTAAGGAGAAACTCTGGAAATCTGTTGTTAATTATTTTTAAGAAAAGTGTATGATTTTGAAAGTGAGATCTTGGTCTGCCCCATTTCTTCCTTTTTTCTTTCTGAACAGGAAAAAAGGAAGGAAGGAAGACGAGAAGGAAGAAAGGGTGTCTAATTTGAACTCATATTTTTAGGCTTTTTTTTAGAGGTCTTTACAAACATAGGTGGAAATTAAAATGTCTAATTATCGGAATATATAAAATTTGTAATCTTGAAATCCATATCCACTGAAATGATTGTATAAGATATACTCAAATGTTTTCTTTGTCTTCAGGTTTAGATCTTTTCCAACGGAATCGGTGTTAGGTTTTGAAGTTAAAATCTATATATTGAAGCTGGGGGAGTGTGAAACGACAATACTGTGGAACGTTGTCAAAGTTTCAGAAAAATGAGGCTGCGGTTTGACCCAATGTCCTTGGTATCCCATTAGGCTTCCATGCTTTGATACGCTCTTGTGGGAGAAGTTTCTTGGACTCGCTCAGAGATCAGAAAACATCCTTTTCTGTGTCAAACTTGACAATGGAGTGAAAGTAGAGAAAGCAACGCTTCACCCAGAACTCTCTATTCAAGTTTATTTTCCTCTTCTTAAATGTAAAGGCTAAAATGAAAAATTTCAAACATAGAGAAGAGAAAGTCATGTAAAGTCTACCTGTGTGCCACCAATGAGGTCTAACAAATGTGGACATTTTGCCGAAGAAATAAAAATAGTACAGAGATGGTGTAGATGCCCCCGTGTATCCCACTGTATCCCAGTTCTCTCTCTCTCCTCAGAGGTACTAGTAACCATTGTCTTCAAGTTGGTGGATGGCCTTTCTCACATCTACATAGGCAGGGATTTTCACTTTAGCCTTTCTGGTGGGTGTTCAGTGGTAGGGCATTGTGATTCTAATTTTATTTTTCCAATGACTAAGGAAGTCATCCACTTATCATGTTTATTGACCATCTAGATAGCCCTCTGTATGAAATACCTATTCAAGCTCTTTGCCGACTTTTAAGGTGTATGGTTTTCCATTTTCCTAAAACATTTAACATTGGCCCTTTCCTAACTCCCTTCCACCCCCCAATTCTATGAGGCAGAAGGTGAGAGAAATATGAAGAGGGCAAACACCTGATTCAAACATGAGGTTCATCTGAGTTTATTCATTCAGTTAATATTGAGGAGAATCTACTATGTGCCAAATACCGTGTGTCACAACGGGGTACGGCATTGAACAAATTAACAACATTCTTGCCCTCAAGGACTTATACCTGAGTGGGGAGAAAATGAACAATAAATGGGTGACTTTGGATGGTGATCAATGCTATGAAGAATAACAAGGGTGTATCTGGGGTGGGGGATATTTTGGCTAGAGCGGTGAAATAAGGTTTTTCTAAAGAAATTATATTAAATCATACATCAGAATAAGAGAAGGAGTAGCCATATAACAATCATTGGGAAAAGTATTCCAGGAAGAGGAAGCGTTAGGTACAAAGGTCCTGAGGTAGAAACAAGTTGCTCTGAATATTACCAAGAGAGTATGCATTATCTTATTTGGACCAAAACTATTATAATAGACTAATAGCCCTGCACATGAATCTATGCACCAGTAGCTCTCTGCAGGGCCTGGCTGCTCCATGCCCGCTGCCCAGAGGTTCTCCTCGGCCCAGAGGCCCATCCCGGCCAGGCTCAGAACGCTTGCCTCCTCGCCGGGATGATGGAGCAGCACTGCCCACTCTCAGCGGCTGCCCCTCCAGACTGGGGGACTCCAGTGGGGCTGAGAGGCTGGGGCACTGCCATCTTGTGGCTATGGGTGCTGTCATCTTTGTGACAGAATGATGGTTAATTTGCATATTACCCTTTTATTAGGTAGGATGTCATGGATGCCGAATCTGGTGTCTTGCTGTTTTCAGATCCCCTAACTCCCTCATATTTCTGTGTCCCTCCCCCACATTTAATGTGGGTTTACTGCCCAGACTTGTAATAGAAATGAGTTGGAGAGACTGACCTGGGATTAGGAGCACTTCCACCCACTCTCACTGGCAACAGGAAGTATCTGGGGTTTACATTCCCCTTCCCACCTGTCCAGCAGCCCTGGTGCAGTGGTTGAAGATCCAGCTCCCGTGCCTAGAGTTGGGGCAGATTCAGAGAGTGGTTAGACTTCAGAAAGTCAAAGAGTCAGGCTGCAGCTGAGGTTTAGTCAGAATTGTACCACTAGCTATCTTTCCCCATTCATTGTACATTTCTTCTGGGAGCAATGCCTTCATGAATCTGCTGCCCCTGATTCACATCCCAGGGTGTGCTTTTAAGGAATCCAACCTAAGACAGACTAATATGTTGTTACACTGGGTTTTCTTTTAAGAGCATGTCTCTCTTAAAAAATGACTGCCTGTGTAGATATGAGAAAGGCTATCCACCGACTTACAGTTACCTCTGAGGGGAGAGAAATGGGATAGAATGGGATACATGGGGGTATCTATACCATCTCTGTACTATTTTTATTTCTTCAGGCAAAATGTCCACATCTGTTAGATCTTATTGGTGGCACAGAGGTGACGTTACATGACTTGCTATCTCTTCGTAGAACAGCATATGCTGCTTCCGCCTCTCCACCAGCATTACCATTGGGCAGGTTGCCCACTCCCTTGGGGCCTTATTTCCTCAGTTACCAACGTGAGGTAGGGAAGACTAGGGCACCTTCTACTGTTGCTGTGAAGATTCCATGAAAGAATGTAGGCAAAACATTTAGTGGAGAGACCGGCCGAGAAAACGCTCACATTTAGCTTTGATGATGAAACCTTGCAAGCTTTATCAGTGTCCATCAAAGGTCACAAGCCTGAGTTATGTATCTTTTGTAATCCTGAAAAAATGCTCTGTGTCACTGGGATTTGGCTGGGGCCAGGGGCCCGGCTTTGCTGGGACCTGCCAAATGCCTTTAAGGGAAAGCCTTTCACTTAATTCTGAGAAGCACCTAGCAAGAATAGAAGGTTCTATTATATATATTTATATATTTTAAAAAGGTCCTAATATTAAAAAAGGCTAAATTGCTTTGGAGACATGGTGTGGAAGTTGGGGTTCCAAGGCATCCCTGTCTGGACAGAGCCCAAGCTCTTGGGAATCTATGTCTACTCCTAGGTCCTTCCCTGGAAGCAGCAGTGTGGTAGCTGTCACTCAGAGGGAGGTGGGGTCCTAGCTGAGAGGACTCTCACTAGGCCCAACCTCTAATGGGGACACTTCTTGGCAGGGGCGGGGCTCCAGGGTTCCACCAGCCTTGTATGATATTCTGAGGTTGTTCCTGGGCAAAGTCCATCTTCAGTCCCCAAGCCAGCCTGCAGTTGAGTTTCTGGGGTCACATCTGCAGTCACCAGTATCCATGCAGACTCCTAACTGCTCACCAACCCGCTCCCTCCCCCAACCTCTCTCTTCTCCCCCTCCCCCCAAGACCTGCCTGGCTCTCCAGGGTCCCAGAGCTGTTGAAGTGAGACAGGTTTGGGGCAGGAGGCTGAGTCAGGCTGCCACACCTGCACGAAATCTGATGGGAGTGGGATGGGGCGCGCCTGCTCCTGGAGCCTCAAATCCCAGGTGCAGATTTCAGAGCCAGGGAGCCAGGCTGGAACCCCTCCCCTCTCTCACACCTCTCACACTAAGGGCAGCACTAGCAACTGGCAAGGAAACCGAGTTGTGAGTCAGCCGGGTCAGCCGCCCTCCTGCCTCCTCAGAATTTCCTGTTAGGGTAACTCACACCTCCTAAGCTAATCACGTGCGACCCTCCCTTACAAATGTGAGCCTTCCAAAAGCTGGGGGACACTTCCCAGCTGTCCAAGAGGCATTTCAGGTTCTGGGGTGATGCAATCTTGTTTCCTTAGAAAGCACCGCTTCCTTACCCTCACATTTGCCCTAGGACCGGTTCCTGGACGGGTGGGGGTGGGAACACTCAGGCAACGCAGACTCGGGAGGGTGCAGGCCCCAACCCAGGGCGCCTGGTGCGCAGTGGCTCCTCCCTCTGCTGCGAGTCCCAGATCCAAGTCCAGCTGCTGCCTGCGCCCCACCGCCCCGCTGCCCGGCCGCCCCGCAGAGTAGGGACTGAACTGGGTTCTTTTTTTACAACTACTTTGCATTTTCCTTCCTCCACGGTTAGCAACCGCATCCTGTCGCAGGTTTCTCTCAAGGCTTGTTTCCTTTTCAAGAGAGCAGATTCAAACCCATCCTGTATTTCAGTCCAGGAACAGATTGCCTAGTTCACAGACACAGACAGGCAAGCCTGTGGTCAGTGTCACAGAAGAGCCCTCTGCTTGGCGGCGTGGGGTGTGGGTGCGGTGCCAGCAGGCGCCGAGGCAGGGTCACCGCGAGGAAAACAGGACCCAAAAAAGTGATGAACGAGCATTCTTACCGCCCCCCCCCCCCCGCCCTTGCTTGAGGGGTGTGCGGAGGGAGCCTCCCGCAGTTTTCCTGGACAGCAGCTTTCTCTGGGAGCGTGAGGCAGACCCTGTGGGGCCCCTGGATCAGGGAGGGCTCCTGGGAGCAGAACCCGTCCGAGGGTCACCGGAGAGCAGGTGTGCCCTCAGCTCCCTGAAGATTTCTCTAAACAAAATACTGCCTTTGCTAAGGGCTCTCTCCACACTGAGGCCTCCAGCCGCTGGGGAGTTTGACCTCCTCCCCTCTCCCCGCTCCAGCCCCGGAGCTGGCTGCCTGCTCTTATTTTTAGTAAACGTATAAAAAGAATCTAAAGTTTTAGCTCCGGTGGGGAAAAGTGGAAATAGGCAAGTGACGCACGTGGTGCGGCTCCTCTCAGAGAACCCCATTCCAAGCAGAAAACCAGAAGAAAAAAAAAAAGCAAACATGACACATGCATGGTTTTAAAAGTGAAAGTTGAGGTCCCTGCTTTGTGGTTCTTTTTCTAAATAGGGCATGAGAGGTGAGTGCTCTGTGGAACACATTTTTAGGTTTAATTCCTCCACGGACAGAACTTTAGCTACACATTTCTAGATAAGCAGTAGATTTTTAATAGTAATAGTAGTAATAACATGTTGGTTAAACCTGACTCAGGAAAAGATATCATCAAAAAGACATTTTTTCAACCCCTAATGTGTGCCTGGTACTGTGTAGGAACTTCAGAATATCATTTTGCCTAGGTTTTCAAGGCAGGCCTACAGAAATTAAAAAAAAAAAAGAATTCAAATAAAAGCGATTGAAATCTATTCTAGAGGTTCTTTCCCCTCGCTTTTGGGGGATATATATGATACCAATTGATTGCGTCTACAAAAACTGTGACTTCTATTTTGAAGAAATTAACAAAGAAAACCCAGGCTGAATAAATTAGCACCCAGGTTCAGAAGTTCAGAGCATTTGTCTGGGAACAAAGTCTTCCCCAGAGCTGAGAGGCATTCAGAGGGAGCTCTCCGTGTTAATGGGAATGTTAAAGATATACCTGAGACCAGATAAATATTTGACAATCTCACAAAGCACTAAGGTTTCTTTGCAGTTTTTCTTCTGCTGACACGTTTCCCCCCCATGGGGTCTGGACCTTGTGGCTTCATTACACTTTGCAAATGAAGGAAGGTGGGGGTTTTCCAAGAGTGCGCTGGTGTGGAGGAGCTTTGCTGGAAGCAGCAGACCGGGGTTTACAAAGAGGGGTGTGTGTGTGCGTGCATGCATGCATGTGTGTCTGCATTTGAGATGGGGGGTGGGGTGAGGGTGGCACGGGGTGGGGGGGGGGGGCGGGGACGGAGGGAGGGAGGGAGGGAGGAAGATGTGGGTTGTTACAAAGCTGCCATCTAGAGGCGCCTTCCTGCAGTGTATATATGTGAGTCTGCAGCCCTGGAGCTCACAGTTCCTCCTAACTGCTCAGCCCCGAAGGCAGGCAGGGAGCGTAGGAGCCAGGATAGGAGCCAGGAAAGCCAGCCCTAAGTGAGAGATAGCAGAGGTAAGGAAACTGCTCCCTCTTCAGCCCTGGTGGGAAGGAGGGGAGGCGGCGGGCAGGGTTTCTGCTCTTAGCTGAGTGTGGTTTGTCAGATGCTTCTTCCTTGGCTGCTTGTGATACTGCAGCTCTGCCTTCTGAGAGCCCGGCTGCTTGTCGCCTGACTGCGTCGCTCAGTGTGCCTACTACCTTGGGGGGGGGGGGGGGGGAGGGGACGCCTCTCCCTGCGGAGAGTGAAAAAGGCAGTTTTCTTAGGTCACTTGTGGAAGGAACTTTCGTGTGTTGGTGGGTTTTGGGAATCTGGTGTTTGTTTGCTGCTGTGGGGACTTGAGCGCCAGTATGCTGGGCACTTGGGGAGATTGCAGACTGTTCATTCTGCTTCTCAAAGTTGGCACAAGGGTCAGCTTGGCACCCTGCTTCCCTTCTGGTATATCAACTGCTACACAGAATCGGCAGTCCATGTGCAATTCCAGAAAGATGTGCGCTTTATTCAGAGGCATCCCTAAGTGGAGCAGAAAACTGCTGAGAATCTCGGATGGTCCCGAGTGCATCTGCATGCAGTGCGTGCGGGTCCCCTGGTTTGGGGAGCCAGGGAGCTCTGCGGCTGAATGTGAAACACGGCGCTGCCTCTGGCTCCTGAAGGCATCCTCGCTCAACTGATCTGAGCATTTCTTGTTCTCTCAGAGGGTTAGTTCAGCTTCAGTTGGGGAAAAGAGTCACAAGTCTAGGATTTTGTCATTTAAATATACTCTTAAGGTAAAACGTAAATTTTGTTCCGTTTTGTTAGTATGCTCAACTATTGAGGGGGTATCTGAGAGTAAGAACTTTGGAGTGAGGGCAAAGATGGGTGGTTCACTATGACTTGTAATTTCCAGACGGAATGAGAAGTTGTAAAAGTCAGACTGACTGTCTCCCTTGCCCTTTCCTTTCCTTCCCCCCCCTTTCTTTTTTTTCCTTCTTCTTTCTCGTGATTCATTTGCTCACAATAGAATAATTACATTTTCAAGAAGTGGAAGTCACCCCCCAAATGGTTTATAGTCTTTTGAAGGCATTTGGTGCAGGGCCACCCCCTGAAACTTCACTCTGCAAAGTCTCAATGTGATAACTTTCCCTTCTCTTTTTAAACGCAGATGCTGCCTTTGTGTGCCTTTATTTATGCCAGGAAAATGCCAGATCAAACAGGTTTGCTTAGAAAAGAAAGCGGAGGCTGCTGGTGTCTGCTGAACTGTCTGTAGATTTTAAATGGATAAAGCGCCGCCTTCTTTCCACCAGCACGAGTTTCCCAATGTACCCAAATGCACCGAGGCAGAGTTGCACACGGGAGCTGTAGCTTAGAAACAATTTACTCTTTTTCCCCCCTTGACTCTGCCATAAACACCCCAGTGTACACACCACTGCTAAGCTTGAGGCCACCACCTCTGGGGGCAGGAGGGGTGGGGAGTGGAAAAGCAAAAGAAAATTTGAGAAAAAAAATGTAGGTGGAAAGGCAAAAGAAAATTGGGAAATGCCTATTTTGCTGCCCGTGTGATATTTTTAAACGGCAGCGCATCACAATCACAGCTTTAAAAGAAGTTCTGGAAAGTATAGCCGAGGCAGCATGCTTGTGTTTAAAGGGAGCTGGGACTCTGGAGGTGAGGTCATGCCCTGTTAACAGCAAGTCCTAAGAGAATGGAGAAGGTATTATGCTTTCTAGTCAGGCCCAGAAAAGGCCAAGTATAGACTTTCTGAATTGCGGGGGGAGGGGGGGGGGGGAAGCAAACAACAAAAAAAGCTATTTACGCAGGAACAGTGGCTTTTTGTGTGATTATTTTAGTTATGGAGGTCCCTGTTTGCCAGGCGACACCAGGGAAGTTGGAGGCAGTTTCTCAAACCTGAGGCCGAGAGTCACTCTACACCCTGAGAGTAACCGATGGGAAGAAAAAACAATCTTAAAGATTTCAGGACGAGATTTTCCCCAGTGATTTTGCAGAACATGAGCAGGATTGGGAGCTGAAAAGCATTTGCACTTTTAAATTAGGCAATTGAGAAACTTAATTTTACTCTTGGGGACAAAAATGGTACTAGAATGCCTTCCAAGAGGGCAGGTACAATTTAGAAACTGTACTTAAAGTCCATAAAATTATAGCTCCAGGACACACATTCGCTATTAAAATAATGACAAGCAAAAAAAAAAAAGGGGGGGGGGAGAGAAAAAAGAAACTGGAATGATTTTCTAATCTGGACTACCTGAATGCTCTCTGCAGGGGTATTATGTGCTTTTTAATGTAAGAATCTACTAATTTAGAATTGAGGGGGGAGGAGCCCATCTTTGTTTATTATTAAAGTGGTGGGGGAATTGCATAATTTTGTAGCCAAAATTTTGCTGAGCCAGGAGTAGGTTTGGAAGCTGCCCTGTGCTTTCCAAGTGCCCAAAGGGTGGAGAGGCTGTGAATGCCTCAGGTGGCCTTGACCTGCTATTGGCTAAGAGGCAGCGGGCAGCGTGGAGACCTTTTGTGGGGATCTTTCTCAGTTTGAATAGAGGAGTCTAAGATTGTGTAGCATTCTCCTGGGAGCCCCATTGTGTGTGTGGGCGCCGTGAGTGGCTCAGGCTGGCTGACCTCCTACTGCCCAGACCTAGTCCTAAGCTGGGTGGGAATTAGGGCTCTGGTTACACTCGGCCAACCCTGGCGGCAGCCTTTGTGACATGGGACCTCTGAATCTGCCCTGCTGGATGCAACGCCACTTCCCTGTTGGGCAGCTGAGCACAACAGGCCAGATTGGTTTTTTTGGATGTGGGGTTCATTTTATCCCCCAATACTGAAGTGGATGAGGGTGCCCCAGAGTTAACATGATGTATGTCTGAGGACCCCCGGAATAGGAGGCCTATACCTGAATTAGGCATGGTTTTTTCTTTATTTCTTTTTCACTCTCTATTATTTCTCCAGTTCTCAAGTGTTTCAGGGAAGTTCTTTACTTGTGTAGACTATGGTCACTCGTGTGTGTGTGTGTGTGTGTGTGTGTGTGTGTGTGTGTGGTCCAGTCGGCCACTGTTCTCTGTTTGTTGGGATTGGGGGACAGACCGTGCTGCAGTGAGCACTGGCCACAGGAGCTGCTGGGGCTGAAGCCTTCCTGGACTGCCTCATAGATTTACTGTAGGATTGGTAACAAAAAGCTCTAAAATGAAAACCAAACCTGTCATGTGCAGCTGCCTAATGGTTGTCTAGATCCAGTGGATCCTCCTCTTCTAGCCCCGTTTAGAGAGGTGGGTTTTTACAGCAGGCCCAAGCACGGCTTCCCGGATAAAGTCCCTGGAGGAGTTGGGAGAGAGCTAGCTGGCCCCTTCTCCTGCCCTGCCTCAGTCTCCAGGTGCTCTCCTCTAGAGACAGCACTGAGTTGCCCCCCAAACTTCGGTTTGGAAGGATACCATCTCAAATCGCAGAAAGCTGTTAAAGAAGGTCCCCCTACGCAGAGGTCCTGACAGGGCCACAGGGCCAGGGGCCTCTTGTGACTGAGAGGTGCCCAAGGCCCTGCCTGGCCTGCCTTATCTTACTTGCCCCACTGGAGACTGGGAGTGCCTTCCTCCCCGAGGTGTCCTGCCTGCAGCCTGCTCTGCACCCTGCCACTGCAAGCCTACTCAGTTTGTGTCCCCTCCATCCTCAGAAGCCTTCTCTGCACCAAAGCCACTTGCGTGCTCAAAACTGTTGTGTCTTTGGCAGGGACAGGCCCAGCCTGACCTCTCATCCTCACCAAATCCTGATTCCTGCCTCCAGCTCTTCAGCCAGATTTGCTGACCCTCTCCTTTCTCCTTGAAGGCCCCACAGGCCATGTGAGTGGGAATTAGGGCTCTGGTTACACTCGGCCACCTCCTAACCCAGGGTGGCCCCCATCTATGCCTCCTGACCCTCTTGGTGAATTGGTGAGCTCTTGCGGGCAGGGCAGTGACCATGCTGGTTCACTGGGCCCCAGAGTACAGCTCCCACGGAAGAAGCTCCACAAACATTTGGGGGCATGAAAAGGGGAGATGGTATCTCAGTGGGGATTTCAGAACAATCATTTCTGGATACCCATCTCCAGTGATGGCCTCAGATCTTTGGTCTCAGTGGGGCTTGATGAACTACTGATTCATTGGCTATTGATTCATTGAACATCTACTTTGGGCCAGGTGACTTTGCAAGTGTGTCTGAGGATGAATGATATCAAGGCAGGAGAAATGTAAACCAGGCCAGGACACCGCATGGAGATGCTGGCCTGGGTGGGAGAAGGCTGGAGAAGCAAGGGACACATTATTTGGGATGGGAGGGGCTGAGGGGTTAGTCGGGAAGGTTCTTTTGGTCAGTGATGGGAAATTGCAAACATATTAAAGGTGATTAAGGTGAACACTAGCCAGACACCTGAACACTTGGCAGTCCATTCCGGAGGTAGTGACTGTTGGCCAGAGAAGGGACAGTTTACTGCAGGACAAATCGACATCCCGTAGGGATGCTAAGCTTGGAGGCCTCTGATTCTGGCTTGTCCCCAGCCCCCCGGGTGAGCTTAGGCAAAGCATTTGGATGCAGCTGAATACCTCAGGCCACTGGCTGCTGCTCACTGGTTGCCAAGGATACTTGGAGGGAGAATAATGAGCCTGAGAAGTGAGAGGCACATCCCCAGGGACGTCCCTGCGGGACAGAGAGGAGCCCTTCCACCATGTGGGACATCAGTAGTAGATGAGGCTGTTGCAGACTCCAGACAGGGAGGGGGGCAAACAGTGGCCCTCTGCAGGCTCAGGATGAGCCACTGTCCCTTGGGGCAGATGCATCATGTGTCCAGGTGCAGGTGTGGGACGGGGACTCCGTGGACTCTAGGAGACTCCTGAGATAAACACAGGAAGTGTCAGGGAAGGGACGGCGACCTTACTGCTTTCTGTTCTCACTTGGGTGTCTGTGGGCCAGAAACGTGAAATGTGAACCTTTATTATTTTCTGAAACCTTTCTGCCTCTATTAAAATTTACATAATTATTTTATTTTTCAGTTACAGTTGACATCCAGTATTATATGAGTTCCAGGTGTACAGCATGATGGTTAGACATTTATATAACATATGGAGTGGTCCCCCCTGATAAGTCTAGTAACCACCTGGCACCATCCGCAGTTACTACAATATTATTGACTCTATTCCCTGTGCTGCACTTTATATCCTCGTGACTGTTTTGTAATTGCCAATTCATAGTTTTTAATTAAAATTTACATAATTCTTAATGTCAGATTTCAAATAATACAGAGGTTTATAGTGTCAAAAGTGCAATCCCTGCTTTGTCCTCTCGCCCCACCCTCCCGGCCCAAAGTTTTATACATAATGTGATTGTTCTTGTGCCTTTAAGCACAGACATTTAAATATAAAAATACACATAATGTTTGACCCTTTTTACACGAAAGAAATCGTGCTCTGTATATGTGTACAGATCTGAACAGCGTAATAACTTCCCGCATTCATAAGAGTCTGTCTCCTCTTTGGTTCCACAGCTAATTATGTTCCACAGTGGATGTGCCGGATTTATTGAATCATTTCTCTATCGATTGGCATTCTTGTCTTCAGATTTTACTAGCATGTAATCTGCACGTCAATAAACATTCTTGCATGTACACTTGGGAACATGTGAATCTTTCGAGAGGAGGAATGTGTGCACTGTGAAGTCATGGAGCTGGAAACATCTTTTATTCCATACCCATTTTTTCCCTCCTTTCAGGAACTCTTTATGCAGACACCTGAAAAACTAAGTGTCTGCACTGGGGCTCATGCCCTGGCCCCTCTCTGGTGCGGGCTCAGAGCCACAGGATGGCAGGCAATGGGTAGCTTTAACTAACACCACGAAGTTGCTCTTAAACTTTAGCCCCAAAACGGCTGATTTATTCCAAAGTTGCTGAGGTTGTCACCTCCAGGTCCTGGTGGTTACCAGCGCCGCCACTGCCTCCTAGCAAAGCAAACCAGCTACACTAGCCGGTGCAGAGGAGCTCACACGTGTGCACCGCAACTCTCAGCTCTATGTCCTGAACAAAGGGCCCCCTGCTGTGGCTGGAGGGGATGCCCGTGCAGGTGGTCAGGGAGCTCACGTGGCCAAAGGGGGTTCAGTAGATGCTCCCTCCCTTCCTTCACCCTCAGACTTTGTTGGGCACTTAGTGGCTAGGCCTTAGTATCTGAGTAGACAGTCCATCGTCTACGTTTCATGCCTCTGTTCATATTAGGCTCTGAGAGCCTCCCTTGTTAAAACTTAGGCAGATGATTTAGGCAGATTCTGTTCTCTAGTGGGGTCCACACCGTCAGTGTAATGGCATGAAATGAGCCTGCCCTGCCCTCCCCAGGCCTCTCAGATACACATTCAGCAGCCGGGCCTTTGCGGCAGCGTGCACATCACATAACATGACCAAATCACAGTATTTTCTCTGGAAACATTCGTGGTTCCCCAAACTTAATGCATGGAAAATACCGAGATGGCAAAAGGCTAAGTGATTGTGTGGCATTTCCCTTCCTGGTTTCCCATTTGAATCTGTGCAGGATTTGATGGCTGTGCTGTTCCCACCTCCTTTCTCTGTGTTTGCCTTCCTGCTCTGACCACCAGAGCCTTCTGCGGTGGAGGTAGGGGCACTGTGGTTCCCAGAAGAAGGCATGTGGGCCTCTGGCTTCACCTCCTGGGCTGATTGGTGATCAGTAATCAGTGATCAATGATCAATGATCAGCAGGGCAACTAACCTTCACAGTCCACCCACTGCTGGATGATCCCTACTATGCCACTCGGGAGAGGACGGTTGTGGGGAGTGTGCTTGGTCATGAGTGATAGTGGTCACTGCATCAGCCTTTCACTGACCAGAAAGCAGAAGCAGCAAACCCTGCCCCACCAGGCAAGGCTCTGGGGATATGAAGGCTGGCAGCAGCGAGAGGTGCAGGGGAATGGAGGGGCCCAGAAGGTCACATTTGCCTGCTAATTTCCTAGAGACCACACACAAGAGGCAGGTGTCCCTTGATTTTGTATCCCAGCCCCTGAGTAGGTCTGTCTGTCCATGTTTGAGCGAGATGAGTGTTTTCTTGGGTGAAGAAAGACATGGGGGAACTTGGCATCTGCTCAGGCTAATAAAGGCCTCTATGATTTGCCCAAATCCCAGGATTTATGGCTTTGGCCGAGGCCTTGTAGGCTGTGCCAATGTATGCGGAGAAAGAGCCCCAGCCAGACACCAGCTGAGTGGCTTTCTGGTCCCAGACCCCGACCTACCTCTGTCTGGCTGCTGGGCTGTGGCTTGTCCTCTATCTGAGCTCCTCCGTCAGCAGTGGGACACTGAGGCCTGGGTAGGTCACATGGAGGGGAACAAGTTGCTTCTACAGCTCAACAGGGGAGAACCCCCAGAAGCCTGCAGGCAGCCTCTGGTGACTGGGATTCAAGGGTAGGTTGCCTGCTCTGGGTTTTGAGGCTGAGAAGCCAGCTGGTCCGGGGAGGCAGCCGAAAGTCTCATTTCTTGGGGTCTCTGTCCATTTATCCTAAAGGTGAATCAACTGCCTGGAAGAGTTAGCTTCAAATATGCAGTGAGAATTAAGCAAGAGTATGCTTTTCACCAAAGGGAGGGAGAGGGCAGGGTGAAGTTTCAGTGAGCGAATGCTATGTGTTAGATTCTACATTAGGGTCTTTAGTTCTGAGGCACTGGTGTCCTGAGAAGTAGTGGGAAAACAGGTTAACTTGTCTCGAGTTAATATTAATTAGTGAGGACCTAGAATTCCATCCCGGGGGTTGGGGAGGAGGTCTGCTCTCAGTGGGAGATTTTCCCATCTATCTCTTTGTTAGCGTGGCCACCTGGGCACTGACCCATGGACGGACCATTGACCTCCCTCCACAGGGAGTTCTCATGTGTGACCTGGAGTCCACTTGACATTAACTTGGCAAATAAACTTGACTTGGTCAGTTATTACCTGGGATAGGTAAGAAGGAAGCACCAGCACTCAACCTTCACCAGGGCCCGTGCTTATCTTCATTTTACGTCTTCTCATAGTCATGCGGACCCTGAGCTGTACCAGGAAGGATTTCAGGGCCCTCGGGTGGACAGGGCAGTGGTAGAAGACAGACCCCTGCAGCTTCCATAGCTGGCGAATTCGTGGAGAAATAATTGCCAAATACAGTGGTATCTTGAACTGGATCCTCCGTGGGTGCTAAATGGGGACAACTCAGAGTTGGCTTCACGTCAGGTCAGCGGGAAAGACAGTTGAGAAACTTGTTGGCCCCTCTAGGAAGGCAGCCAGCGGTGATTTTTGTGCTTCGGGTCTTGGCACACATTGCTCTTGAAGTAATTGGACAGATAAAAGATGGGAAGCCAGGTGCTTGCCCAGCACTTGAGGCAGCTGCTTGGGTGCCTTGGGTTGGGAATCACACAGCAAAACCAGAGTCTGTGGGCCTGGAGCTCGGTCAAGCTGCAGGGTGCTCTGCATGCTGACCACGTTTCCAGTGGTCTGTGCATCTGTAGATGGGGGCAGCAGAAGACCTGGGTTTATGTGCTGATTTTGCAGAGGGGTAAAAAGCACTAATCCCATTTTTAATGCAAATTTGGCAGTGAATCTGAATCAATTTCATTGAGATACCAGAGCAGGATACTGGTACGGAACAGATCAATTCTGCCATTTTGGGGGCTGTAGGGGAAACACCTCCACTGTCCACTGAAAGCTAGCCAGCCATCCACATCAGTTGCCTGACAGTGTTCTGGGCCCTGGATTGTGCTGATTTCACACCCTGGGCATAGCCAGGCTGGCGATGTCTTGCAAACACAGCCTGGAAAGATAGAGAAAGCAAGCACTGTGTCTTTGAGCATCATGTGGTTTTATATTCTGGGTGTGTTTGATTTTGTTTTGTGAGGTTCTGCTATGGTTTTCTTTGAAAATATTCTGTAGAACTGATGTGAAACAGTTGAGTGTATGGGTTGCTGAAACTTGAATGTTTCTTAACGAAGCGATTTTTCTCTTCCATCTTTTTGGTTTGATTTTTTTTGTGCAGGCCACTTGATCACTGCTCTCGACATCATGGATTTGCATCTGTTCGACTACTCAGAACCAGGGAACTTCTCTGACATCAGCTGGCCATGCAACAGCAGCGACTGCATCGTGGTCGACACCATGACGTGCCCCAACATGGCCAACAAAAGTGTTCTGCTCTACACGCTGTCCTTCATCTACATCTTCATCTTTGTAGTCGGCATGATTGCCAACTCTGTGGTGGTCTGGGTGAACATCCAGGCCAAGACCACCGGCTACGACACGCACTGCTACATCTTAAACCTGGCCATCGCCGACCTGTGGGTGGTGGTCACCATCCCAGTCTGGGTGGTCAGCCTTGTGCAGCATAACCAGTGGCCCATGGGTGAGCTTACTTGTAAGATCTCTCACCTCATCTTCTCCATCAACCTCTTTGGCAGCATCTTCTTCCTCACCTGCATGAGTGTGGACCGCTACCTGTCCATCACCTACTTCACCAATACCTCGAGCCACAGAAAGAAGGTGGTTCGCCGTGTCGTCTGTATCCTGGTGTGGCTGCTGGCCTTCTGCGTGTCCCTGCCTGACACCTACTACCTGAAGACTGTCACGTCCGCATCCAACAATGAGACCTACTGCCGGTCGTTCTACCCTGAGCACAGCGTCAAGGAGTGGCTTATCAGCATGGAGCTGATGTCTGTGGTCTTGGGCTTTGTCATTCCTTTCTGCATCATCGCCATCTTCTACTTCTTGCTGGCCCGAGCCCTCTCGGCCTCTGGAGACCAGGAGACGCACAGCAGCCGGAAGATCATCTTCTCCTACGTGGTGGTCTTCCTCGTGTGCTGGCTGCCCTACCACGTCGTGGTGCTCCTGGACGTCGTCTCCATCCTGCACTACATCCCCTTCACCTGCCAGCTGGAGAACTTCCTCTTCTCAGCTCTGCACGTCACGCAGTGCCTGTCCTTGGTGCACTGCTGTGTCAACCCCGTGCTCTACAGCTTCATCAACCGAAACTACAGGTACGAGCTGATGAAGGCCTTCATCTTCAAGTACTCGGCCAAAACAGGCCTCACCAAGCTCATCGACGCCTCCCGGGTGTCGGAAACAGAGTACTCCGCTTTGGAGCAAAACACCAAGTGAGGCCCAGTCTCCGGACGCGTGTGCTTGCTTTCAGCAGGGCTCCAGGATGCCTGTGGGCTTAAGACCAGAGCAGTGTGCGGAGGGGGAAGCATGCCACTGTGCTTCCTCCCCGTCTCTCTCATGCCTGCGTGGCTGTTGTGTGACTGTGACCCTCATAGTGTGTCACACAGTGCTGTGCCACCAGTCGATGCTACTTGTGAAAGCTGGTGGACGGAGGGGCCTGCCTGCACTTCTGTACAATAGGACTCTCTGTGTTTCCTGAAGGTTTTCTATGGTGATTTGTATTTAAATGCTAAGACTTTATTTTCTCACTCTTGGCACACCTTATAAATGTATCAGAAAGTTTAAATATTTTAAATGCTGTATGGGAAGTATAACGCTGACATGTAATCGTGTTGTAGTTTTAAGGTTAGCTCGACTTCGGTTTTGACTAAGGATGACGTTGACTGTTAGCTGTTGTGAAATTATATATAAATATATAAATATATAATCTATGCCAGCCTCGGCAGAAATGTTTTATTTACGACAGTTTTCTATCTGGGTGGTGCTTTGTACTGGCATGGGGTGTGCGACGAGAACTGCCCTATAATGCAGTTTCTGACATTAATAATATCTGTAAACTTATATTGAAAAAAACAAACAAAAAAGCAAAACTGTTCCAGGCTGCAACGCTGTGCATAAGGCAAACGGCGTAGGTCAGAGAGTTCGCTCAACCTGTAAGTTATTGTTTTAAAAATAAAGATCGTTTTGTTTTTCCTAAAAAGGCATCTGAGTCTCAGTTTTAAAAGCATGTTTGGCATTTAGGTGGCATGTATGATAACAACATACAAATACACACAGCATATACAGGTCAACATATAACGAATATGTTTTTAAAAAAGAGTACTACCATAAAGGCAAAACACAAAATGATGCCAACTTGGATCAAGTGGTAGATAAAAAAACAACATTTGAATACATCGAGTTTTTTAAAACGTTTATTTAAATTTACAAAACATGTTTGAAGGAGGGGAGGGGGGTGGGAGGTGCAGCTGTCCAGAGTTGGTACCAGAAAGTTCCCGACTGCTCTTAGCCCAAAGGGTTCAGGGCCCAGGGGACTCACCGGTCCCCAGGGATACACATCATACCCCTTGAATCTTCCTTGCTAGGGTTCTGTGACTTAAAGACTTATTTTTTCCCTCTGTTCAGGAAAATCTCTTCATTTAAAGACTAGCCAATCAATGACCTTGTGCTTGAGGACATGCAATGAGTGAGTTATCAAATCAACCTACATTGTTAGTTAGAAAGAGCACTCGCAGAATGGCCGATTTGGCTAAGCCCTCACCAACTGGACACGGGCCACAGCAGTGGCAGAGACATCAGCCTCAGGTCCATCTGGGCAGGAGCTCCGAGAAGACCTGGCTGGCCAATGCTCCCTCATCACGTCCAGGGTGACAGGACCGATTTGCACAGAGGACACCAAATAGAGGTGGCCTAGGACCAGGAACTGTGAATGCGCGCTGAATGGGGTGAGGAGATGACTTCTGGGTGCAGGAGATCCCCACAGCTCCCTCCTGGAGGTATGGGCTTTGCTTCTAGCTCAGCAATGTCTCTGGGTGGATACAGGTGCTGAGATTTCAGTTCTCCAGGCCAATGATTAAGAGCTTGAAAGGCCCTATCCAGATTTATGGAATACTTTCCACCTTGCCCCAGTGTGGGACACCCGAGGAGTCTCCTCCACAATCTGAATGACACACGCACACGCAGGGCCCACTAGGATCCCAGGTCTTCATTCCAGCAACCTCTGATAAGCATGATACTGGGTTGGGTAAGGCATGAGAGGAAATGGACTCATTGCAGGCAGTTTGCATTTGCAAGGCTGTTTTGCTTTCTCCTTCTAGGTGGCTGATGAAGGCCTAACTTCACACAGTGTCAGCAGTCTACTTACCTAACACACTTCTGCACTCTCTCACACACACACACACACATGTGGATTCATTACCTTCCATGTGACTAACACACGTGTCCTGGACATGATGTCCATGGTCATATCCAGGACGGTCCTAGCCAGTGATTGGGTCACAATGTTCAGGTCCATCTCCTGGAATCTGGGGCAACCACCGGAGTGTGGGTAGCTGAGTGTGTCGTCCAAAGATTCGTCACTATGAAAGTCCTGGGGAACTTTGTGAAACCTCAGTTTCCTTGTTTATGAAGCCAGATAGATGTGCTAGTACCTGCTCCTAGGGTCACAGTGATGGTCAAATCCCACAGTCCCTGTAGCCTGCCCATCAGGGTGGCTGGGGCACAGCACTGCATGCTCAGGCTGTACCTGTCGGTCTGCAGTCTCTCAGAACAGAATGCATTTGCTTTGCAAGAAACAGTGCATTTCAGAGAAATAAAGTGACAGCCATATGCCTGTGGGAAGTGACCAGAAGAGTAAGAAACACCCGCTGCAGACGGGGGTGACTGTCCCTCAGGGGACACCTGGGAATATCTGGGGATATTTGTGGTTGTCTCCACTCAGGGTGGGGTACTGTTGGCATCTAGTGAGGAGAGCCCAGGGGTACTGATGGACATACTGCACAGGATGGGCCTACAACAAAGGCTTCCTTAGCCCCAAAGGTCACCAGAGTTGAGCTTGAGAGACCCAGTTCTAGGATAAAGCCAAGCATTTAGACAGAATTCTGAATGGTAGTCATCATCTTTGCAATGTTCTCTGAGCAGGACCTTCGACAATTTCAGGGCTGGGGGTCCATCCTGGGGTCCCTAGAGCCTCAGTTTCACAGATTTTGCTCCTAACCTCTGCATGGGTATGTGGATGAAATATACACCAATATTCTCCTTGTGCCTGAATATTTCAATGACAAGAATTTGTTTGGTTCATCAACAGTTTACATAAAAGACAGTGCTCATGAAAAAGTGCAGAGTAAACGTTAGTCAAACTTTAAGCGTCGTTTGAACTTTCTATTTAATGATTACCACCTTCCCTTTAAAAGCTCCCAGCAAGAGCATCATGATTCATGGCTGGGCTGCACCAGAAGCCCGGGTGACTGCTTCAATTCTGCTTCTCAATAGCTCCATGACATGGGCAGTGTTTCACTGTGAACTACAGTTTGCTCACCCTCACAATGACTTCCCCACCTCCATGGGAAGGCAGCTGCAGGGGTCAAGGGGAGCATGTATTCCAATAAATACTGTTGAATGAACAGATAAAGGGATGAGTGAGTGCTTAGAAACCCGCGGCGGGCGGGCCTCACTGAAGTCCCTGAGAACTTCCCAAGCTTTTTGCATGTTTCACTCCATCCTGCCCAGCACTTAACTGACATGCCATGTGGGAGGACGTAGCAATCAGTATACATCACATCTTGTGTGTTCAAGTTTGTCTGAAGTCCACCAATGGGTTATGCTCACCTGTGTTGCTGTGGGTCACCGCATACATGATCTCCATCTAGATGCTCAGGTCCTGCTTCCCAGGGACTGAGATACTTGGCCGTGGAGGGAGCACTTGTCCTCATGAAAGAGGCCTGGTTATCTGTATGGTATTTGGAGAGTGATGGGTAATTTTGGTGTTTTTCTTACTTTCAAAAGCTTCCTTTTTGTTGGCTTTTCATATGCTTATAATCTTAGACCTTTCCATGTGGGATTCAGAACGGCTGCCAATCATGTCATTTCTCAGGGTTGGGGGTGGGGGAAGCGGTGGCTTCATCAGCCATTTGTCACAATGTAATGCTCAGAAGCAGCAGAATGGGAAAAATCTGAATTTCCATAGTGATTTCTGGAACTAAACTGATTAAAATAATTCCCTAGGTAGGTCGGAATCTTCCCTTTCAGCCAGAGCGCGTCATGGTGGCGATGGCATTAAATCTGCTTGGATGACTCCGAATGTATGTTGGCACGGCAACATGTCACGGGGCGAGCTGGGAGCGTGGTGGTGGTGGCCGGGCCTGTGTGAAAGGGCCCAAATCTGCGCTGCACCCGCTGGATGTGCTTCCTGTTAGCCTTTCACAGGCAAACATTCTAGGCTGAGCTTTTCATTCCTTTTACAGAACTGTGGTCAATAGGGGGGCCGTGTCCCGGTCTCCCCAATGCTACATGTTGCAGGGTCAGTGTGAAGAGTGCAGACTATGTTTTGTGCAGTGCAGTAAAGAGCATTTGAATTTTGTGTGGGGCCTGAAGTGTCGATGAAAAATCGTCAGTTGCCCAGCTGTGCAGCCGATGAATGTCTTTTCTGTGTTTTTTTCCTGCATGCATATCTGCTCATTTATTCACCCATCCAGGCCTTTGTTCATTCAGTCACAGAGTGGACAAGCTATATGGAGCACCCACTGTGTGCCAGGCACTGCACTTGTCTCTCTGAAACGTCAGAGATGGCTCCCAGCCTAGAGGGGAGATGAACAGAGAGACTAGGGAAATTATTAATGAACAGCATGGTGAGAATCATCTCTCTGGCTTTTATTGGAAATGCCCAGAGCAGAGAGGCAGGAGAGTTTAGGGGAGGCTTACAAAGAAGGTGTCTACCTGGCTAAGGATCACCTCTTCACCTGAGTTCTATTCTAGCTCCCGAGCCCTCAGATAGAACGACCCTCTAGCTACTTTCCCACAAAACCAGACAGAGGGACCTGGGAGCAGACCTCTGAGTGTCCTCAGACCTGAAGAAATGATTCATCACCCCCTCATATCCCACGATCAGCTCCCAGCAACCCCTGGATCCCTCACCCTGGAGCCTGGTGACTTTGCCTACAGAATCCGCTCCCTATGCGCCATTAGAGCTCAGGCGTTGACGTATCAGCTTCCACTTCCTATTTGGTGGCTTTCACGGTAAAACGACCAAGATTTCTCTGCCACGGTTCTTGGTGTCAAGTGTTTGGCTCTGCAGCGCCGGGTGGATGGGCTCGTTCTGCTCGGTAACAGCAGAGACCACATGTGAAATGCTGAGGTCTCCAGTTTCACCTAGCCAGCCATAACCCAGCGCTTCCATCACATTCTCTCCAACCTCCACACGTAGGAGACTTTCGTCATCTACTACATGCAATCTCAAGCCAGACCCTGATAGGGTGGCAGAGGGAGCCCAGCACCCATGAACGTCTGCTTCCATTTTCCCACAGGTCATGCTTAGTTTTCTATCTGGAGAGGAGGGTGGTTCTGACTATGAAGTAGGGGTGGACTATGGTGTCTAAGATTCTTCTTCTCACAGGTGGTGCCTGGCCATAGAGCCTGTCTTACCAGGTATCTTTGGCCTCTGGCCTCAGGTCAGCCACCCTCTTCCGAGTCCTACAGGCCATGGAGGTGGCTGCTCCCTCCCTGGTGCTGGTTCCAAGGCTGCCTCATTGTCCCCGGTGGCATTTCAGCACCTCTTACCGAGGCCCCACACTGCTTTCTCTCTACATAACCCCTGTTGGGCTCCTTATTCCTGGCTGGACTCAGCCCTTTCCTTGAACTTTATAGTCTCATAGGGACGTTCTCAACTCCCACCCATCACTCCCACTGCTTTATGCTTGGTGATTTTTCTCTTTAATAAATCCCAGTACTTGACACGGGCATGTGTAAAGGTCCACGTGACTCCCCATGCTGACCATGTAGAATCCTATGGCCCACAATACTCTTCATTAGCAGTCAGGGCTCATGTCCTGCTAGATAGGGACAGAAAGCAGTGGTGCAGACAGAAGGCCCCTGCTATCCAGGCTGCCTGCTGCCGCACGCTGGGGAAGGAGACACACCCAGGGGAGTGGGTGACTCAGGAAGGAGGAATCCATGGGGCAAGCCCCAGCGGTCAGTGAGTAATGAGGTGTGGTCACTGAGTGCCTGCCCAGGGGCTGACTTAAGTCATCGTTTTGGACTTTCTGCTCAGCTCACTGTGCAGACCCTGCACGTTTGCCAATGGTTCGAGTCCACGTGGGTAAAACAAACCATGAGCTGACCGGCCTCCTCCTCTCCCTGGGGATGACCAAACCTAGGAGCCCCGGCTGGCTCCTCGAAGGTTATGGGGTTCGGTGGGGTTGTGAGGTGTTCAACTCTGCGGTTGTGGACACAGCACTTGCTTTCTGGGGAAGAACAGACATAATGAGGGCAGTGTCTTTGCTGAGGTTGGCCCGAGAGTGCTGGGGAGATGGATTTTGGCTGAGTTAAGCTCTGAGGTGCAGGCACCCAAATACCTGCACTACGATGGAGGAGGGTGGATGGAGGATGGAGGGAGGCCCATCCTCTGCATCCTGGTGGCATCTCTCCATCTCTCTGGGGCCTGCCCAGCCATCGCCCCAGTGTGCTTCTGAGAAAGGGCCTCTGAGTCACAGGTGTGAGACCAGCTGCCTCACCTTCCAGGAGCTTCATGGCATAGAATGCATCTGAGGCCCCAGCAAGCTAGGCAGAGATGCCCTTTAGCTTTGCTGTCTGTGGAGCCCTTTTTTTTTTTTCTAGAACATGAATTTCTGACCTGTTGAGCTGGTTCAGCCTGCAGGGCTAACACTGAGCAGGGCAAGTTTTCCAAGCCTGGCCATGAGAAGGCATTCGGGGGGCATGAGCGGGGAGGATTTGAAGGGGAGGTTGATACACACACATTCCTTGGGTCCACCTGTGCATGTCTTGGTTTAGGAGCTCTAGGGTGGACTCCATGACCCATGCTTCTAAAAACTTCTCAGGTGATTCTGATTATCCCTCGGGTTTGAATGTGGACTGACGTGCCCACAGAAGCATTTTTTGGTGGCCTTTTAAGTCTGACCATCCCGAAGGCAAATGGAAGAGAAAGGCCAAAGGTGGCACAAACCCATCTAGACCACCCTGTGGGTGGGAGCCAGGCTGGGCAGGCTTCCTGTGACTGCCATAGGGTTAAGCTTGGCTGCACAGAGGAATCTGAAAATCAGGTGAATAAATTATGTTTCATAACTGACTGACCTTATCTCATCTTCAAATTAAAGTTTCAGAGTTGTTAAAATGCAGCCAAACCTTGCTCAGCTCACTGAGTATTTCCTTGTAGAGAAAATCCAGGGGGTTACTAACACTTTGCATATAAAAATTAGTTTTACCTCCCCACCCTGCTTTCACTGTTCCTCAGGGGTTTTGAATATCAGACAACTGAGATTGGGGTGTGGTTGGCAACTGGGAGGTCATAGGTGAGACAGAGCAAGCAAACAAACTACCCAGAATCCTATGCTTTGGGGTTCTGGTCTGGCTTTTATTCTCCATCAATCTCAGGGTGATTTGGGGAAAGTTATACAAGATCTCAGTGCTTTGGTTCCCACAACTACACTGTGGGAATACTGCTATTATCTGCCTCATGGACTTGTTTGGAGAATTATAACCCAGAAAGGGTACAAGCTGTACAGCAAAATGCCGGACACGTGGATGCACTCCTGGCAGGGTGGGGACAGTTAACAGATGTTAATTGTCCCTCTGGGCTTTTGTAGTGCTGTGCCTTGACTTCCTTCACCTCATGTCCCCCAAATAGATGTGAGCCCTGAACCAGGGACCAACATGTCTCTTCATCCTGGTGCCCAGTATGGTGCCTGGCTCTGCACATAGCTGTTGAATAAATAAATGAACAAGAGCCAGAGCTTTTAACTCTAAGCCCCAGCTCATCACACTACATTATGCTTCATTTAGAAGGAACGTAGGTAAATTCAGAAATGGTAACAGATTGGGGGCTGGAGTCCACAGATGCTCATCTGGGAGGAGGTGCCCTGGTCTTCCCATGATGTCACATGCTTTTCTGCTTAGAGACCTGAAAACAAACATACTGAATAGTATGAGGATTTTCTTTTCCATGTGTGAAGGAAGAAGAAGAAATATCTCCATGTGCTTTGACTTGTAATGCTGTAGCAGGCCACCCAATGAAAAAAAGAACCCAAGAAAGCTCCTGTGCTCTTGGTGTGCAAAAGCAGGAGGTCCTTGCAGTGGGGCCTGAGCTGTGGGTGTGTTGGCAGCTGCAGCTGTGATTGCCACACACGGTCTCTGATGATCACAGTTTGGGTGGCCATCAGGTCCCCAAGCAGAGCCCAACTGTGTTCGATCTGAAGTCTGAACCAGTGAGAGGGGGAAACACCTGCCCAGGTGCTCAGGGCTGGGCTGCGCCTCTCAAAAAATACTGTCTCTTGAGTCCTGTCTTGGGCTCTGGAGGGCGGTGCTTTTACCACTTCTGTCTCATGCATAAAAGGACTGGCACATGGAAAATAAGGGGAGGAGACCTGAATTTGAGTCTAAGACCACTTAGCCCTGAGGCCACCCCCTGGACATGTCCCCAGAAAGAAATCAGTCTGGGCAGCCGACATCAAGGAGAGAGTGGACGTGCTCAGACAGGCAGTCAGTTGTCCAGAGCAAGCCTAGCCCTGCCAGAAATGCAAATCCAATGTACAAAAGAATTTTACCTTTTTTTCTCTCTCTTTAGAGCTATGGATTTGAGCATAAGACCTCAAGTCTTTGGTTTCAAGAACAGAAACACCTGATGGAATATAGGTTTATTTTACCAAACTCACAGGTTACACAAAGGCCAAACAAGATTGCAGAGGCCAGGAGTATTATCTGTAAACAGAAAATCAGGCCTGTGGGGTCCCACCCAAAGGGAAGAGCAGATGCAGAGGTGGCTTCAAAACCTAGCAAAGGACACCAATGTTGACTTCGAGGTTCATTTCTCCTTCCTTTCTGTTAGCTAGATACGCTCTCTTAACATTAACTTACGGTTGTGAAATGGACAATTCTTTCTTTTTCCGGAAACTACGTAAAAATATTGGTCGCCGCAAGCAAAGATAGAAAGTAGACTCTCGGGCTGGGCCACTGCCGTGAGGAGACAGTGCCCTCAAAGGCTGGGAATCCCACACCACGAGGCTTGCTATCGGAGTCAGAGCCTGAAATTGGATATGGTTTTTAGGGGAGGCCAATTGGAGGCTGTGCTATGTCGTGCGACTCTTTTATGGAGAGGAGGCCAAGCTTTTGCTGCACATCTAATTACAAAGCACGGTTTCACTCTAACCCAGGGTCATCTCTGTAATGGCCATCCACTTATGTGTGGGCCTACTTTTGGGGACTTGGTCTAGAAAACGCCCATAGACTTGAGTGCTCAGCAAACAGAGTCTTTGCTTTTATTTCTCTCTGCGGTTGGCATCTCATTCAGTCCTGTTCCAAGAGAGCTGCCTCCACACCTCTGTGGCTCCAGGGCCTGGGGCGGTGCTTGGCACCACAGCAGGCCTGGCTGAGGCTCCTCGACTTAATGAGTGATTGGGGGTGTCCAGGCTCTTTCTGGTGACACTTCCCTCAATTGGGGAACATGCCGACAGGTGGACCCACTTTGATTTTAATTCGGCTCCAAGAAACTGGCGGAGGAGGCTGGGGAAATAAAGATGAAGTGTGTGCCACATCACCTTGGGTCCTGTCCCTCTGAATGTCCCGGCAGCAGGGTGTGCCAAATGCTACCCCTGGACCCGGCTCACTGACCCAGTCAACTCAGATCTGTGAAGCCAGGGTCTCAGTGGGTCAGACCTTCATTCTGAATTTCCCTGGGGTGTCTCCCAAGCTCACAGTCTGGCTCAGGAAGCAGGAAGTGCCCGTTCCCCAAAGCTGGCTTCCTCTGCCTGCCACCTGTTCACTGCTTTCTTTGTCTAGGACATTCAGATTCAGAGGTGGCACGGGGCTGAGGAATCAGACACACCTCAAATTCACCTTCTGGACAAGGCCTCTCAGCCCGGATTCTCTCCCCTAGAACATGGACTGCCTACTAGTGTCCATCTCAAAATGTGTGGTCAGTGTTCATCGCAACAGTTCTGTGACAATCCCGACCACACAGCTGGACAGGGAACACCTGCCTGTCTGTGGTGGCTCCCCCTCCCCGTCACCTGTCTGCCTTATTTTCCAACCTTGCTCCAATGTTTGACCTTATTATGGTGAAGGGACAATCAAAAGGATGTATGACAACAGGCTTGGAAAAAGCCAGCAAAGCCCTGCACCCACAGAGGACCCTGAATGCAGGAGGGGCTCTGAGGATGATTATCAGATGAATCGATGGATTAGTTCAGTTTCCCTGATGGCGCGTTTGGCAGATGTAACTCACTTGGATGCTGCCCATTGCTCTGCAGCCTTCTTGGTGCTCTTAAAAAAATTCCTTCCATGTCATCACTCTTCCTATACAGAATTATGGGGGTTGTTCATCCTTAACATTGCAAATGCAAATGTCCTTTCCATGTCTATAGCCCTCTGAGGTTAATTTATAAAACCCCTCCCTGTGGTTGCATGCATAACATTTGAGGAATTTACATATTTCCAAAACTTGGTAACGGTGGGGAAAACAAAAAAGCAAATATTTGGCCCCACCTATGATGAGCCAATTCACATAACCTTTTGTCTTAGCCAGGGCCCGAGTAAGGAATGACCAGGCAGCATTCCCTAAAGCCAACGGATTTGTGGGCCATCATCGAGGCAAAGGTTTGGGGCTTTAGCTTGTCTTAAGGTCCCAGAGGGCTTCTTAGAAGAGGTGGAATTCTTCCTGGTACCTTAATCAGAATTTACTGTGCAAGCTCCATTGGGGCAGCTATCCACACTGTCCCTGAGCACCCAGCCCCTCGATGCTCCCCTGCTTGTGTTGTAATCCCAGGTATGGCAGAGAAACGACCACAAAGATTAGGAGCCACATCCATCTGGGAGCACCTAACATGAGAATGGGTTTGGATTTGCTTCACTTGTGTGTTCTCCAACCACGACTATGTATTTCACTTGAAAGGAGTAGGGTAGTGGAACCATTAAACAGGAGACCATCCTGCTATCCCAGGGTGTTCAGATTCTCACACAGTGCCCAGAGCACAGGAGGAGCTATAAATACTTGCTCAGTGAGGGAGGGAATGAATGAATGATATCCACTCCCTCGAGGGAACACGGAGACTTCACTCACTCAGCCCCAGCTGATTGATTTATGTGCTTACATGAAACTCATAAATGTGGCCAGGACTCACCACATGAACCCTCAGGGCAGGCGGGTTTGGAGAGCAACTATCTGTGGGTTCCTTAATGAAAACCAAACAACAGAAATCGAGCCAGGACTCACCAGCGACAGCCTGGGGAGCAGACTCCTCTGTAATTACCTGCAGTGTGTCTGCGGGGAGCAGCAGCTGCTGGGGGCCAAGCTCTGGACAGACCTGTAAGATACACAGTCAGCACGCAAATGCTGGCTGTCAATGCCATGCCTGCCCTCCGTGCCTGCCCTCATCCCGGCAGCCTCATGACAGGGATGTGGCTCCAGGGGGGTGATGGGGAGGCGTCCAACCAACCTCAGACTGGCCTCCCTGCCCCCACCTCCACCCCAGCACCTGGCATTCACTCTCAGAAGAGGTCAAAATGAAACATTATTCAGAAAGGTTTCCTTTTCCTACAGAGAACAAAAACTCACAACCTAGCTCTGCAACTCTTGAAAGACTTTGGCTGTGTGACCAAACACTCCATCTCCAGTGACTCCATTCATCAGCCCTGCCCTCCACGTGGGCTCGAGAATTGATTTTTACCAGCGGGAGCCAGAGATGGGTGTTGGGTGTTGCTATAGTAAGAGAAACATCATGGGTTGTTTGGTTAGAGAGAAATATTGCTGTTTCGGTCACCCGTGTTCCCTGACAGGCCTGTTCCCTCCAAAAACGTTGCCTGGGGACACTCATTTTACTAACATAACACCCAAACTTCAAGAGGTAAGGCCAACTTCACAGATTTTGAAAAACAAAAAACGTTGTTTTTCAAAACCCCCAGTGACACATCCAAACTATTACATTAATATAAGCACTCCTTTCTGAGATGACAGTATTTAATAAGGGTTCCCTGAGTACTCTTTCACCAATTAGGTTTGAATAGATGGAAAAACCCTGAGAGCACTAGGGATTAGGTATGAAAAATGCACAGACCACAAAGACCCTTCTTTCCCGTGCCACAGCTGCCTGGGATGGAGACGGGAGACGGGGAGCCATGTGGCCCCCACATGGGCAGCCAGAGCTACCACCAGCAGAGACCTCGGCCAGCCTGGATGTAGGATGAGCACATAGCTCTTCTCAGTCCAGGAGACATGCTGTGTAAGGTAGGTTTGCATTAACCCTGTGAGCTTGAGCATTTGAAGAGCCACAGCCGGTCTCCTCCTTATAACTGGAGCTTGATGATGCCTGGTCCCTGGTATCTGGGAAGCAGACCCTTGCGTGTGAGCCCTGATGCTCAGGGCCTGGCCAAGCTGCCTGCTGTCTCACACCACCACCCACCGGTCCTTTCAGGTGGGCATTTTTCCCACACCGTTTTCCTTCTACACTTATAGTTCTTCAGTGTGCCTCTTTCCAAGACAATTCCTTTTTCCTCTTGATCCAAACATTCACCATGGCGAACATTTTCCAGACGTTGGAGAAGAAGGGGGCGTTTAGATGATTTTACTTTGCTCTGGGTCAGTGGTGTTCAGGTGGCAACATTGCATAGTGGCCGAGGGTTGAATGGGGAGTTCAGAGGTCGGGGCTGGGCCTCTGTCAGCCTGGGGACTGCTTCCCGCTTCATTTTCTGTCATATGCATGGAGGGAACAGCTACCCTACCTAAAGATCTGAAGAATGTATTGGGGTTAGGGGAGTGGGGGATAAGCACGGGCATGGAAGGAACCTGCCAAGTTTCCAAAAATGCATTTGTCATCAAGGAAACCAGCGAGAAGTTTAGCAGACGAAGCCAGGGGGGTTAAATATCTATCTCCAGACACGGCAACTCCTTTAGGGGCTCCTTTATGGAATATCTGTGGCTTAATAAGGCCCAGGAGACGGCAAATGGCTGGTTACAGAATTTAATTAATCAACAGCCATGGTCTGCCCCTGGAGGCATTTCTTTAAAATGTTGGGATCAGGGCCTGATGATGAGATAATGCGCCATGAAGACGCCACGCCCGCAACTTCTCTCGCGCGCTTTTCTTCAGCACGTCTGGGACGCTTTAAAGATTCCAGCAGGCTACGTGCACATGACAGGAGCACAAGGTACAAAGGGCACAGTGACCTCGGTCAAATGTTAGGGGTCAAACTGCCAAGCGTCACAACTTTGCACAACTTCTACCTATAAGTACATCCAGGCACTGCCGACCCACCTCTGGCCAGGGGCCAATTTCTCCCGGGAGACGTGTAGTGCAGTGGAGAAAGAGCCTAATGATTTTGACCACTTCTTTGCCTGGGTGAGCCTCCAGCTTGGTCTCTGACCTCATGACCAGCTCTCCGGTGCACCTTGGCTCCCTCTGGCCTCGTCATCCCTCCTCATCTGCACTGCAAGGTAGATCAATAGGGTAGCCAAGAGCCCCTGCAGTTACTTGAATTTAAATGAAAGAAAATAAAATTCAGCTTGTCAGTGGCACCTCACTTGAAGTGTTCAGCAGCCACACAGGGCTGGTGGCTTTCCCACAGGACAGGGTAGATTCTGCACCACAGAGGGTCTAACGGGCTGCACTGCTCACAGCATCCACATGGACTCTCCCCAGCCTGGGACCTGACAAAGAGCCCCATTCCATCTTTGATTAAATTTAGCTGTAAATTCTAGCTAAAGACGGGCTTTGGGCCAGGACTCACGCTGCTCCAGCACAACCTCACCTGCACTCAATACGGCAATCATCCTGCTCAAGGTCACATTCTGAGGTTCATCTCCTGCTTGCCACTGGAGAAGTCATAGGACCACATAGACTGGTGCCACCAAGCACATGGCTTTCCATCTCAATGGGTCTCTAGGCACTTGGCAACCATGTCCTGCTTCAGAACTTTTCCTCTCCCTTTCCAGCTCATGTGCCCCGTTCTCCTCTGGCTCCGGAAACTCCTCCTCTACCTCCTACCCCCGACTCGAAGCAGAAGTCCTTGCCTGTTACACCTGGAGAAATTGGTGAAAGGAGGACACATCTTCATTTCCTTTCCAGCATCCACACCACACACCCTGGAAGCCCTTACTCCTCTCCTCTGACTCCTGACCCTCCAGCTGCTCAGGGACTTGGTCGCTCTTCTTTCTAGATGTGGGGTTAGTCTGTGTACCCTGGATTGGTTTTCTAGGCGGCCACAACAGAGTGGCACACACTGGTACTGCACATCCACAGACGTTTATCATCTAAAATTCTGGAGGCTAAAGGTCTGAAATCAATCAAGGTGCCAGCAGGGCCACTCTGTCCCTGGAAGCTCCGGGGAGAATCGGTCCCGTGCCTTTCTCTTGGCTTCAATCCTTGGACTCAAACCCAGGAATTCTGGCTGTCAGCTGCTTCCCTGTCCTCCTTTACACGGCACTCTCTCCATGTCTGGCTTCACATAGCTGTCTTATAAGGAATTTGTCACATGGACCAGGGCTCACTCTGCGCCAGCACAACCTCACCTGCACTCAGTACTGCAATCATCCTGTTCAAAGGTCACATTCTGAGGTTCTAGGACTAGGGCCTCAACATGCAAGTACCTTTTTTGGGAAAGATGCAATTCACTCAGAACATCCTCCAAATTCATGATTCCCTCTGCTCTGTGCCCGTAGGCATAACCCCTAGGCCTGTCCCTTTCACTGCCTTCTTGTTGGATCCCTGGGAGGAGAGAGGCACCAGGCCTGTCTTTCCATCCCTCCTACAATGACACATTCTCAGCAACTTGTGGCTCCTCAGGCACAATTACTGTTGGGCACCTTCCCTTTCACGGTTCCCATTGGTGCCTGTCGTGGGCATCACTGTTCTTTCTCTCTTCTGTTCAGGTCTGGATGTTAATGATTTTGTCCTTGGAGTCTCAGCACCCCTGTTAGTTCTCTGCATGTGGCCTCCACCCTCCCCACTGAGCGTCCATTTTCTGCTGGACCTTGCAAGATGTCCCACCTTTCAGCTGTGCGGTGCATTCTCTTGTCCACAGACACTGCCTTGGGGTTCTCTCTAAACTCTTCAGTATACACTCTATCAAAAACAAAACAAAACAACATCTAAAACTTCCCTGGATGCAAGGTCTCCATCACATGGCTGCCTCTCTTATTTTTCCCTTACCCCAGCCTCCCAGAGCCTGTTTCCTCTTGCTGTGTGAGCTGCCTCGCATCAGCTCTGTCCAGCCACTCAGTCCACTTTGTCCTGTGACTTTTTTCTGGTGAATGGCCACACCGAATGCTGCCTCCCTGGGCACGTCTACTTGACATGGTGCTTCCCTGTAGGCTGCCTTCTGATTTGTAGCTCTCCTCTGTCCTCTATTGCTTTGATTATTACTTCTTTCCTCCCCACTCTATCCCATGTTTCTTCACAATTCCTTTGTTATCCTGCTCAGACCACCGTAGAACAGTACTACAAGCTGGAGCCTTAAACAATAGACATTCATCTCCTCACAGCTCTGAAGGCTGGAAGTCCAATCACAGTACTGGTAGAGCTGGCTTTGCTCAGGCTGCTCTCCTTGACTCCCAGCTGTGTCCTCACACCATGCCATGCCTACCTGGTGTCCTTATGCCTGTGCACATTCCTCTCTCATAAGGACACTGGTCAGGTTAGATTCCACTCAAATGGCTTTATTTTAACTGAATCACCTCTTCAAAGACTCTATCTCTGAATATGATTCCATCCTGAGGTGCTGGGGGTAAGGACCTCTGTACACACATGTGGAGGGAGTGGGCATGTTCATCTGTAACAGATGATCAGATGTTGGCCCCAGGTGTTGTCTATGGGTCAATGGCACCCTCACTCTGTGTGTCCTGTATTTAAAAAAAAATTTAAGCTATTGTGTTTGTAACCAACTTTGGATTTGACATGGGAAAAAAATAAAAAGATAAATAACTAAATCTACATTGTCTCCGTTTACTTGTGTAGGCCTATATTTTCAAAATAAAACTCCTATAAGTTTTCAGGTGAGACGTCACCAAATGAGAGACGAGCCCTGAGGCAGGTGGGAAAGACCTATGTTCCCAGGCCTTGGGCTGGAGTTGGGAGATAGAAGAAAAGGCGCTCTTGGCTCCTTTGTGCCCCTGGACTCCATGATGATGGCCTTAACTCATTGGATTCCCTGTGAGGAGGGCTTGTCACCTCTCAGGCTTTCGGCCACCTTCCAGACTGTGTACCTGTGACCACGCATGTAACACACCTGGATGCTGCTGGTGCTGGACTGTGGGTCTGCTCAGGCCTGAGGCCGGATTCCTCAGGGCACAGCAGGATGGGCTTTCCTTTCAATGTGATATGGGATGGATTAAAAAGAGGGAGTTTGTGTGTGTCTGATGGACACAAAGACTGACTTCATAAACATGTGGGATATCACAAAAGAAAGGGAGAGCTGCTTCCCCACCATGATGGCACCAAGTGCACCCCAAGCTCCATGAGGCTTCATTTAGGAAAGGGGAGAGTGATGCCTGCAGGGCTGTTCAGGAATTTGGGGTTTAACCTTACACTGTATATGTACACTTAGCTTAGAAATTAGTTCCCAGGCCCAGATTTCACATTCTTACAACCAAAACATGCTCAAAGGTACACAAGTAGAGCCTACTGACCCCCTGTGGTCTTAAAGGGGTGGCATTAGGAATATGGGTCATGGGGCTTTCTCAGGTCACCATGACTAAAGCTACCAGCAGCTGCAAAAGCCCATGGCAGACAAAGCTCATGGTGTGGAGACGAGGAGGAAGCCATGCTTCGCACAGAGAGGGACAGGGACAGCTGCCGCCAGTGACTGACTGGAAGGAGGTCAGGGGACCAGCAGGGCACTGTGTACCACCCAAAGTGGGGGCTTTCTATCCTGGCATGGGCATCGGGTATGTCAATAAAGAAATCCTCATGTGTTTTGGCTCCACAAATGTTTTATTAAAACAATGTCAAGTTGATTATGAGCCTTTGGCCCTGGACTTGGCTCAAATGCAAGTGCAGAGAACATGAAAGTTTAGTTATTCCTTTAGCCCTTTGAAAGCAAGCCATGCTCATGCTCTGGTCTTGTGATGTAAGCTCAGTGGAATTACAGGTCAAGTGCCCAAAATTATATAACTAATTACCTTTGGCTTCAGTAACAATTATTAATCAGTCCCAACCTTCGAGCTTGCTCCTTGGTAGATGGTTTGAGTGAACTAATTAGGTCCAAATTTATTTTGCTAACAATCTCAGGCAGGCTGTGCCCTGGGGCCAGGCATGCCTCCTACTGCACACTCAGACGGTGGGTGAGTCAGGAGGGGTGGAGGCTGCACTGAGAAGTGATGATGGACGGGCACTGTGACATTGAGTTAGAGGAGCTCTTAAGAAGTTGGGTCAGGCTGGGGGGACAATACCAGTTGAACAGAAATATCAGGGATGAGTGTTGGGGGGCACCTTTGCATATCAGGGGCAGGCATGGCTCATCATGCTGGTTCTCCTACACTGAGTCTGGCTGGTGTGGCTCAAAGTCCTTTTAACACAGTGTTCACAGAAGCCACTCTCAGTCAGTTGAAGTTGGCCCCAAGGAGGACATTCATTGCCACCTTGACTCTAGGGGACCAGCACTAAAGAAGCTAGAAATTTGGGCTCTCTCGTTGGGTCAAATGTGGGGTGGGGGCTGGGGATCAGACAATGCAGACATTGCCTGCTGAGCATTTAGAGTTAGGTCTTGGAAATTATGGGGCTAAAGTTCATTGCTCCTTAATCATGTATCTGACCATGGTGAGCACTTGCCGTGGTCCCTCTTTTGCATTAGACCACATGCTCCTTGAGGGCAGGGCTATATGTCATCTACCTCCATCATCCCCAGCAACCATGCTGGCGCAGGGTTCCCAGGACTTGTGCAATGAAGCACCTGGAGGAGATGCAGTGAGCAGTCTACTCATGGCATGCAATAAAAGTGATTCATCTTTATTTATTAAAGTTTGTCTCCTTTTGAAGGATAGTTTGGGAATAATGGTTGGTTTCTGCTATGAATGGCCTTGTGCACAGACGCTAAGGGACTGCTCACCTGCCACCTTTCTGAAGCTACCCTTCCTGCCAGGAGCTGAGCAGCAAGGGGAAGTCTGAGCTAAGCTTTGTGTGACTTCTGGAAACACTCAGATATCGTTGGCATCCCCTGAGGTCCCCAGGCTCAGGGATCAGTCACACAGATTGAAAACACACCCGAATTGCTGCCTCCACTTCCCCTCAAGGGAGGGCTAGTGCTGGGCCTTGCTGTGGCTCACACACAGGATCCTAGGGTGGCCTGAAGCCTCCCTGTCAATCACCCTGCATCTCTTACCTGACCTCAGTAAGAAGGCTGGCCAGTTTCTGCTTGCCCCCTCCCTGCTCTCTGATCGCTCTGCTCCCAGCTCCTGGCTTAGGAGACTGGCCTAGTGACCACAGCTGCTCCCCCACCCCCACCCCCGTGCCATAGAACAGCTGTGCCTGAAGCTCCAGGCTGCCCTCCCATCTGTGCTTTGAAGCAGGGGACACCAGCTGGACTCTACTCTCCCAAGGAGCAGCCTCTGGGTGCTGCCATCCTCCCTGGAAGGATATGGACATGGAACCTGGGCTGCCTGTCCATGCTGGTCTGGCCCAGGGCAGCCTCACCCTCCTGGGAAGCCTCACCAGCCCTTGCTCACTCCCTTTGCAGCTCCAGTGGGTGAGCCCCTCTGTGCTGTCTTTACTAGCAGCCACAGAACAGTGGGACTTGAGGAAAACCGGCAAGCCCCATAGTCATGGTCCCTGCTTGAGCGAAGGTTACGAAGGCCTGGGAGGACAGTGGCTCCTCCCTGCAGGGAGCACAGAGATTCCTGTGAAGGAGTCAGGTGACTCTGGACTGTCCCCCCCCCAAATATTGCCACGTTGTTTTCTTCTAAGGGACCCAGGACTCTCTGTATTGTGGGGTGTGAGTATGTGGGCGTGCAGGGGGTAGGCAGGCCGTGCAGGGTGGAGGAGGGAAGTGATGCCTGGAGGACTTGTTTCCAGCCCTGTGCTGGCTACTAGGGTTTGTTCCTTGAGTCCTTCCCACCATTATCATCAGCCATGCAGGTGCAGCTGGGCCCTGTGGGCTGGAAGGAGCCGCTGGCCTGGCTGCAGGTGCTGCCTCATTAGGTGTCTCAAACTCCACCCCGCCCGCCTCGGGAGCTCTTCAAGCCAGGCAGCGGCCACTTGACACCCACCAGGTCTCCCAGCCCAACTGCGGCCGCTGGTCCACCTCTCCAGGCTGGAGCTGAGTCCAGCGCACCATCTGCCGGGTTGTTTTTTCTCTAGGAGTCTCGCCAAGGTAGGCCTTTGCCAAGGTCATGTTTTACATGGCAAAAAAACCAAAAAACAAAACAAAAAAAACCCAATGCTGTTGGCAACACACTTTATCTCAACTAAAACAAAAACATCATCCTTTTGAAGAAGAGAAGATTATTTTGATTATGTTGTTAAAACCATTTGTTTTACTTAGAGATTTTCCTGTAGGGAGGTAGTGTGCGCAGGTGTGCCTTCTGAAGCAGAGGGGAGGAGGGGCCCTTACAGGCCACAGGGGGGCGTCCCTCCGCACACTGCCTCAGCAGGCTCCTGCATCTGGGTGTCCTTTCTGTTGGCCCTGGGGAACACCCTGGAACATGAGAGGTGGGGGCAGTGGTGTATCCCTTCCCAAAGCTCACCTAGGTTCCCAGGACTTCGGGTGTGAGCACTTGGGCTGGTTGAAATTGACCCCCGCTGCGTGTCTCTTCCTCTACCCCATGACTACCTGCAGCCATGGTATTCATGTACCTGGTGAAGCATCATTTCAAGAAACGGTGGGTGTCAAGTGGCTGCTGCCTGGCTTGAAGAGCTCCCGAGGTGGGCGGGGTGGAGTTTGAGACACCTAATGAGGCAGCACCTGCAGCCAGGCCAGCGGCTCCTTCCAGCCCATAGGGCCCAGCTGCACCTGCATGGCTGATGATAATGGTGGGAAGGACTCAAGGAACAAACCCTAGTAGCCAGCACAGGGCTGGAAACAAGTCCTCCAGGCATCACTTCCCTCCTCCACCCTGCACGGCCTGCTTCTGGGCAACTGTGTTTTGTAAAACTGTGATCCCAAATTCTAAAAGTCCGTCATGCTATGCTGTGCGTACCCCATGAAGACGCAGGCAGCACGTTCTCTCCGCACCTCTGTCTCATGGAGAATGTTTTCTCTCTTATTTGAGAACCAGAGCTGTGCAATTATCCCGTCCTCTGTTGCAGCTGCCAGAATGCTTGGAGCGAGTTTTGTGGAGGCCGTTTATCAGCGGAGTGTTTCTGGTAAAAATATTTGCCTCCCCACCTTACTCTTTTGACTCTTGTGTTTTTGTTCATGCTTCAGTAGTTTTTGGATTTATTGCATCTTTGTATAAATTGCCCCAAACCTTCTCTGGAAATAGGCCACTTTCTTCTCTGTCTGCTGAGTGGGCTGGCTTGGGGGGGGGGGTGGGAAGGGGAGAGTCCAACATTGAAGAAAGACTATGCCAGGATTGCCTAGCAAGAGCACCTTGGAGTCAGACATGGGCTCCCCTTCCTTCATTCCTGGGAGTGTCTGTTTCCTCCCCTGGGGAAAAATCATCATCAACAATAAAGAATTTAAATTAAAAAAAATTATCACACCATTTGCCTATTGCAGGGCCTGTGGAAACGGGATGCAAGGTTTTTAAGTTTCGGAGCCTGGTGAACAGCAGACTCAATAAATGCTTATGTTCGTTTGCCCAGTGGCCTTGGGTTGTTCTGATCAGGACTGGCCTCCTCGGTGTGGCAGTCATCACAGGGCCTGTGCTCAGAAGGCCTCCATCTTGAAATCCTTAATCATTTTATTCCTGAACTTGTGGTTTGTAAGTGAATTCTGCTGGGACTATGATGAGCCCCCCCCCTCCCCCCATGCACCCTGCTCAACAGCCTTTGTTGCCTTCCACCCCCACAGCCCCAGGGTGGGGCTGAGCACGGTCAGGTCTGCTGTCACCTGCAAACATCCAAGCGAGAGTGACCTGCACAACAAATAAAAGCCAGCCTGTTTGGTGGGTAGAGAGCCTGTGGAAGAAGGCAGCCTCTGAACCAGGGAGCCTGTTCTCACCATGCGCTGGGCCCTGGGCTCGGAGCTGGCTCTGGTCCCATGGCCTCTCTGAGGTGTGCACTGTCGGCCTCAGGAGAGGAGGTTTGTGTATAACTGGGCTCCCTCACTCCACTTCCTAAGGAGGGAAGGGAAGAAGAATGGCGAATTCGTAATCTAAGATGGCTGTGGCCCACACTGGGTGGCTACGAATAAAATGAAGGATCTCACAGCTCTGGAGCTGGGCGTCTGGAATCCAGGTGCTGTTAGCAGAGGAGCCAGGCGCCAGGTGTTAGCCTTGGTGCAGCAACTCAGTCCCTGCGTTCTGGCTGAGAGAATTCAGAGCCAAGACTCAAACTTTAAGAGAAAGTTTATTTAGAAAGTCACAGAGGTGGAAGAAGTGAGGCGTAGAAGAAATGGGCTCAGGAAACAAGTTACAGCAAAGGAAGAGCCCTTGGAGCTTAGGGGAAGGAGGGAGGGAAAGAGAGAGGGAGAGAGAGATAGGGGGAGAGGGAGAGGGAGAGGGAGACATGAGAGGAAGATGGGAGAGGGGTTTACATATGCCTTGAGAGAATAAAGAGGGGAGGAGAGACAAAAAGCCACAGAAAAGAAGGGGGTGGTGGAAAGCACTGGGGTGCACTAGTAGAACTGGGTCCTCCAGGCTAAGGGCTTTTACCTGAGGCCTCCGGGAGGGTTTCAACAGAATATTCATCAACTTTCCCATATGTCTCCTCAGGGTCATGGTCTCCACTGATTGGTCAGCCCCAGGGGTGAGGGTCATTAGTCATCATGGATGGTCCTCAGTTAGCCACTTAGTTTTGCTGCTTTTCTGGGCCTGGAGCTGAAACACAGTTGAGGCCTAGATGTTATCTTCAGGGGTTAATACTTAAGGGAGTGGTTGTGTGAGGGCCTGTAGTTTTGCCCCTTGCTAGGCACCGGGGGCTTCCTTCCCTGGTGACCTTCTGCACCTGGTCTATCGTTCCTGCTCTGCTTATGCCCCTCTAACTGTCTGCTACAGTGTCACAGGCCACATACCCTCTGAGACCTGTAAGGGATCCTTCCTGGCCTCTCCCAGCTTCAGGGGGTATCTGGCAACCCTGGTGTCCTTGGCCTGAGGATACACTCCAACCTCTGCCTCTGGACACATGGCCTCTCCCGTGCCTGCGTCTCTTTTCCTCTTGTAAGGACACCAGCTGTCCTAGCATGAGCTGCTATAACAGAGCACCATAGGCTGGTGCTTATGCACAGCAGGAATTTATTTCTCACCGTCTGGAGGCTAGAAGTCTGAGTTCAGGTCCCTCTGCGGTCAGGTTGCAGACTGCCTACTTCTCATTTTATCCTCACAGGGCAGAAAAGGCTCCGTAGCTCTCCAACTCTTCTTTCAAGGGCACTAATAAAATTCATGAGGGCTCCACCCTTATGACTTAAGGGTGCAGTCCAAAGTCCCTACCTCCAAACTATCTCATTGGTATTACGGTTTCATTATGTGAATTTGGGGGGACACGATCATTCAATCCATAACACTGACCATATTGGACTTAGGACTCACCCTAATCCAGCATGACCTAAACTTAACTTGATCACATTGGCAAAGGCTATTTCCAGATAAGGTCACATTCACAGGTTCTAGGTGGACTAAAACTTTGAGGGATGCTATTTATCCCAGTGTGGGCACACATGGCAGTTCAGGATCTCAGGTAATTCCTGGTGGAGGATGCTTGAGATAATGCCCCGAAGGCTCTGCCCGGTGCCTGGCACAGGGCAATCTTTCTTCCTCCCTCACCACCGAGAGCTTCACCTGGATGGCATATAGACAGATGGATGCTTGGCATCCAGAGGTGGCCGATAATGACTCAGGAAAAGCAAACATGTGGGCCTTGAGGTCTATTGCAGTGAGTTGGGGGCTACCTGTGGGTGGGTATGAACCACAAGAGGCACCCGAATTTGCCACATTTTGTATGCCTTTTATTCTTGCACCCAGTCAACAACTGTTTATTGGATTTGCACTATATTCTGGCACATGCCAGGCGCTGGGATACAAAATGAGGGTGAGATGAGAAAGGCTCTCAACACAGTGAGCTGCACACTCCACCTGGGAAGTTGCAGGAAGGCTTTGGTAAAGGGAGAGGGAGGTCTGGTGAGTGACTGAGGGGCCTTGCAGTGCGTATCCTATGGGGCCACTGGGGCCATGTCAAGGTCAGGGAGCCTCAGCACCTGTTCAGGGAATGGTACGCAGATCTCTGAGCTGCTCATCGGTGAAGGTTGGGATTTGAATCGGGGAAAGGAGCTGAGACCAGCCTCCACAAGCAATTAAAGAAGCGGCTGGTTAACAAAGATTCAGGGACACACCGTTAGTATGATAAATAGGTAGAAACAACCAAGATATTCACCAGGAAAGGGACAGTGACACAAACACATGTGTCTCCAAAGCGATGTGTCCCACTGCCATGAAAAAGAGTGAAGTTAGTTTACATCAGAGACAACAGGAAGCCCAAGCCCTGCTGTTGATGGGATAAACCAAACTGCAAAACAGTGCATCCTCTGGTAGATACAAGTGTGCAAAGAAAAAAACCCCAAATATAGATTTCTAATGCACTCCCATGTGTCAATAGCTTTATGTGTGTCCAGCTCAGCAAAAGGCTGGAAAAATAAACCACAAATTATTATTGATGGTTATTTCTGAGCAGTGGGAGGATTGTGGTGGGGATGACGGGGAACTTCCCCTATTTTTCACCCAAAGTTTGTATTCATCTCTATTCATGTGCTGGGGCTGGGATGTGAGCAAAGTGCTGCACAGCCCAAAGCTTGAGAGCGAGCCTCACTGGGGGGGTTGGGAAGGATGCTCAGAGGGCTTATGAGTACAAGCCACCCCCTCTTACATTTTGAGTGCTCTCTTTCAATCCCCCCAAACTTAGCTCCCCAGTTACCCTGCTCTTTGTCTCTAATCCATGGCGTGCCCTCATTACTGAGATCTGTTCTCTGTCGCTGGATTAGTGTGGGTGTTAGGCGGCAGCTGCAGTTCCCAGACTGATAAGGGAGGCTTCTCCGATCTTTGCTGCAGGCCGGCGTCCTGATTAGCATGCTCTTTGCCTCCTTGCATCGTCCGTGGAATCCCTCTGGGAGGGTTTTGCCTGGTACCGTAAAGCTCATGGAATGCACACAGTGGAGGCCTGAGGTCTGGGGCTGCAGGAAGACAAGGGTGAGGGGATGTGTTAACCACTTCTTGCTTGGCAATGAGCTGGCGCTGCCTCGAAAACACAAATGATGAGGGTGGTGGCAAGTGCTGGATTGCCAGATGTTCGAATGTGTATCCAGAGGCCAATAGGCTGGGCAGACTTGGGCATCAGGAGACGTGTGCTCAGAGGGATCTGCATAGAGATGTGGTTGAGGTTTTTACTTCCACGAGATAATGGAAGAAAGACTCTTCTATTGGCATAAAGCTGGGAAGTCTATGAGTGTGCTGGATAACATAGTCAGGGGGATATGAGGTGAGATGTAAAAAATGGAATTTTGTAAGCAAAATTGATGTAATGTCAAAAATACCCATGGCATAAGTACAAGGAAAAGGTATCTGAATGATGCAGGTAAGAGACCAGGATCCTGGAAGGTGATGTAATGGACTTAAAGGTGACTTATTCAGCTACAGGCTACATTCAGAAATGTGTAGAATGGGTGACGAAGATGAAGAAAAAGACCTGGTTATCTCATTTATCTCCAGGCAGCTCACTTTCTGAGAACAATTTGGAAGAAGTAATTTCCAAGGCACGCTGTGTCATTCAAAGAAAAAACTGTCTAACATCAAGAGCTGTCCCAGGATAGAGGGGGCATCCTTGGAAGAGAGTGAGCTCCCTGTTGCTGGATGTGCGTACACAGCCTCTGGCAGGAAGGCAGCCGAGTTGTTTGTGTCCTCTCCGTTCCTAACAGGGGCGCCACCTGACTCAGGCAGGCTCCATATATTTGCCCAGTTAGTGAATTAGTGACCATTGCAAATCTGGAGAAATATTAGATGGTCTGGGATGTTCCCTCCAGGCCTGGATACTACAGCACCAAACTCGAGGGGAAGAGGCACGTACAGTTTTCCATGGCCCCTGTAACAAGTCCCTACAAATTTAATGGGTTAAAACACATTTTTCTTTTAAAGTTCTGGAGGTCAAACTCAGTTTCCCTGGCTAAAGTCCAGGTGAGCAGAGCTGGTTCTTTGTGGAAGCTTTAGATCACCTGTTTACCAGCCTTTTCAGCATCTAGAGGTGCCCACATTCCTTGGCTTGTGGCCCCTTCTTCCATCTTCAAAGCACATCACTCCAACCTCTGCCTCCCTCTCAGAGACATAGCATTTTCTCTTCTGTGCTCTGATCTGCCTCCTTCAATTTCTCTCTCTTAATCCCGTTTGCAAAGTCCCTTTTGCTATAAGAAAACATTCTCAGGTCACAAGGACTAAGGGTGGTGGTACATTATATTGAAGGCAACACATGTTTGGGGAAGGGAGGAAAGTGGAGGTAGAGAAAGAGGGAGAAGAAACAAGTCATCAAGTTCAAAGGATCTATGACTATCTGGTGACCAGCGGCCTGTGAGGGTGGGATTTCGGGGATGTTGGAAGGAGAAGGTGATGGCCAGGGTAGAGGAAGCTCAGGCTTCTGTAGTGTCCTCTGTGCCTGGCATATGGTGGAGGCTCAATAAGGATTTATTGGATGAATGAATGAATGAGGGTGTCACCACTGACTGGGGAAAGGACGGTGTTGGTAGTCCTGGGTCAGCATCTTCCCAAGGCCGGGCTCGGTAAATCCCCGTGGGAAGCTGAGATATGGGCTGGGCGTGACCTATGCCAGCAATGAGACTGGCCCTGCAGGCCGGCCCACCACCTGCTCTGTTTCCGAGGCTCCGGCCTCAGTTAGAGTGGGAGCTTTGTGTGAGGTTGCATTGAACCCAGAGAAAAGGTGAAGGCACGTGGACCAGCATACTGATCGGGGTTTGGCAGGCAGAAGTAAGAACGCTGAGAGATCTGAGGCTTTGGGTTTTGTCCCACTTTCTGATGGAGAAGATGGGAGACTTAAAAGCATTGAGTAGTCATTTCTATAAGCCAAGGAGCAGAATCCATGCCAACAAGCAAAGTGCTATTATTCAGAAGTCTTTCCTGTTTCTGAGGCAGAACCAAAAAATGCCTCCGCTTTCCAGCTGTGACCCAAGGCCAAGGGCAGGCCTGGAAACTCGGGGTGAGCTCTATTCCTGGTCATTTTTCCTACTTGCTCTGCCCAGTGGACAGAGCACGACTTCTTCACTGTTTATTCACAGGAGCTGCGGGCCCTTCACATTTCATTACCTCTGCTTGCAAAACAGACGTGGAGTAAAATGTTCGGCATTTTCTTAAATTGCTGCTGTGGCGGGCCAGGAAGAGTGAGAGTGCTGGCTTCCTCAGAGATGTCCAGGGCTTTGCAGGGTGCACAGACCCTTGGATGCTACAGACCCCAGAGCTCCGTAAATTTTTCTGCCTGGCCAGGCACATGCCCACGTTGGCCTCCTGTTAAGCACTTTGATATCAGATTTCTTAGAATTCTGAGAAAGTTATTTATTTTTCAGAGCCTGCAAGTTAGTGCAATATGAGATCTCTGTAAGACCATTTCCTCTAAGCAGAAAAGAACCCAGGCTGTAAGTTCGTTCATTGAATGGATCATTCATGCATGTATCCAGTTCCTGGGGTGTCTGCTGTGTGCCAGGCACTGTGAATTCAAAGATGAGGAAGGCCCAGACTCTATCAGCTGGAGTTGGTGGGTGACAAGCATGAAAGCAGCCTTCCTCAGGCTCCGTGAGACTGACAAGGTCTGCACACAGCACTTGGATGGGCACACATCAACCCAGGAAGCCTCCCATGGGTAGGAGTCAGGGGCAGCTTGACAAGTGGAGAAGGGGTGAGTGGAGCCCCAGGCCCGTGGGAGGGAGACTGCAGCCCAGCCCAGCCTGAAGGTTTGTTCAGCTGTCAGTTCAGAGCCCCTGGTAGACTGGGCAGAGAGATGTATGTGTGAGTTAGGCAAGAGGAGGGGGCAAGTGGTGAAGAGCTACAACTCTTTTTCCTCCCTGCTAGTCACAGGATGACAGCAAAGATATTTGAACAAAGAGCAGCATGGGGCAGGGTGACAGGTGTGTGACAGACAGTGAGAGGCTGGAGGCCGGGAGGACAGGGGGTGTGTCTGGTTACCCCGCAGTACTTTGGGGACCTTTGGCAAGCAGAGGGCATGAAGGGAGAGGATAACCTTTGAGGTCCTTATTTATAGGGGTGTGCTCTGGGCTGAATTGTGATCCCCATAATCCACACGTTGAAGAGATTAGTGAGTGGAGTGTTCTTCCTCTGGAAGCAGCCAATTTATATTCATAACTGAAATGCTAGCTGCCACCACTTGCATCAAACACATGATAGGATTGTGGCAGGACAGTCCCAGTGGGACCTCACCACACAGCAGCTGTGAGGGGGAAGCACAACACCCCATCCTGCAAACGTGAGCAGAGTATAGAGGGGCTGGTGGTGGGCATAGGGCACAGGTCGGAAAGGGGGCGCATGCAATAGGAACCCAGATTAGAACCTGTGCTCTTCCCATCATGTGTGCAGCCTCAGGGGACTCTGATACCCGGCACCCAGTAGGTGCTCAGACATGGACAAGACTGGAAGACAGGGACTGGTGGAAGCTGCCAGCAGCATACCCGGGGGCTCACAGGGTGCCTGCTGTCCCTGAGCTCCTGGAAGAAAGCAGGTTCCTGCTTAGAGTCCAAAGGGCTCAAGATGAGGGAGCCACTCCTGTCCTAGCAGGGCAATCATTTGTCTAGAATGGCCGTTCATCTCCAGGGAGTTACCCCTGAAACTACTGGGAGCTTTATACTGGGTGGTGGGGGGTGGGAGGGCTGTCCAGGAGACACCTGGACAAGAGAGACCTTGAAAAGAAGGGCCTCTCGCTTCACCTTTATTGAGGCCGAGTGAAAGTTAGAAAGAAAGGATTAAAAAGGATGACCTTCAAGGATCTAAGAATATCTGAGGGCAGCCTTGGGTAGGGGCCCCAAGGCCTCAGCTGAGTGCCCAGGCTGCTGGGAGCTCAGCTTGTCGTGTGCTCAGCTACTGCTGGGTGTTGAGGGTAGAGGGGTCACCTGTGCCGTGGCCTCTGTTCTTGGCCCTCCTGTGGCCCTTTCTTCTCCCTGGTGGTTGTTCCCAGCTGGGCCTGCTTTATTCTTGACTGCAGATATGCTGGTCAATGTAAGACTGCTCTGGCTAGATGCAGGCCCATGCCTTCTGCTTAAAGCCATGTAGGGTGATGCCTTCTGAACCTGCCTTACTCCCCTCTGCTCCACCCTGACATCAGTCACTGAGTGCAAGCTGGGTGACCCATGGATTAAACGTTCCATGGCTGTTTGTGACAAGTACTTTGCCAGAACCAACTTCGGATCTAAAAAGACCCCATGGGCTGGATCACATGCCGAACCGAAGGTGCTGACATGTGGTTGAGACGTGGCTGCCTCTGCCTCCCAAAGTGAGTGCCAGACGACTTCTCTCCATGCCTGGTCATGTCAACCAGAAGAGCTCCACTGTGGCCAGCTTTTCCTATTGTGTTATCTAATGGCACTTACACGAGAAAACACTGACACACATTCCTGTTTGAATTGCTGCCGGGAAAACATTGGTCTTGACTCAAGGCCCAGTGTGCTTCCTTTCACCCATCAGGGGAAGTCCACGATATTTCCCTTTTTGCATTGTCTTCCAGGAAGCTCTGTGCAAAGCTTGTTCAAACCGAACCACCACCATATCTCAGGGGCCTGGAGGAAAAGCCCTGCCTTTCTTTGATAAACTTGCAGCTTCTCCATTTTGACTGTACCGTGTGTTGTTTCTCCTATGTCTGTTTATTATAAGACACGCAAATATCTTTATAGACAAATGACAGTAGTTATTTTAAAGTCGTACAGAGAAGCCCAATGGTGAAGGACAGTTGGGAAGGGATTGGTTAAGCAACAGTTCATCTGGAAATGACCCTGGACAGTCAGTGGCTGTGAGTCAGGACACTAGTGTTTGCACAGACGCCTGGGGCTCTGAGGCGGAAATAGCCCATCACATCAAGGCTAGGGAATTCTGGTTTCTTGGAGCTGTGCCCTGGTCAGATCACCTTAGCAGCGTGGTCCTGGGCCCCAGGCTGGACTTGGAAAGGAGTGGGGACAGGCTGAGCATGTTCAGCATTGGTCAGGGAATTAGGACTGACTGGCAGTGGTACAAGCGGATGTGGGCCGGACAGGTTCTATGTGCTTCCAGACCAGAGGCCCCAGGCAAGGAGCGAGAGGTCATAGAACCTAATGTGAATCAGTGGTGATGAGATCCCACCACAGAGGCATCCAAGAGAGTAGTGTGGAGGAATTTTATATGTAAAGTGGTATTCAGCACTAGCTCTGAGACTCAGTTATTCCAAACCTCCACAGATGAGCCCTGACCCACAAGGACCTTCCTGGCACCCGAGCATGGGCCCTGTTCTTCATTTTTGGGATTCACCACTTTGCTTCACAGCCTACTGTCCCTCTGATTGGTGCAGGTGGGAGCAGGCTCTAGGGAGGAATGGTACATTCAGGACCCAAAAACCTTCCTGGGAGATGGAAAATGTTTGGGGGAGGAGGAGGCGTGCAGACAAGGGGAGCTGGTCAGCTTCTTGTCTTTTAGGATGAGCCTTTCCGACCCATGGCAGGTGCGCCTGCTGGAAGTAAAACCTGGGTGTGCTCTCCAGCTTTACTCTGAATGTCTCTGGATGGTTTTGGCCTCGGACAGGTTCCTAAGCTAACAGTGCCCTTTCCTAATCCAGTGACTGGCCTTCTTGTGTTCAGGAGGTGGGAAGGTCGTGGTGGATTTATGGTGCTGACATCCAGAGTGGGACTCCGAAGCTTGTGATGCCTCCCAGGATATCACGGGGACATTCCAGGATTGGTATCAGAGGTCATGCAGCTCCCAGGGCGCAAAGCTAAGGCAGCCATAGCCCCTTGTCTGCAGGGAGGTCCCAGGGTCCCAGGGGAGGCAGCCTGGGGTAGGAGAATATAGTGATGAGGAGTTCCTCACTAGAAATGTTGGGTGGGGCAGGGGTCCAAGACAAGCCCGCTGTGTGCCATGCACAGGAGCCCAGGTGGAGGGGTTGTGGCATTGAGGGAGGCCAGTGCATAATTAGGGAACCAAGAGGTGCCACACCAGGGGCCACTCATACCAGATGTGAGGTGGGCCCAGAGCCATGCCACACGCAGTCCCAGTGGTCAGGATCAGGGGTGTGGCTTGAAGAGCTAGGGGTTCAAAGGAGGGGCAGTGAGTGAGGGGAGATCACAGTGAGAAGGAATATCTGTGTCCTTCAGGTGGGAATGAGGCTGTCCAGGGGAGTGGGACCCAGTACAGGTGTCCACTGTGTTGGCAGCGGGACAGACACCTTTCCTCTGTGTTGCTGAGTTTGTGACTAGGGCTGTCAACAGCATCCTGACCATTTGTTAATAATCAGGGAACCGATCGGAGACAGGCTTCCTGATGCTGATTTCCCTTTAATAATTTCCATCTTTTTAATCCAATTCCTCGGCATTCTGGACTGAGTACTTAGAGCCATCAGGAAGGGAGCTGGCAGTTATAATAAAACTTGGAGGGAGGAGAGCAGGAAGGAAGCAGTGAAGCCAGTGCAAGGATTAGAGCGGTTAAACACCACGAAGGAGCAGAGCAGGTGGAGGAGCATTGGAGCTGGTGGGCCTCTCCCTGGAGACGGCAGATCTAGGGAGGAACTGTGAGTTCCCGGGGCCGACTAGCTGGCACCTTCATTGCAGCATTCCACCCCACACTCAGCCCCAGCACACACTGAATCAAAGACTTCTCTTAAGTCCCAAGGGAACCCTGTCCATGGCTCAGAAATCACCTCATTGGCATTTGACTGGATCCGTCTTCTCAGAGGACAGAGTATGGACGGGTGAATAAAGGTTTGGAGGAGGGGGGCCCCAGCAGCCCCTTTTCTCAGGACCCCACTAATGTGCCATAGCCTGGGTGCTCGCTGCTGGGGATGGCTGAGCCTTTGAGACAAGAGGGCCATTTGTCTCCGTCATCGGTTTCCAGGAGAGCGCCTTCGAGGTGCCAGGTTCCCAGCGCCTCCCTTTCAAAAGGAAAGCACCTCAGAGTGGGCGGAAATGGGGGGCAGCCCGTAGGAGTCACTTAGGGAACCTGGCCAGCTCCCAAAGGCAGAAGCTGCAAGGTGGCAGGTCCTGGGCACCGCCAGCCTCCAACTCAGCTTGGCTGGACTCTCTGTGGGCAGCTGATCTCAGGGTGGGCCATGGAGGCAAGACAGCTCATCAGAGACAAGTGTCCTGATGTCCTTGGGCCCAGGGTCCCAGCCAGCAGACTGATTCCCCTCAGGGCCCATGGATCTCTCATGTTTCACAATCGGCTTCAAGGGCAGGGGGAGGAATGGGCTGGGGTACAAGGACAGGCCACTGAGTGGACCCTCCCTTTTCCCAACTCAACCAGAGACCCGTCCTTGGCTCAGCTTTATTTATTGCAATTTGATGTGGGCTTTTGGGGTCAGAGAAAGGTTTCCTACAGCTTAAGAAGTGCTTGAGACCCTCAGTGTGGCTGACAGAGCATTGAAGGCTGGCCTGGACGCCCCGCCCCTGCCACGCCTCCTCACCTCCAAGTGACCTCGTGCCTGTGACCTTGTGCCTGTGTCCTCAGTGCCATCCACTCACAAGGCGTCCTCCACCCACTGTGGGATTCCCCCATGGAAAGCCGTGCCTGGCTCAAGTTGGCCTCTGATGAATATGTGTGACATGACTGACTGATATAACAGGTCTTGGGAGACCCAGGTGTGAAGCTGGCCCCATCTTGTGACCAGATGTCATGGAGTTCCCAAATGCCCTGCTCTGGGTTTTCTACCTGATGTTCAGTCTGAAGTCACAGAAAAGATGCCATTTAGATGGTTAATCAACCCAGGAGAGGCCCAGGAGAGAGGCCGGTAAGTATCTTCCTGACCCCTTGTTTCCTAGGAGCAAGCCTGTCCCTGCAGGTCACTGCCTGATGAGCTGGGAAGGAGCTATGCCATGCAGGGGCCACAGCCCTAGAGGTCAGTTCAGTTGCCAGCTGAGCCACCCCTCAGCCACCAGCTCCCCCTCTGAGGTTGGGTGGGCAATTCAGCGAATGGGTGGCAAACTCCTCCTGTGTAGCCTGGTTGGAACCTGACTCTGGGATCCACAATCGCCTTGGATCTTAGGATGGCCCTCCACACGGTGTCACGTTTGCAAGAAGATTGGACCACTTGGTGTGAACTTTCCTCACTGGTTTTCATGTTCTTTCCCATCTGCTGTACACAAGTCTGTGCCTGGACACACTGTCTCCATTTCCATTGGGCTTCCCCATTTCTATGACAGCTGAGGGTGTGTGTGCAGTGGGACCTGGGGGTGCCATGGGACCAGGGGGAGCTGCTCAAAGACCATATCACAATGCTGGAAGGGGTGGCAGGGATGTTCAGAACTGCCATGGCCTCTGCTCCTTCCTGGTGTGGTCTCCACACCCCCACAGCTGCATCTCCTTCAGACGGGTGTGCACCTGTCCACGTGCATGGTGGATCTTCCCCTTCCCTGTGTGGGGTGGGGGCAGGGCTGCACAGGGTTGAAGCTGGTCTCATCCCTGATGCCAGGTTCAGGAGGGGTAGCCTGTATAACCCTAATCTCTGTCTCTCCGTGGTCATGGCGCCTCTCCCTGTGTGTCTGTACCCACCATAACCTGATATGACTGCATCTTAATCTAATTAATTACATCTGGAAAGACCTATTTCCAGATAAGATCAAATCCTGAAGTCCTCCTCCTGGGTCCCCCTTCTTGCCCTCCCTCCGTTTCTGATTTGTGGATGCTGACACACATGGGTGGGTGGGGCAGGGAGATGGCATTTGGATATCTCACCTGCCTCTGCCTCTGTCTCACTCTGATCTCTGTAGAGGCCAGTGCGTCCTTCCCCAGCCTGTGTACAAGCTCGCTCAGTTCTAGGAGAGGGTCCTTGGCGGCTGCTGGGGAGGGGTTGCAGGAGGGGCTGGGTGAGTGCACCAACTCCCAGCAATTGATACCTTTTTGAGTCTTGTTTGACTTAAAGAAACTGAGTGTGTTATTTCCTGGGGAAGATCACAATAAATTTCACAAATGGGGCAGCTTAAAACAACAGGAATGTGTTCTCTCACACAAGCCAGAAGTCTGAAACCCCTCCTGCGATCCTAGGGGAGATCCTGTTCCTCACCTCCTCCAGCACCTGATGGCTCTAGGTGTCCCTTGGCCACATCACTCCAGTCTGTCTCCACATGGCCTTCGCCTCCTTTTGCTTTGCCTTCCCTCTTGCAAGGACACTTGTCATTGGACTTAGGGCCCACCCAGATAATCCAGTGTGATCTAACTTGATTATCTCCTAAAGACTTTAGAAATCAGGTCCCATTCCCAGGTTCCAGGATGTGGACACAGCTTTTGGGAGAGCCACCATTCACCTTACAACAGTCAGCCTAGCAGAAGTTGAGTGCTTTTGGCTGGGACTGTGGCCTGCTCTGCTGAGCCTGCCTGACTTACAACTTGCCCTAGCTGCTCAGGCGAGTGGCTGCAGCCCATGCCCAGCGGTGACCTGCCTGCCCACCCCTGAGTCCACCCTGCTGGGTTCCCCTATCCCTGGTGGACCTCAGCCTAGCCGGGGTGCATTTTCTGGTGACTCAGAGCCTGCCACAGAGAAGCTGTTCTGTTGAGGTCTGGGATGGGTTGTCTGGAGATAGCATTATCTTAGGTACTTTCCTAGCCAGCGTTGCTGGGTGGGGGTAAGCGAGTCTTTGAACCTTTGAGGTCAGAGGTCAGGCAGCCTGATGTGTCCCAGGCTTTGGTGAGGAGCTCCCAGTGTTCACCAGCAGCCTGAAGGGTTAGAAGCAAGGACCTCAATGTTTCTTCTGTTCCCGCAGTCTGCACCCCGACTCTGCTCAGGGAACACGGCTCAGGCTTTCCATAGAAAGTGGCCAGCTGCCTCAGAGGGCCTCAGTGGACAGGAGCCTGTGGGCGTGTTACCGGGAGGCAGAGGGAGTCCACCAGATGTCCCTTTATTCTGTGCACAATGGCTCTTGACATGGCAACGATCCATCAAGGACTCCTCAGCACCCCAACATCGGCTGTGACACTGCTCTCCAGTGGGCCGCGTTCTCACCACTGTATGTGCTCCTTTTGGGGGCAAATAGCTGTGTGACTCCACTTGCTTTACTGGACAGGCTGCGTCCCCATTCAAGCCCTCCTTGCTCCCCATTGTCTCGAGGGTTTTGTCTCTCTTCCCCTTTTTGTGTATTGTTTTCATTGACAGACATTGGTCTTGACCACAATAAATTAGCTTTCCCCATTATCTTATTTCTTTGTTTGCTAAGTGTCGCAATTGTCACTAAGAAAAGGTTTTTGTGGGTTTTTTTTCCTTTTAAAGTATGGCTAGGGGAAATTTATAAGCAAAGACTTAACCGAGGGCTGAGTGCCATTGACTGATTTTCTCCCTGTAGTTTTATATTCAAATTCTTCTTCTCTTTGGAGTTTTCTCTTGACCACAGCTTATACAGGCAAACGCACTGAATTCCGGGGTCCTTCACCTCTGAACGGAGCTTTAAAATTCATCTTTTATGCTTTACTGCCCCCAAAGGGAATTTTGCTTCAAAGCACATTCTTACAATCTTTTTGGAACTCAAGATACGTGGGAAAGGTAAAACGTTAACATTTTTGTAGATGGGCTGTTCTGTATGACTTATGGCCGAGATAAAACAGGCCATGTTTTTGCACGTATGCAGGAGTGATAGCTGTGCATTTGTTTGGGAAAGGGTTTAAACAGCCTGCACTGTTGGCTTAGCCATATCTATGAAACACCAGGGGATAATGAGCATCTGTTCTGTGCCAGACATGGCCCTTGGCTCTTCAAACACACTATCTTATTTAATCCTGCGGCTGATGACGTGGGGCTTTTATCTGCAGTTTCCAGGGACATCTAGCACTTTCGGAAAGTTCTGCTTCAGATCCTGTCTCTCAGCCACCAGTCTGCCCTGTTCTTCCCTGATTGTAATTCCGCCTGTGCCACTTTCATCTGTCCAGTGCATGGTCCTGAGCTACTGCTGTGCACATGCATGTGTGATCCTGCTCTCACAGGCTCACAGGTCGGGAGGTGGTCAGAGTGAAAAATTGCAAGTGATTGTGGTCAGGGCTGCGACAGAATCCACACTGAGGGCACCTGCAACCCCTGATGGCCAGGCAGTGGCTCTGAGGAAGGACCGTGAGAAGGACTTGATGGGGCAGGAGCTGGTATATGGAAGTAGGGAATGGGTAGGCAACAGAGGTGGAGTTTGGGGGTAAGGGGGCTGTGAGAACAGGGAGGAGCAAAAGACAGTTGGAGATGGGCAGGAAGGAGTGCTGGGCAGTTTTACGGGGACGAGCGTCTTTTGGAGACTCTATTAAAATTAGGCAGGTGGTTGGGAGGGGAACACAGCTAGTGACTGTACTTCATCTCCAATACCGGTCAGTGAGTCCTCATCACAGGATCCCTGGCAATGCAGAAATCTAACCTTAGCCGTGAAATGGGCTCAGACTGACTGTGGGAGCTCTTGTCGCGCTGTTCATGTTTGCCTTTGGAGTCTTGTCGAGGTTTTGAAGCATGTCCTTCAATTTGGGGTTTATACTGTTGTTCTTATGGTGAGGCTGGGCTGTGGGGGATGTGGGGACCCCACAAAGCTAAAGTGCCCTTCTCATCACATCCTCTTGAAGGTGAATGCTCTTGACTTGATGTGTCCCTGAGGAGAGGTCGAGCATTTTGACCCCATAACTCTGTGCCGAGCAGACTGGCTGGCTCTGTGGACAGGTGTCTCCCAAGGATCCCCGGCCTGGTGTAGAATAGATGGAGGCACACAAAAGCAATTACATTATGAGCATGGTTTGTGGGCCTGGAAGGTGCCCAGTGGCTGAGAGGGGCAGGTGGGCATAAATGAGCTGATCTTATGGTGTGGGAGCCTTCAGAGAAGGTTTATAGATGCCTGAGAGGGTTTTCAAGGATGAATAGAAGTTGTCAGGCAGGTGGTGAGCAGTGCAGGTGGGCATCAGCAGATGAACAGGTGTGGAGCCCTGAGGCTGCTGCGGGGTGGGTGGGATCTGTGGTGGTTTTGCATTTCTGAAACACAGTCTGAGATGGGACTGGAGAAGGCCAGTGAGTCACGTGAAGATACCATGTGGAGGAGGAATTTGATGGGAAAGTGGGTGGTGGGAGAGCAGGGCAGGTGCTTACAGTGAGTCTGGACAAGAGAGAATGGGGAGGACATAAGTGAGAATGGAGAAGCTGGGAGAAAAGGAGTGGATGATTTAAGAAATTAGAAGACAAGTGGAATGATGTGAGGTTGGGGGCCATCCTGAGACCTGAGGGGAGGTGACACTCTCCTTCCTTCAGGCTGGACAGGTAGCGGGCAATATCCCCATCAGGACCTATAGGTGAAGAGCAGGTTTCCAGGTGCAAGGAGCCCAGAGGGAACTACTATGTTTGGCTAGTGGAGGAGCTAGGAGTGTGCCTGGGACTGGGAGTGGAATAGGACCTATGGGTCACTGGTCTGTGCATGGTGGTGGGGAAGAGGGAGTCTTAGGCTCAGAAAGCGGGTCCTACAGTATGAGCATAAGAAATGGTTAAGTACAAGATGCATAGAGCATCAATGGTGGGGGAACTAACAAACTCTACAAAGATGCAAGCATACCAGCAACACCAGAGTTCAATCCGTGCCGTCACCATGGCTTTGCCACTGAAGCATTCATCTCATAGGACCAGAGCTGACTCTAGTCCTTTGAAACCACTTTCTGAGCTCTTTACTCTTTCACATGGGTGTCTTTGCAGAAGAAGCTGCACCATTTTAACAGAACCCTAAGATCTCTTGGATACCACTCAGCCCAGTCATCTCTAACCCTGTACCATGCGAAGATCCGTACCAACACACTCAGTGACCTCCTGCTGGTTGCAGAAGAAGAGAAGACCTCAGCTGATGTTGAGTGAAGTTAGAAGAGAACTTGGCTTTGGGAGGGGGCTGTTTGCGGGGGGGGGGTGCTGATCAAGAGCACCAACGTCTAACGGCAGCCTGGGCTGAGGAGCAGGGTGGCTTTGGCCTTGTGTCCTCATGTTAGGATTGGAGGGACGGCTTCTTTGTGCTGTTTGCACACCAGAAATAGCTCTCCTTTGTTTCTCTAGCATTCTCTTCTCAGCCTTAAATGCAGGTGAAGGGTTATAAGCTTGGCAGGTTAATTAACTTTCCGAATTTCTCATCTCTCCCCCTTCCCTCTCCTTCTAAATGGCTCTGAGGTACCTGTCCTCTCGTCACATTTCCTGCTGTAATTCCTCTGGTCTTGGATCAGTGGTCTGGAGATCTCAGATGTCTCTTCCCAGGTTTCTGTAATTTTTCCAGAGGCTGGTTGGTGGGCCTCCTCTCCAAGCATCAGGCTCAACTCACCAGAGGCAGCGGAGTGGAGCCTCGGGCGCTAGTGACAGCTGACATATTCACCAAATGCTGATCAACGGTTCAGGTTCACGTTAAATGAGGATTTATGATCGGTCCTCATCAATTAGGGCTGCCTCATGAGCACCAGGTGAGGCCCTTGCCCGCACGACTTCGTTCATCACACGGGAGGTGTTCTCGCTTATTCAGGGTTGAAAGGCAGTGTGTGTGTGTTGTTAGAGCCGCACCTTTCCATTCTGTGGTCACTGTTGCTGGTGTCAGTGTCACAGACCCTGTTGGAGGTCACACTGCAGATGGTGCCCTGTGAACTATGGAGAGACAGGGTCACTCAAACACATTAGTTCTAGGAGGTGGAAACCCACGCCATTTCGTGTGCTCAGCTTGGCTCTGCAGTATCATGAGAAATCTCAGCTGTCCATCTCTCTCTCTGTCTAAACCACATACTCCCACTCACACCATAGCTCTGTGCTCTGCTTCTTACCAGCTGGGTCCCTTACCAGTCACTGAACAGTGACCCTCCCAAATATTTTCGTACCCCAACCCCCATACCTGTGAGTGTGGCCTGATCTGGAAGTTGAATATTTGCAGTGTAACTAGCTGAGGATCTTGAGAAGAGATTACCTTGGATTAGGATGGGCCCTAAATCCAATGATTAGCGTCCATATAAAAGAGGAGGCAATAGAGAGAAAAGGCAATAGGAAGACCGGGGTAGAGACAGGAGGGATGCAGCTACAAGCCACAGGCTGCCTCCAGCCTCCAGAAGCTGGGAAGACACAGGAAGGAACTCTCTAGAGCCTCTAGTGATAGCATGACCCTGCCACACCTTAATTTTGGCCTTCTGGCCTCCAGAACTGGGAGAGAACACAGTCACTGTTGTTTGGATCCACCTGATTTGTGGTACTTTGTTACAACAGCCACAGGACACTAATGCTCACTGTCTCCATGGGGCAGGCATGAAGATGAGTGAGATAATCCATCTGGCTCAGAGCCTGGGCCAGACTGATATTATGATTCCTTATGTTCCTTCTACTCTGCTACCAAATAAGCGCTTTGCCCCCCTGCCTGAGCTTTATGAAGAGGAGCTCCAAGAAACAGGCTGGGGGTTCCTTTCCAGAATTTGCCGGGGGTACCTTGCTGCTCAGCTCTCAGTAGAGAGCTAGGTAGCAGACCCTTGTACTAGGGTGGGGGAAACCATTTTCAATTCTTGATTATTTTACCATTGTATTGTAAAGTATTTTGTGTATGTGTATGTGTGTGTGTGTGTGTGTGTGTGTGCGCACATGCATGTGTACATATGTGTGCATAAGTGTGTGTGATGGTTAAATCATCCATATCATGGTTCATTCTTTCTCCACAAACCCTATCAGCCTCAGGAAATCCTGCAGTTAAAAGACACCTCCAGGAAGCCGTTTCAATGCGTTTGCAGAAGATTATTGGGTGTGCAGGATATGGTCAGGGCATGCAGGACGCGGCTTCTTTGTTGCTATGAGTGCTTGGCACAATGGTCCTCTCCTCCAGGGCCACCTCCATGGTCTCACTCAGAAGCACCCATCAGGGTCATCGTAGGAGCCCTCCTCTTGACCCATCTGCAGTGCTTCCTGGAGCCGCATTTCTCTGGGACCACTCCCGGTGTCTGTACTCCTTTCTCTTGTCCTCAAACTTTGTACACATCTTATTTTAGCTGGAGTTAGCATACCATTAAATTTTTTTTTACTTCGAGTAAATTTTAAATTGCATATGGACCCCCAGCTTGCTAGAGTTGACTCTGACCCGGGTAGATTTCTGCATCTCTCTTGTGCAAACATCCCTCACATGAGCTAATATCTGGAGTGTTAGAAATGTGCCCGACACATCGTATGTGCTGTAAATGAGTTTGCTAATGAATGAACCGCATAGCAGTGTAATTGGGAGGCAGGGTTTCAGGGCTGATTACAGACACACAGCGTCCACATTTCCTCCAAGATGATCTAATGGAAAATCCCATCTGCTCCACTGAGGCGAGGCACCAGATTTCAAAACCCAGGATGTTCTTAAGAAGGGGATGATTCTTTATTAAATACTGGAAAATATTCCTAACTTCCCTCCAGAGAGAAGCCATGGAAAATGACCAATTTTAAGAAAATGCAGTGAAATAGAAGTGGAATGCAGTATTTTGCTAGAATAACTTCAAATAAGTGGATTTTTTCCAGTTATTAATTGTATTCCTATTGTGCACCTGAGTAAGAGTGGTGTTCATTTACATATCTTCATTAATATTCATAAGGCACTCTGGACCTGCTGGGCAGTCCCTGGATGGCAAGGATGCCCCAGCCTCTCCTCTGCAGGATGGAGAAGTCATAACATGGGCATATCATAAAAGGCTTTTAGAATAAACTTTAAAAAATGATGCACTCCATGGCTTTGGCATTCGTTTCTTGATTACTAACATGATGCATCTTGTGAGAGGAGCTCACTTCATAGTACTTAGGACATTATGTACTGAGAGCTGCAGGTGCTGTTGGAACCAGCAGAGCCAGCGGAGGCTCTGGGAGGAATTTCATCTGGAAGAAGCATGCCCTGTCCAGAGGGTGGGGTGATCTGGTGGAGTTGGCACCAGAGAGGGGGCAGGTACAATAGCAGGGCTCTGGACCTAGGTGGGAGTCTGGGCCAGAAGGCAGATGGTGGAGGTTTCCTGGAAGTGAGCCAGCAGACAGGAGCAAAGGCCAGGAGGGTGTCATGGGCACAGGGCAGAGGACTGAAAAGAATCTAGTACCAAGGCACTCTGAAGCAGGTCCATATGGGGGACCCAGTGTCCAGAGGTGGGTAAAGGTGGTGATGTGGCTACAGGAGGAGTTGGAGCCTGAGCTGGATGGGGAAGGGTGGCAGCAGTGCCCTGCCCTGGAGCCAGGTGGGCTGAGGACTGACCAGCTGGCAGAATGGGCTGCAGGGGGTGGTGTTGCTGAAGTTGTGAGGAGGGAGAGTCTGGAAGGGCATTGGCTGGTGTTTGCCGGGATAAGGCTGAGAGTTCTAACACTGTTTTAGCCACTCTTCTCTGACTGTGGCCCATTTTGGTCTCTAAGTGAGGTACATAGGACAGGCTGGGGTGCCTCATCAGTGGCCAGACTGGTGAGAAGTCATTGAAGATGGCTTCAGCAAATCACTCTGGAGGGAGGCAGGTGTGGGCATGAATCCCAACTCTACCAGTTGCCAGTTGTCATGGCGTTGGGCTGTTATTGACTCCTCTGGGACAGGGCTAATCATAAACACTTGTTAGGAAGATGCATGAGATAATGTATGCAAATAGCATCTGTGGTTTTGAGGGATGAAGCCTGGGAAAGTCATTTGCAGTGATGTGTTGGCTCTGTGCAATCAGTGTGATGACCGTGGCCATCTGCTCACCCCACAGTCTCCTGGCTGCCAGAGCAGTGCTCCTTAACTTTTAATAAATGTTTTTGAGTCAGCAACTTTTTTCAAAGCCTGATGAAATCTCCATGAGCTCCTCAAGGCCATTCATAAATTTTATAAGGAACTTCAGAGGATTCGCAGATACCTGAGCTGAGAATTCCTGCTCCTTGAGGATGGGGCTGCGTTGATAACTGTCATTTTATCTGTCACTGTGCACGCTGTATGCATAACCCTACACAAATGTTTGGACATTCTAAGTTACAAAACTGACTTTATGCATCTGATGTCCACTGTGTCCCACACAGTGATTAATCTGCTGAGTAGGACCGTGACGTCACAGCTGAGAGCACATCTGATGCTCTCTAGGGAGCTCCTTGCCTGCGCAGAACCCTGCTTCTTGGGCATTGTGGGGCCTCCTTCTCCTTCCCCTTGTTGAAGCCACTCCTTTCTCAGGGAGGACATGCTGCCCTGGGTCGTGTCACAGGTAGACATCAAGTTCCTGGACTTAACCTATCCCCATCCATCACTGCCCTCGTGTCTCTCTTCTAACTTCTGCTTTGCACATTCAGTCAATCCCTGTGTTTTCTTCTCAACAATGTTTGGGTGGGAATTCTGTATGGGATAGGCCAGTGGTCGGCAAACTCATTAGTTAACAGAGCCAAATATCAACAGTATAACAATTGAAATTTCTTTTGAGAGCTAAATTTTTTAAACTTCTTCTAACACCACTTCTTCAAAATAGACTCGCCCAAGTAGTGGTATTTTGTGGAAGAGCCACACTCAAGGAACCAAAGAGCCGCATGTGGCTCAAAAGCCGCAGTTTGCAACCACTGGGATCGGTAATACATGGGATAGATTGACAATCAATGAAATAATGTGCATCAGTAAAATAAATAATAAGGAAGGTCTTTAAGAATTGATAAATAGTTTTCTAGGATATGTTGGTAAATGAGGATATGTTGTTAATGTGCAAAAGATTGTTAGAAAGGAGGAATATGTGATTATATTTGCATATTTGTGCAAAAAGAAACTGAGAAAAGATAATGTAGAATTTAATGGAATCAGTGATCTGTCAGGGATTGGGTAGACACACATATGACGGGAGGTGAGGAACAACCTGTGATGCTGGTTTGAATGAAAGGCATCAGAATGGAACATGCCTTCTTAGTACCTGTCCCTAGCAGTGTCAAGGCACAATGACATCTCAGTTCTAAGGAGCATATCTGGCCCCCAAATCTTGGTGTCTAAATAGCATTTCCTGCTAATGGAACCCTGGGGAAATGACAGAGGCCAATAGGGAAGAAACAGCTTGCTCCTGGAACATCTAACTTCCTAAACCAGGGGAGCGCTCACGGGCTGATGGGCTCAGCTGTCAAAAAGAATAATTATGTGCTACAACAAATCCACCTTTCTGGCATTCTTCCCCAAAATGTTACTAACGAGGAAACAATCGGCAAATCCAGGGTGCCAGACATTCTAGAAGACTAATAGCCCGGAGTCTGTTCCATGTCACGAAAACCAAACAAACGAACCCAAGGGTGGCGGGATGGGGGCGGCTCTAAAATAAAAAGAAGTAAAAAACATTAAAAACAAAAGAATGCAGTGAAAGAAGCTTAATTGGGTCCTGGGGCAAAAAGTGAAACCTCTGTGAAAGACACGCTGGGACAACTGGGGAAAGCTGGTGTGGGCATGGGGCGAGCAGAGGAGGCTGTACAATTTGTGTCTGTCCTTAGGTGCAGTCACAGCCCTGTGGCCTGGGGAATGCTTGCACTTGGGCCCAGCCTCCACCCTGTCCAGTCCTGAGGTCTCGTCCATCACCCACATAGCTGGGAGGGCTGTTGACTAGTGAGGAGGGTCCTATCCCAGCCAGATGCAAACAGGCTCCCTTTACCCCTGTGCTGCCATTTACACACAGAGAGCCTGGATCCCCCCTTAAAGACATGGGGGGGAATACATCCTCTCTGTTCAAATTGTCTGGCACCTATGCCCCCCAGACTCCTGGAACTGTGGAAGGAGACATTCCTGGTATCTCCAAGCCCCCCTGGCCAGGCCACAGCTATCTTCTGAATGGGTGGGATTCTGGCTTGTAAACCTTTGTCGGACATGACTGGGTCCTGCTTTTATTTTTTTCATGAAGCTTCCTTTCTTTGCTTTCTTCCGACAGGGTTGGGTCAGGAGTCTTATGATGGGCAGAGAGTCAACCTGGGGAGTTAGGGGCTCATCCTGAGACCTGAAGCAAAGCATTCTGTTCCTCAAGACCCTGGCTCTGGAGGGTTACCTCAGGTCGGGGGACTCTCTGCTTCTTAGGGAGTGGCACCTACTGGAGGGCCTTGTGGGACATTCAAACACATGAAAATTTCGAACACCCATGCCTGCTGGCTCCCATGCCTGGGCACCCTTCCCAGCAGGGCTGGTGTGACCTGCACACATGCACCCTGTGAAAGTTCAAGTCCTCAGCAAGCCATGTCCAGTGAAGAAAGAGAAGACCAGAATGATGTCCACAAAGCTCCTTCCAGAGGAGAGGCAGTTAAGTGGCTCCCAAAACATCTCTGAGGTCAGAAAAACAACACCCAAGGAGCTGACGCAGTGCTGGGCCCCAGGTTTTCTCCGAAGTGTGGCTGAGTGGCCCCAGAGCTCCGCCCTCTCTCACATCTGGTGTTTTCCTGGACGTGACCCCTCCACCCCAGGGAGGGACTGCTTTCTGGCTGGCCCCGTGCCTTCCAAAGGGTCATTGGAACCTGAGTGGCAGTGAAGGAAAAACAGCCGGTGGGATGACAAATGGGTTTGGTTTCAAAGAAGTCTGTTTTCTCCCTGGGGCAGGGCGGCCACTCGCTGGCTCTGCCGCTGAGTCATGACAGCTCGGGCCCTGGGTTTACTTGAATCCTGCCCTTTCCAAGAAAAAGGCTTCAGCTGGACCTCGAGGGCTTTCTGTGTGTTAGACACGAAACTGATTCCCTTCAAAACAGGAGAGTAAACAGCTTTGGCATGTCACTGCCTGGTTTTCCTAAGAATTCCTTGGATTTTAGATCTTGTCTCTTCTATGGTTTCATCACTTTAAAATTCCATAGTCCAAACAATGCGCTGCCTCAGAACACCAATATGGAGCACCTTCTTGTGCCCTGACTAGCATCTCAAGCAGCTTCTCTCAGGCCCTTCCCCGAGGAGCCCCAATGCAGGTCACCGATGGTCAATGAGGAGGCACTTGATACCTTCTGGGGTCCTGTGTCCTGATGCTCCCAGGCCTGCCGGCCGGCTGTCACTGGCTCCCACAGCCGTGGGAGGGCATATTTCTGGCCACTTGATCTCCTGAATGATTTTGAGATGTTAGTTGTTGTATGGCCTCGGCTGATGCCTGTTTTCCTTTTCTCACCAAAGGCATTCAGCACATTAATACTGCTAATGATATATTAGGAACATTTCCTGAGAGTAAAACAATCTGAATTTATTCTGTGTAACTTCCACCATGACTATTAATGTGACTTAGAATACAGCTTTAGTGTCCAGAGCTACCCTAACTATACCCTCTATCACTAGTTCTCTCTTAATCTACAGAGCTCTGCATTCCTGATGTGGCCCTTTCCTCTCCTTTAAGCTAGACAGTCCCATATGGAAGAGACACTTTTGAGGAAACATCAGCAGGTAGGTAACTCATGACTCCACGAGGGCCCAGGTAGCCGTTACTTCAATCTTGCCATGTGACCCTATAAAGGTCCATGGAGAATGAATGAATGATGAATGAATGAGAGATTGCGGGAAACCTTCCATATATCTCAGAGTTCTGAACCTGCTTTCATGATGTCTAAATGTTAGCATTTTACATCTAATGTAAAATCATAAGACAAGACCACCCCTGAAAACTTGGAAATAGTTCAAGTTAAGTCACAGCTTTGTTGTCTCTGTGGCGACTCCTACCTTACCCATTAATTGAGAGGAGGTCCCTGGCGTTCTCCCTTGTTTGTCTTCTTTGTAATAATGCATGGCATTTGTTTTCAGCTGAGTAAATCAGTGTTAGCCTCACTGTGCCTCCACTGTCCAGCGGGATTCTTCTCATTCCAACCAGAAGTCTATGTTCTGATTTTCTGCACATGAAACGCATTCCCTCGTCTCTTCCCGTCCCATCCATCATGGTGGAATGCTCCTGTCCTGGGCTCTGAGGAGAAAGCTCAGATGGGACACCTGTTGAACACACTAATTTTGTCAAATAATAACCAGAAAGAAAATAATGCAAAAAAGACAGACAATGATTCATTACTAATTATAGCACAGGGCCATCTTGGCATCAGATGTAGAGTTCAAGTTCAGTATATTTGGAAATGAAGTAGAATTTTAAAAGTTTGTGTTTATGTGTTAGATGTAGTTCATTTGTTCAGAGAGACCTCAGAACTGTCAGCCTCAAGGAGACCCTGGAAGAGACCAAAAATAATTTCATTTTGCATCCTGGGTAGCTTTGCTCTCAAAATAAAATCTTCCCAGTGGTGATGTCATTTAATTACTAATTAAAGCAATTATATTCCCAGCTTGTAATGTTCTAGAATATTTATTATTAGGACCCTAAAGTTGGTGGAATTCACTGGATTGCTTTGGGCTGACCGCAGAGTCCTAAAAGCAACAACCAAAGTTGTCCTTTGAGGCAAGCGGACATGAGCTCATGGCTGATCCCCCTGGGGTGACTGTGGGAGAGGGGCTGAGGAGCAGACCCAGTGACACAGACCCTCCTCCAATCCCCCCACTTCTCTGACTCACCTCAATCCATGGCCAGAGCATTTTACTAATATTGGTGGTTTCTGATTTGTTTATTTAATTTTTCATTCTGGCTTTTAGGAAACTCAGAGCTATGTTGAGTAACTATTTCACATAAACTTCCAGTGCTTACTGAAGGTGGTCTCTCATCGGCTATAATTATGAATTCTGGGTTGCATTCTGCAAGTGTTTGGGGACCCCAGGGCTCAGCTAGGGGCTGGTGTTCATGCTCTGAAAGAAGGGGAGAGGAACAGGGCATGTTTGGATGAAGAGGGACAAAGGGAACATTCTGGCAGTGGGAGGTAGTTCTGCAAGTGAGCCTTGCTGGCAAGCCCTCCCCTTCCTATCTCTTCCCCCTACCCCAAGTGCCTCCAGGTCTCCCAGCATGCCCTCTCACATGCCCACTGTTGAGATTTACTTATGGACACACAGCTATTATTCTCCCAGCAGAGGGTCTGGCTGGCCTTGCTTGTGAACCTTGGCTGGCTGGCCTACGGCTGAAATCTAAAATAATGTGTGGTTTTATGACCAAATTCTTAAAGAGTTTTATATGTATATGCAACAGGAGATAAGGTGACTACAATAACCCTGTGCTCATAATTCTTCAGAAACATCTGTTTTCAAAACATTGTTTTACCCAAAGGATGCCACCTTCAAATAGTTGAAGCAACTTCTAAAAGGGCTGGACTGTCAAACTTGAGTTTAATGCATGAATTACAGTTGAACCCTGCAAACAAGATTCACTCAATTGCAATTCTTTGTTTAATGCCTGGACTTCTTAAACAGTGTTTCCCAAGTGTGGCCCAGGACTATTTGCTTTAGAACCATCTAGAAATCTTCAGACTGTTGGGCTTGCTCCAGACCCACTCTTTTAGAAATTCTCTGGATAGAATCTGAGTTCAACAGGCTCTGAAAAGATATTTAGGCAAATTAAAGTTGGAGACCCACCACATGAGGGATGAGAAAGCATTTTTTAAAGGGCTAGATAGAAAGTACCTTTTAGGTTTTGTGGGCCATTGGTCTTTGTGACAATTAAACTATTGCCACAGATCATATGTAGATGAATGGGCCTGGTTGGTTCCAATAAAACTTTATTTACACGATAACTGGTGAGCAGATTTGGTCCTCTGCTCTTGTCTGCTGACCTTGCACTAGACAGTGAGTTTAGAGAGTGGAGACTGGATGGACCTCATTTGCCCCTGTACCGATCCAGAGACATCTGCATCACAGAACAGGCATCAATAAACATGGAGCGAGGCCTACGTAAATGCATGCTTACAATGCACATAGACTTTTCAAGGTTTTTTGGTAGTAGAATTTTGTTATTGAGGTAACATTGTTTTGTCACATTAAATAAGTTTCAGGTGTATAATATTCATATACCACATCATGCTCACGCCAAAGTCTAGCTTCCAGCCATCACCATTCAGTGGACCCCCTTCCGGTTTCATGTTGCTCTTTAGTTTATACAAATAGAATGTACCCTTTTGGTGTGCAGTTCTATGAATGTGGCAAATGCATAGTCACATAATGGTTGTTGCAATCAGGCAGGGGCAGCGTAACCCCACTCCAAAGTTCCTTGAGCTATCTTTTGCAAGCACACTGGTCTGTCCTCTGTCCTAGAGTTGGCCTTTGCCAGCAGGTAAAATAGATGGGATGGTACCACAGGCAGCGTTGAGTCTGGCTCCTTCCCCCTACAGAGAGCATCTGAGACACATGTGTTGTGTATTTAGATAGTGTGTCCCTTTCACTGACAGACCACACCCCCTGCTGTGTATGTGCCACAGTTGTTCATCCACCCCATTAGAGGGAAATTTTGATTTTTTTTTAATTAGAAGAAAGGTGCTATCAACACTCAAGTACAAAGTTTGTTTTGGGAGCATACATACCATCAAACTGCCTTTGAAAGTGCCCCTAGCTTGTGTTCCTTTAGCAATGCAGGAGAGCACCAGTTATTCCACATTCATGTAGAGTAGACAGTTGGTGTTGCCAGTTAAAGATTTTTAATCATTCTAGTCAGCATGTGTATCTCGTTGCGGTTTTAATCTGCCTGTTCCTAAGTAATCTTTGAGTATCTAAATTTCCACGTGCTTATTTGCATCTGTGTATCTTCTTTTGTGAAGAGTCTGTTCAAAAAATTTTTTTAATTGGGTTTTGTCTGTTGTTGATCTCTGAGAGTTATTTACAGATCCTTAAGTTCATTGTCAGTTATACAATTTGTAAATATTTTTTCCTTAGTAGGTGGCCTGTTTTCTCATTTTCTGTTGCAGAACAAATGTTTTAAAATGTTGACCATGTCCGGTTGACCCATTTTTTCTTTTTCTTTTAGGACTGAGCACTCACGTTCATATCTAAGAACCTGTGCTTGACATGAGGTTGCAAGTTTGTTTGCAAGGTGCTCGTGCTAGTGCGGAGCTGGGTGCTGGGGCTGGAGGAGGAAGGTGCAGAGTTTGTGAGGGCAGATCTCCCTCAAGCCATCCACACAGGACTGGATGGAGACGGACCGCGTAGAGGATGATGCAGAGGGCTTCTGCAGAAGTGATGGCTGCTGCTGAGTTAAGTACCTATGTAAACATTGCAGGTGAAGGAAGAATCGGAATGTGTACCAATTAGACAAAGTGGCTGAGGTGATCCATGTTCCAAACGATCTCATGTAAAGTCTGCGCCTTGAGAAAGCTTTGTCACAGTCAGAAAACCATAGTCAGGGTGGGGAGGCCATGGCCCCTGAGGAAACGGCACATCCTCCCGACCTATATCAAGGAAACAAAACTTTTTCGCCAAGTGCCTTGTTTAAGAGAGTGTTAACTCTGTCACAGCGCAGGAGCGGCTGTCCAAGTCCAGGACAAGGTGGGTCACATGTGTGAAGGTCTGGCGCTTCTGACCCCTATAAAATACAAGCCAAAGTTCCCCCAGAAAAATTCAAAAGAATCCCTGGCTGTTATCCAAGGCAGCTTACGTTCCAGGAGAGAAAAGCTCATGATAACGAGTTGAGTGCTCTTTTGGCTGAGAGACACCCACTCAACTTAAGAAATGAGAGTGTTCATCTGAGAAGGAAAAGACTGAGGAAGAATTTTAAAGGTTTCCAGAGAATCCTGAGGTCCCTGCTGTTTCAGAAGGGGTATCTGGCAGGCACCCTGTAGGATGACCAGGCCCCAAGGAAGCAGGCACACTGGGCCATGCTGAATGGAGATGTGTGGTCTGGGGCTTGGGGCAAGAGCTCCTGCCATGTCGGCCCATCCCCAGGAGTCAGCCCCTTACTGAGCACAGGAAGGAAGGACTGGCTTTTGATCCAACCGTCTGAGCTACATCCTCACCTCGCCACCTTGTCCCTCGTGTGGAGGTTCTAGGAGTTCCAGGGTCAGCTCCTGGAAAGAGAGGGCTGTCCTTTCCCAGATTCCAAAATGGGAGGAAGGAGTCCTCCCATGAAGAGTGCCCTGACCTAGCCCTCCCCGACTAAGGTGCAGGGATGCATCTACACAGAGTGCTGTCCACACAGTGACAGAAGTGAGTCTGCTCCGAGTTGCCCCCACCTTCCCAGGATGCTGGTATGAAGAACGAGGCAGTTCTCATTCTGCTGAAATAATTTTGATATTTTCCTTTTACCTGCTGTTAGTTTTTATTGGCTCAAATTTAAACTTGATAGGATTTTATTATTTTTGGATCAAGTTTTACAATTGCAGATTATTTAAATGTGACTCACAAATGAACTGATTCCATTATATATATTTTTGTAGACAGTGTAGTTATAGTACCGTAATTGTGAACAAGTCAACTAAAACATCCTAAAAGATGGCAAACATGTTATTTGGTCTTTCTTCTGAAATAATTCTAAAAAATTTTTATTTTTTTTATTGCTGTTACTTAAATAAGTATACAACATCTACATGAAGACTCAATAGAATAATTTTTAGGATAGTGTTCTATCAATATATATACATCAAGTGAATGTGATCTTTTAAATTATTTCCATCTTATTTGATTTCCAGGTGATACAACAGTATTTTTGTTATTTCTATTGAACAATATCTTATATGGATCCAGGAATAGTACATTTTTGTCTCTCTTCTGAAATAATATTGAATTTTCTTTTATTTTCTTTTATTTGATTTTGCTGGTAGAATTCAATGATTATACAACACTCACAGGGAAGTTCGGTAGAATTATAATCTTAGGGTAGTGTTTTTAGCAGTAGCTTATGTAGAAGTGACTATCCCCAGCATGTTGCTTCCTTTGTCAGTTTCTGATGGTCTCAGATCAGATTTTAGTTGCCGCTGTTTGACAAAGCCTTCAACCTGAACTTAGTGAGAATTTTAGGTCAGCTGTTTCACAACTGGGGGATGTTTGAACTCAACATTTATTTCTGTTTGCTAAATGAAAATTTACCCAGTTATCAGATTACCTAAATACATTTTGGTTCTTATGAAACAGTTTTGGAACCATTGTCAATGGGACAGAGCCCTGGCATCACTGTGATTGTTGGCGTGTAGGTGGGGAGGAGAATGGGAGGCCTTCCGAAGGGCCTCAAGGTCCTCCACCAATTTCACCATTAAGTTTGTGGCACCTGCTTGGGGCAGGTGAGGAGTGAGGCCCTTATTGGTTCCCTCCAGGAAAGCATTTGAAGGATGTAGAGGAGAAGAATGGATGGAGGAGAAACAGGAGGTGAAGACAGAGACAGGTTCGGCCCCACCCGGCTGCTCTGTGTGGCTGGGGTGCACATGCCATCACCTCCCAACCTGCAGCATGGTCTCTGGAGAGTGTCTGGCATCTGCCTACATGTTGCTCAAGGAAGGGGCAATGTGAGAGATAAACTCTGTCTATTCTTCCCTTTAGAATACACACACTAGCCAAATGCTCTGGGGTCATCAAGAAGCAGAATATCTCGGTCACATGACCTCAGTTATCCCCCCCAAATGTTACCATTCAGCCGTGAAAACAGCATAGAAATGGAACACACCTTCTAGTTCACATGACCTAAGGCTGGCGAGGACACTTCTCAGTTTACAAAGCACTTTCACATGCTGCTGCGTCTTGTTTGAGCCTGGTACTAGTCCATGGTGAGTCCTTGGACTTGCAGAGAGAGATTCATTACCACACCACTCTGCGAGTGGGTTTTCCATCCTTAGACAAGGTTAGATTAAGACCTTGAGTTTAATGTCAGGATCTCTCTAAATATATCTATGTGGGAAATTTGGTTTAAAAAATAATCATGCACCAAAGTATTTCACTTTTGATGGGCTTTTAGGAAACTCACAGCTAAGTTTCCTATTAACTTGTGATAATAAGCTCATGTCTACTCCTCCACATCTTTAAGACAGTCTCTGTTCTTAATTGTCCTACTTTTCATTATGTTCAATCACACAGGGTCTTTGAGGAATGCGGGGGGTTTTGGATTGAGTCCAAAGGCACCAGGAAGCCATAAAAGATTTTGGCAGGGAGATGACTTGATTGACTAAGAATTTAAATGGATGATTCTGGCTGTCATTTGAGGAGTTGAGTAAGAATGGGAGGAGAGAGACTGAGCAGGAGATTGCTGTAGGGGCCCAGAGCAGGGCAGCAGCGCATGAAATGGGCAAGGGTGGACATTGTGGAATTAGAATTGATGGGACCTGATGATGGTATGGCCATGGGATGAATCCATAAAGATGGGCTCATGGATGGTGGGTTAGTAAGGCAGGAATGGAATGCAGGAGGAAGCTGGGGGAGTGTAGAGGGAACCCTCATGAGTGCCCTACTTCATGCCAATATTCTGAACTTCCATTACCTGTGGCATTGTAGGATGAGGAAGACAATCAATCAGGACGAGAAGGGAGCCTGGTGTCCAGTTCTCCAGGACACCAGGGCCAGATGTACAGACTGATGCTCCTGGTCACTTTGCTCTGGTTACATGAACAGAGCAACATGACCAGAGCAAGGTGCCCTGGTGAGAGGTGGGTCTTCTCTGCTAAGCTGGGTGGGGAATTCACCCACTGTGACCCTGAAGGAAAACACCCTGGTTGTGGTGGAAGGGTCAGGGACTGCCCTCTGAGGTTACCTTGGTTATCACTCACCCACCCTTACTTTTCCTCTCCCTGTGAGAAGGTAAGAGACCACTGACTGAGTCTCTTGGAGGCTGCCTCCTGAGGCTATCCCATATCCCCAGCTGAGGGGCCCTCCCCTGGGGTGTGCTCCTCCTCTCATTGTCTAGCACAGTGGTTCTCAACCTCTCTAATGCCCTGATCTTTTAATACAGTTCCTCATGTTGTGGTGACCCCCAACCATAAAAGTATTTTTGTTGCTACTTCAAAACTATAATTTTGCTACTGTTAATGAATTGTAATGTAAATATCTGTGTTTTCCGATGGCCTTAGGGAACCCTGCTATTAAAGGGTCATGGCTTTAAAAAGGTTGAGAACCAGACTCTAGCAGAACCAGGCATTTCAGTTGGGGCCACATAGTGACTGCCATGTCACTCTGATATCTCGGTGGCTGCCTCTCTTTGCTCCATGACAACGCTGCCCCTGCCACGTTCCTTCCGGGGGAGACTCCAGTCTATCTCTTGCCTCATGTAGGTCCAAGGCTGCCAAAGAGGTGTGAGGAATGGGCCACCAGACAGGCATGACCTCTTTCGTGCCCTCTTTGGCAGGTCACAGGTGAGCAGAGACCTCTGAGTTACAGTCCAGCAGGAGGGCTCTAGGATGTCCCACACCCGAGCATGTCACAGACACAGCCACATGGCATTCGCCCAACAGCATTCATCAGATAAACATCTGCTTCTATAAGATTCTGTCTTCAGTTTTACTTGGAGAGCTTTTCCAGCCTAATTGCGCGTGTCAACTCCGTGGCTGTAATCAGTGCTCTCGGGTTAACCTTCCTAAACAGTCAGATGTAGATGGCTTTACGGCCTGTCTCAGGGAGCCTGGGGTTACACTAGACGAGAATGATTACCGGGCGCTGGAACTGAACTCTGCAGCCTGCTGACCTCTCCCAGCACATTAGCGGGGATGGAGTCTTGGCACCGCCTTGCCGCTTGGCTCACGCGCAGCCTTTGTACTGAAAGTATGAGTAACAGTGGACACGTCTAGCAAATCACAGAGTGACCCGGACTGGTTCCAAGTTGTAAGAACTGTGTGAGTTTGCTTAAGAGGGAGGCCCACAGTGAGCTCTGAGTGCATCTCTGGGAGATGAACCGAAATGAACCCAGCTTGTTGGTCATCAAGATAAAAGCACGTATTGGCTCCTGGGAATCCCGAAGAGTGAATGGGCATTTTTCTTTTTCCTTTTCCACTCCTCTTAGCTGTTTACCACCTGGAATGGTCAAGAGGGGGCAGTATGAGTGGGGAGGGGGTTTCCAGGAGATTTGGGGATGTTGATGTTCAGTCTTTTGATGTGTTTTATTAAAGGTCTTCCCCTAGCCTTTCTATGTTACTATTGAATTTCTTTTCTGTTTATGAAGCCGTTTCTCCTGATGGTTAGTTAGTCTTGGAGTTTTTATTCCCTCAGCTTCCCTGGGGCGTCTGAGTGGAGTAGGCATCACCATAAACCTGTGGCCATCATTTCATCCAAAGGGGTTGTTTATTTTAAAACCAGAAAGCAGTGACCCTAATGTTTCAAGTCAAGCTGTGAAACCACTCTATTTTTGTTCTTCCTGTCACTAAAGATAAATCTAAGATTATAAAATCATTTCTTGAAGGTAGGGAAAGTGGAATCAGTGGTTTTTTGAGACGTTATCACTGTTCAACTGTAATAAAGAAAAGTAATGGGTAATAGCAACCCTGACATGCAATAAAGATGGGCCTCATCGACAAGGCAGGCTGCTCTCAGGCTGGGAGGGGTTGAAGAAAAATAAGCCAGCACTCCCTCTTCTGTGATAAAATCTGGCTGTGTTTGATGCTGGGCACAATGTGTACCCCAAGGGATCACTGCGGGGGGAGCATTATGTCTCCTGCCCTATTTTGCAGCTACCCTGTCTCTTATTTTAAAAAAGCAAACTCAAATGTGCTCAAACTCTCCTTTGCCTTTTCCAGAGCCAGAGTGTCTGGTTCCCGTGCCAAGAACGTTCTCAGCCCTTTGGCATGGATGAGACAAGAGTAAATAAGGTGCTTCGAGCTGTGGCAGGGGGCGTGGCACAGAGGAGACTCGGGCCGGGCTGTCAGCGGCGGCTTGCCCTTGCCTTCGAGGGCTGCATGCTCCGTGCTCAGATGTCGACAGAGCTACTCGACTTCACGTTGCCACCATGAAGTTGGCCGATGTGCAGGTGTTTCTTTAAGGATAGAAACTGGCCAGTGCCACAGACAGGGTTCTCCCTCTCAGACACCCATGACATTGCTGACACGTGCCTGCCAGCACACCCCTGCCTGGTTGGGAATGGATGACAGCCAGGCATGGAGCCTTTCTCCACCACTAGTGACTCAGGCAGCAACATGGGTGATTTCTGAAATGCTCTGGACCACACGAAGATGCGGGGTGGGGCATGGACTGTGGGAACTCGTCTTATCAGGAGCCTGTGCAGCTGGGATCGTTCACTCACACCTGGTTCTCAAGTTCAGGATGGAGACGCTTTTCTCTCTGGGTCCCTTTCCTGTGCTCAGAGTGGCCGGCCCTCTATGACACAGACAGACGAACTCTGGGACAATAGGAGGGCTGAGGGGCAGGAGGTGACGAAGCTGGTTCTCACTCAGTCCCCACACCTAGACACTTGTGACTCTCACAGGGAAGGTACAGGTGGGAAAGTTTTAAGAATAAAAACAGGAACATGTTTAAAAGCTGTCTTTTTAATCCTAGCAGCTGAACTGACCCGTATCAAAAAATCAAGTTGAAAAGATGTTTTGAGAGGCCACAGGATGGCAAAGCAGGAATTATCTTCTTGGCTTCGCAGCCAGAGCTCTGGGCTCCCAGAACGAAATTCCCTGAGCCCCTGCATCACAGTCAAGGAAACCCCAAGTTTCCCTTCATATGCTTCATTTACTATGTCTCCAGCTCCTGCCTCCTGCAGCTGAGTTTTTGGTCCCAGCAAACTTCACGCTGAGTTTCGGGAGAGGTGGGTCAGAGAGGAATGAAGTTCCAGGAAGCCGGCCTGCAAGATGCTTCAAGTCCACGAACAAAGTCTCCCTGGCGCTACCTTGTCCCCCCCTTCACCCCCCCCCCACGGCCTTTGTGTCCTGTCATGTGCAGGCCATCATTGCCAGACCCGTGTATCTTGCCGGAATGAGAAAAAGAAAAGGCCAAGCATTATTTCAAAGTTTAGGACTCCAGTGGGGAATGCATGTGTGTGGATGGCTTATAAACAGCACTTGCTCTCCCAGAAACTCTGGATTGCCGGCAATAAAAGCAGGGAGCATCCTTGCTGGACTGAGAGGGTTGGATCGTCTCTTGGGGGCGTCTTTGAAAGGCTGCCCAAACCGCAGCCCTAATCACTAAGGCACGTGGCTGACATTTAACAGCCTCCTGGACTGAGGGCTCTCGCTGCCGAGCGGAAACTGGGGCACAGTGTCCCTCTGGAGCACTGCCCTGCCCCCCTTCCTCTCCGGCCCTCAGCCACTGCCCTGCTCCCTGGACCGTGTTTGCTCCACAGCCTCCCCCGCAGCACATGGGCCAGAGCTCACCAGGCTTCCGAGGGGTGTGACACAAGAATTTGGCACCATGGTGGCTGTTGGTATAATAATGATGTTTTACATTAATAATGCTGCTTTTATCAGAGGGGTTCTTAAACACCCTACAAGCTTTGTTAAGTAATTGGAACAAGTTACAACAATTTAATTGGTCTATCAGTGAGCGTGGTTTCTGGGTGAATCACGGGAGTTTTGGACCACACACAGCAGCGGGAGAGTGATCATGGATGACGTAGAGCCAGGGCTTTAGCCGGCCTTTGATCTGAGCTGGGAAAACGTGAAACCACCTGCCCCCTGTTGTACCTGTGGTGACAAGTGAGTGATGGCCACGAGGAGCTGGAGATGGAGAGGAGGCAGCCAAAGCAGTTTAAATGGCTCTGGATATATATATATATATATATATATATATATATATACTCACATACTGTCTACCAAACCACATGGTGTCCTAATTTAAAGACAGAAAAAACCCAACAGGACAGACTATGAGTCTTGAGGGCAGAGCTCACTCAATGGGACCTAGAGCCCAAGGGGCCTCCAGCACCTCTTAGGTGGAAGCCTTTCAACCTGGGTCTCTACTTTCCTTTGAGGGGTTTTGTGAGGGAGCTGAAGGGGCACCAGGACCCCGTGGCCCTAGCCCTGCCCCTGCTTTGACTATTCCACCCATTGGGCTTCTGTATCGTAAGATCTCAGCAGGAAAGGTTCCACAGTAAAGAAAGAAAAATGCCTTTGGAGATCTGACTGGGCCAGTGTCATAGATGATAGGTGATGGCCAGAGGGTGAGTGAGCAGTTTGAGGTCACACAGCTAAAAATGGGCAGGCTGAAATAGGACCGAGCTCTCTGTGCTGCCAGCCTGAGGAGCCACTGATGGCAGGGCTGGTTTCAGAAGGGAGGATGACTCCTTCAGGGGCCACAGGCCTGACCTCGGGTGGTTTTCTAAGGAAGAGCCACTTTCATTTAAGTTAAAGGATGGGTCCTGAGCAATGGGGAGGGGGGTATGGGTGCCTCTGCAAGATCAAAGGAGGGAGAGAAAGTCAAAAGCAGAGACTAGGATGCAGACTTGAGCTGCTCTGACGTGGCCTCTGTGGAAATCCAGCACCACCCCAGTGACCACGTAGGCTTCGTGTATTCAGCATGGCTTGCGTCAGGCACTGTGCAAGGCACTCACATGCCTTACTGCCCTGTCCTCGCTACAATACACCCTGCCAGGTGGCCCTGCTGGTCTCCACTTTGCGGCTGAGTGGGTGGAATTTTAAGAAGCTGAGTAATTTGTCCACAGATTTGCGGCTTTGAAAACTATTCTCTTTTCACCTGCCCACCCACCGGCCAGGGCGGGAGAGACCTTGGATAGTGGCCAAACTCCAGCAGTGAACTCCTTAAAGGCAGGTGGTGACCCATTTATTCTCTTATTCCGGGTGCCTGTCCTGGCACGTGACATGTGGTGAGTATCTGATGAAGGGGCCTTGGATTTAATCGACTGCGTCCTGTTTGACCTTAGAGACTGACCCCAGCTGGTGCAAGGTAACCTGTGACTGTATTTTCTGGGGCTGGGGGTCTTCATTGGAATGGAAACTCTTGTAGGAGAAGTTCTGTGTTCTGGTGTCGCTCCTGGGAATATGCCTGTCAGGAGCAGGACAATGCCCCCAAAGATATCCCTGTCCTTATCCCTGGAAGTGGGGGATATGTAGGTTACCTGGCAAAGGGGAACTAAGGAATTAAGATTGCTAATTAGTTGGCCTTAAAATGGGGGATTACCCTGGATTATCCACAATGTGATGCCAGGGTTCTCTAAGGCGGACGAGGGATGCAGAGCAGGCAGGAGCGTCAGGAGAGGAAACACGAGGATGAAGGAAGCCTGGAGAAGTGCAGATGCGGCCTCTGGTGATGCAAGCGGCCTGGCACGGGGTGTTGGCACCTCTAGATCCTGGGAAAGGCAAGGAATGCACTTTCCCTGAGCCTGGGAAGGAAGGAAGCCATGCCCACTCCTTTTCTGTGGCCAGGTGGGACCCTTCTCAAACTTCCAGCCTACAGAGCTGTGAGATAAGAAACTTGTGTTGTTTTGAGCCACTCTGTGGCCATTTGCTAGAGCAGGAATAGGAACTAAGATGATGCCTCATGGAATCATGGTGATTAGGCTGCTGACAGTCCTCTGCATTTTTGGAGGAGTTGAGGTGAGAGTGGCTCTACTGTCTGTGATAAGGCAAATTTTGCCATGGTGCCCCCCTGCACACAGGTGCTCCTTGTACACACCTTGAGAGGCCCCAGGCATCAGGGCCACACGGATTCTGCTTGTTGCCACTGCTGAACCCAAGGACAGGCTGGGGTGGAGGGAGAACCTCATTCCCCAGAACAACCGGGAAGGTCCCCAGCAGTTTGTGAAGCTGGACACAGTCACCTGTATGTTTCAGTGAATTCTGCCCCAGACCTTGGCTCCAGGTCTCAGCAGGTCCCCTCTGAGTATCCTGGGCCTGGCTCCTCCCAGGGTGCTGTCCTCTCCCCACCCGGCTTCTATCCAGTGTGGACGCAGCCCTCTGTGAACTACTCAGAGCTCAGCAGAGACAGGGCTGTCACGGCCTCACAGCTGACCACAGGCCGGCCAGCGGGAGACTCGGATGCCGACAGGTCTGCTGAACAGGGACTTCCCGCGAGCTTTCCCAAGGAACCCCTGGCTCCAACTTCCCATAGCGCACCCGGTTGTCATGTCGGGGCTGCTCTTACTGCCCCTGGGACTGCCAATGACCGTGCCCTCTTCCCCAGACCACCTTCCCTAGCACTTGGGGAGAGAACAGTGGTTTTTCCTCATCCCGGTCCTGACAATCTTCTGAATTTTAAATCCACTGTCCAGATGCAGCCCTGCCATTCCCTACCCACACCCCCATCCTGGGCATTTAGTGCCAGATGTCCCCCATACACCTGTGCTGGAGGATTTTGGCTTTCCCTTGCATGCTGCGTATTTGAGAGTTTTAGTATTATCCACCCTTCCCCCGCCCCAAGTAGCAATCTCTCTTCAAAGACAAATTCAAATGGTCAGCTGGAGAGACAGGTGGCATCCCCCACCTTTCCCGCTGGTAAGGGTTCCAGAGCTTGGTGCTGAGCCGGACTTGCAGAAATGTGTTACCTGTAGTCTCTGTGGGCTGGTCGTCTCCTGGGCCTTGTCACGCATCTGAGTCTGGACGCATGGCAGATATCTCACACCAGCGTCCCCACCTCCCAGTCATTTCCTTATCGGGGAGCAGAGTCCTCTGGCCAGCCGGGAATGCCATTGTGTCATGGAGACACTGATGGCTTCACAGTGCTGGACACTGTCCCTCCCACAGACCTGGTGGCCATATGGAGGGTGGGAGTCTTCATGACATAGAACACATCTGGGCCAGAGTGAATGCCCTGTCTCATTCCCTGTTCCCCTCAGCACATCCTCCTTCATGGCCTCGGATCAGGCATCTGTCCTGCTTCTCTGGGGATAGGGGGCCCAGGCATCACCACCACACCGAACCTCCAGACTGGGCACCTGGATGGACTACTGACACCTGTGCATATCTGGAAACATACCTCCACCTTGTCTGGGTGGAGGTGGAGCTTCCACCTATGAGAAGGCACCTGCTGTGTGGCTGAAGAGCTGTGAGCATCCCACTTGGAGAATTTTGTTTGGACTTCGTTGCATTTGCAGTCTTCAGATCTGAAAAGAATGTTTGTGTCAGCGGCAACGATACACACTGTAGGTGGGCTGGAGCCACACCAGCGGCACTTGGACAGCAAGCTCACCCAGAAGACAATGGTGAACTTCTCACCCTAGCACAGCCAGTGGTGTCACTCATCTGGATTCCCTCCCCATCATTTTTCTTTATGTCATTTCACATCACAGCCCAAGCAGTTCCGTGTTTATCTGGATGTACAGACATGTGCAAGTATGTGTGTGTGTGCAAATGAGTATGAGTGAGTGAATGTATGAGTGTGGGAGTACATGCAAGTATGATGTATACTTGGAGTGTGTGAATGAGTGTGTGAGTATTTGTGTGTGTGTGCACCTGTGTGTGAGTGCATGCCTGAGTGTGACGTGTACACACATGATTATGCATGTTTGCATGTGTGCAGTGAGCACAAGGCTGTCAGCTGTATGCCTGCCTCATCCCACTGCCCTTCCACAAGGAGGAAACATCCTGTTTTACTGTCACATTCCTCAGACATTCAGATGTGGGCTAGAGGTCAGCACACCTTAGCTGAGACACCATTGCCCATGGAGGCCCCTGGGCCAGGCTGAGGAAGGGGAAGAGCAGCCACACTGGGACCTCCTGGAGCAATGAGGGGCATGGGCCCTGTCTTGGGGGTGGGGGACATCAGGAGGACAGAGTGCTGTCAGAGGCTGAGTTCACACAGACAAATAACACTGAACAACAAGTTCCTGGTACTTCTTGGTTATCACTGCTTACTGTGCCACATCCATGAGGCAATCTGATTAGTTATCCAATGACAAGCCATAGGGGTGCCATGAGCTCCAGGTGACAGACTAGCCAAAGTGCCTAAGAGCAGGACTTCCCAGTCATCTGCAATCACTTCCTGGGTGGCTAGGAAGCCCCGAAGGTGCAATGATGGGACACAGAGAGCAGGTGGGAACCTGCACATCAAATAAAAGAAGCAGCTGACATTCCTCCAAGGCCCCTTCAGGGAGGGCCTGGCGGTCAGTGCTTGAGAATATAATCACCACAGTCCCCATGATAACCCCTGCTTCATGAGCTGCTGGGATGGGTTTGGGCATGGCTGCCTTGGGAAGTAGAATAGCAGGGTGCTGCTCGCCCTGGGGGACCTCTTCTTGCAGGTCCCTGGCATTTGGAGGGTCCTCTCCCACATCGAAACTCTGGGTGAGACCAAGCCTGTTGTCCTCACCCCATCAGCATGAGGCTGATGCCTGCTGATAGCAGAGCTCTCCTCTGATGAAAATCCAGTGGCTGAAGTTCATGGTCAGGTGAACCAGCAGTTTCCTAAATCGTCAGGCATTCAATGTTTGTCGGACTGTGTGAATGTACTGACTTCAGAGAGTAGACTGTCCCCGATCCCTGAGACCGATAGGGTGACTCACACTCAGACTGGCTATCCTGGCCACCTTTTGTGCGGGGCTGCAAGCTGGGAGCACAGTAAGCTCAGGGAAGGATGGTGGGTGCACCAAAGATCTGGTTGTGGGCCTGGCTCCAATCCCCGCATTTTCCTCTCAACCATGTTGGCAGGCATTTTGTTCCCATCCGAAGATGAGCTAGAGCATTAAGACAGTCTTCTCATTTGCTGAAAGCATATGGTCAAGACAAAGCCCTGAGTGTGTGCTTTGTTGAAATCATCTCCTATTTTTGTTTTATTTTTATTTCCCCCCATTTACTCATCCAGAAAACACGTGACTCCTATTTTCACTGCTATCCGTCACGGGGATTTAATCTCCTGGTAAGCATATCTGGAAACATACCTCCAAGTATTTATTTGGACTGAAGAATTAAGTCCGTGCTGAGTTTAAACACAGGACACACAGGAACTGAGGTTTGCTGCTGGAAACAGCCAACGGCATTTTGGGAACATAAAGTCATTTTCTTTTTCCTGTAAGCAGGTGATGGGGAAATGGCTTAGACATTGGTTTGATTAAATCATGTTGTTCCAAAACATTTCTTCTTGGGGATGAGTGAGGGCTCCGGCCTTAATTTGGGGGTATTTCCTTCCAGGAATGCACTCTTTTGGCTGCATTCTCACTTGGCATGCTTTGGAGAAAAGTGGCGATTTGAAGAAGTGGGTTCATGGGATTTGTGCTGTCATTTTATAGATAAGGAACCTGAGGTGCAGGCAAGGGCTGAAGCTCCCACACAATTAGTTCAAGACAGAAGCAAGACCAGAGTCTAGAATTCCAACCACGAGATTGGTTGGGATTTTCTCTGCTCCCCGCTATCTCCCCTGACCGATTTCCTGACATAGACCAAACGCCGGCTGCTGAGTTATGGTAAATGCCGCCTGTCGTGTCCTTATGAAAGCTACGAATCACAATGCACACTTGGCGGCAACGCAAAAGTTTTGAATTTGCAATTTGAAACTTTCTTTTATCTCAAGGAAAATCACAGTTTCTTTATGAGTGTGGACTTTGACATATATCTAATTGGACTGTAGGCAGAGATCAGCTCAGAGGAAAGAGTTCCGACCATAAGCGGTTCATGGTTGTTGTTTTGCTGTGGGAACTCTGAGAAGGGAAGCCTAGTTTCTGTTCATGTCAGACACTGGATGTGGGAGTGATTTGGGGATCTTTAAACCAATTTTCATCCAGTCATATTAATTGCAGGAAGATGCAAACAGGCTAATGGACCTTTATTTTTATTTTGTTCTTTTGCTTGCCTCTATAAGGTGGCAATTTAAAGAGCAGAACAGCTAAATGGAAGATGTGGAAATTTAGCCAAACAGTTGGCTCAAATAATAGAAGCCTTTCATGTTCTCTCCAGAGCTCCCTATTCATGCAGCCTGGTGCCAAGCTTGGGTTAAGTTACAGCCAAGTATGTTGTCTTTGCCCATTCAATTTATTCTTGGCAAACTTCAGGGAGTATTTATAATAAAGTCCCATTTCGAACATTCTATTGCCCCAGTAGAGTTCTAATAACACCAGGTATTTACTTAATGTCTAACTCTCAGAGTTCAAAGCACTTTACAGACATTCCTTCACTGATCTTAATATCCCTGCAAGATTTACAGATTGTAAAAGTCAACTGAGGCACGAAAACGTGCTTGAGATCACCCAGGAAGACCACGGAACCCTCCGGATTAATCCCACACCCTATGTTTGGAAATTTCTGGACCTCAGATGGCAACACATCCCTAATCGCCTACCTCAGTGCTGTTGACTAGAGAGCGTTTGTTTATTTCTCCATGGAGATCTTTAATTAGGGAGAGGAGAAAGCCCACAACACTTCTGTTTGTATGTCACAGCATTAATTGGGCAAAGTATCTTTTACATACTCTTTGGCAAGGAGGCTAGCATTTGCTAACAGGAGAATAGACAGTTTGGGAGGTGTCCCATTCAGATGAAAGCAATGGTATTGATTTTTCCTGTGGCCCCCAGAATAGATGACATTGCTCTGGGGGTATGTGGGGGGATTGCATGGCTGTGGGGTAGACGTGGAGAAGCCATCAAAGGCAGGTGTTTAGATATTTCTGTGGCATCTTCCACCTGAATAGTATCACCATCCAGCTCTCCACTGTTCCTGGGTGCTGGCTATGAGATGGCTATTGAGCCTTTTCTTGGCATTTTTCATGTTGGCCAAGTTGTAGTTCTCTTATACTTTGCACTGTGCCTGAGGCGCTGAACATGCCTCGACAAGTGTGTTGAAGATAATTAAACGAAGGAAGCAAAGTCTGAAGTCCAAGTGTGGGCTTATCGGCCTGCGTGCAGGTCAAGAGGTTTTCCCGTGTTTCTTGCATCCAAGCAACAGTTATGTTGCCATCTGCTTCTCTGAAAAGGTATGAAAAGGTAACTTTAAAGACTTTCCCTGCTCCAACAGCCCTGGCACAGGGTAAGGCAGGGGCTTTTACAGAAATGGCTCTGGTCTCTACAACCTGTTTATCTTAGACCCAACATGGGGTCTGAGGATCCTCTCCAAGATTGTTTGTAGAAGTCAGGAAAGGCTGCCACTGCCATTTTCCATGCTGCTCCTGGCCGTCCCCTGGGGCATCAAGTGCTGGGTCAAACAGCAGCTGGGGCCAGTCACCTGCTTTGGATGGAAAGACACAAGGGGGTCAAGAGGCTGACTCTGAGGCTGGAATGACCCAGATGTTGGTGCTACTCAGCAGCTATATTATAGGGAATAGTTCACTTTGCTTCTGTGGGCCTCAGTCTCCTCACCTGTAAAATGGGGATACAAATACTAGTATCTGCCTTGTGAAGATCAAATGGGATCACACATGGTAAATGCTTAAGACTGTCCTGGGCACATAATTAGGACCTCACCAGTGTGCTAGCTGCTTGTTATCACTCCTGTGACCCTCACGGAGTAAGATGAACAGCTCAGCTTCTCTCTGTCTCCTTGAAACCGATGGCAAAGATACCAGTAAGGCAAAAACAGGTGGGGCAGTGAGGTCAGCACTGCGCCCGGGTGAGAGGCTCTATGACCAAGAACATGGAGGACTTTGTGCTGGATGTAGTGAGGGGACGCAGGGTTGCCAACATCACCTCATTTTTGCCCAGAAATCACTGAGGGTCATGGGCGTGGGTAGGAGGTATCTCAGGGAACCTCATCCTGCCCTGGCCTGGGAAGACAGGGCTCCAGGTGAGAATGCACTACACAGACGTGCCTCTTGGCACCAATTTGCCCATCCCCAAAGTGACCCTCGGGGAGGCCACACGGAAAACCAGCTTATGTGCAGCTTAACTTTAAGTGGCACTGCCTATCCCATTTTTTTTCTCATGTTTGTGACCTGCAGTCTCATCCCAGGAGAGCTGCATTTCTCCAATTTGGCAGTGTGGTGGCGGACAGGGCCCGCCAAAGCCACATGGGTCCTGGAGTGGCAGGCTGGCTGGATGGCCAAGTCTGGATAACTGGGGATCCATGTGAGAGTTTTGCCAGCAAGAGGATTACCAGGCGGAGACAGAGGGGTTGGACAAGGCACACTCACCATTAGAGGAGGGTCCAAGGGCAACTCCCATGGAGTAAGATGAACAGCTCAGCTTACTTTTGGTCACATAGTGTCCTGTGATGTCCCAGACCCACACTCACCTATGAAAAGAGTCTGCAACACGAGAGAAGGAGCCAACTCATGCAATCACCAGGGAGAAACTTTAGCACCAGTGCTGCAGGAAGCAGGAGGGGATGTGGGGATCTCCTCTCCCCCTGTCTCAGGCTCCACACAATGAGAGGCAGACTATGACCAAAGATGGAGATGGAAAAGGGGACAGTGACTTAAGGAAAGATGGTTAGAGAAAAATAAAGCCCAAAGAGGATGTAAAATGAGATCAGAGAGCAAAAGTCCATCGGAATTCAGAAAACCGAATCAGGGGATCTTGAGAAGCTCCTTCAGGAGGAAGTGAGAGTGCAGGGCGAGGCGAGGAGCATTGAGAAACAGAGCAGCTGTGGAGAGAGTGAGTGGGGCCTCCATGTGCTGATGCCCATTGTTCCTAACGAGAAAGATCCATGCGCAGGAGAGCATCCTCACTGACTGCGGTACTCTTCCCCCCAAACCCCTCAGTCCCCTCATCTTCCAGCCAAAAGCAAAAGCAACCGCAGCAAAGCACTTGGATCTGAGAGGAATAGTAGCATAAGCTCATCCTTTGGTTTTAAAGAGATCACTTCAGAAAAAAACATGAGAGTGAGGATTTCAATATCATAATTTAATAACTCTGAGTGGAGAACTGAGAGGCACCTGGTATGTTCTCCGAAGGGAACAGGCTAACTGCCCAGGGACAGCTACAGAAATGGATGGTATGTTAACTATTTGTAAAGCACTCAATAAATGACTAAGAGCAGAAACAGTACTCTCCACATTCTTTCAGCACAATGCAGTGAAACTCCAGCGAAGTGATGAAGATAATAAACAGGAAACTAGCCACAGGAGAAGGAAAACAAAGCAAGTCCAAACAAAGCATCCCTACATAACTAGTGAAATGAAATCGCTGTCACAGCGACAAACCACTCAAATACATGCTGCCATGCATAGTTAGCCTCGGTGAGGAGTGAGGGACCAAAGGTGTATGGATCCCCAGTGAGAAAGGGAAAGGCTGAACTACCCAGCAATGAAGGGTAGATTAAATCCTATGGCACGCCCTTGCCTCACTAAGGAATAGCATGAGGTCATGAAGAGATTTCTGTTGACACAGAGTGAAGCCCTTGATATGTTCTGGGTAAGAAAGCTAGTTTTACAGAATCATCCCCCTTTAAAATTAGTTTTTAAATTAAATGTATTGGGATGACATTGGTTAATATGATCATATAGGTTTCAGGTGTGGATTTCCATGTTACAAGATCCATATATTACACTGTGTATATCATCCAAAGTTAATCATCTCTGTCACCATATATGTGCCCCCTTTACTCATCTCCAAACACCTTCTCTCTGGCAGTCACCACACTGCTATTTGTGTTCACAAGTTTTAGTTTTAGTTTTATATCCCACATACGGGTGAAATCACATGGTTCTTAGCTTTTTCTGCCTGGCATCACTTAATATTCTCAAGGTCCATCCATGGTGTTGCAAATGGCAGTATTTCAGACTTTCTCATGACCGAGCAGTATTCCACTGTGTACATGTACCACATTTTCTTCATCCAGTCCTCTATTGTAGGATACTTTGGCTGTTTCCATGTCGTGGCCACCGTGAGTAATGCTGCAATGAAGAAATAGATGGTTATGTTTTCTCTGTGGGTGGTAGGTTAATATGCTTATTTCTTTCCCTGCTTATGGCTATTTTCTATTGTCTGGATAAGATTGTATTAATTAAGCATCAAAACAGACAAACATCTATAGACAGAAGAGGGGCTCAGGTAAAGTTATGACATCATAACTAAGGAAAGCATGCAGTGATTTTATGCAGGACCATGAGAGAATGGAATTCACTGTGTGGGGCGCTGCTGTGAACAATCTGCAGAGAATTTTAAACACCATATACACTTATTTAGATACATTTTCATGGGCACTTATGAACTTCCTCTGATGGTTTCCACTATTTTTACCATAACTGTAATCCACTCACTAACTGTGAAAGGGTCTCAAACCGAGCTGGTGAAGTTTAACATTTGTTCCAAAAACGCAGTAGCATGTGTAAACAAGACGAATTCCTCTGAGTGTGTTCTGAATGCTGGCTTCAGGGTATGATCTCCCACGACACCCCAGATATGCCTGGTCTCGAGTCTAATCGCCAAGAGATCTGAATGTAAATTAGGTGACTCAGACCCATGGAGTTGGAGCTGTCTTCCAGCCCCATAGGAATAACTCTGTATGGCCCTGGAACGCAATGTACCAGGATGAATGCTGTCAATACATCAGTGAATGCGCCCACCATACAGCACCTGTGCCCAGACAGCACCCACACTTCTGTACCCAAGCCATGAATGCATGAATGACTGGACTGAAGCTGGCCTCCACCCAGCTGGGCCCATGAGAGGCTGTCCCCATAATTTGGACCATTGAATATAATTAGTCTCTAATGGTCCTTGGCTGCAAGGGGTGAGTCAGAGGGACCTGGGGAAAAGAAGACCCTGGAGTGTGCGGAAGATGATTCTACAGGAGTGCAGAGGATCTGTGGTGAGAAAGGATGGGAGGGAGAGAGAGACAGGGAGAGACAGAAGTGGGGGAAGGGAGCAAGGACCATACAGAAGCCCTTCTGAACTTGACACCCAGTTCAAGGAGGCAAACCCAGGCACTCCCTGCTAGTTGGAGTCCAGTTATACTGATCCAAGTGCCAGCCTTACATCACTTGCCTGGCATCACAGTGATGACTGGGATGCAGTGGGCCAAGAGGCTCATTGAGGTGCTGGTGGTGGTAGGGACATTCGAGCCAGTCCCTGTAGCTTTCCATCCTGAGGAATTTCTGTTACCATCCACTCCCCACAAACCTGCAGCTGGTGCAGGAGGGGGTTCCTGAACATGAGCATGTAGACAACATCTGTGAGAGAAATAAACCAAGCAGAGTTTGGTCCTGGGGCTGTTCCCGTCTGAGCCCGTCGGCCCTGTTACTTTGGGCTACATTGTTATTTGGTTTTTATTTACTGGAATTGATTCAGAATAAAGAAGGTGTGGATCTTTTTGGAAGGAGATTTTATTATTGTCTCTATGGACTTGGGGAAAAAAAGTGAGTGCAGAGACACCTTGATCTGCCAGTGCCCATAAAATGAAGTTGGCTTCTTCAAAAAGAAGACAAAGCAACTATATCCATCCTGGATTTTGGGGCTGGTGCTTGTCCTAGAAGGAACTGTGCTGCTCCCTATAAGGGCAGGACAGGGCTCAGTTGGGTGGTGACTCATGTCTACCTGTCAGGTGGGTGGGCATCATCCCCCCCTTTGTCTTGTAGCTGGGCAACCTAAGCAGAGGGCTGATGTGACCTGCCTAGGATGCTCGCTGTGAGTGGTGGGGGGATATTGCATTATTAGAGTGTCTCTCTTCAAAAAAGTCTCTCTGTCTACAATTAGAGACAAAATGGTAAGCCGGTGTATGGTGTGTTCTGTCTTTGGTCTCCTGTTTCTAAATCTCTTCCTAGAGGTGAACCTGCCCACATGGAGTTCCCTCTCTCTCCAAGCTCTTCTCCCTGTGAGAACAGAATGAGGATTGTCCCCATCATTGCCCATGCTACAGGCTGTGCTGCCTAAACCTCAGAGCTCCCTCGTCTTCCTTCTCTGCAAAGTGGAGACCAGAGTGTCTGCCCTCGGGATTTCTGTAGGATTAAATGAGAAAATTCTGTAGACCTGCGCATGGTGTCCAGAATGTAGAAACTCAATGCTTAATAGATATCAGTAACGATACTTACTCCTAGGTCAGTGGTTGGCAAACTCATTAATCAACAGAGTCAAATATCAACAGTACAACGATTGAAATTTCTTTTGAGAGACAAATTTTTTAAACTTAAACTTCTTCTAATGCCACTTCTTCAAAATAGACTCACTCAGGCCGTGGTATTTTGTGGAAGAGCCATACTCAAGGGGCCAAAGAACCGCATGTGGCTCAAGAGCTGCAGTTTGCCGACTACTGTCCTAGGTTAATAATGATCATGCATTTCAGCCACTCTTTTGCATTTTGAGCCTCTCTCCTCTACTGGGATTGAGGAGATGACATGTAGGCATGCGACATGTGAACAAAGGGATCCCAATATCACTCTGTGAATAAAGCTAATCCCAAGTTGACAGTCAAAGGGCTGCATGACTGAGCATGACCCAGCATGACCCCAGTGTTATAGCTGCTGACCGGTGGGCTGTGCCATGCATTCCAGCAGGGTAAGAAGCCAAGGCTCAGCCTGAGAGTCAACCTGGTGGCTAGCCACCTCCTCGAACCTTTTAGAAGGTGAGAGCTCAGAAAGCCCTCCACGATGGCTCTAGGAGAAGGCATGTGCTGGGCCCTAGCCCGGCCTGTCTTTCACCCAGGGGGCAGATGTGTACCTGGGATGTGGGCCTAGGGCATGTCTGCTGGCCTTTGGGTCCTAGCCCCACAGCATTCCTGCCCCAGCCTCCTCCTTGGCTGCTGTGGAAGCCTCTTCACTCTCTCCAGGCCCAAAGACGAAGCTGTTTCCAGACAGGAAGTGGACAAGGGGCCATATCCGTGGTCACTCGGGCCTCGCTGGGTGTGTGCAGCTTGTCAGCACAGAACAGGGTGTCCTCACCAGCAGCTAGCGGTCCCAGGGCGGTGGCCACAGCTGGAAATCAGGGTGGAGGGCAAGATCAAGCGAAGGCTGGGGCAGAACCAGGGCGGGCCTCACGTAGTGTTTATGGAGAAGGAGGGGTGAACTCTGGTGTCAGATGTGAGGTGCCTGGGCTGAAGGCAGAGAGTACAGAGGACTCAGATGGAAGATTCTGGGATAGAGTGCACAGGGTCAAGGGTCTGGGGGTCTGGTTGGTATGACCAGTGTGGGTGGCAAGACTCCTGCAGGGACTGCTCTGGGGCCCCAGCCTGGGCCAGGGTTGGGTCTCTCTGAGTCTGGGCAAACTGGCCCTGCTGGGAAGTCTGCTGAAAGCTATGGGGCTGCTCCAGAATGTGATGGCCTCTCTTGGGGGCTTTATGTTGACAAACACTAAGTCTGCACGTTGCAGGTAGAATAAACATGAAAAGCTGTCTTTGGGTTTTTATTTTTCTCGTTGCCGACCTGCAGGCATCAGGACCCTGGGTTTATCTGGGCTCTGGAGTCCTGCCTCTGCTCCTGGCTCCAACACAGGCCTGTATCAGACCTGAACATCTGCCCCTGTCCGCTGCCTCCACCCTCCCTGTCTGGCCTGTGGTCCAGGACATTGAGGTCCAGGGGCTGTGGGTGTGTCCTGTCTGGGAGGAGGCTTTGCACTTTCATGAGCTTCATTGAGACGAAGCCACTGTGGGTGGTTCTACTTACCAAAGGATGTGTGAGCACTGAAGCTGTCTGTTCTGAGAATCTGTGTTTGTAAGAGGAGGGAAAGCTATAATTCTGTGTATTATGGAGACTGTTTATTACAGAAAACTCTTTTATACTCTTCCTCTCTGCCGGTTCCCTCATCTGTGAAAACAATTGCAAGGTCCCCACTTATCTCCTTAGAGAGTTCCTGAATGCTGTGGGAATAGGAAGATGTTTGGGGACTTATTCTGGTTTCCAGGGCAATGTCTGGGCTGGAAGGGGCCCTGAGAGGAAGCTGAGGGTGGAGTGTTGTGGGAAGCACTTGGAGTCCTGACCTCACCGCAGAGGAAGCAGCTGCACCTGAGCCTCTTATTGAGGCTCCCGATGCGTCTCTCCAACCTGCACAGCACCTGCACGGCACCTGCTCTGCACACTCCTCATTCCCCAGTGCTGCTGGGCTCCTAGAGGCTCAGGAGACCTGGGGCAGACACCAGGCCTGGAGAAGGGATCTGCCCTTCTCAGTAACCCTAGTGCTGAGGATGGCCTCTAGGCAGGGGGACTCCCAGGCGGGGGTCTGTGGAGTCTGTGGGGGTCCTCTGTGGGGTGGAACAGGTTGTGTTCCCATGTGAAGAGAGCCCAGAAATGCTCATTTGGGTCGAGCATTTTGAACTGGTTTAAATCCAGATGAATGCATAGCCAGAAATAGAACAAGCATTCATATTCTAGAAATACACATGGAGAAAGCCAAGTAGCTCAGGGGCCACCCAGCAGATGAGCTCAGTGGTGATAGACACTCCACTGACATTCAGATTCCCTTCCCCAATTCTGTGATCTGCAGAGTTGTTTTGAACATTCTGCTTAAGTAAACATATTCTTCACCCGCAGGAAGCAAGGCACCCATGTCGGGCATGGGCACCGTTGGGTGCCCACAAATGGGAGGCAGAACCCTCTCCGGCTGCCTCAGAGAGCCCCTCGCCACCTGGGCCACTATTTCTCTTTTCCTGTGCACTGAGTTCGGAACCTGAGGAGTTGGGCTAGCTTCCTGTTATTTTGTCAAAACTCCCAATGTGATGTTTTTACCCCTGAACTAGAAGAATTCCTAGGAGTTTAAGGAAGGTTTGGGAAGGCCCTGGGATCAGGGGATTTGAGGGCAAGGGATGCTTCCAGTACAGAAGAGCTGGGTCCTGTTTGTGCAGGGTTGTCTCATGGGTGGAATGCAGGCTGGAGGAGGTGGTGTCCCAGATGGTTTTGAGCTGCTGACTGATCTTGGTGCCTGTTATCCAAGTGCCGCTGAGCAGGGGGGTAAGAAATGCCCACTGGAGTGGAGTGCTGGGCGTCCCTGGAGGAGATGCCCTTGGTGTCTCAGAGACGGGGCGCAGAATCAAGGGGGCAATGTTTTTTTGGGAGCAGGTGAGTATGGGGCTGCCGGAGAGCCTGACTATGCTTTCATTTCCTGGAGGTGAAACAAAGTATAATTCAGGAGGTGCTTCCAAAGTAGTTAACCACGAATCTTTTCTTTTTAAGTTGACATTTATCGAAGGCTGTTGCATGTGATGAGTATATATATGTACATGTATATGAACATTAGGAAAATGAGACTTTGATACAACAGCAAGTCTAAGGCCACAAAGGCTGGGCTGGGTGTTGTGGTCGAACACTTGGTGAGGCTGAGCCCAAATCCCTTGCCCGTGACAAGCCTGCTGTATTCATGTCACCAAATCAGGAGAGTAGGGCAATCTATGGGGTGATGGGTGTTCATGTGGCCCAGGGACTGTCCTGTCCTCAGCTGGGACGTGCTCTCCCCTCGCTTTCTCAGGGGGTGCTCTGTCCTGGCTCCTGTGGCTGCCAGTACACATCTACTGGGCATGTTCTGTTCTCGATGGAGGACAGTGGGCTTTGCAGGAGAAGCCAGGCCTCTACAGTGAGCTCGGCATGATGCTCAGTCTGCTCCCATGTATCTTGATATCTCATCTAACTCTTAGGGGACATTTTGCTTTCCTTTTTTATTCCCAGATTCAGGGGAATGTTTTGCCTCCTAATGGTCTATGTGGTTGGAAAGAATGTTCTTATACTTTCCTTCCAATTTTGAATCTGCTCATCTATGAACTTTTATAAGGCTTATCCTGTAGAATTTTTGCCAGAATTGTAGAAAAAGCCCAATACCACATTGAGATGTTGGGGATCCCAACTCAATATTTTTAGCTTTTGTTGCCTAAGGTGAGCTTGCAGATCCATTGTCTGGGCTGCGAGCTCCCACGTGGTATTCCCTGGTTAACATCTCTCCAAGAAAAGGAGCCCCAGGCTGAACACTGGTTGTTGGAGTCAATTAGCTGGAAGGCTTGTCTATTTTCAAGGGCTATGTTTTGGAATGCCTTGTTCCTGCATTTCTGCATTCCACATGGGCAGAGGGAACCTTGCAAAACCTGTCAGTCATGACAGTAATTGAAAAAGAGGAATGTTTTCTCTTATCTCGGATTTGAGCCAAGACGTAGGCGGAACCCAGCGGGGCTGACTGCATTCACTTGCCGCCTTCTGCTGGACTGGTCCCCTTCCTACTGACTACGTACCCCATGCATTCATGTGTGCATGTAGATTCTTGGGATAAGAGCAGGGAGAGACCTCAACCACATCTAGTCAGAGAGCTGCCATCTAGTCAGTGTGCCCAGGGAAGATGGAAGAAGCCCTGAGGTGCAGTGAGCCTCTGCTGGGCTCTGCTCCTCTGTGTCATCTCCCTTGTTCTCATAACTTGTGGATTCATTAGTTACATTTTGTAGATAAACAAAAAGATGGAGTTGGAGTGACTTGCCCAAAGTTGAAAGGTAGTTATTTTTAGCCTAGGATTAAAAAGTGGTCCCTCAAGTGTCTTTATTTATCCATTCACCTCTCTATACACTCATCCATCCATCCGTCCATTCATCCACCCATCCATCCATTAATCCATCCAACACATGTCCATTGAGTTCTTTGTCTGGGACAGGTGACAGACTGCAAGAAAACCCCTTCTCTGTGAGGACACAGGCAGACCGGCAGGTCTCCTCTGCACCCTCTCATTATCAAGGTTTCCTGGGGTTGGGGTCCCCTTTGTTTTCTTCTTAATTTCCCTTGGGGGGGTCATCTTCTCTGATAAATCAGTTCCAGGCCTAGCATAGGGTGAGTTCCAAATCTTCCTGTGCATTGATCTGCTGTGGATGGAATGGCTGGGGGTCCCTCATGTGGAAACTTCAGCAAGTGACCTTCACCTACAAAAAGCATTTAACCCAGTGCCAGCATTTGGCAGGCATTCTCCTTCCTCCCAACTTTGTCCCTGGGCTTACCAGGGCCAAACGGCTTGCTACTCATCTGGCCTTTCTTGCCTGGGGTTGGAATTTGTCCATCCTCTCCCTCAGTGTCTATGGTAATCCCATTGACTCTAGTTCCTCCCCAGCCTGTGATCCCCTCACTGGGGCTGATGGTGGTGGCCATCCGCCTCTGTGGAGAGTATGACTCAGCCAGCCTCCACCAGAGGGACATCACCAGCCAGGTGAGGCCTTAGCAGAAGGGATCTTCCTTCTGCTAGCATCCTTTCACCTTTATTGACTTTGCTCATAGAGGAAGGTCTGAAGACTTGGATTTGCTCTTCTGGGCTTGCAGGGATACCTTGGCTTAATCAGGTGGCCAGTGGCCACAGCTTCTGAGATTGCAGCAGGTGCCAAGGGAGCTACGGCCCAGGTGACTCACCTGGCTGGAGGCAGGGAGGCTTCATGGAAAGACGAGCAGTGACTTCGGGGTCCTAAAGTGCGGCTGGAGGGCCTCTGCCCCTCATGAGCAGGGCCAGTCCTCTCTAGCTGCCTACGAGCCCACCACCAGGCAAGCCTGGAACAGGAGAGCCACTGAACCCTACAGACTGGGGAGGGGATCCCAGACAGGAGACTGGATAAAAATCTCCTGGCAGTGTCAGATTGCTGGGTAAGAAAGAGATCTGAGGGGAAGCCTGCTGGACAGGAAAGCAGTGCTGTGGGAGAGGTGAAGGCTGGTGCATCCCACAGGGGCTCAGCAGTGGCTTTGGGGAGGTCCTAGACATCGACATTCCTTTGGTTTGGAGCAGCTGGTGGCTCAGGGCCACCAGGGCTCATTCCACACTGACCTCAGGGTCAGCTTCCCTGTCATTAGGCCGAGTGCCAAGGACCTTCTCCTTTGAATGTCTCTGTTGCAGAAGAGAGTGTTTCATGGTACTGCTCCTGACTCTCTTGTGAGGTGGGGTCCCACTGGCTCCTGCTCTGGACACACCAGGGATGATCAGGTTCTCTGTTCTCTGGCTTGAAAACAGGGGCTTGGTTGCCTTTGGGTCTATTGTACCAACCGAAGCAATTAGTCATCTCCCTTTTGGAAGTCCATGAACAATCCAATTGTTTCATGGTGTTTCTGTTGGGGTATCAATCATTGGAGGGTAGATATGGAGCATGGTTTGAGTTATGTTTTCTTGTCTCACTTACTGGCTTTTTGGCTAATGTCAGCTGTGTATTTGGCTTACTTGAACCCGAAAGGAACAGGCTCTATCTGAACATTTTAAACTGACATTTTGCTGGACACCTTCAGGTGTCAAAATGAAACACAATTAACCTTTCTGCCCTGTTCACACATTATAATTACTACCACATTCTAATATTTATGTACACGGCGGGGTGACCATATCTTGAAGGCCTTAACCGAATGGCTGAAAAAACCCACTCTGCCTCCGGTCTGTCAACTGGCCGGTATTTTCCTATTACGCGTGGTAATGACAGGTACCATTATTAAAGCAGTGCTGACCTTTTTAAAGGAAGGCCCAATCAAATGTCACATCCAGTATTGCTAAATGGTCTTATGAAAACGCATTCGCACAGTGACAGCAATCTTGGGAGAAGCCATTTCCCAAGAAAAGCCAACTCAGGATCCCGGGACACCTCGCTGGGCTTGAGTTTCCTCGATCAGATTACACCCTGGCTGCCAAGGGGACTGCAGATGACAAACCAAAGGAAGGCCTTTCTGAGCTGGAAGAAAAACAAACAATATATGCAAGATGTTTATATTTCCAACAGCTCAAGTATGTGTGTGTGTGTGTGTGTGTGTGTGTGTGTGTATGTGCGCATTCTCGCACACGCGCGCGCACACACCCCCACAGACACCCCACAGAAGAAAATGTACACTGTTTAATAAGTGCTGGAAGTCATGCTGCCTCCTGTGCATGAGGCCGCATGAAACAATGGAATTGCATCTGAATGGTGCAGCAGGAGAGAGCACAAAGCCCCCAAACCCCTCTGCTTCCTTGGAGCCTGTCCCAGCTCCTTAGAGTGACCATGACCTCTTTCCCTGCTCTCCCACCCACCCATTCACCAGGTCATCTCCAGCTCCCCCTGACATACCTGCCCCAAGAAATGCACTTCCCTCCTGGTGGTCATACTATAGGAATGCTGATGTATCTGCAGGGAAACAAAGGAGCAGACATTTTCCAAGAAATGCCTGTGGCAGTCCCCAGAAGACAGTAATCCTGAGGGACATTTGTATCCTACACTGGGCTCTACAGTGACCTTAGTCCTCCTCCATCCTCCCTGGGCTCTCAGCTCCCAACAACACTTCAGTGGGGTTCTCTGAGCTTCGTATTAAGGAAAATGTCTCAATCTGTAGAGCTGACAGATGAGGTCCAAGGACCTGTCTGTTCCATAAAACGATGGGTCTGAGAGTTGGGTCGCACCTCTCCTTGCCACCTGTTTTCCTCTGAAATGCCCAGCAACTTGGCCCACCATCTCCAGGAAAACACTCTGTTTCTATAGGAGTGAACCGCCCTCCTGGCCTCCCTCCTCTCTGATTATTTTGTTCTGCTGATGCCTTTGCTCAAGTGAACCTATTTCCTGGTTCCTCAGTCAGAATTGATCTCACCCCAGGTCTCAGAGCTGGTAAGCAGAAGGCAAACTTGGAAAAAGCTGCTCACACACTTTCTAGGGAAGAAAAGAAAACCAAGCATTGATCCAATTTAATTGCCTTGCCTGGTAAGGGGAGCTAGGAAGATCAAGGATGCAAACTCTTTCTAGCTTGCACATCCACTGGTCTACCATTCAGTGATTGATTTGATTGGCACTCACTGGTCTTCCAGCAGGTGCCAGACTGGGAATATCATGGTGAGCAAAGCAGGCCACCCCGTGACTCATGGAGAGGCAGATGTTGGATCACCTCACACACATATGTGCACACACACTTTAATTACAATTGTGGTAACTGCTCTGAAGGGCAGAATCTCCTCGGAGGAGCCTGGAAAGGGTGTTTTGTGACACTTAAAGGAAGTGACATTAGCTGGGTGAGAAGAAGGAGGCTACACTGGCCGCAGCAGGCGTGTGTACCAGGCTGAGTCAGAGGGCAGGGCCAGAAAAGGGCTGTGTGGGTCCAATCTGCCCACTCCCTGTTTTTTTCAGTAAAGTTTTTCTGGAATGCAGCTAAACCCATTTGCTTATGTACATCTTTTGTGGTTGTTTCTGTGTTATAATCACAGAGTTAAATAGTTATGACGGAGATCTACAGGCCATTGAACCTAAAATGTTTACTGTGGGCCCTTTATAGAAGAGGCTGACAGTCCCAGCTCTGGAGCAAGGAACAGTATGGCTGGGGCAGGTGATGGGGCAGATGGGTGAGGGCTCCGGGTGTGGCAACAGAGGAGGAGGAGCCTGCAGGTCTCACAGGGACCAGAGGCCATTAGAGAATTTGGCTGTTTCCTGAGCAGCAGTGGGGAGAAGTCAAAGATTTGGAGAGAGGATTAGATTTGGGTTTTTAAAGGTTATACTCTTCACAGTTCTTAATGGTCACTCTAGGCTTGCTTTTCTTGGTTTATAGCAATTACTTAATGCATATTTGCTAAATAAATGAAAAACAATTGCAAACGGTTTGAGCAATAATCAGATTTAATAGGAATAGAGTAATATCGCAAGGTCCTTACTCCAAACTACTTGTTTTTAGAAAGTGTGAACCCTGTTGAAAACCATCCTCAAATCTCTGAATTAATACTTGTATTTCAATATTTTACCTTGGAGCACACTAGCTCTATAGAGGGAGGGAGTTATAATGACCTACTTGAATTTCAAAGTGCTCTCCTTCCACAAGAAGCCTGTTTCCCAGCTGTGGCGGGTGTGAGCCAAAAAGGTAGAGCTGGAGGATGGAGCTTGTTCTGGTGAGTTCACCTGCTTAGTGGGAAGGACTGTGGAATGAGTTCAAACAAAGGTGTTAGTTACCTTCTTAAACCAACCTGGCCAGAAAGTTCATGAACACTCCAATCTGACCATTGGTCAACCTGAGAATTAACTCTTGCTGAGTGAGTCCTGGGGGCCAAAGAGCTGCTTTCTCAAGGTGCAGATGCACACACACGACATTTACTCTTAATTGCTTGTGTTGTGTTGGCCAGTGTGAAAGTCAATTTTGTGTGTCAACTTGACTGAGCCACAGGGTGCCCAGACATTTGGTCAGACATTATTCTGAGTGTGCGTAGTAGGTGCTTTTGGATGAGACTAATGTTTGAATAGGAAACTGAGTAAAGCAGATGGCCCTCCCAGTGTGGATGGGCCTCAGCCAATCATGAAGACCCAAATAGAAGAAATCTGAGTAAGAGGGAACTCTTGGGCTGGAGCATCACTCTTCTGCCTTCCAACATCAATTGAAATTTGACTCTCCTGGGTCTTGTGCCTGCTGGCTGTGGACTGGAATTACTCCATCAGTCAGCCTGGGTCTCCAACCTATCACCTGTAGGTTTTGGGATTTCTCAGTTTCCATAATCACATGAGCCAATTCCTTATAAGAAAGCTCTTTCTATATATGTGTGTGTACATGTATATGTATGTGTGTAAGTGTGTGTGTGTGTGTGTGTGTGTGTGTGTGTGTGTGTGTATTTCTGTTTCTCTGGAGAATCCTGACTACAGGCAAGTGTTTTCCTCCATTACCACCTTTCTCAGATTACTGTCTACATTTTTATTTTCATAATGTTTTCCTTTAAGCTGACTTATTTGTGTAATACATTATGTTAAAAGGGAAATTTAGTATTGCTGCCTGAAATTGAAAAGCACTATCACATACCAGGCAGGAAAGCCAGAGAATGCTGTCCCCTCTGGGCTCACCCCTGGAGGCCTGTTCCCTTTCTCTGCTGAATAGGGAGATAAGCAGTGTGGGTGTTCCAGACAGACTAGCAACAAAGAGATGCAAAGGCAGTAAAGTCCTCACATGTGATTTATGACTGGATGCTTGAGGCTGGTCCCACACTAGTAGAAATAGTGGCTACTCCCTGTCCAGTGAGCTGACCCATAGCCTCAGCTTCCTTCAAGGATGGAGGTTAAGAAAAGACCTGGCAGTTCTTACTCTTTCTTTTAATAAAGATCACCAGGGGAGTTTGTTAGAAGCCCTGGTTCCTGGGATTCACCTCCTACCAGAAGTTTTGATCTGGGAGAGACTGGGAGTTGACAGGGTCACAGGGTGAGGGTCACCCTGGTGCCTAGGTTTGGGGGATACACTCTGGAAAGCACAGCTGAGGCCGGGGCCATGGGTGGGTGCGGGTCCAACACAGACCTGGATGAAGGACCTCCACTGAACAGCAATAAATAACTTCCAACTAACCCGAGACAGCGCCCTGGCTTTCTCTTTACGGGTGTGGTTTGGAAAAGTAATCTATACATTGAATGTGCACACAATTCCATCCACTTATAAGAGGGATTTGGGTTTGAGGCACTTTATTGCTGAGTTCCTGGAATGAGAAATTGGCATAGACTTCTGGGATATCCAATAAATTCAGGCAATGAGAACTCATCTGTTTCCAGCCTACTAGGGGTCTGACCAGTGGTTTATCCACCCCCTTATCCCACAATGGACTTAACGGTGGTCCCAAAAAGATGTGTCCATATTCAAGTTCCTGGAACTCAAAAATATTACACAAATTTGTGTACGTGTGGAGTCTGGCCTGGCCCCAATTGGTGGATCAGGGCTGGGCCAGCTGGGGGGAGGGGCCCTAGGCAATTGGCTGGTAGGGCTCCACCCCCTATTGGGGTGGGGGGACTTATTGAGGGTAGGGCAGGTCATGGGAAGGGGCTGTGGGCAATGGGCCAGCTGGCTCCACCCCCTAATGGGGCTATGGGAGGGACCATGGGAAGTTGGCTGGCCAGCCCCACCCGTGATCGGTGTGTATGGGGGCTAATAAGGGGTGGAGCTGGCTGGGGAGAGGGGCTGTGGGCTGATCAAGGTAGTGGGGGCTGATCAAAGGTGGGGCCAGCCAGGGGGAGGTGCTGCAGAAAGATGACCGGCCAGCACTGCCCCCCTATTGGGGTGGGGGGAATAAGGAGTGGGGCTGACCAGGGGGAGGGGTTTCAGGCCCATTGGGGTGGGGGGGACCATTGAGGATGGGGCCAGGGAGGGAAAGGTCGAGGGGGGGATTGGGGCATCATTGCATCTGGTTGTTCAGGTCATTACAGTGTTCCAGTTGCTGGCTTTATATATATATACACACACACATACTAGGGGCCCGGTGCACAAAATTTGTGCACTGGGGGTGGGTGATTCCTCAGCCCAACCTGCCCCCCCCCAATGGGGCCAATGGCTGGCTTTGCCCTGGCTGCCTCTATCCTGCCCCCCCAGTCCAGGCCTTAGCCCTGGAAGTGACCACCCAACCCCAGGGGCACCATGCACTTGCCGCGGCCTCGCCCGAGCCGCTCGGCCCCACCCTTCCCACCACTCGGCCCCACCCCCTGCTCCTGATTGGCTGATAGCGTAGTGAGCGAAGGTATGGTCAATTTGCATGTTTCTATTTTATTAGATAGGATAGATATGGTAAAAATATGATGAAGTAAGGATACTGATAGGAAGCCCTAAACCCAATGATGGGTGATCATGAGTGACCCGGAGGAAGTGCCCACACACGAAAGAAGGGAGGCTATGTGAAGACTGGAAGATAGAGTGATGCCGTCAGCTGCCAGTGAACATCTGGAGCCACCAGATGCTAGAAGAGGCAGGAAGGATTCTCTCTTAGACAACTGGGAGGGAGCCTGGACCTGCCGACACCTTGATCTAGGACTTCTGGCCTCCAGGATGGCGAAAGAATACATTTCTGTTGTTTTAAGCCATCCAGCTTTGGTAATTTATTATAGCAGCCTCAGAAAATGAATACACAGCCCAGAGCAGGATCCAAGAATGACACTCAAGGGGCTTCTGATATGACTTTCTATAAACAAGGCAAAGCTCTTGGTTTCCCACAGGGAGAATCAGATTGAGTGACTGTTACTCATGGAATATGTGTACACATATGCACACACATGCACATTCCTCATACACATACTGCACACACTCTCACGCATGCACACAAAGTCACACATAGCCACACACTCTCTTCCACATGCACACAAACAACTTTGCTGTTCTCTCCTCTCACCTAGGCAGGTTTGGCTGAGCTGGTAACCCCACCCAGTGCATCCTTCATGGAGGAGTAGCCATGGACCACTCTCCTCTGCCCCAGGGAACACACAGACAAGGTCTTGAGTCCTTAGGTCATGAAATCACCATTCTTACCTGACTCTGAGAGGTGTTTGGGGCCAGAGCTGGCCATAGCCACTCACTCAGGAAGAGCCCAGAGCAGGGCTGCCCAACAGACATAGAATGTAAGCCACTTACAAAATCTTAAACTTCCTAGAATTTATATTTAAAAAGTTTTTAAAGATGAAACTAATTTTAATATGATATTTTATTTTACTCAGTGCATCCAAAATATTCTCATTTCAACATGGACCCTATGTAAAATTGACCAGTGAAATGCTTTACATTCTTCTTTATTGTATTCTGCTTTTGAAATCCAATGTGTGTTACACACTGCCTGTGCATCTTGGTTCGCAATAGCCATAGTTCAAATGGTCAGAGACTCCGTTTCTAGTGGAGAGTGCAAGTTAGCGCTCAGGCAGCGCCAGGAGGTGGGTGCGAAGGGCTGCTCCGACCACTCTTGGCTCCCTCAGCTCTGATATTTGATCCATGTGGTCCCTGGCAGCGCTCCCTGGCCAGTGTTTCCAAGGAAGCCAGCCTGCGTGTGCATTTGTGTGGGGTTGCGGTTTGGGGTTGAGGCCACGCGAAGGCAAACGAGAAAGGAGTCTCCTGAAGAGCAAACTAGACAGGAAAGTTAAAATGATGGCTGGGATCCAGAGATCTGAAAATCTCTCTCCTGGTTTGAGTGAATTATTGGGGCGGCTACAAGATTCCATCTGGGTTGAGGTCTTGAGTCCTTAGGTCATGAAATCTTCTAGAACAGAATTCCCTCAGGAGGCATCTGTTTGTTGGGAGCCCTGGAGAGCCCAGACTCGACATGTCTTTAGAGAGAGGATGGGAGGAGAAATTGGTTTACCTCACTTCGAATGGAAAGTTAATTGCTTTTTAGAAAGTTGTTTTCAGCCCAATGAGGACCACACAGAGGAAAAAGCAGCACTGCCCTGGGATGGGAGTTGAGCCAACGGTGACAATAGCCGTCTGCTTTTCCGAGGTTGATGGACGTGGAGGGCAACCCGAGGCAGGACCATTGTGTGTCCTGACAGCTGAACAGCAGGCTGGAGGAAGAGGAGGTTGTGATGGCAGTGGGATGCCATACACCCTTAATCCGTCACAGAAATTTTGAGGGAATCAGGCGCCAGACCAAACCCTTAATTGTTGGGCACTGGCCATCCCAGGCTGTCTGCACCCGTTGGATGCCAGCATGGCTGAGCATTCAGACCAGGACCGCCCACTGGAGGGTGTGGTGGCATCAGTCCCCAGGAGACGTGGGAAATATGATGGATAGTCACCTATCCACGGTGCTTGTCTCATTTATTCAAATTAGCTGGTGCCCAGAGCTGCAAAGAAATGGATCTGGACTCAGACAAAGATGGATTGCAGTAAAAATGGAAATTACAGCCCAGAAAACTAATATCATCAGGCCACTGGGATTTTATTAGCTAATCATGGCTATGATATTGGGCTTCTGAAAACGTTGCTCTGATTGAATTTTCGCTTTGTATCCATAAGGATGTGTCAGAATGCGTGTTCAGTGACGCAGGGAGGGAGTGACATAGACTGTAATGAGCTGTTTCACACCTCCTCTCAGAGGTTTTCCTTTTGTTGTTCAAGTATCACAGTTCTTGCCGCTGACAATGCTTCAAGTCCTAACAGTAGACGCAAGTGGCTGATACCTCCCAAGGCCAAGGTCAAGCATTATTCAAATGTCTCAGGGACCACTGACCTTGTCATCCCAGGTATAAGGTGCTGGTGCTTTGAGGGTTCAGACAGTGTGTCCAGCCTAGGAGAGGATGCAGCATGGAAGGCAGCCTCCCTAGCGTGAGCACAACCTGGATCACCAGGACTGGGCTTTTGCCCTTATCTATGTCTTTAGCATCTGCCTCAGGGCATTCCCCATGAGCTTGATTTCATCCTCACTGCCCCCCAAAATCTCAAGCTGATCCTAACCCACACCTCCCTGTGTCTCTGTTGGCTTCTAAGCCGGCTCAATATGACTTACAACCTCCGGGTCCCCTTCTGACATCCACCTGCAGGTTCTCCTTGCCTGGCTGCCTCCAGCACAAGGGGTGTCTTTCATTTGGCGGCTAGGACCTCCCCAGGGGCAGACACTGTTAGGAGCCTATTTCTCAATGCAGAGGGTGGGGAATTTGAGTCTTGGGGGCAACTTTCAATGGGTGGGGGTGGGGAGCAGTGGCTGAATCCTTCACCTGAATCCCTGGGGGGACAATTCCACACTCTCCTCAGAGGATCCCAAGCAGGATCAAGACCTCAGTTTCCTTTCTGAGTAGACATGTTAGTAACATGAACTTCTATTGACCCTCCTTCTGTTTCTCACACTCCTGGGGTCTTCCCTCCAGTTCCCTACGATAATCTCCATGGTAATCCAGGTGAACACAAGGACTTTTCTCAGCTCTTGGCTTTCTGAGGGAACCCAAGCCAAACGCTGGCTAAGTCCCAGGTCTAACCGAAGGTCTGAAAATCCACGACAGCTCTTCATTCTTGCCCATTCCAGGATGCCAGGGACTGTGTGGAGAGCTCGTGTGCGTTAGTATCTTTACTTCTCACCAGCCTTTCACACAGCGGGCACCAAATGTATATCCATTTTACCCATGAGGATACGGAACCACAGAGAGGCATAAGAATTAGCCCAAGTTACACAGAAAAACTGGGATTTAAATTCAAACAGTCTGGATTTAGCTCCACTACATAAAATACAGCCTCCACAAATACTTTTTTTTAAGTATACTGCCTTTGCCTTGTCCTCCTTGAACCTAGAGTATGCTATCTGAAATGGAATCCAACCTCTGTTTAGAAGTAAGATGAAAACAAGGAGCCGGTGGTGGATCTGAATGAGCACGAATGAAGGGCTGGCCCACATGTGCCTTTAGTCTGGTATTTTTTAGGATAATGGAAATGGATTGAAACTCAGAGAGCCTGGACTCCCTGCAGGACCCATGCTTCTTTTTCTGGCAACATATTAAAGGCCCTCCTGCTTTCTCTCCAGGTAACGTGATTGCGCTGATAAAATCATTTATCATCATGTGAGCTGCACTGATTCTCTTATGAGAGAATGTGACTGGAGGCTCTGAACTTGGCTGATCCAGGCATGTTTTAATTAGGGCTTCTAGAATGGGGCATGGCTTGGCGGCGTCAGTCGGGATGTGACTCCGCCAGTGTTTTACTCCTCCTTCCCCTGACACACAGACATGATGGAAGAAATATGACAGAGAGAGGGAGAGAGGGAGAGAGAGAGAGATTATGTATTTTTCTGGGAAATAGAAAGGCTGCCTTCAACAGTCTGGAGCGAGACGGGTTCCTGCAGATTGTGGGCCTGTAACATCTACACCCTAAAGAAGCCAAATTCCCACCAAACCTTCCTGGAACCCTAAATCTACTGAGTTTAGTGGTACTTTACAGTCTATTTTTACCCATCAGTGTTTCTCAAAATTTAGCCTAAGAACCATTGCAGGATAATTTCCTGGTCATTACTGAGACTGATCCAGGTGTCTTGCATTGAGTGCCAGAGTTTTAAGGTTGCCCAGGAATCTTCATTTTCCTTAAGTTCCATCCCTTGCACACCCAGTGCAGCCTAAGCATGTAGTTCACAGACCTTTTTATTCATGGTGATGTGAAATGTGGGGCCCAAACACGTGTGTCTGCAGCATTCAGACCGCTGGAAGCCAACACTGAACACTTTTGAGCTTCTTCATTTCATTTTGATTGTAGCCAACACTAAGTGACCACATAAAACATTTCTGGGCTTCCCCTCCATGACCTTGTTTCTCTCCAGGCTGGAGTTCTTTGGCCACCAGGAGCCGGCAGGGTCTGTGTAGTTGGGACCATTCAGGCTGGGGTTCACTGCCACCAGCTTCTGTTGATTTTCACAAACTCAGGACCCAGTTCTAGCAGACTAGGCTGCATGCACCCGGCCTATGGCTGTGTCTGGTACTTCTCAGTGGCCACATGGAGCTTGTACAAATATGCCTGGGGTAGAAGTTTAATTAAAATGGCCTCGGTTACTGAGATAAATAAACAAAAATTTGTGTGTTCCAAGAGGAGTCATGCATTTCCCCAGGCCCTTCTTTATGCCCCAATTCCAACAGGAATTGGAAAGTTGGGCTTCAAGTAAGACGTGAATGCCTTGACCTGGAGATCAGAGCCAAGTCAAAGTCAAGGCCACCAGGGTACTGATTTATAAGCGACACAAGGCAAAGAGAGGCCATGTGAAGGAGGCCTGGTTGGCTGGAGTCTGTAAACAGAGGTCGGGCCTTCATGCAGGGCAGGCAACAGGGGCACATTGGAGTCAAGGTCAGGTTGTTGGTGACCTATGTTAGTTGGACTCTTGTACTCTGAGAAAGAAAACCAACTTGAGCTGGCTAAACTGAAAAAGTTAAATTTATTATCAGGATATATGTTGCATAAATTATTCAAACACATATATAGGGTATTATATTTAAACTAGTAGCCCTGCACACAAATCCGTGTACCAGTAGCTTGCCAGTAGCTCTTCGCCTGCTGCCCCGCCCTCCTGTAGCTCTCTCCAACCCTCCTCCCCTATGCCCCTCATAGCTTGCTGTCCTGCCCCCTTCTGTAGCTCTCTACCACCCGGTTGTAGCTTGCTGCCCCACCCTCCTGCTGGTCCATGATCCGGTCATTACGTGGTTGGTCATTATGCTTCACAGCATAACGACCATTTGCATATTATATCTTTATTATATAGGACTAGAGGCCTGATGCACAAAATTCATGCAAGAGTAGGCCTTCTTGCTGTAGCCAGCTTGGCTTAGTGGATAGAGCGTTAGCCTGTGGACTGAAGGGTCCCAGGTTCGATTCTGGCCAAGGGCACATGCCTGGGTTGCAGGCTCAATCCCCAGTAGCGGGTGTGCAGGAGGAAGCCAATCAATGATTCTCTTTCATCATTGATGTTTCTATCTCTCTCTCCTTCTCTGTGAGAAATCAATAAAGAAATATATTTTAAAAAAATAGAGTCCTTCCCTCATCTGGCAGCACCAGCTTCTCTCTGGCACCTGGGACCCAGGCTTCCCTTGTAGCCCCAGCTTCATTTGGAAGGTCGTCTGGAAGGACATCCAGTCTAATTAGCATATTAAACTTTTATTATTATAAACAGGCTGCAGAGATGAGGCAAAGCCTGAGCAATACCAAGAGTTATTTCTGTTCTTATTGGACTTGATCAGTCCTTTTTCTCCTCATTTCTTCATGTACTTTGCACATATAGTAGCATACTATATTTAAAAAATGTATACAGTGTATGTGCAAAGCATGCCACCTATGTACCTTGTATTTTCAAGTGTAAATGATAAACCTGTACCCATTAACCAGTCCTGGTGGTTTTAGATAAGTCTCTTTAATTTTGAGGACTTTTCCCTTGAGCTCACATTTAAGTTTTCAGATGCACTAGAGGGTGCCGTGGCATGTGGGGAGAGTCACCTGCCACCCGTCAGGTGGAATCTGATCCCTCCAGCCTGGCGGCAGCTCCATCATAAGGGGTGATGATGTATGGCTGTGCCATGGCTTGTTATGTCAGGTCTGTTGATAACTGTATAATTAATTTGACGCCATTGGATGCGGCAGCAGGCGAGACATGTGAGAAATAAAAAGTTGTCCATGCCCCACGGAGCACATCTGTTTAATGGCATAATTCAAATTAATCCCAGTGATTCTGTAGAAGATCTGGAACCGCTCGGGGTTTCATCGATGTCTTCTTGACGGCCGCAGGCAAGGCTGAGCCCATTCTCATGGAGCACATTTAAAAACATATTTAAAAAAAACTTTTAGAACTAATCAAATTGTAAAATTATACATGGAGTTCCCAGTATCTTCCCTATAACTTCCCCAAATGTTAATCATATGACAATAATTAATCGAGGCATTTACTGCTGGTACACCCTTACTAAGTAACATACAAACCCTTTGTCAATTTTGCTACTTGTCCTGTGACATCCTCTTTCCGACCAGGACTTGGCTGTCACATTCCATGGTCATCTCCCATCTGGGACATTTCTTTCAGTCTTTGTCTTTTCTGATTCCACACTATTTTCAGGAGAATGGCCTGTTTTTGTTTTGTAAAATATCCCTCCTCTTAGGTTTGGGGTTCTGCATTTTTGACCAGAATATTAGTGAGCAGCAATACCAATAGTTGTTTCTCTTACTGTTGGCTTCTCTAAGCATGGACTTGGTCATCCCCCTTTCTCCTCCTTGCTTCATGTACTTCACACATCCCCGGATGTTGCAGGCTCATCACTGAGTCCAGCTGCCCTTCAGAGAACCTGTGCGAGCACTGGAGTCCCCTCCCCCACCAGGTGAGCATGTTTAGACCTTCTAGTCATAGCTGGCATGGGTGCTGGTAGAAACCAAGGTGACAGGCTGCGGAGATGAGGCACAGACTGGGGCGTCCATCTGTTATGGCAAGATAATGTGGTATCATCAAATGGGGCAAACAGGGTCACATGAGGGAGTTCACTTAGTACCTTTATCATTAAATTTTGGGGTCACCTTGAGGCAAGTTGTTTACTGGTAACTTCTCAGAGCCTCAGTTTTCTCATATCTAAAATGGGAATATTATCTTCTTGCAGAATTGTGAGGAATATAATTCTGTGTGTAATTGAGCTCAGTGCCGGGTACTCAAACATGGTAAGTGAATGACATGATTATATATATATATATATATATATATATATATATATATATATATATATCATTATACTCATGCATGCTCATTTCATATGCATTTATGTGTATTAAACATGCATGTGTCTGATGCCTCATTCATATACCTGCCCCATACCCTACAGCAGATACACTCTTGAACCACTGATTCAAGTAAGATTTATCAAGGAAACAAACATTCATTAAAATCTGATCATTCTTGTTTCTGCTTAATGCCATTTTTCTGAGCCATCTGGTAGCAATTCAGTGAAAACTGTATCGTGTGTTAACTATGGCGGCTTGTCGAAGTCCCGTCTCAGACTACATGGCTTGGAGGTGGGCTGTGCAGTCAGCATCAGGCGACCCGGCAGCTTTGGCTGCAGAGGCACATTTTATGGCCTCCATGGTTCCCTCGGGTCTTGCAGGATCGCCCAGGAGAATGAATGCTGGTCCCGAAACTCGCAGGAGGAAGGGAACTGCACCAGCGGAGCACCTCTGGCTCAGCGCCAATGGAGGCAGTTCAGGGAGATATCAGCCTAGGGAGGCGTCTTCCCTCTACCAGGGCTCAGGGAGGGACCCTGAAGATGCTGCAGCTCTGTCCCCTGGAAGAAGAAACACCACCTGCCCTTCAGAGAGGACCTACCCGGACCTACCCAGGCAGTTGGGCTCCCGGAGAGCTGTGACTGTCCCAGGTGCCCAGTGTGGCTACAGGGTCTGCTGTGCAGGTGGAGGTGGGACAGTGGTGGTGGGGGGCAGGCTGCTGGATTTTGGTGTCTGGCCAGGATGGACTGATTGTTGCGGGCCACATGCCTGGGGTTCAACGGAAGAGGACTGTTTCTCAGCCCTGAACTAGGATTTCAGTAGGAACAAACCGAAGGTATTAGTGCTGAAGAGCTGGATAAAAATGGAGAGCCTGGGGAGGTGGGAACACAGAGAAGGACACTAGCAAGGGCTTTACATTATGATTTAATGCAATTGGAGGGAAAGTCTGATACCCCCTTTTCCATGTGCGATGTTCTAGGTCTCCTACTGGCAGGTCTCAGGGGGGTCAGAACCTCAGCCACTTGGTTTCACACTGGGAGGTCCTGGTGTGGCCTCTAGGCCTCAGCTCCCCTCCGCTGACACTCCCCCTACCTTTTCGCACCCTGGCTCCCTGTGCCACGGTCCCTCTTGAAGGTGCCCCTGAAAGTAGGCTGGTTCCTTTCTCCAGGAGCTCAGCTCAAAGCCCTGAATACCGTTGGGCAAGAGAGTGGTGGCTGAGTGGCCGTGAAAGGTGAGTGAATGACGGATGAGGCCGCACAGCCCTGCCCTGCTTTCACCAGTCCTTTCACACATTTCTGTTCTGCGTCACTGGGTCTATCAAGCACTTCGCATTAGGCAGCCTGTCTACCTGAAGGACATTGTATTTCCCTTCTTTGTTTCTTTTCCTGTCCCCTCTCACCCCACCCACACATTTGTCCTGGAATCTACGGTCAACTCGTCATCACCAAGAAGGGGTGCCTTCCGGAGCACAAGACTGCAGAGTGAGAGGCACGGGAGTTGCCACTTCTCTGAGTTCCTGTCCAACGCCTGACGCTGTGGCCTTTGGCTCATAAACACCACGGACACATAAACGCACAGTTCCTGTGACCTTCCTGTACAGCTGTCCTTTGTGAAAGAAGAGGCTGTCATGATGTCGTGAGCTTCTTCTTTTGAGTCACTTCCACCAGTCCCACTTGTGTTGTAAGGGTCAGTGAACCAAGGGGGCAGGATGGTCAGACCTCTGGCCTGTGTCCTGGGGAAGGCGCTGGGGAGAGGAGGACCTGAATCTCATTGTCAAGGTCAGAGAAGGTTGGAGCTGAGGGAAAGCAGGACACTGAGGGTGGGAGGAAGCAGGGATCTTTTGAGGAGGAATCAGAGGGGTTGTTATCTGGACAACCTGGACTGTGAGCTCTACCTCAGTCTCCCCTACACGATGCTGGCACCATGGCTCCTTGAAGCTGGTGAGATCTAGGACATGGGACAGGTGGTGTGTTTGTACCTCCCTCAGTCTCAAATATGGTGTAAGTACTGCTCTGTATGTGGTTAGCACCCTAGACCTTGACCACGTCCTGGCCCTGCCTCGCTGGCCTCTTGGAGCTGAGCATCCATCATGAGCTGTACCTTAGTGAGAAGAGGTGGGATCAGGCAGGGTCCTGTCATTCAGACCAGAAAGTCAGGTCCTGGAACTCTGTTTTGTTAAATATGCAAATTTAAATATATGCACACACAAGTGTGTGTGTATCTGCTCACAGAAAATACTCTAGAGAGTAATAAAGTAATAAACCACAAAGGTAAAAGTTATTGCACTTGGTGGTAGAATTTTTGGCTTTTATTTTGCACTTAATTTTTTTGTATAATAATAAAAAAGAAGCAAGTGTCATGGTTAAAACAAGCTATTAGAAATTAAATTCTATATTGGAAAATATTCTAAAACAAGCTATTGGAAATAGGATTATATATTGGAAAATATTTTAAGTGTGTTCAGACAATTTTTAGGATGCAGTGTGGTGAGACTGTGCTTAGGCATTGAACTCCCTGATCCTGCCTCCCTCACTGACTGCATCCACCTGTGTGTGGACTTGAATTTCCCAGGGCCCCGAGTGTCCCTAACTGGAAAGTAGAAATAATAATAGCCCTTTTCTGACAACTAATGCTATAACAGTCTAGAAGTGAGTTTATATACTTATGCATTAAATACTCCTTATTAACATAGTTCTAATTCATTGGGTCTTAAACATTACATTTTCAACCACTAATAGCACATCTAAAAAATTAGTTTGAACGCTAATAGAGAAGAGTGAGGAAAACTGGTGTGAGTGTTTATGACCTTTTATTCCTTCCTGAGAAAAAGAACAGAGGGCAAAGTTGTGAGAAGGAGGCAGTTGCTTCAGTGAGATTAGAACCTGTAATGTCAGAAACAGCTGCTGGGTTGTGAAGTTGGCAATGAGCTTACTCTGCTCCCGTCTGGGGCACGGAAGACCAAACGCACAGCAGGCTGGTTGGGTTTCTCAGGTCATCTGAGGCCATGAGCTCAGCTGGCCAGCCTGGCTCCATCCCCAGGCCGCTGTCCCTGGAAGTCATAGGACCTAGGCCCTGTTCTCCCACGCTGGCACATCCTCCTTCCCACTTTTAGCCCCGCTAACTCTGTGAGGGGTGCCCGGGGGGACAAGTCTCAAGGCCATCAGCAGGAAGCTCTTCGGGATCTGTGCTCGCACAGGTTCCCTGCTGCTGCCCAGGTCACAGTGATGTGCCCCTGGGCTGGTGGGTTTAACAAATGAAAATAGAGGAAGTCTAGTTAAATTCAAATCTCAGGCAAACACAGATCCTTTCTTAGAATAGGTATGGCCCATGCCCTATGTGGGGTATACTTACACTAATACAAATGATGGGTTGCTTCTCTGAAATTCAATCTTAACTGGACATCCTGTACTTGACTGACTTCTGGCAGCCCCAGTGCCTCCAAGACCTGCAAGCCCTCTTTGAGGGGTATAGCATGTGGGTAGGAGGGGAAGGGAAAGATGACCACTGCTGGTACAGGGGGAGGACTAATTTAAGTGAGTCAGCAAATGACAGCCCAGGGGCCAAACCCGGCCCACCCTTCTGGCTTTGTAAATAAAGCTTTATTGGAATGCAGCATGAGTATTTGTATACAATTGTCTGTGGCTGCTTTTCAGCTGCAGTGGCAGAGTTCAGTATTGTGATAGAGACAGTGGGATTCATAAAACTAGGAACACACCCTGTCTGCTCTTAGCAGAGGAGGTGGGCTGACTCCAATTTAGGGCAGCAATGGAGGAGAAAGTACAGTCTCCCTTCCATTGTGTCTTAACAGGCCCCGTCCCATTTATATACTATGTCGGGCTGCATCCTCCCACCCATTTCTCAAGCTGACCCTCCTCCAAGGGGATAGACTCTGCCTCAAGAAGGTCCATGTTCTTTTCCAGGCTTCCTAGGACTGAAAACACAGGAGGTTGTATAGGTAAAAGTCTCAAGTTGCTGCCCCATAGCCATGAGACCGGGAATTGGCGCCAGTAGGACCCAGGCCTGCCTCTGCCTTCCCAGGTCTCTGGCCATTCTGGAGACCAGGCTCTGCTTTCGGGAGCTTCCTCTCCAAATCACTGTGACTTCAATGGCAGCTTCTGCTCCGGAGAGCAAGGGTGATCAGGCTGGTGTGAGGTACTCCCCCTCATCATATCTCTGTCCCCTGTGTTGACCCTGAGAGAGAAGGACAATCTAATTTAGGCCTCCAGGACTCTCAAGCCAGGGCAGCGTGCTGACACCAGCAGGCAGGGTGGGTACATTGGGCTAAGGGGCTCACGTCCAGGACAGTCATGCAGCCTGTGAGTGACCAGGACTGTCATCAGAGCCCAGATCCCAAGCATTCACCTTCTCATGGAGATGAGGGCCAAATCATGGTGCCAAGCCTGCCAGGTGAATATGGTGGGGAAGGAGGCACATTTTAAGACACATCCCTGTCATGGAGCCTGACTTCAATTTAACCTCAGCAGACAGTGTCAACTAGCAGGCAGCCTGTCACCAAGTGCCCTTGTCCCAGAAAGGCCCCTCCAGGTCACTTTGCAGGAGTCGGATTACCAGGACAAAGGGCACGAGTGTTTAGGATCAAGACACGTCATCCTTGGAGAGACCCATGCCCACTTAGGGGCCACCCCCACCAAGGGCTGGGTCTGTTCTCCTCAACTTGGGGGTCATGGCACATTCTCTCTCCTCCTTCTCTGTCCAAAAGGCAATATGAATATGATCTGGGAAGCAGCCTGGACCAGTGCTGCCCCAGGCATCCTGGCCCTCAGTCTCCCTGGAGCAGCCGGCCTACTGAAAAGCCAAGTCTTTGGCCAGGGCTCCTGGATACTTGGCAGATAAGGAAAACCTATGCCTTGGCTGGAAGGGACACCGGAGAGGGAAGAGGGGCTGGCAGTTTAAAGGCAAAAAGAAGAACAGTGCATGACAACATTAATACCAGAGAACACGTGGGGACAGCTTCCTGCCTCAGAGACCCAAAGCTCACCCATGATGCCTCATTTGAGAGGAAGTGACTAAAAGTGGCCAGTTGGTACCTGTCCTCCCTTCCTGTGTGTCTGGGTGTCATAGCCAGAGCTCACCGCAGGGGATATTTTCACCCCGAGTCACCATGGGGAGATTCTATGAGAGTCGAGAGATCTAACCTACACCTATTCAGTTCAAACATCTGGCCTCACCTGCAACATTTAGAACCCCTGGCGGAAGGAATTCACTTCCTTTCTCTCCCATTCATTCTTTCACTCATTTTTGTGACCATGTAGTTAGAACATTATATGTGGAGAGCGTTTGGACAAGTTATGGTCGGAACCTGTGGTCCCACGTGGCTGAGTGATATTGGCTGCGGGAGGTGCAGCAAGTAAACAAAGCTTGACCAGGTGCATGTAATTGAGTCGATTCAAAATCTGCAAGAACATTGTAAACATCTTGACCACACCCTTACTTTGCTTCGTGGAATCTGGCTATAAAATAAAGACTCAGCGTGCAGGCCATGGCACTTTCTCTCCATCAGAGAGGGCAGCCCCAGCTTTCTTCTCTTGTCTGTCTTTTCTAAATCCTTCACTCATGGCTGTGCTGGCTCAGCACATATGGCACCCAGTGTGGGGCCTGAGTATGAGGGAACTACAATTGTCAGGTGAAAGGATGCTCCCTAGAGGCCCGTGCAGAAAGAAAGCAAAAGTAAGGCCAGAAAGCAAAAGTAAGATAGGAAGCAAGGTTTGGTAGCAGCTGGGTGTAAAACATGGAATTTCAGGATCTCAGGAAGGGAATACCTAAAACAATGCCTAGTGAAGCATTTGTAAATTTCTTAAGTTTTGTTAGGAACTGTAAAGCAAAGATGGAAGTCCTGGTCAGGGGAATGTTTAGAGCCAAGCCAGGGCATTTTGGTAAGGACTGTCTGCTGTGGTTTGTGGTTGATGACCCCAATATAAGTTTTGACTGTTGGATGACCTGATAGCTCCCTGGAACTTTGGGTCTGTGTGAGACGCCAGATTCAAAGTTGGAGGTCTCCAGTTCTGTGGGACTGAGGGCCACTCGGTTCTGAAGAGGACTCCATGCAGTAGTGGCTGAAGAAGGGATGGGCCAGACTTCCACAGGTGCCGGATGGGCTGATTGGGACTGGTGCTGGCTCAGTCCCAAAGCCAAAGGTCTAAGCAACCTGGTCCTCAGAATCCAGGGGGCATCACTCTGGCGCATCAATGACATCTTCACATCGACATCTTCAAAAGGAGCCAGAACATTGTCAACAGCCTGAATGCCAAGGCCATCCTGCAGAGGCTCGCCGACCTGCGGCTGCTATGGGGCCTCATCGAGGAGACGGAGAAGTGTCACAGATGGCTGGAGGAGGTGCAGGGGATCCAGAGAAGCTCCTTGTCCCTCTGTTTAAAAGACTGAGAGTTGCTCCAATAATTGCGATGTGGAAGAAGACAAAAGACTATGCAAGGGAACGAGGTACCAACATGGGGTCAGGTGAAGTTAGCAGCAGATGGTAGAAAAGCAAGAAGAGGAAGCTAATTTCTGGCTATGCTAGTGTTGGTGAGTTGTCAGTTTTCTGTAAGGTATTGTGCAGCCAAGTCTGAGGACTCTGAGTAAGATATACTCCAGCAGCAAAAGAAACTTTCATTTTGTAGAAATAGTCCTGAAAATGTTAACATGTTTGTAGTTTGGTTTCTCTCTCATTGCTGTATTACAAGTTTGTAATTAGGTTTATATCACTGTGTTTGCTGTTTTGTTAATAGGCAGAAGTTTGTTCTTGATGTCATGGTTATGATGCATAATTTGCCTAGAGCATTTGATAATGTAAATGAAAGTGTTTAAAAACAGGAAAAAAAGGGGGGATTTGAGATGTGAAGAGTGGCTACAATGTTTGGACAGGTTATGCTTTGAACTTGTCCCACATGGCTGATATAGGCCGCATGAGTTAATAGCAAGTAAACAAAGTTTGATCAGGTGCATGTTAACTAAGTAGATTTGAAACCCAAGAGAATGTTGTAAACCTCTTGACCGCGCCCTTACTTTGCTTTTTGGAATCTGGTTATAAAATACTCAGCTTGCAGGTTGTGGCTGCCTCTCATCAGAGAAGGCAGCGTCCCTCCCACCCTCTGCTTTCTTCTCTTGTCTTTCTTAATCCTTCACTGCCCGCTCTCAGGTTCACCGAACCTGGCTGTGCTGGTGTGGCACAATTATACATTTTTATACAGCTCAATTTTGTCCATTTTTCTAGGACTAATTGTGTTCTGTGTTTTTTTGTTTGTTTGTTTGTTTTTTTACCTTAAGCAGCAAACTGGACTCTTACCCAGAATCCCAAAGTGTTGAATTGAGAAGAGGTAAGTGGTAACCTTCAGATGCATATGACTCACTGGGTTCATATATGTATTATGTGTTTGGAAACCTCCATAGTTTGCAAGACTCTGGGGTGCCTGGTGGTCTGTGAGGACATGGTTGTCCTCTCCCCACACTCCAACCTTGAGCCCCTGTCCTCACCCCTCCACACTCTCGTTCTGGGTTAAGGGAGGGTGTCCTGTTTATTTCAGCTGAATTTGCCCACCAAGCCCATGAGAGGCACATGGTTAGATTTAATAAGATTTCAGCTGAATTTCTCAGCAGCTAAAGGTACTAATGGTGGATCCTTGGATTATCAATCCTTGTTCCACCCTTATTTTTGTTGAGGAAAGACTCTGAGACAAGCAGGAGTCTTTTCTATGCAGCCGAATACCACAGGTTCCCTCGGATCCTGGAACCCCCAGGCTAACCCAAGAGGTTCTCCTGGGGCTGAGTCCACAGTGTGAGAGCCCGGAGCCTCCCTGGGCACAGGTGGAAGAAATCATGCCTTCACTATTGTTTTATTCTTCCCTAAAGCCAAGAATGACAGGATCTTAGAGACGCAGGCCCTCCCACCATGGGGCTCCTTGTAAGGGCTCACTCATCTTCCCCATGAGCGCTCCTCTGTGCCAATAGCACCCAAAGTATGTAGAACCCATACCTACATCTGTGTGAACACTGACCCTAAAGATTTAGGAAATCTTTTCAAGCTCTGCGGTGCATGCCTGTCTCCCAGTGTGTGAAGAGGGTTGTCTGGTCCTCCTGAGGATGTTTCTTGCCTACAGCTTCGCCATTAGCATTGAGGTCCATGGCTTCACCCTCCCTCTTCCCTAAGGAAAGCAGAGCTTCCCACATATGCTGACAGTAATACCTTCCTGGGAATGACACCTAAAGGCCTGAGGCCCAGTGATGGAGTTACAATGTCACTTTCCAACATTCCAACTCTGCCAGTGGCACTGCAGGAACTCAGGTGTGGAGGACACTCTAACACACACTGTGGGGGAAAGTGTGTGTCTACAAAGCATGGCATCTGAAACAAAAAAAGCATGAGTACAGTGATACTATATGAAGTATGCAAATTCAGTGAGTCTCTCCTCCAGACAACAGAATTATGTGATGTGCATTATGTAGTCTCAGTACAGAGGCAGAGCAGAAGACTGGCTGAGATACAGCACAGGCGTTTGCAGTCTTCTGTCTTCTCACTTGGGTGGCATCAGAAACTTTAATCCTCTCTGGTTTCTACACCCTGGTATTTAATACAGTGTTAGGGTGGACTCCGTGAAACACAGTTCCCCAAATGCTCTTTAATATATAGTTTCTGTGGTCAGAAGAGTTTGGGAAATATCACATATTATAGCTTCCTCCTGGAGATTCATAATTCACATTGCAATATTAAAAAAACTACAAAAATGCAATAAATAAACCAACTTCCACTGTGTTTAATCAATGATTTATAAGCTTGTTTGAGCACTGGGCTCTTTTGTTATTTAATACCTGTTACCATCCTATGGAATTACCACTCCACCGGCTCCTTGGGAAATGCCACGGCACAGCTTTCTCATGGATTAAGAGCGCTGCTTTGTTCCCAGGTTTCTCACTTAGCACAGCTCCATTGCAGGTGGCTTTGGTCACTGTGGGACCACTTATGGCGGCGCTGGGCAACGTACCTTTTACCTTTTGTCAACACAAACAGACTAATCAAACTGGAGGTCAATTATAAAACTTTCATAAAAAAAACTTTATCCATGGTAATGATTTTAAAAGAAGAGACACAATCTGCAGTTCAAGTTGATATTAATATACTGAAAGTTTGAATTCCTTTTGCAAAATAATTCATTCAGCAGTCGCTGCTGATTTTCCCCAAGGTGGGCTAAAACAATACAGGATTCTGAGAGTACCCACCCGCCCTAAGCCCATGTCCTGCCGCTGACTTCACCGATGGATGGAAGCGCTCACCTGTGCCAGTCAGTAGGGAGCTGGACTCTCCTCTCTCTGACCAGCAAAGCTCTGCCTTTGGGCTGCTTGCATCCAATTAAGGATGCTCTTTCCTCTGGAAAAACCCACACTGCCACCCCCAACCATCTGGACAGGTACACTTCTCTGCCCTGATGCCTGTTCCACACCTTCACATCTCTACACACCTCCTTTTCATGCCAAAAAAAATGTTTTATCTCCCCTGCAAAAGGAAGACTCTTGGAGGGTAGAAACTGCATGCCTTTTACTTTTTGGGGCTCCCCTGAGCATGTAGTGTGGGATGGAGAAGAGCCATGTGCTTATAGCCATCTGTAATAAATACTTGCAGAAGATGCAAATGGTTTTTATTTGTCCCTATAAACTGCATTTTGCATTTTTGCCAATATAATTCCTAATTTAAAAAAAATATTCAGGCATCACATACATTTGAAGGCAGCCAGTTTCCAAACTGTCTGTGCTATAAAATAGGTTATAGTTCTATTTTCTTCCCCTCCACCAAATGTTAGCTTTAGTGTTTCTTGCCTGGTTAGATTTCACGTTTGTTTTTCTGGCTACTTTTCTGTCATCTCAAATTCCAAGTTATGGGTATAGCCAATGGAGTCATGAAGTACTTACTGTACTTTGAGTGCCAAGATATCAACCATAAGTGACGGCCAATAGGGCATGCACTGAGAGTGTCTTCTCCAGCTGGGAGGATGTGCTTCACTGTTATCCATAAGTCCAGTTCCTCAGGTTATCAGGTGAGAGAATGGGGAATTGATAAATGTGTAGACAGACAGATTGATGGGTAGATGGACAGATGGATGGATGGGTGGATGAATGAATGAATAGATGGTTGGGCAGATTGATGGATGTATAGATGGATAGATGGATGAGCTGGTAGATGGATGGGTGGGAAGAGATAAATTTTTACAGTTGAAAGGGGTGTTAGCTCAAATGCCTTCTTTCCCAGTGAATTTTTGTGGCCTAGCAACAATCACATGGACACTAAAGTCGAGTGTCTTGGTTTGAACCCCAGCTTTGCTGCTGCTTTACTTCTGAGAATTCATTTCCTTCTTTGTGAAATCAACATAATAACAGCATATACCTCTGAGCTTCCTGCCAGAATCTCAGTAGGCAATTAACACAGTGTCTGATATACGGGGAACTGCTCCAAAGTGATAGCTGTTACCGTTTGTGTAATTGTTATTTATAGTTGAGTGAGGAATTGTCCAGGGAAGAGTGAGGGAATCACCTGAGTCTCACATGGCCAGTGAGATCATGAGAAACAAGGCCTCCCCGATTCTCAGACAGCGCTTTTCCTCTAAAATCGTATCTCACTGGGTCACAAATATTCAGTGGCTAAAACCCAAGGTAAACAAACAGAGATCCAATTGGCTAGCCACTGAGATAATGACGATGTACCCATATGTCTAGAGTCTACAAGAAGTATCTTCATTTGTTCAACAAATGTTCTATGTGCTGCCATGTGCCTAGCATGCTAGAATTCAACAGTGGAAACAAATCAAAATAAGGCCATACAAAATCCCTTTCTTCAGGGAGCCATATTCCCATGGGGTTTTGGGATAAAAAAGAAACAAAATGAGCAAATAAGATATGTGAAATGTTCAATTGTGATAAATACTAAGGAGCAGTAGAGGAGTAAAGGAGGAAATACGTCAGTGTGTGTGTGTTTGTGAGTATGTATATAAGTGTGTATGTGAACATATGTGAGCATTTGCATGTGTGAATGTGAGCCTTCATGTGTGAACATATGTTGAGGAAGATGTGGTTTGGGGAAGGAAGTGATGGAGTGAGCCATGAAAGTCCTACAGGAAGAGCATTCCAGGCAGAGAGAAAGGGTACGCAGATGCTGAGAGTGTGGGGAGAGTAGGAGTCGGTGTGACTTGAGAAAAGTGGGAGGAGAGCAGTAGACAGGATGAGGGGGTGGCAGGGGAGCTTTGGCCTTTGGAGGAACTTTGGCTGCTGCGTGAGGTTGGAAGCCAGTGGAGGGAGTTAGGTGTTAGCAGGTGTTTGACCTTAGTATTACTATGTTAGTTTTTCAATAGTTCTATTACTGCCATGTTTTCCCTTCTTCTTTATAAAATCACTTTGAGGTAAAGTAGGTATTTGCAAACCAAAGACCGAACAAAGGACTTGATCCAGGCCCCACTGGTCTTTGAGGAAGACACCAAATCCATTCAGTTTTATTGTAACTGGTACCAGAAACCCTGAGCCTGCCCAGCCCCACCGATACCAACTCACTCTGCTATGGGAAGTGTTATTTGAGGTCCTACTTCCCTCCCCCAAAAACCTGGGAGTTCCCCCTGAGGCTGCTGGTGGTGAACACCTGGAAAGATGGATGAGATATCCCCAGGTTGGGGGAGAAGGAGCTCCTGAGATGGGAGGCTGGCTGGGCCTGGGGTGGCCACTCCTGAGGCAGCTTCTCTTCAATTACCCACCCAGAAAACTTTCCAGAACCTTAAATGTTTCCCCTAGAGAACTGTAATTCTGTGTTCAAGTTGCCCCACTCCTCGGCAGTGGAAAGGGCTATACCTCCAGCGGCTGCACGCTCATCTACTTGTGTCTCAGCACATGAAAGTGTGGGTAAGTCCTCCATCAGTGGTCTCTCACTGCAGCACTTAATGAACAAGTGGAATTAACCTGAATGACCAAGTAGAGCTGCAGATAGGACTCCAGGGCCACCCCCCATCACTCTGCTTGAGTGACGAATGCATGCTTTGGCTTTTCTACTTTTCCGAGTCATTTTGTTTAATGAGTCTCTTGGAGGCGCACTGGGTTGGATTTATGGGACAACCAAAATCATGTTCCATGACCTCTCTCTCCAGGCAGATGGGCTCCAAGATGCCAAGGCATTGGTGGGACTGCAGTGTGTGTTTTCTGTAATGATATAAGTTGTGTTTTCTTCCTCTTCTCCCACCCCCTGCCTCCTAGGGGAGCCTTCATACATAATGTTCTGGAGGTTAGTAGAAGTTACCTTAGGAACTGATTTCATTTTCTCCTGAACATTCTTTGAAAACAATTTAGAATAAGACACTTACCTCCAAGACAGTCCATAATCCAAGAACACAATCATTTGATGTAATTTGATGCAATTTGCTAATAGTGATATTGTACAGGTAAACACATTCAGTATCTTACCAAGGGTGTGTCTCCATAGAGCAGTCTGCATTGTGACAATGATCAGTCATTGCATTTGAGTAGTGTTCTTGCTAGGAAGCCCTTCAACTGCCTGTCTTTTGTCTGAAGATCTGCAGACCCCCAAGAGAGGAGGCTCGTTAGCCATGGGAAATACCCAGGAGCCCCTGCAGCAGGGAGTGGCCCTGGCCACTACTTAGGAGCTTCTGGATGCTCCTGTTTCACAGCATGAATTTGGCTCCAGGGACAAAATGAACTCGCTTATGCTTTGGGCATAAATGATGAATAGTGGGTGATAGGATAGGAGAAGGTCTCCCAGGAAGAGCAGAGGTCAGGGGAAGGAGCACAGAGCTGTGGACCTGGTTGAGCAGAGGACACATCCCTAGTGGGAGGAGCAGAATGGTGGCTCCTCCTCCAGCTCCCTGGACCTCTCACCACTACTTACATAAACCTACGGTACTGGTAATGGCTGCTTTTAAAAAGGCATGAGCTGTTTTCAAAAGTGGCCTTTGATCTAGGGTCTAAAGGGTCTCTATCCCCTAAAGTTAACAATGTCATACAATAAGTCAGAAAGCAATCTGGCAGAAAGAAGGAGAAAACCAAAGCCATAGAACAGGTCATTCCTTTGGGATGAGCACTGAATTTGCTTCTGAGCATCTCTGAAAACAGATTAAAAAATGAGGAAAAATTATTTCATGATTTCCATGATCATAAATAGGAGTATTTTTGTTTTTCAGGTTTGACTAAATGTTTTCTGTCAGTGAGTCATTAAGATAAGAATTTTCATGGATTTCAACTGTGGGACAACATTGGATAGCATAACAAGAAAAGGCTTAGGCAGTGTTTTTATATAGAAACCCCAGAGTTGTTTCCTATGACCATTTTTTTCCTTACAGTAAACCTGAAAAGCCAGGCAGTGGCATAAAAGTATAAACAGGATTCTAGATGAGGTTAAATTTATGTGGTGCAAGTATGTAGCTTCTAGCATTCTAACTTGATGCAATGATCAAATGTGAGAGGAGTAGGGAAATAAAGGCAGCACAAGACTGATCCCCATCTGTTCTTGTGGGACTTGTGTGGCCCCTGCCACAAAGGGCTTGAGACCCCAATTCCATGTGTCTGGTGGAGAAAAAGTTGTGCCCTTGGGAGTTCAGAGGTTGTGGTGACAGGACTGATCTCTCAACCATGAGAAAAGGAGACAAGGAGGCTGCTGTCCTCAAGGCAGGACGTTCAACGCAAGCAAACTCTTAAGATTTTCTTGAAGTGTACTAGGAACTGATATAACCTCAAATCTCTCCTTAACTAGAGCCCAGAGGCCCATGATTTATAGGGTCGGGCAGAGACAATTTGGACCTGGAACATCTTCAGAAAAAGTGTTACTGCTTGCTCTCCTGGGGAGCCCAGGAAGACCCTGGGGACCCTTTCTCTTTAGTGTGTGAGCAGCTCTGGATGCTGGAACAGTCACCAGGGTGATGGACACAGACATGTGGACTTGCTTGTGAACTCGCTCGGTGAGGACCTGGCTCCTAAACTCATTGAGCGATGACTCATTGAGTCTTGAACAATGTTTGCAAAGACCATGGCTAGAGCTGGGGCGATGCCATGAGAGCTATTCTTCCTGGCTGTGGTTAGATCTTTTGAGGTCACTGTCAGTTCATGAAAATGAAATTATGTCCTCGGCAGAAGGGAGGAGACTTTATCTCCCTCTGTGTTACCTTGGGGACATACATCCAGTTCTTTGTAAGCTCTGCTAGATGATGAAGACATGAGCTCCTGGGGAAGGATTGGAGGAGAAAACCAACTGCACCTGCTCTCACTCTGCTTGCGACCCTGACCCTGTCTACTGAGTCACCATTCCTGTCTCTTCTCATTTATGTCACAGTTCTTAAAACGGACCTCTTGCCAAAGCCCTTGAAGCTAAGGAATTTGATGATGGTTTTGTTGTGCTCCAATGCTTTGGATTTTCATGTGCTTCAAATTACTGAATGACAACACCTTGCCTTCCTTAGAGACATGAAACAATGTCCTGCTACTGAATGCACTCCCAGGCTGTCCCAAGAATGTCCAAGGAAAATCACTGGAATGTGTTTGGCAAATGCAAAAACGCTTCAGAGAAATCATCAATGCATCCCATTCACAGATGTTCCTATGTGTCAGGAACTATAGAGTAGAGACATTTATTAACTATAGATGTTTCTTAAGTGCTTCATTTTGACCACAAGCATGAAGTTGCTGACCATTAACGGTTCTCTGGGAGCCCATCACTGTGCAGACGTCTGGAGTCAGCAGCACTTGGGCCCTCAGAACAGACCCATTGGCCAGGAGTCAGGAGAGAGAGAGGACCGTGCATTTATCAGGGCTTTAATGAGGCCTACAGATTCTTACTTCTGTGCCAAAAATAGTAGAACAAAACACGGCATGGTCAAAGATGCAGAAGTGGGGAAATCCCTTCATTCAGAAAAAACTGAAGTGCAAGAGCAGAAAGAGAGATACAGAAAGAGGCACTGGCTGAGGCTTCCTGAGGCTATTTCTTTAAATATATCCTTTGCTGTTGGCGCAGATTCCCACTGTCACTGAACTTGGCCTAAGTGCCTTAAGGAATAAGAATGAATGGAGTGTTCACAGAAGCCTGGGGTTTAGGGCACTTGGTGCCATTGCCAAGGGTGCCTGCATTCACCAGGCCCCTTCCATCCCCACACCCAGGTGCCCACACTTCTCAGGAGGATGTTTCTGAGCACTGAGCTTCTGGAATGGAATTTAGCTTTTAACCACGATTGTTATTTTTCTCCAGCTAAAACCTTGCATTCATCAAGCCGGGTGGTCTATTAGAGCACAGTGGCCCAGAGAATGTGAATGATTTACAGAATTTGCAGACATTATCACCAAAGGGATAAGCCAACATGTGCTTAAATTCAGGGCATAGATGTTTGTTATTCAAAGATTATTCTTAAGGACCATGCTTAGGTCGCAGGATAGTGTCTTCAAAGTTTGTCAGTGATTTAAAGAAATGTATTAGTGTGAATTCCTGTTCCTATCTCGTGTTTATCACTATTTCTCTCATCTCCAGGAGAGCTTTGAAAAACTTTCTGAATAGTCCTCTAAGAAGTAATTCTAAGAAATAGAGCCACACGATTATGTGAACATCCAACGTCATAGAGTTGAGGAGTCAACACACTTATTCCTGGATACTAGGGTTGCTTAAGTTCATGTTAGAATTTGGAGCTATACCTCAGTTCTTCTAGAACAGCAAGCACAGGATTAGAATCTCCTGACTTTTGGTGAACAGCTAAGATGCCTTTGGGGGTTGGGGGCACAAACAAGGAGTTAACAATTGTCATCTCATATGGTCCAACTGACAAGGCTTTTTGCTGATAAAGTGCCATCAAGAGACCCTGAGGAGAAGGAGCCAGAAAGGCCTGGCTGTTTACACTCACGTCCCTATGCAGAGATACCCACAGTCACGTCCCGATGGGTCCCAATCCTATTGTAGTGGTGAAGTCTCTGTTGGCTGAAAGGCCACAGCCACTGTTTCCTGGTTGGGTGGATGGTTGTCACAGATACTGCTTGGCTGTTGAGTGTCCTCATCACTGATGTTCTTTATCTGATATAGGAACTCCTGGTGCATGACCAGCGGCAATATGGCATGTCACTGTGTCGCATCAGATCCTTGGTGCCCACAAACCCTGGGTGGAATGTGCTGGGTATGGGATCAGAAATCTGAGTAATTGGCAAAGAGTCTATAATGGGTTCCAGATGCTCCTCTCTTGGAGTTCTCTAACCTAATTATTCACATGGAATTCACAAAAGCAACTGGTATCTCAGGGAAGCCCACACTGGCAGTTGATCTCTTACGGCCCTTTGCATTAACCTTGAAGTTCAGACCTGGTCACCTGCAGATGACCTTCAATAGGGTGGTCACATGCCAGCCCCAGGTTTTTGGGTGAAGTTATTCCGTGGATTTGTGCTGAGAGCTGCTGTCCTCCTGGATGCTGCTGGTTTGTTTTTTTGCCTTTTCTATATCATCTATTTCTAGAGTTCATTAAATCGGTTCAAAGCAAAAAAAAAAAAAAAAAAAAAAAAAGAAAAAGTTCCATTCCATTTCTGTACATCTGGAAAACAATCTGTTAATCACTTTAAAATCAGCTCTCCTCAGATATCTGGAGTGACCACGAGGTCAGGGACCCAGGGCAGGAGTGCTCCCAGCAGCAGAGACCTCGTATGCAGGCCCAGGTGCTGAGCCCACTAAAAGAAAGGCATTCAGTGGGTGGGGCAGACCACCTCTCTCCTGTCAGAGCTCTGGCAGCTTGCTTCACTGTCTGCTGTGATTCTGGTGGCATGGCGTACCCCCTCCACCATGCAGACGGATTCACAGGGACACCATGGAGGGGCGATCAGATCCATTCATTTCTGGGTTCTGTCTCCCAGGCCTGCAGTAAGGGCACCTGGGTGGGATCTCAGGCTCTGTAGGGGCCACCACTCTTCCCTCCTGTACTGGGCTCTGATCTCTTCATACTGAGTTTTGCTTTCTGCATTCTTGGTGAGGGACACCCCTCAGAAGCTCATCCAGTGACAGGTCTGACACCCCTGTAGCCACGTCCCCTCACCGTCTTACTCTTTAACACACAATGTGCACTGACCTTGGCTCACGGGCCATTCAGAGCAGCACAGCATCATGATTAGGAAATATCAGCATTAAATGATCACCCTGGGCTTTATTTCCTATCCCAGCCAAATCCCAGTGGGCCACCCAACCTCCCAAGCCTTTTTGCTTAGTCTGCTGTTTTATGTCCAATTCCAGGATCTGGCTTGATCCTGGCTGTGAGCATCCCTGCCCCCAATTCCTCCTCTGAGTCCTGGCCATTGAGCCAAAGATATTTTAAAATCACAGAAGCTTAAGGCTGGAAAGCATTTTGACAGGTCCCCCAGGCTGAAGTTAAATGCCTTTTCTCTGGTTTTGCTGAGTGGAGCCAGACAATAGTGGAGTGCCTGGGGTTTCCCACAAGCTGGCTCTGGATACAGAGGCTGGGGGCTCCCAGCTGGAGACTCTCCTCTGAAGCTGGCCTGCCACTGGCTTCTCCATGAATGTCTAGCATGAGTGAGGCAGAGCATGAAGGTACATAAGGCCAGGCTCCCCCAGAACGTTAGTGGAAACAGCAGCAGTGCCTTGCATTAAGCAGGATGTGAATTGCCTTGGTCCTCCAGAAGGCAGAGCTCGTACCGTCAACCCATATTTCCACCAGCATTTCCAAAAATAGGAAGAGATTGTACAACCAGATGTTCTAGCTGTGACTTGGCTGGTGATGGCATAGTTTCAAGCCCTGGTGGGGAAGCTACACTCTAACACTTTACATGGAGAGCCATCTGACTTTCTGGCATGTGGTTGACCGATAATTTTCTGCACCAACTTTCATTTGATATCTGTACTGATTACTTTATTCCTCTGATATTTATGGGTTGCACTGGTTCAGCGGTGGGCAGGCAAACATACTCCATGCCCACGCAGCCGTCACAGCTCAGCTGGAGGCAAAAAGTCCCAATACCACAGGCTAGCATTGGGCACAATTGTGGGAAGCATCTTTAGGGAAGGAAGGCAAGCTTGGAAAGTAATAATGGGGGCAGGAAAGGTTTCCCAAGGAGGGGATGTTCACATGGAGACCTCCAGGCTTACTGAAGGGAAAGAGAATTCCCAGGAGAGAGAAAAGCTTGTGAAAGGGCTCTGAGCCCAGAGGATGGGAAAGAGCGATGTGTTCCACAGGTTGGGGGAGCTGGGCCAGGTAAGGACATGCACCTTCCCAAGGCCCCTTGGGCCTCTTTCAAGAAAGTCTGAGTCATGTTGTTGATCATTAATTTATAACACTACACATTTTGTTTGAAATATGATGTGAGAGAACATACAGTGACATATGGTAGAATACGGTAGGGTATGGGATAAATAGACAAAGTGAAGTGAAAGGGAAGGAAGGTGAGCACCTGGAGCTTTGGGGACTCTCAAGAGATGAGTCCAAACTGGGCTCAGAAGTTCTGAAAACAAATGGGTTCTGTGGTCAAATCCATTTGGGAAACAAGGCCCCCTTCATCCCAGCTTCAGAGACCCACAATACACATCTGCACATGAAGGGCATTGGGTTTCCTTGTGGTAAAGAATCCGATTAACTTGCTGACCACCTCTGTCTCTCTGTCTGTCTGTCTGTCTGTCTCTCTCTCTCTCTCTCTCTCTCTCTCTCTCTCTCTCTCTCTCTCACACACACACACACACACAAGTGCGTGCATGCGCAAGCCTGACATGCTTGTTTTTCTCTATTTCAACAATAAGATGAACTGAATATGCTGTTTTCACACCTGCTTTCTCCATTCAATAACGCATCACAAACATTTTTCCAAGCCATTAATTAACTTTTCTCAAACATCTCTCTTATTAGTTGTTGCATTAATATTCTGTTTTATGGTGGCACCATAATTTATGGCCCCAAATCCTATCCTAACATATTTAGGCCAACCCTCATTTTTCTACCTATAAATAGCTGAACAGCTTTGGAGCTAAATCTTTGCAGACATTTGTGATTATAACCTCAGGATCTGTCTTGTGTAGTGATGTTTCTGAACCCAAATGTATATGGATCTTGTGGTTCTTGATACATACATATCGCCATTGTTGAGCCTTTGCAATAATTTAAGCTTATTTTTTCATTGATTATTTTGAAATAGTTTTAGATAAACAGGAAACCTGCACCAATAGCACAAGGAACTTTCCCCTGAATTTCTTGAGAAAGTGCTGTTGCCAGGTGCCCTACAGCACAAATACTTTGCTGTGGGTTTTGTGCAGACAAGGTCTTTCTCTGTCCGCAAGGGCAGAAGAGACAGCAAGGAAGTTAGGAAATTAAAGTTGATACATTGTATTCTTTGACTCCAGACTCCTTTCAAATGCTACCAGTCATTCTAATTATGTCCTTTAGTTAGAGCAAAATTATTCAACTCAGGTCACAGATTGCATTTAGTTGTCCCATCTCTTTCTGTCCCCTTCATTCTGGGACAACTTCCTAATCTTTCCTCGACTTTCATGACCTTAATGCTTTGGAACACGACACCCGAGTTATCCTGGGACACAGCCTTCCATTTTGGATTATCTAATGCTTCCTCATGATGAGATTCAGGTTATTCATATGTGGAAGAACATCATAGACATGCTGCTGCATTCTCTCCAATGAGGTGCCTAATGATTTTGTTTGGTACCATTGCTGGTGATGTTAAACTTTTCCACTTCGTTAAGAGGGTGTCTACCAGGATTCTCTCCTGTGAAGTTACTTTATTCCCTTTGTAATTAATAAATATTTTTGTAAGGAAACATGTCAATCTCTTATTCTCTTCAAACTTTTACCCTCTCATTTTAGTATCCACTGATTTTTTTACACTATAACAGTTGCCAAAAATGGCGATTTCCCAATTCCATCATATCTTCTGCATTTATTAGTTGGCTTTCAGCTCTCACAAAGAGCATTTCCTTTTCCTTACTTATTCATGGATTCCTATGAATATAAACTTCAATGGCTTATAATGTAATAGTACTATTCCTCATTTTGATGTTCAAAGTATACCATATTTAGCCACCAGAGCCCCCTGTACCTGGTATCTAATCCTTTTGTTATACCCCTGCCACGGGTTAAGCACTTCTATATTTTATGTGACAATGAGTTGTCTAACCTTCCAGCCTTGAAATTAGTCATTTCTCCACAAGAATGGTAGTTGGACACCAATGTCTGGATGCTAGGTGTGCTCATTGCTGTTGTGATGTTGCTGCTTTATGTCAGAGCTGGGACTCATGTGTCTATGCACTCATAAGGATACATTAATCCCAATCCAACATCACCGAGTCCATCTCAGCTTCCTTCCCATAATCAGACCCCCATTATCTCCTCTATATTTTCTTATTTTACATCTCTTATGTAATCAATCTCAGGCTGAACATTGACCTATGAAATAGGAGGTCATAGTTGGATTCCCAGAGCATATGCCAGGGTTGTAGGCTCGATCCCCAGTAGGGGGCATGCTGGAGGCAGCCCATCAGTGATTCTCTCTCATCATTGATGTTTCTATCTCTCTCTCCCTCTCTATTCCTCTCTGGGAAATCAACTTAAAAAAAAAACATTTGAAAATGTAGAAGATGAATAAGAAAAAAAACAATGATGATGAGACTGAACAAAAGTGAGAAGGAGGTGGGAGTGGGGGATGACATGTACCTGCACATTACTTTAACCTTATGGACAGGAGAGGAAGTGCATGCTGCTCAGTGTGATGGGCTTGGAAACAGATGTCTGAGCTCATTGTTTAATGTTGTAATGACAGCCACGAGCATAACCCAAACCAGAGACTGTTTTAGGGGCGTCTACAGAATATCAGATGGGGAGGAGGAAGGTGAGAGAGATTTTCACTCTTCATTTACTTCCTTTCTGGACTCTGTAAATCATTGTTTACCAAGTGGATGTATTACTTTCATAATAATAATTTATAATGTGAACTAATGACAGGATATATTGCTGGTGTAAAGTGTGTGTTATTAAGCATGTTGGCAGTGGGAGGTGGGCAGTGATGTTTGCAGGAGAGAGGATCCCACAAGCAGTGTTGGGAAGGGATAGATTCCAGAATCTGGAGAGAGAATTTAGCATCAGAGAGGTGGGAAATCTCCCCTGATGGGAGGGGGGGGGACAGGGGGTCACCGTGCTTCCCATGGGAGAGGCTGGGTGAATACTCCAATGGGATGCTCTCAACTCTTCATCTGCGGAAGACATGGGGCATGGACTAGTGATTTGGGAGAGGTTAGTGTGGGTGGTGGGGTAACCTTCATGAAGATAGTGAGTGACGGGTGAGCCATGGGCAGGAGCAGTGACTGACGGCTGAATGCTGAAGTGTCCAGGGCCAGGTCTGCTTATCTTAGAAGCTGAGGTTGAAGATGGTGAGACCTTGGGCAATGAGTCCCAAAGGCTCCTTATCACTGTGCTAGTCTCCTGAAGTCCCAGGGACCAGAGGTAAAAGCAACTGATTTTCTTAAAATGAAGACTCAGGAGTAGGATTGGAAAGGCAAGGCCCATTGTTCCCTAAAGATCTCCACTATCCCTGGTCCTGAGATTAGGAGGTGAGTCACTGCCGAGCACCCAGCACCCTGGCCTCTCACCTCTGTCCTCCATGTCCATGCTGCCATTGTATCCCTTTCCTGGCAGGTGAACAGTAACTTGCAAGACCCTAACAGTGAACACCTCTGCTACACCCAAGTGCCACTGTCACCTGACCCTAGACTTGATTCTAGCCACTCTGGTGAGAACTCATTAACTGAGAGTCACAATGGAAATAGAGAAACAGATCCTGTACCTTGTGGTCTCCTACATAGAACCATGGCTTCAGTGTGGGGACGAGTGGCATGGGCTTAGTCATCATGAGGAGTGTGTGAGGGCTTATTCACCTGGTGCATGGATTTCCTCACTTTGCCTGTTTTGGATATCTGCAGAAAGTAGAATCCTTGAAGGTTTTGGGGAAAAAATAATGAAAATGATATAAAATATTGATATTTTTATTATTTTATTATTTTTTTCTTTTTTATAATATAATAAATCTTTATTGTTCAGATTATTTACAATGTTGCTCTTTTCCCCCTCATAGCTTCCCTCACCCCCGATGCCCATCCCATCCTCTGCCCTTACTTCCCCCACACTGTCCTCATCCATAGGTGTACACTTTTTGTCCAGTCTCTTCCCACACCCCCACACCCCTTTTCCCCTGAGAATTGTTAGTCCACTCCTTTTCTATGCCCCTGATAATATTATATTCACCAGTTTATTCTGTTCATCAGATTTTTAATTCACTTGATTTTCAGATCACTTGTTGATAGATGTATAATTTGTTGTTCATAATTTTTATCTTTACCTTTTTCTTCTTCCTCCTCTTCTTAAATAATACCTTTCAGCATTTCATATAATACTGGTTTGGTATTGATGAACTCCTTTAGCTTTTTCTTATCTGCGAAGCACTTTGTCTGACCTTAAAGTCTGAATGATAGCTTCGCTGGGTAGAGTAATCTTAGTTGTAGGTTCTTGTTATTCATCACTTTGAATATTTCTTGCCATTCCCATCTGGCCTGCATAGTTTCTGTTGAGAAATTAGCTGACAATTGTATGGGTGCTCCCTTATAGGTAACTGTTTTTCTCTTGCTGCTTTTAATATTCTCTCTTTATCTTTTGCTCTTGGCATTTTAATTATGATGTGTCTTGGTGTGGTCCTCTTTAGGTTCCTCTTGTTTGGGGTTTGGTGCACTTCCTGGACCTTTAAGTCTATTTCTTTCACCAGGTGGGGTAAGTTTTCAGTCACTATTTCTTCAAATAGGTTTTCAGTATCTGGGTCTTTCTTTTTCTGGCACCCCCATAATTTGGATGTTGGTATGCTTGAGGTTGTCCCAGAGGCTCTTTACACTATCTTCAATTATTTGGATTCTTTTTGCTTCTTACTTTTCCAGCTGAGTGATTTTTGCTTCTTTGTATTTCAAATCTTTGACTTGATTCTTATGGTCTTCTAGTCTGCTTTTAGGTCTCTGTATAATATTTTTTATTTCAGTCAGTATATGCTGAATTTCTAGTTGGTCCTTTTGCATATCCTCCAGAGTATCGCTCATATTCTCGAGGGTCTCATTCATATCCTCAAGGGTCTCGTTAAATTTATCGGCCTTTTCTAGGAGCCTCTTGAAAAACCTTATAACCATGGTTTTGAACTCTATGTCAGGTCGGGTTTTTTTCTCCATTTCTTTCACATGTGATCTGTTACCTTGTCTTCGCATTTTGGCTGCTTTTCTGAGTTGGTCGAGTAGGTTTGTGTGGTAGGTGTCCCTTAGGGGACAGTGGGTCAGCTTCCCCAGTTACCTGAGGTGGATACTCTTGGTGCACCCCTTTATGGGCAGCATTGTCTTATTGTAGTTAAGCCTAGATTGTTGTTGGTATCACTGGGAGGGGTTGACCACCAGGCCAATTGGCTGTGAGGATCAGCTGTGTTTATGCTGGGAGAGCATCTGTGCTCCACCTGGATGGGGCGGAGTCTCAGGGCTGAGCAGGCAGCCTTGGTTTCCCATCAGCCCCACCCTAAATAGCTCCCAGGTCTCCATGCCCTGCAGCAATGACTGCACGCACCTCTGAGAGAAAGCTGCTGTCTGGAGCTCTGCCTGCTGCCAGACTGTCAAGTTTTTTCCCAAATGAGTCTGAACACCCAAAGACCCATCCGGAACAGGAAAACAAAGTAGTCTGGCAGGTTGTTTTTTCTTCCTGAACAATAGAGCCAGCCAGAAGCTCTCTCCAATAGCTTGCACGCCTCTGCAGTGCCTGAGTTGCAGCGTGCTTCCTCCTTACTGTCCAGTTTCACCCTGTATGAGTCCGGGTTCCCCGAGACTCGCCTGGAACTGGGACTCAGTGCAGTGGGATGCTTTTTGTCTCCCTCCCAGTTTGAGAAAACCAGCCAGGTATTCAGCCACCTGCCCTTTCCGCTTGCACGCAGCTCTGAACCTCTGACTCCACGCATATCTGCAACTCTGTCCTTCGCAGAGTCACAGTATCCTTTTATCTTTTTTTCTATTTGTGGAATGTCCACTCAGTCAGCCCTCTGGTGGTTCTGAATGATGTCCATTTTGTTTTTTAGTTGTAGTTTTAAAATTGTTGTACGGGGCAGCAGTATGAGTGTTTACCTATGCCGCCATTTTGGTTTCTCCTCTCAAAATATTGATATTTTTAAAGAAAATTCAGCAAAGTACTTTGCCTCCTTAGATGTGGCCCATGCATGTGGGACAGATATTAGATTCCCCAGGACTGGGACACATTTTTAAGATAAACGCCTTTTCTACGAGGGAAGGAGGTGATATGAAACAATTGGCTCTGTTCTCCACAGAGTGATAAAAATGGAAGACGGCACATGAATGCCATTTGCTGGACAAACTGTGGTAGGGTCCGCTTATCTTTATGTATCAAAGAACCCTAAAACTCCATCAGTTTCTAAATTTACTTTTGTAAATCAGCGAAGAGTATAAAACATCAATGTATAGGTCTTAAGAACTTCTATTTTTAATTATTTTACCTAGTGCTCTTGTCTCACACTGCCTACCCTTTCTCTTGGGAAGAGGAAGATCTTGTCACTTACTGAAGGAGATGGCAGTTCAGACTGTGCACAGCTCACAACAGGAATGGCGGCCCCAAACTACACGAATTGGAAAATGTGTACATGTGGTATTTCTTCAGAAAATCTGCACTGGGCTATGTGATATCAGTGTTTCTCCTGAAACTCCAAATGTGGGAATGACACCTGTGCTGTCATGTTCAGTAAGAATGTGCTAGCTCCTTGCAGGCCATGTGTTTTTGCATGTGCAGCTCTGACCACAGAAGCGTGGTGACAGCAGACAATACCTCGAGATGGTCCATGTGGGTTTCCCCTCACCACACGAGCTTCCCCTTCTCTGACGTGCAGTGGCAGTCAGGGCGCAGACCACTACAGTGGCCTGAGTGCCACTCCTGCTCCGCTGGGTGTCAGACGGGCAGGTGCATGTGGCCCCTGTCCTGCCCAGATCAGAAGTATGGCCCGCGTGGTTGCCATGCAGCAGTCCAGTGAACTGCAGGGAGGAATTGTGCACATCTGATGGTGATGGTGATGGTGTGGGCACAGGAAGATGGCTGACATTGCTTTGATCAGGCCCCCTCTTCCACACAAGGTCCCGACAAGGGCCTTCTTAGCCAGTCTTTGGGTCTCTGTTTTCATTCTCTGCTTCTCCAGTTTCTTCTGTGATGAGGCTCAGGAAGCCACAAGAAAAGGCCTGTCCCCACCTCCAGGTTGTTTTGCAAGTGCCTCTGTTCTCAGAGTCACCCCAAGCAAATTCAGCAGGGTGCAGCCCCTGTCACCCACCCCCGCATCTTTGTACCATGCCATCCATGAGAGCTCCCAGGGAGTGGAGGCCAAGCCCTTCCAACCTCACAGGGATCACCCGGAACAAGCTTGGGGCAAGAATGACCTACATGAACATGTACAAAGGTATTAGCAGAGGTGCTGTCCAGGTGATGGATTCACTCTCTTTCTCTCCCCTCCCCCCTTTTTTTCTGTCTCTTTCCCACATTTTCAAAGCTTTCCAATATTTATAAAATTTTCAGTTTCTTTGTTTGTTTTTTAATTTGTAAAAATAGGACAACCCAGGCTCTCTGGCCAGCTTGGTAGAGGCCTGGGCCCTAGATGAGCTGCCTGCACTGGCCACCAGATCTAGATGCTAGTTCGCTGTGTGGACCCCTCTTGTGCCTGCAGCAGCCACCGGCACCAGGAAGAAGCCTCCTGCTGGAGAGAGCATGGGTATGGGCAAACCTGTACCTGCTGGCATGTGGTTGAATCCATATGCTTAGAAAACCAGGTAGAAAAGACCCTCTTCCTAAAGTGTTTGGGGACCAGCTGCAGAGACAACAGCAAAGCTTCAGGCATTCCCCTCTGAGCCTTTATTGTCAAGAAGTAGCATGCAGGTTGTTGAATGTTCATCTTAAAACACCTGGAGGCCAGGTGATGGCCAAGCTGGCTCTTGCTGGCTTGAGAAGTGCATCTTCGTCAGCACTTTATTGTTTCATTAAGGACAAGGTTGCCGATTTTCTGAGCACAGCCTAAGTAAGATACCAGCACCAATCTCTGCTCGGCCACTTGCTAAACTTCCCAGGGAGCCTTTATTCTCATGACCCATATTATTTGACCACCCCCCTCCTCACTCCAAGCTCTACTTTTTGTTCTTAATTTCTCTTGTTTACAGTGAGTTTAATCTCTGTTATGCTTAGGGTTTAGTGGGACAGATCCGCCCTGCCCAGGCCTGACCATGTGACCACATCAGTGAGGCCCATGACAGGGGCTTCAAGTGTGTCTACCTCTTGAAAGAACAGTCTTCAAAGCCTTAAGCCTTTTCCCCTAAACAGTCTTTAAAGGGCATCAGAAGCTGGAGTGATGGGGACCACCCTGCTACAGGATGCACCAGGTTTAGAAATGGAAAATTAGTCCATTTCTCCAATCAGTGTGAGCCTGTGAAAAGATTAAGACTGGTTTTATAAAAGCTTTGCACTTAAATAAGCAAGAGACAGTCAATCCATATGGTTCGCAGGTTAAACTCAGACTCGCAGGCACTGGAGTGCTGGGTGGTAGTTGTGCCTGTGCAGGTTTGTGAGTGTTTGGGGGCATCAGAGCAGGGTCATCCATAACGCTGCCTGGGGTGAGAGAGTCGGGTATGAGGCAGAGCCCCCTGCATCTCAAGGCTGTGTCCATGGTTGGTTGTCTTGTTTCCCCCTGGAAACTGGTAGTGGGTTCACGGAACCAATGCTAGAGTCCTCGCTAAAGGCTGCCCTCAGGAGCCCAGCAAAGAGAAGAGCTGGACACGGAGCTCAGCACCCCCAGACAAGAAACTCCTTGTGTTTATCCCCCCAAAAGCAGAGCTGTTTTCACATTGGTGATTTGAATTTAATTCAGCCCACCAAGACTATTTTTTTTAAATTATGGTGAAATATGCATAATGTAAATCACATTTTAATCATGTTTAAGGATACAGTTCAGTGTCATTAAGTACTTTTACAATGTTGTGCAACCATCCCACCTTCATCTTCCCCAACTGAAACTCTTACCCATTAGTCCCCTCATTTTCCCCTCTCCCCTGCCATTGGTACCCACCATTCTACTTTCTGTCTCCATAAACATGGATGTTCTGTGTATAAATTGAATCAGGCAGTATCTGTTCTTCCGTGACTGGTTTATTTCATTTAACATAATGTCCTCAAGGTTCATTCATGTTGCAGCATGTGTCAGAATTTCATTCCTTTTTCAGGCTGAGTAATAGTCCACTGTCTGCAGGGATCACGTTTTGTTATCTATTCATCCACCGATGGACACTTAGTTGCATTCACCTTTGGTTGTTGTGAATAATGCTGCCCTGAATATGGGTGTATAAGTACCTGTTCAAGCCTCTCTTTAGCTTCTTCTGTGTATACCTAGCTTACACACTAACTCTATGCTGAAATTTTGAGGAAATGCCATGCTGGCTAAATCATTGTACATTCCCATCAGCAATGCAAAGATTTCCAATTTCTTCACATTTTTGTAAACACTTGCTAGTTTCTGTTTGTTTGTTTTTTTGTTGTCGTTTGTTTATTTCTTAATTATAGCCAACCTAGGGGTTTGGAGTGTTCTCTCATTATAGTTTTGATTCACATTCCCTAATGATGAGTGATTTTGAGCATTTTTTTTATGTGCTTATTGTCTATTTGTTATTTTCTTTGGAGAAATGTCCATTCAAGTCTTGTGCCCATTTTTTAACTGAGTTGCCTTGTTGTTGTTGTTGTTGAGTTATGGGAGTTCTCTGTAGATTCTGAACCTCAATCCCTTGTCAGATGTGTGATTTGCAAATATTTCCTCCATTTGGCAGGTTGCCTTTTCACTCTGGTGACAGTGCATTGATGATGGCCGAGGAGTGTGAATAACTGCCTGTCTCTGTGGGGAGCGTGGGGAGCATGGGAAGTTACGGGATGGGATGTAAGGAAAGCTAGCCTGGATCCCTGGCCATCGAGATATTTTCAGGTGTGATCTGAGGCCTCTCAGGACAGTGGCGGGGAGCTGGTGGGCAGATAAACCCTGGCATGACTTTAATAATGGAATCTGTGGGCTGCCTCCCTCACTGGTCAGAGGCAGGAACTCACCCTCTGTGCCCTGGAAGTGCCCCGCCAGGCGCCTCTCTTAGCTCTCTCCTGCTAGTGAATCTGGGAAGCACAGTGTCACATGACTCATGACCGTGGCACTGAAGTCACTGGGCCCTGGAGGTCTGTGACCTTGTTTCTGGGCCTGCACCAGTCATTAACCCAGGCTCCCTTTGCCGCCTGCCCGTCAAGGCTACTTGATGCTCACACAGAAACTAGAAGCCCTGCAGGTCACAGGTTACACATGAGAGACTCTATCTGGGAGAAACCTGAGTCGTGGCATTAAGTAATGCCGTCCAGACCTCTCCCCACCTTCCTTCACCTTTGACCCCAAGTCTCAAGGTTAACCTACCAGCTTGGCCCACACAAGCCTATGGACCTGGACCATCCATGGAGGCTGTTAGGAAGCTGAGCTCTGGGGTCAAACCTACTCTCCCTGAGAACTGATCTGCCTGCTGCTCTGAGACTCAGAGAGTCTCCTCTCTCCTCCTCCCTCTGGCTGGTGCCCTGGCCATGCTTGGGGCTGATGCCAGTCTCTGACCTGAGCATGTTGAATCAAAACCCCTCATTCCCTCTTCACCTCTGCTGGAGATGGGTCTGCTGACAGTAGGACAGGGCTGGAGATGCCAGATTTGCATGTGAACATAGAAGCTTTCCCCTCAGCTTTGCACCATGTTGTAGAAGAATGGCATTGCCCCAGTGCTTCTCTGGCCTGTGTAGGTTTCTCTCATGTGGGGGTAGGAACAGGCACCTGACCACAAACAGGCCACATGCGGATGTGATTGACACCCAAGACCTCTGAGTGCTTCAGGCTTTGGAGAGTGAACCCTCCCGTCCTGTAGAGCCAAATGACCAGAGTGAGGCCGCCAACCAACAGGGAGAGGGGGAGCCAGTCCTCTGCTGAAGTATTTCTTTCTAATGGAAGCCAGACCATGGGCCCAGCTCTGCAGCCCAGGCTTCTGTTCCCCAAACATCGGAACGGCGTCTTGTCTGGGGATTTCCCTGCCAAACCCTAGCCTGCCAAGGCTGAGTTCTGCCACCACGCCCTGGCACACGTGGCTGGTGTTAGAGGAATTTTCATCTGATGCTGTCAGCAGGGAAGAGGCAGGAGGAGCAGCTTCCCAGAAGGAATGACCTGGACCTGGGAGGACATGATGGACAGGTGGGACAGAGAGTGGGGAGATAATGTGCTCAACCAGAACATGCTGATGGGCAGGAAAGCAGAAAGTGATGTCAGATTGGAGTCCAGAAGTCCAGTCCAGGCCTTAGACCTGGGCCTTTAGGTAAGTGATTTCATTTTCATGCCTGGATGGGGTCCTTCCCATGGGACCCCGGTGCCACGAGGGCAGGGATCTCACTCATCCTGTGTCACCTACACCAAAAGCAGTGGCAAATGCCCAGGAGGAGACCCAGGTTGGGGTGGGATGACAGGGCAGGTGGGAGGGTCCCAGTGGGACGAGAAGCCCAGATTGTGAGGGAAGTCCAGGCAGTGGAAGGAGGGTCCCAGGCAGGTGGGCTCTGATCTCTGGGGTGCTCACTTCAGAGACAGGGACAGAGAGAAAGACACAGAAACTTTAGGATTGAGTGTCCCCCAGGGGGCACTCAGGGTCAGCTGCATTTAGGTGTTCATACTGGGTTAATAGGGGCATTGTTGGGGGAGGGTACAGCACTTTTCCTTTGAGTAAACCCCCTTGTTCTCCAAAGCCCTTAAAGAGGGGTGGGGTTACCAAGTCAGAATCACTGTACACCACTTACTGGCTTATTTTCTGGGACCTGTACCAATAGGAGCTAAAAAGGTGGAGCAAAGAGACATGCCTTCAGGTTGCAAACCCGTCTCCTGGTGTGTTGACCCCCCAGGTGTAGCCCAGGCATGCTGAGTCCACACTGGGACAGGTCTGTGCAAGGAGGAAGAATGCAGGAAATGTGACTGCACCTGGCTCGCTAGATTCCTGCCCTTGTTCTAAGTGCCCTGGTGTGGCAGAGTGGATATGTGAGTGTGTGTGTGTGTGTGTGTGTGTGTGTGTGTGTGTGTGTACATGTGCCTGACCTCTGCTCCCAATTCTTCCTCATCTCTGAGATGTGAGCTTCTAAGAAGTCAAATGAGGCCCACACAGACACTGTCATGCAAGAGAGGAACCAGAGGACCCTCCCCTCTCCCCTTCAGGGGCCTGGATGTTTGACCAGCCAGGGGAGCATCCTTTTCACCCAATCCTTGGAAAGTTTGTCTCTCTCCCAATCAGGTTCCCAGACTTGTATACCTTTCCAGTTCTCTGAGCACATGTGATGACTCAGATGTACCTTTCAGAGAGCCTGGCCCACCCACATGGAGGCAAGCCCTGCCTCTGTTCAGGGCCAACTCTGTGCCGGCTCCTGCTCTTTGTAAGGCAGACATCCCTGCAAGTTTCCTGGCATCTCCCAGGACAAGTAGGACAAGTCCCAGATAGTCCTCAGGGGCTGGGACTCCAGAGTGACAGGCTGGGCCTCTGACCCCATGAATACTCTCCCTCAGGACATGCTGGTGATCTTACTACAAGAGAAACAAAGTCACCAATAGTGCCTGCATTTTTGCCTTAAGAATTCCCACTTCTGAAGAGGCATGGGCTTCCCCAGATCCAAGGGCTTCCTCAGATCCAAGGGGAAGGCACTGAGAAGTTCATTGACTGCATTTGGATTAAGAACACACCCCCTGGCAAGTCAACTTTGCAGGGTGCCAGCACCCAGTCCCTCAAGACCCATGTGGATGGGGGGCAGGGAGGAGGGTGCCTTTGGTGGGGGAGATGTGATCTGGGCCCCTGGGCATGGCTGGTCTGATGAGACTTGGGCAGAGTTCCTTTCCTGGGCACAGAGAAGCCTTGGTGGCTATTCGACACCGGTTACAGTGCCAAGGACTTGACAAGATTAGCATGAATGCGCTGTCCTCATGGAGGAAATCAGATACACTGGCAATCCCAACAATGACCTTTAGAAAGCATTCCAGAGCCCCCAGTGCTTCTAGGATGATTTTGAAATGGCTGCCGAGGAGATACAGGGCTAGGCGGCCTACAATTGGGCTGGGTTTGGTTTATTTCCCTCCTGTCTTCTCACTCCTAACCATTGTGTGCGGGCAGTGACGGAATAGCTCCATGAAGGGGGTGGAGAGGCATGTGGCACCACGTTCCTCAGAATATAGGCAGGCTTCTGATGATGGGCTGGGACCTTGTTTTCTCCCTCAGAGACCTCAGCATCCTTCTGTGGGCCACCCATTATCCATCACCTATCCACAGATCCGCTCATAAAATCATCCCCTGAACAAACTCCTCCTTGTCATGTCAGCCCAGGGCCACAGTGCTCTGCAGCCACTCAGGAGGGGACAGCCTGCCTGGTGAACACATCCGGGCCCTTGCCTGGCTCCCCTCACCCTCCGCTGGACCCCAGCCTGCCCTGGCAGTGCATAGATGTCCTTCTTGAAAGAGCTGTAGGGATGGCATTGTCCCCAATTCAGACTTTCCCTTTCTTGTTGACATCAACAACCATGGCTGTGCTTCATCCATCTGCAATCTGGTGGGGATGGAGAGGGGAAGTTGGTTTTAATTTATGTTTTTGCAACTTAGGGTGTTCTAGGTCTGTGTTCTGTGGTACCGACAAGTGAGAGAGAAAAACGAACTTCAATATTTTTCTTATTATGGATGCTGATTGAAGCTGTTTGGAAAATACAGCCAAGTGTGAATAAGCAAATTAAAACCATTTGTGGGAGCACAGTTAATCACTGTTGACATTTCGCTGCATTTTCTCCATGCTTTCATTCGGCATGCAGTGTGCTTTAGAGCAGTGTTTACAGAAGGGGAAAGTGCATAGCAATCCTCCTGCGATCAGACCAAAATCCAGAGTCTGGTTCATGTTTGATCCTTTGCCTGACCTTCAGTTCATAGTGATGCTGCTGGTCTGGTAACCACAAATCTGAGTATTGAGGTTAGAGCTCAGGCGTGGAGTTCAAATTCGGCTCCTATCAGACACAAGTGCTGGAGAGCAGCTTATTTGACCTCTCTGTGCCTCAGTTTCCTCATCTATAAAATGGGGATAGCATCTGCCATGTAAAGATTTTGCAAAGAAGAAACGAGAAAAAGTATGTCAGGATTCATCTCTTGCTTGGCACCTAGGAAGTGCCCAGTAAGTTGTAACTAAATTAAAACAAGCCAGTGATTCCCCAGAACACTGTAGTCTGTGTACGGCCTGACAGGCTTGCTTTCACTTGACATCATATGGTGAGCATGTTTCCAATATTACAAATTCTCTGAAAACATAATATTCAATAACTGGTTCTTAGTGGCTTTCACTGTGTTGATGAATCATAATTTATTTGAACATTTAAGATGTGAAAATAATTGATTACTTGTGTATTCCTTGTAATCCAATAAAATCCTGTTAGCAAAGCCACTCTTTGAAGGGAGAGGAGAGTTCTAGATTGAAACGAAACTGTGGTGTGTTTTCCTCCCCTGGAAACAAGGGTTACAGAGCATTTTGTGAGAACAGCCGTAGCAACTTACAGACAAGGATCTTTTAAGTTCCGAGGGTTCCTGGCACCCCAGGGGCTCTTAACAACAATGATAGAAATAATTATAGGACCCTCCCCCCACTTTATAGATCTAATAACAGAAAGTACAATTAGGGCTTTTCAGACAAAGAGGATATTTTATGACTTTGTTCCTGGTGATGACGAAAATAACTATTGAAAAGAAACCAGTGAACTTGGGAAAAATCTTGACATTTTAAGAAAGAATTTCAAACATTTTAGGACCCTTTTGTACTTGGAGATTTTTCACCCTTGGTTTCAGAGCCCATTTTAACCCTTGAGAATGATGTTTATTTGGAATCCTTGCTGGCATTTGACGAGGGTGCCTTCTTATTGGGCTCAGGGAAGCTGCTTTGAGTGGGGTATGCATGGCCAGGCTGCACAGGGAGAGGTGCATGCAGGTCAGGCCTGTGGGTGGCTGCTAAGATAGCTGCACAGACCTCACCTACGATGGAACCTCTCTCCTAAGGCCAGGGGTGCCTCTGGGGACAGCAGCTTTGTCTGTCACTGAGGATCAATGTCGATGGCTTTGAATCTTTAATGAGGATTTTGAAATTTCATGTGGACGGTGTAACTGGGGAGAGGGATGGCTCGTGGCCTCTGTTCATTTTTGCTCATAAGGTCACACACAGTTGTGACGTGGACTCTTTGCAAATCTTTCTGCTGAGACCCATGCCTTGCAGACATGAATAAATCATCACAAAAGACTTGCGGGGAGGAGCCACTGTTCCCACACACATGCATGATTCTCCCCACAAACCACACCTCAACACTGAAAACACCATGGTCTGTGTTCACTCTGTGCATCCCCATCATCTGTCACCCACAGGGCTGATGAGTGACTCACACCTTCCCACTAAACCTTACCTCTGCCCCACACACCTGCTCTGCCAGGTAACCTCCTCAGGATGGGTCAGGGATGGAGCCCAGCCCCAGAGGACCAGAGAGGGACACTGAGTCATGCCTGGCTCTGCTGATTCCAGATTCCTGCAAGGACTGAAGGCATTTTCTTACTCCAATTGACCTTCAGGAGAAGTCTGGACCTCCAACTGAGGCGAACCTCGGAAAGAAGTTGTTCTTCAGCCTTTCCACGGCTATAGACTCATTGCATATTCATCCATTTGACGGTATTCATTTTTTATCAGTGATCATGTTTATCCTGGGCAGCGTTGCCAGGACAAATATTATTTTATTGATTTTAACATCTGTTCACATGAAATCTGATATTCAAATTCATCCCCTCTTGTCCTGACAGCTAAAGGGCCCCCGGGACAGTCACACCCACGTCTGTAGCCAACACAAGTTATTTCTGCCCTGTGGCGGTGAGCATTCCTCTGCTATTTTCTGAAGCAACGCCTGCTTGTTTCAACGAATAAAAATGGCACCAAAACATAGAAGCAGAGAGATAGCTCTCCACCCTTCCTCTCACAAGGGCTTCTACCTACCTGGGCCTCTGTGGTGCTCTTCTGCATCTGAAGGATGAATAGGCCACACCCAGGGACCTAGACTCAGGACCTCCTCTGTCTTAACGCTGCAGCATGGAACACCAGAGCAGCCCTGAAGGGATGCACTTGGAGGCCAGAGAAGTGTGACTGCATGCTGAGAGCACCTCCCAACAAAAGGGTCTATCAGAGGTGACAATAGTCATTTCACAGTCACCTTGTGTCCTGAGCACAGCATCATGACTGATTTATAGTATCATGACCGACCTGTGACCTGGATGTGAATGGCCCCTTGTTCCATTTGTTAGTGAGCCATTGGTCATCTGGTCACCCCTAATCCCAGCTCTGTGAGAAAGGACAGTGCTGTCCCTGTGGCAGGCTGAGGCCAAGATGGACCAAGTCCCAGGTAGGAAAGAGCTGGGTCATCTACACATGGGGACGTTTGCTCCTGCACCTGCTAGCTGTCCCTCCATTGCAGAAGGACCCACACTCACACAGCCTGAGGCTGGGAACGTGTTTGTTCTAGGGATTGGTCATCCACAGGGCCTGTTGAAGCTCAGTTTATAAGAGGACAGACTGCCTGAGGCTTGGCTCCAATGCATCTTGAAAAATGATGTAAAAATGATGCATGTGAGACAGGCTACACCTAGAGAAGCTGTGACCTTTGCTTCCCTGTGTGGAAGATGCTAACGACCTGTGGCCTCTAACGACCTGTCCTTCTAGGAACTGCCACCATCTTCTCTATTTACCCCAAGGTCCTATATGGACCGCCTATGAGTGGAATCACGCAGTATTAGACTTTTGGTGACTGGCTTATTTCATTTAGAATCACATCCTCGAGGTTCAGCCATGTTGAGGTGTCTGTGCATCTCCTTCCTTTTATTTATTTATTTTATTTATCTTAGATAGAAAGGGGGGAGAGAGAGAGAAACATTGATTGGTTGTCTTCTGTATGTGTCCCAACTGGGGATCAAACCCACAACCTGGGTATGTGCCCTGATGAGAAATTGAGCCTGTTGGTATAAAGGATGACACTCCAACCGAGCTCTCCTTTCTTTTAACGCTGAGTCCATCCCATTGCAGGTATGGGCCACATTTTGCTTGTCTGTGCATCAATCCTGGGACACTGGTGTTTCTTCACAGGGACCACTTAGAGCTGCTTTCAATTCTTTGGGGTATACACCCACATATGAAATTGATGGATCATATGATTGCTCCTATTTTTTGAATAATTTCATTACTGTTTCTCATAGCTGCTGCACCATGTTACATCCCACTAGAAGTCCACAGAGCTCCCATTTCTCCACCTCCTCTTTCATATGTGTTGTTTTCTGGTTCTTGACAGTAGCATGTTTCTAATGATCTGTGACATTGAGCATCTTTTCATGTGCTTATTGGTAACTTACACATCTTCTTTGGGGAAATGTGTATAAGTGCTTTGACCATTTTTTATCAAGTTGCTTGGGTTTTTGTTGTTGTTGTTGAGTTGTAAGAGTTCTTTACATATTTTGAATATTGACTCCTATCAGATATATAATTTGCAAGTATTTTTCCCATTTTGTCAGCTGACTTTTCACTTTATTGATTATGTTGCAAAAAAAACCCCACACAATCAATAAAGTGAAAAGGCAAAAAAGTTAAAAAACTACATCAGACGGTTTTAATTTTGATGTAGTCCCATTTATCTATTTTTTTCCTTTTGTTGTCTGTTATGTGTTTTTAGAAGTAAAAACTTCTTTGGTCAAAATATATGAGGGCCAGGCCAGACTGAAATGAAAAAGCACCTCATGGTGACAGATTACCTGTGACCTCCAGAGGCTGCAGCGGTAACGGAGAAATCTCTCTGAGGTGCATCGGGGGAACTGTCTTCCTGCCTCTCACAGGGATGAGCGGCCTTCAGCTAACATTCCTCTCACACCGCAAATCCCACAGGACTCAGCAGTCATAACAGCCTGAGCTCAGCTACGGAGACTTAAAGGAGCAAATGCTCCCTTGTTTCAAACCACAGACACCTGGCCCACCGGGGAGCCGGCCGTGCTTGTTGTAGATCACTTCCATCCATCTATGCACACCACACGTGCGCACACACAAACACACTTGTGAACACACACATGAACTCACACATGTACACGCACACACTCGTGCACACACGCACTCACAAACACACATTACACACAAATGTACAGACACATGCTCACACATGCATGTGCACACATGCACACACATGTGCATACTTCCACAGGAACACACATTCAAATGTAGCCTGTCCCCTAATCTTTCATTCTTTGAATGTAAAGAGGACTAGATATCCCAGTCCTTAATTATCATTGAATTTTTTAAAGCTTTATGTTCTACACAGTATATATCATGTTTCTATTAAAACAGAAATTCTATCTAAGACTGGGTCTCTAATTCCAAGATTCATTATAGCCAGCATTCTGAGACTTAGCTATTTTGCATTCACCATAGAAAAGGGGCCTCATAGAAACAGGTAAGATTGTTGGTGTCCTCCCTCAGCCACACTCTTTCTCTCCCTACAGCCTCCACCAGAGTCAGTGTTTAAATCCCTGTCCACATTTTGGATATCTGTCAAGCTGTGCCCAGAATCTGAGGTGGCTTCATAGTCATACAACCTGGCTAGTCCCCAGACACCTCAGCTCAGCACCCTTCCCTCCACCTTCTGTCCCTCCCTCCACGGATTCCTATTTGTGCAGGTGATACCATCTGCCTTGGGGGACTTCACTGGTATTTGTTCTCCAGAGCCTAAAGCTGCCACTTCTGCAAAGTCAATGCCATCTCTAGAAAATGATTTGTGTCTCTCCTCCTTCCATCACCACTCCCATTGTTTTAACGCAATGTATGGCCTCCTTCCCAATGGTTGGCCTGTTTGTTTCCATGTCTTAGCTTCCTCTGCCTCCCCTGCCTCTCTTACTGGCAAGGGCTTGCGATGATCCTGACACCAGCTCTGTGTTTATCACTGAACTGATTACAATGTCAAAGTTTTGGGTTATAATCAACTCTACAAGAAGCTCCACACCCGTTTGCCTGGCTGTCAGTGCCGCCCTCATGCAAAGGAGACAAACACCTCCTCCCCGCACAGAGTTGGTGTGAGAGTGAGCCGAGGTGCCATGAGAATGAACACAAAGTCTGAGTCAAATTGAGGAGTCCGCTGAGCTCCCGGGCAGGTGCCCGCCCCACCACGGGGAGCTCTCCTCACCTTGCTTTCCTTTGTCAAATATAACAATGCCCCTTAGCTCAAGCAAACTAGAACACAAGAACACCCAGGTTGTGGGCAAGCAGGTGGATGACCTCACCAAGTCTCAGCAAAATCATGGCTGAGGAGGATGTGGTGGACACTTGTGAGGTGAAGACCAGAGTTCTTAAATTAACTAGCAAATTCAATTTAGCCCCAATTGCATTGGTCAGCAACCTGGTCAAAGTTTTGCTCTACTTCCTTCCTTTGAAATAGCTTATTATACTAAGTGAAACAAGCCAGTCAGAGAAGACAAATACCCTATGATCTCACTTTTATGTGGAATCTAATGAACAAAACAAACTGATAAACAAAATAGTAATAGGCATGGATACACAGAACAGATTGACAGCTGTTAGAAGGGAGGGGGGCTGGGGAACTGGATGAAAGAAGGTGAACAGATTAGCCAAAAAAACATGTATACATAACATATAGATACAGACCACAGTGTGGTGATAGTCGGTGGGAAGAGGGTGGGCGAGGGGGGCTGGGAAAGAGACTTTGCTTGGAGCGGTGGGCGCATGATGCAGTGGGCAGATGATGTTTTACTAAGTGGTACACTTGAAACCTATATGGTTTTGTAAACCAATGCCACCCCAATAAATTCAATTTAAAAATAAAAAGAAACAACCCACTGAGGAGTTATTCCCCGTGGGGTAGAAGTACAGATTTTGTCTATTTAGCAAAACAGGACGCTAATTGAGTGCTGCTGGGCTAATGGCTCTGCAAGGGAGAAATGAGGCAATGGCTTAATAGATTAACCAGATTTCCTCCCCTGCTCTTTCTATTTGATCAGTTTGCATGCACACTTCAAAACACGGAGCTGTAAGAAAGCTGAGCCGTCGCCGTGTTCACTGAGGAATGCAGCCTTTATGGTTCTCGTGTTAAAGCAAACACAGAGTGTACTGCTGCCGCGGAAACCTCAAGCAGAAGGAACTGTTTACGGGGCAATAACATTTCTCTCATTTCCCACATCTCTTACATTATGTATTTCATGGTTTTCGAGGAGCTCCAAAGCCATTGTTTCCTGGAATCCACACTGCGTTGGGTTCTGGGTACAAGTATGCCTTATTTAATCAGGAATGAATTCGTGCAGACCTTGGAGGCCCTGGTCAGGAGTTTAAATCATTGCCAGGAAGAGCAACTCCCCCAAGAAGCAGACATGCTATGCACGTGCCCTTTGTAACTGATGTCATTGATTTGCAAAGTGATGTCATTCAAAGAAATATTGGAAGTTCTGCAGTGACTCACGCCTCCCACCACATAGCTGATGTCCACAAATATTTGGCCTTGGGAGCTGTTGACAGATGGTTTGAACCCGTCATTCTGAGCCCCTGCTCTTGGAGCCACAGTTTCCATTGAGAAGCTGGCCAAGGGGACCTGGATTTTCTAGATAATGTCTACCTTATCTGCCCATCCACATGCTCACTCAACAACACATTCTGAGTTCTATTACTGTGGACAAAGCACCAACAAAGGGTGATTTTCTGAAAGGAACATGTGGTAATTAAGTCCAGTGTCAAAACAATTACAATTGCTTTGCCAAAGTCATTGGCATGCCTTGCTCGGCAAAAACTGACCACCTGCACGGAATGACAGTGGCCCTCCTGGGCAGAGCGCCCTGCATGCCCTGCTGAGACTGGGGACTCGCTCTCCTATGGGCAGGACAGTCCTGAGCTCAGCGTGGAGACTGTAGAATTCGGTTCTTTATGAGATGGGATGGATTGTGTGAAGGGGGCTCTGAGTCAGCAGCTCTTTGTTGTTCCACTGCAGTGAGGAAGGAAAATGAAAAAGGGACCCTGTGGTGACATTTTAATTTAACACTGCTCACTTGTTGAGTTTGACCAACCAGGGTCATAATTCCTGGGTGAATGTAAAGGAAGAGGAAGCCAGGATCCCTCCTCTGAGGGCCCAAGGGGACAAACACAAATGCTGGGGGACACATCACTTTTAGGGTTCAATGAGCAATTTGAAAACCAGCTTAAGCAAGACATCGTCAATGTCCCTCCTGCTTCCACTGTGACCTCTTCCCCTGGTGCTTTCTGGACTGTCTTTCCTGAGACTTGTGGATAATCAGGTCTCGAGGGTCAGTGTGTGGGCTGTGCCTATACCTTCACTCTGCTAAAGGCATGTGCAGCAGACTCCTGACATCTGGGAGTCATCTGGATAAAAACCATCAATCACCCAAATAAATGATACTGGGCAGGTTGTAGGACCCATCAAGTCCTATGGCCTAAGTCACACAGCTATTAGGGGACATCAGTCCTTGAACCCAGTGTTTCCTTACTCTGCAGACAGCAGCCGGGATGGGAGCATGGACAAATATCCTAATAATCCAGTATGATCTCTCCATCTCAAGGTCCCTGACCTAACCACACCTACAGAGTCCCATTTGCAGTGTAGGGTCACATATTCTTAGGTTTCAGGAATTAAGATGTGCACATCTCTGGAGTCCATTATTCTGTCTACCACACTAAAATAAGAACAAAATGCACAAGTGTGGTGGTTTCAAAATTTGCCCACAAACTAATACTCCTCCCTTCAAGAGATAGAGCTTAATTGCTTTCCTTTCGCTGGTAGGTTAGATGTAGCAACTCTCTTCTAACAGATAGAAGGCGGAAGCAATGGCTTGTAACTTCTTGGACACTAGGTCAAGACTTTGAGATTAAGCAATAAAAGGCATTTTGATGTTTTCTTTGCTTTCTCTTGCTTAGGTCACTGGCTCTTGGAAAAGCCAGTTGCCATATTGTAAGGATGCTCAAGCATCCCTGTGGAGAGGCCCATGTGGTGAGGAACTGAGGTCTCCCGCCAACAGCCACGTGAATGTGCCATCTTAAAATTGCTCCTCAGCCCCATTGGGCCCTCCAATGACTGTAACCCCAGATGACACCTGGATTGTAATCTCACAAGAGACCCTAAACCAGAAGCACCCCGCTGATCCACTTCCAAACTCCTGACCCACAGGAAACTCTAACATAATAAATACATTCATTGTTTTAAACCACATAATTTGAGGGTAATTTTCTGTATAGCAATAAATAATTAAGACAATAAGCTATTTTTGAATCCTGTAAACAAAAGAAAAACACTTTATTTTGAGCTTCGATAGTCTTTGAAACTCTTATCCAATCAGGATCCCACACTATCTCGAGAGAGATGATGAGGAGAGTCTGATCCCAGTAACCCCACCCTTGGGATTATGGTCTCTTTAGGACCTTTTCCAGTTACCATGGAGCCTAGCACAACATATATAAATTGGTGACCTGAGAATCTGACTCACAGAACAATCCAGAAAGTACAGTTTCAAGTGTAATTTCATTAGTGAATTCATTTTATCTCCTGGGTGTGTCACTTTTACATTTTCTTGCACATTCCATTTCTCTTATCTCCTTTGGCTGCTATTATAAGTGTTATTCAAGTTTCCTAGCTACCAATGGATCTAAGTCTTTTATATTATTATTTCCTTCTTTGTTTTAACATTCATAAGCCTTGGTCTAATGGTGCTCTGGATTCTGCAAGTCTTCGAGATCCTCCTGCCCATTTATCCCCTCACATGGAAGACCTAGATGACACAGCTGGCTCACCATCTGAAGAAGGACACCTTGCCTGCCTGAGCTCTTACTGCTGTTCCCATGGGCTAGATGTTTGTATCAGTCAGAATCAGATAAACTATGCTGCAATAACAAGCCAAAATATCAGTAGATTTAAACACTTTATGTCTGTTTATTTCTCCCCCCACACCCCCCACGCATGCCACATGTCCATCATTACTTGTCTGGGGACATGGGCTCTTCTCTATCTCATGGAACCAGGTTGAGGGAGTCTCCAGCTTTATGTTTCCATGATTGGCAAACAGAGGAAAGGAAATGTGTTGAAATAACACACTGGCTCTTAAAGCTTCTCCCTGGAAGTTAGATGTGCCTCTATGATCACATTTCATTTGCAAAGCAAGCCATATGGCTACAGCTAACTTCAAAGGGAATGGAGAAATGCAATCCTAATACTAATATGGACCTGGAAAATCGGGAACTGGAGAAATTTGATGAGTATCAGCAATGTCTGCCACCTTTGGTTCTTGGCCCGCCTGACCCCTTCCTAAGCTCTCCAGTTCTGCAGACAATCAGATAAGAGTCTTTTAGTTGCAACCGACAGAAATGTGATTAAAGTTGGTTTTAAGAAAAGATAAATCCATTGGCTTATATGACTGAAAGTTCCAGTGGGAGCAAAACCTTGCTTTAGGGGAAACTACTTCCAGATATTCCAGCAACGTTTTCAGAAGCTGGTCTTCATTGTGGGGCTCTGCTTTCCTTTGTGTTGTCATTCTCAGATGGCGTCTCCTGAAGATGGGTGCTCCAGGCCACAGGCAGAGAGGCTCCTTCCCAGAAATTAGAGCAAAATCCCTGGGCTGGTTCTTGGTTTGGCTCTTGGGCTGCATACACCAAATCCATCACTCTATCCGAGCAGTTGTGACACCTAATTGGCCAGGTCTATTTCATAGCCTTTGCCTAAGAGTCAGAGGCAATCAGCCTCACATGAACTACCTGGCTTAAGAGTGGAGGAGGGGTGGTCCCAGAAAAGAAGTCAGTGACCTACACTCTAAAGAGGGGGTGCAACGGGTGGGCAGATGGACATATCAGATATTCTCTGCAGGATTTTTCATGTGCTTATTCTACTCCCACAAATACCTCACATGGCCCACACCTTTCCCACTATTCCTATGGCTGTATTCCTGCCATCAGAACTCAGGTCTGATTTGCTGTGGGTTGCCTTGGTGGTGGTCAGAGAAGCAAAGTAACCCCAACTCATCATGTCCTGGACAGCAGGGATGAAAGTAAGGACTTGAGGGCTGTCATTTCTTTCTTAGATGTAGGTATCATTCCTTCTCAGGGCATCAGGAGCAATTGGATTCAAATATGAGCCCCAAAATCTTTAGAAAGCCAAATTTAAGAAGATGATTAGAAAATGGCTATTATGAAAAAATTCCCCCCTCCTCAGCCCCTGCCCATCTAACATTGTAGATGAAGACAGACTTCTATTGTGAGCAACTAGAAAATTACCTAGATAATTAGGATGGAAAGGCGTGCTGGCTCAGGTTAGTCAATGACACCGACATGGCAGTAGTTTCCAAAAAGTTATGATCCATGTGAAAAGTCTGACATATCACTTCCTATGAAAAGGGGAAGATGAAGCGTCTCCTTCAACCACAGCCCTGGAGTTGGATCCAGGGCAAGCATTTAGAAATGACTTTCCAGTAAATGGTTTATTAGCCTCCTGGGAGGAAGGTGATCATTTGAAGCCGGTGGGAGGGCCAATCACAGAAGATTAGTCCCATTTCCTTGTTTTGACAGAAAAACTGGACTTACAGAGCTGAGCCGTCTGCAGACATCATATATCTGGATCGGAACAGCATTTTGGAAAAGTTTCTTATTCGATCCTCTGGAAGGCTAAGCTGAGGGATCACGCTGGATTGGCCCAGGATTAATGGCTGCATGGAAATGGGGCTGATGGGTCTCAAATTAGTGGGCTGTTGGGCTTCCTGCTGAGCTTCCATTAATCCTGTACATGAACTATTCCTGTCCGTAACTTAGATGACACTGATGGCACACCGGGTAGTATTATTACAGATATGAATGCAAACAGTGACAACAGCAGCCACAGCTGTGGTAATACATATTGTGTGTTCACTGTTCCAGGCATTGCGCCCAGGGCTTTCCATGGAGAATATTATCAAGCCCCAGAATCAAGTGGGATAGGCAGTGCTATTTCCCCATTTTACTGGGGAAACAAGGGCTGGCACTTAGAGGGAAGTAACTTGAGGAAAGACTGCTTAGCCCATCTAAACCTAAGTACTTTCAACCATGTACAAGGTGGGTGGGGAATGGGTACTTTGAGGGGGCAAAGTTGATTGTTTCCTATCCTAGTGGGTTTGCATGTAGGGGAGGGGCTCAGCGATGGAGTTTCCTGCAGAAGGTCTTCTCACAGCAAACTCCCCTTGTTGGCTCACGCCTTGATCCTGGTTCAGGAAGGCCCCCAACTACACACTAGGCCTTAGGAAGGAGACTGGGCAAGTGACAGCAAGTGCCAGGCCCCCTCCAGGAGAGTGGGGACTTGGAGGACAGAAAATGATGTGGAACCAGATGGTATCACGCATGCCATGGCTGCGGTGCAAACTCCACTCCGATGGTCCTGGTGGCCTAAGCAAAAACAAATGTGAGTCCGTTATTAGGTACCAATGTTCATGAGGAGAAAGCACAGAATGTCTCAGGGAAGTAACTTCTCCTAGGGTATGTGTGTGTGTGTCGTGTGTATGTGTGTCTCTCTGTGTGTATTTGTATGATACTATTTCTCACTTCTCCTAGGGCATGTGTGGTGTGAATGTGTGTCTCTCTGTGTGTATTTGTGTGTATGATGCTATTTCTCACATCAGGCATCTTAAAAAAGGAGCTATGCAATGTCCTCAATAACTCAAGGCCTTTTCTATGTCATCCCTACATGTGTGTGGAGAGTTTGATGGCAAAGTGCAACTCTGTGACAAATGAGACAACAAGAAAATATAGACTAAAAAGTGGAAAATTCTAGAAGATGTGGAGGCCTGGATGGACTCCATGTCCTTCAAATATTTCTCAGTGGGAGCTCGGGTCAGAGCTGCTCTGTGGATGAAGGATTGTCTTTGGAAAGTGCACTGAACCCGGGGCTTTTGTGTTCTTGGTTGAGGTCAGACTCAGTTCCCTCAGAGAGCTAGTTAGATGGTCACATTGCACGTCTGCTTTTGGGAAACCAAACTCTCCACTACAATGAGCGGAGGGGATTAGGAACGCATTAAGAACTACTGGGATTATAAAGTTCTATTCCTTATAAAACATAGGAGAAATTATTTTAGCTGGGGATTTTTTGTGGTACAAAAATTGTAGTCAAAGAAAAAGAAATCTCAGTAATATTCCCATGGAGCCTCAGTCTCAATTGCATATGATATCTACGTGAAACCAGCAAGAAAAATTGATTTCAGAATGCACCTTAAGTGGCCGATGTCACAACATTTTGGGAGCACATCTGCTGGCTGGAGTTTGAGATGACCTCTGGCAGTAATTAACCCGCAGGACTGGTCTCAGCCTAGAGATGACCCACTGCACTAATAGCAAAACCCCATGGTCCCATGGAACAGGCACTTGTCCTGAGCCTTCCCAGGCAAGAGGGTGGGCTGCCAGCACTACTGAGAGTCATTTTGGCAGGAGGGGGACACACAAGCCCTTTTTATGCCATTTAGAACTGCTTATTGATTCGCCAAGTGATCCGCTCACTCAGAGGTGTTTAAATCCCCAACTCTGAGTAAGCACAAATGCCAGAATCCATTGGGAGCACACATCACTTACCCTGCAGACTGGCAGGATCCTCCATCAAAGGCTGGGGATGGGCTGCTGGGCAGCATCAGCATGATATCGTTTATGACAGATTCTTTAAAAGGGGTTCGTAAGTACAGCCAGGCTGATTAGAACTGCGGCAGCCTTGTCCAAAACTGCACAATCTGGACCATTGGTCTTGACATGAGCTTCATCTTGGCGTCTTTGTAGCCATCTTTGTTCAAAGCGTTAATTACCTTGTGTACCACTCAGCCCTATAGCAGTTCTTAATATTATGCCTTATTCATTCTTCTCCATTTCATGTTTCCTTGAAAAACAATTAACAATCTTGGTCTTTTCATAGAGAATAATTGCCCATGATTTTGGAAGAAAGCAGGTTTTGTGCCAAATTTAGAAGCTCACGTGATGCTTACCCTGCCTGGTTTGGGGCAGCTGCAAGTGCTGCAGGATTATCTGGAAGCTGAATTTGCATCTCTAGCTGAGGGGACCCAATGTGATGCCTGCAGTTCTTTGAAAAGTGCCCCTACCCGCTACAGTGTGAGTCCCAAGCAAGTCAGTCCCCTCATCAGGTTGAACCTAAGCAAAGTCGTCACTGTGCTGCACCGGGCATGCCTGGCCTCAGGACCTAGGACCAGTGGAAGGAATGGTACTGTGGTCATTAATGGACCCTGTGCACCATCTTCAGTTTCCACAACAACCTTGCAAACTGGTTATAAGCAGAACTGTGACCCCCTTAAAAGGATGTGTTGGAGTTCCAACCCTCAGAATATGACTTTATTTGAAAATAAGGTCTTTACAGGAATGATCAAGTTTAAATGAGGTCGTAGGGCAAACACTCATCGAGTGTAACCAGAGCCCTCAGACAGACACACAGAGAAAGGACTACATGAAGAACCACAGGGAAGATACCAGGTTAAGACTGCAGTGATGCGACCATAAGCAAAGGAAAGTCCAGAACTACCAGGAGCTGGAAGAGGCCAGGATCCTTCCCCTGCAGACTTTAGAGGGAGCGGGGCCCTGCACCCACCTTGATTTTGGACTCCAGCCTCCAGAACTCTGAGATGATCAAGTTCTGTTGTTCTATGTCACCCAGTTGTGGTACTTTGTGACAGCAGCCAGAGGACACAGAGGGATCAATGGATGGAGGCACTAAGCAGTGTAATTGTTTCCATTGTATAGCCCAGAAAACAGTAGAAGACACTTCCCCAGGCTCCTATAAGCTGCTGCTATGGAGTGAGTCGAGTCTGAATGGGTCTTTAGTTTCCTGGTGCCTGCCCTCCGAGGCAGGGATACTGCTGCTGATACTGGCCCTGCCAGCACCTGAAGGATGCCGCTCTGGAGGGTGGTGGTGATGAATGTCACATACCATACCTCGCTATGCTGAGGGGACTGCTTTCTCCACCTTTCTCTGTTTATTTTGTGCATAAACTCAGATACTATGGACAATCAGGGCATTATTGTAAGTGGTGGAAAGCCCCTCTAATATCAACCAATATACAAGGGATGGATGCACTTAACACTTGGCAAGACCCGGCAGGTATGTTGCTGAGAGATAAGAGACAAAGCACCTAGCAGAGTGGAGGGATAGTTCAGCCCTGGGGGCTGTGGGAATCAGGAGGTGGCATCAGCCATTGGCTGTGAATGCAAGATTGCAATAGGAGGGTGACTTGTCAGCATCATTCCTGTTCAGAGCCCAGAAAAGTCTGGGTTCAGGTGCCAATGAAAGTTCTAGTCCCAGGCAGACCCCACAGGAGGGCTCCATGCTGTACGCCAGAGTGAAGGGTGCTCAGCACCGTCTCATGTTTCCAGCAGTTTCTTGGTCATGGCAGCCATCTGCATAATGGGGTCCTGTTAATCCACATCCCTGTAATTGTAACCATAGATTACAGACATTCGTTTGCATGACGCCCAAGGTGGGAGATGAAGAAACTGCTTCATGCATGCAAATCTGAACGATTCATATTCCTGAATATAATGATGGGAGGGTGTGAGTTTCCAGATGTGCTAAAGAGAGATTTTCAAGACGTACAGTCACACCATAACACGTTCTGATGAATTCTTCAGAGATGAAATATGCCTTTGATTAAGGAAGGTTTTTTTTCCTCCTTTTTTGATTAAGTCCTGTGTGCATTGGGGTCCTCATTTAGTCAAGATGGCGTATGCAGAATGAAAGGATAAAAACTTCACTTTGATTTATGATCATGGTTATTAATTTCTGATGCAGCTTTTTGGTTGGGATTATTTGGGGGTGGAGGGATTCGGCAACATATATGAGAAGCCTGAGAGATTTACTGGCACAAACATCACAGCTGAGGTTTAGCCGTAAATAACAAAACTTCTAAAAAGAAATATTAAATCCTACATTAGTAGCAGGTACAGGAAGAAGTTTAAACATGTAAAAAGTTAGTGGGCACAGACGAGGGTTTCTGCTCAGGTCACTTAGGAATGAAGCCTTACATAGAGGGCTTTGACTCGTGCTTCCTTGTTCCCCATAAGACTCTGATTCCAAACTCTTGTCATTAGAATGGGAGTCCTAGATCCTGTTGTGGTCAGCAAGCTAAGACCAGTGCTTAGTTTTGCCAATGACCAGTGTTCATAGTATATAACTTTGATGGATTATTTTCCAAACCTTTATGTTAAAGGCACAGTCATGAGCTGCCTGCATCAAAATTCCAACTTTGAATGCATGCTGTACTCATAACATTTTCAGTCTGGACGTGTTATCATTGTAATTGGCTAGTTAACATTAATAAAAGGAAAGAAAGCAAACGGGATGCCAGACATGATAAGCACGACCATTTTGGCAGCTTCACTAGGAAGTTAAGCTTCATGCTCTTGAGGAAACCACTGTTCATCTCTTGAAGTTTGCTGGGGACATGAAAGGGATCAAACAAGGGGGGCAATGGGTGCATGGGCAATGAAGTCTGGAAGATGGAGAGAAGTTGCTTGCCTGTCAGTCTAGCCTGGGAACAGTGGGCTGGCCAGGGGGTGGACCCCATCAGAAGTACGTGCAAAATCTTGGAGAGTTAATTGATTAGTTCGCAGAAGTTCCTAGTTAAAATCCCCAAACAGAGAGTTCCCTCTCTTGGGCTCTCTTGTTCATTCTTGCTTGTTTGCTTTTTTTCTCTGTTCGCTCTCCTGCTCCACGACGCACACTCGCCCATGTGCTCGCCTCATCTCTCATAGCCTCATGGCCTTAAGCAGCTGCCTGGCTCGTGGCCATGCAGATTCCTTCTGCAATGGACTGCAGCTGGGACCACAAGCTGAGATAGGCAGGTGCTGGACTGGACTTTAATATGGAACAGAAATTCTGGGCAGTGGTCTTAATCCTGACCCTGCTAAAGACAAGATTGGACTTCTTTCGTGGAGGTGCCTCCTGGGCGGAGCTGGCCAGTCTTGGAGAGCCACAGCCACAGTGCCACCCTCGGTGGTGGACCCAACATGGGGTTTGTCAGCCACTCAGGGCAGCAACTCAAAACAGGCAGAGACACCAGGGCAAGGCTCTGGGCTTGCTGCCAGACCTCAGGTAAACCGAGGGGCCCCGGCTCCCCCGCTCTGCTTCCTCTGGGCATTCTCCCTGAACTTCCAAGATGTGTCCTTGGAAGGGAACCTCCTTAATTTTACATCATCAATAAAGCTTTCGATGAAATCCCATCTTCCTGTAGGGGCCTCAGGAAATTTTTTTCCTTGAGGCACCCCAAAAACTACACTTCCATTGATAACAGAAGCATCAGGTGATGTCTCTTTTTGGCTTGGGCAAGCAGCCTCAAGGTGGAATGAAGGTATCAAACTCACCTGGCGGGAGAGAGGTCAGGCCTGGAGGATGTTGGAGTATAGGGGATGCTGGCTGCCCAATGCAGCAGGGTCAACTGTCCACTCAGAAGGTCCTCTCTTCTTAGGGTGGTCTGGCTTATGTCCATGGTCATGGCATGTACCTGGCATAGGGTCTCTGGGCAGAACTTGGGGTGAATTCAGAATTCCAAAGAAATTAAATTAGAGCCTCCGGTACATTCAGAGAGCAGGTCTGGTATGCAGGGATGGGCTCGACTGGTTGCATAAGGGAATGTGTTTAATAGACCAGATTCAGAACTTTGACTGTGACCCAGATGCACTGGAGGTGGAAGCCAAGAAAAAACAAGCTAAGCAGAGAAAACTGACAAGCTAGGCAGATGTTGGAGCACATGGGGGTGGGGGGATTGTCAGGGAAAGAAGGTTCAGTTTGGGGTGCTCTGCCTGCTTCATTCAGGATGAGAGATTTTACCAAATACCAAGAATTGAAGGGACTTGACTAGTGAGAGGGAAGACCTGTGCTTTGGGATGGAGGCCCATGTCCTTTCTCCCATGAAGGTTTACAGACGTGCCAGCAGCGCTGTCACCAGAGCAATGGCAGGAGTTGGGTGTGCACGTCACAAGCTATCGAATCATCCCCACACAGTGAACCCGGATGGAGCTCTCTGCCAGCTTTGCCCCATCTACAATGGTTCACCCTGAGGCTGAGCGGGTCAAGCTCCCAGGGCCCTTCTCCTGGCCACGGAGGAGCTGGGCAGCTGTTCCTCTCCCCACCTGGCACCTGGCACCAATGGCTGGAGAACCTCTGCCCCTCTGCTCCTCTGCTCAGCCAGACATTCATCCTCAACCTTCCAGAAAACTGGCACGCGGGATTGTCCTTCATCATATGTGAACCACAGTGAGGCTGGGGGTGGGGTAGGAGGACGGGGGATGGGCAGGTATAAGGCTGTGAAAGCTGGAGGAGTTCCCCAATGCTGCCCAGCATGCATCTCAGGAGAGGGGTCTGAGAACACGGGGTGCCTTGAGTCAGCTGAGGAAGTTCAGGGAGAATGCCCAGAGGAAGCAGAGCGGGGGAGCCGGGGCCCCTCGGTTTACCTGAGGTCTGGCAGCAAGCCCAGAGCCTTGCCCTGGTGTCTCTGCCTGTTTTGAGTTGCTGCCCTGAGTGGCTGACAAACCCCATGTTGGGTCCACCACCGAGGGTGGCACTGTGGCTGTGGCTCTTCAAGACTGGCCAGCTCCGCCCAGGGAGGCACCTCTGTCCAACGGAGGAGCAGGTGCGTTTTCTCTGAATTGTTCACGTGAACTTGGTCTTCAAGGAGGAAAGAAACATTTAGGAGCAAGGAAATAAACTTTTAATCATTTCAAGCAATGGATCATAAAATTACAGGCCAGTTCCCCTAACCCTCACCTAAATAAATCTAATGAAATAACAATTACAACTAAAATTTAGGCAAACCAGTTTTTCCAGTGAGCAGATGAGTCTTAGCGACCATCATTCAGTCAGAATTGTCAACCAGTGCGCCGTGGCTGCTGACTTGTGACCGTTTTGCACTAAAACAAATACATTCAGGGGCTGGTTGTGTTTTCAATCTGAGACATATTCGGTGTGGAATTCTTTTCAGTAATTAAGATTTGTGGAGGGTAAATTTTAGAAATAGGAATCCTTCAATGTTTTGTTGGGCACACGGGGAAAAGGGTCATTGTTGACCAGGGAGATGAAATAAAAGAATGCATTCCTCATTCCTCAGGCCCAGGACATGCTTTTCTGGTGCTGTCTGGTGCCATTGGAGAGCATTGGAGAAAGCCTCTCACTACTCCCCCAGCACAGGTGCACACAGCACAGCCACACAGGACAGGTGCACACAGCACAGGCACACAGGACAGGTGCACAGCACAGGCACACAGGGTAGGCACACAGGGCAGCCACCCAGGATAGGCATACAGGGCACAGGCACACATGTAGGCACACAGCACAGGCACATGGGGCAGGTGCACAAGACAAACACACAGGACAAATGCACAGCACAGGCACACATGACAGGCAAACACAGGACAGGCACACAGGACAGCCACACAGGATAGGCACACAGCACAGGCACATGGGGCAGGTGCACACAGGACAAGCACACAGGACAAATGCACAGCACAGGCACATGGGACAGGTGCACAGCACAGGCACACAGGGCAGGCACACAGGGCAGCCACACAGGACAGGCACACAGTATGGAACACAGGACAGGTACACAGGGCACAGGCACACATGACAGGCAAACACAGGACAGCCACACAGGATAGGCACACAGCACAGGCACATGGGGCAGGTACACACAGGACAAGCACACAGGACAAATGCACAGCACAGGCACATGGGACAGGTGCACAGCTCAGGCACACAGAACAGGCACACAGGAGAGGTGCACACAGCACAGACACACAGCACAGGCACATACTGGGGAGCTTCAGGAGAAGTTATCAGTGCAGGGACCCGGCTACAGGTTAGCAAGACTCTGAGCAGCTGATCCTGCTCTGGCCTCACATCCTCCTCAACACCACCTTGTGCTCACTCCTTCCCAACTTGAGCTCATGGGTGACACACTATCTGGAAAATGAAGCCTGTGCTCTCAGTTCCAACACCTCTACTTGCTCCCCCTATTCTCCAGAGTCTGGCTTCTCTTCCCTACAGCTCCATCCTCTGGTCCATGAAGCTCCCCTGGCATCACCAGGTGCCGGCAGCATCTCTTCAACCCACAGTCCATCAGCTTGTGCTTGGACAAGCTGCCACCGTCTCTGCAGCCCAGCGAGGCTTCCCTCTCCACCTGCCATGTCACCATCCATGGGAAGCCCAGCTAGTCCTTGGTGGGCACTGCTCCCATGTGGCTGGGGTCCTCTGGCGGCCTCCACAATGCTCACCCATCCCAAGACCTGAGATCCTACTGCAGACAGAAGGCTACTCTTGTTAGTGGCTGTCCGAAACACCTGTGCAGAGTGCCCCCTCTTTCTGCCCCCAGCCATGCAGATTGGACTTGGCATGCAGGTGCTTTATTCATGAGGATGGTTTAAGTATGTAGCGTGTGGGAAACTGCCAAAACCACAGAGTGAATCAGTTCTTTCTGATGAAAGCATCTGTCCTGCCTCCTTGGGAGCGTGCAGGCAGGTGATGGACACGTGGAAAGAAACTGTGGCTCTGAGGTGGCAGTCTGACAACAGTGCTGTGTCGAGCAGCTCGCCAAGGACATTTGACAAGCCTCCTCTGAGAACAGTGACCTTGCTCCTCCTTCTCTACCACATAAATAAGTTACAACAGGCCCTGTGGTGTGTCTGGAATGAATGGATTGTAATCAAAGGAGCTGCCCGTGCAGAGATGGGCCCAGAGGAGAGGAGTCAGAGTAAGTCAGGGTGCAGGAAGAAGGTCAGGCGCAGGGGGACTTGGCAGGCCAGGTTGCTGCCTGCAGAGCACAGGACAATGGCCCAAACCACCTGGAATGAGCAGGATTGAGGGAGGGAGGACAAGGGAGCCAGGAGCAAGCTCCAGTTGTTCCCGGTTACCTCCACCATCTGGGCTAGGTCACATCCTGGGGCCAGAGGTGGACACAGCCCCGGGGATGAGCACAGCCACAGGTGGAAGCAGGACCCAGTGTCCCCAGAACCATGGTCCACTCTTGAGCCAAACCCACTCATGTTTCTCTTTTTATAGAAAAAGACACACTGAGAGATTGTCAAGTGCTTTGCTACAAAAACATGACTTTGTCCCATTCCTACTCTGTAGTCTACCGATAGTCTTGTTTTTTAAGAAGCTACTGCAGCACAGCTACTCTGCGCAGGCTGACACGGGTGTCGAGCAACTCTCACTCCCTGTTCACATGCTCTGACACCTCCTCCATCATCCATTATAAATGCTCGGGTTCCATTGTGACTCCATAAAACCAGGAGGTGAGATCGATCTCACACACTGCGACCACAACCACATTTCAGAAACTCCGCATCTGGTACCAACACCGGGAAGTGTATAGGGAGGCCAGCCCTTGGCCTCGGGTGTGAGTCCTCTCAGGTATGTTCTTTCTCTTTCCTTTCTTTCTTCCTTTTCCCCCTGTGTATTGAAATATTTCATAAATGACTTTTGCTCTGCTTCTACCATGAAAAATAAAAGAACAGTAAAATGAAACAATGGTCCCTGAACCACCCCAGAGGACAGGCCTTGGACCTGACCACGCAGACCGGAGAGTTTAAAGGCATCTCCAAGTCTGCGGATGCTGGTGGACGGCGTGTCACTGGTGGATCTTCTGGGAGTGACTCAGATTCTGGCCCGCCGAGGTTGTGCCCCGGTTCATAAGGCCCCATCCTCCTAGTCTGACCTCGGACATCTTCCCTTTCACCCAGATACCAGGAGAAAGTGGTCAAACCGAAAGATCCTTCCTTCCATAAGGAGCTATTTTGTTCATTCCCGCCTTACAGGACTGTAGGAACTCAGGTTATTGACTTCACTACTCTGTGTTGCAAACCAGGCTCCACAGAAATATTAACCAGAGGCCTCCAAATTAAAAGAGGATTGGGATTGGGGAAAGCATGTGCTTTGTTTAGAGTAAGCATCACTGCCATCCTCATTCCTTTGGCCCTTTTTATGAGCGAGACAGTATAATATTTCATTGGAAAACAGCCCTTACCTACTTGTGCACAGTCATTAGAAATTGGGCTGTAAATGCCGTTCTCCAAGCTAATTTGATTTAGGCTTAAATAGAGAAAACGTCTGTGCAGTGCCTCATTTTTCACCATGGAAGAGAGTCAGCTGGTTCTCTTTGCGACCTGGGAGGCCTGGACCCTGGACCTGGGGGGGCGGGGGCAGGGAAGGCTGCTGTGCAGCCCCGGGAGCAGCTGCTGTGGGGGCAATGCTTCCCTCTTGGCTTAGATCTCACCCTTCATTCTCCTTTTGTTAACCCATCCTCTCTCCCACAGCATCAGGGCAGTCCATGTGGGTGGGGCAGCCCTCCTAGCACCCATATTTATAGGGGGTTTGGTTGGAAGCATAGGTCCCTTAACCGTGGAGGGTCAGGGGATCCCCAATCCTGGGAGACAAAGCAGCTGTCACCCATTGTGAGGAGGGGAGATGCCACCCGTTCTTTGGCCATAAACCTGAGAGCCCACAGTGAACTGCTTAATCGGTTCTATCCCAGTTATAACACACTCCCCTTGGAATGAAGTTGCCCTCTTAGATAGTCATTCATTTGGCTATGCCCATGGGTGACAGGGAGGAGAGGAGAGTGAACCCCTGTGTGGCGGCATGCTGGTGTGGGTCACCTTTTGGAGTTACTGAGGTGGAGCAGCCTAGCCCCGGCCTGGTGACATCTGCTCCCTGTGCAGCTGTGGAGGTGTGCGGTGGGTTACCAGGTCTCGGTGCTGGCAGGACACGGAACTCCTGCCTGAACGGATAAACAGAGAACACCTATTCAGCCATTTAGAGAGAAAATATTTTTGAAACTAAATAATGCATTTTTAGTATTTCCCTATGTATTTGGTTTGTGACTTAACTCTTCAAACAGGAAGTGGATTTATAGCAGGATGATTAAGGCCCTGTCCAGTCCAGGGTCTCCTAGCCCAGGTTGTCAGGCCCTGAGTCTCTCCAGCCCGAGGCAGAGGGTTCTGCAGATGAAACCCCAATAACAGTGCACAGCAGTGATTCATTAAGGCAGCGAGCCACAGGGTCTGGGGAACTCGGGTCCAGAATTTTAATGAAGACACACTCCTGGTTAAAATGCCGATACTAAAAACACCCCAATAAAATTCAAAGTCTAGCACACACAATGTTACAATTATTTTTCTACATCGGAAAAAGGACCTTTGAGGGTGGCCAATTGGATCATCTAATTTTTTAGAGGAAGCTGCCGTGTGGGGAGTTTTCCTGAAGAATGTGAGCAAAGGCCGATTTCTGGCATAAAAACAGCTCTGTTCTTATTCAAGTTCAAGCAAGAAGGCTGGCCATTTCTCAGCACTCACGAGACAACGAGAATGACTGAAATGGTCGCTTTTCGGGGAATAAAGTTTTATTCTAACCTAGTTTCCCCACTTCTCAGAATTGATCAACATCTAACAGAGACTGGTGCTGGGAGAGGCTGTGAGGGAACCAGTTAAGGCCTTCCTGTTTTTTTGAGTCATAATCTGAATGTCCAACCAGGGACTTCTCTGACCCGTGGGGTGTGCTGGAGGAAATGGATGAAGTTATGCCTGCTGGGTACCCAACCCTCAGGCTCAGTGGCTGACAGGCATCCCTTCCTCCAAAAGGACACAGCTCCAGCCAGGAAGCGTGTCTTCCCAAGTTCAATGTGAACTGCATTCACCTGCCCTCTGCTGAGTGCTGCTGTGCAGTGACCGACCTGCACCCCCATCCCTGGAAACACCATCCCCCGAGAGAGACTGAGACACAGGTATCAGGGTTAGTCAGTATAGAATATTATAAGCTATGAAAAGGGAGGTAGAGGATTAGACACAAGCATCAGATTTAGTCAGGGTGGAATATTATGCAGCTATGAAGAAGGAGGTTGAAGGTGGATGTTTATTGAAAAAGACAATGCTGTAAGTAATAGCACAAAAGGAAGCAGCAGGATCCGACCAGGGCACACTGCATATGCCAACACGGACACCCTGAAGGAGGCAGGAAAGGCATGAAGCAACATTTTAACTGTCCTCTTCCCTAGGAGATGGGATGGCAGATGGGTATTCCCTCTCATTCCATCTTTAAGTTGCTTCATGTAAAACTTTGTAATTAAAACATCCACAGCCCATTCTTCTTCTTCAGAGTGCTACTTCCTATCAAGTCAGCACAAACACCGAAGTAAGGAACTCTGAGCCCTTGTTCCCACCTGGAAGTGTGGGGGAAGCTTCCTGTGAGTCTCTCATCAGCTGTTCCGTATGTAACCTTGACTTGTTTCTGTTTAAAGGCACCTTATTTAATATGTACTTCTCATAAATAACTAATTATATACCGTGTTTCTTTACAATAAAATGTTCGCTAAGAAAGATCAAACACTTGGATGACCCTGGGAAACAGTGACCATACATTTCTCTGGCTTTTAGTTTAGCCTCACAACAATGTCTTTGGCACATCTTTAAAAATCAGTCATCATCTCACAAATTCGCAAATGTAGCTGATTTTCCATTCTCCACCGCTCTCGAGCATGCTAGGTGTCCCTGAGCCCTTCCCAGAGCAGCTCCAGTACACAGGAGTTCCTCCTCGGTTTGCTCCATGCTGGGCATCCTCACTCCCTGACACTGACCCAGCACCAGCACATAGGCCTGGCAAAGCACACCTAATGCACGTCTGCTCCGTAAGGCACTGCACAGCCCTCTCGAGCTCAGGGACCCTACTTCCCCAGTATATCAGCACTGCACTTGGGGCATGTGAAATCACTCCCAAAAGCACAAAAATGCAAAGCAATCCCCCCAGCGTAGCTCTCTGTGGACCTCACCTGGGTACATGCTCATTCCTGGCTCTGCACCTGACTGCCGGAGTGCATGAGTGGTGAGGTTACAGTCAGAAACACATTTTAGCGAAAAGGTATAAATTTGCAAATGTGTAGTCTTCGAATGAAAGGTATCGGCAGCAATTAAAACTGAACAGATCATAATTTTTTAAAATATATTTTTATTGATTTCAGAGAGGAAGGGAGAGGGAGAGGACAATAGAAACAATAATGAGAGAGAATCATCGATCAGCTGCCTCCTGCACGCCTCCTACTGGAGACTGAGCCTGCAACCAGGCATGTGCCCTTGACCAGAATCAAACCTGGGACCCCTCAGTCCGAAGGCCCATGCCTTATCCACTGAACCAAACCAGCTAGGGCCAGATCAGGTTCTTATTGGATTTGTCGTCTGCCCAAGAAGGGCCATTCTGATGATATTTCTGATCATCTCCATATATCATGTGGATCCCAATCCACCACACCGGCAGTTCCTGAATGGAGGGCTGGTGTGCTGTCCACTAGGGAGTCGTAACCCATAAAATTTAATGACGTTTAATATGTTTTATGTTAGAGAGCAGTAATTTTCAATCGAAATCATTAGGTCTGGGTTTTATTTTTCTGAGTGAAATTTTGCGCATAAAGCGCTGAATTGAAGCAAGATGGGCTGAAACCCGAGTGCAGCCTGATGACAGAGGGGCCTCTGGGGGAGCTTCACATTTGGGGGGATCACATTTCACTTCCCTTGGCTGCGACCCCACCCAGCACCTGGGAAAATAGCCCCCCTTCTCCCACCAGGCAGCCCTGCCTGCCCAAGGGCTGCAGAAAGAGCTTTAATTTAATTAACAGAAAACAGCATCAATAAACATTAGCTCAGGGAGATTGTCAAGGTGACGCCAACGCCTCAGGCGACAGCTGTTCGGGACACACCCAGTGTTGGGCTCTGGCGGGCAAGCTCCCTGACTTGGTGCCTCTCTTGTGTGGTCCTCTGCAACCTCCATCCACCTGTCCCAGTCCAGACTCCACCTGGTTGCTGGGAGAATTACTCCCACCCCTCACCCCATCACAGAAGGCAGAGGAACCCCAGCAAGCACAGCCTCCTCTTCCTTACATCCTCCCTAATTCTGCCTTGCCCAGGACAGCTGACACAACCAGAAGTCTCTAGCAAGCACCATACATATAAAAAGGAAGGTAACACATTTGTCAGCAAAATGCTTCTTGCAGATCTTGGCTTAATTGTGACAAGCTTCCTGCTGACCAGAGCTGAGGGGGTTTGGTGATGGCAGGAAGGTGAGGTTTCACTATTGTCAGCTCCAGTGTGAGAGCAAGGGGGTGGCCTGGACTTTGGGTCTACTCCAACTGCCTGAGGCACAGGCAGGAGAGTGGGAACAGCTCCTTAGGAATGAATGCAGTCCAGCTGCCTTCCCATAGGGGCTCCATCTCCCCAGGATGTGTCCATGGAGGTTCTTGGAAGCCCCAAGGTGCTACTCTCACGTGGTGGCTTACTGTTGTCAAAGACATTCTGCACAGGGACCTGGAAGTGAGTCTTCCAGCTCATTATTGCTATTTAATGGCAATTCTGGCGTTTTTCTCCCTCTAACAGCTGACATTGGCTCACACAAGTGGTTGTAATATATTAAAAAAACATTATGAGAAAAGCCACAGAGAGCCGGAGCGCTGCATGGCTGTGCCTATGAAAACAGCAGCCCTGTGTGACTCCTTTGGCTCAGACACCAGCGCGTCACAGAGGCAGTGCTTGGGATGCCTGTAAGGGTACGTGTTCCAGAAACAACAAGCCCAATCCACTTGACACATTGGGACGTGGTGGGAATGTAACCAAGCAACTTTGTGAGTGTGAGATGGCCGAGCAGCTGAGCTTCTGTCACTGTTCCTGTGGCACCCAAAAAGCACAGTCTTTCTAAGCCACGCTGAGCAGGTGGCCTGCAGGGCTGCATGGCCAGGAGGGCCAGGTGCCCCGGGGCAGCTGCAGAATGGTTGGGAGTGGGCACAGAGGCACCCACCTGCTCTGCAAGGAGGTGCCATCCCATCAGAGAACATGGCTCCAATGTCTACCTGCACGACCCTCTCCTCCTAACTCCAGACGTCATGAAGACACAAAAACACTTTCCTGGTGATTGACTCACTGAGAAATGAACTAGATATACATATAACACATAATATATGTTCTATATTCCAGGCACATGTGTGTGCCTGCACCCAGCCCTTCCCTCTGAGACGGGCTTTGCATCGTGGCTCCCCTGCCCACTGTCTGCTACCCCTGCAGCCTCTACCAGGCAGGGCCACAGGCTTAGGTGTCAGGGAGCAGGGACTCAGAGCCCCAGCTCTTGTGGGAAGGCCTTTGTGGTTCAAGGGCAGGAAACTGTGGGATTGAAATTGGCTGGGTGTTCAGAATAGAGGGTGACATGTCAATGTGAGCCTTCCATGCATGTGAGCCTTCCTGAGGAGACCAAGGGAAAGCCTGGCCTGCAGGCTACAGCTGGTGACCCTGCTGGGCATTGTGGGGGTGTCCAGGTGGCCATGGGGCTGTAAGGGGGGTTTGGACTTATCGGCATGTACACACAGGGTAGGATGGCTCAGGGTTAATACTTTCTGTGTTTGTCACACACACACATAGCTTAAGCCTGGAACTTCCAACATTTAGACAGGGGCATTGATCTGGCATTGCCCCAACCAGGAAGAGAATTATACACAGAGAAACCAGAGGACGACTATATGAATGTTTTTGCTCCAAATTAAAAATGAGGGGCATAATTGGGGAGTGCTGGAGAATAGTGGTCCTTGTCTCTGTCCCCTCTCCTCCTCACAGAGTCCAGATAAGTGCCTCTAAGGATGAGGTGAGGAGAGAGCATCTCTTCTAGCGGAGTCCCTGCTGCAGTGGGCAGAAATAAGAATCCAGTGAGGTCAGGGGGTGCTGGGCTGGAAAGATCCCTGTTTTTTTTTTCCGAGGGGTGGTGGGTAGGGAGCAGGGCTCAGAGAGAAGTCAGGAATGGAAGCCAGGGGGAGCCGGATGAGTCCTACTGATTCCTCCGTTTTGGAGACAGGGAACTATATGAGTAGAGAATTTGGAGACTTGGTTGAGGCCACTCAGGTGGGCAGGGCAGAGTGGACTAAGTCAGGCCTGCTTCACTGTGATGCCTGGGATGGGGGGAGACTTCAGTTCTGGTTGTGGAGTGTAGAGAGGGGAGAGGGGAGAGGGGAGCAGGGAAGGGGAGGAGATGAGGGGAGGGAGAGGAAAAGGGAGGGGAGGGAAGGGGAGAAGGCAAGAAGAAGAGAGGAGATGGGAGAAGGGAAGGGGAGGAGAACAGAAGGGAGAAGAGAAGGAAAAAGAGAAGGGGAGGAAAAGAGGGGAGGAGAGGAGATGGGAGAAGGTAAGGGGAGAAAGGGAGATGGGAGAAGAAGAGAAGGGAGGGGAGAGGAACTTTTTTCTGCCAAGGGCCATTTGAATATTTATAACATAATTTTCAGGCCACACAAAATTACCGGCTTAAAAATTGGCCTGCTATATTTGGTCAAACATTGAATGAACTCACCCCTAATGTCTTGCAGCCAGACCAAATGACCTCATGGGTCTGGACGGCCCTCACCCCTGGACTACATTTATGTGTCCCCACACTCTGAAAGGCATGCTCAGAGGACTGAGCTGGGGCAGGGCCAGGGTCAGCAGTGAGGCCTGGCCAGGATGGAGCAGTGGGGAGGCTTGGGACAGGAGCAGGGCCTTCTGTCTAATACTCACATTTCTCTCGTTGATAACAACAGACTCCAGGTACCTCCTGCCCATCGTGAAGGGAAACTTCCCTGTCTCTGCCCTTTTCCCCTGGAACGTGGGGAAAATCCTTTTCATTAAGCTTCCACAAGACAAACATGTGAGCAAAATCCCTGGGCACTGGGAGCAGGTGTGGGCTCCTCGCAAATGCTAACACACTCTCAGGTTTGAACAAGGTGTCTGCATTCATCTGGTGCCGACATCATAAAAAAAATTCTTATCTCCCCTCAGAGGGTCCCTTCACCCAACACTGTCTCTCAGGGGAAGGTGTCTCCACCCCGCAGCAGATTGGGTTGGGAAGGACACCTTTAATCAGCTCCATCACTAGAGGGTCCAGATTAAAAGGAAGGGCGCCAGCATATTGAAGGTGAGAGGATGTTAACACGCTGTGGATTAGCATTCAGGCCTCTGATCTTTCAGGGGAGGGCTCTGGACATGAAGGTTCACAGCTTCCTGTCCTGCTGTCCTATCCTGCCTCCTGGGAGAGCAGGAAGAGAAGGCGAAATGCCTGAGATGGGACGTGTGAGCCTTGGGGTGCAGCAGAGGGATAGTTAGCATCTCCCAAATTTCAAACTGAATGGCATCAATTTGAGGATTTGTCACCAAGAAAAACTGCTCTTTAGTGTGGACACAAGAGGACCTCTGAGCCTGCCTACACTGAGCAGCGATTCCAACTCCCAGCGTCCTGTGGACATCTCAGCTGAGAGGACATGAGAAAAAAACAAGGTTGTAATTCTGAGGATGTTTTTCCTAACCTTTTTGTATAAGGGTCCAGTTTCTTCCTTGAACATCAGGAAATAAAATGTCATTTTAAAAAGGGAGCGTGGCATGCAGTCTCTAAATTAGGCACTTTGTTCCGGCTGCCAGGCATTTCAGAAGTATTTGTTTCCTGAGAAAGTGAATGAAGATGAAACAAAACCGCTGTATTTAAGGGCAGATTGAAGAGTCCCTTTGAAGTCCCATCTGGGGAGGGCAGCAGCAAGCCTGGTGTCCTGCCCCCATCCCTGCTGCCTTTATCCTTGGCTTTCCCTTCCCTGACGGGCGGGCTCTGCCTCCGAGGGTCTCCTGTCTCTCTAGATAAAATGCAGAAAGCTGCTCTTGGGGGGCGGGGGGTGTTTGATGAAGGAGGAAATAACTAGAAAACCAGTTCTGCCGACAGCACTTAGCAATACCTGCATTCGCTTTCCTGAGGTGGAGATTCTCTCTGGCAAAGTCGGCATCTCGGGTCGGGTGTGTGGGTTAGACCCGCGTGCCTGCAGAGAGGATGGTATTTGCTGGATAATTAAGTTTGTTTTCAAAGTCTCTGCACATGTCAGTGTTGACAGTCAGAAGGAATGAAGTTAGGCAGGTGGTATCACTTGGCCAGGTGGTCTTTGTTGATGCAGTACTTTTGTTACCTGATAATTAAGCCAGGCCAGCTGAAGGCCTGGCTGTCCCCTTGCCCCGGCCCGTCTCATGCTGTCCTGGCCACCTGGCCCTCCCTTCCCAACGTGCACCTGTCTAAATCCCGCGGTTCTTCAAGGCCCAGTGCCGATGGGACCCCAGCGATCATATGTCACTCACACAGCGGTTGACGCCATTGGCCCTCCCCTTTTGAAGTGCCCTCATTCACTTTTCGTAATGCATTCCTGTGGGTTTGCTCCCCCTTTGTGGATATAAATTATATAAGTGCCTTATTTATTTAGAAGGCCCTTCTTTAGACAGAGATTATGTCAATATTCATTTTGTTGTTTGTTTTTGTCAACTAATTGATTGGCCTGCCTTTTACTTGGGTGTGGTTTAAGGTGGACATCTACCTTTGTTTTATTTTTTAACCAAGGAACAAGCTCTCCTGGTGCTTTTGGTAATGAATTGGCCTGACTTTTACCAAGCTGGGTGCATTTCTCTGCCAGTATCAGGTTCCCAGTCACACTAAAGTCTGTGCCAAATCAGCCTCTGTCTACCTGAATCAGTCCTGCGGGCTTTTAATCACCTTGGCTCCTGACGGATCTGTCCACATAGTGTTGACGGCAACTTCTTTTCAGAGTTTGACAAATTGCTGATTGATCTTCTCGAATTCCCCGGCATAGTTAATTTTGCAGCTGAGTGAGTGAGTGAGTTCCACCTGCATCACAGGGGGTTTGAGGGGCAGAGCAGAGGAGCCGCTCTTGTTTCTACCCGGGAACCTCCCTTCCAGGATCTGGCTTCTCTTTCCTGTCTCCCTAAAGGCTTCCTCTGTCCTCTGCTCCCTGTGGGCCAGCGCTCTGCCCTCCTCATTTTCATCTGCTTTGGTTCTCCTGTTTGCTGTTACCCTGTCCCGTAGGCAGACACACCTGTGTGTAAACTCGATCTCAAGTCCTGCGTGTCCTGTCAGTCAGTGCATCCATCACGACACACCCTCTCCTTTCTGGTGTTTCTTCTACAATTCCAGGCCCACATCTCGCCTCATGTCAGGCTGGCACCGAGTCTGCCTGCAGAACTCCATCTGTCTCTCCCTTCCGGCCTTTCCTTTGTGCCCCTGCTAGCACCCCACCTCATCGTTCCATTACTGCCCTTGTTTCTTGGATGGTCCCTGTTGTTTCTCACTGTATTGTCCCATGTCACCTGTCCACGGCGTCCAGCCCCTTGATGGAAGCCACAGCTTCAGAAGTGGGACACGAGGTTTTTCACCATACTTCCTTGTGGAGCCCAGATGCTGTTCAAACTCTCTCTCTCTCTCTCTCTCTCTCTCTCTCTCTCTCTCTCTCTCTCTCTCTCTGTCACACACACACACACACACAGAGAGAGAGAGAGAGAGAGAGAGAGTAAACATAAACATAAAACCAAAACAAGCATCACAAAACAGCAGTTCTTACCGCATGCACCGTCCCCTGGCATTTCTGTTCTATTAGCAGCCATGCTGCACACACTTTATAAAACACTCACTAGAGTGGCAGGTGAGATAGACTCTCTGGCTCTGTTACCTGCCCTCGGTCATCACTTCTGCACGAGGACTTAATCTCCAGCGAACACAGACCACAATACTCCTTCCAGAGATATCACATATGGGTAGATGTTCTAATATTCATCCTCGGCATATACCACCTCAGCTAACATTCCAGCTGGGAACCTTAGTGCCATCATGGCCCCAGCTCCAAGACCCCATGGGGAGTCTTTCCTACTGCCTTGTCCTCTAGTATCCCCAATTACCTTCTTCATTAACAGCCTAAACTTTATTTTTAAATTAAAATAATGCACATTGTAATAATTGTCAGAGTAATTGTTGGCCGTTGGCCATTGTGACATACAGAATCCCCCATGGCCTCTGTCTCCATGCCTTGTACAGAGCTCCAAACCGCTTGGGATTTCCCGAGCAATACCATTGTCTCTGCTATTCACAGGGACACCTTTAGGCCATACCTGAATTTATGCTGATGAGATGGAGTCATAGATCATTTAAAGGAGGAGCTGTCCAGGCCTGAAAGACCATGCATGTGATAGGAGGCCTGGAACTTGATCTATCACACACCTAGACCTCTGGGGCGGGGAGAGAGCTAGAGAGTGTGTTCAACCCTGTGGCCAATGAGGTATCTATCATTTGTAGGTGATAACACCCCCAATAAAAACTCTGACCTGGAGGTGTGAGGGAGCTTCCTGGTTGGTGAATGCTTCGATGTGTTGGGAAGAGGACCAGCCTGGATTCTGGGAGGAGTGGCCATGGGAGCTCTGGCTTCCCCTCCCAGACTTCACCCTGTGCTTCTTTCTTTCTGGCTTTAATTAGTATTCTTTAAAATGAAACTGTAATCATGAGTACAATGGACCCTTGAACACCGCAGGGGTGCTGACCCATTATGCTGTTGAAAATTCATGTGTAACTTTTAATTCCCTCCAAACTTAATGATTACTAGCCCATGTGGACCAGAAGTCTTCCTGATAACACCACCATGTGTGTGTGGTGTGTGTTATATACTGCATTTTCACATAAAGTGAGCTAGAGAAAAGAACATGTTAAGAACACCACAAGGAAGAGAAAATACATTTAAAGTACTGAGGATATTTATTGCTACCGTAAGTTTACACATAGTCTATTTTAGGCTGCATGGTCTGCTTTCAAGTTTCTTCAAATTGTCGATTGGAAAACATCTGCGTATAAATGGACCCTTGTGTTCTAAACCATGTTGTTCAAGAGTGAGTGCTTTCCTGAGTTCTAGCAAATCATCAAATACGAGGTGGTAGTCATGGCGACCCCCAAATTCAGGTGGGACATAAGTTGGGGTATCCTCAGAATCCCATTGACCAGTAGTGCCTGGAATGAGGGCAGTCTTGTGGGGAACTTGCCCTTTAACTTGTGGGATCTGATGCTGACTCTGGGTGTCAGAATTGAATTGAACGGTGGGACACCAGTTGGTGTCAGAGAATTGGTTAGAACTGCAGACGTGACAATCCCCCAGAATGTTAATAGACACAGTGCTTCCAGGTCTCATAGATCAGATGCTCTGGGTCCGGGAATCCTCGTTTTTAAGAAGCATGCAGTGATGCTTCTACATATTAAAATTTGAGAGCCAGGGTCCTACTTCGTAAAGCAGATTTGTGAAACATAAGCAAGTAGAATGAAATGGAAAGTAAATCAACCCTAATCCCATGAGAAAAACATCTCAGTGTGTTCTTTCACCTTCCCACGGAAACTGATTTTATTACGGATTTGATCACACCATGTATTCAGCTTTGGGTTCTGCTTTTCCACTTAACATTCTGTCACATCAGACATACATCCCTGGCTGTGGTATACTCTTTTAAAATATTAGTAATCACTTTTGCAAAAGAGTGTGTTTCCTTAACCACGTGTCTCTTTGGGGGGCATTTATAACACGGCCCATTTGTCACTGTTGTGAATTATGTCGTGATGAAAATCCTTCTCTCTGAAGCTTTCCTGGTATTTGTTTTCACTGCCTCGGGATCCCCAGTGGTTAGAGGACTTAGTCTGTCACCGCAGATGGTCCCCGGCTCAGGGGCAGCACTGTCCATTGGTAACTTTAAGGTCCCTTTTCTGGCAACCATGTTTATTTTCACAAGCTTTGCTAACTTGATAGGTCAAATGGTATGTAATTATTTTAATTGCATTTATCCATCCTCAGTGCTGTGGGAAATTTCCCCAAGTGTTTGTTTACTAATTGCATTTCCTTTTGTGACTTCTTGGTCCATGACCCCCACCCCTTTTTCTCCCAGGGGTGTTTTGCTGTGAAATTAACCCTCTGTCTGTATATTTACCACAATTACCTTTTCTTTACCCATTCACTCTGAGGTCCTGGTTATGGTTTTGATATACTGACATTTAACAATGGAACTAGTCAGAATCTGGCAACTTTTCCTTTGTCTTTTCTTTTGTTGCTTCAAAATATGAAAGCTCCTCCTTCTCAAGAGATTTGATGTGTGCTTTCTTGTAGCTTTGCTGCTTTTTAAAAAACCTGATGGTTAAATATTCCCTCCTTGAATCTATCTCAAATACATCTTGGTATATGAGAGGAAGTAATCTAACAAATTATTCTTTTAATGTTATTGTTCAAAAAACATGTTTTGAAGGTTCTTTCCCTCTGATGATCTGGGAAAGTTGCTTTATGGTCCTGGCCACTTTGTAGGACACCTGTCTGTTTACAGCATGACCCTAGGGTAGGGCTTCATTGTGGTCGGTGGTGTAATCCCGAGATAAGCAGAGCACAAGGGCCTTCTGGGAAGGATTTGAACACGAATTTAAAAGTATGTGTATGAGAGCCTGCGAGCCGGCTCCTCCGAAGGGCCATGATGCATGGATCCAGAGAACCACCCTGATCTTAGCACTTCATGCCCTCATAGAATTAATCACATTTATTCATTCCTTCATATTTATTCACATGAGGTTCTTCCCCAGGAGCATCTCGGTCCATTGGTATGACTTGTCTCTAAGCTGTTATGTGAAATGGGTACGTATTTTTAAAAGCCCTCTTTTCCACAAATGGAGGGAAGTAATAAGGTCTTGGAGTCTGCCTGTGATTTCATTTTCTCACATACTGTTTGTGGGTGAGAAAAACATGCTTTCAGAAGCACCAAGGCCCCAAACTGCACTTGCAGCCTGCTCACCAGACCTGTGGACAAGCTCCTCATTTCCACCTTCGCCCACCTGGTCTCACACTGCTTCGTGCCCCCAGCCCTGAGTCTCTTGCATGGACTCCCTTTCAGCCTTTGATTGGTGAGATTCCCAAGCCTGACTAGACAAGGTCGGGTTTTTCATTTCTCTTCTTTGCTAAGGCCAGAAACACAGAGACGCCTGCATCTCTCCCTAACCCTGGCCAGCTGTTCATGAGGAACCTCTAAAGGCTGGTGTCTCCGGAAGATTGCAGGGTCTGGCCCTTCTCTGCCCACTTATGACCTGCAAACAACCCTGTTCAATGGTGGCTGATGGCAGGGCCTGGGCGGAGGCGAGTGACAGGCCGCAGCCCTCACTCTCAGGGTCTCCAGAGTGCACTGTCTGATATGAATGTGCCCAGTTTAACCTGATCTTCCTCTGACGTGTCCTCTGAGTCTGGGTCCCTCTCACTGTCAAAGTCGCCAATGGCTTCAGTCAGCCCTCTGTTACCATCAGCGCAACCTGACTCTGTAACAGGCAGGTTGTCCAGGGCTGAGTACAGAGAGGACACCCCCCACCCCAGGCACTGAATCCGAGTTTGAAGGTACAGAGTGTATTTTGAAAAAAACAAACAAACAAAAAAACACGTTCTGTGTTTAAAGTTAGGATATTGAAATAAATTGCAAATTGTTTTGGCAACACAGATTGTAAGAGCAAGATTGAGAGAAGTGCTCTGGCTGATGGAGAGTGGCAGGTGCCTGCACAGGTGTGGGGAGGACTGTGTACACCCCAAAGTCTGAGTGACCGAGACCTGGGGCAGCACATGCTTGTCACATTTATCAGAAGAGGATGGGGATGAGAAAGACCGAGGGGGCATTACCTTAGCTAATCTCCCTGTCTTTGTGTCTTTGTTCATTCATGTATTAGTTATTGCAATGATCAATTATTGCAAATGTAGCTGAGTGCCTACGTTATTCCAGAAACTGCTAGGATTAGGAACACAGAGATTGACAAGTCATGGGCTGTGTCCGAGGGGAGGCACCATCTAGTGATCTGTTGCAGGTCCAGTACAGTGTGATGAGGGCCGAATCACAGAGGCTGGGGTGGGCTCCTAACCAGGTGGGTACGTCTGAAAGCTTCCTGACGGCCCAAGCCGGGCCCTGAAGGATGTGCAGTGTTAGAACGTGGAAAGGATGGTGAGTGGGGTTTCCCAGGAAGTCTGCAGCCTGAGGCAAGGAGACAAGGGCACAGAGAGTGAAAAGGCACTTATTCAGGGAAGGAGGGGGTAGGGAGAGTCCGGCTCTTCCTGCTCTGCCAAGAAGTGTGGAGTCCCGAAGTCTCCGGTGACTGTGGCTGTAATTGGTATTGTCTGTACTTTAGTTTTTGTCATTTCGGCCAATGAACGGGCTCCCGCTCAGACTGCTACCCTCTCACTCCCCAGTGCTCCTCGGGGCCTGACTGGTCCTTCTGGTGGGGAGGTCACCCCCTCCTCAAGAGTGTTTCCCCAGGATGGCCATAGGCATGCAGCCTTGACCTGGTGCCCTGCATCAGCATAGCTTCCTGCACACGGCAGGCTCAGGAAGAGTAGGGCTGCTCTGAATTCTTCACGTGAACTAGCTTCCTTGCCCTGCTATGGGAATGTACTCAAGGCAGAGAGAGCACTTGAGACAACAGGAACCCTTTTACGCATACTTTCAACTTATTTTAGGCAGATTGATTGTGGTATAATTGACACAGAAACGGCACGTATTGGAAGTGTGCATTTGATAACTGGTGAAAATTTCACACACCCGTGAAGCCACGACCACACTCGACGTGGAGCCATGTCCACCGCCTCTGGAGGCTCTCCCGGGTCCTTTCTCATCCCTCCCTGGCTCCCGTGCCTGCTCCTCTGTCCCCAGGGAACCACTCATCCTGCTTCTGTCACTACAGACTTCTTGGCATTGTCTTAGCCTGGAGGGAAATGGGATCCCATAGTAACACTAGTTTTCGTCTTGCACTGTTCACATGGCATCTTTACTTTGAGGTTCGTCTAGGCCAGTGGTTGGCAAAACCCAGCTAGCGAGCCACGTGTGGCTCTTTGGCCCCTTGAGTGTGGCTCTTCCACAAAATACCACGTGCCGGCACCCACGTATAGTGCGATTGAAACTTTGTGGCCCAAGCGCAGAAGTCATTTTTCGGCCTGGATGAGTCTATTTTGAAGAAGTGGCATTAGAACACTCAAGGGGCCAAAGAGCCGCATGTGGCTCGCAAGCCGCGGTTTGACGACCACTGGTCTAGGCTAACGGATCAAGATCATTGGATTCTTTCCCTGTTATTGCCGAGTGGTGATCTGATGCGCAGACCCCACAGTTCCTTTCTCCATTCACCTGTTGATATACTGGGCTGCTTCCAGCTGCTGGTTTTTACCAATGATGCTGCCGGGAGCATCTGTGTACACATCTTGCATGGATATTGCCTTTTCCTCTCTTGGGTAAATACCCAGGAGTGAAATGCCTGCATCACAGCAGGTGCACGTATAGCTCTTAAGGAAACCATTAGACTGTCTCCAAGGTGGTGGAGGTGGGTACACTCCCCAGTCACATATCCACACTCTGGTCACTCCCCAGTTTGCAGGCGTTCTTGGCTGAGCACACACCTGTGCCATTACCTAAGGCTGATGCTGACAAATTCCTAAGGGACTGCGATTTCTCAGGCACTGAAAGGCCTGGGGATGGAAGGGTGGATAATATTCCAGTGATTACTCGTGGGTGCACCCTGCCACGGCCCCAAGCAGGGGGACAGCACCGTTCCTCATGCTCCTGCCTCCCAGCCCTGCAGCAAGATGAGGCGTTACATCCGTCTTTAATCTTCCCCAGTCTAATAAGCAAAAATACATCTGGTTTTAAGTTTGAATTTCTTTGTGTATTAACAAAGCTAAATATTTTCAGTGACTGCTGGTCATGTGAATTTATTATTCTATGAGTAACACGCTGTCATGTTTTAAATTGTTTCGAGAAGGTTCCCATCTTATTAGGGGTTCCAATTATTTGTCATACAGGCTGAGACTATTCCCAATGTGCTATTTTATGTTTAAATATGGTAACAGGTTATTTTAACTTATAGATATGTGTTACTTCCAGGTTTGAACAGGTCAATTATAGGCTCCTTCATGGATTCTGATCGGAGTATTATGCTTACAGAGGCCCAACCAGTTCCAGATTTTTTTTCCACTTACATTTTCTTGTAGCTATTTAAATTTTTTTTATTATTTTATGATTTCATTTTAAAAGAATCTTTCCATCTTTAATCCAGCTGGAATATATTTGGCCCATCAGCTGAGATAAGGATCTAAACCAAACAGTTACCAGTTATGTCATCGCCATATTAACTAATTCAGCCTTTCAACAGTTATTTGCAATGCCATCCAGGTAGGAGGGGAAATTAGCACTCTCTTATTTGGGTGACTTGATGGCTATCTTCAAATACGTGGAGGCCCTGATGTGGAAAGAGGAGCAGACAGGCTCCATGTGGGTGGAGAACAGAGCAGAGCATGGGGTAGTGGGAGGAGGGGAGGGGGACAATCCCAGGAGCTGGGCAGGGGAGAGGTGGAGAGCACAAGAGCCCATATGTTCCCCAGGAGGCACCAAGAGAATGGAGCCGAAACGGCCACCTTGGTAAGGTCACCTCCATTCTAGAACTGACCGAAAGAGGTCCCCTTGCCATCCAGGAGGACTTCCCCACCTGGCTTGAGAGTCCCTGACCTGTCAGTCCCAGGCAAACCAGGAATCAGAAAATTCCCTTCCCATCCTCGGGATTAGACACAGAGAAACCCAGGGCTGGCAAGGCTGCAATAAGTCAGACAAGCAGACCTTTCTGACGTGGTCACACAGAGGCAGCGACCCTTGTGTCCCTGGCCTCAGATCCCAGCGGGCACCCTAGCCAGCTCAGCCCTGTGTGAGAACCAGTGGACAGACCCAGGCAGGGTGCCCTCTCCCCTGGTGTCTGGGAAACTATTTGCTCTATTTATTTTGGGTTAAAACATTGCATTTTATTTGTGTGTAGTTGTTTAGCAACAGAGAAAAATTAGGAAGTCTAAACTTAACAAATGCTAAATATATCATTGTTCCACGAAAAGCTGACGTTTATTTGCCCACCTGGCAGGAAAGTGCAAGCAAGAATATCCCCAGGGCCCACAGGCAAAGAAATGGCCTCGCTTTTCTCACTGGAAGCATTTCTGGGCTGGAGCCTGGCATTTGCTACGTTCATGCAATGGGGTCAGTTATCCCGTCTATGTAGAGGGCATGACCTTGGGTCCCTAAATGTTCCAAAGATGAGGCAATATCCTCTTAGTTGGTGTTCTCAGTGAAAACCAAGTGGCTGAGGCTGATGTTTTTCTGAGAAATACAACAGCCCCAGACCTGCTCCTCAGGTCCCCTGTAAGGGCACGGCCCATGGGCCAGCTGAGACCTGAGGTCATAGGAGTCACTCTGAGCCTTCAGCAAGGCCCACGTGCCCATAGGTGGCCAAGACAGAAAGTACGGGTAGAAGGGCCTGGAACTTGGTAAAGAGGAGCACTCCCCAGCACAACCCCGAGTACCCACCATGGGGCACTGGGGAGGAGACCAGGAGATGGGACCCTACTTTGGAGGTCTACCCTAACTTGTGTGGATGGTTATATTCACCAGTCATGACCAATGTTGCTCTCAACCCTCTGGGGCAGGGGTGGTTCGGGGGTGGGCTGAGGGTGGAGAGGGATTAACATGGACCATATTGGTTAGGAACATGGGCCCAGAGGTGAGTCTGCATCCCACTCTACTGCTAATTCGCCAGGTGTGAGGTGGGCAGACTGCTTGGCCTTTCTGGGTGCCGGCTTCCATTCCCCTCACCTGTGAAATGGGCTGATCCTAGCAGCTCTGCCACAGGCCTGCTGAGACAATTAAATACCTTGTACATCTCCCGGGCACACACCCTACCATCTATGGGTGTGTATTTGCATGTTTCATGGTAGTATTCATTCTAAACATGTACAGGTGCCGGTAGGAAACCAGGCAGTGACTTTGATCTCAGGAGCCTAACATTGTCTTTGGGGAGTGACCTCATGGGGCTCCATCTTCAGGGATGGCAGGGACATCAAATCACACTCACTGGCTTTAGTGTCCTGAAAACAAGTAAATATTCATAGTTAATGTTTTCCTGAATTTTTCTTCCATTTCCCACTTGGACTCAGCTTTTGAAGGAAATAGGTGTCTAGGTTAGACCCTAAATGACATGGTGTAGGAACATGTATTTTGCTTCAGAGACAAAGAGAAACAGAGATGGGGACTGGCCCTCAGCAGACTGCAGAGGAGTAGCCTTGTGAGTGTGTGTCTGTATTCTCAACACTAGGCATGAATTTAGTCCTTAGCACATAGAAAAAATAAGGTTTGCTCTATTCCTAGGCAGGGAAAGCAGAATAATTTGTGGTGTGTGTGTGTGTGTGTGTGTGTGTTTTAATCTCCCTCTAGACTTCCTGAGATAGATTCCCAGGGACTTCAGAGATTAAGTTTCAATTTGCATAACAGCCCCAAAATATGCAGGTGTCAACCTCTGGAGAGGAAGCCTGCCTTGGTGGCCTGCAAGCCTATTGTTTAGACACTTTGTCCAGGCCTGGGCTCTGTGGTTGCAGATATCTCCCACTTGGATCCAATTTCGTTCCGTTTCTGCCTCCTCTCCCCTTCTGGCTGTCTCTGAACTTGGTCAGTTGCATCTGGTCCTTCCCCCCTCGTGACCTCAGCTCCCCTGCAAGGACGGTGGCTGGGACCTCCTCTAGTGTTGCTGGATAAACACAGGACATCCAGCAAAAATGGAATTTCAGGTCCTTGGGATGGACTTATACAAAAACGGGGATTTGTGTTTATCTGAAATTTACATTTAACTGACCTCTGATATTTTCATTTGCTGAATCTGGCAGCCTCTTTCTTGCTTTGAGCTACAATGGAGAATAGACCAGCTCTAGCCAAACCTCAGGACACAGTCTCCAGGCCCAGTTCCAAGGGGGACTCATTCCACCTTAAACCCACGGCCCACTTGTCTCTTTTCTTGTCCAGAGAAAGGACTGACCTAGACTACATTGGCCAGTCCACCAAGGTGGGAGTGAGACCAGCTTCACTTCTAGCAACATGGCTTGTTCCCCACTGTTCAACTCAGACCCAATATAAAACTGGCTCTGGCTCCAGCCTGGAAGACTGACTCATTTTTAGTAAGACTGCATGAGGTTTCAGACAGATGAGTTCAAGGTGTCTACATGGTTCAGGATTCAAATATCCTCAAGCCAGTGCTTTTTCAGACTGTTCTTCAGACATTAGGCCAGGTTTTCATCTCGCAGACAAGGATCTTTCCAAGGCTTACAATGTTCCCGCAAAGCTGTGCAATTGGCCCACAGAGAGAAGACCCGCCTGTGCAGACACGAGGTCTGGAAGGCTGCTACACCCAATGAAAGCAGAGGGAAGAGACTTACGAAAGAGTGTTTGCTCAGGGGTCTTCTCACTGGGAACACAAGTTACCGTAGAGCAACCAGGGGACTGAACGCCAAAGGAGGTTTCGGCCAAACACCCACCATGATCCCAAAATTCAAGTCAACAGGAGGGAGTAGAGCAAATGTGATTAATGCCAGTTACAGACACACCAGCACAGCCACACCTGCTGTGACATCTCAGGAATCAGCCTGGCCAGAGGCCTTCCAGGTGCATGTCTCACTGGAATCATTTATATTTGGACTGGTGCACAAAACGCAGACTTGAGACCAGATGCAGGGAAGCAGGCGAGAGGGGGTGTTGGATGGACTGGAGCCACATCAACTTCCTTGGTATCCACAGAAGTGTGCTAACACATTCACTGCTGCGGGCCTAGTCACACGTGGATTTATTCCTACTCCAGATGGGAGAAGTGGCTCTGGGGAGCCTTGTGTCTGTTCACAGATAACAGGTGGGTTCAGAATGATCCTGTTTGAATACCATGGTTTCCAGGTTTTCTTTAAAAACATGGGACCAGGGGGAAGATAAGCTCTTACCATTAAAGATAAATGGGGTCTTCATTCATCAGGTTAATGGCCCAGTTTCTAAGCTAGGAAGCACTTTGATGGGAGTTGGGATTCTGTTTAGTCAGAGGCGGCTGAGTCAGGACATTGAGGCCACCCTGCTTTCACACTGAAGCAGCTGTTCTACAGAATTTCACACGGAAAATACCTGCCACATGAACACTCAGGGACTCTGAAGGTTCCAGGAGGCCTGGGAATGCACAAAGAGTCCATGAACATGCCAAAGACTTGGGTGGCAATAGGGAGGGACAGGATTTCTCCAGCACCAGTTCCATTGGGATCTGCAAAGCAACTAAAGGCTTCAGTGGAGGCAGGTGTTTTAAAGACATCCCCTCCATCCCACCATCTGTGCTACCTGGGGAAGGTCCAAGGGAAACCCCACATGGAATCGACTGGGGCCGCTGTCTGGAGAACAACACCGTTCCCCTTCATCCCTTAATCCAGAGTCAGGAAAAGGTTCATCTCTGTGTTAGGAAAAATTGGCTCAGACATTATTCTGAGTCTGCAGCAGCCATACCACTTTGTTTCTGGCATTCAGAGCCGCACAGCTCTTTGCGGCCACCAGCACACAGGCAGGCTGGTGAGTAGGATCCCAGCACTGTGAAGGGAGAGATTTTGTTTCTTCCCTCTGAAAATGGGGCCATCACGCCTTCCTCTCAGGTTTGTATCAGGGTTGAGCTAGATAGTTTATATCAAATGCCTGGCCCTGGGGAGTTCAGTAAATACGCAGGAACTGTTAGAATCCAGAGACAAAGGTCACTCACTGTTGACTGGGGGATGAGCAGAGGGGATTCAGGACTCAACAGGCTAGATAATAGACATTCAGAAAGGAGGTGACAATGGGGTGACAAAAGGGATGACAAGGCCCTGTGGCAGGCCCAATCACAGGGCAGTGAGGGAGCAGTTCTCAGAACCTGGAGGCCACCTGGCCAATAGCATCAGCATGCTAAGGGCTGGCTTCCTTCCAGACAATGGTTTCTGCATTGCCATCCCCGTGCCTGAAATGCCCTGCACCCAGATGTCTGCAAAGATGCCAACTTTTGTTTTTCAGATAACAGCTGAGAAGTCCCCTGTGGTTGGACTCATGGGTGCCTTACATCAGCTCACCACCTCCCCTGCTGCTCCTATTCTGGGAGGCTGACCGTGCAGGCTGTTTAGAACTATACCCAGGATTTAATTTATTAGTGTGGTAGGATGACAGACACAGAGACTGGAAAGAGGAAGATGGGGCACAACACTTGTAGGGGGCACACCAGGCCAGGCAGAGCCACATGGGGAAGCACCAGGGTCAGCCAGCAGACAAAGGGAGCCAGGGGAGGAGGGAATGGGCCAGAGCCTTTACTGTGGTTTTCTGGGATGAGGTGGAGGAGGCAGGATAGACCAGCTGAGCAAGCTTAGGGTTGGGTAGTTTGTATAATTTCTGTGCATTCTGGAATATGGGGGTGGTCTCTGGTTGTTCAGTACTTGGTTATAGGGTGATTTAGGGCAAGGAGAAGATTGTTCTGGTGTGTGAGGGTTGGATAAGGGAGATGATTGGGGATGGTTGGCATGCTTACAGTCACATTATTTGCTGTCTCTAGAAATTAGCTAACCCTAGGAGGGACAGTCACTTCCAGAGTCCACAAAACCTCAAAATGTAAAAGCATCACAAAACATCTACACTAATAAAAGATAAAGATACAAATTGAATGTACCTTCGTGACACCCACCAGCCAATCAGGAGTGAGTATGCAAATTAACCCTATAAAGATGGCAGATTAATTTGCATACATAAGTGCCAAGCGGCCAGGGGCAGGATGCAGGCATTCCACACAGCCCCATCTGCTCCAGGCCTCTGAGCAGTGTGGAAAGGTGGAAAGGCGGCTCTGGGCTAGAGTGAAGGCAGAAAGGCAGCTCTGGGCCTGAGCTAAGGTGGTGCCAACAGCCAAGGAAAGGAAGGTTATTCTTGCATGAATCTTCATGCATCAGGCCTGTAGTAGAAGATAAAAAGCATGATTGATACAGGCTGCAACCATGGGCTCTAGTGTCCTCTGCTTTTGCTGGGGAGGGGGGTGTTAGGTGTGACCCTGCAGGAAATAAAGGAAAGCAAGCACAATTAGGATATTTCCTCACCTGTCCCCTCCCTGGAAGGTCATCCCTGGACTGAGGGTGCTCACTGCTTTTTGCAGGGCAGTTCCTCTGCATGACTTTCTTCTTGTGTCTATTAACCAGCCCTCCTTACTTCTCCTGAGCCCCTGTATCATTCCTTGTGAGCCCAATGCCCCTCCCAACTTGTGGGGGGAAATATTTTAAAACTCTAAATTATCTTAATTTGAGTGTGCCCTCTGTTTCCTTTATGGACTTTCACTAATACCAGAACCTTTCCCAGAAGCAGACTTCAGACCCTCACAGTAGTTGGTTCTGGGCCATGTAGATTCTAAGATTGGATCACACACATATCAATGACCACAGAGGTACCCTCCCCACTGGGAATATGATTAATGCACAGCACGTGGCAGCATCGTGATGATTATATTATCATCATGTTATCATCTGTGGTTGCATAGGGTGAGATGCAGGTGGGAGGCAAGCACTGGGAGGTGGAATGGCTGGGGCACTTAGTCACTATGGCAACAGTAATGATTATGAAGATTATGGAGTAGTCAGGCTTCTGCTCACCACCTGGGGAGCATGCAGAGAGAAAGAGAAATTAACTCTATGAATATGCAATTAAGAACACGCATGCAGTCAGGAATCCTCTTCTGCAGTCTTGAGCAGACATGGGGGAGGTCCTGAGCTAGGAGCTGGTGATAGGCTTGCAGAGTGAAACACCAATTAGAAGCTCAACCAAGAGGTCTCTTTCAGATAAGAGCAATGGGAAGGGGGCCATGGGTATGGGATTTGGACATTTAGGTACATCATCCACATGTCCCTGAATCCCTTTTATCAGCATAAAAACTCCCTCTGTGAAAAAAGAAAACCCAACAAGAATAATAGCAGCCTGACTATTCTAATTTTGGCATGCTATCTGTGTTCTGCTTCCTCTTGGGATTGCCTGTCATACCTTTCTGAGAACATTCTCCTCACCACCTGAGTCTCCTCTCACCCAGTTATTCCCCATCAACTCACTCTGTTGCTTTTTATTGTCTTACTATGCCAAGGCTGCCATAACAACAAACCATATAATGAGGCCTTAAACAACAGAAACTTCCTTTATCACAATCCTGGAGGCTGGAGGGTTGATTTCTGGAAAGGCCTCTCTCTTTCGTTTGAAGATGGCCACTTACTTGCTGTGTCCTCAAATGGCCTCTTCTCTGTGCCACATGGAGAGAGGTCTTTGGTGTCTCTTCTTCTTTTACAAGGAAAAGCTATAAGATTAGGGCCCCAACCCTAATCTAATGACCTCAACCTTAATTACCCCCTCAACCACCCCCTCCAAATTCAGTCATATGGGAAGTTAGGGCTTCAACATATAAATTTGGAGGACAGAGTTCAGTGTATAACACCTGCTTAAGAAAAATGATCAAAAAATTGTCACTATTTTTCATATTTCATGTCTGTGGCCTGAAACATCAGCTCAGCTTCATATGGACAGAGCCCTTCACTGTTCTATCTCTGTGCTTGGAACAAGGCCAGGAGCAGAGCAGGTTCTCATAAATATCATTGGATAAAGAAATGGATAAACAAATTATGTATAAATAGCTATACCCTTTTGCAGGACACTCCAAACTCCACCAAAGGCCCTTGATCTATGTTTAAAACTTTACTGGAAGTAGGAAACCATATTTCTGATCATGGAGTGACATGAGAAAAGCAATTAAGAGAATCAATATGGCAACAATACAAGAATGGACTGAAGGGAAACAAATGAGGTGGTCAAGGCCATTGGGAAGCTATTAAGCTAAACCAAACTAGGTGGGTGGAGCTGAGGATCTAGACCTATAGCTATGGTGGTGAATGTGAGAAAGGGAGGTACATTTGAGAGACATACAAGGAAGAATTGAAAGAAGGAGATTAATTGGAAGGGGAGAGAGAGATAGCAACAGAAAGATACAGACAGCTGAGTGAATGATGGATGCCTAAGAAGATTCATCCTAAGGATAGACCCAGGGGGTAGGGAAGGGTCTGCATCAGCCAGCCAGCACTGGTGCACTGCTATACCATGCTTTCTTAGCTCTGGTTTCACCATGGCCATGTGAAGAGCTGAAAGTAGACTTTGATCCACATTGTATTAACAGCAGCTCACCTCCAGGGCATGCCTCTGCTATCCCACTTCTCCTGTGAGATGCCCCTGGAAGCACTGGGAGGTGTAGTGTGGCTGGTTGGTATTCCTGTATGGTACCTCTGAAGTTTGTAAGAGCTTTTATCTCGTAGACCAATCTTTAGCCACAGGGAGATGGGAGATGGTGGGTGATGCTTCTCCCTTTTGTTCCTTGGGTGGACAATTCTGAGATTTTTTTATCCTCTTCATACATCCTGTTGGGATGGGCCAGCTTCATATCACATTTTAGAGTAAATCACATTGATTGCATTGGCTTTTCCTCCCTCCCTATTGCTTCCCCAGACCTTTGTTCCTATACCTGGTTGACCCCAACATAAACTACCTGCCCACAGCCTTCTCGAAAGCTGTACCTTCAGAGAGGAAGAAGCCATGCCAACATGAGTCTCTGTTGGTGGGAGATCATGCAGCTGGTTTATGATACAAAGATATAATCTTTTTTTAGACTCTCTCAAGTGCTTACTCTGCTCCTGGTGCTACACAAACCCATGTATACATTTTGACCATCACAATAGACCTATGAGCTATTTTTTATCCCATTTTAGAGAGAATTGTCTCCAAGTTTCAGTGTTCATAAGCCACACTTGACCAATAATTTCCACTCAGTGCAATACTTCACTCCACTGGGGTATGTGGGCCTCCAAATCACCAATGAGCTGATTCCCCCCAATTAAGCTGTGCTTCATCCAATGAAAACAGATATGGAAACATAACTGATCTCCTTAGAAGAAAGTTCTGAGCCCTTTGCTTTTTGATTGCCCAGGCCAGTCATTCTGGCCCCTGGTTATAATTATCAACCCCCTGGGTCTGATCATTCCTGTAAGATAATATGCTTACTGAATGCTGGGACCCTGTCCCCCAACTGAAGGCGATCAATATCCCACAGTGATCATTTTGAAGATGGGCTAAAATAATGCAGGGATGACAGGCATTTACTAAAGTCATGGCCTGCCATCTCTACTCTGAGTCATTTGTAGTTGACTTCAACTACATTAGACTCAAACTAACTGTCAGATCTATCTGACACTAAAAATCTATTTAGACTATAACTTTTACCTTTTAAGCATCGTGGAGATAGCCTCACTCAAAAATACTCACCCATGAAATAAAACATACCTGCTAACTATGTCCCATAAATCCTAAAGAAGGGGAGTTCTTATGAGCCTGTGTGTGTTGGGGTGTATGTTAATAATATGGAAATGAATATCGCAAAGGTCAGTTCCTGGAAGGTCTGTCTCCATGGTGACATCTCAAATGACCCCAGGGTTGGGGCAGATCCCACTTAAGCCCAGCAAAGCAGGTCTGCCAAGGTCCCTGGGAACAGGTCAACAGGAGCCACGAGCACAGGAAGACAAGCCTGGGCACAGCTCAGGGAAGGAGCAGCTGCCAAAAAGCACAAATTCCATGACTTCTTCTCACTCCTTTTCATGGGAAACTGGGTTTGTTTGGGAATTTGCTGCCTCATAATGCCTGAGCTTTGGCCTGCTTGCTAAACAGACCCAAGCACACCAATGTAGACATGGCCCGTTTCCATGATTCCCTGCTTAGAAGTAGCCTGGCCAGTCCATGTGGTGTTGTCTCCAGGATCTCATGGCATCTGCTTCTGCCAAGTCAACTGCTATGCTTGTAACAAACAGGATGACTGGTGTTGACGTGGGCCTATATGTATGACAACAACACCTTGAGGAGAAGATAATTGAATGCTTATGGGGCGGGAGATGGTTTTCACTTACATTTGTCATTTTATTTAATGTTCACAATGCAGTGACACTGTTGTTCACCAATGGGGTCAGAGGCAGAGTGTGGCAGAGCTAGGTCAAGCTCAGATGTGTCATAGTCCAAAGCCTGTTCTGTATCCACAGCAGATCAGAGGTTCCCAGGACTACCTCTTCCAGTTTGATTAACTGGCTAGAGTGCCTCACAGAACTCAGAAACACTGACTTACTAGATCACTAATATACACTAATAAAAGAGAAATATACAAATTGACCATATCTCCTCAAACACATGTCAGCCAATCAGGAGTATGAAAATTAACCCAACAAAGATGGTGGGTTAATTTGCATATGCAGGCACGAAGCAGTGGGTGGGGGTGGGATGCCTGCTATGAGGGGGATGGCAGGGGGCAGAGAGAGCTACAGGAATGGTGCTCCATCCAGGAGCTAGGATTTGCAGGCTCCCAGGCACCTGGGAGCGAAGCCAGGGGAAGTAAGGCCTATTCTTGCACAAATCTTCATGAAATGGGCTTCTGGTTTATTATAAAGGAATATAATTCAGGAACAGCCAGATGGGAGATGCACAAAGCAAGTCATGGGGAAGGGACAGGGTGGTCCCATGCCCTCTCTGGCATGCCCCTCTCCACAGAGCACCTCCACTTGTTCACCACCCTGGAAGGTCTTTCCTTCAGGGTTTTTGTAGAGGCCTTATTACATAGGTATCAACTCATGGACCATTGGGTGATTGAATTCAATCTTCTTTTTTTCCTCTTCCCAGGGATGTGTCTGGGGCTTGGAGGGTACGACTGAAAGATCCAACTCTTTAACTACAAGGTTGGTGCCCTGGAAACCAGCCTCCATTCTTAGGTGATTCTGGGGCTTTTCCAAAGTTTCTTTATTAATATGATAAACTAGTTTAAGCACCCTTCACACTAGGAGATTCCAAGGGTTTTAGGAGCTCTGTGCCCAGATCAAAACTAAAATGTATTTCTTATTATAAACCACATATCACAGAAGCTTCTCTTTACAGCGTCCAATAGCAAAACACATATGAGAATCCCAACTTGAAACTCACCCTGTAATACAGCCTTATAATTTCAACATAATTTTAAAATGTCAATTAAGCCCTTCTCATCCAGTCTAATAATTTAAAGGGCAGGCATTAGGGACCCTGCTATTTGGGCAGGATTTTTTTTACTTGACTATAATACATAATTTCTATTATAGTTTCATACTATATTTTATTTTAAGGCATATATTTCTTTCCTTTAGATCCATTTTCCACATATGTATTTGGGTGGTAATTTTCATATTTATTCTTAGTTACTCCCCTCCCATGGTTCATAGTGCTGGCCTGTGGAACCTATAACTGGTCTAATGACTAACTCTCCATGTATGTGAACCTCATGGCTGACCTTTGGCACATGGAGAAGGCCATAGACAACCCAATAGCAGTGAACCCTGTGTCCTCTGTTCCTTCTGGTATGCAGGCTCCAGAAATCTGCCCTGAGATCTAGGGCATTATCTATGATGCCATGGCCTGACCTCGTGACCATTTCCTCCAAAATACTTTCATTTTATAGAAAATAATCTGTATTTACATGGATTTGAGAAGCTCTTAAAGAGCTAGTGAAATTATCTCACCTTGATGATGGTTAAAATGAGGATCATGCGAAATACAGTCAAGTTTAGGTGTTGAGTTATTTTGTTTCCAAGTGTAATGCTAGTAGTAATTTGCTACCAACCAAGAGGACCTGGTTCTATACAACATTTTAATTCCAAGCATTAACCCCAGATCCTTACTATGACCAAGAAAAGCCATGTTGTCAGTGGAAGGTGGATCCTGTTTTGCAGGCAGATCTGGGGGGAGCGTTTTCTGTGGTCCTCAAGAGAAAAGGGGCTGCATATCTGCTCCCACCATGGCAGATAGGAATGGACTGGGAGAGGTCCCAGAAAAAAACAGAGTCCTAGTCATAGACAGGGTGCCACATGGAACTTTGGCACATGTAGAAGTCCATAGACAACTCAATAGCAATGAACCCTGTGTCCTCTGTTCCTTCTGGAAATCTTCCCTGAGATCTTGGCTATTTTTTATGATGCCATGGCCTGATCTCATGACCATTTCCTCCAAATGCTTTCAGCCTGTCCATGATCTTTAGATGAGTCCTAAGATCCAGTCCAACTCCTCTGACTTCTCTTTGAACTAGAACTCAGCAGAGGCCAGGCCAGGGTCAAACCAGGGTCCAAATGAAGCCTGAGCTTGGCATCTGGTCCAGTCCTATTTATCACAAGAGGAGGTGATAGACGGGCAGCTGTGTCACTCACAGTCTTTAACCACGTATAGTTTCCAATCTGCCTCTTTCCCCTTCTTTCTTAAATGCCTTCTGTCACTTGCTCAATTGGATCAGCTTCCAACAGAAAGTTAGGGAGAATTAAGGATGATATCTGATTTCTCTCACTAGTCAAGAAGCCACCTAAAACATCCCAGGGTAACCGGGCATATCTTATTTACTTCCTTTGGCCCATGAGTAGTTGCCATGACCACCCTGGTCCTATGTACCATGTATCATCATGGGACTGGACCCAGGATGTCTTCCTTAATGTTCTGTTCACACCTGAAGGCAGACGCACCTAATGTCATCTCCTTGGTACCAGCGGATCATGTTTTGGATGAGATGAGGTTCCTAGCCAGCTAGGGCTCAGACCATACTGTCTATAATACAGATACCAGTAGTAGCTGCAACCACCACTGTCAAGATTTATAGTGTGCTGCTAACACCCCAAGCTGGGCCATGACTGTATACACCTTAATTCCTTCAAACTTTACAACAGCCTTAGAAGTAAGCATCAGGTTTATTTCCATTTGACAGGCAAGAAATGGTAAGAGTTCATATTTATTTATCACCTCCTCTAGTTACTTTGCTAAGTGCCTTACACATATTATCTCACTTGACCCTCACATTTGCTCTGTGAGATGAAAGCTTATTTCACAATGGGACCATGGAAGCTTGGGAGGGGGTAAATGACTTTCTAGGGGCTACAGAGCTTGTTAGCATCAGAAGCATCTGGTGGACAATCTGGGTGCTACAGAGCACCCGCCAGAGCCACCCCAAGACCCAGTTGGGTCACATTCCACTGAGGGTGCCAGCCCAGTCTGCCTGATGGTTCTGCTCCACCATGCTCTCTGAGATGACCCTACAGTCTCTGACTAGAAGATCAACTTCCTAATGCAATTCTTTAAGTGGATGCAGGCTGGGCGATGCTGGAATGTAGAGCTCAAGAATGGATGTGCTCTCTGCTTTTGGGAAAGCGCTGCTTGGCTGATGCTCACCCAGAAAGCCTTGGAAAATTAGAGCATTGGAAACACAGTGGTTAAGTTCCATCTATAGAAGTGGTGGTTGGGGGGTGGGGGTTGGGTAGCAGGAGGAAAGGGCAGAATGGCACAAGAGAATTTTTACATAATAACAACCATATGTCTTAAAAGAGTGGGAATGGTTTTCCCTTTTTGCACAAGGACCCTAGAAAACTGCTTCAGGAAATTAGCCTCAACCCCTGATTAAGTTAAACTAAACGTGTCAGAAGGCAGATGAAGTGAAAATGGCCCTTCCAGCATCATGTGGCATCTGACATTCCTGACCGTTAACCATATTAAATGGACAGAGATACTCTGTGTAGACAAAGAAAACGTCAGAGTGTCTTGGGTGAAACTAAATTCTATGAAGATCAGGTTGTTCATTTTTCACAGAGCTCTCTAGGTAGGCTTGACATTCAATCCCACACTGACTGAATTATTAGGAAGAAAATTCACCTAGAAAAGAATGTGTATTATTTACTGGCATTTGCTCGTAATTTTAAATACTGTGGTAAACAATATTAACACACTGATCTGCCCATCTCATGGAAACATTATACCAAGACTTGTGTCCGACATAAGTTTCAACACTCACTATAAGAACTATAATTTGTGCCTTTAAAAATCCCCCTACTCAGGAAACCTTGACATTGAAATGAATAACAGTGATCATATTGACTTCAGCCTGCCTCTCCCCCCCCCCCCCGCCCCGCCATGTGACTGCTACATACACTTCCAATTTCCTAAGCGTTTCTTTGTCAATGGGCATCAGATAATGGGCACTTAAAGCAAAGCCATTTCCTCTTTAGTTTCTTGCTTTATTATTTCGATTAGTGTAGACTGGCACTATTTGAACTTTCCTTTTATCAATGTCAAGAAAAAAATTGGCCAGCTCTTTCTTCTTCTTTTCCCTTTTTTCCCTCCTTTTAAACCATAGGCTTCTGGTTGAGCAATTCCTAAGAATATTTTTAACATGATGGTAAAAGGGACTATTTCTAAAGGAGACCAAAGCAGTGCTGAAGAGTCTGGGAGCTGGGACCAAAGTACAACACCAAGGTACCAACATCAGAATCAGTGCTCTGGGGCAGCTGAGAACCGTGACCCAGGATGGCAAGAGGAAAGCTTTGAAACTCAAGTTTGAAAATGGAGTGATTTTTTTGTTTCTTGAAGACCAAGGACATCTGAGCAGGCATCTCATCTTGGACACACCTTGTGTAATAGACCTTTATTGGGGCTGAATTTGGCTTTGAAGTGATCCCATATTTCCAATGGTAGAGTAAGCCTTATGCCCACTGAGGTTCTGCAATTTATTTTCTCTTAGAGATGAGTGAAAATTTGTGACATGCTACTGATCTTCTTAATCAGCAGTTGCCACCTCTGTTGATGCTTGCCTGGATGCAGCACCAACAAAGGAGAGCCCACTCTCTTCTACAGAGCCAGCCCCTCTGGAATCCGAGAAGACCACGTATCTGCCGTCTTCCATGGTCTCTGTTTCTGAGTTGTTATCAGACATACCCTCTTTCATGACATTGACTTTGTTTTGCTTCTTGAACTTTTCTGCTATCTTCTTGGGATGAAGAATGAGTTCTAACCCACAAGCCTGGCATAAATTTACACTGGAGAGTCGAGCTATCAAAACAGCCACAGCAAAGGAAAAGGAGCCTTGCGCTCTCTCCAGGATGAATGATGGAAAAGGCTCACTGGCGAATCAAAACATCCTGCTTCCAGCACATTCCAGGCTCATTCAATTTCCACTTGGTGACAATTCTGTGAAAGTAATGTAGACAGATAATTATTTTCCCTCTAGAAATGACTAAAAATGTGAAGATAGGTGACATGTTCTGTTTTTGTAATAATCAGTATTTTGACTGATATTTTAAGCAAAAATGTCACAGTTCTTAAACCACTCCCACTATCCAAGTAACTTCGATTACTTCCAAGTAACCTCCAAAAACAACGATTTATAATTGTCCAGCAACATTCTTCTCTCCAAACTAAAACTAGCATTTAGGGTAGCACAAATTTTCTCTTCCTTTACTCTCTTTTTAACTTTTAATATTGTGTTTGAGACTTGAACAGTCCTCTCTAAACTGTCATTAATTCTAAAGCATATGGACATTCTTGCTTAATATCCTTGAAAAGAAATTGATGTCTGAGGGCAGATTCCCTGACCATGGCCTTAAGTAACTATCGGGTGCTGAGGTCTCATTCAAGTCACCTCTGCATTGAGAAGTCTTTCCCAAGTTCGTCTTTCCATTGTCTTTGCCTCCCATTGCTGATGCTTCACCTTGGCCTTGAAGAGTCCCTTATGACTGAAAAATGATTAATTGATTAGAGTACAGTCACATAGACCCTCTTTTTGTCTTTATTCCAAGAAGGTGATTACCCTAAGTTTGAGTAGGAAGAAACATAAGCTCAATGAGAAACATTATCTTGCCCAAACCCACACCACTAGTAAGAGGAGGCAGAGCTGGAATCCATGCCTAGGTATCAGTCTGGGCTCCTCCTAGCAGGCTGCATGGGGCTATGGTATATCTTGAGGCCATTTATGGTGGGACTAATGTTTATACCTTTGAAGCCTTCTGCGAGTTTGGTTGAGGACTATAAGTACTTAGTTAATTGTTACTGGATAACTGTAAGAACCCTGAGAAGAAGACAGTAGTCATATTCATGAAAATGTCATAGTCTTGTCAAGCAAGATAAGCACTGAAGATTCCAATGTTGGGAACATCAACAAAGATAATACTGACCTTCCCTGCTCTCACTGTGAGAAAAGGTTGTTAGAAAGATGTCTATGAACCCTTACACCTAGTCTAGTTAAGTGGGTGGGGCAAGGTCGGTTTACAGTTATTCATATAGAAAATAATACAATAGTTAATAAATAATAATATGAGAATAAACCCTATTTGACAGATTCAGAACTACTTTTGCCTTACCCTGCATGCAACAGCTTTGAACCCTGAGTATTCACAATTAATGTCTAAAGCATGACCTAAGTACCCAAGATCTAAGTACATTTTTCAATTTCTTTTCCCCAAAGAATGAAGAAACAATGATTTATAATTGTCCAGCGACATTCTTCTCTCCAAACTAAAACCCCTACGTGTTTTTTTTAACTTATGAAATGAGGACAGACACAGCTACCTCATTTATCTTGTTTTCCAAACATTTGACCCTTTGTTAGCCCTTCTGTGCATCAGCTTTACAACAGTGCCCTTCAGTTTTGGAAACTAATGATGGCCCAGTACATGCTAAATACCATTTAAAATTGTCTTCATGTCAATAATGTTTTCCTCCCTTTTTCCAAAAGAACATTTCATTATTGACTTGTACTACTGGCCAGAAATGAGCTCTATATCCTTCCCAGGGATGATCCTTAATCACTAACCTGTTGATCATCCCACACCCAGATTTGTGTTGCATTGCTTTCTGTTGGCAATGGACAACCGCAGAGCAGTTGGGACCACATCATTTCCTTTTCTTTTGATATTCACATCCACATTGCTCCAGGTTGTATGTGCAAAGAGTCACAGTGGCCAGTGTGGTGAGCCTGGTGTTGTTAGGAAACTTAGAGCGTCATCAGATGGTTTAGGAAAATAGCCTGGTGCTGGCACCAGGAACAAAGGGGAGTGAGGAAGTGGGGCAGGGCTGACTCTCTCATTGACTCATCCTGGCTTCTGTTTCTCTCCTTTTCTAGCTCACTTCCCATCAGAGTAGAAACTCCCACGTTATTCTGTGTAAGTGGGGCTTTCCTAGACCCGGTCAGGGTGCCGTCAACAACACACTTCTTTCTTCTAATAGCTTTCAACTTACTGTCATTTGAGCTGCAAGTTTAATATTGTGTCACTTGGATGGTGAGAGCAAAAGAGCCTCTCTGGCTGGAACAAAACACACACTTGTCCATGCTCTGCTATGTCATCCATCCATCCATCCATCCATCCATCCCTTCATTCATCCCTCCAATACACTTTGGGAACTCCTATTGTATATCCAATGTTATGCTAAGTTCTGTGCATGTAGAGTCCTGCCTGGAGAAGTTCATGGTCAATGAGTCCCCAACAAAATCTTTGCAGGGCCTTTGCTCACCCTAGCAGAGGAAGCCAATGCATCTGGAACAGGTTACCATATGGAACCCAAAATCTGATTTCATGCTGCTTAGATAGGATGTAGATTATAGTGCATTATAACAGACTGAGTGTGAACCTAGGAGCCATCAAGCATAACTATGTCCCTCGCTAAGGGAGTAAACTTGGGCCAGCCACTTAACCTTCTAATCTGTAAAATGGAGCTAAAACTAGAACGCCTCCCTTAGGGTTCTTGTGACAATTTATCTGAAGAACTCAGAACTACCACAGGTAGAAAGAATCACCTAATCCTAACCACCCACTTACATATTTTATTACTGTAAACAAAACAAAAATAAAACCCTCTACCTCTCTAATCTGGATGTAATATTCTGTATAAAGTGACATGTTATAAGCAGGCCCTGTGGTTATGAGATGAAACTCTGAACGAGGACTAGGTAGCGAGAACACAAGTTACATACAGGTAGGCAGGTGTTAACACAACTGACCCAGTTGGTTCTGGGAACCTGACTCAGAGAATTCAAGGACCTCTTTGTTTCCCACGCTGGGGAACCCAGGCTACTCAGGGGGAGGCTTTGTGGCATGTTTCTCCTCGTTATTTTGGGTTTTGGTAATAAAAAGTGAGGCAAATAATCCCAAAAATGCAGATGTTTTTCTTTCGATTTGCTCAATGCTGTCGAGGTTAAGCTGAAAGCCACACACCAGGAGTAAAATCACCAAAGGAAGTATATGGGCAGTTGCGAAGTAGGAATCTAGGTGTGAAGGGAAACATTAGAGCAGTCACGCCTCTTGGAATGAATCAGGTCATGGAGACCTTTCACCTCCTGCTCAGGAGGGCTGTCTGCTCTGAGGTGTCCATGAGCATTTGGTGTTTGGAGCTGTTGGTGGACCCCGGAGAGATCAGATCCAGGGCCCAGGGCAGTCCTGGGATGCAGGTGCCCCACCCCGCGTTCAAACTGCATTTTGTGAGGGAAGTGTAACCCCAGTGACAGATGGTCTGGAGGTGACATTCTCCGGGGCCTTCTGAAATCCACTCGTTAATCCATGTGGTCTACTTCATATTCTCTCCTTCCTTCCCTTTCTTCTCTTTTCCTTCCTTCCTTCCTTCCTTCTTTGTTTCCTTCCTTCCTTCCTTCCTTCCTTCCTTCCTTCCTTCCTTCCTTCCTTTTCTTCCTTCCTTTTCTTCCTTCCTTCTCCCTCTTTCTTCCTCCCTCCACCTCTTTCTTCTTTTTTGTCCACATTCACTCATTTATTTTTCTCATCCATTCATTGTGTTGTTCAGAGAATATCCTTAAACACCTATTACTCTAGTAGGAATATGAAGCAGTTTTATATATTCTCTATGGCTAGAATTGGGAAGGGGCATATTCCAGAGTTCTAAAAAAATTATCTGTGTGTGTGTGTTTGTGTTTATGTGTGTGTATGTGTGTGTGTGTGTGTGTTCATGTGTATGCATTCGTGTGTGTGTGTGTGGAGTGGGGCGGTGTTGAAAAGAAATTGCTGAGTTGGAATGAGATAGTGAAGGGGAAAAGACATCATTAGTTTAGTTCAGAGCAAGGATAAAAGCTCTCATCATTTGAGGCTGAGATTACAATATTAAAATCAACACAAAAGCAAGTCTTCTCTGCGAAATGAAAGCTTAGACTCTGTATTTCTCAAGCATGTAGGCAGAGCCCTGGCTTTTCTTGTTGGCCACTTACTCTCCCCTTGTGTCATGAACTTTATCGGAGAGTCAGGAATTTTCTGCCTGACATCTCTCCATAGATGGCCGTGTGTATAAAGTTCCCCAATAAAGCGAGCCCTGCTTTTCATCTGCCTCCTGTGCCTGTGAGAGAAGCTGCTGAGGCAGAGCTGGTGCAGACGGTAAGAGGGATGCAAGGTGCTTCAGCGCTTGCTCACAAGCTCCAAGAGTTGGACCGAGACTACCGCAGCTTTTCTCCTGAGCTACGGAGTAGGAGGCCCTGGTCTACATCAAGGGGCAATTTGCTACAAATCAGGACTGTTTCCTGGCATTTTTCCTCCTCTCTCTTAACCTTGGGTCATGAGCCCTCAATATGTTTCACGCTTGCTGTACCGGCCTCTGAAACCTGTCAGATGGAACCGCGCTGGCTGTGGTGCATCGCGGAACCCCCCCCCCCCCCCCCTGGGAGACCTGGGGACCACACGTGGCCGAGCAGCCACTGAAAGGGCTGCTTCTATAAACAAGCTCAGAGCGGAGATCGACGACAGCCACTGGCGATAGACCCCTTAATTAGTGAAGTTCAAGCCCACCCTCGTGTTCGGAGAACTGTCTGAGTACTTGGAGGAGGAGCCTGAGGAATGTGTTTACAGCTAAGGAAAGGTGACCCTTCCTGCCACTCTCCTGCCTCTTCAAACAAGCAAGTCCTCCCCTGTGACCTCAGGCATCTCCTCCCACCCTGCCCTTTGAACCTGTTTCCATGCACTTTTGCCCCTGAAGGACATAAGGCCAGGTTTCTGATTTCCCTGGTATGCGTTGACTTCTCTTTTATGATAAAAATTTAAACATCAGAACCCTTGACTGGACTAAGCAGGAGAACCATGGAGCCTGCTACTCTCAAGGAATGCTCACTGCCAGGTGCTCCCCAGAGACCAGTGGATGCCTAACGGCCTTGAAGGCTTCTTCACCACCTATGAGTCCTAAGGAGTGCATACCATTCAAGTGGGAGAAAGGCAGGCGGGCCCTCCAGGGGGCCCTCCCACCTCTGCTCTTTCCTCTCCTTCTGCTCCATTTATGGGAGACGCTTTCTGGCAATCCTGTGTTAACCAGCCGGAGGGTTCATTAGAATAGTAAGATATGGATTGAGTTTATTAAGCTGTGAACAGTGTTTAATAAACAATAGTGTTGTTCATCTTACAGCTGCTGCCCAATGACGAAGCTGGAGGAGTGAAAGCCTCAAGGATATGCCGAGGTCCTCTGAGATGCAGCCAGGATGAGGAAGGCCCAGGCATTCGGGGAGAGAAAAGATGGAGCAAGGACAGACAGAGAATCCCGGGACCCAGATGGAGAGAGACAAATGCAAACTGTGCTTGTTGTCCCGGTGAGCAAGCCTTTTCCCTGATGCAAGAAATTTCTCCACAGTGTCCCCGGATCTGGACCCAGCTCAGAGTATACCAAGCGTCTTCCTACAGTTGTATTTTAGAGGCTATTGTATCAGTGTCTATAAAGAGTGTAACATTTCTAATTGTCCCTGAAAGCTTGAAGGTTAAAATGACCACTGTGCATGGTGTCAGGGCAGTGTTGTCCCCACCCTACTGCAGGGCTTCCCCACAGAGCCGGTGGGCGCCTGCCTGTGATGCCTGGGCCTGCCCGCCAGCCGGCCTGCACCACAGTTCACATTCACCCAGTCACCTGGTGAAGATGAAGTTGATGATGGAAGATTAATGATGTGTCCTGAGCGGGGCCTCAACCTGCTGTCCAAACAGCCTGCAGTCTTTGGCTGGAAGAACATGACTGTCTGTCCAGCTTCCCCCATGTGTCTGCAGTGTGGGAGGAGCAGGCACTCTCAGGTCATCGCTGTGTTGTCTGAGTGATCAAGGCCTCAGTGAACAGAGTGCTGAGTTTCCTCTGGCCTTCTCTTGCGACCTCTTGGCCTGCCTGCAGCTTACTCACCAGGGGCCATCTGAGGCTTACTCAGGCCTGCAGCCTCCAGCTCCACATGATGAGGGCATGCAGAGCCTGTGCCCTCAGGACACAAGACAGCAGAATCAGACGCTCAGCTGATTCAGGAGAAAAGAAACCTATCAAACCTGCCTGTGTGCATCATGCAGACCCATCCCAATTCACTGCTGTGTTTTGGTAGAAACTCTCACTGCATGATCACTGAGATAACATGTTTTATAGGCAGACTCTGCTCTTTGTTAGGGGTCTGGCTCCTCATGATGGTGTTTGCAGAACCTGACCAAGTGATAAATTTTGCTTATTTTAATCCCTTCCTTTTTTCTGCCAGAGGTTAATTGTTTGGTATTCTTTGTTAAACTAACACTTTTGATGGGTTAAGAACCACTAGGGCCACTTAAATAAACAGACTCAGGTAAGCACAGTAAAACTAGTGTAGAAATAAGCTTTAACTTGAGGCCTTGGGCTGGTGTGCTGGTCAATTGATATTGAAAATGACATGTGGATTTGCCAGGAGAATTAAAAAATATCCAATAACTGCTAACCAATGTTATCTTTCTTTTTTAGGTAGAAGAAATAGATTCCTTAATATTTAATCTTCCTGAATTATTAAAATAAGCCTTCAAGCAATATTGTGCCATCATTCAAACACAGCTCACACTGATACTATTTTTAATTTAACGTTTCACATAAGTAAACTCAACCTGTCTATATCAGGGGTTAGCAAAAGGATGTTTACAGTTGTTTGTATGGAAAATAATACAATAATTAGTAAGTAATAATACAAGAATAAACTCAGTGTTTCACACACTCACATCTTTAACCTATTTTTGCCCCACCCTGTATTTATCTTGTCCCATTTTTCACAGGTTTTAGAATCTAGGTCACAAAAGCTTCATCAAATGATTTGGGAAATATTCCTTTGTTTCTATGCTCTGGAAGAGTTGCAAGGACATGGGAATTCTGAACTCATTTAAGCAATAATTTTACAGTAAGAAAGTAGAATTAACAACCTATGTTCAGAAAAGTGAGTTTAGATGCAATCTTAGAACAATTTGGAACAAGTAGCTTCTTGTCACAGGCTGGGTTCTTCTGCCTCCTCCAGGGCACAATTTTGAGACCAAGGTAGTTAGTTGGGACTAAGATGGATAAAAGGAAGTGGGGGGAGGAAGTTGGGGAGTAGTGTGAACTGTATGGCAGGCCCTCCAAACCTTGGCCAATCTGGCCTTAATTGTCTAGCAACTTTTTGAGTTTGCTATTGTCAGTTCTCAAACTTCTAAAATACTTTGTCTACCCTGAGACATTTAAAATTTTATATAAAATTTAAAATAAGCTATTGCTTTGTACAAAGAATGTCTGCTGATAATTTGATTTGTATTGTTTTAAAGCTATAGTTTGAGAGAATAGGTATCAATATTGATTCTCAACAATTCATCAAGACATTATATCTCTCCATTGCTTAAGTCTTTCTTTTCTCTCAACTATATTTTGTAATTTTCATTGTACACCAATGCATCTCGTTAAATTTATTCCCAAGTCTTTTGTATTTTTGATGCTATTGTTATTACCTTTAAAATTTCAATTTCTAGTTGTTTGTTGTTAATATACAGAAATACAATTGATTATTGTATATTGATCTTAAGTTGTCAACCTGGCTAAAGTCATTCATTAGTGCTAATAGTTGGTTTGGGCTATGTGGGGTTTGTTGGGGTTTTTTTGCTACCTTAGGAGCTTCTACATATATAATTATAGTTTACTTCTTCCATTTTATTTTAAATTTGTTCCCTATATTAGAAGAAATGAATCTAAATTCACCATTCAGTATGAGGTCCCCTGTGGTGTTATTTTAGATGCTCTTTATCAACATGAGAATGGTCACTTGATTCCTAGTATGCTGAGAGTTTTAAAATATGAATGAGGTCCAAGTAAAGTCCAAAGATTTTTCTATACTTATTGAGATTATTACATGGTTCTGCTATTTTATTCTACCAACAGAGTAAATTCCTTTGATTGCTTTTCTTATATTCCTGAAGTGAACCCCACTTGGTCATGGTATTATTTTAATATATTGCCGGATATTATTTTCTAAGTTGTTTTTAAGATTTTTTCATGAGGGGTATTGGTTTATAGTTTTCTTTTCATATAATATTTTGTTGGGCTTTGGCATAGGATTAATGCTGGCCTCATAAAATGAGCTTGGATGTTTTCCCTTCACCCTCTATTTTCTGAAAGAATTTGTCTGGGATTGGCATTTTTCCCTTAAGTATTTCATATAATTTATTAGTGGACTCACATAGGACTGATATTTTCTTTGGGAGAGACTTTTAAATTAAATATTTAATTTCTTTATTTAATATAGGGTTATTGAGATATTTTTATTTCTTCTTGCATACATTACTTTGTGCATTTCATAGAATTTATCTTTTTCATCTGTGTTACTCTATGCATTGTCAAAAATGATTCACATATTCTCTTATTGGCTTTTTAATGTCTGTAGGACCTGAAATGACATCCCTTTTTTCATTCCTGACATTTTTCCTTTTCTTATTTGTTCAATAATACTAGAGCATGCATATCTTTTCAATATGGCAGACTCAGTATTATTAATTTTTTCATTTGCATTCACTTCATTGATTGTCACTCTTATATTTCTTTCCTTCTACTTTCTTCAGGTTTAGGTGGTTGTTGTTGGTTTTCGTCTTACATTGAAAGATTAGGTCATTGGTCTTAATTCTTTCTATGAGCATTTTTTAAAATACATTTTATTGATTTTTTATAGAGAGGAAGGGAGAGAGATAGAGAGTTAAGAAACATTGATGAGAGAGAAACATCAATCAGCTGCCTCCTGCACACCTCCTACTGGGGACGTGCCCGCAACCAAGTTACATTCCCTTGACTGGAATCGAACCTAGGACCTTTCAGTCTGTAGGCTGAGCCAAACCGGTTAGGGCTCTATGAGTATTTAAAGGTAAAAAAAAATTCCTAGATCTCAAAAATTGTGCTAGCTACATTTTCATTTTAATTTAGTTCAAAATGTGTTGTAATTTCTTCTTTGGCCTATGTGTTATTTTGAAGTGTTTTATTTCATTACCAAATATTTGAATATTTTTCAAACATGTTGTTATCAATTTATAATTTAATGCCACTGTGGATTTTTTTAAAAAGCAAAACCTATAACACTATGATGTCAACCTTTTAAAATATAATGAGATTTATTTTATAACCAAGTATATTGTCTATTTTGGTGACTGTTCTGTGTGCATCTGAATAACATGTTATTCTGTAGCCTATGTATTCTGCAATTTTGACTTATAGTGTTATCTGAAGGTCAATTAGATTAACTTGGATAGTAGTGTTTTCCAAGTCCAATGTATTCCAATTTATTTTCTCCTTTTTCTTTTTTTTAATTATATATTTTTATGTTGAAAGTATTACAGATATCTCCTTTTCACTTCCCATTGATTCCCTCCACCCCAAACCCACCCCAGGCCTACCACATTATTTTCTGTGTCCATGGGTTATGCATATATGCATGTAAGTTCTTTGGTACTGGCTTTTTCATTTACTGAGAAAGAGAAGTGTTAAAATCTCCAAATATAATTATGAATATGTCCATTTCTTCTGTACATTCTGCCCAATTTTGCTTCATCTCTTTTGAAGTTCCATTATTAGGAACATGCAACATGCAACATTGCCTTCATCATGACATGACTCCCTCTGATCCTGGCAATAACTCTTGTTCAGAAGTCTCTATTTCTGACTCTTTCGTATTTGTTTTGCATGGAACATCTATTGCTACTCTCTCACTTTTAACCCACCCATGTCTTTATACTTAAAGTGAGTTGTTGCTGTTTTGTTTTTGTTGCTTTGTAGACAGCATACACTTAGGCCATGCGTTTTCATCCCATCTGAACATTGTTTTCAGTTGGTATATTTAGATCAGCACTAACAGAACTTTCTCGATGATGGAAATGTCTCTCTTTCCACTGTCCAAGATGGTGGCCACAAACCATGTGCAGCTTTGAGCACTGGAAATGTTTCCAGTTTTATTTTTGTTTTTTTATAATTAATTTTTTTATTTTGTGTGTATTATACATTTCTTCTCCTTAATTTGTCTAGTAAATTTTAATTAGATATCAGAAAAATTGTAAATTGTTTTAGTGTTTGTGTTTTTTTAAATAGGAGTGTTGGCTTTGTTCTTGCAGGAAATTAAGCTCTGTGTAAATTAATTTGTCATTTTTTGAGATGTATTTTACATATTTTTTCATGGTTTTCTTCTAGTTTAGTCCACTACTGTGACATGATCCTTCTGAGGTCCCTATGGAAGACCCTGCTCTGGGCATGAGTCCAGAGCTTCTTGGCTCTGTCTGAGTAATGCTGGGCACTATCTGGCCTGTAGGCTCCTGGTACCTTTTCTGCACCTGGAAACTCTTCTTTGATAGAAAAAACTCTGTGCCACACCCAGCCCATCTCCCTGTTTTATCCCCTCCACCACTTAGGCTGGGCCTCAGTACTATTTGCAGCTCATTACCAGCACTGTGATCTCCGGACATCCTGCTGTGGCTAATGCCACTCTGTCTGCTTGGGATGTCACTGCACTTGACCTTCTTGACCTCCATGATAGCTTCTCAGAGGTTGACACCCCACATGGCATTTCAATGTCTTAGCCAAGAACATTTTCCAAACCAGTGAATAAAGCCAAATGAGTCAATAGCTTTACCTAGCAATGGGCAACTCATTCTTTGTGGTGGCCTGGATATGGTGGCCAGGTAATCCCACGATGGTGAGTGACCACTTCCTGCTCTCTTCTGCAAGATCCCACTTCTGTCTCTTGTCCCTCCCTCAAAATTCATTCTGTCTCAAAGCCACTTGTGTCCCTAATCCTAACACAGAAGGCACTTAGTAAATGTGTTCAATGGATATAACCATAAGCAAATCAATACCCATCCAACAGTTCAGAAATCAGCTGATGACAACATTCCTTAGCTGGAGATGACCACCAGTGATGACTCCCAGTGTCAGGGCGTTGGGGTGCTCTGGGAAGAGCAGTCCCTCACCTTGAACGCTCCTTCCTCCCATGCCAGGAAGGCAGTGGGGTTGTGGAGGAACGTCGGGCCTGTGGTGAGGAGATGCCATGCTGGAGAGGTGAGGGGTGACTGGCCCACTTAAGCTGTCCAGACATATCCCACGATTAGAGCCTTGTTGTCATTTTAATAGATCAGTAATGAATGTGTCAGAGCCAGTGGTTGTATTGTATGCTGCAGGGCTTAAACTCTTTACTGAGCATGCCCAGTTGCTGGCTAATAAGCATTTTGCTAACCAATGAGTCAAATTAAATGAGGAAATGGACTCTTTACCTAGTGAGATAAACAGCTCTCCTTTGCAGAGATTGTGCCTGGAGGTATCCAGATGTTGGGGAGGCAGAGCACCGGCAGTGGTGACACAGCTGGCCCCCCAGACGCACCAGGCCCTGGCCCTGTAGTCACACAGGCATTTTTACTGGCTTTCCCTTACTCCGTGGAATTTTGACGTTGTTTGCCAGAACTGCCTGCATTAATCAAACAGCCGTTTTTCAGAGACATCGTTTATGTTTGCTGGAGCCACAGAGGCATCTGTGGGCATTATTTTTACTTTCTGAAAGTAAACTCTGGGCCAGAGAGTGAAATGCCATTGGTCTCATTTCATCGCAAAGTCCTGAGGACAAGTTCTGGCCCCTTCTGGATTTATATTTGGTCTCATGGCAAAGTAGGAGGAAAGAAGCTGGAGGGAATGTTAGGACATGAGAACAGAGAAAAAATTTCTGGGTCTCTAAGGCATAGGAGCACCGGTCTCCAATCCCTCTGCAGGGACCAGGACACCTACTTCTATAAAGGGAGGATTTGTTGTCTTATACCCATCACCCCACAGAAGTTCAAGGCATTTTTATTCAGCCAAAGGGCACGATGGCATTGAGTTTGGAGTCTGGGCACTTTCCAACCAAGTGCAAAAGATACTGGTAGTTACTTGCTTACGTGGCTCCCAAATAGTAAACTTAACAAAATTATGTGGAGAATACATCTCAGTTTATTACAAGAGGCTTTATTTTATTTCAAGATGGAATGCATTATTTCACCAGAGAATAAAAGCAATATATAAATCCGGTGGGTTTTTTTTTTAAAGGGAAATTGAAAACATATAAAAAAGAAAATAAAATCATCTATAAGCATGCAATTTAGACATAACTTCTGTCTACATTTTGGTATTTTTTTCTTTTTTTAGATTTTCCCCCTGACCTTTAATATTCTGTGTGAATGTAATTTTTATGGATTTGTAATATTCTCTATGACACTTGCACCTTAAATCAGTTGCCCAGTCTTCTACCATGACTTAAGTTTTTCCTATTTTCCTCACTGTTTTAAAGGGGGCTACACTGAACATTCTTGCACATAAATCTTAGGCCACATTGTTTTATTGTTTTTTTCAGGGAGCATTTCTGCAGAGGACATACAGATGGCCAGCAGACACATGAAAAGATGCTCCGTGTCACTAATCATCAGAGAGATGCAAATTAAAACCACAAGGAGATATCACCTCACACCTGTCAGAATGGCTATCATCAATAAATCAACAAACAGTGCTGGTGAGGATGTGATGAAAAGGGAACCCTCGTGCACTGTTGGTGGGAATTCAGATTAGTGCACCCACTGTGGAAAGCAGTATGGAGTTTCCTCAAAAAAATTAAAATGGAACTGTCTTATGACCCAGTGATTCCACTTCTGGGAATATATCTAAAGAAATGCCAAACACTAATTCAAAAGAATACGTGCACCCCTATATTCATTGCAATGTTATTTACAATAGCCAAGACCTGGAAACAGCCCAAATGTCCATCAATAGGTGAGTGGGTAAAAAAATCTGTGGTCCATATACCCAATGGAATACTACTTGGCTGTAAAAGAGAAGGAAATCTTACCTTTTGTGACAGCATGGATAAACCTGGAGAGCATTATGCTAAGTGAAATAAGCCAGCTAGAGAAAGACAAATACCATATGATTTCACTTATGGAATAAAATGGACAAAAGAAACTAACAAACAAAATAGAAATAGACTTACAGATACAGAGAACAGATTGACAGCTGTCAGAGGAGAGAGAGTTAGGGGCTGGGTGGAAAAGGTGAAGGGATTAAGAAGAAAAACAAAAACACCACCTCATAGACAGACAATAGTATGGTGATTACCAGTGAGATAGGGGAGTGGGGGAGGTAGAAGAGGATATGGGACGATAAATGGTGATGGAAGAAGACTTGGGGTGGTGAACACACAATATAATATACAAATAATATATTATGGAATTGTACACCTGAAACCTATATACTTTTATTAACCAATGTTACCCAAGTAAATTCAATAAAAAATAAAATAAAAAGAGAGACTGGGAATCAGAACACACTGACTCTCTATCCATCAAAATAATGCTAAAAATAGGTCTGCATGATGCCATATCAAGTTGGTAATTTACAAAGAATAATAATTGGATCTATGGAAGAGACCTCCAGACTCTGGTCATGTGACTTATTTTTTCTTGAAACCAATAAACATGAAGTGCAATAGACAATCTTGCTGCAGATATAGACAATGTTCATCTTTCTAATGTTTTCTGTTTTATAAAACAACTAGAGGCCCAGTGCATGAAATTTGTGCATGGGGTCAGGGGGTCCCCTCAGTCCAGCCTGCATTAACTGCCCGTGTAGGCCTGATCCCAGGAATTGAGCATAAACCAGCAGTCAGATATCCCTCTCACAATACTGTACTGCTGGCTTCTAATCACTCACCTGCCTGCCTGCCTAGTCATCCCATGCCAGCTTGGTTGCCCCTCACTGCCTCTATGTGCATGCCTGATCACTCCTAATTGGCTCCCCTGCTGGCCTGGTTGCCCCCAACTGCCCCTCACTGGTCTAGTCACCCCTCACTGACCTGCTGCCAGCCTAACTGACTCCAACTGTCCCTCCTGTTGGCCTGGCTACTCCTCTGCCTGCCTGGTCAATTCTAACTGCCCCCCTGCTGGCCTGGTCACCCCAAAATGGCCCGCTGCCAGTCTGGTCACCCCACACAGCCTGCTCTTCAGTCATTTGGTCATCCCTCACTAACCCCCCTGCTGGTCTGGTTGCCCACATAGCCTGCTTGTTCAGTCATTTGATCTCTTACTAACCCCCCTGCCAGCCTGGTTATAGGCAGCCATCTTGTGAAGGTTAATTTGCATATTATCTTTTTATTATATAGGATGGTTTTCAGTTTGGTAAACTAGACTGTGTTGCATGAAAAAGATCAACAGAGCATTGGGCATCTAAGAACACAGGCCTGTCTCTTCTGAGGATGTGGGTGACCAGGACATCTGGGAAGTTTTTGCTAGCAAATCGCCTCGGATGGGTTCCAGTGTGGGGCACACAAATGCAATGGATAAAATGATGTGAGTAGCTGTGTTATGTTAACCCCAGGTTATCACTGACTCCACAGGGCTGTGATTTCCCCTTTGGCCAGTCTTTCAGTTAAATCAGACCGCACCACAATGGACTTGTTAGCGTCCATGGCATAGGTTTTCTTTTCCGATCTTGAAATTCCTACGTATTTATGTAATTTCCCTGCTAATTACAACAAAAATAAATAAAACACATTCCCTGAGTGAGTGAAACAAAAAGAAAGACAAGCAGAGAAAATGGTGTGCACACCCTTGGAGAGGGCTCTGGTCAAAGGTCGGAAAGCCCAGAACAATGAGGCCCTGAAGATCCAGTGGCATGTGGCCACCCTCTCCCCCCTGTGTTTGGGAGAAGCGTTTGGATGAAGCACTTCACAAATGCTTCTATGCAAGTAGCTGTGTCAGAATGGAGGCTGTGGTCTGCATGCCCAGATGCGAGCCAGAAAATTGGAGTCGAGGCAGTGGGAACATTGCTCCTGGCTCCATCTCTTGTCAGGCCTGGTGCCATCGCTTGTAAATCTTGGCTGATCACCTACTGTTTTGAGGCCCCTTGACAGCAGGCTTCAGCACAGACATTGCTTCCATGTTTCTGCTAGAGCACAGAATCCTTTTCAGGGATAAAGAAGAGCCAGGGCAGTGGCCTTTACTATTAAAGGATCCCCCCACTATCGGTACCCCTTCCCTGAGTTACTGTCTTGGAAAGGAGAGGATGGGGGGAGCGCCACACATTCCAGAGGCCATATCTGATGGCAGCGTGCTCCAGCTCCTGGTGCTTAAAAATGTGTCTGTTTGCTCATTCATTATTGTAGGTACTTGGAGTACATAAGGGAGGAAACAGACCAAGCCCCTGCTCCTTCTGATGCCTACATTTTATGGGGAGACAAATAATAAACACATTAAATAAATGAAGTAGAAGTCAATTTTCCTAAGATATAAGGTGATATGTGCCATGGGAAATACAGAGCAAAGTGAGGGGACTCAGCTGAAACAGAACAGACCTGCCTAATCATTGCAGAACTAGTAGACAAGGACCTGAGGACAAGGGAATCCCCAGGGGGCTGCCTAGGAGCATTTGCACAAAGGCCCTGCCACAGGCCCTGGAGTGAGTGAAGGTAGCCACAGTAGACCTACAGGTGAGAGGGCCTCGTACATGAGGGGACAGCCGTGGGTTATTGTTAGGATCTGACCTTTGTTCTGAGAGATAGGCAGCCTTCAGGAGGTTTGGAGCTGAATCTCTCACAGAGCTGCTTCCAGGGTGGCTGGGTGGCCATGTGGTGGCAGGGCCCCTGCTGGCACAGCCTCTCTGTAGAGAGCTGGGATGCTGAGCCAGGGGCCACTGGAATTCCTCTCTCTGGACCCAGAGACCCAGGTCCCTCCCGGGCCTATATTTTGCCTGTGGGAGCAGCAACATGGGTGACTCCAAGGAACATGAGTTTACAAGAACCACAGCCTTGCTAAAGTCCCTGACAGGGAAGCCGAGTTCCCTTCTCCCAGGCTGTGCTGCCTCCCTTCCTGCCAGCTGGGCTTCTGTGGAGAGGAGGTTAATGGTCCCTTGTCAAGTTGTGTGCCATGTGGTCCTTGCCTCCCTCTGAGCCCTGGTGGCAGGCTGGGGGCAGGGTTGGTGGCTTCAAATGATATTCCCCAAACTTGAGTTAATCTTCCCACAAAAGGAAGAAATACATTTTATTTCATATTGCTTTATAAGTTTTTTTTTAAAGCATCAGGTCTTTTATCTCCAGTATGACTGTGGATGAAATAGCTCTAGCTTCACATTTCAAGGTAAGACTCCTTCCAGCAAATGCTCCCTTTGGAATAAAAACTGGGGAAGCCCTCATTGTTGTGACTGCACTCTCTGTCTTTGTATAAACATGTCCCTCTGGGCTCCGTCTGCTCCTCAAGTCCCAGCGTGTCACAGTCACCGCTGGGCTGAAAGGTCTTGCCTTTAGCTTCCTCGATAGGCCAGTGAGGTTAACAAGTTAATAAAATCCTATTTATCAGACTCCGGAGCCCATTTCCTCTTCCCTGTGGCTCATGGTTATAATTATTTTTTATGGACTCTCAACATTTCTTCAGATCTGATTTCCTCAAACGCCCCCCTGCCCCATTTCCTGAGAAGCACAGCCCAGAAAGAGGGAGAGGTTGGGTCCGTGGAAAAATGTCTGTTTCTCATTTCCACCTGGTGGGACGAGGGTCAGTCTGAAGGGATATATTCAAATATTTAAGCCTTTGGCTTGTACACAGTTCTCTCTCCTTCTGGTGGAGTGGGTAGAAAGCTGGTATCCCTAGGAAGCTCCAGCCCCATCCACAGGTTAGGAGACTGGGAGCCAACTCTGATCTATTCATGTTCCAGATTTTTGCCTGGAAATTGGAGCAATAGTGTTGGAACCACATGCGTATATGAAGATAAACTACAGTCATTTATGTGAGAGTGGTTTGAGAAACAGCAGCAACAAACATAAGAAAACTAAGGAATGGTCTTGGTTACTTTTGCTGCTGTGGCTTCCCTCTGCAACGTGCCGGGGTGGGGGTAGGGGGGCGGTTTGGGGCCAGACATTCTCTTATAGTGATAATTCCTTTATCGGCTTTGCTGACTGAGCCATGGAGACCCAGTATGAGACGCTAAGGTGATCAGCTGGAGGAGAAATGAGGATGCCCATCTCTGAGCAGGACAATTGGGGAGGTGCTGAGCCCTAGCCTGGAAGCCTCATCAGGCTGTGGAGCTCCTGGCACCAGCTCCCTGGGCTGTGGGAATGGACACAGATGCCTGCCCTAGGACCAGGCTTTGTCTCAAAAGAAATGACCAGCTTTCTACTCTAGCAGGTCACCATGCCTCATGACTGTGGCCTTTTGACTCCATCTAGATCTCTATGTTAACTTCCCTGTGTTTCAAACTTTGGCCAAGAAGGCTTTATGTAAAAATGTACAGTGAACGTGTGTGTGTGTGTGTGTGTGTGTGTGTGTGTGACTAGGGTCTTTTCAGTAAGCCAATGACTGGGATTATTTAATTTCTGCCTCTCAAAGACGGCCCTGAGTGACCAATGAGATACAAATGTGGAGAAAAATATAGTGGTCTGGGAACCATGGAGGTGTCTGGATAGAGAACCTGATGAATTTCTGTTGGATCATGTGCAGAAGGGAATGGAGTAAAGAAAAGGAAACTCCCATACATGACTTCCATCAGCTTGTCCACCAGGGGACAAAGGGCCGATACCCCAGAAGGTTCCTGTGACCAGTCAGTCACTAACTTGGGTGATCAGGGGCTCAAAAAAGAGTGGTGCAGGAAGGGGAGATGCCAAATGCAGATTCTGAGATACTTGCACTTGATGGTAAAGCCAAGCAGGCCCAACAAACATGGAGAGGAAACAGTGCAGCACCCAGGGTCCCAGGCAGCTGTTGACTCCCTGGTTCCACTCCTGTACACCTCGGCTCCCATGCCCTAAACTCTCCTGCCCCAATGAGAAGCTAGCTGAGAGAAGCTGCAAGTCATTGAAAAATCTCCCCTTTCCTCCATCCCAGGGTGGGGAAGTCCAGCCCGTGGGCCGTATAAGGACTGTACAATCATTTGGTCTGGCCCTGCCAAGGCATTAAGGGTGAGTTAATGAATTGTTTGACCAAATATAGCAGGCTAATTTTTAAGTTGATAATTCTGAATGGCCCGACGAATGTTATAAATATCCACATGGCCCTTGACAGGAAGAAGATTCCCCATCCCTGCTCTACCCAAACCCAGAAAGAACTGGGCTGAGACCTAAATGCTAACTTCAGAGTCCACCTCCACCCAATGCTGTGCAGGCATAAACTTCCCTGTGCAAGGATTTAAAGCCAGCACATCAACCATAACTAAGCAGGCATGTGAATCTATCAATTAATTCAGCATTTATTATGTCAAAGAAAGAAAATAACATGTTATATAAAATGGCAATGAACTTGTCGGATGAAATTGAATATATCTTAATTTCACATGCACACACTAAACATGCAACCCTTAGTATATAGGAATGCATTGGCAGTTTTTAATACGCTCTTTGAAATCCCCAAACACAAATCATTGTCATGCTTAATGGTGACACATATAGTCATTCAAATTAAAGTCAGGACAATGAAATTAATGGCTATGTTCCCTATAAAATTACTTATTGTTTTGAAAATACTAAACCAATATAATTAGCTAGGACATTATTTGAAGATTATGTAATTGCATGATTAAAAACACACAAAAAAAAGTCAACTAAAGAGATTATTGGAATTGATAGGAGACTTTAGTAAGCTGTGTGGTTTTAAAATTAATAGGCAAAAATCAATAGCTTGTCCTTACTTGAAAAGTAAACATTTACAAAATGCAACAGAAGGGGGACTCATTTATAATAGCAATAACATTTGAACAGCTAGGAATAAATCTTACTAGACAATTGCAGAATTTATATGAGGAAAGTATTTTATTCTACTGAGAGATAGAAACTGTGAGTAAATGACATAACATGGCTTATCATTGGAATGGCAGATTCAGTTGTATACAAAACTAAATTACCCTAAATTGGGGTATGTAATCCATGAAGTATTAAGTAAGCCATCACTAGGATGCTGTGGGATTTCACAGCACGATGTTAAATTACATGTGGGAAAACAAGCGTGTGAGCTCAATCAAGGGATTTGTGGAAAAGCATGGAGATGAGCACTATCTTTTCCAGATCCCCAAATGTTTAGTTATTTCAGAAAAACCAGAGCACAGGCAGCCAGAATCACTGATTACACAGGCTGGAATCAGGCTGAAATGTCGACGGACTGCGGTGCTCTTCTTAAAGAGGCAGACAGGTTGAGGGAGGGTGAGAGAGGTGGGAAGCTGGCTTTGTCTTTGGGGGAAAGCAATTGGCAGAGTCCTGTGTACAGTGTGACACCACCGTGGAAACATGGCAGCTGGAGATTACATTTTATGGGAAAATGGATGGGACAATGATGACAGCGATGAAATCTTTGTTGGGGAGGTGGGAGCCAGTAGTGGGAAGAGGGAAGGTACTTTTTACGTTACTGAGTTTGGGAGAAAATGATTTTAGGCTTTTGAAAACAAAAAGACATACATCTTCAGATGGATAACCCAAACAATATCAAAAAAATTATAAAAGAAAAAATAAGATTTGTTGAGCATGAGCCCAGAAATGTCACAACAGAGAAATATACTTACAGACAGATGGATAGAAATGATTTTATAAAAATGGATTATACTATAAAATGCTACTTATCAAAAACGTACTGATTTTAACTTTAAAAAACTGCTGAATTGTCAGTGTTTCTTTGCCTATTCACCCTGAGAAAACAAATTGGTTTCTAAAAGACTCCTAGAAACAAAAAAATAATGATAGACCATTCATAAGTTACACTCTGCATGGTTTCAGTTGCATGTTTCAATTTTTCACAGTTCCTATGAATTTGCTGAAAAAGCTGACAGAATGATTGCTGCCCTCCCTCCACCAACCTCTCACCTGCCCACCAGGTTTCAGTAGCTGTCTGTGCACATTTGAAAGGTTTTTGGGGTCTACAATCTGTTTGGTAACTGTAATTCCCAGAATGGCTATGTCCACTCTACATTTAAACTTGTGCTCTGTTCACCAGGAATTTCATATTCTGTGGCATTTTCTTGGAGATTTCTTGACTTGGATTAGTGTTTTGGTTAGCTGGGGGTTCTAGGAGTAGCTGGCTTCTCCTGAAGCTGCTGGGTTCTTTAGGTATAAGGATGTCCAGGTGTTGCCTTTGTTTTTGAAGAGCAAGTGATTGCATATAAAGGATTGGGTGAGGCTTTGGGTTTCCTTGACAATCCTGTAGGCTTCCCTCCAAGGGAGGGCTCTGAGGGGAAAAGGGGGAGGGAAAAGGCTGCACAGATATGTCCCTTGGAATAACATTCTTCATACCAAAATACTCTGGGACTCCCATATTTCTCTGTTATTTACTACATGCATTAAACACATACACACACAAACCAAACAAACATAATATTACCAGAAACACACTGTAAAGGCTATATAATATGATTATTATTCTTATTTTTCTTACTCTTAAAATGTAGTAGCTTCAACAGGTAATGAATATTTATCTATCAACATCACTTTGTTCTACAGTATGATATGCTCATCTACTATGCAAATTCAGGAATGTTTTTATTTGAGGTAAGTTTTAAAAAATATCTTCAATATTTTAACATTTCTATTCTCCTATTCATAATTATCCCTGCTTTATTTTTCTGTTATATTTTGTACACATCCTTAAGCCTTCTCATTATGTCCTTCACAATATTTTGTATCCTTCTAGTAAGACTTTTAATAAATTTTAATTAATTCCTTAATTTGAAGGAATTATGAATATGATAAATGTGTGTAATGAAAATAAATTCAATTAAAACCAAATGTCGGCACATATAAATCTGTAGCTTTCATGACCACATACTATTTCTTTTGGTGTAAATACAAAAATTATTTATGAACACTTCAGTTTTCCTGCTTTTCCACCTCTCATATTTCATTTTTAAAATGCTGTTATTACAACTATGCTTGTACACATGTGCAATAATATGTAAGATAAAACTCTGGAAATGGAATTACTGCTAAAATGCCACAGGTTACAGCAGTGGGGACATGTGGCCGAGTCTGGAGACACCTTGGACCATCACACCAGGGGACGGGGCTGTTCTGGCATCTAGTGAGGAGAGGCCAGAAATACTGCTGGACAGCCTGCTGGGCACAGCACACACACCCCCACTCCCAATGCAGAGAGTGACCTGGACACAGTGTCAGTAGTTCAGAAGCCAAGAAACCCTATCCTATGAATATAATAAGACATCAGAACACACATGTTAGGCTCAGGTTGTGTGAAGCAAATAGTGTGAGGACTCAGTTCAGATGAGAGAAGCCCAGGGAAAAACAGCATTTGGTTAGGACCAGAGGATCTATAAAATGCATATAACACAGAAGTGATAAATAATTTAGGGGAAAATGAGGACCGGACAGTAAAAAAAAAGAAGTAATAAATATGTTAGAAATATCCCAGGACAGAAATAATCCAGCAATAAACCCATAAATGGTATAGGGGGTCTAGGATTAAAATGACTAATAAAAATAATTCTTTGATAACTAAAATATGTTAGGTCAAGCCAAATGAAAGTGCCCTTTTGTAGGTAAAAAACTGTCCAATATTGGCAATTTCATAGGAGCCAACCTGACATTAACAGCTAACTCTTTGATAAGGAGTGGGCTAAGCAGTATAAGTACATCATCTAATTCTAACCAGTTTCTTAAAATAGAATGTCAGGATTCAGAAGGGTACCTGTGCTCTCAAAGGTAAAGCCTGGTGTCAAAGATCAAAGAGAAAATAAGTGTCGCATTTATCTGATGTTAAAACCTACACTCCACATTCTTCAGTGTGCAGCGAATATCCACATAGAATAAAGAAACAAAAAAAAAGATGAATAAAAATTTTAAAAGATCATAGAAGAAGAAGATGGGCAATGGGGGTCCAACATACAGCCAGTGGTGCCTGTGATGTGGAGATAGAACAGATCAAACAGCAGTATATTCAGAAGTCACTCTCCAAGGGAAGGGGGAACTCCATCTACTGCCCTAGAGACCTCAATGCATTCCTAGAACATTTTAATACAGAAAATAGATCCTGAAACATCCCTGGTAAAATTGGTGAACTCCAAGGATGGAGAACTAATACCACAGCTTTCAGACAGGAAAACTACACTTTGCCTAAAGGAGGAGAAAAACGAAGTACCGCTGTGCTTAGACTTCCCCACAACACAAACAAGTTCAGGGAAATTTAGGGAAAATTGGAGCCCCAATATTTGTAACCAATGAAGTTGTTTTTCATGGATAAAGTCATTATAAAAAATGCAATAAATATTTCCTGGGGAAAAAACTAGTAAATCATATTTGAAATGAAGAGAAACAAATAACTTTGACAAAAGAAAAAATATAAAAAGGCTAGTTGGTGGTGAGCACTTTAACATAGGACTAAAAGTAAATACCTATGTTAATTATGTTTATGAAACATTGTAAAAGTCAACATTTTTGAAATAAGAAATGTAAAGCAAAATTGAAAAACCATCCAAATTCTACTAAAATTTCTGTCCTTATTAGTAAAAGGAAGAGTGGGTTGAAATGTACATACACTTTCTGCTATATATTTTTATAGCAGAAAGGCAATAAAGTATTTTCTTTTTAGAATTTTATTTTGGGTAAAAAAGCTAATGCTTTCTATCCATATTATTTGAACAAAAAAATAGTCATGAGGAGAACTAAGAACAATTTATATGGCTCTTCATTTATCACAAGGTGAAAAAATACTGATCATAAAATGAAAGCTACAAAAGGAATGGAAAATATTTCTTTGAAAAAGGGTGGGAGTGTGGATATCTGAGTATGTGAAAACATGTTATCATAATTTCCTATATTGCCAGGTTTTCAAAAAGAAAACATATGGTCATCACAGTAGATGCAGAAAGAAATTTAAAAAATTTTCATATGCGGTCAAGTCACAACTGCTAGCAAAGTAATAAGAAAGGGAACATTCTTTACTTGATGAAAGACGTCAACAAAACAGTAAGAAATCATCCAATTTAAAAGGTGAAACATTAGAACTTATTCTGAAATAAAGAAAAAGAAAATGCTGTCTATTATCACTGTTTCTAATTAATATTATACTGAACCCTAGAAAGTACAAGACAAAGAAGAGAGTCTCTGCCCCTTACCAACAACAACAACAACAACAAAAAATCCTCAAACTAAATAAAATGTAGAGACTGGAAATACGCAGGGTGATTATTCCTGCAATCACAAATTAGACAAGGTAATTGCAGCATAAAAGTCTCTGCCAACAACACAGCAAAACTTACAAGAACCTGGGAATAAATTTAACAAAAGGCTAATACAGCTCTTATTGAGAAAATTATAACCTCACTTAAAAGTAACTAAGTAAGTGGAAATGCATTCTGTGTTTGCAAATGGAGCGGTAACTTGAGAGAGATATCAATTCCCTCTAAATTAACTTGTGAATTCCAGGCAAAACCCCCTGGGGTTGGCAATGAAACCTGACATTAGCTTTTATCATCAAATCCATGTAGCAGAGTAAAGGGCTGAAAACAGAGAGATGTTCTAAGGAGGAAGAGTGTGAGGGGCAGGGCAAGCAGAAGAGACTTCATAACACTGCAGTAATTAGAGTGATCACCCGGCATCTAGGGACAATGAGGTTAAATATAGATCTGAATCTATGAGATATTTCACATAGACTAAAGAAATATGTGTAGAAATAAAAACTAGGACCATAGCCAATGTTGGTGAAGATGTGGAGAAATGGTGACATTTCTGTCCTGTGGGTGTGTGTGGGAGGATATTGGAGGGCGGGGAGTGTGTATATGGGACAGTGTCTCTGGAAGACATTCTGATTCTTCTAGGGAATTTGGTGATGGGTGTGCCTTACATTCCTACATTTCACCAGCTTAGTCTAGATCCCACAGAAAGTCTCACACATACGGATGTTCATTGGAGCATTATTTATAAAAGGAAAAATAGACAAAATCCAAATGCCCATAGGTGGGATTTAGATAAATTATGCCATCTATAATAATAAAAGTGTAATATGCTAATTAGACAGGATGTCCTTCCAGATGAACTTCTGGATGAAGCCAGTGCTGCGAGGAAAGCCTGGGTCCCAGATGCCAGAGCAAAGCCAGTGCCAGCAGCTGGGGGAAGGAAGGCCTACTCTTGCATGAATTTTATGCATCAGGCCTCTAGAATTCATATAATAGAATGTTACGCTGGTCTGAATGGGCCTATATGGAGAACAGCAGGATGTGGACAGAAACTTCAACTATATGGATAATTCTGTGTTGTTTAAAAGAAATAGTATCTGAAGCCAACATAGAAAATGTAGTTGAAAACACAAATTACTGTGTTGACAGCTAGCATCAGTGTTTCTCTGGAGAAGAAATGTGTCTGGTTAGGAAAAATGGGCTTAATAAACTTCATTAAGTCTAGAAGGGAAAACCCAAACAGTGTATTTTGGAGAAAAAGACATTTGAAAGGGAACTCCATACTATTAAACTGTGATTAATTTAGGGGTGTGAAATCACAGAAAATGTTTACTTAAAAACTGAGAGCTCTACTCTGTGTGATACTAGATCGGTGGATACATTTGTCCAAACCCATAGAGTGTGCAGCACCAAGAGTGACCCTGCTGTGCATGCACTCTGGGGATGATGACATGTCAGGACAGGTTCATCGGCTATAACAAATGTCCCATCTGGTGAGGATGTTGATAATGAGGTGGCTGTGTAGAGGCAGGGGTAAATGAGAAATCTCTGTACCTTCCACTCAACTTTGCTGTGAACCTAAAATTTCTCTAAAAAACAAAGTTTATTTAAAAATCCAAAGGTCAAATTTGACACAGTAAAAAAAAAATTGAGGCTTTTAGTTCGAAGATTTAAATATTTGTACATCTCACAATGATTGCTTCGATAACTAAGAAAAATAATTAAGAAATTTTAACTATACTAAGAATGAGAAAAATGCAAATTACAACACTATTTTAGACTGACCACATTGTCAAAAAATGTGATTAAAATGACATGACGCCCCACTGGCGGGAGGTTGGGAAGCAGACACCCCCCTTTACTGCTTCGGAATATAAATGAGTGCGGATTATCTGGAGGGCATATAAACCCTGGGGGACATTCAAAGCCTTGAAACTGTAATTTCACTTTAAGTAAATTAACCTCAGCCAAGGTCATAGATGTGCAAAAATATTTACATAAAAAGGGGTATGTTGTTTCTTGAGTTATAAAAGTAAAATATAGGAGACATCTGTATAGACATCAAAGATAGAAATGTATTTAAATAAAATACGCTACATTCATATGATGAAATACGACCAATCACTAAATTTTTTTTCAAAAAACGTTAATTTTATGGAAAATGTTTGTGACATTGGTAAGCTTTAAAAGTGGCTTTCAAAACAGTATTATAATTGGACTCCTATTTGTGTGTATGTGTGTGTATCATACATATGTTTGGCTACACAAACATACACATGTAGGAGGAGAGAAAGGAGTGGAGGAAGAGGGAGAGGGAGAGAGGAAGGGGGGGAATAGATCAAAATGTTAAATGTGTTCATTTCTGAAAGGTTTAACATAGTTTCTGTATTTTCCCACCTTTGTATAGTGTACACATATATTACTTCGATAGTGACTTGAAAATACAAAGAAAAAATATCTCCAGTTTGGGAAGCCAGAGCCGCCCAAGCCTTGCTCAGGCAACCGTGGCTGTGGGGTCAGAGTCCTCCTGCCCCAGTGTCCTTTTGTCTACTCAGATTCCAGATGGCAGGAATAGTTCAGAATTCTCCCCTCCGAATCCAGCCTTAGTACCACAAAGCCATCCAGACACGTGGGGAAAAGGAGAATGTTATCACAGGTACATGCAAGCCAATCAAGGGGGTCAACGACATCCTTCGGCACCACAACGGTGACATTATCCTCCGTGCACACGCGGCCCAATAAATAACTGCACATGCCTCATGTCATGTTCAAGTTCCCTGGAACTAACAGTGAGAAGTAAATTAGAATCCCACCAGGGCTTGAACTGAAAATGAACTACTGGGGAGGAATACTATTTTGTTGTGAAAATAAAAGTATTAATTTGATAAGGAGATTAAGGGAGTGAACTGCGGAGAAGGGAGGTTTCCTTGTTAAAAATTTGTCATCCTTAATGGGCTTCATTAATCACCCCACCTGCTAATTTGGGTTATAAAAATAGCAAACCAAGAAAGAAAATTGGGAGGTCTTACACCTCTGAAACATTCTGAGACCTTTTAAGGATTTGGATATTCAGCTTTTATTCTTGCCAAAGAGCAAAGGTGCATTAAAATATAAACTTCAGTGAGTATTTGCATACACATTTATGCAAGAATCTATAGGGATAACCGGCAGAGCACAACACTTAACCCCCTGGATGTGTCACTCGCTGAGGAGGCGGGAGCTGTCTTGCTCACCTGCTGGGTGAATCCTCACTGTCCTGAGTTAGTATGCCGACAGTGTGTGCTGATGCTAATATTTCATTCCCTAGCTCCATGGGTCATCTGCCCTTTCTTTCCAGAATTCAGTAGAGGGAGAAGACATTTATTTGAAGCTATAGTATATATTGTAATACTATCAGATAAGGAAAATTTTGACATGCTTTTTAATAAAAGTTTTTTCCCCCCAGCACACTGAGCAGCTGCTCTGTTCCAACCTCTGTTCCAGGACCTACAGTTAGAGACATGGTTACTATTTCCCTCAGCCCTCAAAGAGTTTCTTGTCCAAAGGGACCTCCCAAAAGTACAATTCAGTGTTTAAAGCAGTGATTGTCAAAAGGACTCTTGAAGCATGTTAATTCTGCCTGAGGCCATGATTTTGGTTTATGATAGTCATTATTGCTTTTCATGGATAGTCTAGTGCATGGTAGGATTATATTGCTTTCAAGTACATGGTAGGATTATATTGCTCTTCTCCCATTTAAGTTGGTGTGGGCATGTGACTTGTCTTGCCATGGTCATTAAGGAAGCTCAGCCTTCAGTTAGGTTCCTGAGTAGTTAAAATGACAGAGCCCCACTACTGACCATTCTGGATAGACTGGTAACATGAGCAAGAAACAAGCTTTAGTTGTGTTAAGCCACTGAGATTTGGGGCTGTTTGTTACTACAACCTAGCTCAACCCTGATAACTGATATATGTGGGATTTGGAGAGCTGGACCAAACAGAGAAGAGCAGGGAAAGTGGGGATTTGCAAGAGCAGGCACCCACAGACACAAAGTCCGTTTTCTTTGCCTTAAGTGCTCTCCTTCATGTCTTCGTCCACTCAGTGAATTTCTCTTTGTTTCTTCACAGACTGTTGCTTAAACTTTGTGTACTGACCACAACCATCTGTCTCTTCTTCCCAAACCATACTAAAATATCAGAAAAAAAGCAAAGGTGTGACTTTGCCAATAAAAACAACAAAAGACAGGAAATCTTACCAGACAACAAATATAGACATAATTTTGGATGATAAAAAGCATATGGAAGAGACACCACCTAAAGAAATTCAGAGATGAGAATACTTAGTTCACTCTGCAGAGTCCCTGAACAGTTCAGCATGCTGGGAGTGGTGCTGGTGGGAAGGTACAGGCCTGAAATCAGGGGAGCATAGAAAGACTAGACAAATGAATGGGCAGATCCCCAATCCCCTCTGCCTCCACCTACTAAGCACACACCAGTACCTACTTCCTCCAGGAGGAAGGTAAAGAGGTCCTGGTCTTGGGTGCACCAAACACACAGGAAATAACAGGTGAGAGTCATTTAAATGAAATTTAAATGATTTTCATTTAAATGAAATATAATCTTAATATTTAACAGTGAAAACCCCACTTCTCTTTCTGTTGGCAACCATATGCATGCCTCCCAAATAAAGAACTCTAGATACTGACATTGAGGAATCCCTCAATGAAAGCAATGAAGATGCTTCTCTCAGCCTAAAGGGACTCCCTCCTGTCGATGAGCTCCACTCATGCATCCAGAACTTTCTTCTAGTTTGTCAGGGTCCCACAGGAAATATGAATGATGTGCAAAGACCACGGATATTTGAAGAATACATCCAACTTGGAAGCAGAAAAGTCAGTGAAGCAAAGGCCTGAACAAAAGGAGGAAACCAACAGTGCAGCGACCAGAAGAAAATTCCAAACAAACAAATGAGATGTATTTTTGAGAAGTAACAGAAAACATTGTATCCATAACACAAAAACAGGATGTCTCTAGAAAATCGAAGAATTAAGAGACATGAAAAGGCTCTGGGGAATAAAAAATGTAAGCCAAATGTAGGATAGAGTTGAGGGCTCTCTGGCAGAGAATGGAAAGACAAAGAGACAGAAGACTTGGATTTAGCTGACCACGTGGAGGTCCAGAAAATAACATGAGGGAGTAGATGTTCCTGTATGGGGAAAAGTTTCTTGAGCAGGACAACAGCTAAAATGAGCAGATGGAAAATGCCAAGTGTTGACAAGGATGTGAAACCATGGTCCTCTGCCACATGGCCAGCAGAATAGAAAGGGCTGCAGCCACTGTGGGAAGCGCAGTTTCTATGAAAGCTGAGCATAGTCGTACTTTGTGCTCCGACATTCATTTTCTTTCCTGGCTGTGCGCCCGACAAAATGTGAACATATGCACTAGACAATACATTTGAGTGATTTCATGGTGCTCAAGGACAAGAAACCCAAATGTACACCATTGGTAGCATAGGTACATTTCTACACACACACACACGCACACACATGCACACACACACACACACACACACACACACACACACACACACACACACACACGGTAGGATACTCTGCTTGGTCCCCACCTGGGCCCAGCAAACGCTACCTGTTTTGCTCTCCTGCACCTGCTCCTCTGCCGGTGGAGTTCCAGGGACACAGAGCTTTATTCTCAGACCCCGTGGATCTTCTCACCTCAAGGGCTGTTGGCTCAGTGCCTGTAAACTAACTTCAATTCATTCAACCAAAGCAAAATCTATACTATTTTCAGTTGAATACGATAATGAATCATTAACTGCCCATGTCTTTCCTGCACCAACATGGCCATATCAGGGCCACTTGGAAAGCCTGGACTTGAAGGTGTGCTTCTTCATGGATAAAGTGATGCAGAAAATAGGCATTGGTCAAGCATCTGTAAACTAGGAAAATGTGAACTTTGAGATTTTCTGTGTAGAGCCTGGGGTTATGAACCCATTTTAAAGGTGGACAGGCCATTGTTTTCAACAAGCACTCTTTTCAGAGCCTCTCCGCCCCTCCCAGGATCCTACCCTGCTCTTCCCTCACTTTCCGTCTGTCCTTTCCTTTCTTTCCTCTAGCCCAGGCTCTATTGGCGACCATATAGAAAGAGATGACAGGGAGAGAGAGATGCAAGCTAGTGTTTATCTGTTTGTCATCTGTCATCAGTGACTTTGACTGACCCGGAAACCCCAGGGAGCCACTCGAAGGGCCCTTGTGTGTGGTCTCCCCAATAAACGTGGAAACAAAGGAAAAAAGCCTTGGCATACTTAAGGTGGCCTTTGAAACAGAAGCTGATGTTGACCTGAGCATGTCCGGAGGAAAATGCATTTGGAGTCGATTTGGGGGATGTGTGTTGAGTCAGAGCTCTCTGCTCAGAATTCCTGAGCTCTGCGTTTCTGCTCTCCCACACCCCGGTATAAAATTCTTCTCTGTATGCCTCATCATTTCAGCAGATAACTTTTCCTTGCTTTTAAAGTGCACTTGACTTTGTTCCCACAGGAGAGAATGTAATCAACAGAAATCAGACCTATTTACTGTGCAGAAAACATGCCAAAATATTGTCTACCCCTGTGCAGACCTGGAGCCCGATGACTCCAAGTGTCCGCGTGGCTAGATGAAACTAACAACAACAAGAATAATAATACAAGTGCAGAACCAGGTCTCGGTAGTAGAAATAATGACCGTTTTTCCCAGGACACGAATGACTGCTTGAGTGGGATAAATTGCCTGGTTGTTGGCCTTATACAGACCATCTTGCATATCAGCTTCAGTTTGTTTAATCAACCAGATGACCATTTCACCTCTCCTTCCTCCTCACCATACCCTTTCCTTCTCCCAATTCTTGTCTCCATTCGAAGTGGGAGGGTCCAAAGGTCAGAACCTGAGTGATGGTGTTGGAAGTCGTCTTGAGAGTATCAGCTGGGCGAGTTACCAACAGTATGACTCTGGGCAGACTTGGTCTTCTTTGTAAAGTGGAGACAGTGTCAACCCTGATGACCATGCTGAGTTGTTATAAGAATCAGAGTATGTGGGTCTGGTGGAGCACCTGGAAAAACATAAATTACTATATAATAAGAAATTTTAAAACAATTCTTAAATCTCTATTTTCTCCCCCACTCCCTACCCTCAAATCAATTCAAAATTTTTAAGGTAAGGACCCAAGTCTTGTTCATTTTTTTCTCTGAAGCATCGAAGACATCCTGTATATATTTGGGGAATGTAGTCATCAGCTCAGTCAATTCATTGAAATTGATCCTTTGCTTAACAGGAAAAGAAGTATCCCCGATTCACTTCCCTCAGCACTTACAGCTCTCGGGCGTTTTCTTCTTGGTTTATTTATTCACTTGCTCATCATCTTTCTCCCCCAACTAAATTGTAAAGTCACTATGTGCCCAGAACATAGTAGGCATTCAAATGAGTACTACTCCAATCAATTTACTGGCAAGTCTTTCATTTTCAACTCACCATTTTAGAAGTAGTAGGTGCCTTTGCAAATGCTCTGTGCATACTCGTCTTTCATGGAGGGTCTGCTCAGCCAAGCTCACCCCTGATCTGGAATTTTTGGAAGCACATGACCCACAGTACATCCCTAATGATGGGGTGACTGCCACATTCATTCAGATCATTCATCAGACCCCTTCTTTACACAGGTTTGCCTCAGAAAAATGTTCTCTGAACGTGAGCTGGCAATTGATAAAAAAGAGAAAAAAGGAATTATGAGATTATTTTTTATGTCTATCTGGCAAAGGCGATAAAAGGAGATACAGCTGAGTGTTAGCTGAGCAGAAGAAATGCAGGGCAATCATCAACAAGAGAGGTGTTGATTGGTTTCAGTTTCTGCAAGGTAATTTGAGAATTTGTGGCAAAATCTTCTTAAAACTGCATACATTTTGACCCTGAACTTCTACTTTTAGACATGTACTAAATGGTATGCATTTTTCATTCTCCATAAAAATGGAATTCCAGGCCTATGGCACGGCCTTCCGGAGTTTTGATAACAGTGATTCACTCCAGGCAGGTAGGATTATAGATAACATTTTCCTTCATTTATCTACAGTGTTTGTATTTTCTACAACAAACATTTATTATGGGCAAGATAAAAATTACTGTATAAAAGGAACTGGATCTTCCAAGACTCAAAATTAGCCTTTGCCATGGCATTGTTGACAAATTATGCATTATTGACAATACAATGAGTGTCTGCAGGATACAGAACGCAGATACTAAACAGAGAATATTAAATATTTACATGATGCGGAGGCCAGGGCGGACAGCACACACATGGAGAGGCCAGAGGGGATTTGATGTTTATGTAGAGCCAGGCTGAAGGAAATTGTTCAGGAAGCTGGGAGGCAAGAGGGAGAAATACTTGACTGAGAAGGGAGTTTGGACTTGAGGATGCAGATCGCAGCTGGTTTACTGCGATGATTTCCTAAGGTTTATCTGAATCTGATTGTTTCCTGCTTAGAATGGAGGTTTCTAGAGCCAGAACCTGGGCTTTACCACCCTGGTTTCTCTCTTCATATGTGTCAAGACCTGGAAAGGGCAGTGGCAGGCTGGCAAAGGTGGGCCCACTGCACAGGTCACACCCATGCCACAGCAACCAGGACAGACTCCACTCGTTGGTCAGAACATCGGCCAACTCAGATGGAGAACCAGAGAACAATGGTTGATAATATCCATCCACTTCAAAAAATATCTTTTTTGGTATTTCTGTTTAGTTAAAAAGTTTTTTTAATAAAAAACATCTTGCATATGGTGCCTGCAACATAATAGATAACCAACAATTATCTGTGAAATGAATGACTGAATGAATGAGTGGACAAATGTAGTTAGAAAGAATCATCTATGTTTGGCCTATTGTTTGCTATCACCCACCAAAGTAATATAAGTGGATTGTTATACTGAAAACTATACCCACTTTTTTGAGTTCCTACTCTACCTGAGGCCCATCTGTGGTTATATTCTCAGAGGAAAGGAGGACTTACATGTAGGATACTTGGAGATGGACAAGGATCCTATATAATAAAAGGCTAATATACAAATTGATTGAACAACAGAATGACCGGTTGCTCTGACGCACACTGACCACCAGGAGGAAGATGCTCAACACAGAAGCTGTCCCCTGGTGGTCAATGTGATCCAACAGGGGGAGTGCCACTCAGCCAGAAGCCCTGAGCCACTCTCATGGCTGGTGAGCACAGTGGTGGTGGCAGGAGCCTCTCCTAAGTGGGCCTAAGCCAGCAGTCAGACATCACCTGAGGGCTTCCAGATTGCAAGAAGGCACAGGCCAGGCTGAGGGAACCCCCCAAGTGCATGAATTTCATGCACTGGGCCTCTAGTTAATAATAAAGTAATGTGAACCAAAATTTCAGGCACTAGAGAAGTGAGTGTGGGCTGGAAAGGGCAGAGGTTTTGTAGAAGAGGTAAACTTGGGATGGACCTCAAAAAAGGCAGGACTTGGGGAGCTGCCAGGAAGAGGAAGCACCCAGGAGATGGCAGGCAGGGGGCAGGGGTTTGGGGATGGAGTGAGGGACTGGGAGGCAGGAATGGGTGGAGTGCTTGGGGAACAGACAGCCACAGACCTCTTGCTGAGAAGAGTGGAACCACATCTGAACTTGATCCATGACACAGGAGTAAGGCTGTCCCAGTTCTTTATTTTTATCACATAGAGAGATTCCTCTGTGCCCAGAGTTGGGAAGAATTTGAACTCTGGTCATGTCCATCCTGCTGCCCTCCACTGTCTGAGGTTGGGTCACTGTCCATCATGGCCAATGTGCAAATGTTTGCCACCCACACTGGTCCAGTCCAGGTGATGGCTGCCTTCCTTCCAAGCTTGGCACCAGCTTTCCCTCCACCACTCTCTCGGGCATGACATGGCTTGCTCTGCCTCAGTGGTCCTCAGTGCAAAGCTGTCAAACCCTCTGGAAACAGAGGGTTAGGTTGTCCCCCCCCCCCTACCTCTTCTTGCTCACTGGGCTTTCATTGCCTCTCTGTCAGCCTTGTAGCTTCTTCCCTCCTGGACAGGCTGGCCTTCTCCTGGCCGGCCAGTGCCTTCTGCAGTCACAGGTGGCAACACCTCCTCAGAAACACTTTCTGGTGCCACTGTTCTGTACTCACAGTGTCGCAGACCTCACCCTCTCTCCTCACCTCTGTCTCCTTTGCCACAGTATGTCCATAGGGCAGGGACTCTTACTGTTGGTCCCAGGGTATCCCCAGGACTTAACTAAGAATTATGCTTGCAGTAGGCACCTGGGACTCCTAAGTCAAGTAATGAACAGGACCTGCCTCAGGGTTGCCGGAGGATTAAATCAAGTCATGCCAGCAAAGAACTTGGGAGACTTGTTGGGAGGAAGTCATGCTGATAGTGGCCAAGGAGTACTGAGTATTTGCTGCAGCAGGTGTTTCTCCACATGCTCGCCCTGCTGTGTCTCTGTCATCCTCTTACCCTCACTCCTCCAGGCAGGTTCCACCATTTCAGCCACTTTACAATGCTGAGGGCAGAGCCAGTCAAATTCAGGTCCAAGGCTGCCATCGTGGATCTCTTCTTGGCCCTGTATTCTGCTTCCTACATCCTGGGGCTAACCCTACAGGGTGATGATGACAGGAGGTGGCAGAGCAGGGCCCCAAGGGAGAAGAAACCCCTCTCCCTGGGGCAACAGGGAAGGCAGGCCAATCATGGCTTCTGTGAATAAGATGGACTTCAGTCCAGTGGTTTCTGTTGCGCTTGTCCAGTTAATGGTGTTGCTCAGTGTGAGGTAGATGGAGCTAGAATGGCTGGACCGTTTGGATGAAATGATGAGGTTAAGAATTAGAATGATTCTTTCTCATCACTGATGTTTCTATCTTTCCCTCTCACTTCCTCTCTAAAATCAATAAAAATATATTATAAAAAAGGAATTACAATGATAAAAATAGCGAATGCTTCTATAGAGAGTGACCGCATGTCCACTCAAGCCTGTAATCTCAGGATGATTATGGGGAGCATCCCCCTCTTCTCTCATCTTGTCCTAGTTTGTACCCTGTGTTTAGAGTATCTGCCACATGTCATGTCCTGCACACTGAGCATCTCAGACACCTCTTGTTTCACATGCACATCAAACATCAGCAGTGGGTGCAGTGACTTGGGGGAATGAGGGAGGTCACGGGACATGGTGACCTGTGATGGCTCCAGAGTGGGCACCATTCACAGCAAAGCTCTCACCACTGTCTCAGCCTATGGGTTGGACTGAGGTGAGGGCAAAGGAGCCCCAAGGCAGGTAGAAAACTGCAAATGATGAGGAGCCAGGAAGAGTAAATGTGGATACATCTCTACCCCTCCCTCTCTACCCTCTGGCTTGGTGGAAGCTGGCTGTAACATGGGTCAGCCAAATCAACCCCCACTTGCAACACTTTTCCTGTACCCATGTCACCATCTCTGATAAAGTGAGTAAGGTGCAAATGGGTCGGCAGGTTTTCCTCCCTGCAGAAAGTTTTGGTGAACCCAGGGTACAGGCATTACATAATTTTTCTATCGAAGGATGACTCTGACAGGGATGAAGTTGAATAAACATTTATTTATCTCCTGATTTTGTAGGACAAATGGAGAAGTATTTTTATGCTCAGGGAAAAGAAATGATTTTAAAAGCCTAAGTTGGGGGTAGTGTTACCAGATCCTGCTCGGTTCTGTGTTATTAACCAGATGGTGCGCCTGTTTAGAACACCTGGGGGACTCACTGCACACCAGGAGAGGGTGCTGCCATGGAGGTGGGGGGAGGATAGGGGCTATCCCTGCAGGGACCCCATTACATGGCTTAGTCCCTGCTTGCATGATGCAAGTGAGATACAGTTCATAATATTATTGTAGCGTGTGCAGGCTCTGCATTCATTTCATGTTCAATTTCTGGAAAAGAGGAAAATTTGTCTGTAAATATGCCTCACATGTATGCTGCATGGGCAAAGAGTGTGGGAATTCATCCCTGCCACCCTTGACTTTGGTGCCTGCTGCACCCAGCAAGGGTCTGGAAGCCGAGAGGGGCATGATCTAACATTCATCGAGGGTTTTCTCATGTCACTTGCACTAAACTATAAAGTCCTGACTACCATAATTGGAAACTAAAATGGGAAACAGTGCTCATTACAATGGAATCCTGGCTCGTCTTTGAAGCAGAAGTATTCCTCTTAAAAATTTCTCCAGTTCAATCTGGTTGCCGGTGCCCTAGGCCCTACTTTTCATTTTGAAATCAATGCATGTGTTTTCATATTCTTTGTTTTTGTTTCAATTGCCCTTTAGATGCAAATGAGTCCCATCAGAGCTATAAGCTGCAGAGACAAGAGCAGACAGGTCTGAGGACCCACAGACAGGACCTTGGCCTGTGCATTGTCCCCTGGGAGAGGCCCTCCATGCAAATTCCCCTGAGGGTACACCTCCCTGCTGCTTCCTCCTGCCCAGGCCTCCTGTTTCATGGAAACCACAGGAGAAGTTGGATCTGACTCTTTTTCATAGTCATACTCGAATGGGTTATCTCTTTCTTCCCAAGGTCAGTCCTCACGAGAATTTTTTATTTTATTTTACTATTTATTTTATTTTATTTTATTTTATTTTATTTTATTTTATTTTATTTTATTTTACTGTGGTACTGACACTTACTAGTAACATGAGATCTGCTCTCAGCAGCTATTAAGTGTACAGCACCGGTTGTTTTCTGGAGGCACAGTGCTGCAGAGTAAATCTCTAGAAATTCTGCAGCCCGCGTAACTGAAATGCTATACCCATTTTTAGCAAACCCTGTCCCTGTCCCCAGCTCCTGGCAGTCACTAGTTTACTCTGCTTCTCGGAGTGGCAAGTGTGTATTATTCACATAAACCAAATCCCCAGTATCCGTCCTTCTGCAACACCTGATGTCACTCAACCTCGCTTCCACCAGGTCCATCCATGCCATTGCTGAGAGCAGGATTTCCTTCTTTTTAAGGCTAAATAATAGCCCATTGTGTACATATAGTACATGTGTTTTATGCATTCATTCATCAGTGTATGCCAACGAATATGCAAACATGCCCAGCACCTCTCACCAGTACAACCCAAAACATGAAAGACAAGCACTGGAGAGAAGGCGGAGGCTCGAAACACTGTCCTTGGGCACGCAGAGTGGTACTGGTTCCATGGATATGTTAGAAACAGAATGACCATGTGATCCAGCAATCCCACCTCTAGGTACCTATCCAAAAAGATTGAAATCAAGGTCTCAAGCGGGTGTTAGCACCCCCGTGTTCCTCATTCTTTGTTGCACCATTCACAATAATAAGGGGTGGGAACATGCTAAGGAAGTGGCAACACCAGGAGTTAGGGTGCTAATGAGCTTCTCCCTCTTCTTCCTTCTTCCTCCACCCCTCATTCTTTCTCTTCTTCTCCCCCAGTCCTTCTCCCTGCTCCCTCATCCACCTGGTCCCTCCCTAGTTCTGTAAGCCCTAAAGGAAGGGCTTACACCAAGATGAGGGCATCTGCCTCCCAGCTGGCCTGTTCCCTTCCCACAGGGCCTTGGTCTCAAACATCACCTGCCCACTGCTGCCAAAAATGATTCTGTAAGGACTGATGCTTAATGATGCGGAACTCTCCATTTCCTACCCTTGATGTGTCATCCTATTCCTTATAGTCCCCAGTACCCTGCTGACACTGAACTGGATCTCTCCCCAGAAACTCTAAACCCATCCTGACATCACCCCCTCTCCTCTGCTCCCTAACCCGCCCCATCCCTTCCTCCACACCTGGACCCACCCATCAGGAATTCCTGGAGTTTCCTCCTCCCTCCTCTACTAAAACCCAGAGCTCCAGCCTCTTTGAACTTTTACAGAATTTGCATCTGTGACAAATTACTTGCTGTTTAATTCTGTGCTGTCATATTCCTCCTGTTGATCTTGGCTATGAACCGTGCACTTTTTGGTGGAAACTCTTTGTTCTGCATCCTGATTCATGGTCTGGCCCTGGAGGATGCATTCTGAGTAGAGGGCTTCCAAGCTGAGGTCACGCGAGCTCCAGACTGCGCTCTCTTACTTCTGTGTTTTCCCAAACCAGTCCTTTTTTAAAACTTAAATGAGTTCACGGTTAAAAAGATTTTTTATCACCCCAGAAATGGGAAACTGACATCGTATGGCTTGCCTGCTGCAGAGGTGGCTGTAAAACGAACTCCATGTAAGCAGAGCAGCAAGGTCAGATTCCACCTCCCCACATCTGAGACCTGCTCTCTCAGCAGGAAACAGAACTCCCCTGTCAGAGGTGTGTTCACGACACACCCAGAGCAAACTCAAACTCCTTGTGCTCAGACAGGACTGAAAGGGAGCCACTCTCACTCTGATTCCCAGTCATTCAATCCAGGGTCCAGTTATACACAGTTCAGCCCACTCAGGACTCCCTAATACAGATTCCAATAATTACCACTTATTATGCAGTTTTCAAATAACAGATCCTATGTACTCTCTCATTCAAGCCACCCAAAAGTTCCCCGAGGAAAGTACTTTTGCTACCCATTTCCCAGGATAAAGTGGCTTCTTCAAGGCCCTACAGTAGTAAGTGGCTGAGTCAGAGGGGTAGCAGACATCCTAAGTTTCAAAACAGAGATTATACCACAGGGACTTTCCAAGATGGAAGAGAGAACCACATGGGGCTACAAGGCAGGAGGTATGGGGGCTCCAAGACCCCAGAAGATTGTGCCCACAGTAGGGCTCCCCTTCTCTGGACACCCATCTCCTGCCAGGCTCATTGGCCAAGCCCATGGACTTGCAACCTGATACATGGACTTTCAGTGGCCAGACCCCTGATACAGAGTGGAAAGAAGTGGGGACATGGCATGGGAAATGCCTCTGAGACCACCAGGGCCCAACTCTAGGCCTCCTCGCCACTCACTACGGTGCAGTGGCTGACTGATGGATTCCTCTGAGACAGTCATTGTTTATGTTCTCCCTGTTCTGGAACAAGGGGATCCTTTGTAATGCCCAGCTACAGGGATGTTTTCTGGGCTACCTGGAGCTGCCTGAAGACAACCTTTCCTGCTTGCTTTTAAGTTGATTGAAAACATGTTGTAAAGACTAGGAGAGATGAAAAAGAAATGCAATGCTTTTCTTGGATTGGGAATGGGTCTGAGGTCCCTGGGGCCTGTGGACGGGGCTGCCCACATGTCACTCCTGCTGGAATTCCTAAGACGTTCTGATGGGGACCTTTAAGAGTCTGGGTCATCATCAGACCCTCCAGGGTGGCTAGGGTCCACAGGAGCACGAGCAGAACTGCCAGGCCACACACATGACAGATTGGATATCAGAGGCTCTTTTCTGGGGCTGGGTGCACACAAGCCCAGGAATATGGCGGGATGGGGGTGGTGGTGATGCAGAGATGATAGGAACGGTCTCAGTTTTTTCCAGGCTGGCGGAGTTGCCCATGAGTAGTCATCCAGATTAATTTGGGGAAAATGAAGACAAGCTCTTTCTTGCACGCCTGAGCACATGGAAGTCTCAGCTGTTAGGTGACATAAAAAAAATGAGGGTCAGTCTCTGCCAGCCTGAGTCCCAATGACCAGAGGTAGATGGGTTTGTGTAATGGAGCACCATCTGGGACCCTGGGCAAAAAGCAAACCTCCACCTTGGCTAGGGTCGGCCTAGCACAAAACTGGAAAAGGGGCCCGTCCTGCATGCATCCTGTTACTGAAAGGAGGGCTGCAGAGCTGGGAAATGCAGCTTGCAGCCGAGGCAGTGGGAGCAGAGGAGGTGGCACATCTGTCCCTGGTCACAAGAGAGCTGCCCGGAGGCTGGATGGGCAAGGCTGAAGCGCTATCATCCTTTGGGCACTAGTAGTAATGAGACTTTTTGCTTCAGCCCCACCTGGGCAGGGGCAGGACAGCTGGGGTCACTTGGATTATTAAAAATCAAAAAGAATTTTTTCTTTTAATCATTTCTTTTCACAACATCCTTAAGGCCATAGGCTGGTCTCCACGTTGATGTCCCCTTTCATTCAGCTCTAATTGAAGTTCAGCAAACCACGGACCCTATTCATGCTTCTTGCATGGAAACTCTCAAGCTGCACTGTTTCCAAAGAAGCAGCCGTGAGAAAATAATAGGGTCTCCTGAGAATCTACTTCCTGCTTCCAGAGAAAAGAGCGTGTTATCAGCTTGTATCTTGTTCGGTAATGCCTTGCAGGTCAGAGGCTACTGTTCCACTGAAGCCCCTCACCTCCTTAATTTCCTGGAAGCATCTTGGCTGTGAGGCTGAGCAGCACTTACCCTGCAAGGTGACCTGAATCCCTACAGGGCCCCACAGTCCCTGAGGAAGGCTCCCAGCCCAGAACTCTGACACCCATGACCACAAAGAGCAGCAGCCTGGAAAGGCTGGCTGTGCCCATACATGCTCAGTCTGTGTGTGTCACCAAGATCTGCCATAGCAGGCTTGGCTGGCCCCTCTGCCCCTCTTGGAGGCTTAGCTCTTGGGACCTGGATAAAGAAGAGGGGTGATGGCCATTGCCATTAGAGCCCAGGAGGGAAGTTCTTAGACCTCTCAGAGTGAAGGTTACACACCCAGAAATAAGCAGATACCATCAAAGTTTGGCTTTTAATGTGTTCTGTTATCATCTGACATCATTCCTGTGGCCTACTTCATGGTTTTGTAGAAGCATTCAAATTCTTGGGAACTCTGGCTTACCCAGCTGAAACAAAGAAATGAGTGGGCATCTCGGGCTTTTTAAGAAAAAGAGCTATGAATGGGGCTGCCAGGCCTCTGGCTGGAGACCCCTGGGATGCCCCCTGTGGTGTTGATAACTATAACCTTCTTTAAGGCCCGTGGACAAAACCTGTGCTTTGCAGATTAAACCTAAGGTGGGCATTTGTGTCTCGGGAGAGAAATCACTCAGAACTGTCTTAGGGGCTGTGAGGAACAAAGGGAGAGCATCTACGTCAGAGCAGAGCCCTGAAAGGAGTTTTTTAGGCTCAGAGATGTGAGGGGTCCTCACACTCTGGTCTGTCTCCATTTATACTTGAACTGTGGTCTGCAGGCCAGACCACTGTGAATGGAAAAGCCACCTCCACCACCATACACTGATTGAGCAGCTGAACACTTTGCCCATGGTCTTCAGGGGTTTCTGAAGGACATCAGTCCTTTCCATGTTTTTCTTGCCATTCCCTTTGGTATGTTAACATCTCCCTCTCTTTTGAAAGAATTCTGCTTATTATTTCACTCATGCAAATAGAGAAATAGAATTCAAAACTATTTGCCTATGTGTTAGGTATTTATAATAATTAATTGGAACATGAATGCCCTCTCTATAGATATCTCAGAGGGGGGACAGATACCCAAGGCACGTGAAGGTTTTTATACTGTGGAATGCTCTGCGAATGCTGTGTACTGACATTTGATCTCGTCACTGCATTGCCCACACTGAGGGACACTGATGTCACCTTCTAAGGGCTGAGTTACCATGAATCTACCAACAGAATTCCATCGGAAAAATCAGGACTGGAGAAAGGCTTCCGGGAAATCCTAGGGTTTACCATCCAAAAAATCCTGTTTCATCAGTGATTTCCTTACACAGTTATCCCAGGAAGGAGTGTTTGAGGAAAATCCTCTAAAACATAGGAAAGGGGGAAAATGAATGTGTGCCTCTTCAGTGTCATGCTAGAAATACACCTAACAATTTATCAAGCCCACCCAGGGAGCATCCGAGCTCTGGGAGAAAGTTGGTTTTGTTTTGTTTTAAATTTGTTTTAATACTATTGATGTGGGGGTAAAACAATGTAGAAGAATGATAAGGTGTAAGCTATTTCTGTCGGTGGAGGAGATAATCAAGCCTGAATGCATGTTTGTTTTTTGTTGTTTTTGTTTTGCTTTGCTTTGTTTTGGGCCCTGAAGCCATGACCCATTTTGACTCTCACTCTGCAAGCTTATTGATCATAGTCTCTGCCTTGGAACCAGTCTTTCGCCATCTGGTTCCCTCATTAATGAATTAAATAAATCTTCAAAACATGCTCACTATATATTTGTACGAGTTATGTTTCATAAGCTTTAGAAAATAATACCCTGACAGCTGTGTGGTGGTTTTTAGAAAATAGTCATGGTCTTTGTGTGAGATTTATAGCAAGGGATCCTGACTGGAGAAGGAGCTTTCACACGCATCTCTAAATATAAGCAGTGCACAAAAGAACTGCCCCGGGGAGTTTGGAAAAGTCTCAGTTGGCTTGGGAGAAAGTCAAGTCAACATTTTTGCTGTCATGGGCGCTTGCTTGTGGTCAAGTGTCCATGACAGTAAAATTGTTACACACACATCAAAAGTAGTGCATGGGCAGCAGCTGAAAGGAATATTATTTCCAGCTCTTGAATAAGAGTGAAATCATAGCTGGTGCTCTTCAGTTGTTCACCAAGTAATTATTTAGTCATGGTCTCCACTGTCCTTTCCCCATAAAGTTATGTTATTCTGGAAGAAAAAGCAAGCAGTGAAAAGAAAGATAATGCAATAAAGAGCTCCACTTTAGATCTTCTCTGTATGAGACAGTTGACATTGTTTTCCAGGAAAACTCAACTTGTTTGTAGTGGCAAATACCAATGGGGGAGTTCCAGGAGGGCGATGCTTCAGGGAAAGAATTCAGCGGCGCAAGGGCCTTTCCGGCTGCAGATGAAGACTGGAGAGCTTCCCCAGGGCTGTTTGGCTTGATGCCACAGCTGTATAATTTCCAGGGTCAGGGAAGTCGGTATCACCAGTGCTCGAAGATTAAGCAGACCGTCCTGAGTGCGAACTGTCCAACATTCATTTGGGGAGATCTGGAATGTTTTTTTTTTTTTACAAAGTATTGACTCCTTATCAGTTTAGAAATCTTGTGATAAATAAAATATGTTTCCCCTTTATTAAAAATACGTTTATTAATTTCAGAGAGGAATGGAGAGGGATAGAGAGATAGAAATATCAATGATGAAAGAGTATCATTGATTGACTATGTCCTGCACGCCCCCTACTGGGGTTTGAGCCTGCAATCCAGGCATGTGCCTTTGACTGAAATCGAGCCGGGACCCTTCAGACCACAGGCTAACACTCTATCCACTGAGCCAAACAAGGTAGGGCTAAAGTATGAATTCTTCTAGAAGACAGAGAAAAGGGTAGTGAGCATCTCCCTAGAAATGTCCAGTGACTCAGGCCAACCAAGTGCTTAAAACAAGTGGCATTACAGTGAATTGTGGACACAGAATGGCTTCATGACCAAGATGTGCTCATACATTTCTTACTAATGGAAAACAGCACAGAGATGAGGAGAAGTCGAGGTGGAAAGAGAGTTCAAGAGACCACCTAGCAAGAAGGGCTGCAGGAAAGACTTCCATTTTGTTTTGTTTTGTTTTGTTTGGAGGTGGAATGGAGTGGAGTGCAGTGTTGGGCAAGGGCTGGCGAGACAGCTGAAGGAAAACAGGAAGGAAAATCTCTGTCTCCACCCATCCAGCTTCACAATGGTCATCGTGAAGGCTGTGAAGTCACAAAGTCCAGTTTAGAGGCCTGGCTTTGCCTCTTCTTCCTGTGTGACATCAAACAATTCCCCAAACTTCTCAGTTTCTTCATCTGTCAAATGGAGATAGTAACTCCCTGAGTATTGCATGTGCCTAGCCTGTAGCAAGTGCTTAAGAAATGCTGCCAATTAAGTTGACCTACTGAAGAAACATCCAGCTATTTCTTGGGCGATGCAGCCAGAGTCTTGATATTGTTAAAACTCTTGTGTGAAGAATCTTGGTCTACCTAATGCTTCCAGTAGAAAGCATATATTCTTATGCTTGACATTGGACAATGATTCTTTTTTAACATAAAAGTAAAGCATGTAGCACAGTGCCTGGCACAGGACAGAGCTCAATGAATGTTTGTCCCATCCTTCAACATGATATTTTTTAAAAGATTTTTTATTGGCTTTTAGAGAGAGAGGAAGAAAGAGAGGGAGAGAGAGAAACATTGATGTGAGAATGATATATCAATCAGCTGCCTCCTGCATGCCCTACTGGGGAGTTAGCCTGAAACCTGGGCATGTGTCCTGACCAGGAATAGAACCAGTGATCTTTTGGTGCACTGGACAATACCCAACCAATTGAGCCACAGTGGCCAGGGCCTTCAACACGATATTTTTATAAATGAGAATCCCACAGAACTGGGAGCCCATGTAGCAGGCCAGGGTCACAGCTCACACACGCTGCTGGGGTAAACCCAGTAGTATTTTCCTTGGACAGAGCTTGCAGCATGGGGTCTCCAGGACCTGGTTTGATAGCTAGTCTGCAGCAAAGGAAGAACAATGTTTCTTCAACACCAGGGTGAAATTCACTTACTATTTCATGATTCAGATGGATGGTTCCTTCTTCTGCCTAAGCTCTTAACTACAATAAATTAAAAACTCTTGAGATGACATTAGACCTACAGATAAAGATGAGCATTTATAGAATCATAATTCTTGTTAATTGTAGCTATTTAAATCCTCACAAATTTGGCCTTTGTTTAAGATGTTTATGAAATGGACGAGAGAAACAACAAACGTATATTTCACTCAGATGGCTAGTCCCTCCTTTCCTGAGGTCCTGACTGCTTTGGGGTGAAGGCTGGAAGTCAGGCCATGCATCACTAACTTTCTCCAGGGCATGGAGGTCAGGTCCTTGCTGGCCTAGAGCTTGCTGCCCCGGGTGCTAAGGTCTGGAAGTGGTCTCACTGGCGTTGGATCCCAAGCCACATCAATCTACTTCCCTCACAGAGCCATTGCCACCAAGACCTTCACTGTCTGGTCAGTTTCAAAGGCTCTCATTCTTTTCTTGGCAACAAGTTGAGATTCAAGCTTTGGTCACCAGCACTTGGTTCCACTGGTGGTCACCACAGTTGTCTTGGCATTCCACTTCCTTCAAAGCAACTAAAATGGCACTCCTTGCCAGTGGCTTTGGGGAGGATGCTTCTTCCTCTACCAGCACTACAGGTTGGCCAAATCTTTGTGTTATGAGAGTCCCTAGATACAGAAACTTGGTCAGAGAGCATATGAAAGGTCTATTTCTTCAGTCTAATCACAACTAGGTTTGATTTTTCTTCTCTCTCTCTCTCTCTCTCTCTCTCTCTCTCTCTCTCTCTCCCTCTCCCTCTCCCTCTCTCTCTCTTTCTCTCCAGACAACTGCCTGGGTCTGGGTTTATCTGAAGAAGACCTTGGAGGGCCCAATGGATTTAAACTTGGAGAAAAGTTTACAATTCAAACTTACTGAGAAGGCAGCAAAAGTCCATGTCTTTCATGACTAAAGCTGGAACTTTAGAAAGAACCACAATGGTTTTCTGCACCCTTGCCAGGAGGGTGACAATTCCTTCAAAGGAAGACCATTCCATTTCACTTTCTTCAAAAGTGTGGAGTAAATACCTTCAAAAAACCTAATTCATTCAAACTTACAAAACAGGCATGGGGCAGTAAAGATTTAAGTACAGATTGAACATTTGGAATAAAATTAAGGAAATACTTGTGAATTTCTGAGAAAAAGTTCAAGGATGGTTTTCCCTTTCCAATAGGAACCACCTTCCTCCCTTCCTCCTCTTCACTGTCATCATTATCATCATCATCATCATCATCATCATCACGTTGGGTGGACCAGTTAGTATCAAAGTTAAATGGAAATCAACATCTATATCAATGGTTACTGCTTTAATATATGTTAATTATTATTGCTATTTTATTTTATATGTTGTATTTTTGTTCTACTTTAGCTGTCATGATTTAAACAACATATTTATAGGACTTCCGTTGGTTTTGTGGTAACAGATTGTTCAACATAATTTTCTTCATAGAATCTACCACTCCCCAACCAATGACTCTCCAATGAGTAGTGTTTTAAAAAAATCTTCACATTTTGCAAAAACTTATTGTGCAAACAAGTGGTACCATAACACACTTGAAGTAAAACAAGTGTATTACCTATCACTATGAACAACTTTAAATATTTTGTTAAGAAACTACTTAAGAAAATGCATATTTAATTAAGAGAAATGTTAGACATTAGAGGAAAACATTAAAATTGGAAAATAATACATTTAACTATCACCTGTTAATTTGTAATATAGCTATCTTATGCATAGATATTTTGATAATTAATAAATAATATTATCAAGTGCAGGTATTTTTTTAGTTTCTAAAAATCTTAAAACTTGTATAAAGCACCCACACAGTAAAAGAATAGACCACTTATCCCAAGATTAATAATTATTTCTCTTGTAAAATATTCACCAGATTTAGACAGTTTTGCATTTGGGATTAAAAGGCATAATTTGAACCACAATTTTGTACTTACTGTAAGAAAGTTATGTATAAAATCATTTTAGTAAAAGAAATAACAAAATTCTTTGATGATCCTTGTTTTTGAAGTGTGAAATATATGGTTTTAGATGGAATTAAGATCTGAATTGCCATAATTTTTGTTTTAATGGCATTTATGTAAATTAGGCTTATAAATTTGATAAAAGGCAGGGCCATTCAAAGACAGTTCTTTATCAATCTTGACTTTCTTGTACTGACAGTTTTTACTTACTTAAAACAACAACAAATTTTAAAACATGTACTTATTTGGACATATTCTGAAACAATAATAGCTAACAGTTATGTAGAATATGCTACCTACATTAACTCATGTAATCCTCACCTCAATTCACCAACTAGGTATTACAATCACCACCACCACCACCATCATCACAATCATCACTTGTGGGAATCCTTTTCACGTCCCGCATGTCCAGGATTCTCATGTCAGGGTTCAGGATCTGGAGAAGGCTGCACACAAATGAAGAGAAACTGGAAAAGCATCAATTTTGGGAATAATGGGAGCCAGGTGGGAGTCCACCTCTAGGGGGAGGACACCACCAGCTGTGGCTTTGCTATCCCCTTTTATTAGGGCTAAGTGATACATCCACATCCTTTAGGTCAGGAAATTCCAACAATGAAATCAACCAGCAAGAATTAACATAAGACTAAAAGTGTGGAAGCTTCTTCAATTACCAATGTGTCACCTAAACAATATGTAAATAGTTCATACTTAACATAAGACTAAAGAGTGGCAGCTAATGTCTCACCTAAGCTGTGAGTAAATAGTTCACTTAACCTAAGACTAAAGGAGGCATCTGCTTTAGTTACCAATGTCTCACCTAAGCAGTGAATAAACAGATCCATTAAGGTTTGACCAGTTTTCTTGTTTGTTCTATTTACATCTCTATTGGTGAGGTAATGACTGGTTTCCTGCAATCACTGTATTCATCTTCTTGATCATCATTATCTTTACCTTCTTCTTCTTCATCATCATCACTAATTTAAAAGTTAGTTAACCCACGCACACAGAGTTTAAATAATTTGCCCAAGATTAGCCATCAGCATGAAAGAGCTTGGCGCAGTTCCAGGCATTCTGGCTGCCTAGTCTGTGTTTTTAGTGGCTACCCCACTCCAGCTTTTGCAGGTCCAGCTCTTGGGGTGTCTTTGCTGCCTAACATCCCTCAAGTGCTGATGCCAACATCATAGTATGGGAGTATGGTGCGGTGCCTGTCAGCACTGTCTGCAGACACCATGGTGTCTACTGCTGATGGCCTTGAACAGTCTACTGCCTAAGAAAGTCAACATCACTGGTCACACAGTTGAGTTAAATATATACATAAAACTTTGCCCTGGAATGTGGGATGGGTATTTTGGGTAGTCTGCACTGACTGCTTTCTGCCAAATGAGACATTCACTCATTGGTGAGTGTTTGTTTCCATTTATGTTTTCAAATTACAGGGTTTTATTTACAACGAGATTATTCTCTACTGTGTGGTTGAGTTTTAAAATAAGCCTGCTGAAAACAGAGACTAGAATTGGACTGGCCACAAGCATTTCAAAAGTAGTTGTTTCCTCTCTTTCTTTTGTTTTCAGGTTATTTTAGGGTAGAAACATAGGAAAATGAGTGACAAGCCAACGTATCAGCTCTCTCTAAATATTACTTCTTTTTGTTTTCTCTCTTTTTTAATGGGTGTATAGGGTTATATAATTACCTCACTAATTCATTTTTTTATTTAGTCAAACACTATGTGTATCCATTTATTATTATTTCCTTTTAAAAGAATGTTTTCTAATGCTCATATTGTCCTGATATGCAAGTCACTTCTTGTCTATTTAAAGGCAGACAGTTCTCATTCACAGTTCTTTGTCACAGTTTACTAGTAAAATATAAGTTATATGGTTTTCAATAAATGTATTTATGCTAAGTCCAGATCAAAGAGTAATAGGACTATTAAAGGAATTTACAAAAAAAATCTAATTTTTAAGCTCTTGACATTTTCACTCATGGATTTTTAATTTGCAAATATCTGGTCCACAAAATCTCTAATTCTTATTGTCACTAAAATTCATATCCTTGAAATAATAATGATAACAAAGGCACTTTTTGGATGTCAAGTACTATTTTAAGTATATTAAAACCAGTACCTCATTTAATCTCACTATAACTCCATGAAGAATTGTTACTTTCATAAATACGGAATGGTTAAGCAACTTGTTTAGGTTACATAGCTATTAATGACACATCACAGAGGCATGGAAACATTTGTAGTATTGCCATTTTGATCACAAGACCTTTTATCGAGCACCTGTATAACTATCCCAATGTTATAATTGATAGGGTCTTGAATGCTAAATGAAAAGAGTTGGTAGTTGAGATTATAGACTCAGGATGTAGAGTATGAATGAGAGATGCAAAACTCCTAGGAAGACAAAAGGAATGAGATATAGAACATAGATCGAGGGTCATTCTTTCAGGAGACAACTCATCTTCTGTAGATGAAGAGAAGGAAGCAAGGATGTCAGTGTGTGTGCTGATGCTGTAGTGAGCTATGGAAGCAAGAAGTTGGGAGAGTTCTGAGGTTCCCGTGGTGCCTCTCAGTTGAAGCTAGGATGATCTTTTCAAAGTAGAGAGGCAAAGGAGGTGGAATCAGAGTTTGGGAAAATGATAAAGAGTGGAGAAAGCTGCCCTCACCCTCTGCAGAATATGAGAAGGGACCTAAAGCCACACAAGAGGGCTTGCCAGGCAGCTGGAAATGCTGGTTGATCCTGGAGTCTAACAATGCTATGCAGAGGAAAGGTTAGTGGGGTCATGTCAGACCTTTGCTGAATGAGAGAAAGAGAAGAACAGGGACTGGGAAGGGACTAAGTTGAGAGTTGGACAAGAATTTGAATGTGAATCAGCCCAAGATCAGGGCTGGATGTCAGAATAGTGGAAGTGGGAGGAAGGGGAACAGGGAGATTGAGAGAGGATCAACTTCTGGGAAGTGTTGCTGAGTTAACGACAGGAAGGGGAGTTAGAGAAAAAGAGAGCTGGGACGATGTGCTATTGTGGCCAGAGAGCTCCCAGGGTAGAGGAATTGAAGGAGTGGAGACACTCTAGTGACAAGTCTAAGATATGGTCCTGCGGCCAGATGCACAGAGGAGTGGGAAGTATATGTCATTGGGTTGAGGAGCTAAAAGAACAACATCCACATGGTTGATTCTAATGAATATGCAAGTATCCAGAAAAAAGATACATCTTGGAGTAGAAAGGGAGACAATACCTAGTATGACCACTTCCTGCGAATATGGAACACTGACCCAAATTGGATAAATGATCAAGAAAAGAAAGGGTAGAAATGGTAGACAAGATGACAAAATCTTTGTGCACCAGAGTCTAAAAGTGGCCTTGGGAAGGGGGTTTAGGGGAGAAACGAGATTGCAATAAACAAAGGAGGGGAGAAGGGTCCTTTAGCAGAGACTATCCCCTGAGTGCAGGAGTCAGAGGTCCTAGACCACTGGGGAGCAGTGAGGAGCAAGGCGGGCAGGGAATGTGTGTGACCAAGATGTTGTTAAGCCTGCAGCATATATAAAATGTCAGGACTCTCGTACCAGCGAGACTTACAGAGTCATGAGTAATGGAAAGTGTGTTTCAGTTGTCAAAATAAGTGAATAAAATACATTTTATGGGGTGTTATTTTTAGTTTTATACAGCCAGATGTCCCAGCTGTACATTGCTTTACGTGCCTGTATTTCCTGCAAGCGTCATAGACTCTGTTTCCTTACAGTCTGAAAATACCAAGTTCGGCCTCTGATATCCAGAGTCACCTCTCCTATAACCTCACTTCTGTGGACTCTGGACAAGAGAATTGAGGGAATACAATAGGCTCCCAAGCAACCTAGACAGATGTCACAAAGTCCAGGAATTGTACCCACCAAACGTTAGTCACAGCCCATTTGAATTTAAGGCAAAACATTAACAACGATTGGTCGTTGGGGTTCTTAATCCAGAGTACTATTGCAGATCCTGTTGCTAAATGATGAAGGGTAGAGAGGGACCAATAAATCAACAGGGTCGAATCACAAAGGGGCCAGGAGAGGAAACCTGAGAGGCTGCCACATCCCGGGATCATGAGGAGCAGCTGAAGAAGGACACAGGAGCGCTGGGAAATGAAGCAGCATGTGCTCTGTGGCCGGACTCTGAAATGACTATAGAACTCTATTATAGGAAACAGTCTCCTTCATCTGATTCAGGAGCCTCTTGGGTGTGACCCTGGAGCCTCTAAGCCCTTTCCTCTCCTCTTGGCTGTCAACTTCCTCCAGTGCACCATATCCCTTCCAGAGATGCCTGGAATTGGACCAACTCTTATAGCTGGCATTTCCAGTCTTCCCAACTCTTGAGCCAACTGCCCACTCAGAGTACCTTTTCTTTTCAAGGACTTCTGCCAGGGTTTTGAGCCAGAAAAATAAATAAATAAAAGAGTGACAAAACAGATACATGGGAAAGTTCCAAAGACTCTGTTCTCTAAGTAGCCTGATCAATAAATATTTGTTGGTTAAATTAATGACATGTCTAGGATGAGCTCAGACTTCAGCCCAGTTCTCATGGCCTCTCCCCAAGCCAATGGCCTCAGCTATCTCCTGGAAGTTGCGATGTTTTATTTCTATCAGATGCTTTGGGCATTTGAGATGGAGAAGCAGATTCTCAGCTGAAGCACAGACTCCTAAAATGAGGCTGGGGACTCTGGAGCACTTCCATGTATGTAAGTTCCACTGGATTCCCCTCCCTGTTGGCTGCTCCCTTGGGATCCTTTCTCCAGCCCCCTGTCCTGATGACCTCTTTGTGATCCAGATCAGTAGGTCTGTGAACTGGCTCCTAAATTGAGGGAATCACTGCTAACCCATAGGATTCCTAGTGAGTCTCCTGACTTGGTCCATTTTAGTTATTCTCTGGTGCTAAGAATAACTTAATAGAAAATAATGTGTAAAGCAACATTTTGTATGGTCATCAGTTGCAGAAAGTTGACTTTTATGGCCCCTTGTGCTCCAGACCCATGCCATGCAGAATCGATGGATGGTGACATCATTCACTGCAGCTTCCTCTGTTTCAGACCATTCCCTGTACTGAGCTGCTCATCTCCTACATTAGTAAGATGGATTTGTCACCACTAATTGGTCAATAACAATACATTATTATTCATTTTTCTCCTTTTGATTTTTGAGTACTTCCTTACTTTCCAGCACTATAAGATGCTCCAGACACGTCTTATATATTTCTGGCCCCAACTTTAGAATCAGCCCTTTCTTCAAGGAGCTGTGTTCCTGTTATTAGAGATAGTGTCAGGGACCAAGATCTGGGTGCCAGGTGTGTTCATTGCTTCTGTACTCTCTCACCAGAAGGGGCTTAGAAATGTGTGTACACCAACCCAGGTACTAATATATACATACATCTATCACTGCTTCTATAATTATCCATCTGCACCTATATTAGGCTAATCATGAGTTCATGCTGACGTTTCCAACTCTAATTTCGTATCATCAGGATCATTCTATCCCCACTGCGTTGTTTATCTCTAATTTCCCTCAATGAGTGGGAAACTCTGCTCCCACCATTCGCCATTCACTTCCTGTGCCATTCAATTCTAGCATAGGGTGGAATGGCTTCAGAGTGGTGAGCTCTGCACTTGAGAGGAGCAGCTTTACCCATTAGAGCGTGACTCCTGCTTGGAGTTATCCAGATCAGTGCCACGATTTCCCTCTGGCCCTCAATGAGGTGGATTCACACATTTATGAGGCAGATTCTTTTGTTGCTGTTTGCTTTCTATCCTGGGGCCCCGTGGCTTCCTTCAAGACTGTGTATATCTGGTTGACCTTTCTCAAGCTCCTTATGTTGCTGTACACGAATCTTCAAGAGTGACATCACCATATCCCAGGGAGCCATGCTTAAGAGCAAAAGCCCTGTTATTCATGTGGATGGATAACAGCTTTTCATGAGGACAAGTGGGGTCATCTGGTCATCCAGGGTCCGATCATAAACACAGTTGGCTGGACTGTTTCAAACAGTCACTAGGCGAGTAGGATGTCACTCACCTCGGCCACCTGCTCAGTACCAGGAACAGCTGAACAAGGTCTGGCAGAGGGGCCAGCTTACACACATTCTGCTCCTTTGATGGACTTGTTTAGGGAAAATGTTCTAGTGATTAATGAGCCATTTCCTTACTAATACACCACACCTGTCACCATTAACAAATGACTGCAGGACAGCCGGGTGGAGCTCCACCCTGACCCTGACCAACCCTGACCATATCACAGGATGGAGGGGGCAGGCCAGGAGGGGCTGTGTCAGGGGTGAGGTCAAGGCCCACAGTGGACAGCCCTAGGAATTGCCTTCCTGGCAGGCTGGCGGAGGAGGTGAGCGAGGTGGGGACTCAGGGAGCCCACAGAGGGGCAGGTGGGGATCCCGGGCGGCAAGACTCAGAGCTCTTTTCTTTCAATAGCTTTCCTCCCTATGGCCCTGCAAACAGGAGTTATGAGTGGGTGTTTCTTTTACTCCTGACAGTGTGCTTTGTGCCTTAGAGCCTCTGCTTTACCGGGGTTGTGGTAGGGCCTGGAGAGCACCGAGGCCTCCATCCAGCACATGGGACAAGACGACAGAGAGCTGACGTCAGCCCCTGAATAAGCTTGTCAGTGGATTCCGTGTCATTACCCAGTGCCCAGGAGGATTCCCTTTGAGAGCTAATTGGGAGGACCAGTGTTCTTTGGGTCTCTACTGGACAGTCCCAGAGGGGCCTCACAGGTAGGGTGATCTGCCAGGCCTATTCCCCAAGGAAAGGGGTCAGCTAGCCAGACTGGATCTCCACTGAGCTCAGGTGTCCTAACATCAGCTCTGTGAAGTCCCCTGGGCCACCTCCGGGCATCGAACCTGATTCCCAGGGCTGAGGAGATGCAGCCCCCTCACTGCCAATGGGAGAGGATCCTGAGTCCCAAATAGCTCAGAGATGCCTGTGCCAGGGAGTTAATAACCCTGCAGGGGAGACAAGCATGGCGGGGACTCAGGTGTCCACTGGCTCTCCCCTTCCCTCCTGTGCATTCTTCAGGTCTCAGCTCAGATATCACCTTCTCCAGACAAAAGTGCTGTGTCCTAGCTAAGAGACAGCCTTCCCTCAGCTTCTCCAATGTGCACACTTATCCTAAACTAGGGGTGACCTCACTGTACTGTCTGAAGAAGACTCTGCAGTAACCTGCAGACCAGTGGATTCCTAAAGATGGGACAAGTTATCACATTACTGGAGCCTCCTGCAAAATGTGTCCTCATCACGAGTCCGGGAGGAAGCTGTAGATGAGGAAATCATCCCGATGCACCTGTGGGACTGCGCTTGGCCACAGGGCCTTTCCTTTTCCTTTATGGAGAGGCCCCTGCCCACCCCTCCTTGTCCTTGAGGAAGTATTCAGGGATGAGGCCTCCCTCGGGATACTTTAAAGAACACAGATCGGAACCAGAATTTAGGAAGTAACCTCCAGTGCTTTTCAAACTGTGGGTTGTGAAACCAACCAAGAAGTGGCTGGCACTTGCTCAGTAAAATAGAATGAACGCAGTGCAGGATAGAGTATGATGGTAAGAGAAACAGAACGCATACGGCTGGATAAGGACTGTTGCACGAAGCTTTCGTTTCAGTTACATTATCAATCACGCAGCGGCAGGCATGCACTCAAGTTCATCTGTGGGACAGACGCTAGCATTCACTTTTGGCTTCAGCCTGGATCTTCAGAAAGCCAGTTAGTTCTGGGCCTACTTTAACACCATTTCTGGCTCCTCCAAAGATTGAGTGATCCTGTAGGTTATTATGCTATCTAATTAATTTAACAACAATAATAATATGGATAAAGCATAACATTCAGATTTATTGTTAACATATAATTATTCACTTCCAAACAGATAATCATTCTAGATGAAACACAAAATAAAAACAAAAACCTCCTTGTAAACTTTAGATTTTTAAATCCCACCAGTTCAGGGGAGCATAAATACATATTCAATATTGCACTCCATGCCTAGCAGCAATCTGAGGTGAAACAATGGAGGAATAGAGCTCCAGGGCAAAAGTCATTCCCTGAAACAGGGTAACCTGGGGCAAGAAAGGGCACTGGCCTGCCCAGGGTGTCCAGGGGCCTGGGCAGTTTCCAACCCAGCTGTGGGACGAGGGCCCATGGACAGGAGCACGGCAAAGGAAGGGTAGTGTTCGGGCTCAGAACCTTGGACACTTTACTGGAAGGCAAGGCTAGGAACATCCTGGTCACTTGGGATGTGAATTTTATTTGTTACAAGTCAGGTTGCCTTGTAAACAGCTATTGCTGATCCCCAAAAGGAAAGTGAGTCTGTTAGGACTTGGCTTGTGCCGGCCCATCTGCCTCATCCTGGGAGGGCACAGGAGGTCAGAGGGAGCTCTGAGCCAAAATGGACCCTGGAGGTCAGGCCATGCGTGTGCTTGTGGCACTTGGGGCTTTGTGAACTCACAGTTGGACACATGAGCTGGATAATCACATTCACATGGACCAAAGTGCAGGAGAGGCAAGCAGGTCCTGCAAAAGGTGAATCCAAGGACTTCTTAATCCAGTCCATCTGTGCGAACTGCTCATGTGAGCTCTCCAAGGGTTCAAGTTGGGTGAATTCACATAATTCCACTTTCTGGATCAGAGTTTTTATCTCCCATTTATGTTAAACCTATTCTGTCTGTGGTTCCTCACTGACCCTGAACGTATTCTTTATCTTCATTGTTTATTCCTTGTCCTTTAACTTCTTCCTTTGTTTCTGGTTTGTTGATCCTCATCTACCTACTCAGTCTCAACAATTTGTCAGACTCTGTAGTTGCAGATATCAGGCATAGACTATAGCTAACTAAAGAAAACAGGAAAAATTAGGGCATGTCTCACAAAATATAGAGAGAGCCAATAGCTAACATTTGAATGGGTCTAGGTAGTAAGAGCTAATGAGTAGGCTCCTCAGGGCTCAGGCCTCTTGATGGACAAGTCTGAGCCAGTTTTTGACCTTGAACCACTCAGCTTGATGGTCAAATGTCAGAGAGAATTAAATTTGTCTGGTTTGGACCACGTGCCCACATATTGGATGCATTTGGAAATGGTGGTGGAAATGGAAGATGGTGAGTCTCCAAAGGAGGATTAAGGTCCTATTACCCAGATAAGGAGAATGGATACTAGGCAGTAGGAACAAGTTTGTCTATCATAATGCCTCTGTCAGGACACAGACACAGTGAAAAGACAAAGTCCCCCACCCTCACCCCGAGCAAGGGCACATCTGAAGGTACCCACAATCCTCCCCTTTGAACACCACAAGCTCAAGTTGATAACAAAATGTTTCTGGAGCCAATTTTTGCTAACCTGTCATGGCAGGGTGTAGCTAGGCTGATGGATTTTGTTTATATGAATGACCATTTCATAATCCTGCAGCCACACTCCAGCTATTGTCTCACAGGATATGAGATAAGAGCAGCATTATCAGGAAGGGCGAGTCTAAAACAGAATGTCATGTTAGCCAGGAAT